>CM035844.1:333850985-335337235 GCA_020510985.1 Pholidichthys leucotaenia | reverse complement strand
TTTCATTTTGGAGGTGATCCATGACAGTACCCCCACCAAGGCCCTATCTTGCAATGTACCGGCGGATGGCAGTATGGATGGACGAACAAAAGGAGTGACAGACAGAGCCTTGGCAGAGGTATACACTCTGAGTGCCATCTACTTTTGCTGTTTGATATTTATGTGGAGACACTGTGGTAAAACCTGGACGGGAGTTTGAATGTTGGGAGTATCTACAGATGCAGAAGAGCTGAACAATCAGACAAAGCTGTTTCAGAGCAACTCAACCTTTCTGTGGGACAGGATCGTGGCCAACCTCTGATCCAAGGTTTGGTGGTTCACTTCCGCTGCCATGCCCACACCATTTTACTAGATATGAGATGGAATTTAGAATTAAAATTAAGAGGTTAGCCTTAGGATATGGGGAAGGGGAAGGTTACAAATGTAATAAATAGATATTAATTTTAAAAAATGAAAAAAATATGGGTTAATATGAGGAATACTATTTCTTCAAATCGTTGATAAATGCCTCAGATTTCCATACCTGTAGTCACTGTTTTGAATGTTTGCCAAGTATAGACTGAGACTCCCTGAATATATTTATAATTTTAAATGTTACGGTTCTAAGGTTGAGTTCTGTTCTAAAGTAAATGGGAAAAGGAAATGCAACTGTTTTCTTGAAAGAAAGACCATGTGTGAAGTTGAGCTCACCAATGCTGTGGGTCTTTACGGTCCTTGGCAAGCCCAGTCTCTGCTCCGTTGAGCAGCCAGATCAGCTGCTGTTATGTTAGTTCAGTTTATTTTTAAAAGTCAGATCCCTTTTTAAATAACAGAATTGGTTTTCCAAAACCCAAGAAGTACCATGTGTTATTACTACAACATCCTCACAAATATTTTGTCTGAGTCTACACTCTCATGCCTGAGATTAATTGTCATTTAAAGGCTTTGCAGCCCCTGCTGCATGAACTGCTCATATGATGCCTTCAGGACTATAGGATATCAGAATTACAGCACAGATGGAATTTCTTTATGAAACCAGTTCCAAAGTACAGAAAAGAAAACCAAAGGTAAGGAAACAGACCCATAATATCCAACCATTATCCATAACAAACTAAATATGTCTGTTTTTTATTCATTTTCACTTTTATTCATTATGTTTTGCATTGTGTTAAATAACCTGGTTTTCCTTTTGTGTGTTTTGTGTATTGCGACAATATCTTTTGCACTGGACTGACCGCCATTCACCCTGGCACCCCAGGTATAAAAATGCCACCACAATGTGAAGACATTTTTTAAAATTTTGTCTCTTTACAACTTAATTTCCACTGTCGGCCAACACACCAAAAAACAAGAAGATGCAACCTAGTGGCAGTAAGTGTGTTGGCAAATTAACGGTTGACAGAGTTCTTAGATTAGTTGTCCCACTATAATTGTCTGTGATGAAGACTTTGAACACACAAAGATCCTAATTAGACATGTCTTCCACCTCAATCAACGGTATTTTCTTTCAACCACTTGCGTACATGTGTAAAATCACGCAAGTTATGTTTCTACATGGGCATATGTGTTGATTGATGCCACACCTATCTGCATGTGCAACTTTATTCATATGCAAAGGAGAGCTTTTCTTATCTTAACTTAACTTTCTACTGACGGGGAGATAATTCATAGCAGAGGATGTATTCAGTTGCATAGCAACCTGCAATTATGCATGCTGTCTGGAGAGAAGATACTCACTCACTGTGTCCTTCTCCATTTCCTCCTTACTACACTAGAGTAGGTCCTTTTTCACAAGGAGTGGACATGATAAACACATCAATTAACCACGTCAAGGACAGATTTATGGCAGTCTGTCACAGGACTGATCACAAATTTAACCGCTAAATTAATCAAATTCTGATTTTATGTAAAAAAAAAAAGTGCTCAAAAGTCCAATGTTTCTCAAGGAATGACAGCGGGAACAACAAAAGCAGCGGGGGATGGAGTGGGAGAAAATGGCTGCAGGAGTGCTGACAGGGGAGGCAGATCAGGCATTCTGGGAGGTGAAGTGTGGTATCGTAGGACTGGTATGAAATCAGCAAACTGAGCTGCATAGCACAGCGACGGGGATCACCAAATCTGTAGCGTTTGGGAGAGTTTATTGCACCTCCTGCTAGCACAGTAAATCCTGGACAATTGGGTCCACATGGAAAACTGTGGTACTAAATCAACCGACTCTCCGCAAGGGAATCTTCACCTTTGCTGGAGCAGTTTTAGGAACTCAGACACCGGGGGAAAAAAGACAAAGATGATGCCAAAGAGCATTATTTGCACAGACAACCCTCACTGATGTCTGAAAAAAAAATGAAAATCATTGAACTCCGGAGTTCACAGTCCCCCCCAAAGTGAGCCAGTGCCTTCAGGCTGTTATTCAGGAAACCACAGGCTAAATCAAATACATTGAACTTCTCATTTCTGCCACACAACGTGTTCTAGCTGGACTGTCACGTACAGCAACTCCACCTCCCGTCTGCCTCTGCAACAGCCATTTGCTCACCATTTAATGCGACGGCAGCAACAAATGCCAGCTTCATGGGAACCATTTGTTTCTACTGATTATGGTAATAAACGAAATAACTGTTTGTCATCTCAGAATTTCCAAAAGTCACGTCTTCCAAGGTTCAATTGCTTCTCAAAAAACATTTAACCATGACAGGGCTCCATTATGCTTCATCTTATTTTGTGTCATATACTTTTTTCCAATTAGAGTTGCAATTTTTCCGTCTTAATTTGTTGACTATGCTTTTCAATTTACATCTTTTTGCTAGTAATTGTTTTGTCACTTTTTTCTTCTAAATGTATGAATTATTTTAATTTCTATATAAACCATGAGGACCAATGATCATATCAAAAAGAAAAGGTTGTCGACCCCTAGCCTACAAACTATCCATGTTTACTGTGCTTTTGTTCACCACAACAAGGATCATTTATTTAAATGTAATGGATATCCATCCATTAGAATTAAATAGGAACATCTAGTATGATATTTTAGAGCTGGCTAAAAAAACAATCATGATATTTAACTGTAAATTTATACCTTTTTGGTCATAAACTTGCAACATTTTTTTCTCATAAATGTCATTTTTTCCTGCAAATTTGCTTTTTTTCTGATAACTTCTTGCAAATTTATTAATTTTCTTCTAAATTTAAGTCACCCCTAAGTAATTAATTTCCCTACTTTTAACTGCACTTCAGTGTATATTTTACACCTATTTTCACTCTATTTCTTACACTATCACCTGTACTTGGCAGATGGTTGTGTCTTCCTCCACCCCTGTTTTCCTCCTATTGCTCAGGGCGTGGGGCCTGGTCAGCTGCCTGGGGTGTGGTGCTGGCTTCGTCCTCAGGCTGCTGGGTGTGGTGCCTTGCGGGTTGTGTGTGTGTTGGGGGGGTGCTGGAATGACTGGTGTGGTGCCCCTTGGCTCACATGGGCCGTGTCCGTCGTGTGGGTGGGTGGGTGAGGAGGCTGCTCCCCACTGCGTGCTGCTGCCTTCCTTGTGCGTGAGTGCCTGGTGGCCCCTGGAGTGCGCATCCGCTCTCTCGGGTGGTTCTTGGGCTCGTAGGGCCTTAGGTGCCATGACCTGCCTTTGCCGGGGTGGTGGGCTGGTGGTTTGCTGTTTTGTGTCTTTTGGGGCTCTTGCACCATGGCTGCAGGCACTCTGCCTGGGACTGACCCATGGCTGTCTTGGGGATGGGTGACCTTGGGTCATTCATGGTCTGTGGGGGCTGTGGGTCACCTGGGCGTTGGGGGTGCTGTCCTGCTTGCCGACAGTTGCTGAGTGGGAGGGGCACTACTTTGGCCTCTTACTCTCATTTTCAGGTAGGTTTCCTTACAGAACACACACACATCTATCTAATCTCTTTCAGATGCAGACGTCAGCCTCGTGCAGTGATCCCTTTAGAAGCAGCAACTGTGTTTTTTGCGTTTTCTCTTTCTCTCAGCTTTCTCTCTCCCTCCCCACACCCCACTCTCCTCCACTTCATATCCCCTCTACTCTCTTCCCCATTCTCCCCTGTCAGGTCCAGCAGGGCTAAAATAACTTGAACGAAATTTTTTTAAAAAAACATACTTTATGCAAGTTTTCAAATTTTTTTTTGTCATAAATTTATGACTACATGGGGTTACAAAAATAATTTTTTTGTAAGTTGTCTGTTTTTTCAACTGATTTAAGACAATTTGCACCGCTGAATCCGAAAATGACATCCGCTTCTCTCGATCAGGTGCTAAGTAAAAACCTGTACTTACTTAGTACTTACTTAGTACTATGCATGTATTTACCTTTATATAAAGGTAAGTACATGTAAATTGAATGTTATGTCATCATTGTTCAAAATTCAGAGAATTTCAAGACATAAAAAAGAATTTTGCATCATATAAAGTGAAAACACTCGTACATGTAAACAAAAGCTAATAAAACAACATGTGGCCACAGTTCAACAAGTTGACCTGATTGAGCAAAACCAATGTGATTTTTGGATTCAGCACATCAAAATTGTCCTAAACCAGCTAAAAAAAATCTCAGACAATAAATTTGGTGTTGACCGGTGTTATTTTAAGTAGTTTTTCCAATATGTTTCCTTATAAATTTTTACCTTTTTTCTTGCAAATTTGTAATATTGTTATGGATACTATCTGGATTTATATTTATGTATTGCTCAGTAATTTAACTGTAATGCCGTAAATATCATTTAACTGCAATGCTCTTACACTGTGTTCGTACATACTGTGTATATATGTATAGTTTACTGTTTTTATACCCAATTTTTATCTTATCTTATTTATTGCTCTGAGTGCTGTTATCCCTTTGCTGCTGCAATCCTCTAAGTTTCCCATTGTGGGACTATTAAAAAGATTTGTCTTATCTTACCTTAAATTTTATTGCATGTAATGTTTCTTCTGTTAATCACAATGCCCCAGTCTACTTGTCGAGTACTGAGTACAAAAGTTTAAACAACTGAAGGGTTTAACAGAACAGCACAAGATCTAACTTTTTCTCCTACCCAGTCATTTCGAAAGACTTATTTTTTGCACCAGTCAGATAATCAGAAAACACAACTCAGGCCACAGTGAGACAAATGGTAATATCCCTGGTGTCAGCCCATGCTGGGAAAAGTATTCCATCCAGCATGAGTGTCATTTTACCCGAGCAGCCTTTCTGCTTCGCTCAAAAACATCAAATCTATGAATAATTTTGAATATTTTGTGAAAACGAAGAGGGAAAAACACAGCACAAACGTAACTTAATGGTTTAATTCTTGCATTTGTTGCCAGGGCATCGAGCATTTGCATGGAAAATGTGGTTAAAAGGCTCCTTTCTTTAATTATGTCTTCTAAGAATTGTCAACGTGACTCACAAACAGGATCATGCTGATACATGTGGATAAATGTAAGAAATAGTTTTCTACTATTCAGGGCTGTTTCTGACTATAATACAGAGTACGCAAATGGGTGAAGGACCATACAATTTTATGTAATTTATATAATTATCATTATTTTTGTAAATGTTTATTTTGAATAGAGGCACTGCATTTGAATTTCTTCATTAGACTGCTATATTAATGATTTTCTATATACAGTATTCATACTTGACGAATGACTGTACAGGAACATTCCAGTTCAAAAGCAGTTTCTACAATCAGTAAAGTCAAGGTGTAATGATATAGTGGAGGATGTTTTCAGCTTAAGTATTTCTGCTCTGGGTGCTCACTGACGGACGCTGACATGTCAGTAATTAAAACTACTGGCTGCTGTTTATATTTTTATCATGCCACACAGCAGTTCAAAGTGCCGCATGCTGAGAAGTCATTTTCACGTTTTAACAGAGCGTAATGAGGCATATTTGATAGCAGGCGTAGACGGAGTAAGCAAACAAACAATCAGTAATGGATCGGAGCCGGTGGCTGCTGCGGCTCTCTTAGCAATGCTTCAACCACCTCACACCAAAGTTTCAATGATGAGTTTTGCTTTTGGGGCAGTGGCAATTGTCAGTTTTACTTTTTTCATGCAGTGCAGTAGTAATGAGAAACCTCTTTGCTGCTTACTGTTATAATACACATAGAAAAAAAGGGAGTTACTTGGGTGGTAAAAGCTCATTTGTGATAAACCAAAAAAGTGATTTGACAATAAACAGCAATCTTGAAAAATATCACAAAAATGGAGCCTAAGAATTGTCAACTCTGCAGCTCTTCAAATAGACTTACATTAAGGAATCCCTTACCACAGATTCTCATTTTTAATGTTTTAAACTTATAACAATGTTACAACCTTATAAAATAGAAAAAAAAAACAGACTTCACTACCCAGGAACTGTGTTGTTGTGTGCCTGGTTCATGCTCATAGTTAGCCTGGTCAGCTGATCTTGAAAGTGAATTATGCCAAAGTTCAGATTAAAACCTCACAGTGTACAGTTTCTACTGAAGCCTCACAATGTAATGAATGCCGGTAAGGCTTTCTGACTCTGAAAATGCCTGTAAGAAGGTGGAAATGAGAATATAAACAAAAGCAGAGATACCAAACAATTTGCCAGCCAGCTAGCAGTTAGCTTACTTTAAAATTAGTTACCATAAAGTTTAGATTAAAACCTCAAAGTGTACTCAAGACTCTCAACATAATGCATGTTTTCAAATCTCTGTTTCATCTAAAAATGGCTATCCACCTTATTCCTGGGGGTGCCGCTGAAGGAACGATTAACGACGGAACTTCCGGTTTCGGCTGACCCAGTGTAAAATCAGTCAGTTTGAGTGGAGTCACAGGGGCATTTAAAATAGCATTTTTAAAAGTTTTTCAAATTCATTTTAATATATAGTCTACATACGTGTTTTCCACTCAAGCTAATTTCCACGCAGCTAATTTCGGCACTTGTAGTTTTTGTATTTTTGAATGTGTGGCTTCAACAGCAATGAGTAGATCATGCACTGAAAACTAAAGGATTGTTTGTGAGATCGGTGGGACAAACACAGGACAGACACTAAGACAAGAGCCAGGTATGTTTTCACTTGTATGAATGTCACAGATCTGACGTTTTACCCCGAATTTAAAATGCCCAAGCACGGTGTTGAATGTGCACCGTGCCATTACGAGCTCTGCAGGCACGAGAAGTCATAAATCATGACTTTCTTTCTTTCTTTGCTAGCAGCAAAGTCCCAGGAAACCCCCAAGTGTCTGGTATCATTTTAAAGCTTAGAAATTGTACTTTCTAAAAATACCTATGATTTTGCGGAAGACATAATTCCCGACCGATCGAACACAAGTTTACAATCTAGCTAAAATATTGTTTACATCATTGGCATCTTAGCAGCGGTGCTAACTAACAGAGCTACTGTCTACGAGGCCATTTTTTAAGATCATCTTTCCATCCCTCGATAGTCGTGGGAAGTGATATGATTATGTTACTGTTTTGAGGTGCAAGAGGCCGTGTTCCCACATTTCTGATGCTGAAGTCATTGTTTTTTAACAAGGAAAAGTGTCCCATTTCAGTGACAACCATATGTTCTAAACTTGTACCGAAGTTGCTACCATAATTCATGCAAGGCATCATGGGGCCTAGGAATAAGGTGGATAAAAAGGCAGCGAAAACAATGTAAACAGAAGCCCAGATACCGCTCAATAACTAGCTAGCTAGCTCACAGGCTGCTGGACCATTTTTTTTTTTTATTTAACCTTTATTTATACAGGGGAGATCCACTGAGAGGCAACCTCTCTTTTTCAAGGACGCCTTGTTCACACTCACACAGTTACACATTCACACCACAAAGTGACCAGACCAATGGAATCTGGAGAAGTATGTACATATAATGCAGATGGAAAAGAAAATAGCAAACTTCATTGAACATATGCGTAAAATGAGCTATTATATTCTTAAACACTCCTGGGAAAAGGGTCCTAAACATTTGAACAAACAGTTGAAAATTTAAGACCAGAGAGTCAAATTTAAGAGCAAAACTTCACAAATTCCTGACTGTTACTCACTTCCTAAAGGTGAACAGGACTGTAGTTTCATAAAAACAAATATTTAAGTAATAATGTATCAGATTTATATAGCACTTTTCATAGACACTCAAAGATGCTTTACAACAAATACATTATTCATTCACTCCACAGACAATGGTAGTGGTAAGCTACTACTATAGCCACAGCTGCCCTGGGGCAGACTGACAGAAACGTGGCTGCCAATCCATGCCATCGGCCTCTCCGACCACTACCAAACATTTATATACTACATTCATACCCACTGTCAAAGACACTGAAGGCAAAGTGGGTAAAGTGTCTTGCCCAGGTACACAACGGCAGGATGTCTGGGGAGAGCGGGATTCAAACCGCCAACCCTCCGATTATTACACAACCCGCTCTACCTCCTGAGCTACTGCCGCCCACATTTCTGTCCTCCGTTCCATTTTTGCTGAGCACCAAGCTGGATGGCAGGAAGTTCCATTTTCATATGGTCTTTGGCGTGACCCGGCTGGGACTTGAACACTGACCTCCCGGTTGTGGGGCAGATGCTCTACCTCCAGGTCACCACTCCACATCAAAAACGTTTAGAAAGGTGCAGAATCAAAGTCTTTCTATTCTTCAAAAAATATATCGATGAAAAAAATGTTAAAAATTTACATATGTCCTGAATAATCATCATATTTACATCTGAGCAGTTGGATGACGAGACTCCAGTCTATGATCCAGTGGCCATAACATAGATATATGATACCCTAGACAGGACATGGCTATCATTTTCATGGCAAACAGAGGTGCCATATTCTGTAGGTAATTATATTGGTTGACATTTTCTTCAGCATTGTGATAGCAGGATACACAAACAATTATTCATTATATTTATTGTAATTATATAAGGAAGCTGACGTGACTAGCCTAGCGGGTAGCCATGTTCTAGTTAATGTTTACATATCTATGGCCGGTAAAGATGTCACAGCCAATAGCATGACTGTGTTGATGTCACACGTCTCTACCAACCAGTTAGTACAAGAGTAAGTGTGAGACCTACTGACCAGGAGGTCAGAATGTAGTCTCTATCACCTTTAAGTAACTTATCTAGAGTCAAGATTCAAGATTTTTATTTGTCAATACTTCTACACGCCCAGGACATACAGGAGAATTGAAATTCCGTTTCTCTCTCTCTTAGTGGTGTGCGCAATATATAAGAAAAGAAGGAATAAGGATGAAAAACAACAGCAGTCTATGTGCAGTAATGCTGCCCGTAGTGCAAATAAAGATAAAATATGAAACCCAGCAATCCCGTAGTGCAAATACAGATAAACGATAAAACCCAGCAATCCAATATACAGAAAAAGTGGAGCCATAATACCCGCAATTGCAAGTTCAATGCGGTAGTGTAGGTGCAGACAGTGACAAATTGGAATGCACACATTTGTGCAAATGGTTGCAGTAAGGTACAGAGACATACAGCAGCAGATGTATTACTGTTGGTATGCCAAGTCTTTCTGTGTAAGCAGCTAAGGTAGTTATTGTGTGGGTGAGTGTGTTATAGTCCAGGGGTGGGGTGGGGGGTGGTGAACAAAGCTGTTTAGCAGTCTTGTGGAATGGGCCCAGAGACTCTGGTACCTTTTCCCCAAGGGCAGAGAGCTGAAAAGGGAGTGTGAGGGGTGGGAGGTGTCGCCTGCAATATTGATGACTCTGCGGGTGAGGCAGGTGTGGCCGATGTCCAGGGGTGCGGTGGGGGGGGGGCACTGATGATCTTGCTGGCTGCTTTCACTGTGTGCTGTAGTGTCTTCCGGCAGGAGGTGGTGTCGCTTCCGTACCACACCGTGATGCAGCTGGTGATATAGAGGCAAGTTTGAGCCTTCTTGACCAGTGATGTGGTGTTGTTGGACCAGGAGAGGATCTCAGAGATGTGCACCTCCAGTAACTTGGTGCTGCTCACCCTCTCCACAGCTGCTCCATCAATGATTAGAGGGGGATGCTGCGTGTGTTCTCTCCTGAAGTTGACCACAATCTCCTTGGTTTTTCCCACTTTCAGGAAGAGATTATTGTCTTTACACCACTGGACCAGTTAGCTCACCTCCTTGGCCTCTTCATTGTTTGTGATGAGACCCACAACAGCTTGACTCAGGGAGATGTTAAAGATGTCAGCCAGGACATTCTTAAGCTCCTCCGCACAGTCCTTCAGAACACGACCTGGTATGCTGTCTGGTCCAGCTGCCTTGCGTGGGTTGATCCTGGAGAGGGTCCTCTTCACGCTAGCCAGATCAAGACTTATAGCCTGCTTGTCAGGGGGAGGAGTGGTCTTCTGTGTTGATGTGCTGTTTTGTGCTTCAAAGCAGCCACAGAAGTCATTTAACCCTTTGAGTGTGAGAATTTGCGTGCCCCTAGTGGCAGAGTGCGGCACTGCACCTGCCTTCTCACTTTGACATGATCACCTGCATTGGGAATTTGTACTGATTTGCCAGTTTCAAAAGGTGGCTGACATCCTTTGGAGGACTCAGTGGATGACACGTAATACACCAAAGAAGAAGAACTCCTCATTTCCTTTTGCTGTTTGTAGCAGTTAGCCCAGAAAGCTAATATGGCCACAATCGTCACGTCACTTTTTCGGCTTTGCACGCAGAAAATAGCTGCGGGATACAAGAAAAATTTATGTGGGATAATCATAAGACTTTGTAGATGTGGTAGAGATTTTAAATTACCAGCAGAATGCAAAATATGGACCATGATGGATGAAAATGCAGTGGCCTCGCCACCCAGCCCCCCTTTGTCAAAAGTAAGTGAGAAATTTCTGGGTTTTTTTTTAAATGTACTGATTTCTTGTTCATATACTTTGAAGATAAGATGATGAGGTACCTCTACAAAAAACGGTGTCAAAAGACTGAACCATTTTTTGTGTAAATATGTCCAAAGTCCAGTTTTGACTGAGTTATGGAATTTAAAGAGGTGCCGCAACATTATGCAAATTAGATGCGTAAATTTATTCCTATCTCAAACTTTGGATCATATTTTACATCTTTCTAATTGACAGTAAGCCATTATCTCTTACCACTTTCAAGTTATAGCCTTGGAAATCTGAACTTTTTTTTGACAAAAAATATTTACCACTCTTGACTACTAGGGGTTATGTCGCAGTTCGGCAACATACACACTCATAGGGTTTAGTTGTTAAGCAGTGTGATGTCACTCTCACAGGTCTGAGGTGGAGGTTTGTAGTTGGTGAGGGTCTGTATCCCACGCCAGAGAGAATGTGCATCTCTGGTGTTGCTGAAGTGTCTGGATATTTTCTTGCTGTATAGTCGTTTTGCCTCCTTGATACCACGGGACAGGTTGGCCCTAGCTGTTGTTAGTCCTGCAGTGTCACCGGCCCTGAAGGCTGTGTCCCGAGCTCTCAGGAGCCTGTGGACCTCTGCTGTCTTCCATAGCTCCTGGTTAGCACAAACAGAGACAGTTTTGCAGTGAGTGACATCATTAATGTATTTAGCTATGTATGCTATAACTACCTCAGTGTACTCCTCTGTGTTTGCGGTTCCATTGTCAGTGGTTTCAGGCTTGAAAGTGTCCCAGTCTGTAATGCTGAAGAAACCTTTTAGAGCATCCAAGGCCCCCTCTGGCCACACACGTACCTGCATTTTTGTTGGTCTGATGGCTTTCACTCTGGGTTTGTATGCAGGCCTTAGCAAGATGGTGATGTGATCAGACCCAGGTGGGGAAGGCTCTGTATGTGCTCTTGTGGGTTGTGTACACCAGATCCAGCAAATTGTCTCCTCTTGTTGGAAAGTCCACATGTTGGTGTAGTTTTGATTGGAGGGGCCTCTAAATCTGCATGGTTGAAGTCTCCTGCTGTGATGAGGATGCACTGTTTGTGTCTCACTTATAGCTTGATAAAGTTCATTTAGTGTTTTACTCCTCTCATGCACAGCGACTAGCAGGATTAATTTCCCTCGATAAGTAGAAGGGTTGGCACCTGATGATCATAAATTCCACCAAGGGAGAACAGTGTTTGTGCACAACAGTCGCATCTTGGCACCAAGCATCACTGATGTAAACACACACGCCTCCTCTGCAAGTCTTCGCTCCTGCCAAGAACACCCGATCAGCACGACAGCATGTTAGCCACGCTAACTGAATAGCAGAGTCCAGGATATTGTCATTTAGCCACATTTCTGTAAAGATAAAAACACAGCAGTTCCACGCATCACGTTGCGTAGATCTCAGTTGCTGTATGTGGTCTAGTTTGTTGTCTAATGAGCGTACGTTGGACAGAATAAGGAAAGAAATCGGGAGTCTGTGTGGGCTAGCGGCTAGCTTTGTTCGGATACCTCCATGTTTACCTCTCTTTCATCTTCGTTTACACCGTCTGTGGCATCTCCATTTGGGATGGGACACAGCAGTCGAGGCCGGGGGTGTTGAGGTCTGGCAGAGAAGTCCTAGGCCACGGAGTTCCTCTGTAACGCTCTGGTCCAAGACATAATGTCTTGGACCACAACGCTGTGGCGACTGTAACTTGTGCGCAGCATCATATGTGAACATTAATCACATGAATATACATTTAGGCGTAATTTAAACAACACTAAACGGCACAAAACATGAAGAGAGAAGGGAGGCCGCTGCACGTTCACATGCCACCTAGTGCATTGTGCATACCTGTGGTACCTAGTAGGCACTTCCTTACTCATACTCAAGTAACTTTTTGGTTGCTACATTTATACGAGTAATGCATTTCATAAGGTAATGCTACTCTTACTTGAGCACAATTTCTACCCACCTCTATAAGAATAAAATCTTATCATAAAATGGTCAAATCAGATTAAAAACAAGAATAAAATGGAAAATAGTTCAAAATTTTAAAAAACCTAAAAAAAAACTTAGTTTTTTTTTAAATTTGAAAGTTGTTTTTACTTTAACATTCCAATTTGTTAATTGCTAATGAATTTTCTTATTTTCTTTTCATCTCCAGAAATAAAGATTAATGCCTTGGTCTTGACAAATAGATACGTGAAACGACAAAAATTTTTGAAAAGAAGCAAATGCATTTTTAACTCCTATATAGATTCTAACAGTTCCTCCATGACTTCAACTAAAGAAAAAAACATTAAGAGGTTCATATTACTTAAATTTTCTGACACTCTGCATCTATCGAGCCATACCTTAATGCTCATGAATAATTCGCATACATCTTACCTCACTTAGCATAACTACCTCACAGATTGGCCCAGTGTTGAATTATAGCATATCTGCAATTTCACTCTAAGCCCAGTCTTCCCAGTGTGGATGCCCAAAGGACACTGCAGAGAACCCCAGCAACCCTTCAGGAAATCTTCAGAAGAATTAAGAATACAGCACCCCAACAGTTTATCCACAATGCCACTCCCCAGAACTTAATGCCATGAGTGGGTTTGCTCATTAGTCTGTTTGCAGAGGGACCGGTGGCTCTCCTTCAGTGCTGCAGATCGCTTCCATCTCATTTTAATGAGGTTCACATGGGACTTGTTCTCTGCTCTTGGTCGGGCATTGAGGTCAGGATGTGTCATTCTCACTTACTGGGGCATTGTAAAGCTCTAAAAGATTTCATGCTAGACAAATTGACAAGAGAATTAGAAATGTCACCACTGTGGCATCAGCTTACCTACAGGCAGTTATCTCCTTCAGCTACAGTATATCACAGAGAAAGCCTTGGGTTCAGTAAATGACAATGATTTTAGACAGCAATGATGGGACATTGTCCTTTGTGGGATCATAAAATTTTAGGGACTAGTCTTAAAATTTGGGTTCATAAAGCTCAGCTGTGACCATTAGAAATAAAAGAACTTCAGTTAATCTGCAACACAAGCAAACAAACAGAAGTTTTCTTTAAAACACCAGATGGAAATAAATTAAGATTTGCTGTTCTTTACTTTGAGTTTGGGTTTACTTTATTTCCTCTATACACACACATTTTCTCTTACCTAAAAATATTCAATACTGTGTATTTTTCAGGTAATAATTTTAAGTTTTGAGGTCACCAAGGATATACATATCATCGCTGTTGGATGAGAACAATTTCTAGGTAACAGCACCAATATTGTGCTATGGCTCCTCAGAAAAGCTGTCTGTAATCAGTTTTCAATGTCAATGAGCCAATCGCAATTAAGCATTCAGATTTAGGGTGTTTTGACACTGGGCCCATTTGGTCCGGAGTTTTGGGCTTTTCAGTTCGATTTGGACCAAAATTTTAGGTGTGAAACCTCCCCCGAATCATGGCCTGGACCAAAGAGTCAAAATTTGGTTTGGCAAAAAGAGGTGGTCTCGGTTCTGAGGACAATTTAATACAAACTATCCACCTAAACCCTGTAATATAGACTGCTCCTAAGAAACAGCAGAGCTTTTCACTGCACAAAAGAAAACAGTGAGTGAGTTTACGAAAATATCCAATGGTGAGTCCTCTTTTCATTAAGTTTCAAACCCATTCATGTCTGTCTGTTGCATCAGTACGTACTACGTTAAACCATTCAGGTTGATTGATATTAAATTTGTTTCTAAGACTGCTTTCTATCATCTGTGCAATATTGCCAAGATTAGGAGCATCTTGTCTCTGAATGATGCTGAGAAACTGATCTACACCTTTGTCAGCTCTAGATTAGATTATTGTAACTCGTTATTATCAGGTTGTCCTAAAATATCTTTGAAGAGTCTTCAGTTGATCCAAAATGCTGCTGCAAGAGTTTTAACTGGTTCTAGAAAGAGAGATCATATCTCTCCGGTTCTGGCCTCCCTTCATTGGCTTTCCATAGAGTTTAGAATTAAGTTTAAAATCCTTCTTCTCACTTACAAAGCTCTTAATAATCAGGCCCCTTTATATATAAAAGATCTGATATTACCCAATCATCCTAACAGAGCACCACGCTCCCAAAATGCTGGATTACTTGTAATACCCAGAATCTCCAAAAGTACAATGGGAGGCAGAGCCTTCTGCTATCAAGCTCCTTCTCTGTGGAACCAGTTACCACTCTGGGTCCGGGAGTCAGACTCGATCTCTGTTTTTAAGAACAGGGTAAAATCCTTCCTTTTCAATATAGGCTACGATTAGGGAGGATCTTGTGTCTCTTAACCCCCCTTTTGTTTTGCTGTTAATACATTCAGACTGCTGGGTGACCTCCAATAATGTACTTGGCTTCTCACCGTTCATGTTCTTTATGTCTGTTCTCTTCATCCTCTCTATCCCCTCACCCCCAGCCAGTCGCAGCAGATGACTGCCCCTCCCTGAGCCTGGTTCTGTTAGAGGTTTCTTCTTGTTAAATGGGAGTTTTTACTCTCCACCGTCACTAAGTGCTTGCTCACAGGGGATCGTCTGATTGCTGGGTCTTTCTGCAATTGTGGGGTTTTCCCTGCATTTGGTAGGAGATGACTTTTGTTGTGATATGGCGCTATATAAATAAATAAAGCTGAACTGATTGTTCAGCCCAGTTGAAAAATCATCCTCTGTAAAATAACTAAATGGGCATCAACTGTGATTGATGTCTTCCTTACTGCCAAGCAGTGTTAATATCACATGCATTTTTGCTTACATATGATAAAATAAGCCTTTATTAGTCCCACTTTGGCCAGCACATCTTAAACAAGCTGTCATGACCAGAGTTCACTTTAGATAATGCGCCTCTGTGCATTAAAGGGGTGGGCAGGAGTGATTTGGATTGGATTATCCAAAACACACCTCTGAAGAATTAAACCAGCCTCTTTGCACTTTTTGGCTGACACAGAGACCATTTTTCTGCTGTCATGACAACAAAATGCATTTTGCACATCTGACAACTGATGAGTGAATAGAATGTCATAATACGGCCTCAAATGTAGACAATGTAACGAAAACATGAACCTTGGTCTGGATCTTTCAGGTGTGAAAATGCCCGAAATGTAAATATGGTACCCAATACTGAATAAGGAGGTAGTCAAAGTGCATTTGTATTGGTAACACAGAACTGAAGGCAGGGCTTGTTCCTGTGTGATGTCATAACAAGAGCTCTCTGAGGCGAGTGCAATATCCCCCGCCTGCGTTTTCTTTAAAGATCCCACTACTTACTGACAGACAGCAGTTTTCAGCTTTTCAAGATAATTACTGTGGCAGAACCAAATTATGATAAGCCCCTCATCCAGGGGTCAGGATCCCAAGGTGGACCTGTGTACCAGGTTTGGTGGCCCTAGCTTTACTTGTTGTACAGTAATAAGGCATAAGAAATGCTAACCTTGACCTTTGACCTTTGGACCCCAAACCCATAGTCAGAGGTCATGATCCCAAGGTGAAGCTGTGTAGCAAGTTTGGTGACCCTAGCTTTCTTTGTTGTTGAGATATACAGTAGTTTATAAGCCCTTTTGATGTTGACCTTTGACTTGTGATCCAAAATCACAGTCACACTTCAGAATCCCAAGGTGAACCTGTATACCAGGTTTGGTGGCCCTAGCTTTACTAGTTTTATAGTAATAGTCAATGTGGCAGTGGAGACTACTGAAATAGTAAATTTACCATAGTGCAACTGCAATGTTAACTTTGACCCTTTGACCCCTTGACCCCAAACCCATAGTTAGGTGAAGGTGTAAGTCATCCAAGATGTGTACCACTGTACCGATTTGAAAAGCCTACATCATTTCTTTCAGTAGTTACTGTGTTTAGAAGATTTAAGGAAAAATCTAACCTCTGACCTCAAGGTCATCTGATGAGAGTGAAATCATCAGAGTATATCAAACCATGGTACCAAGTTTCAAAACAATTGGAACCAAACTGTCGGAGGAGATGATTTCACAAAAGCGAGACAGACGGACGGACAGATGGACAGACAGACGGACGGACTGACCCATAACATAATCCCCCTTCGACCTCTTTGGGCTTCAACCAGCAGGGAATAAAAACCAGGAAATGCAATCCACTCATTTCTTTAAGATTTTAACTTAAAATTTCATAATTTGATAGTGTACTACAGTTGTACATTATAAGGGTAAAACTAGTGAAAACAACTTTTTATGCAATATGGGACCTCTAATGAGTCCACATTTTGCTTGATTAATTACTGTTTTTATTCAAAGTGCAATTACTCTTAAATGTAGATTGAACATAAATAAAAAGTGAAGCCTTTGCACACCTCCACTCTATATTATGGCCAAAAGAAAGTGAAAGAATTACAGCTCTATAGAATATAGCTAATGTTTTTGTTCATGAGTCCCAGTTTGAAAGCAAAAAAAAGCTGGGTGGCAGATAAGTTTCTAGCCCATTAAAGTGCCGTTTCTCAAACAACCCAATGGTAAATCTGAAGTGCTCAGCTGGAGCATTCATATCACAACACTGTAAACAAATGTGTCTGCATCTACTGAGACAATGACAATTTATGCTTTCTTGACTTCACCTCCTTGCCCCTGCAGTCTTGGCAACTGGTAGCATTTCTCATATGCCAGCTTGAAACTGGTCCAATGGCATAGTTCCTGCTTACAATGCAGCACTCTAATCAGCATGTGGGGATGTGGTATGAACAAAGGACGCAAATAAATGTAGACGCTCCTCATCAACTTACACCGGGCGCTCTGCAATAGGACTGGGCTGCTTTGTCCTCAGTTTTTTTTTTCAGGACTCTGTCACTTAAGATAAGTTTGGATTGGGTTACTCAGATGAGATGGGTGACTTTGTGGACATTTGCAACATGCAAAGAAACACAGTAAAGAACAAAAAAAAAATTAAAAAAATCAATGCACAATGCATAGCTCACTGGATATTTGTATAGGCATGTACTGTATATACAGTACGCAGAATAACCAGCCTAGAGGACTACCTATCCTCCCTTTCCCCTTTTGTCCATGCACTGTTAACTGGACACAAACTTTCACTGCCTGTGCTACTACTTTTATCTTTCTGCATGTGACAGAAATATTTGAAACTTGAAAATGCCAGAATGGGGTCTGAGACACTTTTTGAATGTCTAATGACCTTGACCTTGCATTTGACCTTGAGGATCATAAGGTCATGGCATTCCATCAGAATTGAAGCAGAAAGTCAACCAGATATTTTCCCACCTGACATTCCAACAGGAATTAAATTAAATTAAAATTAAATTAAATCACCCTTATTGTCATTCAACCGTACAACCAATCATGTACAGTAGAACGAGATTGTGCTTTACCTATCTACAGTGTCAATCACACACACCCCAGTGCAGAATCAGAGGGCTACTGCCATGCAAGGCGCCGCCACAGATTTCCCTCCTCCATTCCATTATTGCTGAGCACCAAGCTGGATGGCAGGAAGTTCCACTTTTATATGGTCTTTGGCATGACCCGGCCGGGATTTGAACCCCTGCCTCCCGGGTGTGGGGCGGATGCTCTACCAACTGAGCCACCACTCCGGTATAGGAATAGGAATAGGGCTGTAAGGTGTGGGTCTGAATCTCTGTTCAGTATAATTCTTGTTATTGAACTGGTATTGCTACAATTATATATGAAATATATGATTTGATCTTTTAAAAAAGAACACACTGGTGTACTAGAGCATCTCAGCTAATTAGAATATTGTGGAAAGTCAGTTTGTTGTACAACATAACCACATATACAACCACAGTGAAATAATTCAAGCCTTTTTGATTTAGTTTTGATGATTGTGGTTATATATTTTTAATTAAATTACAAATGCTTTAGTCTGTCCCATCTACCATTAAAAACTACAATCTAGTTCTGTCAGAAATGTAACCATTAAAGATGCATCTATAATAGGTTTATGGATAAACTGATTCCAAGACACTAATACCGTATATACTAAAAAAAAATAATAATAATAATAAAAAAAAAATCTGCATATGATTACAAATTAATTTTGAACAGGATCTAAGTCTAATCCCAACCCTTGCAGTACTGTCTCCACTCTGGTAGAAGTGCCGTATATGTAGAGCATAGAAATGCTGAGCTACTAATAGTCACAGAGTGTAGCAATTACTGCACTCTAGATAATAACAAGAGAGACTTTTTTTTCCCCTCCGGAGATCTGATGCTCAACCGTGGGTAGATGGAGATAGCACAATACCGGAGGCATAGAATGCAGAGCACAGGAGTACAAGCTAAGCTGAAAGCTAACCAGTGTAGACAGGGTTAAAAAACAAACTGTTTTTTCTCATTTTTCTTCCCCTGCAGTATCAAAAACAGTATTGATATTCGATGCTGACAGTGGTACCCATATCTACACGCACAAATATAAAGGTGTCCAGTGGGAACCAAAAAGTGCTTCAGAGTGATGCCATAAGATAAGATAAGATAAGATAAGATAAGATAAGGTAAGGTAAGATAAGATAGTCCCACAACAGGGAAACTTACAATACAGTATTGCAGTAGCAGAGGGATACTACCACTCAGAAATAATACAGTATCTCACAAAAGTGAGTACACGCCTCACATTTTTGTAAATATTTTATTATATCTTTTCATGGGACAACACTGAAGATATGACACTTTGATAGAATGTAAAGTAGTCAGTGTACAGCTTGTATAACAGTGTAAATATGCTGTCCCCTCAAAATAACTCAACACACAGCCATTAATGTATAAACTGCTGGCAACAAAAGTGAGTACACCCCTAAGTGAAAATGTCCAAATTGTGCCCAATTAGCCATTTTGACTCCCCCGGTGTCATGTGACTCGTTAGTGTTACAAGGTCTCAGATGTGAATGGGAAGCAGATGTGTTAAATTTGATGTTATCGCTCTCACACTCTCGCATACTGGTCACTGGAAGTTCAACATGGCACCTCATGGCAAAGAACTCTCTGAGGATCTGAAAAAAAGAATTGTTGCTCAACATAAAGATGGCCTAGGCTATAAGAAGACTGCCAGCACCCTGAATCTGAGCTGCAGCACGGTGTCCAAGACCATACAGTGGTTTAACAGGACAGGTCCCACACAGAACAGGCTTCGCCATGATTGACCAAAGAAGTTGAGTGCACATGCTCAGCGTCATATCCAGAGGTTGTCTTTTGAAAATAGACGTATGAGTGCTGCCAGCATTGCTGCAGAGGCTGAAGGGGTGGGGGGTCAGCCTGTCAGTGCTCAGACCATACGCCACACACTACATCAAATTGGTCTGCATGGCTGTCGTCCCAGAAGGAAGCCCCTTTCAAAGATGATGCACAAGAAAGCCTGCAAACAGTTTACTGAAGACAAGTAGACTAAGGACATGGATTACTGGAACCACGTCCTGTGGTCTGATGAGACCAAGATGAACTTATTTGATTCAGATGGTGTCAAGTGTGTGTGGAGGCAACCAGGTGAGGAGTACAAAGACAAGTGTGTCTTGCCTACAGTCAAGCATGGTGGTGAGAGTGTCATGGTTTGGGGCTGCATGAGTGTTGCTGGCACTGGGGAGCTACAGTTCTCAGTTCTCAGTTTAGGGGAGCCATGAATGACAACATGTACTGTGACATACTGAAGCAAAGCATGATTCCCTCCCTTCGGAAACTGGGCAACAGGGAAGTATTCCAACATGATAACAACCCCAAACACACCTCCAGGATGACCACTGCCTTACTAAAGAAACTGAGGGTAAAGGTGATGGACTGGCCAAGCATGTCTCCAGACCTAAACCCTATTGAGCATCTGTGAGGAATCCTCAAATGGAAGGTGGAGGAGTGCAAGGTCTCTAACATCCAGCTCCGTGATGTCATCATGAAGGAGTGGAAGAGGATTCCAGTGGCAACCTGTGAAGCTCTAGTGAACTCCATGCCCAAGACAGTTAAAGCAGTGCTGGAAAATAATGCTGGCCACACAAAATATTGACACTTTGGGCACAAAGACATTTTCACTTAGGGGTGTACTCACTTTTGTTGCCAGTGGTTTAGACATTAATGGCTGTATGTTGAGTTATTTTGAGGGGACAGTAAATTTACACTGTTATACAAGCTGTACACTGACTACTTTACATTGTATCAAAGTGTCATATCTTCAGTGTTGTCCCATGAAAAGATATAATAAAATATTTACAAAAACGTGAGGCGTGTACTCACTTTTGTGAGATACTGTAATAAATAATAAAATAGGGCAAAAACAGTATATTCACAGTACACAAAGTTTAAAAAAGGAAAACAGTTTTTACAATTAAAAATAACTAAAATAGTATTTACAGCACTAGGAAACAGTTAAATTAAAGTATTCAGCTAGAGTGAGGAAAATAAGTATTGAACACATCAATATTTTTCTCATGAAACATATTTCTGATGGAGCTATTGACATGAGATTTTCATCAGATATCAATAACAACCAAAGTAATCCATACATAGAACGAAATCAAGGCAACTTTGTTCACAAAACAAGTTATATTTAATAAAGTGGAATGACACAGGGAATAAGTATTGAACTCATGAAGAAAAAGAGGTGCAAAAAGGCAGAGAAAGCCAAGAATGAAATACATCAGAATTAGGCAAGCCATCCCATCCCCCATCAGTGCAAGTTAATTTTAGCTGTTTAAATCCTGACTGATAGCCTTGAAAATGGTCTGTGAATATCACAGGGATGTGATTTGGGGTTGGGGAAATTATCTGAAAATTTAGCAGGGGGTCTGGGGGACAAAGTCCCCCAGCGGGGTCTGGGGCAGAGCCCTGCTGGGGGGGCAAGGGGGGCAAAGCCCCCCGAAGCTTCTGGATTTTTATGATTTTTAAGTACCAGAACTGTGCTTAAATGACATAAAACAAACAGCTGAATGCCACTTATTACTGTATAATATTGACTTATGTTCCAAGAAGATAGCATTCCTAAAATATTCCAACAAGCATTATCCATCACATGCTTTAACACTTGATCAAATCAAAATCAGTTATTTTTATCTATTCCATAATAGAAATAAAATTCCAACATACCATTACTTTTTATAATTTCAGCATTCATTTCAGATCACCAGTTTCAATCTCCATTGAGTCTTGAGCAGTTCATTTTGCACAATCACTGATGTAGCTAAGTCTTAGAAATATTCAAAAGTTATGAGTCAATGTCCACTGTGCCCTGTCAATTTCAAACTGTTTGGAATCATAAAAGTAATCTAACTAAATTGTTTTGATATTTTTTTCTCCTCAACATCAATGTCAGGGCGCTGCAGGAGTTTTTGGGGATGGTTAACTTTTATAACGTTTCCTCCCCCGCCCAGCCCAGCTCATACAGCCGTTGTACGCCGCACTCAAGAAACGGAAACCGGTGGACAGAGTCGACTGGACTCCTGAGCGGGAGCAGGCGTTCTCTGAGGTTAAAACAGCTCTGGCAACTGCTGCACTACTGGCGCACCCAGACCCGGTGGCTCGGATAGCACTCACTACCAACGCCTCGGACGTCGTGGAGCAATGCGTTGCCGGTTCTTGGCAGCCGCTCACCTTTTTTAGCAGGTCTTTGCACGACGGTGAGCGTAAATACAGCGTGTTCGACAGAGAGTTACTGGCTCTCCACCTGGCCATACGCCACTTCCAGTTCTGGCTGAAAGGGCGCACCTTCACTGTGTTCGTGGACCACAAGCCACTAACGTACTTAACGTACTTAACGTATTTCCACTTTTTTTTTTATCTTCCAGGAAGATAAAAAAAAGCGGAATCCCGCGAATTAGCGGAAAAATCACATCCCTGATATCAGATTGTCACACCACAAATAACTCATGATGGGTAGAAGCGACAAGCTCTCTCAAGACCTTGACAACCTTATTGTTGCAAAACATAATGAAGGCATTGGTTTACAGGCGCACTTCGAAACTGCTGAATGTTCTGGTGAGCACTGTTGGAGCCATCATTCATAAGTGGAAAGAACATCATTTTGGCCACAACCAGGAGCTCCTTGCAAGATTTCTGACAGAGGAGTCAAAAGAATTATCAGAAGAGTTATCCAAGAGCCAAAGACCACTCATAGAGAGCTCCAGAAAGACCTGGTGTTAGCAGGTACTGCTGTTTCAAAGAAAACAATAAGTAATGCACTCAACTGACATGAGCTCTGTGCCCGCTCACCTTACAAGGCTCCATTGCTGAAGAAAAAGCATGTTGAAGCTTGTTTAAAGTTTGCTGCACAACATTTGTGCAAGCCAGTGAAATATTGGGAAAATATAGTCTGGCCACATGAGACCAAAATTTAACTTTTTGGATGCCACAACACACAGCATGTTTGGAGGAGAAATGGCACTGCACATCCCATCATGGTGTGGTGGTGTTTTCTAGCACACGGTACAGGCAGACTTCATAAAACTGAAAGAAAGATAAGATGACTGGGATAAATGTCCAGAGACATCCTTGATAAGAACCTGTTGCCATCTGTCAAGATGCTGCAGATGAAACGAGGGTGGACATTTTAGTAAATGATCCTAAACACACAGCCAAGGAAACTCTCAACTGGCTCCAGAAAAGGAAAATAAAGCTGCTAGAATGACCCAGTCAGTGAAGATCAGAGTTCATAGAAGACACCCATAGAACCTTCAAGATTTGAAGACAGTCTGTGTGGAAGAATGCGCTAAAATCACTCTTGAGCACACAGAAATTATTCAAACCCAGGACTTTCTTGCAGTGAGGCAAATGTGCTAGCCACTGCATCACTGTCATGAACTTGGGTTTGATGTCTCAAACCCAGTTCTGATGCTGTGGCTATTTTGACTGTGTTGTGTATTTTATGCCTATTTTCCATCAGGCGCTGTCTGGGAGCCCCTTGGGTCCTTCGCTCCCTGATAGCTCAGCCACGCCTCCTCCTCTTGTCAGTGTGATCAGCTGTGTCTCATTTTGGTGTTACTTTTCTGTTCCACGCACACACACACTGACATCCACTCAGTCCAGTCCATGCACTCCCTCTCATTACGCACACCGGTGATCTCTTTCCTCATTAGTATTGTCATTACTTAAGCTCTGCATTTGTGGAAAGAGATTGCCGGATCATTGCGAATCAACACAGTCACTATTCCCCTCTGTTTTGTTGCCACCACCCACGTCTAGAAGCCCTGCCAAGTTTTATTTGGTGTCACTTCGCTCTAGGTGGCGTGCGTCGCTATTTTCCATTCCTTGCATTGTACTTTCAGCCAGACTATTTAGTCTTCTCTAACATTACCTGACACCTGCTCGTTACCTGATGTTAGCGGCTGTTCCCGTTACCTGCACTTCGGACAGCACGGATTGCCTCGGACTGCTCCATCTCGTAAGTTTAAATTGCCTTTCTCTCTGTGCCGTCCAGCTGTCCTGCGGCATTAGGCATTCTCTCCCTCGAGCTGTTGAGCGTCTTAAAGACGCCCCTGTTCTCCTGGAGCCCTCCATGACTGTCCTCTAAGACTGTTTAGCTCATCTTTCTGTTCCTCCATCATAACTGTTGCTGGATTGAAGTCATTATTTTTGTTCAATAAATTGCACGCAACTATCTCTGCACGTGGGTTTTAATTCCTTCCTCCGCGCGCTGTGTAAAAGCACACGGGGAACATAACAGAATGATCCGGCCAGAATAAACCCAGTGGAGTAGTTGTGGGCAATTTTTTCCCTTTTTCAATTTTTTTTTCTGCCTTTTCCACCACCCATTCTGAGGAGTCATTATGCCTTGAGCGGGTGAAGCAGCATGGAGGAGACAGTGGAGCCGGGAGGACCGCCGAGCAATCGTTGCTATTGAGGGTTTGGCAGCCAGCATGCGCAGCTGTACCTCCCGGAGGGACGAGATGGGCTGCTGGGGCGGAGTTACCAACTTGTTGGAACGGAGACCATGCCTGCGCCTTCATCAGAATCAGATCAGAATCAGAATCAGCTTTATTGGCCAAGTATGCACAACACATACAAGGAATTTGACTTTGGCTAAAAACTTGCTCTCGTTGTTCAAGTGGAGGATTTAAATACGGATTCAATGACAACAGAGTATGTACAGTAAATTACAGTCTGTCCACGTTTCTATAAAAGGATGCAAATATATACAGGAATATATGCAGTTATTTACTCGGACTAACCACACTTTGCAGAAATATATGAAAAAATATACAATCACACAGTATTTCAATGTGGACTCAGATTCAGTGATATAATGTGAATGAAGTAAAAAGCAGTGTGAGAGTTATGTGCAATGTAATAATGGATGAAAAGTCATGAGTACAGCAAACAGGTAGGACTAGGTGAATGTTAGGAGTTCATCAGAGTGATGGCTTGAGGAAAGAAACTGTTCCTGTGACGGGTGGTTTTGACCTTCAGTGATCTGTAACGACGACCAGAAGATAGAAGTTCAAACAGTTTGTGGCCGGGGTGTGATGGGTCAGCACAGATGTTTCCCGCCCGTTTCCTGGTTATGGACCGATATAAGTTCTCAATGGAGGGTAGGTCGGTACCAATGATCCTCTCCGCAGACTTAATGAGCCGCTGCAGTCTGGTCTTGTCCTGTTTAGTGGCAGATCCAAACCAGACAGTGATGGAAAAGCAGAGGACAGATTGGATGATGGCGGTGTAGAAGACAACCAGCAGCTCCTGAGGCAAATCAAACTTCTTGAGCTGACGCAGAAAAAACAACCTCTGCTGGGCCTTTTTCCGGACAGTGTCTATATGGGAGGACCACTTCAGGTTCCGGGAGATTGTGGTACCCAGAAACTTGAAGGAGTCCACAGTGGACACTGTGCTGTTGAGGATGGTGAGTGGGGGGAATGAAGGGGGGTGTCGCTTGAAATCCACAGTCATCTCCACCGTTTTGGCTGGGTTAAGTTCAAGATGGTTCTGGCTGCACCAGAGGATCAGCTGCTCCACCTCCCGCCTGTATGCAGACTCATCATCATCCCGGATCAAACCGATGACTGTGGTGTCGTCCGCAAACTTCAGGAGCTTCACCGAAGGGTCCTCTGAGGTGCAGTCGTTGGAGTAGAGGGAGAAGAGCAGTGGGGAAAGGACACATCCTTGGGGGGCGCCAGTACTAATTTTTCGGGAGCTGGATGTAAATCTCCCTAGCTTCACCTGTTGCCACCTGTCAGTCAGAAAGCTGGAGATCCACTGGCAGGTGGAGGGGGGCACCTTGAGCTGGAGGAGTTTCTGATGAAGAATGCCTGGGATGATGGTGTTGAACGCTGAGCTGAAGTCGACAAACAGGATCCTGGCGTACGTCCCTGGGGAATCGAGGTGTTGCAGGATGTAATGTAGTCCCATATTCACTGCATCATCCACTGACCTGTTGGACCGGTAGGCAAACTGCAGTGGGTCCATCAGGGGGCCTGTGATGACCTTCAGGTGGTTCAGCACCAATCTCTCCAAGGATTTCATGACCACAGAGGTCAGGGCAACAGGTCTGTAGTCGTTTAATCCTGTAACAGAGGGTTTCTTGGGAACTGGAATGATGATGGAGCGTTTGAAGCAGGAAGGCACTTCACGCAGCTCCAGTGATCTGTTAAAGATCCGGGTGAAGATGGGGGCCAACTCGTTGGAGCAGACTCTCAGGCAGGACGGAGACACACCATCAGGTCCTGCAGCCTTCTTGATCTTTTGTCTCTGAAAGACCCGGCGCACCTCCTCTTCACAGATCATTAGTGCTGGTGGGAGGTCAGAGTGAAGGAGGGATGGAGTTCCTGGGGCTGCAGATAATCCTTTTGTGTGGGTGGGAGGTGAGAACTGTAGGTTCTTTTCAAACCTGCAGTAAAAGCTGTTTAGGTCATTAGCCAGCTGGAGGTTTTCCGCAGGGTGGGGGGATGGTCTCCTGTAGTTGGTGATATTCCGTAGGCCTCTCCAGACAGAAGCAGAGTTGTTAGCTGAGAAGTTTTTTTTCAACTTCACACTGTAGCTCCTCTAAGCAAGCCTGGTCTCCTTCGTCAGCATGTTTCTGGCCCGCTTGTACAGAGTCCAGTCACCAGTCCTGTAGGCCTCCTCCTTGGTCTGACGTAGCTGCTTCAGTTTAGGAATGAACCAGGGTTTATTGTTGTTGTATATGCAGAAGGTCTTGGTCTGCACACACATGTCCTCACAGAAACAGATGTATGACGTCACAGTGTCAGTGAGTTCATTTAGGTTAATGGCTGCAGCTTCAAAAACACTCCAGTCTGTACAGTCAAAGCAGGCTTGTAACTTCAGCTTTGATTCCTCAGTCCATTTCTTCACAGTCCTTCACAGTCCATTTCTTCACAATCCCCGAGTAATTGTTGCTTTATCACTCCCTCCACTACCGCCTCTGCCTCCACCCATCTCCTTGCCGTGTGATGTGAGGCCAGCTTCCACACAGAGAAGAGCTCGGCGAGAGAAGCAAACTGGATCCTATCCCGCTGGTTTTGCCCACTTCACGGCACCAGAACCCAGCATTGGACTGCAGGAAGAATTCCTCCGCTCTTCTGCCTGTCTCCCAGTATGCAGAAGCGGCCCCCCTGGATTATCCAAGGGACCCAAGAGCGTCGCAGACAAGAAGCAGGAGGCTGGGGTTCCTGCAGCAAAGACCACTGCTCCCGGGATAAGCAGGCAAGTGTGTTTTCATTCAATCAATTCACTTGATAAATCTTCTTGCCTGATGCCCGGGAGGGAGGCCCAGTTTGTCCAGTCTGCTGGGTTCTCACCAACCACTGCAGTAAAAATTAATCCACCAACTCTCTCCTCATCTCCTTCCTTCCCTTATCCCCAGGCTGGCAGGGGTAGGAACCTTTCTGTGTGGAGTTTGTATGTTCTTCCTGTGCTGTGTGGGTTTACTCCGGGGGCTCCGGTTTCCTCCCACAATTCAAAGACATGCATGTTAGGTTAATTGGTTGTTCTAAATTGTCTCCTATAGGCCCTTAGAATACAGGGTTAGTATTAGTGAAGCGCTTTGAGTGGTCTTTGAGACTAGAAAAGCACTATATAAGTACAGGTCCTTATCCCTTATCCTCATCCTTTTGAGCCTCCATCAGCCCTGGAGCTCGATTGTAGGTGGAGGGAGGGGGCTGCGGAGCTGAAGAACTCTAACCCAGCCCCGCAGGGTCATCATGGTCTGAGGAGAGGTGCTGAGACCTATCTGGAGCCTGCGCCGACGGAGGAGCATCCCCTGGCTTCAGTCTTCCGGGGTCCAGCGCAACGTGGGGCTCCTTCCCCAGAATCCTCACCGGAGGAGTCACCGGCGTTGGAGAGTTTTCTGGAGGAGATCAGGACTGCAGCTACCATCACGCCTGCTGCGGAGGCTGCCACAGCAGAGTCAGCGCCCAAACCATCGTCCACATCAGGATTGATGGAGTCCTAGACGGCGGTGAAGCTTGAGTTCAGGCAACTGATTTTTTCTAAATTTTCCTTTACTCAGCTTTAGAGAAATCTTACCTGGCTCTTGGTGAGGAGAGTCGGGTGCAGCCATCAGCTGCACTTGAGCTCACCTCACCGGGCTGCGCCGCTGAAGGCAATGCTGACTTCCCATCTTTGTGCCCTCTTTCCAAGCCTTTTTTCAGGATCTCCGGAGATGGTCCAACACTGCCGGAGGGTTCCACGACGCCATCATTGCCTGTTGTTCCACTGGTGGGCTGCCTCTTGTGTGTGGTGCTCGCCTTGGTCAATCAGCTTCCCGAGGACGCAGCATTGGCCCAGCTGGGGTCCACCGTGAGTGCAGCGGAGCTCCAGCCGGAGTTCACCATGGGTGCAGCTCCCCCCGCTGTGATCACCGTGCACCCGCCTCATGTACCTTCGCCTGGGGTTCCCCTGGTTGACCGTCTTCTGGGTCTGGTGCTCTCATGGGTCAGCTGGTACACCGTGGGTGCAGCTCTGGCCTGGTCCGGGTCCACCAAGGGTGCAGCAAAGGCCCAGCCGGACTCCACCGTGGGTGTAACCATGGCTCAGTCAGGATCCACCGTGGGTGCAACGCAGGCCCAGTCGGGGCTCACTGCGGGAGCAATGAGGTCCCAGGAACTGGCCACCGCTGGTGCAACATTGTCCCAGACCGGGACCATCGCGGGTGCTACGGTCCCCCTGCTCAAAGCCACGGAGGGCGGGGGGACTCCTTCCTTGTCGCCAGATGCCGGCGTGGTTCCTCGGTCCTCACCGCCAGATGCCGGTGTGGTTCCTCAGTCTTCGCCACCAGATGCTGCCGAGGTTCCTCTGTCCTTGCTGCCAGATGCTGTCGTGGTTCCTGTGTCTCCACCACCAGCACCCATGGGGGTTCCTATCCTTCGGCCCGGTCACCCACCTCTAAGTCGCCGGTGGGTAGGCCACCTTCTCACCTTCCCCTCCAGTCTTAGTGGCTCAACAATGCTGGCCGGCCGCCCGAAAAATTTAGTCTCCAGTTCGGGTGGTCCATCGGTCCTGGCAGGCCGCCTGACGCTGTTCAGCGGGCCGCCTGCTGGGCTTGGGACTCTGGCAGGCCACCCGATCAGTCACCCCTCCCCATGAATAGGGCCTGGGACTCTGGTCGGCCTCCTGAACTTTGGAATCCTGGGTAGAAGGTTATTGTCTTAGGTTTGGGCTGGGAGGAGGTTCACCTCACTTTATTTGTATATTATTTACTTGTTGTTTCCCTCCTAACCTGTTTTCCCCCACATCCCACCCTGGTTTGTTGTTTTCCTCTTGGGGGGGGGGGGGTTCTCTTGTTGTGTTTTTGTGTTTCTTTTGTTGTCACTGGGGGTGTCTGGGATTCCACCCCTTGAGGGGGAGGCGCTGTCATGAACTTGGGTTTGATGTCTCAAACCCAGTTCTTACACTGTGGCTATTTTGACTGTGTTGTGTATTTTATGCCTATTTTCCATCAGGCGCTGTCTGGGAGCCCCTTGGGTCCTTCGTTCACTGACAGCTCAGCTACGCCTCCTCCTCTTGTCAATGTGATTAGGTGTGTCTCATTTTGGTGTTACTTTTCTGTTCGACGCACACACACACTGACATCCACTCAGTCCAGTCTATGCACTCCCTCTCATTATGCACATCAGTGATCTCTTTCCTCATTAGTATTGTCATTACTTAAGCTCTGTATTTGTGGAAAGAGATTGCCAGATCATTGTGAATCAACACAGTCGCTATTCTCCTCCGTTTTGTTGCCACCACCCACGTCTAGAAGTCCTGCCAAGTTTTTTTTCGGTGCTGCTTCGCACTAGGTGGCGTGCCTCATTATTTTTGATTCCCTGCATTGTACTTTCAGCCTGACTATTTAGTCTTCTCTAACATTACCTGACACCTGCTCGTTACCTGATGTTAGCGGCTGTTCCCGTTATCTGCACTTCGGACAGCACGGAATGCCTCGGACTGCTCCAGCTCGTAAGTTTAAATTGCCTTTCTCTCTGTGCTGTCCAGCTATCCTGCGGCATTAGGCATTCTCTCCCTCAAGCTGTTGAGTGTCTTAAAGGCATCCCTGTTCTCCTGGAGCCCTCCATGACTGTTTGTCCTCTAAGACTGTAAAGCTCATCTCTCTGTTCCTCCACCATAACTGTTGCTGGACTGAACTCATTATTTTTGTTCAATAAATTGCACGCAACTATCTCTGCACGTGGGTTTTAATTCCTTCCTCCATGTGCTGCGTAAAAGCGCACGGGGAACAAAACAATCACACTACCTTGTAGCACAAGCCTTATTTTTTAATTAATGCTATAAGTAATTATATGAGAAGGAATGTTTGCCAGCCTCTCCACCCAGCTTGAATGCCACTCACCGCCCACCAGATTATTTATTCCAGCAGCAACAAAGCTACCTTCCACTCAAACAAAAGTGTTGTGAAGAGGAGCAAAATGATCCGCCACTGCCTCCTCTTCATTTAACTTTGAGCTCACTGCATGCTCTCACCCAGTTATTCTAAATAAGCCCTTTGAGACAATTACCTTTTTTTGTTGTGTAACTATAAATCCCACTTTTGCTCATGTTCACTGAGTAACTATGGTGACTGGTATGAAAATGTGCACATCTGGATGGTGTTTACAGTAATTGTAACAATGCTCCATTTGGATTGTCCAGCATGCAAACCCAGTACCAAACTACAATTCCTGGAGGTGAATGAGTGGATGTTGCGTCAACATTAACCCCTTCATTCACCGCTGGATAGGAGCCAGTTTTGTTCTCCACTTCCAACATGACCGAAGCTTCTCCCTAGTGAAGCTTGAAAAAAAACAGCCTGTAAACATACTTAAACCCACTGCTTATTAATCAAATTTTCCACAGATTTTATGCAAATAAATTCTGCATCTAAACTTTAATTCTTCCTGAACTTTTTTTCCCTGCAAAAGAACGGATGGCATGGGTCAAGCCGTCATGCAGAGCTGTGAAACCTCGAGGAATTTCAGTAGTCTGAGAGTTTGCTGGAGGAATTCAGCATCCCATGATGTATAAAAATAATAACTGAAAGTATGCAGCAATAATTTCTAAAAACAAAAATAGGTTTATGAGCCGACTTCTCTCTGGTGAAAAAACAAAAACAAAATCTAAAAAATTCTAAAAAAAAAAATCTAAAATGCACAGTTAAGCCATGCTTTGCAGCTCCAGCCAGTAGTTTTGCTAGTTTCTGGTAGTGCATTGTCTATTTGCATGCTTTACACCTAGTTGTCCCAATAACGATTTACTGTACACATGCTTTATGCTCATAATAGTTGATTCATTTAAAAGGGGTGTGGCCGGGCAGAACACTGGCACACTGCTATTTTCTGGCATTGCAATTTAGACCAACAAAATGGACAGAGTTGCAAAAGTTATGATCTAATCAGAATATATTTTTTTATACATTGTTCTACCATAATACAGCCCTGAGTGTTTTCAAAGTTTTTTTTTTTTTTTTTTTTTTTTTTACAGTCAATACAAACTAGAATTCTGGTGAGTCAATTGGGTATTTCCATCAAGTTATGGGGATTTAAGTCTTTGGCAAGAAATAAAAGAAAAGCAATCGAGCTAGGCTCAAACTGTAGAATGGATAACTCAGGTAAAATATGCTGATCCTGCATGAACAAAGTGACAGACTGTAAATTAGCCGTCCACTGACAAATTAGGTTGCAGACTCAAACTCTGGAGCACCAAGTTCAGCTCACTGCCATGTTGTTGTTGGTGTTCTTTTCTTTGTTTCATTTCTTTGAAGACAGAATACAGCGGTAGTAGCTCCATGTACATTACACAACCTACTTTTTCACTTTCTCGATTCAATTTTCAGCCATAAAACTTTTCTTGCATTTGTTTCTACTATTTTTGCTGGATTTTTTTCCCCTCCGCAATCAAACTAGAACAGTCTAAAGGACATCATAAGGGGTTTGCTTTCTCAAACTTGCTGCCAGTGACAACTTACTTTGATATATTTTTAAAACAATGAAGCCAGATAAGCCTTATTCAAATATTTTCAGATTTGATTACTAATTAGCTTGAATTGCCTCCTGAATCACAATATGCCTCATTGTTGACAAGTGATTGAGCAGAACTCATTCAGGCAAAGTAGTTCTTAAGTGAGACTGTACACTCTCGCTGAAAGACCGTTTCTTTTTCCATTTATGCACTCAATGAGATAAAGCTGCTGAGTTCTATCTAGACTGGGACTTCACAGGATGGTATTTATGCGGCTTTGACAAAGCCTGCAAAAATCCACATACAAACCATAGCGCCCGTTGTTTCTGAATTAGAAAAGCCTTTGTGGAAGCAGCTACAGGCCTTGACGCCGGCCGCAGCCACATCTGCATGCATCAGGTTCTGCTGTTTGCGATCAATAGTGGAGGAGCTTCAAAGAGGATGGCGGATGGCGACGCGCCAGAGGGCTCCGCGGGGTAGACGTGCTGGGCCTGAAGCATCAGGGTGCACGCATCCCGGTTTCCACTGTCTTGTGTGTTTTACATTTGGCCCCCTCAACATGAGCTAGCAAACACTTTCAACACCTCAGCTCTTGGCATAAATAGACATCTTCAGAGGCAAGTGGGAGGAAAAAGGAGCAAAGTTAAAGAGGCAGCTTTGTGAGTAAACAACAAAGGGGTGAAATGAGAAAAATTGCCCTGCATGAAAGGACAGGGAAATTGTTCGTACACAAAGGTAAACACAAGGATACCCCACCAATAAACAGATGTATGAACATGGGCTTAACACACAAAATGTTACAGTTCAGTGTTGTATTTGTTGATTTTCCGTTATTTTGACATGTGAACGCAGGCTATCAAAGCTAATGCTTTACATCAACTGGTGGGTTTATGCAGCAGGTGATGGGGGATAAGGAGGGATACTATACCCCTGGTTTGCAAAATCACCCAAAATGATCCCCCTTGTTAAGCTGCCATTCCCCCATCCCCATCCACAGGTGTAAATCAATCAATAGCTTGATAATATAATAATAATAATAATAATAATAATAATAATAATAACAATAATAGTCAGTATCATCATAAACCTTTCTATATCATGTTACAGAACTAAATAACATGACATTGAACAACCAATTCTAAGCAGAAAAGAAAAAAAAGAAAACAAAATCTCTAAATTTTGAACTTTTTCTCATAGATTTGCAACATTTTCTCAAAAATTTATGACTTTTCTCATAAATTTGCAAATTTTTCTTGTAAATGTACATCTTTTTTCCTGTAAATGTGCAACTTTTTTCTTACAGTAAATTTGTGACTTTTTCTCAAAAATTTGCGACTTTTGTCTCAAAACTTTTTTTTCTCATAAATTTGCAGTTTTTTTCTTGTAAATTTGCAATTTTTTCTGTAAATTTGCAACTTTTTTCCTCATAAATCTGTAGCTTTTTTTGTAAATTTGCAATTTTTTTCTCAAATTTTTTTTCTCATAAATGTACATTGTTTTTCTGATAAATCTGCAGTTTTGTTCCTGTAAATTTGCAACTTTCTCCTCATAAATTTTCAACTTTTTTCTCATAAATATGCTAATTTTTTTCTTGTAAATTTGTCATTTTTTCCTATAAAATTTCAACTTATTTCTCATAAATTTGCAAGTTTTTTCTCATAAATCTAAATTTTTGTTCCTCAAAAATTTGTAATTTTTTTCTCATAAATTTGCAAAAAAAAATTCTTGTAAATTTGCTTTTTTTTTCCTGTAAATTTCCAACCTTTTTTAATACACTCGTAACTTTTTTCTGAAAAAATTGTGACGTTTTCCCTCATAATTTTACATTTTTTCTCATAAATTTGTGACTTTTTCCTGCAAATTTTAACCTTCACGTAAATTTGCAATTTTTTCTAGATTTTCAACATTTTTCCTCAAAAATTTGCAACTTTTTCCCAAAAATCTGCAATTTTTTTTATCTGTAAATTTTCAACTTTTTCTTGTAAAATTGCAATGGAATGCAATCTGGAAGCTGATTAAATTTTTTAATTCTGTGTAATTCAATTGTAACTTGTGACTTTTTTGCATTTTTAAATTGGCATCTTTTATCATATTTTTGCACTTTTATTCTTGTTAGTTGTATCTAATTTTCATTTATATGTTTATACTGTACCTTATGCAAAATTGGTGAATATCCCCTACCCCCCTCGTTAAAAAAAATAATAAATTGCCCACTGAACATACTGTATGTGCATCATTTTACTTTTATTTCAGGGTGACAATAAGGGAAATCTGTGATCTTCTGAAGTTAAAGTGACACAATTATCTGGTTGTGATAGTTTCCATTTTTGACATCTACAACCACTGACCCAAAGAAAATATACTATGAAAGCCTTTACCTAAGGAGCTACTTCCCACTTAATGTTGCTAAATACAACAACTATTCATGGTTAAATCAAGGGGAGAAATCTAACTTTAGCACCGTCTCTCCTATAGCATGAACAGTGAACAATACTGACAAATGTTAGCTTAAGTGTGATGCCCCCAACCTCATTTCATATTAGACAGTATGTCTAATGTTAGTCTTAGTCTTTAACATGAGAGAATGTGACGATGGTGTTGAAAGGTGGGAATGAAAATGAGTCAAAGAATCATGACAGAAGAGGCAAATTAGTTTCTCACCGATGTTGGCTGTACATCCGAGAGACATGACGAATGCGTACTTCAAAATTAATTGCAGTGCCAGCTGCCACACGTGAACATGTTTGCTTTGTAAAATGTGAAGTGAAAAGACTCCATGATTACAATGCAGTCAGATTCTGAGTGGAAATCTTCAACGACACAGCTAAAGAGGTGTGCGGCGCCGATTGTAAAGTAGCACGTACTGAATTTGACAGCAAAGTTTTTGCAACATTTAGTTCTGCTCAACATTTTTCATTCATTTAAAAAAAAAACAGATTTACATCAATATTTGTGACTTTCTCATATTTAGCTTTTTCTAACTAAGAGAAAAAAAAATCTGATTTTTAATTCTAAATGTTGAATACTAAGTAAGCGCAGTGCTGAAACCAGGAGTCCTTTAGCCTGTTTTTGCTCCTTCCTAATTTATGAAACATGAATTAATGAATTAAAGAAACCTGTAACCTGTTAACAGCTGTTTACGCATCTCCTCCTTCCGATTTTGATCAGCTGAATAATGCAGCTTTTAGTAGAGTAATGTTTAATCCCACAATGCACTGTAACTTTTATTTCTTGGATTTTATCTGTCTTATTCTATTTTAACTTGTTTCTGTTTCTCTGTAATTTATTTTTCTCAAGCTCATAGTCAGAGGTCAGGGTCCCAAGGTGAACCTGTGTACCAAGTTCGGTGACCCTAACTTTACTCGTTCTACAGTAAAAAGGCAAAAGGAATGTTACCCTTGACCTTTGACCTTTTGACCCCAAACCTTTAGTTAGAAGTTATGGTCTCAGAGTGAAGCTGTATACCAGGTTTGGTGACCCTAGCTTTCTTTGTTGTTGAGATATAGTTGATAAGACATTTTGATGTTGACCTTTTGACCCCAAACTTATAGTCAGAGGTCAGAGTCCCAAGGTGAACCGGTGTACCAAGTTTGGTGACCCTAACTTTACTCATTGCACAGTAAAAAGGCATAAGGAATGTTAACCTTGACCTTTGACCTTTTGACTCCAAACTCATGTGTCAGAGGTCGGGATCTCAAGGTGAACCTGTGTAGCAAGTTTGGTGACCCTAGCTTTCTTTGTTGTTGAGATATAGTTTATCAGTCATTTTGATGCTGACCTTTGGTTTTGGGATTGCAAGGTCATAGTCACAGTTCAGGGTCACAGGGTGAGCCTGTGTACCAAGTTTGGTGACCCTAATTTTACTCATACAGTAATATGGCATAGGGAATGTTAATCTTGACCTTTGACCTTTTGGCCCCAAACCCATAGTCAGAGGTCAGACTTCCAAGGTAAACCTGTGTACCAGGTTTGGTGGCCCTAGTGTTATGCGTTGTACAGTAATAAGGCATAAGAAATGTTAACATTGACCTTTGACCTTTTAACCTCAAACCCATAGTCAGAGTTCAGGATCCCAAGGTGAACCTGTATACCAGGTTTGGTGGCCCTAGCTTTACTCGTTTTATAGTAATAGTAAATTTAGCATTCACCATAGTGCAACTGCAATGTTAGCTTTGAACCTTCAACCACTTGACCCCAAACCCATAGTTAGATGAGGGTGTAAGTCATCCAAGATGTGTATTAGATACAACTACTGTACTGATTTGAAAAGCTGACAACATTGCTTTCAGTAGTTACTGTGTTTACAAGATTTAGGGGAAAATCTGACCTGACCTTTGACCTCAAGGTCATCCGATGAGAGTGAAATTGCAATATGCATATCCTCGGTGCATATCAAACCATGGTACCAAGTTTCAAAACAATTGGACCAAAACTGTAGGAGCAGATGATTTCACAAAAGTGGGACAGACGGACGGACTTACCCATAACATAATCCCCCTTCGGTCTTCACCCAAAGGGCTCTTCAACACAGCTCTCCAAAAGGGCACTTCAGGAGGCAAAGGAGCAGTCTAAAGGTGTGTTAAGACCAAACGTGAACGCAAATATATGTAAAGTTAATGTAAACATGTGGAGAATATGCAAATTTGGGAATGTCCGAAGGATTTGGCAGTGCTAGATAGTAATCAGCCTTGAGGTTTTGCCATCACCAGAGTTAAAGTATCAAAACTGGGGAGCAAGCTCGTTTGAAAATGAGACTGCCACTCACGTGCAGACAAAAGGACCGGGAGCTCTGCAGCTGAATGGGAGTGCCGAAGTTATCCACCCATGGACTCCTACCACGTCATGTGCTAACGAGGGCTGATCACCGATACTCGGCATACGCAAGATCATGATAATATTGCAAGATCGTGATAATATCGCATCGCAACCCAAGTATCATGAAAGCTTCGTATCGTGGGTCCTCTGGTGATTCCCACCCTTATTAAAGTCACATAATTTTTTGTCTTGTTAAAAAATAAAGCTAAAGATGGAAAAACAATTCATAAACACTGCTGTAAATCTATGACTCTGAAAAATTCACACTACATTTTTAAAGTTATGCAGACCTAAATGTGGCAAAAATGTGCTGTTAAATTCAACATGTACTACTTTAAAACCGGTGCCATATAAAGAGGTGGGTCGTTTTGGGCTTTGGGTGGGCTTGATTGTAGCTACTGCGGAGAATAAAAGAAGAAAATGCAACTTCTGTCACAAGTCAGGTGGGTACGCTTCTGTGTAGACCTTTTTTTATCATTAACTATTATTTTGAAGTTAGTCAATGCCTCGACGATCAAACAGAAGTCAGAGGATGTAACAAGCCCTGAAAACATGATTCACTCCCTGAAGTAATTGACACTGGGGATTTCAGAGCTGTGCGTGTGTATTAGCTACATGTGGATCATACTGTTGATGGAATAAACATTAATATGCCCCAAGTGTATTCTATAATAACACTCATAAGCACCAATAAGTAAAATTAATGCATAACACAATCTAATTTTCTTCAGGCCTCCCACAACACTGCCAACACACTGTGCATTGTTTTATTACAGCACAATTCTTTTTCAGAATATAAAATAATACTAATAAGCTGACAAATGCTGGAACTGAGCTACTACTCCATTGTGGTGACAACCGCATCAGCACCGGAGGCAGTTTTTCCCAGATATGCAGTAATGAGGCTGGTGTGATTGACCTTGCTTAAATGGCATTGCTAATAATGCCATTAGAACCACAATCAGGGCCGTTTAATCACAGGGATTACTGCTACTAACATCCTGGGTTGTGACGCTTGCAATAACAGTGGCTTTCTGCACTTTTAAAACAAAGCCCAGAACAGGTTAGACTGATTTCAAAAGCTTTAAATCTTCAACTGTGAATTTCTGCGTCACATTTACTTTCTTTTTGTCCTTTGCTATACACTCTGCTGAAAGCCAAGCGCTGCAGCAGCTTAATCAGAAACACGTAAGTCGTCTAATCCCATGAAAATCCTTTGACAAGACGCCCTGCCAAACAATACTCTTTGTGACAGATTCCTGCCATATACCCCTACCGCTTTCATGACCCACCTTAACTCATCAAGTAACCAAATTTTTGCTCCAGTTAATTCACATTCAAGCTATACCTCACTGTCCCATTTAGAGCCTGACGTAAGACATCCGCTAATTACTCCACTTTCCAAGGTTCCATTGCATTATTGGACGTCTTTGTGATTACAGGCGAAAGACATCTTGTCATTTGTACTCTAAGAGCCTGTGGAATAACCCTAATTCCTGCTCTTCTGAGGCACGAAGTGTGTCTCAAAGCCTTTCTTCCCTGAGACAATGCAGGCGAGTAGAGAGCTGAGTGGTGAATTCAGCGGTGGGTGATAGAGACGGTAATTGGTGCCATGCCTCACTAACCATGTAGCAAAAAGGTGTAACAACGGGTGATTGAGTGGCATCTGTTGGCAATGAGTTGAGGGAGTGGGGGCGACGTTTAACCCGAACAAAGCTCTGACACCCAAAAGGAAAAGTGGATTTTACAAGTGGCTAAAATTTTACAAGTAGCTGCGTGTGAGTCCCTTATATCAATTGAGTTTATTCTTTTTTCCTCCAGATAAGTTGTTGTTTTCCATTAAAGTGACACTTTGGTCAAAATCAAGTTGTTTTTTTTCTTGTTATGTCTGTAACATGCTTTTTTATGACTGACAAGACGTTTCAAGAGCTAAATCGCTCATGTGTCATGTCTGTGTTTCTCTGCTGTTAAAGTTTAGTTAACCTCCTCCCCTTGGAAAAAGGCAAGTTTAGACGGATAAGTTCTAAGAACTGTCCACCTCAAATTTCGTTCTAGGAACTACCCACCCCCAGGGGAACTTTTTCATTTAGCATTCGCACAGGCAGTAAGGGACCATGGCAGGAACGGGTGTGACACAACCATGTGCGACAGTGATGTGTAACTTAAAGTGTCACACTCTGCCAATCACCTATGTCATGAGTTCCTATGGAACCATAAAAAGACCCTGCCCCAGAGTAGGAGATAAGATGTGTTATGTATGGGAATTGGACTTTGGGGCTTGCCGTAGCACCACTGAGGTGGGAAGGTAGATGACATCAGGAGGGCTACGGTGGGGAGTATAAATTGGAGTGAGAACCAAATAAAGTTCAGTTGAATGTTCCTCAAGAAGCTCTCCGCTCTGTGTCATTTACAATATAACATTTGGCGATGACGGAGAAAATGGGTGCATGTATTGTGAAGCCACCTCCATTCTTGCTGTGCTGGGGTACACCAGCCATACCATGGACACGGTGGAAGGGCATGGTTGAGGTTTATGTGACGGTGGCTGGGCTCAGCGATATCTCCGAGGACAGACGGAGGAGCATGTTGATACACCATTTGGGCGCAGAGGGACAACGCATTTTCTTTGGTCTGTGTGGCAACAGCTCGCTGGAGGACGGTTGGTTAAAGATGGACAGTCTTTTCGGTGACAATTCAACAGTCACCGAGAGAAGATATGAGTTTTTTAGCCGGGTGCAGCGTGCTGGTGAGTCCACTTTGACTTTTATTATGGAACTGCGCAGTTTAGTGGGAAAGTGCTGTTTTGGGCCGCTAGCGGACGAGCTAGTGAAGGATAAATTAGCTCATGGCATGACCTTTCAGTGGCTGGAGAACATGGTAAGATTGACCCGGCAGCCTTTGTCTCTGGATGAGGTCGTGGATTTGGTGAAATTATGGGACTCCGCGTCTCTTTGGGGACTAGGTGCTTCACCTAACGAGGAGCCAGCGGACTGGGCCACCGTGCCAAGGGCGGCAGTTAGCATGCTAACTAGGCCTTGAGGGCGGACTGGGAAGAAAAAGAGACAGAAAAGGAGGTCAGCAGCGCGCAACGGGGCCCATGTAAAATTAGCAAACCTGGTAGAGGAGGAACCCCGGGAGACGAGCCATGTGTGTGTGGCGCATGGAGGGAGGGGGCCTCTAAAACGGTATGTGGTGCAACTAGATGGCGTCGAGGTGCCTCTGATGGTGGACTCGGGGGCAGGCAGGTCCATTTTGAGCCTATCTACGCTAAAGAGACTGTTCCTGTCGAAGGCTATAAAGGCAGGAGCGGTGAGGATGTTCAGTTATGGCCATGCCGAGATCGATATGGTGGGCACAGCAGAGTTTGACGTGGTACGCGGACCAAAGAAGGCACCCAAGTTCGCTTTTCAAGTGGCACGGCAGGAAGCGGACCTGCTTGGGATCGATCTGCTGGGGGAGCTGGGCTTCTCCATACGTGACCCGGAGGGCTCTGTGGTGTTGACGGCGTAGACGAACTGGCAACTCCATTGGCCAGCGTTGTTCATGGGCCTTTCTTTCATCGCCCACTGGTGAACGAGACAGTGACACCCAGGATCCAACCGCTACGGTGCCTGCTCCTGGCGTTACGTGATGAAGTATTGGCAGAACTGTCTAAACTATTGGACGCTGGGATCATCGAGAAGGTGGATGCTTCACCTTGGATTTCAAATTTGGTGGTAGCAAAGAAGAAGGGGGGGGGGGAATCAGGCCTTGTATAGACTTGTGGATGGTGAACAAGGCAATCATCCCAGATAAGAATCCACTTCCGACCATGGAGGAGCTCACAGCGACATTTAGTGGGTCACAAGTGTTCACAAAACTGGACCTCCAGCAGGGTTATCTGCAGGTGCCACTACACCCGGACAGTAGGAACTTGACGCCGTTTGTGACCCACATGGGGTTTTTTAGATACACCAGAATGCCGTTTGGACTGAGCACCGCCCCCAGCTGTTTTCAGAAGATAATGTCGACAATGCTGGCGGGTCTGAAGGGCGTTGTGGCCTATTTGGATGACATTGTGGTATATGCTGCATCAAGAGAGGTACATGATGAGAGACTGGAGAAAGCTCTAAGATGACTGCAGGACTACGGGGTCACCCTGAACAGAGAAAAATGTCTCTTTGCGGCACACGCCATCGAGTTTGTGGGTTTTCGGCTGACGGGGAAGGGCCTGCAGCCATTACATTCGAATGTGGAGGCGGTTCTTCGCATCCCAGACCCCTCAACACCTGCCCAGATCTCATCATTCCTTGGCATGGTGAATTTCTACAAACGATTCATCCCGCATTATTCAGAGACAATTGAGCCTCTGTGGGCCCTGTTGAAGCAAAATGCACAGTGGCAATAGACACCGGCCTGCTCGGCGGCGGTCTCCAAGCTAAAACGACAGCTCACCTCCCCACTGGTGCTGGCGCATTTTGACCCTGACCTGGAAATGGTGGTGACCTGTGACACATCTGGGGCGGCGCTGGGGGTGGTCATGTCCCAAGTTCAGGGGGGCACAGAAAACCAGTGACATTTGCGTCTAGGTCCCTCTTGGCGGCGGAGCAAAAATACGCTGTGGGCGAGAGGGAAGCACTGGCCTGTGTGTGGGCATGTGAGAGGTGGCACATATACCTCTATGGGCATGGTTTACGCTGAGAACTGATCATCGAGCACTCACAACCCTGATGGAGATGTCAGGATCAGGGCATAGGCCGCTGAGGATACATAGGTGGTCCGAGCGATTAAGGGCCTACGATTTTGTCACCAAGTTCACTCCTGGCAGGGAGAACATAGTGACGGACCTCTTATCCCGGGCCACAGTGGAAACTTCTCAGGCAGACGATGAAGACACCAGTTCTGCAGAAGACGAATTGGTTAACGCTCTGTGTGGACCCCTCCAGGGTGTTGTTTCTCCCAGGAATTCAAGGAAGAATCGGAATGGGACCCGGTCTTGGTACAGTTGTGGACGGTGATCAGAGAGGGGTGGCCAGCGAGGGTGCCAGGTGACCTGACACCTTTTCACCGTTTTAGGGATGAACTAAGTTGTTGGAATGAGGTGTGTGTGGCCAGGGGTCAGTGTGCTCTGATCCCTACTTCCTTAAGGGCGCGGGTCGTGGGAATGCTACATGATGGCCCCCTGGGAATAGTACGGGTGAAACAAAGGAGCAGAAGATCGGTCTGGTGGCCTGGCATTGATAGTGACATAGAGGCCACGGTGAAGCACTGCGTGCTGTGTTTGGAGAGTGGCAAGACCGGCGGACCTCCTCCCCCACCACTTCGGCCAGTTGTGTTTCCGGAGGGGCCTTGGAAACATGTCGAGCTGGACATCTGCTGGGAACTCCATGCAGCGCATTTCAACAGCCGATTCCTGCTGGTGGCTTACAACGTATTCTCAAAATGGCCAGAGGTGCTGACCACCAGCTCAGTGACGACGGAAGTGGTTACGGGGTTCCTGACGTCCTTGTTCGCCAGGTGGGGAATCCCAGTCACAATCACAACAGACAATGGCCAACAATTTGTATCGGGGAGTTCGAGAAGTTTCTGACCAACAAAGGGGTGGAGCACGTCAAGACTGCCTTCTACCATCCGCAGGCCAATGGGGGGGGGGGGTTGAAAGAGTCAATACGACCCTGAAAAATGGACTGAAAGCACACCTGGCGGATGGTTTTCATTTGTCGGATGCCCTCCAGAACACTTTGCGTCATTACAGGGCGTCGGTCCACACAACAATGGGCTGTTCCCCAGCGACCCTTATGTTGGGGTGAGAACTGTCTCTATCGGTGAATCGGATGGGACCACCAGGGTTGGCTTCCTGGACGGATGAAGTGGCGCTGAGGAGCAGGGTCACAGGTCAGCAGCACAAGTTGAAGAGGCGGTTTGATAGGAGGCATAGAGCGAAGGACCACGGCCTGAGGGAAAGGGACCGAGTGTGGATTAAGTACCCCGTCCGGTCCCACAAGTTGCAGCCCCTGTGGACGGGACCACAGGAGATCACGAGGCGGAGGAGCCCGGACACGTTCGAGCTTGACGATGGGTCCAGGTGGCACGCCAGCAGATTGAGGCGTGTATTGCCTGGCCGGGACTTGGACACTATGGGGCGGCCCAGTGTGACTTGGGACTGGATGGCCTCACCTGATGTGGACTCACAGGCAGTACTGACTGTGCCTGGTACAGAGTCCCATAAAGGGGGACGCCCGGCTAGAGTGCATCGGAGGTCTGCATACAGTACCTGGACGATTACGTCACTAGGACTATTATGGACAGTGCTGGCTGGATTTAGCAGCAGAATAACCCGCTAAAGTCTGGCAAGGTGCTCTGGTAGTCTACTCAGATGCCTGTAGAGTTCCTTGTTTTGTAAAAAAAAAAAAGTGTTCTGTGTTATCTGGCATTGATCTCAGTATGTTGGTGTATTATAGTTTGAATTTGTGGGGGGGTGGATGTTATGTATGGGAATTGGACTTTGGGGCTTGCTGTAGCACCGCCGGGATGGGAAGGTAGATGACGCCAGGCGGGCTATGGTGGGGAGTATAAATTGGAGTGAGAACCAAATAAAGTTCAGTTGAAAGTTCCTCAAGAAGCTCTCCGCTCTGTGTCATTTACAACATAACAAAATGGTTAAAGGAAGTGAGGTTCCTATGCTGTCAAATGTGCCAAAAAAAACCCCCAAAAAACAAAAACAAAAAATGCTCTAGTTCCTGAAAAGGTTACGGGAACTGCAGTCCTTACAGTGTGAAAGGGGCTTGTGATGTCACTGTAACAGGTGAACCAATCAGGACTAAGCACCGGCTACGGCCTGGGAGGAAAAAGGTGGAACTAAAGAGTCAACTTATCCTCCAGGGCCAGTTAGCATTTTTGGACAGCTGCTTTGAAAACTTGACCAAAATTATGATGGGTTTTACCGTTAAACTGGTTTTAAGGACCAGTGCAGTTCCAGCTATTATCCTGGGCCACCATGCATACAACGTGGTACGTCCTTCAACCGGTTAGTCTTTTTTATCACTGAATTTATTCTATTTGTGTAATGTAGCACTAGCCGCCATTAGCCTTTAATTTGCCTGAGATGTGGGTGGGCCTACTTAGAATATTCACAGATCCTTGTGTTTGAAGGAGGAGGAAAAGGGATTTTCACAAACAACCATAAAACCATGAACGTTTTTTTTGTGGGGGAAAAAAGGGAATAAGATACCATTTCAGACAATGCAGATTTGCTTTTAAAGGTATTTATATAAGATAAGATAAGATAAGATAAGCCTTTATTAGTCCCACAACGGGGAAATTCCAGGATTGCAACAGCACAGGGATAGCAACACTCAGAGCAACAATCAGAAGGCAAGAAAAAAAAAAAAAAAAAAAAAAAAAACAAGCAAGCAAGAGCAGCTAATATACATATGTACGTATTACTATAAAATATATATATATACACACACACACAGACACACAGTGCAGAGCATTGCATATCCACTGCAGGGTGTCTTTAACACCAAGCTGTGGGTCGGTCACGGACCATTTGGTAGTGAGTTGCAAAGAGCTGCAGAGAAAAAAAAATCAACAATTTATTCTGTTCCTCTACATTGGCTATGAAAGTGTGTTATTTTGATTTTTTTTTTTTGTGTCAAATATTCTTTTCCCACCTGGCTTTCTGCCTGTTGTACAATTACCGTGACGTTTACAAAGACATCAAACCTGCAAGCTAGCTAGCCAAAATGAATTTAAAAAAGTCATCGCAAGAGAGTTTCTTCATAAAGGAGAAAAGACCCACTGAAGAGATGCAGAAGAGTCTGGGACTGCCGAGAAAAAGAAAGGTGCGTGTAGGAATTACCAGGAGTCCTTTTTAAAATACGGCTTTATAGGCACAGATGATGTCCATGCATAATATGTGGCAACAAGCTAGCAAACGAGTCCATAAAAGCCTTCAAAAGTGCTTCACCATGTGGAAACTAGACATCCTGCACCGAACAAATAGGAAAGAAGCAACTCTTGAAGTCATCAAATGGGGTGGCACTGACAGCATCATACCTTTGCTCTTACCTTTGTGAAGCAGGATTTTCAGCAGTAACTACAACCAAAACGAAGCATCGGAGCAGACTGGACATAAGGAACACACGCTGGGTGTCATTCCCTCCCATCACCCCAACATGAGATCTCCTTGCAGAGAAACGAGCTCAGGGATCCCACTGAAAGTGAGTTTTTTTTTTTTAATCACACGCTTTGGGCCCTATTTTGACGGTCATCTGTGCACTTTTCCGACAGACTTTTTGCTGTGCACCAGTGGTTTTGTTAGTTTCTGTCAGCACATTGTCTGTTTTTTTACACCTTGTGTCACGCCATTAAATTACCAGTTGACAGTGAGCCCGCTCTGAGCTGGGAGGAGGAGAGTCATTTCAAAGAGGTGTGGCAGCACGTAATCTAATGCGCATTACTATTATAGTGCATTCCACGAGAATCTGCTTTTGATCAGGAAAAAGGAGGTCTATCATCAGAAGCGCATTGTTTAATGATGTTTCAGTGGCGTGTTTTGACATCGTGCAGCTCCTGAGTTCAGGAAACAGCATGTGCTAGGATCTTATTTTAATAGAGAGAGTTGTAACAGTCATAATCACCCGTCATTTTAATTATATGATGATCACACACTAGGTTTTTTTTATTCCACATTCTCATTTTAATTGCGGGCTTACTGTTGGAGTCTATAGATTAGGCATTAATGTTGGTTTTTTTTTTTAGGGGAATGAATGAATGAACAGGGAGCATGTGTGCCAGTGTGCTCCAGTGTGATGCGCGGCACATGGGAAGGGGGGTAGGGGTGGGGGGATTTTCGTTTTCATCATGGAATTATTAGGCATTAAATTGTTTATTTTTAGGGGACTAAATGGATGAACAAGGCACCAGATCGCCTCCTTCCCTCCTACCCAGGACGGATAGCGGGAGACCCTCGGTCGGCGAAAGGAACAGGAGAAGGAGCACTCCATCTCTGCCACGAACTGGGGCTGGGATTTCTGCCAGACCCAGTCTCGTGGCTTTTTCAGTGTATTTATTTGTCTCTTGTATCATTATGCTTCTCTTAGTGTTATTCTGCCTTTTATTTTCTCCAGTTGTGTTCCTGTTATTTTTGGCCATGTCTTGTTTTGTAATGGTTTTTGGGTTCATGTTTATTTGTATTCGGGTTCAGTCCGCAGCGATTGTTATTCTTTATTTGTATGTTATGGTGCCTTCCCTGGGTTGACAGCTGTCAGGCAATTTCCGGGTTTGTGCTCTGCAGGGGGAGTCGTCTGACAAGTTGTCAATCCAGCCGCTCCTCCCTCATTTATTCAGCTGATTCTAATCATCACTGTTTTCTCCTCATGTGAGCCCACACCGGAGTTGATTTATGTTATCAGTCATAATTGTATTTAAGCTCTCCCGCCTCACTGCCTCTTTGCGGCGTTATTGTTTGGTGTCAACTGGTATCTCTGATCTCACTCCCAGTCTCTGTGTGCTCTCTGCGCTGAGGCCTCCACTTGTAAGTCTACTTGTTACATTTTTTGCCTCGTATTCACCTTTTGACTGTTATGTTCTTTGATTTAATAAATGTGCAAACACATCCAGTGCCTGGGTCTTTTTCCCTGTCCCTCTGGGGCCCAGTACATGACAATCTCCCCACAGCCGGGAGCGACTTCCACGTCACCGTTAATGAAAGTTTATGAAAGTTTGCAGAGGCGTCATCCTCTTTTCCTTAAGTGTCAAACTCATTAATGTCTGTGTTGCATCCATACGCAGTACATTAAATCATTCAGTTGATTTTTTTCAGCCCATTCTTCACTGTTCTTTTTAACATAACTAACTGAGCATCAGCTGTTATCGATATCTTTCTTATTACCAAGCAGCATTACTATCGCGTGCATTTTGGTTCACACACACAGGCTTTGGTCAGCGCAAAACCTGTCTTAATCCGTCATGATCACAATTCACTTTAGATAATGTGCCTCTGTGCATTAAAGGGATGAGAAGGAGCACTTTATAAACGCGTTCTGCGTCAAACAACTGATCAACCGACCCCGTCATTGTAATACGGCCCTTTGTTCATGCTGATGTATTCCACTGTTTTTAAAGCATTTAAAAGTTTAGAAGTTGTGTCTATATTGTCTTGCCAGCCAGGGCTTCACCCAAATTCTTCTCTTTTTGCTTTTCACTGCAAAACAGAAAGGCAGCCAGCTGACAATGCTGATAGTTCTCCACATTTGTGTTTATTCTGGAGTCATGTTTGATGCTGTTAGTGGCACCGCTGTGTGAAATCACTCAAAAACAGGGTGTGCATGGTCTGCTCAACTCACTGAATCATTTAGCGTGTCATTGAAATATTTCATCCAAATGCTCACATATTCAGTCAAATAAAATCATTTGAATTGCTGATGTCCTTCTCAGTCCAGCAAAGGTCATAATAAAAACAACAGCTGAAACTGAACCAAATGTGAAATGTTTAGAGCTTAGCAAAACTTGTGTTCATGTACTCTCTATGAGACAAATGAGTAAAAGAAATACAGATGAGAAATGCTATCCAACAACCCATGTAGCTAACATTCTGTGACGGAACAACAACATATTTGAAAGACAATAGGACAACACCTTGCCCCCACTCTGATGGACGATCATGGTTTGAGGCTAATCTTCTCCCTCTGGGAATGGATACCTTGTAATCTTTACAGGAACAAAAATATATTAATATAAAGGTCAAGGTCCGTGACCTAAACACTGGGAGATGTTGGAGGGTGGAGAAAAAATGTCCAAAATGCACAAGTGAATCAACAATAGTGAAGATGAAAAATTATACATTTCTACTCTTGACCTTAATCCAACCGTGGTGTGACCGGAAGTCAAGGCACTTCACAAACAAAACATTGCTAATCTCTGTACAACTCTCATAGACGCCTACAGAAAACATGTAAAAGACAATGTTGCCATGAGAGGAATTTTCAGCTTTAGGGATTTCTGTTATTTTCTTCACCATGCAACTGTTCATAGTTGTTCTAATCAAAATAAAAGCAGAAATCCTGGTAAAACCAAACACTTCTCAAATCTGTTGCTGCATCTGTCATTTACATCATTTGGACTAATTTCTTCCATTAATGAAAATATGTTGACACAGTTCCCAGAGGTCTTCCTAAACTCTCCGTGCCATGCTTTAGTAAAAGCACCAAATCAGGGTCGAAATAAGCTAAAATGACATCTAAGAATGAGAAATGGTCAAGTGTCGGTATATGATCTGGCCGTGATCATGGATGTAGGTTGTGGTGCGTGAGGTATGTCAAGTAGAGCCCCAACCGCTAGCTAAGCTAGGCTAACTTAGCTAGCATGCTTATTGGGCTGCATTCAGACCAGGATGGTCCGGGAGTCCCAGTTCCACTGGGCGGGGAATGCCAAGAATTTTCTCACCTTCATTTGGTTTGGTTTGCATGCACACTGCAGTGGACCAAACTGCCCGGACAACGTCACGCAGTTACAACAACTGCTCGTTTGGGGCGCTGTAGCCAAAAGCACCACTGACCAGTAAGAGGAAATTTCAGTGAAGAAGAAAAGTCAGGTTCATCGATTAGCCAGGACCGAAAACGGAAATCAGTTCCCTTCAGCCGGGTTGTTTGTTGGCCACAAACGAGACATTTTTTAACTTTTTTCCTTGGCTTTCACTGGTAAAAGGATTTCTCGGATTCATGCGGCTGTCTTTATTGTTATTTTCTACACAAAATGTGCTACAGTAAACGCTGCTCCCTCTTCTCAGACTATGTGTTGCTATGGTTACACAAATGCCGAGGGGCACTCTTGCCCTTTGGTCCGCTGGATGCTCCGTCTGGATTCACACTGCAAGCAGAGCACACCAGACTTTGTTTGCAAGAGAACCGAGACCCCATTTTCAGGGGAACCAGACTTCACTTGTTTGGTGCACACCAGAGTTCCAACGCAGGTTCAGACTGCACCAAACGAACCGAACTATCCGCGAAAGCCACTGTTTGGTCCTTTGGTCCAGACCAAATAGTGGCCGTTTGAATGCGCCCCTTGGTGTGATTACAGGGCCATCCCAGCCAAAATATAATGAAACAAGCCAAAAAAAATGCTTGGAAGTGAGATATATGCACAAGTGTGGGAACGCTGATATCAAGTGAGATGAGTAGCATATATAGAAAGTAGCCATAAAACTGTGGTAGTTAAGCTACTTAACTTTTTTCTTGTTTATTTGTAACGTTTGTCTTATAAATTTGCAACTTTTTTCTCAAAGATTTGCTCTTTTTTTTCTTATAAATTTGTATTTACCTGTAAATTTGCAACTTTTTTCTCATAAATTTGCATTGTTTTTCTTGCAAATCTGGAGATTTTCTCTTGTAAATTTACAGATTAAATATAAAATGGGTGGAGATGAAGATGGGGGTTGGGAGGTGGTGGTGGTGGTGGGGGGGTCATTCCAGTGAACTTGGTGATTTTTTTTAACAAGGGGGATGGCGGTGAGTGAGGGGTAGTCACAGATTTAGCATAAGGTACAAGTGTGTAAATGTAAATTAAGTACAGATTTGCTTGAATAAAGGTGCAAAAATATGACAAAAACAAGTGAACTTACAATTAAAAAAAGTGACAAATTTAGCATAACCTAGTCTAAAATTCATGAGGAAAAAGCAATAAATTTGTGAGAGGAATAACAACTTACTGATGAGGGAGGGAAAAACAAATTAAAAAAAGTCATAAATTTGCAAGAATAAATTAAACAAAACCTACATATTTGTATAAATTCATTTTTTTTCTCTCATTTATTTCCAATTTTCTCACCAATTTGCAAGTTTTTTTCTCTTGTAAACTCGAAACCCTTTTCTTAAAAATTAAGAACTTTTTCTGACAAATTTATGACATTTTCCTGGAAAATTTGTGACTTTTCCAATAGATTTTATACTTTTTCCCCCTACAAATTAGCTACTTTTTGCCGGAAATGTATTACTTTTTTCCACACAAATTTGCAAGTATATGCTCATAATTCTGAAATGTTTATCTATTATATTTTTAATTTTTTTTTCCTCAAAAATTTCTTGTCAGTGAGCGTCTAGTTGCAAATGACCATCTTCACTTGTACCGTATAAACCAGTGTCTTTCGACTGGGGTTCCTGGAAACTTTCTAATTTCACTTCTTAATTAATCAGAAAATTTGAAAATAATTTGTCGTTGTTGTGCATGGGTGTGTATGCCAAGAACCCATGCACAACAGCAGCAAATTAATTGCAAGTTTTAGGACTAATTAAGAAGTGAAATTAGAAAATTTCCCAAAGAAAACCTGAACATTCCAGGTAACCCTGGTTGAAAAACACTCCTATAAGCTATTATTGTGCTCTTTATGGGGACGGGGAGACGACAGGTTAATGAGGGGGATGGTTTCTGGTCATTTTGCTAAAGGGGGGATAACACTGCCCTCATATCACCTACCTCACAGCCAGAAGGATCTCTGAATGAGATCAACACAGTCAGCACGTCCATGTGAGCCCCACAAAAAATTAAAGCTGGGCTGTCCAATGGGTCCCATGTGGGTCTGTCCACGGGCTCCATATTGGCCTCATCTGTGTTTGGCCACATGGACTTTACCTGTGGAGCAGGTAATCTGTTTACCTGCTTTAAACCCACTGGGCCCCACATGGCTTTAACGTGGGGGTGCAGGTTTCAGTAACACTTGTGGCAGAGGTAAAATTATGCAAAAAAAAAAAGTCACAAATTTATGAGGAAAAAAATGTGAAAATTTATAAGAAAAATGTGTCAAATTTACAAAAAAAAGTAGCAAATTTATGAGAAAAAAGTGAAAATTTAGGAGCAAAAAGTGTAAAATTACTTGAAAAGTGTTACAAACTTACAAGAAAGATTTTGCAAATTTACAAGAAAAAAAAAGTCCCAAATTTATGAGGAAAAAATTAGAAAAAGTTGCAAATTTTAAACCAGGGAACGGTTTTGGCTCCCTTCCTGTTCACCCTTTATACTGCGGACTTCTCACACAACACAACGCACTGCCATCTACAGAAGTTCTCTGATGACTCTGTGATCGTCAGCCTCATCTCCAACGGAGATGAAGCTGAGTACTGGACTTCGTGGACTGGTGCCATCGGAACTGCCTCCAGATCAACGCGAGGAAAACTACGGAGCTGGTGGTGGACTGCCGCAGGCAAGGACAACCCCTCACAGCACCAGTAAACATCCAGGGAACAGACATTGAGATGGTGACATCCTACAAGTACCTGGGTGTTCATCTGAACAATAAACTAGACTGGTCACACAATACCGATGCACTCTACAAGAAGGGGCAGCGCAGGCTGTTCCTGCTGAGGAGGCTCAGGTCTTTTGGCGTACAAGGGGTGCTCTTGAAGACTTTCTACGACACGGTGGTGGCATCAGCCATCACTTTTGGAGTGGTCTGCTGGGGCAACGGCATTACAGCAGCTGATAGGAATAGACTGAACAAACTAATCAAGAAAGCTAGCTCTGTCCTGGGGCAACGCCTTGACCCAGTGGAGGAGATAGGAGAGAGAAGGATGGTGGCTAAACTGTCATCTCTGCTGGAGTCCGAGTCCCACCCTATGCAGGACATACTGAACGCACAGAGGAGCTCATTTAGCAGTAGACTACATCATCCTAGGTGCGCGACCCGGAGGTTTCGCAGGTCCTTCCTACCTACAGCTGTCAGACTGTATAACCTAAGCAGGGCTGCTCGCAGAGATAGCAAAAAAACGTGACAACCTAATAGTATTGAATGCAAAAGACGCAACAGACTTACACAAATGTCCCCTCCAGTATACAACTAGGACAATATCAGTCGCTACGGAGGGTGACAATATGTATGGGTACATATTCATACCATGTAGGGTAACTAAATAGACGGTTATGCTGTTTATTGCATCTAGCTACAATGCTCCGCACTGTGTATAATTTATATATTTATGTGTACATATGTATATTCACTGCTCTTATTTTCTTATCTTCTAAATTATTGCTCTGAGTGTTGCTATCCCTGTGCTGTTGCATTCATGGAATTTCCCTGTTGTGGGACTAATACAGTGATCCCTCACTTATCGCGGTTAATGGGTTCCAGAACCGACCGTGAAAAGTGAAAAACCGCGAAGTAGCGTCACCCCTAATGACGTCACCCATAAATAATACGTACGTTCATTCTCTCACTCTCTCTCTCATATGATACGTGTGTGTGTGTGTGTGAGTGTACATACATATGTAGATGTAAATAAAGTGTACATAAATAAGTTTTTAGAACTCTTTTATTCTTATAACAACATACGTAACTCAAGATGAAGATGATTTACTGCACAGGTTAATGAGAGCTTTACTGCTCCTCAGGTGACGCCTCATCGTCAGGTGCTAGAGGCGCAGGATCGTCGAGGGCAGCTTCCGATAGAGCTGGAGAAGCTGCAGGAGGCAACGTAGTGGCTCGACGGGAAGACTATTTCGCACAAAAAGGCACAAGAGAACAGCGAAAAGTTCCACACGGCGAGACTAAGCAACACGAGCGATAAAGAACAATGAATGCGGTCTTCCTTCGCTGGGTATGGGCGCTCGGCAGGGAGAGAAGCTGGGTAAAACGTCTCGGCCAATCAGCTTGCGAGATTCCCGAGCCGAGCCAACACGAGAACAGCGAACAGAGAGGTGGATTTTGAGTTGTGCGGGCTCTCCATGTTGATACCCGATGTTCTAATGTAGTCTCCCTGCCTTCTGCTAGCACCCGCCCATTTTTTCTCAATTTTGAATTTTTGATGAATATTTTTGAAAAATCCGCGATGCACTGAGGGTGCGGAAGGTGAGGCGCGAAGTAGCGAGGGATCACTGTAGAGGCTTATCTTATCTTATCTTAATTAATAAAACTGGTGCATACCCGTAGAAACCAAGTATAAGCAAGTATTTCTGCATGCCCGTAGAAAGCAGGTGTAAGCAAGGGTGTAAGCAAGCACGTCAGCACTCATTCAGCGTTGCCTGCCTTTGATCTTTGATTGTGTCATAGCGAGTCCTATGATCTTTGATGATGTCATAGCATCATGACCGTGAGTGATGACTGCCTTTGATCTTTGATGATGCCATAGTGAGTCCTATGACCGTGAGTGACGCCTGCGTTTGATCTTTGATGATGTCATAGCGAGTCCTATGATTGTGAGTGATGACTGCCTTTGATCTTTGATGATGAGTCCTATGACCATGACTGATGACTGCCTTTGATGTCTGATGATGTCATAGCGAGTCCTATGATGCCTGCATTTGATCTTTGCTGATGTCATAAGCGAGTCCTATGATCGTGAGTGATGCCTGCCTTTGTTACGTAGGAACATCACAGGACATTTCACACATAAGGAGCCAGAATACACACTGACAGACACACACACTGACACACACAGAGATTTCTTGAATTTATAGAGTGATAAGTAACAAATGTATGAGTAAATAAATTGAACATTTATGAGAAAAAAAGTCCCAAATTTATGAGGAAAAGCTTTAAGTTTACAGTAAAAAAAAATTAATTTTTGTGAAAGTTCCAAATTTGGGGAAAACTCACAAATTTACAAGTAAAAAGTAACAAATTTATGAGACAAAGTTGCAAGATTAGAGTAAAAAAGTGGCAAATTTATGAGAAAGTTCCAAAATTACAAGAAAAAGCTAGCAAATATGCAAGAAAAAATGTCACAATTCTACAAGAAAAAATCACAAATTTATAAGAAAAATTTGCAAGTTTACAGTGAAAAGTTGCAAATTCATGAAAAAGTTCCACATTTATGCAAAAAATTCACAAATTTGCAAGAAAATAGCAAACTTAGTAGAAAATAAGTTGAACATAGGTAAACAAGTAAAGTCCATGTGAGCAAACATGGATGAGGCCAACGTGGACTCCATGGGCAAACCCACATGGGGCCCAGAAAGCAGCCCAGTTTAACCTTTGGTGGGACCCACATGCACACGCTGGCTGGGTACTAACACCAAGGCACTCCCCAACAAAGTGAAAAGTTGTGTTTCGCATTGCGACCAGATATCCAAATTCACGCACAGACGGTACTGAAAAACCTGTCCCTTTTAAGTCAATTAAATCAAGGTGATCCCGTGGCAGTCCACACATCCATGGCATCAGACCTGGGCATACTTCGCAAACACAAGCTGCAGCCAGTAGGCAGACTCCTTTTCAAAGGAAGCCATGTGAACTTGCCAAAATTTATGACACAGTCTGTCACCATCAAAACCACAAACACAGAGCAGACCGAAACACTTCTTATCCAAAAAACAATGTTTAGCTGCTAGTGCGCTACTAGTCCATACATTTCATAGGCATTAATAACTTTAGCACCCTGAAATCTGTCAATCACATTGCAAGAGCCGAACCACATTTCCAGACTTTCCAAACACATTAAGCACTGTCCCAAGTGTCTCAGAAGACTTGCCAAACACGATCACATTTAATTAACCCGAAAAAAGGAATTACGTTTCCAATTTGTGGTATTTTGGCTTCATTAACCCTCTGAAACACCTGTGATTACAGTCAGAAAAAAAATGCAGCCCGAATGCAGACGGGCTGTCAGAGCAGGTCTGATACTTGAGTACATTTAACTGGACTACAGCGCAACTGAGTTTCAGCACAGCTCCAACAATTTCAGGGGATTTTTCTTCCCACTCTAAACAGTACTGAAGGTCTGAGCTTTTAACTCTGGATGAACCAAAACTGCTCTATGAAATTTCTGACTACAGCTGAAAAACACTAGCCGTGCCTGTTCATGCGTCACTTGGCAGCAGATGTCAGGAGAAAAAAAAAAGGAAATACAAACGTGCAATAGTTGAGTCAACAACCCGGTCAAAATGTGGTGAAATGCAGCACAGAGCATCAGGTGATATTGTATTTATCACTAATCATACAGTGGTGTGAAAAAGTGTTTGCACTCCTCCTGATTTCTCTTTTTTTTTTGTATGTTTGTCACACTTAAATGTTTCAGATCATCAAACAAATTTAAATATTAGACAAAAATAACACAAGTAAACACAAAATGCAGTTTTTAAATGAAGGTGTTTATTATTAAGGGGAAAAAAAAAATTCCAAACCTACATGGCCCTGTGTGAAAAAGTGATTGCCCCCTAAACCTAATAACTGCTTGGGCCACCCTTAGCAGCAACAACTGCAATCAAGCGTTTGTGATAACTGGCAGTGAGTCTTTTACAGCGCTGTGGAGGAATTTTGGCCCACTCATCTTTGCAGAATTGCTGTAATTCAGTCACATTGGAGGGTTTTCGAGCATGAACCACCTTTTTAAGGTCATACCACAGCATCTCAATCGGATTCGGGTCAGGACTTTGACTAGGCCACTCCAAAGTCTTCATTTTGTTTTTCTTAAGCCATTCAGAGGTGGACTTGCTGGTGTGTTGTGGATCATTGTCCTGCTGCAGAACCCAAGTGTGCTTCAGCTTGGGGTCACGAACAGATGGCCAGACATTCTCCTTCAGGATTTTTTGGTAGACAGCAGAATCCATGGCTCCATTTACCACAGCAAGTCTTCCAGGTCCTGAAACAGCAAAACAGCCCCAGACCACCACACTACCACCACCATATTTTACTATTGGTATGATGTCCCTTTTCTGAAACGCTGTTACTTTTACGCCGGATGTAATGGGATGCATACCTTCCAAAAAGTTTAACTTTGTCTCATCAGTCCACAGAGTATTTTCCCAAAAGTCTTGGGGATCATCAAGATGTTTTCTAGCAAAACTGGGACAAGCCTTTATGTTCTTTTTGCTCAGCAGTGGTTTTTGTCTTTGAACTCTGCCATGCAGGCCATTTTTGTCCAGTCTCTTTATTATGGTGGAGTCATGAACACTGACGTTAAGTGAGGCATGCAGTTCTTTGGATGTTGTTGTGGGGTCTTTTGTGACCTCTTGGATGAGTCGTCGCTGTGCTCTTTGCGGTAATTTTGGTTTGCCGGTCACTCCTGGGAAGGTTCACTACTGTTCCATGCTTTTGCCATTTGTGGATAATGGCTCTCAGTGTGGTTCGCTGGAGTCCCAAAGCGTTAGAAATAGCTTTATAACCTTTTCCAGACTGATAGATCTCAATTAATTTGTTTCTCACTTGCTCCCAAATTTCTTTGGATCACAGCATGATGTCTAGCTTTTGAGGATCTTTTGGTCTACTTCACTTTGTCAGGCAGGTCCTATTTAAGTGATTTCTTGATTGAGAACAGCTGTGGCAGTAATCAAGCCTGGGTGTGGCTAGAGAAATTGAACTCAGCTTTCCAAAGATGTGATAAACCACAGTTAATTTATGTTTTAATGGGGTGGGGGGGCAATCACTTTTTTACACAGGGCCATGTAGGTTTGGATTTTTTTCCCCCCTTAATAATAAACAACTTCATTTAAAAACTTCATTTTGTGCTTACTTGTGTTATTTTTGTGTAATATTTAAATTTTTTGATGATCTGAAACATTTAAGTGTGACAAACATACAAAAAAATGAGAAATCAGGAAGAGGACAAACACTTTTTCACACCACTGTATGCATATATGTATTCACCACTGTATCGTATTTACAATTAATGATAAGCTATGGACCAGAAAAATCTACATGTTGTTTCAAAACATTTCCATAAACTTTTTTAAAAAAGGTAGCGCACAACATTTTTTGCTATATTTGCTGTATTCAGTTTTCAGATTTGATATTCAGATATTCTCAGACTGCTTGATTGTAATTGGTAACTTAAAGGTAATTTACAAATTTACCTTTGCTAAATTAAAAAAAAAAATTTAAAAAGCCACAAATTTATCAAAAATGTGGCAAATTTATATGAATACATTTATAGATGTTTAAGGGGAAAAAAAATCAAATTTATGAGACAAAATTGGCACATTTATTGGAAAAAAGTCCTGAAATTTACAAAAGACTGCAAATTAAGGACAAAAATGTAAATTTGCAAAAGTGACTTAAGTTTATAAGAGCTATAAATTTATGAAACAAAAAGTTCAAAATTATATGAAAAATACAGTTTCAATTAAATGTACAGTGGGGCAAAAAAGTATTTAGTCAGCCACCAATTGTGCAAGTTCTCCCACTTAAAAGATGAGAGAGGTCTCCAATTTTCATCATAGGTATACCTCAACTATGAGAGACAAAATGAGAAAAAAAAAAATCCAGAAAATCACATTGTCTGATTTTTAAAGAATTTATTTGCAAATTATGGTGGAAAATAAGTATTTGGTCAATAACAAAAGTTCATCTCAGTACTTTGTCATTGCCAACAAAGGGTATATAACAGAGGTCAAATGTTTTCTGTAAGTCTTCACAAGGTTTTCACACACTGTTGCTGGTATTTTGGCCCATTCCTCCATGCAGATCTCCTCTAGAGCAGTGATGTTTTGGGGCTGTCACTGGGCAACACGGACTTTCAACTCCCTCCAAAGATTTTCTATGGGGTTGAGATCTGGAGACTAGCTAGGCCACTCCAGGACCTTGAAATGCTTCTTACAAAGCCACTCCTTTGTTGCCCAGGCAGTGTATTTGGGATCATTGTCATGCTGAAAGACCCAGCCACGTTTCATCTTAAATGCCCTTGCTGATGGAAGGAGGTTTTCACTCAAAATCTCATGATACATGGCCCCATTCATTCTTTCCTTTACAGGGATCAGTTGTCCTGGTCCCTTTGCAGAAAAACAGCCCCAAAGCATGAGGTTTCCACCCCCATGCTTCACAGTAGGTATGGTGTTCTTTCTCCTCCAAACACGACAAGTTGAGTTTTTACCAAAAAGTTCTATTTTGGTTTCATCTGACCATATGACATTCTCCCAATCCTCTTCTGGATCATCCAAATGCTCTCTAGCAAACTTCAGACGGGCCTGGACATGTACTGGCTTAAGCAGGGGGACACGTCTGGCACTGCAGGATTTGAGTCCCTGGCGGCATAGTGTGTTACTGATGGTAGCCGTTGTTACTTTGGTCCCAGGTCTCTGCAGGTCATTCACTAGGTCCCCCCGTGTGGTTCTGGGATTTTTGCTCACCGTTCTCGTGATCATTTTGACCCCACGGGGTGAGATCTTGCGTGGAGCCCCAGATCGAGGGAGATTATCAGTGGTCTTGTATGTCTTCCACTTTCTAATAATTGCTCCCACAGTTGATTTCTTCACACCAAGCTGCTTACTTATTGCAGATTCAGTCTTCCCAGCCTGGTGCAGGTCTACAATTTTGTTTCTGGTGTCCTTTGACAGCTCTTTGGTCTTGGCCATAGTGGAGTTTGGAGTCTAACTGTTTGAGGTTGTGGACAGGTGTCTTTTATACTGATAACGAGTTCAAACAGGTGCCATTAATACAGGTAACGAGTGGAGGACAGAGGAACCTCTTAAAGAAGAAGTTACAGGTCTGTGAGAGCCAGAAATCTTGCTTGTTTGTAGGTGACCAAATACTTATTTTACTGAGGAATTTACCAATTAATTCATTAAAAATCCTTCAATGTGATTTTCTGGATTTTTTTTTTTTCTCATTTTGTCTCTCATAGTTGAGGTATACCTATGATGAAAATTAGAGACCTCTCTCATCTTTTAAGTGGGAGAACTTGCACAATTGGCGGCTGACTAAATACTTTTTTGTCCCACTGTAGTGTTTTACTCATAAATTACCAACTGTGGCGGTTTGGGAAAACCCCCACAAACAGACTAAGGACGGACAGCTCGCTACTCCTGGTTTTTTCCGCTGCATGCTGTGATCTAATCAGCCATTTATGCATTTCACTGCTGTGAGGTTAATGTGCCACCCATGCGTTGTGTTCATGCATCCTGTCTGTGTCTCACAAATGCAAATATCTCATGCCTGTTCTGCAGTCCCTTTGATCAGACCTACCGCGGTGACACTGCTTTGATGTATTGTTTGAGTTGGGTATAAATACTGCACAGGTTCTACAACACCTATCTATCTCTCAACCTCTGCTGTAGGACACACACGTGTCCGCCTCTCCTCTCCTTCTCTGAGAGCCAGAGGATCCCCATCCAGCCTGCACACACTTGGGCTGGAGAGGGGATCCCGTGACGGCGGTATGATAATAAAACTCTCCTTAAAACCTCCAACAACGCCGCTTTATTTCATGCCGCCGCACCAACTTCCTTTTTTCTTGTAATTTTGTAAAAATAAAAATACAACCTTTAAAAAAGCTTGTTCATATTATTTAGACTTTGTTTTTGATTAAAAAAAATACCTGTATATTTGGAACTTTTTCTAAACTTGTAAATCGCTACTATTAATTGTGCAAGAACAAAACAATGTCTCAACGGCTACAAATTCAAATTTACACCAAATACACTTTTGTTAAAAAAAAAACCAAATCATGAAACTATTTACTGACAAATTACCAAGTTATTTTTCTTGTAATTTTATGAAAAAAAAATCCTATATAAACTGTTTTACACATGAACAGCATTTTTTTTCAGATTAAAAAAGTCCCTGTCTAACTGTGACTTTGTGTGTGTGTGTGTGTGTGTGTGTGTGTGTGTGTGTGTGTGTGTGTACACAACCCGCAACATGCGACTTCCACTGTTTTCCTCCCGTGACGCCATTTTTTGAAGGGCAAGCATGTCCAAGATGATGAAAAGTCATTGCTTCTGAAGCAAATCTTTAGTGAACAAACTTTGTATATATTTAATAAACTTGTGAATTACTCATATCCATTTTGTTACTTATTTCTTGAAATTTTGCATCTTTTATTGATAGCATTTTTACTTTTCCCCCCTCAAATTTGCAGTATTTATTTAATTCTTTTACAGATCCCCGGCCAGGCTCTGGGATGAAACCTTAGAAGGCCTCAGATGTCTGAGGGTTAAACTCAAAGCCTCAAAGCTACTGCATGTGCAGACAATTGGGCACAAGTTTGTATTTTAGCTTCTAGATCAGTTGTGCTTTCTAATTGCCACACAAGGAGGCTGTCTTTGGAGATCAATTCCAGCTAAGCCTTTTTCTTATCCAGCCCTGACCTGTGGCACGACCGGCAGCCTCATACACCAGATCAGACGGGCTTTTGTAGGCTCAAGGTACCTTTTTTTCCCCCCATGTTGTTTGTGCAGAGGACAGGCAGTGGTATCTGTGCTGCAACATCAGGCCTTGGCCACTAAACACTTTTCAAAATGAAGACTGCCTTACCTTTACGAGAGAAAAAAGGCACAGGAGCAGATGAGAACAGCTTGAATAGTTTGACCAGTAGTGGACCCTCAGGGCCAGCACAGCCTTCTCTGCTGGCCTAAACACTATCAGAATAACATTCACAACCTACATTCTTATATTTATTCTATGAGGATATATTAAATTGTTCCCAATAGTCTATTCTCTTCATTTTGTAGCTTTTCTCTTGGTTGCACTCATTCCAGTAGTGTAATGCATGTTAGAGTTTTTTTGTCCAATCATATTTCAGCCACCTGTGTTGCCAGGGTCAAGCAAATCTACCTTGGGCTTCAGGAATTAACAGTGCACTCTGTAGGTTGAATTAACTGTTAAACTTTTCCTGTTGCTTTAACCAATCAGATGTCTTCTGTACGTCCCGAGCAGTGGCTGGAATCCCATTTCACTGTTGGGTGGGCAATAAACAGGAAAATTTGAGAGCTTTATTTTTGAGGGGGACATAAAAAAATGCCATTTTTGCTGTGTTGTCTGATACTTTCTCAAATGTCTTATATAATAATATCTGATAATTATGTCATTGTTCCTTATTAGTCCATGTCCTACCTGTCTATAGGTTTTTACACGATCAACCAGCAATACCAAAAGTTGTACTGGGTGGTCGGTGTCAGTGACATCATGTATTCATTCATTCATTCATCTTCTTCCGCTTAATCCTTTTCGGGTCGCGGGGGTGGGTGGGGTGGGGTGCTGGAGCCTATCCCAGTATCTTTGGGCGAGAGGCAGGGTCCACCCTGGACAGATCGCCAGTCCATCACAGGGCCAACACAGAGAGACAGACAACCATTCACTCTCACAGTCATACCTAAGGACAATTTAGAATCCCCAGTTTGATGCCAATTAACCTAACTTGCATGTTTTTTGGCATGTGGGAGGAAACCGGAGAAATTCCGGAGTAAACCCACGCAGACACGCGGGGAACATGCAAACTCCACACAGATCACTGTTGGTTGGGGGCTGGGATCGAACCCAGGATCCCCCGGCCAAGGGTGAGTTGCTGTGCTGCCGCAGTGCTAACCACTCCGCCACCGCACCGCCCTACACCATATATGATCCAACAAAATGTCTTTGCTCACCATGAACACTAGTCTGATCCCCACCACAGCAGCTTTACAAGAATTTAAAGCTCAAAATAAGTTCTAAAACTAGAAGAAATACCTTAATGAATAACTAAACTACATCAAACTGTTCTTCAAAAATATGTATTTATTGACAAGCAATAACAAAACAAAATCTCAATATGTCTTAAAACTAGGGCTGTCAAACAATAACATTTTTTTAATCAGATTGATCATAGTGATACTGTGGATTAATTTACAGTAATGATGATTAATATCCATCCATTATTACTTACGTTTCTTTTTGTGGAGGCAAAAAGACTCATGAGCGAAGAAATGGACAAATATAGACAAAAATGCATCAAAATAAACAAAATAAGCAAAGAAAACAAACACAATTGGCAGAAAAATCTAGAAAAAAAATGAACAAAAAACACAAACTTTATGGGCAACAGTGTATTTGAACCACTTTTCTACGACGAAAAAAGCTGAAAATATTACTCTATCATACAAAGTGTATTACTTACAATATAAACAGAAATGTCCCACTCCTTTTTTTATCCTGATTCTTCATCATCATTGATGTCAGATAAGGAAACAGTTTGTGTCTGCAATGAGGGAATGTGCACTTAAACACATCCTCCTAACTATCTAAAGGGTCATCCATGCATTTTTATTACATTTGCAACATTTTACTTATTTATTTGGCTCTTTTTTTGTACAGTAGCAATTGTACAGGAAATGGGCCAAGTATCTTGACGTAAACACACTCTTTGGCTCTAACGGAGGGGGGGGACTATCTTGCACACTCTTTGGAACACCATGCCATAACAAACTGGTCTCCATCTCTCTAAACAAAAGAACCAAATGTTTTTCTTCTGGTGTCACTGGATCCAACAAACTCCTGGCAGATCATTTTTATGTCCAGTTTGTCTAGTCTCTCCTTATGGACATTACGGGCAACTACATTGTTCAGTCTGTCTTGGACCACAGTAACCTGAAGCCAACTCTTAAGTCTGCGCAGTGCACTAAAACTCCTCTCAACAAGACTTTGGACAAATGAGATGAAATATCGCTTTCCATGTTCTGTATGTGATTGTTGAAAACATGGACTGATAAATAACTTATTAACCATTCACACATTAAGCTTTCAATGCACTTGCTGGCTCTGGACCGCTCTCTGCCTGAGTTGCCTCTCTGTCTGCGTGTGTATTGGAGCCGCAGCAACCCTGCCCGTGGGGGAGAAACAAATTGGACTAAACCACTGTGAGGATGGGAATGGGGGGGGGGGGGGTGTTTCTAATCTTTCAATAGTTATGAATGTCGAATAATGTGTTTTTAAGTTGCACTACTTGTATTGTGCCTTCAGTGAGCATTACTATGCTATTCAAATAAAAAAATGTTTGTGTTTACAATGTAATTTTTTGGGCGCACAACTTTATGGAAGGGGGGGACATGACCCCTGCGTCCCCACCGGGATTTACACCCCTTGAGGGATACACATCGAAGGCATTTGAGAACGTCGGCATTTTCACGTCTTTCGATTGGATGGTTAGACTCCTCCACCCACAATGCAGAGGATCTTAGCTAGCAAAACACAAGTACAAGGACTTGCTTAAGCAGCTACAATATACTGTATCTGTTCAAATATAATAGCTGTTTTTTAAACCCACAATGGCTGACAGGGGAGAGGGAAATGATTTGGTTGCTGGTATTTTAAAAAACTCAATTTTCTAGACAGACTTTTCAAGAAAAGCTGGTCATTGTGAAGAGAAGTCTGCCTACCCTGAAGCTAACAGGCCCGTCTCAGCCAGGGAAAGGATTTATCCGTCACTTTCATATTAGCAATGAGCGGTATCCTTGGATTACAGGCTCTGAGGAGTGCTGCAAATTATCTTGCTGGGAATGCCTGTTGTTTGCAACTGATCAAGTAGATACTTGGGAGCCAGACAGGGTTTGCAAACTTGAGCTGTCTAGTGTCACACCATGACAATTTAGGCAACCTTCGCCAAACATATAAAAATTGGTCTGAAACACTGGGATACGCTGAAATTTTCACTTTTGGCATCGTATATCCATAACGACTTGGACATATACATAACGTATTAGAAACACACAGTATAGAATATTTCCATAACTTATAAGTAACTTAAACCATCTAATGCTTAGCGTGTTGCTGACATTCACAACTTATGCACAACAATAGTCTAGCTTCTGCATAGCGCAGTCATGCCAAACTGCTGTTGCCTCCCAATCCATGAATCCTAGGTGTGGGAGAGATCATCTCTCTTCAACTGAGATGATTCTCTCCTCCAGAGACCACGGTGGGGGCCGTGACTGACCTGGCAGAGCTGTCAAATCTGTCAGGTCAGTCATGTCTAAAATAGCTGATGTAACACATCAGGAACATCAGATAACAGTTGTCACAACATGGATCAATGGCACGCAAACTGATGGCGATAAAAAAGTTTATTTTCAATAAAGAAAAAAAAAACCCAACAAGATAATGCATGGAGGCTCAGCCAACAGTGAAGTAAACAGCTGCTCTCTGCACTTCAGGTGATCAGCTGATTGGCTCCTCCTCCTCCGGTGTTCTGACACTTTGGCATATCTATCATAACAACACGGGACAGCTGATGGTACAGACTTCAGTCAAAGGTAAAAAACATGGGGGGAGGGCTAAACAGTGATTTGAATCTTTATCCTGTAGCTTAAAAGTGCTCAGACACATTCCTAACAGGTCCCGTTATACGAACAAATACATGTGTTTAGCTCTGTGTGTGTGTGTGTGTGTGTGCACGCTGTGTGTGTGTGTGTGCGCTGCAGGAAGAGCTCTGTACGGGTTTTTCCTGTGAACCAACGCTGCAAATACACCATTATAGGGTAGCTGTAAGTTAGAAACCCGTTCACTAAGTTACACATAGGTTCAAAGAGCGTTACTCATGTTAGAAATAATTTTTGGGTACACTAGACATTAATCTCAACATATTTCAACTTTTGAGTAACTATGAGTCACTGACAAGTAATGTGTGTGAACCAGCTGAACAAGCAACAGTACATTTAAACCTTTGGGGAAACAAGAGTGGATCTGCACCTCAATGGACAAGTGTAAAAGGAAATGGAGCTCTACCATGAAAAGGTAAAGATTTTTAAAACTATAATTTTACAGTTAAAGTTATCTTTAATATGCTTTGTGTGGACAATGCTATAGGTTATTTTTATAGTGCTTGGTATGGATGGCACTTAAATTGGGTCTAGTTGTAAAATCCACGGTCCACCACTGGGTTTGACTCATCCTTTAAGTAAAGTCTGCTGTTAGTCAGGGCCGTTTCTGGATTTTTGGAGGCCTTAAGACACTTTGCATGGGCCCTGACAGTAAAATGGAAACTCCTCCTTCGCCATTTTGAAAAAGTGTCCATTTTAAGCAGCAGAATTAGCAAACTCAAACTGCAAGGCCAGTGCCGCTGTAGATACACTGTGTACACACCTCAAATGAGATCTCCACTCTGACCTTGATGAGTACATAAAATTGCCAAAGGCCAGTCCTCTTCAGAGCAGTAAATAAACGGCAGTGGGAACAAGCCATTCTCTCTCCCAGGTACTCAAATATTTGGCAGCGGGCCATTTTGGAAGGGACAAATCGTGGCGGCAGCTGCACTTACATCTAAGGGTATTTTTTCTGTCCTCACACAAAATGAGGTGTATAAAAAGCCAACTGTGTCGCCGCGCACTTTGCTTCATTTTATCTTTCTTAATTACGCCAAGGCTAAACGACGCAAACACAGACGCCTTCTGTTGTTGTTCGGGCTTCCACTTTCAGTCAATCAATGAAGTCATTTTGTACAGGCTAGCAGGCTGGAAACATAATTAGGAAGTTAACAAGAGCATATTTCTTCATCTGTCTCCAACTACCGTCAAGTGACACATTCAAGGAGAAAATCCATATCTTAGCTGCTCGACAGCAGGGAATCACAGTGTGGCATTGATGCAACTGGTCGGAGAAGTAAGAACTGTGGGCTTCATCTTAGGCAGGAGATGATGAGACTTTCTTTAGACAACTGCAGCATAGGTGCAATGGAAGCATAGGCATAAATGAAAGGGGGCCGGGGAGGACATGTCCCCCCAACCTGAAAAAAAAAGAGAATTGTCCCCCCAATATCATCATAAACCATTCTATATCATGCTACATAATGGAATAAAATGCATTTTAAACACCAGTGCTAAGGATACATGCAAAACAATTTTTTTTGGGGGGGGTGGGATTTGTAACTTTTCTTACCGGCAAATTATTTTTCTCATTAATCTGCAACTTTTGATCATTAATTTGAAAGTTTTTTTCTTGTTAATTTGCAACTTTTTACTCATCAATTTGCTACTTTTTTCTCATTAATTTGCAATCATCCATCCATCCATCTTCTACCGCTTTTCCGGAGGTCCGGGTCGCGGAGGCAGCAGTTCAAGCAGAGAAGCCCAGACTTCCCTCTCCCCAGCCACCTGCTCCAGCTCTTCAGAGAGGATACCAAGGAGTTCCCAGACCAGCTGGGAGACATAGTCTCTCCAGCGAGTCCTGGGTCTGCCCCGGGGTCTCCTCCCAGTGGGACGTGTCCGAAACACCTCAAGTGGGAGGCCTCCAGGAGGCATCCTGATCAGATGCCCATACCACCTCAACTTGCTCCTTTCAATGTGGAGGAGCAGCGGTTCTACTCTGAGCCTCTCCCGGATGACTGAGCTCCTCACCCTATCTCTGAGGGTCAGTCCAGCAATCCTATGGAGAAAGCTCATTTCAGCTGCTTGTATCCGCGATCTCGTTCTTTCGGTCATTACCCAAAGCTCGTGACCATAGGTGAGAGACCGGTACAGCGTCCGCATCACTGCAGATGCTGCTCTGATCCGTCTGTCAATCTCTCGCTCCATTCTCCCCTCACTCGTGAACAAGACCCCAAGATACTTAAATTCCTCCACTTGGGGCAGGAGCCTGTCCCCAACCCGAAGAGGACAATCCACTTTTTTCCAGCTGAGGACCATGGACTCGGACTTGGAGGTGCTGATTCTCATCCCAGCCGCTTCACACTCAGCGGCAAACCGTCCCAGCAAGAACTATAGGTCATTGCTGGATGAAGTCAACAGGACAACATCATCTGCAAACAACAGAGATGAGAGCCTGTGGTCACCAAGCATGACACCCTCTGTTCCCTGGCTGCGCCTAGAAATCCTGTCCATAAAAATTATGAACAGGATCGGTGACAAAGGGCAGCCCTGGCAAAGTCCAACTCTCACTGGGAATGAGTCCGACCGAGTGTTGGCAATACGAACCAGACTCTCACAATGGTCATACAGAGACCGAATAGATTGTAACAACAAGCCCGATACCCCATACTCCCGAAGAACCCCCCACAAAAAACCACGAGGGACGTGGTCGAATGCCTTCTCCAAGTCCACAAAACACATGTAAACTGGTTGGGAAAACTCCCATGAACCCTTGAGAATTCTCGAGAGGATGTAGAGCTGGTCCGATGTGCCACGGCCAGGACAAAAACTACATTGCTCCTCCTGAATCTGAGGTTCGACCAACAGCTGGACTCTCCTCTCCAGTACCTTGGCATAGACCTTCCCAGGGAGGCTGAGGAGTGTGATCCCTCTAAAGTTGGAGCACACCCGCCGGTCCCCTTTTTTGAAGAGAGGAACCACCAGCCCGGTTTGCCATGCCAAAGGCACTGCCCCCGACTTCCATGCAATGTTGCAGAGGCGTGTCAACCATGACAGCCCTACAACATCCAGGACCTTGAGGTACTCAGGGTGAATCTCGTCCTCCCCCGGGGCCCGGCCACCAAAGAGATTTTTAACCACCTTGGCGACCTCAGTCCCTGTGATAGGCGAGTCATCCCCCTCGTCCACAAGACCTGCTTCCTCTGTGGAAGGCGTATCAGTGGGATTGAGGAGATCCTCAAAGTATTCCTTCCACCACCCGACGATATCCCCAGTTGAAGTCAACAGCGCCCCATCCGCACCATACACAGTGTGGACAGGGAGCTGCTTCCCCCTCCTGAGCTGCCGGACAGTTTGCCAGAATCTCTTCGAGGCCAACCGAAAGTCTTGTTCCATGGCCTCACCGAACTCCTCCAATACCTGTGTTTTTGCTTCAGCAACCACCTGAGCTGCACTCCGCTTGGCCTGCCGATACACCTCAGCTGCTTTGGGAGTCCCGCAAGCCAACCAAGCCTGATAGGACTCCTTCTTCAGCTTAATGGCCCCCCTCACCACTGGTGTCCACCACTTGGTTCGGGGGTTGCCACCACAAGATTCCCTGATGACCTTGCGGCCGCAGCTCTGGGCAGCTGCTTCAACAATAGAGGTGGAAAACATGGCCCATTCAGACTCCATGTCTCCAGACTCCCTCGGAATGTGGTTGAAGTTCTTCCGGAGGTGGGAGTTGAAGACCTCCCGGACAGGGGCCTCAGCCAGACGTTCCCAGCACACCTTCACTATTTGTTTGGGTCTACCAGGTCTGAATGGCATCCTCCCCTGCCATCGGATCCAACTCACCACCAGGTGGTGATCAGTTGACAGCTCTGCACCTCTCTCTACCCTAGTGTCCAAGACATATGGTCACAGGTCTGATGACATGATAAAGTCGATCATCGACCTGCGACCTAGGGTGTCCTGGTGCCAGGTGCACATATGGACACCCTTATGCTTGAACATGGTGTTCGTTATGGACAAACTGTGGTTAGGGCAGAAGTCCGATAACTGAACACCACTCAGGTTCAGATCGGGCAGGCCGTTCCTCCCAATCACCCCCCTCCAGGTTTCACTGTCATTGCCCACGTGTGCATTGAAGTCCCCCAGTAGGACAATTGAGTCTCCAAGAGGAGCACCCTCCAGCACCCCAGTCACAGACTCCAAAAAGGGTGGGTACTCTGAAACATCATTTGGTGCATAGGCACAAATGATGGTCAGGACCCATTTCCCAACCCGAAGGCACAGGGAAGCAACCCTTTCGTCCACCGGGGAAAACTCCAATATAGAGGCAGCAAGGTGGGGGGATACAAGAATACCCACCCCTGCTCGTCGCCTCTCGCCTGGCACAACTCCAGAGAAGGGAAGCTCCAGCCCCTCTCCAGGAGACTTGTTCCGGAACCAGAGCTGTGTGTTCAGGTGAGGCCAACTATATCTAGCCGGTATCTCTCAACCTCATGCACCAGCTCAGGCTCCTTCCCCACCAAAGAGGTGACATTCCACATACCAAAAGCCAGTTTAGAAAGCCTGGGATCAGTCCGCCAAGGTCTCCACCTTTGACCGCCACCTGATCCACATAGCACCGGACCCCCATGATCCCTCCTGCAGGTGATGAGCCCACTAGAGGGCGGACCCATGTAACTCCTTCGGGCTAAGCCCGGCCGGATCCCATGGGTGGAAACCCGGCCACCAGATGCTAGCCATCGAGCCCCTCCCCCAGGCCTGGCTCAAGGGTGGGGCCCCGGTAACCCCATACCGAGCGGGGTACACCGAATCCTTATCTAGTATTTATCATGAGAGTCTGTTGGATCGTTCTTAGTCTGGCCCTTCACCCAGGACCAGTTTGTCTTGGGTGGCCCTATCAGAGGCAAATTCCCCCGGACAACATAGCCCCTGGGATCACTGGGGCACGCAAACCCCCCACCACGATAAGGTGACGATCCATGAGGGGTAATTTGCATAATTTGCAACCATTTTGGAAATTTTTTTTTGGTAAATGTGCTACTTTTTCCCTCACTTTTTCATGTAAATGTGCAACTTTTTCATCTAAATTTAGAACTTTTTTCATGTACAGTATATCATGTATAGATTTGTGAATTTTTTTCTCATTAATCTGCAATTTTTCTCATTAATTTGCAAGTTTTTTAATATAAATTTACTACTTTTTTCTTGTTAATTTACAACTTTTTACTCATTATTTGCTACTTTTTTCTCATTGATTTGCAACCATTTTGAACATTTTTTTCTGGTGAATGTGCAACTTTTTCCCTCACTTTCACATACAAATTTGCAACTAAATTTTAGAATGTTGACATGGATGCTGATTAAATTTTTATTCTATGTAATGGTTAATTTTTTTCAAGTTTGTCTGCACAATGATCCCTTTTTATTTTATTTAAGTTGTATACATGCAGATGCTTTTTTCCCACCACATTTTATAGGGTTTGAATTATTCCCCATTACAAAATCTTGCCTATTGACCCCAAAACTGTCAAAAATAATATTTATAGTGTCCCTCTCAATATTTACTCTTGATGAAATAGTCTGTTTATCGTCCCCCCACAACAGTGAAATGAAATATCCTCCCATGATAGCTCTAGGAAAATTCTCTTTTAGTTTGTGAAGTCCTGCTTTGCTTTATGGCTGTGGAGGGCATGCACAAGGCTTCATCGTACCCAAAGACATGAGTTTATGGTGGAGTGGGGAAAAAGTGGAGAAAAGACAAAAAACACACAAAACATTAAGTTACAGCAGTACATGGAGTACCAGCCCATGACCCTACTATGCACTTTTTTTCCCACATTTTGGCACGGCTCCCAGAGGTGTTAATGAAATGTCTGTGACACGCATTGGTCAAAACACCTCAGGGTTTATTTATTGCAGAACAATTTTACACAAGGAACAGGAGTTCTCCTCAAAATGGGCTATTTATATCTACCTTATTCCTGGGGGTGCCGCTGTAGGAACAATTATGGGCGGAGCTTCCAATTTCGGCTGATGTAGTGTTAAATCAGTCAGTAAGAGTGGAGTAGCAGGGGCATTTAAAATAGTGCTTTGAAAAGTTTTTCAAGTTCATTTTAATGTATAGTCCGCATACGTGTTTTGCACTCAAGTGGCAGCTAATTTGAGCTCTTCTAGTTTTTGTATTTTTTTGAATGTTTTGGTGTAGTTCTGGTACTTGCTGGTGTTTGTGGTTATGCCATAGACTGGATAAATGGAGGCTTCTCACCACACGGTGACAGATGACATCCAAGCACGGTGTCGTGGCGTACGTCTGCTCTAAGGTAAATGTGATTATGTCCAACATATTTTAACAAAATGCAGCTGACTTTATTGTGGTGGAGACGTGCTGGTGTGAATGCCCACCGCGTCATTATGAGTACAGGCAATGAGAAGTCATAAATCATGACTCTTTCTTTGTTTGGTAGAGGCAAGTCCCAGGAAAACCCCATGAGTGCCTGGTATCATTGGAAAGCTTAGAAATCGTACTTTCTAAAAATACATATGCTTTTGCGGAAGACATAACTCCCGACTGATCGAACATGAGTTTTCAACCTAGCTAAAATATAAACAAATCATCTTTTTCTGGGTCAGTTTTTGCATACTTCCTGCAAATTAAATATCATTTTGAAGGTCTTTCAATACAGAATATGGAAATAACATTACATCAGTTTTGAAAATGTCCTCAAAGTGACTCATTTTGCCAGCACGCATCATTTATTTACAGCGTTAGCATCTTAACAGCGGTGCTAACTAATAGAGCTACTGTGTACGAGGCCACTTTTTAAGGTCATCTTCCCATCCCTCAATAGTCGTGGGAAGTGGTATGATTATATTACTGTTTTGAGGTGCAAGAGACCATGTTCCCGCATTTCTGATGCTGAAGTCATTGTTTTTTAACAAGGAAAAGTGTCCCGTTTCAGTGACAACCACATGTTCTAAACTAGAACCGGAAGTTGCTACCATAATTCACGTAAGGCATCATGGGGTCTAGGAATAAGGTGAATAGCATATTGCTTGAAATGCTAATGAGCCCCACTTCCTGCACCCTACAGTTTTATCATTTTTCTGAGATTACTGTATGTTTGGATGGTGACGCCAGGCTTGATGCTAATGTTTGTCTTAATCCTTGGTTGTCAGACTAAATAATATACTAACCAATATGTGAGAGTGTAAAAGCCCAAATAAAGCATTATTAAAGACAGGGGTGTGTGGTTGGAGTGGTTGATAGTCTGTGATTATTTCCTGAGGTGAAATAAGAACAGAAATAGTGAGTGAATGGCTAACTCTGCTAATGGCAACAAACCACTAGAGATGTCCAGTCCAGAGTATAACAAACTATAGTAAAATAAGTTACATCTGTGACTGAAATATTTGGCCATGGTTTGGTAGATGAGTTGGTTGGGAAAACGGATGTCTAGTAGTAGTTTGGATAGAATATGTAGAAAACAGATAAAAACAGAAATTGGCTGCAGTCAAGCTAGAAGAAGGCTAGTGAACCTTCAGTTTGTACCTGGCAGGTCGATCTCAAAGTCAGTCAGAAATCCCAGTTGCGGCTGCTCAGACCAGCTAACGTTAGCAACAAAATCTACCTGGCTAATACAACCATAGCATACCAAAAAAGCCAGAATGATGAGAGATATATAATCGACTGTAGATTAATGAGGGGGCGACTAGAAATTAAACCTCTAAAAATCATAGTTGAGAGGTTAGTTAGCTTGCTAGCTAAACTAGCTGTACTGTAGTAATGTGAGCGCTGAGGCTCAGCGGAAACTTCCTCATCTCCTCCGAGGAGAGGATGTCCCAGACTATCCAGGAGGCAGGTCTGTCAAGTAATGACGTAATGACCTCACAGAAGACAACAGCCAATCCAAACAAGGCGTTTCAAGTAGAGTTGTAGTCCTAGCAGTGTTGCCAGATGTACGGTAATTATCGTATTTGTATGATAATGTTGCCTTCTGTACGATGTACAATCAATAATTTCAAAAATCCCATAATGTACGATAATTTGACCCCTTCATTACTTGGCTAAGTTAATACATTAGCAAACACAGCTAGGATACAGATCCTGTGCAAAGTGCGCATACATAATACGCTTGGGGTTTTTTTGTAACGCATCGTCTCACGCATGCGGGCTGCTGGAAGGAGACAGAAGGTTCGGTGGCGGTAGCAGAGAGGCGGCCTTGGATGGAGGCTACTGATGGGATACACAATTCACTGAAACATACTGAGTTAAGCTAAAAAGATCCATTATAAATAGTGGTACACCAAATCACTCAGTGCTGTACAGGAGCTCCAACTGTCTACCATGAGAGTTGGCTGAACGCAGCGGGCGGGGCTTGTTTGCTGCTCAGGTGGGTGATTTCCCTGGCTTTCATTACAGTTCTGGTGAGTGATTCAGTACAGTCCATTCACAAACAAAAACTAGTACATTCGATTGAATCGTTCACGTATGTTACAGCACTAATGCAGACATGGCAGACTCAAGTAATACCAGCAGGTTAAGGAATGAAAGGGGAGAAACAGACCCCAGTTTCACTGGGCAGTTCAAAGCTGTTTTTGGCATTAGCACAAAAGCTTTCTGTTGCTGCTGCAATGTGCAAATGTTTGTGTAAAAATATCACCGGATTGTGGTTCTCAATAAAACTGTGAAACAGGGTTCTGCTTCAATTATCAGAGCCATTTTAGTAGTAGTTTAGGTGCACTGATTGATGTTTATTCCTAATGTATAAACAGAGTACTTCTCAAAATATTTATGACGGAAGACCTTGATACATGATGATTCAACAGAAGCCACATAGAAGATAGTTAAGTATGACTGATATTCTGGGCTGTTCAGTGCAGGCCAGGGGCTTATCCTGTACTCCTCATGGTATCTGGTCATGTCAAAATGAAAACTGGGTGTGTATGATAATTTTCCTCAAAATACGATAATTTTAAGCCACTGGTACGATACTTCAACATTTCCCATCTGGCAACACTGAGTCCCAGTGTCTGTGCAGGAGGACTGTGGGTTGTTTCACTTTGCAGACCATGTGATGTCACAAAAGTCATATAATGCACTAAAATAACGAGGGAAAAACCCAAAAAGTGTGATGGAGCTCTTTAACTTGTCAACAACCGAGAGAATTTTCAGACACAGAGGGCATTTTCCTCATTGTTACACGTATAAACACATTTAAAACTGTCAAACTTGAACAATTAAAAGAAACAGTCAGATAATTCCAATAATAATTAACATGCATTATTATTATTATGCAACAGCAGGATCTATTAGCAACAAGAAAGTGACTGAAGTTGTCAAAGAAAAATAAATACTATCAAAGCAACAAATGAACATATCAGGACCAAGTTAGATTGCTGACTAATGAGGCTTTAAGACAGAGCCTTGGTATGTTTTTGAAGGCTCATTAGACACTTCTGGAAGCAATCGCTGTCGGTATTCAAGTCCAAGTAAGAGCTAGTACTCCCAGGGTGGAAAAGAGAATTGAAAAACAGAATCGGAGCAGAAGAGAAGAAAACAGAAGAAATTCTTAAAAAAAAAAAAAAAAAAGGCTAAAAAGATACAAATTAAACACTGACCTCCATTTTAACAGTGTGGCATGATTTCTTTCCGTTTCCAAAAATAAGCCAGATAATATTACATTAGCTCAAGGAACAATATAACAATTTCTTCAGTTTTATTAATGGAGCCAAGGGTTCCTTCCACAGTGGGAAATCCTAGAAAAGCAAAACTCAGATGTCAAAGGAACAGTAAACAGAACCACAGCAGGCAGAGTGTGCTGCCTGGCGCGCTGATTGACTCTTGGCTGGTAATGTCAGGACTGTTAATGTCTCTCCAACAGTGTAACGCAAACTGGGAAGAATGTGGGCGACCTGCTACACATATTCAGATCACTCATCTGCCGCGTAGCTGTCAAACAACACGGCTGGAGGAAGCACTACACTGAATCATTCCGGAACGTGTTCAACAGCACAACAGCATATGGTTAACAGGCTAACCCAGACACCTACCACCCACACCTTTAATCTGCAAAACTGATGAAAAGATAAAACATAAAGATGTCAGCAGTTAATTTATATGTTGGGAAATGATTCAATAAACAGATATTTTAAAAATATGGCTGTCTATGCCTTCGGACAACTTTTAAAGCTGTTTGTTTGTGTTAGCCCCTTCCCAAAAACAGCAGCCTGGCCGACACACCACCAGGACACTGTCAGTAATGAAAAACATGTAGTAGTTTAGCTTCTGAAGAAGAGGAAAATATAAGTTTATATTCATAAGAGGGACCACCGCCTTATAAATATGCCCATGTTAATTACGTGGTGTGAGGGAAACCAGTGGAGAACCACACAGCAATTATGGTGAGGTGTTCAGCTTATGGTTACTGTAGGCTCGCGATAGCTAATACTGTGAAATATACACATATGTGACAGCTTTATTTGAAGGCTGGCTCAAAAATTGTGATAAGCTTTAATATGTAGTCAGACTGATCTGTTCATTTTTAGCTAAGGGTGAATGCGGCATTACCAAGCTGGGGGAAATGTCACTGTTTTTTGCATCATGGTGCTGTTTTTCCTTCATCCAGATCAGATTTGGAATGGTTAAAATATAAATGATCCCTGATTACTATTATACTGCACTCTGATGTCTTCTTTCCCTTCTTCTTTTGGCTGCTCCCTCTAGGGGTCACCACAGTGGATCATCTGCCTCCATCTCACCCTATCCCTTGCATCTTCCTCTGTAACTCCAACCCTCTCCGTGTCCTCCTTCACGACATCCATGAATCTTCTCTGTGGTCTTCCTCTTTTCCTTTTCTTTTCAACATCCTTTGTCCAATATGTCCACTATCCCTCCTCTGTACATCCCCAAACCATCTTAGGCTTGCATCTCTTACTTTGTCTCCAAACCACTCAACCTGAGCTGTCCCTCTGATATATTAATTTCTAATCCAATCTTCAACTCTGCCACCTCCAACCCCACCTCCTGTCTTTTTGTCAATGCCACCGTCTCCAAGCCATACATCATAGCAGGTCTCACTACTATCTTGTCAATCTTCCCTTTCACTCTAGCTGCTATCTTTCTGTCACAAATCATCCCCGGCACTTGTCTCCACCCACTCCACCCTGCCTACACTCTATTCTTCACCTCTCTTGTGCATTTTCCATTGCATTGGATGGTTGACCCCAGGTATTTAAACTCATTTACCTTCCCTACCTCTACTCCTTGCATCTTCCCTGTTACACCGGCCTCCCTCTCATTCACATACATGTACTCTGTCTTGCTTCTCCTGGCTTTCATTCCTCTTCTCTCCAGAGCATACCTCCACCTCTCCAGGTTCTCTTCCACCTGCTCCCTACTCTCACTACAGACCACAGTGTTGTCTACAAACATTACAGTCCATGGAGACTCCTGCCTGTCCATCACCATGGGAAACATGCCCAAAACACTGATTAATAGAATATCTCATCAGTGGTGGGGCAAGGGTTATTCTGATGTTCTCAAGCCCAAAAACATTCAACTGATGGTAACTATTGTTCCGGCCCCGTCCATGAGTAATTAGTCAGTGGTGCAGGTCCTGACACCTTAGAGTACACCTCTGCTACTGGTCGAGAGCTAGTGAGGAGTTCCTCTTTGGCTCAGTGGTAGAGCCGGAGGTGTTGAGATCATGGTGTTATGGGTCCAAATCCCAGCCTTGGATATAGGTGATTGTCTACCGTACCCAAAGAAGGGGTGAAAATGACCAGGTTTGTCCACCTTGGTGTAAGGGCTGAAATGAACTTGAAGATCCCAGGCTGAATAGGCAATTCTGGCCTTGACTCAGAAAGTGGGGGCTTGTCTGGGATCTCACTTCCTTGGGGGGAGGTGTTAGGAATCCTCTGCCATAAAGGGAAAGTGGGGGCTCAGCCGGGGTTTGACACCTGCACCACTTCCTTGAGGGGGGAGGTGCTACGGCCCCCTCCATGAGTAATTGGTGAGTTGTGCAGGTCCTGACACCTTAGAGTACCCCTCCGCTCCTGGCAAAGAGCTAGTGCGGAGTTCCTCTTTGGCTCAGTGGTAGAGCCGGAGGTGCTGAGATCATGGTGTTATGGGTTCATATCCCAGCCTGGGATATACAGTGGGGCAAAAAAGTATTTAGTCAGCCACCAATTGTGCAAGTTCTCCCACTTAATAGATGAGAGAGGTCTCCAATTTTCATCATAGGTATACCTCAACTATGAGAGACAAAATGAGAAAAAAAAATCCAAAAATCACACTGAAGGATTTTTAATGAATTAATTGGTAAATTCCTTGGTAAAATAAGTATTTGGTCACCTACAAACAAGCAAGATTTCTGGCTCTCATAGACCTGTAACTTCTTCTTTAAGAGGCTCCTCTGTCCTCCACTCGTTACCTGTATTAATGGCACCTGTTTGAACTCGTTATCAGTATAAAAGACACCTGTCCACAACCTCAAACAGTCAGACTCCAAACTCCACTATGGCCAAGACCAAAGAGCTGTCAAAGTGCACCAGAAACAAAATTGTAGACCTGCACCAGGCGGGGAAGACTGAATCTGCAATAGGTAAGCAGCTTGGTGTGAAGAAATCAACTGTGGGAGCAATTATTAGAAAATGGAAGACATACAAGACCACTGATAATCTCCCTCGATCTGGGGCTCCACGCAAGATCTCACCCCGTGAGGCCAAAATGATCATGAGAATGGTGAGCAAAAATCCCAGAACCACACGGGGGGACCTAGTGAATGACCTGCAGAGAGCTGGGACCAAAGTAACAAAGGCTACCATCAGTAACACACTACGCCACCAGGGACTCAAATCCTGCAATGCCAGACGTGTCCCCCTGCTTAAGCCAGTATATGTCCAGGCCCGTCTGAAGTTTGCTAGAGAGCATTTGGATGATCCAGAAGAGGATTGGGAGAATGTCATATGGTCAGATGAAACCAAAATAGAACTTTTTGGTAAAAACTCAACTTGTCGTGTTTGGAGAAGAAAGAATGCTGAGTTGCATCCAAAGAACACCATACCTACTGTGAAGCATGGGGGTGGAAACCTCATGCTTTGGGGCTGTTTTTCTGCAAAGGGACCAGGACAACTGATCCGTGTAAAGGAAAGAATGAATGGGGCCATGTATCGTGAGATTTTGAGTGAAAACCTTCTTCCATCAGCAAGGGCATTGAAGATGAAACGTGGCTGGGTCTTTCAGCATGACAATGATCCCAAACACACCGCCCGGGCAACGAAGGAGTGGCTTCGTAAGAAGCATTTTAAGGTCCTGGAGTGGCCTAGCCAGTCTCCAGATCTCAACCCCACAGAAAATCTTTGGAGGGAGTTGAAAGTCCGTGTTGCCCAGCGACAGCCCCAAAACATCACTGCTCTAGAGGAGATCTGCATGGAGGAATGGGCCAAAATACCAGCAACAGTGTGTGAAAACCTTGTGAAGACTTACAGAAAATGTTTGACCTCTGTCATTGCCAACAAAGGGTATATAACAAAGTATTGAGATGAACTTTTGTTATTGACCAAATACTTATTTTCCACCATAATTTGCAAATAAATTCATTAAAAATCCGACAATGTGATTTTCTGGATTTTTTTTTTCTCATTTTGTCTCTCATAGTTGAGGTATACCTATGATGAAAATTGGAGACCTCTCTCATCTTTTAAGTGGGAGAACTTGCACAATTGGTGGCTGACTAAATACTTTTTTGCCCCACTGTAGGTGAATTTCTACTGTACCCAAAGAAGGGGTGAAAATAACCAGGTTTGTCCATCTTGGCGTAGGAGCCAAGACAGACTTGAAGATCCCAGGCTGAATAGGCAATTCTGGCCTTGGCCCAGAAAGTGGGTCATAACAGTCTGTTGTATATCAGTGTGATGTTAGTAGAGCCAAATGGCTGTGAAAAATAACCCCCAGCTTGAACAAATTAAACTTCAATGCAAAGAAATTATGTAGATTTCCATCAACAAACTGATCACAGCAGGTTGGCCTCTGCTAGCCTGACTGGACTGTGATTTATTTTACATCAGCAAAGGGATGAGAGAGGAAAATGACAGTGAGCCGATGGAGACGATGTCAGCAGGCTGCTCTGAATGTCGGGCTGCCGTTTTACTCATCAGTTCCCATGAGCAGAATTTGGATTGGGGTGATTAGACAAGCATGATTTTTGACAAAAAAAAAAAAAAAATCTTTACACATCTGCGGACACAAAGAATCAAATCCCCCTCCACATCACGTCATCAGAACTTTTTGCCGATTAATAATCTTTAATATCCAGAATTCCATTTGTATTGTCAGTCTTCACACTCGCTATCATTTTTCTTTCATCACCATATCAGGCAGCTGGTGGATTTTTTTGGGGGGGGCCCCAGAAGAGGTCGTTTGTAGATAAATTTATGATGTCTCATAAATTTCAATTGGAATATGCACTCATGAAAATGTGTTTATGTTGCTGTGAGCGATGAACTCGTTCCATCTCTGCTCTGGCGTTTTTCTGATGCTGCCACGGCATGCTGATATTGCTTTGGTGCTTTGTAGATACCCTCGTACACAAATTTGCATCAAATTGAAGCTAACTTCAATGTTTCAGTCTGATGGTCGGAGCGTTTGAACGGTTCGGTAGCTGAACAGACTCGCCCATACAAGCAGGGATGGACATCACAGCGTCAGAGGGTGATGGCAGGGCCGTTTATAGGTTTTTCTGGGGCCCTGTGTAAGAATGTGTTTCGGGGGGAGGCCTATTTTTGGAATGGGAAAGAGTTAAAAGTCTTTAAAAGGGAACAAAAATCTCTCCCCTCCAAACAAAAACATTTTAAAAGTATATATAATTAAACCATTACATACAATAAAAAATTAACCAACAACTGCTACCAACATTTCAAACATACAGTATAAATACTGCAAATTCACAATAAAAAAAAAACCCTGCAAATTTACAAGGCAAAAAAGAAACAAATTTATGAGAAAATGGTTACAAATTTATGAGTAAAAAATTGCAAATTTATGAAGAAAAAACTGCGAATTTGCAAGAAAATAGTATTAGGAAAATGCATCACAAACTGGAGAAAGAAACTGCAAATTTATAAAAAAAAAAAATCTGTTTATTACTAACTAACTAACTAACCTGCACTTATATAGCGCTTTTCTAGTCACAAAGACCACTCAAAGCGCTTTCACTAATACTAACCCTCTATTCTAAGGGCCTATAGGAAACAGATATCTAGGGACAATTTAGAACAGCCAATTAACCTAACATGCATGTCTTTGGATTGTGGGAGGAAACCGGAGCCCCCGGAGTAAACCCACGCAGCACAGGGAGAACATGCAAACTCCATACAGAAAGGTTCCAACCCCTGCCAACCTGGGGATTCGAACCAGGAACCTTCTAGCTGTAAGGCAACAGTGCTAACCACTGCACCACCGTGCTGCCCCACGGTGAAAACAGCAGTAAATTCATGATTTAAATTTTGTAAGAAGAGTGACAAATTTATGAAAAAACTAACTTATGGGAGAGAGTAAAGATGTTACTATTCAAGTAAGTAACTTTTTTTGCGAGCTACTCTTAATTATATTTGAGCAATTAATATTATAATACCCACCTCTGCAGTCATGTTGAGACAAGGCCGATATGCAGCCTGGTAAGCCTGCACCTCTACACACTCATGCAAGCAGCCTGGCCAAGTAGCTCTTCCCAACATGCACAAACCCATTAATAGCATAAGGATTACTATTTTTACTTGAGTACTACTACTGGATACTCTACCTACATCTACAGGCACCTTGAGACAATGCTGGTCTGTAGCCTGGTAAGTCTGCACCTCTACATGCTGATGCAAGTGTGACAGAGATCATCCTGCGCAGTTCGCCCCACACGGGACACGAACTCGCGACCTCTCAGTCAACTACACAGTTCGAGCATGGGAGACACAGCACGATCGCGCTGAGCTAAAGGTCCGACCGGTAGCTCAGTGCTACCGATACTGTATGAGGCTTTGGGAGGGAGGTTTTACTAACGTTCTACGCCGAACAGCACTAGTTGGCATCCGTTACACAAGCAGCTGGGCTGGGTAGCTCTTCCTAACATGCACAACACCACACTACTTTTACTTGAGTGCAATTTCTGGATCCCCCCCCCCCCCCGATGGTTGTTCTACCTGTGTGACATTAGTGCAAAGTTTCAGCAACACAGAAAGTGTTGGTTTTTTTCCTTTTATTTTGGCATCTTTCAGAAAAAAAAGAGTACAAATTTTAACACATCTGTCTCTACGCCATCATGAAGTCTGTCTCCGTTTCTCCAGCTCCTCTTTCTTAGTTTTCACCCCACCCCCGGAGACGGCATGCCTGACAATCTGAAAGCTGTTCACATTTTCATAATGCATGCCTGCTGTAGTATCAGTCAGCCCGGGGAGAGAAAACCCACAGCAACAGGCAGCAGCCTCAAGTTCTTGTCGGACTGTTTCGAAGCCTGCAAAACACTCCCGTCCGGAACAATCTGCTCTCACAGATGGAAGACGAGCCGTTATAACGGTGCATTAATACATGTGATCAAGTGTCAACCAACCCCCCCCCCCCCCACACACACACACACACAGCTGCTCCATGGTGTCATAAACCTGCAAACAAACAACTGCAAAAGCTGGAGTAGGATGTCATTCATTCCCCCGCCCCGCCAAAATGACACCAGCCTGAGGAGAGGTCGGCCTCCATCTGCAGAGGTAAAGATGGCCGTCATTAATCTCCACACACACCTTTTGGCTCCGCTTTTAATTGGCTGCTGCTAATGCAGTGGAGGGCAAAAAACCTGAAAGTGTTTAGTTTACAATTGTCAACTCAGACGGGACTGTTGTCCTGATATTGGCGGCGAAAGCTTGGACTGAAAATGAGACTATCAGTGGGGTCATTCGGAGGAAAAAGTGGAGCAGAGCTGTCAAGGCGGTGCATATCACACGGCGATGCTGTGAAAATATCACTTTAAATGGGACATTAGATCTCATTCAAATGAAGCTCTCTCTTCTATTTGTCAGTTTCTGGATTGTATTATTTTACTGTATATCTCTTCTTACATAAAGCCAGGCGAGAAATGTTACTAAGAGAATACTTCCCTTGCTTTAGGCAAAAAAAAAATAAATGTCAATGTGAATGTCATTACATGGATTAAGATGTTTTAGAAGCGAGGTGCCTTGCAGAGGTACGGCAGTTTGGAACCATCATTCAGCAATTTGTCTTTTCTTATGCAATCCCCCCAGTTTGTCTGATTTAGAGTGAATGGAACCTTTTATAAAGACTTGAAAACGCTGTTGCTGCTGAGGGACATTTGCTGACAAAAAACAGCTGCTCGCCAGTCGTTTAAGCTGGAAACACTTCTATTATAGAAGAAAATAATACTGTTGTACATTGTCTAGAAAGACGTGGAGGAGAAGGACATGTGTATGATGTGTGAGTTTTTCTAAAACTGCTTGTAGAACAAATATTACTGGATTTTCTTCATCAATCAGCAACTCCCATGATCCCATGACAGATCATCTGCCCCATCTCCACTCATCCATTGCATCCTCTTCTGTCACATCAACCCTCTCCTCCTCCTCTGCCTGCTGTGTTTTTGTCAGTGCCACCATCTCCAAACCACCCAAAAGCAGGTCTCACTGCAGTCATGTAAACTTTCCCTTTCACTTATGTTGCTATCCAGTCACAAATCAGCCCTGAAACTCATTTCCATCCACCCCACCCCACTTTGGATGTTGACCCCAGGTATTTAAACTCATCCACCTTCACTACCTCTACTCATTGGATCTTCAGCGTTACACATAGCTATAACCCCACCCCCCCAAACCTGGAAAAAACAGAGACGTCCTCTGCTCCCCAATATCATCATAAACCTTTATTATCATGTTAAATAAGACTTTGAAGCATCAATGTTAAATGCAAAAAAAAAAAAAAAAAAATGCAAATGCATTTGCATTTGCATTTTTTGTAAATGCAAAAAAGAACAACTTTTTTATTTGCAATTTTTTCTCATAAATTTCCAATTTTTTTTCTCATAAATTTGTAACTTTTTCTCTTAAATTTGCAACTTTTTTTTAAAATCTGCTACTTTTTTCTCAAAAATTCTCCATTTTTTTTCTTGAAAACATGCAGCTTTTTTCCTCATGAATTTACAATTTTTTCTCGTAAAATCGCTACTTTTTCATCATAAACCTGCAACTTTTTTGATGTAAATTTGTGACTTTTTTTCTTTTAAATTTGCAACATTCATATGAATTCTAGTTAAGTTTTTATTCTATGTAATGCCTTAAATTTTCTCTCCTCATCGCCACAATGACTCAAGTTTGTTTCTATGTTTTTGTTTAAAAGGGTTTGAACTCTTCCTTATTACAAAAATAGGAGCCCGTAAACACAATCTTGTATCAGGCCCCAACTACCTCTCCCCCTCAATCTTTATTCTGGAGAAAATGTTCTGTTTATTGTCCCCCCCAACAGTGACATAAATATCTGCCCATACTGCTACACCTGCCTCCCGCTCATATTCTGTCTTACTTCTACTCACTCTCATTCCTCTTCTTTCCAGTGCATACCTCCACCTCGCCATGTTCTCTTCCACCTGCTCCCTACTCTCGCTACAGATCACAATATCATCTGCGAACATCATAGTCCATGGAGACTCCTGTCTGACCTGGTCTGTCAGCCCGTCCATTACCATGGAAAACATGAAGGGCCTCAGGGCTGATCCCTGATGTAATCCCACCCTCACCTTGAAACCATCTGTCACTCCCATAGCACATCTCACCACCATCTCAATGTCTTTATACATGTCCTGCACCACCTTTGCATACTTTTCCTGACTTCCTCATACTATACCACAGTTCCTCTCTTAGCAGACTATATGCTTTCTCCAGATCCACAAAAACACAGTAGTAGCAGTATTCTTTATTGGCATGAGACCATACTGCTGCTTGCTTCTTAGAACAACTCTTTCCTATGTCTTTTTTTGGCTGATGAAAAATAGCCCAAAAAAAGGGATGTAGGCAAGTTAGATGGAAGGATAGAAATGGGTCCTTTTTTTAAGAAGGAAATCTCCATCTGCTCTTTTCCCAGCACCCTAAGATTGTTCTTGTGGGGAGAATGAGCAGCTGATACGTAAGAGTTCTTGGGGAGAGCGATGGGGTTACAGCTGACAAATAAGAATTGCAAAGTGTTAATGCAAAGAAATGTTCAGTCTGTAACAGGACTAAAGAATTGTAGCTTTTGCATGGAGTCCATCTACCACCAGATTGCCTCTTAAAATTGAAGGCCAGGGTTTCTCCAATATCTTAAATGTAATGTGAATCCACTGTTTTAGGACTTTTCCTAAATATCAAGCATTCTAGAAAAAAGTAATATATTTCTACAGATAATATGATCAAATAAACTGCAGTTAGAGAAAATTATTCAAGAAAATTAAATGTAAGACATTTGTGGAATAAACTATATTGTACGAGTACTAAGCCTGATATCCACCTTATTAGATGATCTGGGCTGAACTGCAACTGACATTTGCCAGATTGCATGCATGGCCTGACGTCTACACAGGCTCCTCTGAATGACTGCCATAAGGCACTGCTGCACTCATGCCTCATCTAAGAAATCCCCTGTGAACACTTCATCATCCTTCACTGTTTCTTCAGCTCTGGATGCCGCAGCCAGCATTCTCCATCACACCCCAGCACCGCGTGCGACTTCCTGTTTGCTTTCTGCCCCGGCTGCCCGACGACCTACAGGCGGCAGCTTCAGTATCTTTCCACACCTCAAAAGAAAAAGAAATGAAATACAGGAGGCAATGAGAAATTCTTATCAGTTTTTTGCATTTCCGTTCCATCGGGGATATTGCTACAAAATCACAGCTTCTGCAGAGAGCTGTAAGGTGTGACACACTTCAATGCTTTGCTGATTCAATCTTCTGCAAAGTAAATGCCCCTTACAGCCAGGTCTTACAAAGAGAATTTCCATGAATGCCTGTTCAGTAGAAAGCCTAAATGAAGTCGTAAAAAATACCTCCAGCCAGAGGTCGTCCTTGGGCAAGGCCATCACTGTTAGCAGGATCTTACTGAGAATAAATGACCATAATGTCTTCCTTCTTGGCATGAAAGACTAATTAGACAAAAGCTGTGTTACCACAAGTCACTTATCCATGTATATAATTGAATATGAAGGCAATCATACCCACTAAGTACACTTTTGCTTCACAGTGTTAAGTGTATCATGTCTGCTAAGTAGTGACATGAACAAAAAATCCAAAAGCAGAAGAGTTGTAGTCCTAGTTTCTGTGGGAAAGGAGAACTCCTGTGCATGTGGACTTTGAACTCTTTGACTTTGTTCTTTAAAGATTTATTTTTGGCCATTTTTGTCTTTATTGGATAGATAACATCAAATGCACACAAAATAACAGTTTAACACATACAGGTCATACAAAATAACTTTGAAAGTTTCAGGTACAATGAAGATGAGAAATAATAACACATCAAACAAAAGAAGTAGAGTTAGAGTAAAGTCTTATTCATGAGTGAGGGGAAACTGGAGTGGGAGATTGGCAAATGAATTGGTGCAGCATCTGCAGTGATGAGGATGTTGTACCAGCCTGTCCTGGTGAAGAGGGACCTGAGCTCTAAAGCAAAGCTGTCGAATTACCGGTCAATCTATGCTCCTACCCTCACCTATGGTCATGAGCTTTGGGTAATGACAAAAAGAATGACATTGTGGATAAAAGCGGCTGAAAAAGCTTTCTCCATAGGGTTGCTGGACTCACCCTTAGAGACAGGGTAAGGAGTTCAGTTATCCGGGAGAGGCTCAGAGTAGAGCTGTTGCTCCTCCACATCAAAAAGAGCCAGTTGAGGTAGTTTGGGCATCTGATCCGGATGCCTTCCGGACGCCTCCCATTTGAGGTGTTTCGGGCATATCCCACTGAGAGGAGACCCTGGGGAAGACCTAAGACATGCTGGAGAGACAATGTCTCCCAGCTGGCCTGGGAACGCCTTCATGTCCGTTCATGGCAGGAGCCACTGCCAGGGACAGACTAAGGCTGCAGCGCGTCGTGCGCACTGCTGAGAAGGTGATCGGCTGCAAGCTCCCATCTCTCCAGGATCTGTACATCTCCAGGACCCGGAGGCGTGCTGGCCGGATCATAGCCGATCCCTCACACCCTGGTCATGTACTGTTTGCCCCCCTCCCCTCTGGTAGAAGACTTCGGTCCATCCAGACTAAAACCTCCCGTCACATGAACAGCTTCTTCCCCTCTGCCATTAGACTGCTGAACACTAAGTGACTCTCGTGCACCATGTACAGCAGCTCAACCAGACTCATGTCAATCATCACTGTTTTCTTCCTGCATTACCGACTGCACTATATAGTTCTCCACAGTATCTGCTGCTGGCTAATATATATTTTAACTGTTGACCAGTATCACTTAATCTTATCCTACACTTTATTACATGTATAGTTTATTTCTCTTATCTTATCATGTTTAATGTTGCAGCATTGTACCGAGACAAATTCCTAGTTTGTGTACTACATGAACAATGGCAATAAACCTGATTCTGATTCTGATTCTGATTCTGATGTCCTTTCTCAAGAGCTGGAGGAAGTGGCTGAGAAGAGGGAAGTCTAAGCATCTCTACTTGGACTGCTGCCTCTGCAACCCGGTTCCCCAGAAAAGCAGTGGAAAATGGATGGATGGATACAGTGAAGAAAGAGACAGGATATGAGGTGAAGGGGGTGGGCAGGTCAGACATGCAGGAAAGAGCACTTGGGCCTGGACGCAGACTCTAGATCACTGCATCAGAGCTACATGCTTTTGTGGTTAGTAGAACCATTAGATTACCCAGTCCTCAATTTTTGAGAAACTCGATCCACTGACATGAAGTTTTCAGGGTCCTGTGGTACCTGTTATGTCTGGAAGCAAGGACTAGTGGACATGTTTGTGTTGAAGCAACACGTGGAATATGTAACAAGCTAACAATACAGGGGTACAGGCAAGTAGGTAGGCTAGAGGCGGAGCACCAAAGACCAGGACTCCCACCGTTAGTCCCTTAAAATAGTCATGGCATGGTGACATCATCCGTGTCTGCATTACCACGTCCATGACTTGCATGGTAGTGCATCAATATGCCACATTCACACACACCCCACCCCAGGAAAAGCCAGAACTTAGCTGTTTATAGTTACCATGGTTGTGGCATATTGCATGATGGGTAACAACAAATTGCCAATAGTACAGTACACATATTTGCTTGATGTTGATAGCATAATATTGTAGCATTATCTTTCAAACAACCCATAAGTCATTCCAGGTTTCATACACCATAACCATTTGAACTATTATGAACCTGGGCAACCGGGTAGCCTGCTGGTAAGACCCTTCATGGTTGAGTGGGTTATTCTGCCACCTTGTCAACCATGCTCTGCTTAAACATTTCAAAACAGAGTAACTTCACAGTTCAACTGCAGGGGGCCTCTGATGAGCCCGCGGTGGTCAATCAGCACTCTGGAGGTGCTGAGTGCAGCAAACCTGGGTGCCATCTTGCTGGAATCACTCTCTTGTCAGTAAAGTCCCAGTCCAGGTCACACACTGGCTGGGTCGGTTCAGTGTCGTGTCTTGATCCGGAGCAGCTGCTGCTCTTACCTTCTGCAGATGGCGGGCATGCCATCTCGAACTATCGGCCATCTGGAAGGTGGCTAGCCCCAACTGCACAGTGATCTGCGTCAGCAGGGACAGGAACATCTGCAGGGCGTCTGGGCATTTGGATCGGCAGACCCAAACCCAATTAAGCACCATGAGCACTGACCTATTGTGCTTCAGGCGATGTCACTGGTGCGCTCTCATCCCTAATGCTGGTTGTGGTTGTGGAGGCATGCCGTTCTCGCTGGTGGAAGGACGCTCTCCGGGGTGTTGTTGTTCTGTGGGGTCCTGCTCAGCCACCAACTCTCTCTCCTGCAGCTGTACGGTGGCTCCCTGAGGCTTATGCTGGGCGAGGATCAGAGACAAGTCTAGATTACGCCCTCTCTCCGTGTTCTGCTCTTTGTGCGGTGTCAAGCTTGGAGCAGCTGTGCCCATGTCTGGGTGGGTTGTGCTCCGGTCATCAGCAGTCAAACAAAGTCCCTCGTGGTCATGTATGGTGAAACCCAAGTTGTAGAAAAGGTCACACCCCAGGATGTTATTGCCATGCGTCCCTACCTGGAAGGTGAACACTGGGAGGACTTTGGACCTGTAGCAAACTGTCAGCGTGATGGTTCCTACTAGACTGATTCTGGTGTGCCCGTATCCATAAAGCTCCACTGTGTTTTTCCCAACTGGATGCCAAGGGAAGAATTTCTTCACTGCAACCTAGTTCATCAGTGATCTTGTAGCGGCGGTGTCCATTAGTAATGGCAGAGTGACATCATCGAGCCTCACTGTGCACCACTTGTACGCTGCATTGCTAGAGTCCACTGCATGGATGGTGGTTGTTAAAGGTGGTCCACTTGAACTGAGTGGTGAGCTTGTTGTTGACCATGTTGAACAGCACACTTTGGTAAAATGGTTAAGCTTGTCACAGCGCTGGCATTGCTGCCCCCTTGCCAGGCAGGAGCGCATGCACATTCGGTGTGCAGGGGAACCACAGTTTCCATACATTCAGCATCTCATGATGTTCTGTTGTCCCGTGGTGTTCACCTCGACATCCTACAAGTAGGTCGCGGTCTTAATGAGTTCTTCTGCCGGAGTAACTGCATGAGCTAGCAGGGTTTGTTATTGTAAAGCACCTAGCTGTGATGTTAACTGGGCAGTGGCCTCCAGCTGGAACTCCAACTCCACCACCTTCGCCAGCGGCAGTTCGTCCAGCGCCATTAACAACTTCACCCGCAGCCTCAGGTTGTTGGTGTGCTCCGCAAGCTGGTCCCGTACCATACTCTACCCGTCCCGTACCGTACTCTAACTGCTCAAACCTGCATGTGCTTGCCAGACAGCGGAGGTCCACGACATACTGCTGGGTCGTCTCTCCCGCTCTCTGTCGGCATTGGTGGAACATAATTCTCCTCACCAGCACACTCTTGGGCATCGCAAAATGTCCAGCTAGCAGGCCGAGCACTTGTCGTATGTATCCGCAGCTCCCAGTGTTATAAACACTCACTGTCCCTTGCTGCCCAGGCTATGAATCAGCAAAGTACATAGACAAAGCTTGCTAACCTTATCTAGGTCCATAGCCGACACATACACTACCGTTCAAAAGTTTGGGGTCACCCAGACAATTTTGTGTTTTCCATGAAAAGTCACACTTATTTACCACCATGAGTTGTAAAATGAATAGAAAATATAGTCAAGACATTGACAAGGTTAGAAATAATGATTTGTATTTGAAATAAAATTTTTTCCTTCAAACTTTGCTTTCGTCAAAGAATCCTCCATTTGCAGCAATTACAGCATTGCAGACCTAACATGATTGCACAAGGGTTTTCTAATCATCCATTAGCCTTCTGACGCAATGAGCAAACACATTGTACCATTAGAACACTGGAGTGATAGTTGCTGGAAATGGGCCTCTTTACACCTATCTAGATAATGCACCAAAAACCAGACATTTGCAGCTAGAATAGTCATTTACCACATTAGCAATGTATAGAGTGTATTTCTGATTAGTTTAAAGTTATCTTCATTGAAAAAAAGTGTTTTAATAAGGAAATTTCTAAGTGACCCCAAACTTTTGAACAGTAGTGTATGTCTGCAATGACTCAAACCAGTGAGGCCATGGGATGGGCGGCTCACCTGGTGTTGCGAGGAATGGTGGTAGGTGTGCCAAAGACGCTTCCATCTTCAGCTAAATGGCTTATTTTCCTCCAGAAGATTAGTTTTTTGTCCTTGTCACCAATTGTTATGTCTGGAAAAAAGGACCAGGGAACATGTTGTCTGTGTTGAAGGTTAACTTTTAATAATACAAGCTAGCAATACGGGGAATATGTAATGAGCTAACAATACAGGGGTACAGGCAAGTATACAGGGTAGAGGTGGAGTGCCAAAGACCAGGGCTCTCGTCGTTAGTTCCTTAATAACAAAAGTCTGCACTTCAAAGCTAGAGATAGAAAGTGACAGTAATAGTCGACACTGAAAGCTGGATTTAAAAACAGTTGCTAACCCTCCACCATGACCAGTGGTCCAGGGGAAACTAAAATACAAACGGTCTGGGGGGAGGCGCTCAGAAAAGAGAAATGACTCACCGGGTTGAATCCACATTTCCGTATTGAACAAGAAATTCAGATTACGTGAAGTGAAGAAATCATTCAGGATGAAAGTTCTGTCAGCCAGCAATCTAGCATTAAAACGAGGTGGTGGTGAGCCCATGGAGGGGGTTGCGGGACCACAGGTCCCCTGTGGTTGAGAAGCAACCCTCAAACCCTCTTGAAAGCAAAGATACTTGTGTGTACATTAATAACAGCTGGTGTACTAATACTGACTGTAGACAGTCACTGCTCCCCAGACCTGGAGTGTGTAACTGTTAAATGCAGGCTTTTTAATCTCCCAAAAGAGTTTACTGCGGTCATGATAAATGCCGTTTAAATTACACTGGATGCTAATACTAACTCGGCCATAGGACTTTTGTATAATAGCATTAGCAATCAGCAGAGCACAAATCCTGACACTGTGCACATCATAGCAGGGGACTTTAATCATGCGGACTTAAAGGCAGCACTTCCTAAATTCCATTAGCATGTAAAGTGTGCTACCAAAGGAGTCACTATTCTGGACAAGGTCTACTTGAACATCAAGCTAGCCTATAGTGTCAGACCACTACCACACTTGGGCCAGTCTGACCATTTGTCCCTGCCTTTAATTTCTGCTTATACTCCCCTGCCATAACAAAGGCTGTCACAATTTGGCCTAAGGGTCTCTCTCAGCAGCTGCAGGACTGTTTTGATAGGATCGGTTGGGATGTCTTTGAACATCAGAACTTGGAGGTGTTCACAGACAGTGTACTACGTTACATTAAGAACTACACGGACACTGTCACAGTGGACAAACACATCTGGGTCTACTCCATTCAGAAGCCCTGGATGACCTGGGAGGTCCAGTGGCTGTTAAAGGAGAGGAATTGCTTTCAGGTCTGGCGACAGTGCTCTCTACTGCACGGCATGTGCTTGTAGTCTTCTGAACAGGGCTGCAGCCCCCATCTACGCTTTGTGTTCTTCTTTAACCCATTTATCATGTTTAGTGTATATCCCCTCTGTGTTTGCACAGCCCCGCCCGTCCTGTGCCACCTGATGGCATTGATGGTGCACACCTGTTCTGTCTTGATTGCTCCCCTCTCTATATATGTGCATTTTTAGTCTGTGTCCTTTGCTGTGTCTTTATGTTAAGATCATGATTTGCTTCACCACGCTGTTTAGATTTATTATTGTTTGTTCACTTCACGCTGTCTGGTCCATCATTGCATTTAATTTCTGCCCACATGCAGTGTTTATTTTCCATTATTAATAAATCATGGTTTACCAGATTCACCTGGAAACTGGGTCCTCTTCTTTGCCACAAAAGGGCAAACATGACAGAAGGACATAGCCAGTAATGGACCCAGTGGGCGAGTCTGGTAAGAGGAGGAAGAGGTGGAGTCGGGAGGAGCATCGGCTCGCTGGGACAATTGAAGACTTAGCGGCCGCAGCTCGAAGCAGCTTCTCCCGGGAAGAGGAGATGGATGGATGGAGTGGAGTCTCTAATCTGTTGGAAGCCAGACCAAGCGTGCGCTCCCACTCCCGAGTGCTGAATCTTTCCCTTCTGCTGCTACCACCGTTACCATCTGCCTTCTCCTCGCTGGAGCCAGCCGAATGCCCATCTGTGTTTACTCCTGCGGAGTGGAGGGAGTTTTTTTTATGGCAGTGGGTTGGCACACGGGGGACCCGGGTGGAAGGAAGACTTACGGAGGCACCGTTCCACTTAACACCACGTACCACCACCTGCTCCGGCTCCTCTTCAGATTGCTCCAGCTGTTCGCGAGGTGCGCGTCACAGCTCCAGCCATGCCCGAAGTATGCACACCAGTTTCTGTTGCTCCGGAGGTGCGCATAATGGCTCCCGCTGTTCCAGAGGCACACACCACAGCTCCAGCTCCCTTCTCAGTGCACACATCAGCTCACACTCCACCTGCTTCACCTGTCATCACTCCTGCAGTGCCGGCTCCAACATCTCCAGTGCTGGTGCCCATCCCTGCCATTCCACTTCTGACTGTCTCATCTGCTGTTCCTTCAGCATCTCCGGTAATGGTCATCACCTCACCAGCTGCAGAGTAACTGGGGTCTTCGCCAGCAGAAGAGCAGGAGTTAAGGCAAGTCCTCTTTTTTGCTTTTTAATATCTGTATTAAAGAGGTCTTGTCTTGTTCCCAGTGGGGAGACCCAGTTGCAGCCTTCATCTGCTTCTGAGCCCTCGCCACCGAACTCTTCTGCCGACTGTTTTGGTGTGGCTTCTGCTCCAACCTGTACCTCTTCTCCCCTGCCCGAGGTGGCTGCGTCGGACAGGGATTCCTGGCCATCTGGACTGGATGCACCTTAGCCGTCTCATCCTGAGGTCAGCGCGCCCCAGCTGTCTCATTCAGGAACCAGTGCGCTCAAACCATCAGTGCATGAGGCCACGCACTTCAGTCATCTGCTCCAGAGGTCATCGCGCTCCAGTCGTCTCATCCGGAGGTCAGCGCATCCCAGCCATCTCATCCTGAAGTTAGCATTCCCCAACCGTCATTCAGGGGTCAGTGCTCCACAGTGCCTCCCAGCTCCTGTACCTGCTCCACGGCACTTCCCAGGTCCAGTAACTGTTCCACCTGTAGCTCACCCAGAACCCGCCATTCTAGCTCCTGATTGTGAGGGGGTCATCCTGGCAGCAGGAGACCAAAACTAAAGGCAAGTACCTTTTCATTTATTTTCACGTAACACATTATGTGAAAAGACTTGTCTTGCTCCTGCTGTGGGGACCCAAGCGCACATCCCACCAGCTGCTGAGTCCTCCCCACAAGTCTCTGTTGCTAATGACTGTGGTGTCGCCTCACTGACCCCCTAATCCCCTCCATCGTCTGAGGTGCCCTTGTCAAGGATGGGATCGCAGGAGGACCACACTCCAGCCATTGTCCCTGAGGTCGGGAGACCTCCAGCCATAGCTTCAAGGATCAGGAGACCTTTAGCCAATGTTTTACGGGTCAGGAGACCTCTAGCTGATGTTCCGGAAGTCAGGAGACCACCCAACTGGTTATGTTTGAGATCTGGTGGTCCATGGACTGGGGTAGACCCTCTGAGCCATGTTGTTTTCCAGTTCGAGGGCCTTTGGACTTTGGTAGACCACCTGACAGATTGTTTGTTCTGGTCCGGTAGCCCATGGACCTGAGTAGACCACCCGACCCACTTTGTTTTGGGTCTTGGGGCCTTGAACCTTATTTGGCCCATGAACAGTGTTGGGTTTGGACTTTACTGTGGGGGGGTTTCAGTTTGTTTTGGCCCACCTGGCCTTTTCCCCCACCACCCACCCTGTGAGGGTTTCGGGGTTTTCTTTTTTTTTCTCTTGTAGGTGTTACTCTAGGGTCGTCTGGGGTCCGATCCTTAAAGGGGGGTACTGTAGTGTTCTAGACAGGACTGAAGCCCCTGTCCATACTTTATGTTCTTGTTTGACCCATTTATCATGTTTGGTGTATATCCCCTATGTGTTTGCTCAGCCCCGCCCGTCCTGTGCTGCCTGATGGCCTTGATGGTGCTCACCTGTTCTGTTTTGTCTTGAATGCTCCCCTCTCTATATATGTGCATTTTTAGTCTGTGTCCTTTGCTGCATCCTTATGTTAACATCACGATTTTCTTCACCACTCTGTTTAGATTTATTATTGTTTGTTCACTCCATGCTGTCTGGTTCATCATTACATTTAATTTCTGCCCACGTTCAGTGTTTATTTTCCGTTATTAATAAATAATGTTTTACCAGATTCGCCTGGTGAATGGGTCCTCTTCTTCACCCTTAAAGGGCAAACATGACAGAGCCAACCTGAAGAGAGGCATTAGAGAGGCCTGTTAGATTACTGGAGGAGGATGGAGCATCATCTGGGCAGTAATAACAGCAGGCAGGTGTGGCAGGGAGTTCAGCATCTCACCAACTATAAAACCAATCTCAGAGCTGCTGAGGGTGATGCCTCGTTGGGAGAGGAGTTAAACCTCTTCTTTGCCCACTTTGAGGTGAAACCATCAGAGACAGTCACATTACATTCCAAGGCCCACAGCAGCTTAAATTTCCAAGTAGAGGAGCATGAGGTGAGACGTACACTGTGGGCTGTCAATCCAAGGAAGGTTACTGGACCTGATGGTGTTCCTGGATGGGTACTGAGAGACTGCACTGATCAGCTGGCTGGGGTTCTCACCAGGATTTTCAATCAGTCCTTGGCTCAGTCCTTTGTATCACCCTGTATGAAATCCTCCACCATAGTCCCCTTGCCCAAGAAGCCCCACATTTCTAGCCTTAATGACAACCAGCCATTCGCACTCACTCCAGTAGTGATGAAATGATTTGAAAAACTGTTCCGGGGTCACATCACATCACGTCTGCCATGAAGCTTTGACCCTTACCAGTTTGCTTATAGAGTGAATCGATCCACGGAGGATGCTGTAATTATAGCCCTCCATGCTGCATTGTCCCATCTGGAGCAGCAGGGGAGCTATGTGCGGATGTTCTTTGTGGACTACAGTTCTGCATTCAGTACCATCATCCCACACAAACTGGTGGCCAAACTGGAGGACCTGGGGCTTCCATACTCCATCTGCCTGTAGATCAACAGTTTCCTGACAGGTCGTAGCCAGAGGGTTAGAGTGGGCCATCATACATCAACGGCCTTCAGCCTCAGCATCGGCTCTCCCCAGGGCTGTGTACTGAGCCCCTTGCTCTATACCCTCTATACATAGGACTGTACCCATGCACACAACATCAACACCATTGTGAAGTTTGCTGATGACACCATGGTGGTGGGGCTCATCTCTGGGGGGGGATGAGTCCGCCTACAGGGATGAGGTGGAGTGGCTGACGGTGTGGTGCAGAGAAAATAATCTGCTCCTTAACATCTCAAAGACCAAAGAGCTTATAATAGACTACAGGAGGAAGAAAACGGACATTCTACCGTTAATCATCAGCGGGGATTGTGTGGAGAGGGTGTCGGACTTCCACTGCCTGGGAGTCCACATTGAGGAGGGCCTGACCTGAAGTGCGAATACCAGTGAGCTGCTGAAAAAATCCCAGCAAAGACTGTACTTCCTGAGGGTCCTCAGGAAGAACAACATCACCCAGAGACTGCTGGTGTCCTTTTATAGATGCACCATCAACAGCTTAATGACATACTATATATGCGTGTGGTATACCAGCTGCACAGCAGCTCAGAAGAAAGTGGTCCAGAAAGTCATTAGTGTGGCTCATAAGATCATTGGCTGCCCTCTTCCCACACTGGAAGACCTACACAGTTCCTATTGTCTCAAAAAAGTCCAGAACATTATAAAGCATACTTCCCACCCTGGTCACTCCCTGTCTGAACTGCTGCCATCAGGCAGACGACACAGATCAATTAAGGTAAGGACAAACAGACTCAAAAACAGTTTTTTTTTCCAACTGCAATAAATATAATAATTGCAGTATAAAGTAGTTAGATGCTGAAGGTGTATAAAGGGGCTGTGCAATGGCAGAAATGTGTGATTGCATGTCTGTATGTTTGTATGCAAGCTTATATATTTTATGAATGATGCTCTGACTGGCTGGCACTTTAAATTTCATTGTATATGTGACAATGGCAAATAAAGTTCTATTCTATTCTATAGGTGATCACACACCAGCTGGTAGAAGGAAGGCCCAAACAAGACAGCCAAACTGGCTAGCCACCTTGCTGGGTTCAGTTCTCAAGCATCACTACTGACAGATCGATGTGTGTCAAGACCACACAGACAGACACGTGGCATGGGAAGAGAGAGAATATCCTGTCCTTTTTCAAACTAAAACCCCCGGCTTACTGAAAGTTGAAATGACATGTACTCTTAGCTTGCGATCACAAACATACACCTTAACCTTAAGCACAACCTGGATGCAGAACCACATGACAATCGGTGTGTATGAGTTTTGTGAACATCTGGGCAACAGCAATACAAGTAGTGATTTCCTGAAATGTGGATGGCCAAAAGGACGGCAAATGTAGCTCCTTGGTATCAACTTATTTTATCTTCATGGAAATAAGTTATAAGTTATAACTTATAAGTTGGTAATAAGTCCGCCCTCCAGTAGGTTCACCACCTGCAGGAGGGATCATGGAAGTCCGGTGCTATGTGGATTAGGTAGCAGTCAAAGGCGGAGACCTTGGCGGACTGATCCCAAGCTTTCTAAACTGGCTTTTGGTACGTGGAATGTCACCTCTCTGGTGGGGAAGGAGCCTGAGCTGGTGTACGAGATTGAGCGATACCGGCTAGATATAGTCGGCCTCACCTCAACACACAGCTCCGGTTCCGGAACCAGTCTCCTGGAGAGGGGCTGGAGCTTGGCCTTTTCTGGAGTTGCCCCGGGCGAGAGGCGACGAGCAGGGGTAGGTATTCTTGTATCGCCCCACCTTGCTGCCTCTATATTGGAGTTTTCCCCGGTGGACGAAAGGGTTGCTTCCCTGCGCCTTCGGGTTGGGAAACGGGTCCTGACCATCATTTGTGCCTATGCACCAAATGATGTTTCAGAGTACCCACCCTTTTTGGAGTCTGTGACTGGGGTGCTGGAGGGTGCTCCTCCTGGAGACTCCATTGTCCTACTGGGGGACTTCAATGCGCACGTGGGCAACGACAGTGAAACCTGGAGGGGGGTGATTGGGAGGAACGGCCTGCCCGATCTGAACCCGAGTGGTGTTCAGTTATTGGACTTCTGTGCTAACCACAGTCTGTCCATAACGAACACCATGTTCAAGCATAAGGGTGTCCATATGTGCACCTGGCACCAGGACACCCTAGGCCGCAGGTCGATGATCGATTTTGTTATCGTATCATCAGACCTGCGACCGTATGTCTTGGACACCCGAGTAAAGAGAGGTGCAGAGCTGTCAACTGATCACCACCTGGTGGTGAGTTGGATCCGATGGCAGGGGAGGAAGCCATTCAGACCTGGTAGACCCAAACGTATAGTGAGGGTGTGCTGGGAGCGTCTGGCTGAGGCCCCTGTCCGGGAGGTCTTCAACTCCCACCTCCGGAAGAACTTCAACCACATTCCGAGGGAGTCTGGAGACATGGAGTCTGAATGGGCCATGTTCTCCACCTCTGTTGTTGAAGCGGCGGCCCAGAGCTGCGGCCGCAAGGTGGTCGGTGCATCTCGTGGTGGCAACCCCCGAACCAAGTGGTGGACACCAGTGGTGAGGGGGGCCATTAAGCTGAAGAAGGAGTCCTATCAAGCTTGGTTGGCTTGTGGGACTCCCGAAGCAGCTGAGGTGTACCGGCAGGCCAAGCGGAGTGCAGCTCGGGTGGTTGCTGAAGCAAAAACCCGGGTATGGGAGGAGTTCGGTGAGGCCATGGAACAAGACTTTCGGTCGGCTTCAAAGAGATTCTGGCAAACTGTTCGGCGGCTCAGGAGGGGAAAGCAGCTCCCCGTCCACACTGTGTATGGTGCGGATGGGACACTGTTGACTTCAACTGGGGATATCGTTGGGCGGTGGAAGGAATACTTCGAGGATCTCCTCAATCCCACTGATACGCCTTCCACAGAGGAAGCAGGGTTTGGGGACAAGGGGGATGACTCGCCTATCACAGGGGCTGAGGTCGCCAAGGTGGTTAAAAATCTCCTTGGTGGCCGGGCCCCGGGGGTGGACGAGATTCGCCCCGAGTACCTCAAGGCCCTGGATGTTGTTGGGCTGTCATGGTTGACACGCCTCTGCAACATTGCGTGGAGGTCGGGGGCAGTGCCTTTGGCATGGCAAACCGGGGTGGTGGTTCCTCTCTTCAAAAAAGGGGACCGGAGGGTGTGCTCCAACTTTAGAGGGATCACACTCCTCAGCCTCCCTGGGAAGGTCTATGCCAAGGTACTGGAGAGGAGAGTCCGGCCGTTGGTCGAACCTCGGATTCAGGAGGAGCAATGTGGTTTTCGTCCTGGCCGTGGCACATCGGACCAGCTCTTTACCCTCTCGAGAATTCTTGAGGGTTCGTGGGAGTTTGCCCAACCAGTTTACATGTGTTTTGTGGACTTGGAGAAGGCATTTGACCGCGTCCCTCGTGGATTTTTGTGGGGGGTGCTTCGGGAGTATGGGGTATCGGGCTTGTTGTTACGAGCTATTCGGTCTCTGTACGACCGTTGTGAGAGTTTAGTTCGTATTGCCAACACTCGGTCGGAGTCATTCCCAGTGAGAGTTGGACTCCGCCAGGGCTGCCCTTTGTCACCGGTCCTGTTCATAATTTTTATGGACAGGATTTCTAGGCGCAGCCAGGGAATGGAGGGTGTCATACTTGGTGACCACAGGATCTCATCTCTGTTGTTTGCAGATGATGTTGTCCTGTTGGCTTCATCCAGCAATGACCTACAGCTCTTGCTGGGACGGTTTGCCGCTGAGTGTGAAGCGGCTGGGATGAGAATCAGCACCTCCAAGTCCGAGTCCATGGTCCTCAGCCGGAAAAAGGTGGATTGTCCTCTCCGGGTTGGGGACAGGCTCCTGCCCCAAGTGGAGGAGTTTAAGTATCTTGGGGTCTTGTTCACGAGTGAGGGGAAAATGGAGCGAGAGATCGACAGACGGATTGGAGCAGCATCTGCAGTGATGCGGACGTTGTACCGGTCTGTTGTGGTGAAGAGGGAGCTTAGTTCTAAGGCAAAGCTGTCGATTTACCAGTCAATCTACGTTCCTACTCTCACCTATGGTCACGAGCTTTGGGTAATGACCGAAAGAACGAGATCGCGGATACAAGCGGCTGAAATGAGCTTTCTCCGTAGGATTGCTGGACTCACCCTCAGAGATAGGGTGAGGAGCTCAGTCATCCGGGAGAGGCTCAGAGTAGAACCGCTGCTCCTCCACATTGAAAGGAGTCAGTTGAGGTGGTATGGGCATCTGATTAGGATGCCTCCTGGACGTCTCCCACTTGAGGTGTTTCAGGCACGTCCCACTGGGAGGAGACCCCGGGGCAGACCCAGGACTCGGTGGAGAGACTATGTCTCCCAGCTAGTCTGGGAACGCCTTGGTATCCCCTCTGAAGAGCTGGAGCAGGTGGCTGGGGAGAGGGAAGTCTGGGCTTCTCTGCTTGAACTGCTGCCTCCGCGACCCGGACCTCCGGAAAAGCGGTAGAAGATGGATGGATGGATGGATGGATGGAAATAAGTTGAAAAAATGGTGGAGAAAAAACCCACCAAAAGCCCTGAAATAATGGTCGGGAGGCAGGAATTAAAATTCATCTTCCAGATTCAGAGGGAATTCCCCAAACGTTAACACTATCTGCAAGCTTAACTAAAGACCTTCCATTCTATTATTCTTATCTCAGACTGTGTTTTGCCATTCCTCCTCCAACTACAACACTGCTGTAATCCCTTTATCCTTTCCCTTTATTATAGTCATCTCACTGAACAGCGTCTCTGTCTTTCATTTGGTGGATTTCTTTCCTCGTCTCCATGTTCGTTCTCTCTCTGTCCTGTGTCACCCCTGCATTAGCACCTCAGATGTAATAACCAGGCAGCTCCTGTCTGCTGTTCAGAGTTTGAAACGTGGATATTTTGAGCTACCAAGTCTGAAAACCTTTCTTAGAGGTGTTGCTTCCCCTTAGAGATGGTCAGACATTTTTTTTTTTTTTTTAAAGAAAAGAAGCTTCTAACAATGTAGCATAGGTAAAGCACTCATTAAGTGTGATGTCTACAACAAGCACCAAGTTGAATGAGAGGGCAGGATGGCTGTGTGGCAGATTTAAACAACAAGAGACTGTTTATAAAGTCTTGATTCTATAGAAGATCAAACTGATGACAGAAATGTCCCCAAATCCTTAACCTCGACACTCAGTTTGACTTTTTGTAGGTGTGGTGAGGTTGATGTCTTTCCACTTTTAACTTCCGTTGTTTTCTGTTGAGGTCGGAGCACTGATTTATCAGCTGCTGATAAATGGCTTCTCTTCATTTTAATATCTAGTACTCAGAGGGGGTAGAGTATCCAGAAATTGTACTCAAGTAAAAGTAGCATTACCTTATGATCTCAGATTGTGTAAATTTGGATCCCAGGGTAAAAGTGAATATCACAATGCTCTGATTTGGTTAATGATGTCTCACCATTATGCCGTGTACAAAACTTACAGTACGTGCTATGGCTGGGGACGACTGCACCCATGCTACCATTGGCATTACCTGAGAGAGGCTCTACTTCAGCCTTAAAGCCAAAATATTGGCTTTAAGGCTGTTTCACTCTGCTGTGATGTGAAAATGTGGTGCAGCAGTATGGGAAATCCATCCTGAAATTTTCTGCATTTCAACAATTTGCACTGCATCCGTTCCACTTCAACTACTTCAGGCAATTTTTTTCAGCTGACAGTGGAGCAGTATGGGCATGCTAGCCCCAAGCTTGCTTATATTTCATAACTGATTCCCATAACAATGTTATACAGTCCTTTAAGTTTGCTATGTACATCAGATGTGATACTTACTAGCCCTGCTGTCATTACATTAGCTCCTTACTGCACTAACATACAGTATACTGTGATGTTTGCAAGCTTCTTCAATCCATGTCTCTTGGCTGTACTGCTAGGGCTTCAGACTGCCAGAAAGTATGACTGTTCCCCACAGATTCTTGGTGAGGCAAGTATCTTCTGGTCAGAAGGCCTGATGTGCCACACACCTCTTTGTGGAGTGATGGTGAACAGAGCCTCAGAGCTTTGCCGTCTGAGGAAACTTATGGAAAGTGAATTGTCCCTAAAACATGAGGGTGCTTTTTCCACTGGTCTGGAGGTCTCTGGTAGGGCCTGCCATGATGGACAGACCTGATCTCTGGCTAAGAGTGCTCTGGTAAAGACGGTATTCTGGATGAACCATTGCAGTGAGATGGTGACGCTTTGAGCTTGTGGACACCAGCAGGTATCCAGCATCCAACTCGGACCGGCGGGCAATCCAGACTCCAAAGGCAGAGCAGGTGGAAGAGGAGACTATCTTTCAACAGCTGTAATGGCAGAAGAGTAGTGGCCTAAAGGTAGAACATCCGCCCCACAACTGAGAGGTTGGGGTTCAAGTCCCGGCCGGGTCATGCCAAAAGACTATATAAAAATGGAACTTCCTCCGTCCAGCTTGGTGCTCAGCAAAAATGGAACGGAGGAGGGAAATGTGGGTGGCAGTGGCTCAGGAGATAGAGTGGGTTGTCTAATAACCAGAGAATTGGCGGTTCGATTCCCACTTTCCCCAGACATCCTGCCGCTGTGTCCCTGGGCAATACACTTTACCCACCTTGCCTCCCGTGTCCATGACACTGGATATGAATGTGCATAAATGTTTGGTAGTGGTCGGAGAGGCCGTTGGCAAGGATTGGCAGCCACGTTTACATCAGTCTGCCCCAGGGCAGCCATGGCTACAGTAGTAGATTACCACTACCATTGTCTGTGCGGTGAATGAATAATGTAGCCACTGTAAAGCGTCTTTGAGTGTCCAAGAAAAGTGCTATATAAATCTGATGCATTACTATTAAGAGAGCACCCCAACTACGGGATAACTGCTCGGCTAGTGCAGAGTTGTTAGGCCATTAAAAGAGCAACTCTTGGGGAGGAGGCTACTCTAACTGAAAATCTCAACCTCCAAAACTGGAAGGCAGCAGCTAAATTAGCACGGGAAGAAAATTGGCTACCTACGTAATAATGATTGCTTGGCTGTGCAATTAATTTTGGAACATTTGCAAACAAACATCAGCTACCATCATCATAGTGCAAGTTCTTGGTGATCCTGAGCCACATGTTGTCCTTGATCGGATAATTCAAGTACTCACTGTGGTGATTAATGAATAAAACTGATTATCTACACAGCGATAGTCTGCTGGTGTCAAACAGAGTGGTGACCCAATGATTCAGCATCTGCCCCAACCACTGGGAGGTTGTGGGTTCAAGCCTCGGCTGAATCATACCAAAGACCATATATATAAAAATGGTACTTCCTGCCTTCTAGCTTGGTGCTCAGCATAATAGAATGGGGGAAGGAAAGTTGGTTCCCCAGCCACAGGGGAAGCACAACCCAGTGTACTCCTTGTCCCGGTCCCAAGTCCAGATAAATGGGGAGGGATGCTTCAGGAATCTTTGCCAAATCAACATGCAGCTCATTGCAATATCAGGTGTTGCTGTGGCGACCCCTGAAGGAAGCAGCCGAAAGAAAAAAATATCTGCTGGTGTCAAGGTCCATGTGAATATTTTTTCCACCTGCACGAATGTTATGTGGCATTGTCATCATGTAAAAATCTGTTTAAATTAACTTTCATATTTTTTCCTGACAGAAATTCACACTACTGCACTGAACTTGGTACTACAAGTATTACTGCTCTGCTTTTCTATATATAAGATTGCTGGGTCTTATCTTTCATCGCTTATCTTTATTTGCACTACGGGAGGTCTGGGTCTATTTTTTGTCGCCATTTGCAGTATGGAAGCATTACTGTACATAGACTGCTGTTATTGTTTTTCTAGCTTTATTCCTTTTTTTATTTTTGTATGATGCACACCACTGAAGAGAGTGAGAAATACCATTTCATTTCTCCTGCATGTCCTGTACCTATAGTAGCACTGACAAATAAAATCTTTGAATCTTGAATCTTTAAAATGGTCATAAGGATCATATGGATCAAGCCACAGTCATATGTCAGACTTGCAGCCAGCCTGTGAGGACCAAAGGTGGAAAAATGTTAAATGTGTTCATCTGCCTGAAGAATAGACATTGTTCAATAGAAAGACAGCCAAATATCCACGGAGACATCTCAGCAACGTTTAACTCTAGTGTAAGTAAGCTCCTTCAATGTGTAAACCACCACATCTAAAGGTACACTTTTTATTATTTTGTTGCGATATTTGATCGAGAATCTGAACTCAGTCTCAGCGACTGTTTAAAAACTGAAGAAATTAAAAAAACTCACATACCCCACACATCTGCATATCAGTGGCCCCTAAAGACAACTGTGATCAACACAGAATCGACTGGAAAAAAATAAGTCCCCCCGTCCCAAAATGGATCCCTCATTTCAGTCAAAGTTTCTGCATAAATACAAAGACAATCTCATCAGAAATGCAGCCGCTATAGTGGTGACAACATAAAAAGACCCAAAATACATGGAAACCTTCAATAGATGTGCAAGAATCTGATGAGTCCCAAGTATTGATGAGTTAAAGCTTCTGTATAAATTTGAAGTCAGTCTGATCAGAAATATAGACGCTCGAGTGCCGACAACATGTTGTCAAACAAATGAATGGACGGATGGATGGACCATTCAAAAACATTGTGTGGGGTATAATAAAAATTAGAAGTTGTTTTGATGTTGTCAAAAATATCATGAAGATTCACAGAAATATTGTGATATCATTATTGGGTCATATCACCAACTGGGGTGGGAATCACCAAAGGCTGCACGATACGATATTATCATGATACTTGAGCCACAATGCGATATCACGATCTTGTGATACACTGCGATATTGTATATTGTTTTTCATCCCGATCGTTATGTTGTTCAACTCCTGGCTAGATCTCAGGAGTCTCTCCTTTGCCTGCTGACCTAACCAAACAGTGAGCATTTAGCACCATCTAGTGGACTGAAAAGTCAGTTGGTTTTTATTACTCTGGTACCTAAATATGTGAGTTTATATTTGCAACATTTATGATAATTTTTATCACAATGCTGGTGTCTCTGAATTAATACTGTATCACCACCACAAAGTACTGTGATATCACAGAGTATTGACTTTTTTCACCCACTCCTAAGCCTTGTTAAAGAAGCTCAATAAATCTCTTGAAGTTAGAATGAGTTTCAATAAATTCTGGATGTGGTCCAAAAAGCCCAACAGCTAAAACAACCTGTGAGATTTATCAGCTTTGTAACCTGAAGTGGGAAATGTTCAGTTTAGTTCACAGGGATGCAAAGACTCAACTTCCTTGAAATCAATCATGGATTTTTCAGCTGGAGATTCATCTTAAAAGGAAAAACCTTTCTCCCACACCTTCTAACACCCAGGAACTAGAAAAGATGGCTGCATCTGTTCATAACATTAGGAAGTCTAAAGGAAACAGCAGGTGCACTACCTTCACAAGTCCGTTAAAGTTAGCCAACACTCGGGACTCTGAGCGATGAGGAGCCTGAGAGCTGCATGACATTTGTCTGGGAGTCATCTCAATAAATACAAAACACTGACAAATAGGAGGAGGAGGAGGAGGGGAGTTGAGGCTCTGCCATTACTGCCAGGACTTTTCCCAGATGTCAGAGATATCACATTGAACTCAATCATTACAAATCCAGCCTCTTGAGGACAACGTTGAGATGAAATTAATGATAGCGGATAATTGTCAACCTGCTTCTGCTGTGCTAATGGAAATGGATGCTGGCACAAGCAGGCAAGGATCAAAGATGCCTGTCGCTACTGAGGGTAGCGTCCGGAAAACAGCTGGAAGTGAGGCCGGATCCATCACAGCCTTCAGGCATCACTTCTTCCAGGTTTTATTTTGGGGGGGCAGGACGGCAAGAACAGTTTTCTGTCCAGACATCAAAACACACAAATATCACAACCATAACGAGATATTAGTTTAACATCTAGATGTGTTCAATGAGAGCAGAGCACAAGTCAGAGGACGAAAATGCAACGCCCTCCTCAGCCACTAGGGGATCCTTAAGCGACAAGTTTTTTTTTTTGGGTGAAGAATTAAATTTTTTTGGAAAGGAATTACAATTTTTCATTGTTTTTCCACATAAATTTGAAACCTTTTTCTCTTAAACTTGCACATTTTTTCTCATAAATTTGTGGGTTTTTCTGTCAATCTGCAAAGATTTTCTTGTAAATTTTCAACATGCTTCTTGTAAATCTGTGAATTTTTTTGTAAATTTAAATTTTTTCTCATAAATTTCCAATTTTCCATACATCTATATATATAAAAGTTTGAGGGTTTTTTTCAGAAATTTGCAACTTTTTCATATAATTGCAAATTTTTCTCAGAAATTTTGTTCCTTTTTTCTTGTAAATTTTCAGTTTTTTTCTCATGAATTTGTGACTTTCTCTGTGAATTTAAAGACGCACTCAGGTGGACATAAATCCCCTATAAGAACAAATCTACATTGTCTAGAATGGTATCTTATGCTCCTTTTTTCCTACAAAAAAAGCCTTTCATTGTACAGTTTTGTGTAAAAATCTTTTCACTTTGTGTCCCCCTTCAAACGCCAGGATCTGTGAAGGCCCACCCACATCCAGCTCATGAGGATGCTGATGCATTGCCTCTCCTCTATAACGTCAGCATACAAAAGTCTGCAATCAGGCAAATTTGACCAGAAAACGATAATATTTCTCATAAATTTGTAAATTTTTTGTTTTTCTCTTAAATTTTCAACTTTTCCTTATGAATTTGCAACTTTTTCTGTAAAGTTGTAATGCTTTTCTTGAAAATTTTCGATATGCTTCTCATAAATTTTTGTTTTTTTCCTGTAATTTTTCAGATATCTTCTTATAAATTTGATACACTTTTCTTGAGTATTTTAAACTATTTTTCTCATAGATTTATTTTTTTCTTCAAAATTTGAATGTTTTTTCTCATGAATTCATGACTTTTTGTAAATTAGCAATTTTCTTTGTCATGAAATTTCAACTTTTTTCTTGTAAATTTTTGACTTTATTTCTTAAAAATGAGTGACTTTTTTCATTGGAAATTTGCTAATTTAGGTTTTTTGTTTGTAAATTTGCAACATTCATGTGGATGCTGGGTAATGGTTTAGCTTGTTTTCTGTTCATCAAGACAAAAATCTGCTGTTTTTTTTAACTTTTTTTTAGGAGAGACTTTTTGATACCATTTTTAAAGGGTTTGAACCCCACAAACCCAATCTTTCATATGACCCCCCCACGGCTAAAAATGGCCCCGTGTTCAGTTCTTGAGCTCTACAAAACCACAGCTGCAGCCACATGTTTGAAAAGTGTTTCTACAGCAGGCTGAAGGGCGCTTCAGTGAGCCAGTGAAGCCCCTCTGCGGCCCCCGGTGTCACCAGCACAGATGTTTAATCAAACTCACAGCAGGGAAGCACCTGAGTGGAATTCAGAGACTGGGATGGAAAAGGAGAGGGCAGAATGTTCAGCTTTCTGGGAGGGGAAGTAAGTTCATGGTACCGCATTATCAGTAAGTCAAATTTAAGACTTTTGCAGACACTTTGAGGCCATTTGGTGAAATTTAAGACGTCACATTTGCAAACGTCTGTGACTGTATTGTCCAATTATTTTTTAGCTCAACTGAAATTCCAGCAAATTTTGTTCCATCAATGCAGCTCACATTAATGCTGGTTTTTGATAATTAATTTATTCATGTAAAATACCTGAAACTAGACCCTATAAAAGGTACAATTTAGGCACACTTATTAGACAATAGTTATTAATTTGTAACCAAAAGTTGCAAATGCATGGGAAGTTACCTATTGCAAAACAAAACAAACAAAAAAAAAAGAAAGAAAAAAGTCACAAACTTACAAAACAAAATGCAAATTTATAAGAAAAAAGTCTCAAAGTTCTTGATGATGAATTTCCTGGCAAAGAGTACCACAATTACTGGGACTTACTACATTTCACTGCTCTAGAAGTTGCGGCAGGCCATCAAAACTGAGAGGCATGGCATGCTGACCAAAGGCATCCGCCTCCTGCAAGACAACACCCCGGTTCACAATTCGTATATTGCCCAAGGGGAAGCACAGTCCTGCTGCTATGAACCCCCTCACCCCGATCTCTCCCAACCTCACAACATCTGACTTCCATCTATTTCCAACGATGAAACGCTGATTTCCGTGGTCAAGTCCTGGCTTCTGAAACAACCTGCAGACTTCTACAGGTAAGGTCTCCACTGCTGCATAAAGCGATGGAAGAAGTGTGTGACCCTTGGTTATACCTATGCAGACAAAGATGAATAATTGTGCCAAGTTTGGTTCCTCTCAGCCCATGAGAAATGAGTCAGTGGAAATCTTTATTGAGCATCCCTCATATACTGTATGACTACTTGCAAAAAACATCTGAATGTCCTGAAAAAATGATTTGATTTTTCCCTGCATTGTAAATTCAGCAGCATTCACCTCAACAAATGCAGCTAGTGAATTATAAAAGGGAAAAAGACTTATATTTTCAAAAATGAATAGAGGGCTGCTCTCCTCACGTCACAAAAGCACCAAACCTATACCACTGATTCTGCCTTTTTCTTTCTTAAATAGTGTGTTTTCTGAGCATGCTTGGCTGGTCAGCTGGTGGTGGTGGGGGGTTTCTTCCCATCTCATTGCGTTGCTTCTGTAACAGCACCTCAGAGTGCAGAGTGCTGCCTGGTCCTATTTGCCCTGCTGGCTTTTCCTCCTCGCCCGGGGCCAAAACTCTCCACACGTGAAACACAAGTGTGGCTCTCCCTGCCCCAATTTCACTGTTTTGCTCCTCCAAACGTAACTGAGTGTTCGGCAGTGACTTCGACTTGAACCATGTCCCCACACTCACACAGTTGACCTATATAGGTAATTATCTGCTTGTGAATAGAATATTGTGAATTTTGCATTACTTTTCCATAAAAATACCTATATATGAATTATGAATTAAATTCCTTAACAGCTATAATGTAATGGATTGCAGCTTGTGACTTCATCTTAGAGAGAACATATGATGAAATTTTCAGTATTTCTGTGCCTTTGCACATGAACTTGGTCATCTGGAGCAGCTATAGGCAGAAAACTGAAAAAACAAAAACAAAAAAAAAAACCCCTTCCTGTCAATTTGCTAGAGTCTGCCACCAGGGTCGGTTCTAGATTTTTGGGGGTCCTGTGCAAGATTGTGTTGGGGGAGGGGGTATTTTTTTTAATGGGAAGGAGTACAAACACTAAAATAGAATAGAAAAGATCTCTCACCTTCCAACAAAAACATAAAAAATTAAAATCAATCATTTTCTTGAAGAACAGAAAAAAAAAACAGTGTTGGGCAAGTTACTAAAAAAATAGTAACTAATTACAGTTACTAGTTACTTCTTTTCAAAAGTAACTGAGTTACTTACCAATTACTGCATGATTAAAGTAACTAGTTACTTGGAAAAGTAATTCTGACATTACTTTTAAATGCATACTTAAATCATCTTGCACACATAGCAAGCTAATTTAATTAATAGATTACATTACAGGCTTATTAATGTCAGACTGAAAACAGACTTTTAGAACAGGCTTTTAGGACATGTTCAGTCTGCTTTATTGTGCCTTGAGAGCTCTTATTGCGGGAAAAATTGGAATAAAACCAACACAAAATTGCCAGTAATTTCCTCATTTTGGAGTGAGAAATAGGGGTTGTGTCATGCTCCTGGGCACGGGTGGGTGCCGTGCCCAGTCTCCAGTTAAAGTTTAGTCTTTTTCTGTCTGTTTCTCTGTTCTGTTGTCCAGTTATTGTGTTACTCTGTATTTGAAGTGATGTTTACATGTTGGGGTTGTGTTGTTGTGGTTTCCAGTTTATGTTTTATTTTGACAGCGCTGTGCAGCTTCCAGCTGTCAAACTGTTCAGAGCTGCACACCTGTCATTCATTCTGTTATTTTCTCCACTCATGCACCCACACCTGTTACTCATCGTGTAACCACATTTAGGGGGCACGATTGTTGTCCGGTTGTCATGTCCTTCTGCTATGCTGTTTCCCTCAGTGGCCGTCCTAAGCGCTGGGTGATTTTGGTTGCTGTGGAGGAGAACGGAAGAGCTCTGTCCAGGTTAGTTTCCCCTTTATTTTCAGCGGTGAGCCCGGCGTCTCTCTGGGTGTGCTCCGGCTGATTCTTGCCGGCGTTCCCAGGCTTCATCCCCCTGTAGACATTGAGCCCCCTCTCTCCTCCAGCACCTGCTTTTGTGTGTTATTTGTAGTGTTGTGTTTTGTGAGTCTTTATGGAAATAAATGTGCGAACTCACAGAAAGGATTTTCGTGTCCTGTTTAGCTCTTGAAAAGGGCAATTTATGACCGTTTGTGGAGTGAGAGAGAGGGAAAAAGAGTTAGACTCACTCCAAAAGAGTGAGTTGGCAACACTGCATAACGCTTTCAACGTTTCTTACCTGTAATATTATAGATTTAATCCGATGTGCAGTGATCCAAAGAAAATGTCCATTATCCACAGTCCAAATGTCTGCTGTGACAGAGACATGATCTAGTCTCTTAAATTACTTTTGGAGATCAAATCCATTTTTGAATAATCTTTATCCAGGTAGCAAATAAATGTGTTTTAACTTCAGTGGATCACAGTCTCAGCTGACTGATTGGAAATGACTGTTATCACATCTTCATTCTGTAACAACGTATCTGGCAATCAATCGTTTACCTGTGCCTGAAATCCAGCTAGTGTTGTTAGCATAGCGTAGCACTAGCTTTGTTGGATCTTGTTGTTATTCTCAGGTGCTTCTGAAGATTGCAGTCAGTCTCACACGGCCCACCAATATGCTTTTGTCCTTAACCACGACAAAGGAAAAATAATCTGTCCATTTCCACAAAAACAAAGTAGCTTCATCCATTCTAGTGAGGTTATGCTCGACACCGCTCACTCAACAGTGATTTGAGCAATATAAAGCGAAAAGTGTCATGAGCAGTGCATCGAGCGCTGTTTCAGTACGCCCACAGTCATGTGACCATAGCAAGCGAGGCCTCGTTATGTCGGTCACATCACGTGACTTGAGGGCTTGTGGGAAGTTTGAGAGGGTTCTATTGGAATTAGTTTTTTTTTTGTTTGTTTGCTTTGTATTGTTTATTCTTGCCATCCAGTTTTGAATTGACCTCGGATGGCCAAATGCTCAAAAAAAAAAGTATTGAGATTTTTTTAGGTCTTCCACTCAGATGCAGTTCTGACACTCAGTCAGCAGATGGCACTCTTCATTAAATGTTTCATAACACTGTGTTGATCATGAAGCAGTTGTCTCAAAGTTGTTCATTGTTTCATAAGGCCTCAGTTTCACCATCAATAGTCTTTTCCCAGCAGGACCAAGCTCCATTTGTGGATGCTGGCTGAAGCAGTGAACAGGCTCTTGACTGACAGCTGCGTCAGCTACGTAGGGTCAGTTTGTATTTATTTGCGCTAAAAATATCTATCCATATTAATAAAACGAGTAACGCGAGTAACACATTTGATCAAATTTCAGTAACTGTAACGCATTACTGAATTTTTAAACAGTAATTCTGTTACACAGCATGTTACTGCAAAAGTACTGGCTTTATAGTGACGTGTTACTTTGTAACACGTTACTCCCAACATTGAAAATAAGAATTGCATAGAATAAAGATTCAACCAGCAGCCAAATGAATGTGGTAAATTTATGAGAAAATAAGTCAAAATTTACAAGAAAAAGTCACTCTTTTATGAAAAAAAAAACATAAATTTATGATACAAAAGAAAGTTACATGAATAATGTAGTAAATTCATGAGAAAAAGTCAAAATTTATGAATGCTTTTAATAGGGTGACCATGGTTTTTATGGCTATTTTATATATATTCTCCTCAGCCCACCAGACAAAAAAAGTCAGATTTGAGAAAAAGGAAATTATTCACAGGAGCCCGGCCCAAAGGAATATTTTACCAAACCAGAGCTGGTAGGCACAAATTTTTTATAGACAAACAAGAGTGAGGAGCACTCACACAAAGCACATTAGGTAAATAACACGTGGATGAATAGGAGGGTTGGGGCAGACTGATGCAGATGTGATATGGGAGAGTGACAGCATTTACAAAAATTAGATTTGATAACGGAGAAAGAGTGAGAGCTCAATACACAGGTAAGTGTTTCCAGAATTAGATAAGAGGGAAGAGCAAGAGGAGGAAAGGATGGGTGGTGGTGGTGGTGGTGGTGGAGGGTTAATATATTTGATAAGACATGTGAGACTGGGGCAGGATTCTGATGATATCTGTGTCCACGCAGCCTGTGTTTAAATAACGTTTTAGCGTACAGTAAACTGCTGATAGAGACAACAAACACCCAGCCAATGCTGTGGCTTTGTGCTCAGATAGGAGAATGCTGGGCTTTCAATCTTTAAAGAGTACGGGCGAAATGAAAGTGGATTACCGAGACTCGCTCACGACAAGCTGAAGCAAAATCGTTAGGGTGAAGATGGTAAAAAGAGGAAAAAACAATGAGCTGAAACGAGATCATAAATCTCTGTGGAGATGAAGATGTCAGCAGAGAAGTGAGAGGTAAATGTCTTGGAGGGTTTGGACTGTAAACTCTACATAAGAGATGTATATAAAAGAGATGGACTTAGCAGATACCATGATGTCATCTACTGGTTTACGAGGTCCCAGCAAAAAGACTCAAGCTGGGCGTTTCTGCAGCTACTATCACAAACCCCGGTGACAAAGAGATGTACATATGGATACTGGGGAATACGTCTGTCCAGCTGGTGAGCTGCTGCGTGGGACCATGCTAGCATAATTACAGACATAAACCCCATTTCCATTTACCAGGGGCTAATGTTGCAGGAACTTCCGCAACGTTTGAGTTTCCATCACCAGGAACCTCCCTGTCAAGTGGAGTTTTTCAGGAACCTTTAGCAGCCGAAAACAGCCCTGGTCAGGAGTAGGTACTTCAGAGCTGCCCTGAAAACTGCTGGGTGTGATTTAGGATAGACTCACTGCTGATTGGATAAAAGTCAGCTAGCGCACTTCGCTACTTGGACTGGCTTTGTGAACAATCCAGAAATGAATAGTGGCAAATCTGACCAGCTGAAAAGATAGTAGAGATGATCTAATGCTTAAAAAAACTGCAGGATAATGCTGCCATGATGAAGGAGTGTCCAAACTGGGACTCCTCAAATTGCGGACCCTGGTCCACATCCAGACTGTGAGGGTCTTCCGTCTGGACCCTGAAGCCTTTTGATACGATTAAAAAACAAACAAACAGACAAACAAAAAACCACCAGTTTTGTTTTAATGGAATAAAAAAAAAATGAACTCAAATGTTGTAATGGCTGCCAGCTGGACAGTTTATGGTGTAAGGACAGCCCAGGATGGAGTGAGGTCTTTGACGCGGCCGAGGACAAAATGCTCAGTGGAAGCAGGCAAGCACGAGAAACCACACGGCGCACCCCACCCAGACGAAGGAAGAAAACAGTCATGACCACCACTGGTAACTGGAGGACCGGAACCTGGAAAGGGCACCCACATTCTGCTTTTGATAATCAGGGCCCCACCCACTCCATACCAGGGCACGCCACACCACCACACTTCACGGACCAGTGATCCAAACATGACGCGAAAACAAGTCAGAGAACCACCATCAGACAGCGGTACGGTTGTTAACAGTTTTCTTTAGCAGTCTGATATTCATATGTTAGAAATTCTGTGTATCTTTGACTGAAGGACTACATTACTTGTTTATTTTATTTCACACTTCTCTGTGCTTACCAACTTTGCCGTGCTGCCTGTGTGTGACTGAATCAGCATTGAGCAACACCTGTGCTCGCGTCCCTCGTCCGTGTGCCCGCAATCACTCCATTCCAAACAGTCGCTTGACCACTACTACCAACTGGGCCTTGCTGCCACCAAAGGTTGAGCGTGCGCACTGCCCGTGTTGCCAGTCTTGTGCCCCTGTGTTTGTGCTACACCAATGCATGTGTGGCCACATATGATATAGGTATCTGGTCATTACTCTCCACAATCATGGTGGTATTAACTTTTAAATTTTTAAGGCATTATACGGCATAGCTGCACAAACACACCAGGAGAAGCACCAATGGGGAATCGGTCTCCTGTTGACTGGTTGGGGGTTCACATCCCTGTGAAGGACAACGAACGGTGTTATGCGTTGTGTAATGCTTGCTCACACGGCACGGTCACATATGCCGAATAATTACTCAGATGATCTTCAATCACGGCAGAATTACATGAAACATTTTTAAGCAGTAGATCTTGACTATTAACGTTTTCTGGTCAAATTTGGTACTCCTCATTTGCTTGTGTTCTGTTTATGGCGTGATTACATCCTAAACCCCACCCAGGAGTTTTCAGGGTCGCTCTGAAGTACCTACCTCTGACTAGAGCTTTATTTTGGCCTCTATGAAAACTTTCCCTTTCGGGATTTTCCTGAAGTAGAGTCACACACCACGGGGTAAGTTCCTGTAAAATTGGTTCCTGGTTCCTGTAGTGGAAACGGGATTATACGGACAGATAAAGTCACGTAAACCAAATTAGTCAGACGTAAGCTCAGGTCAGGCAACATGGAGTCCACACATACCAACCAGTAACAATAATGCCTACAGTAATAATCATCAAATGCAATAAAATTTTCCTGAAAAAGGGAAATAAAACAAAATAAACACCTGCTGTAACTACTACTTTTATTCACCTCATGTCATAAAAGTAAAACCACAGATGGAAAATACACGTTAGGCTATAGCCTATAAAGGAATCTATTCTCTTACCTTGAGAAAAATGAATAAGTAAAAGTTTTTCCTCCTGTCGCCTCAGGTCCAGTCTGTCACGTCAGCATTTACATCCTCAAGCTGGGCTGGCTAATTACTCAAATAATTACCTCCTAAATAAAGAAAAAAATAAAGTATGTAAACTCAGCAGCCCAAATCTGTGACAGTGAGGTTTGGACATTTTTCTTGGGAAGTTACAACTTTTTCTTCTTATAACAGCAACTGTTTCATAATTTGACTTTATTTCACATAAATTTGCAGCTGTTTATTGATAAATTTGCAACTTATTTCTTGCAACTTTGCAACTTTGCCCCTACTATTTGTGAGGTTTTTCTCAAAAATGTTTTTAGTCTAAAGAAAATAAAATTAAAACTATCTACACATACAGTGGTGTGAAAAAGTGTTTGCTCCCTTCCTGATTTCTCATTTTTTTGAATTGTCACACTTAAATGTTTCAGATCATCAAACAAATTTAAATAGTAGACAATGATAACGCAAGGAAACACAAAATGCAGTTTTTTAAATGAAGGTGTTTATTATTAAGGGGAAAAAAATCCAAACCTACATGGCCCTGTGTGAAAAAGTGACACCCCCCCCCCCAAAAAAAGCATAAATTAACTGTGGTTTATCACATATTTGGAAAGCTGAGTTCAATTACTGTAGCCACACCCAGGCCTGATTACTACCATACCTGTTCTCAATTAAGAAATCACTTAAACAGGACCTGCCTGACAAAGTGAAGTACGCCAAAAGATCCACAAAAGCTAGACATCATGCTGCCATCCAAAGAAATTCAGGAACAAATGAGAAACAAAGTAATTGAGATCTATCAGTCTGGAAAAGTTTAAAAAGCTATTTCTAAAGCTTTGGGACTCCAGTGAACCACAGTGAGAGCCATTATCCACAAATGGCGAAAACATGGAACAGTGGTAAACCTTCCCAGGAGTGGCCGGCCAACCAAAATTAATTTGATTTTGTGTACTTTATTGATCCCCAGAGGGGAAATTCAGGGCTTCCACCTGGATGGATGAAACAGCCACGGTACAGCGCTATCCCTTCACCATTCACACACACATTCACACCTAGGGCCACTTTAGAGTTTCCACTTAACCAAACCTGCATGTTTTTTGGCCTGCGGGAGGAAACTGGAGAAATCCCGGAGTAAACCCATGCAGACACGGGGAGAACATGCAAATTCCACACAGATCACTGTTGGTGAGGGGCTTGATCGAACCCGGGATCCCATGGCCAAGGGTGAGTTGCTGTGCTGCCACAGTGCTAACCACTGCACCACCGCGCCGCCCATTACCAAAATTACCCCGAGAGTGCAGCAATGACTCATCCAAGAGGTTAGAAAAGACCCCACAACAACATCCAAAGAACTGCAGGCCTCACTCCAGACCCCATCATAAGAAAGAGACTGGGCAAAAATAGCCTGCATGGCAGAGTTCCAAGATGAAAACCACTGCTGTGTCACGATGCCGAGCACGAGTGAAGCACCGTGCTCAGGCTTTAAGTCCATTTCTGATTATTTTCTGTGTTTTCCTTACTTCAGGTTATCCTGGTATCTCAATATGGTCTTGGTAGCATGATGTGATCTGAGTTGCTCTTTGTTTGTTCTTCATACCTTAGTTTGGTCATTATTTTCATGCTTATTATTATTATACTTTTTTAGATTCTCTTGTATGTCTTCTTATATTCTTGTGCTTTTATTTTGACAGTGTCCTTTGTTTACTTCTGTATCTACTAGCTTAGTTTCGCAGTTGTCCCCAGCTGTTCTATATTTAGGTTATCATCGCCGCTCTTGTACCGACACCTGATTACCATTGAATCATTGCTCTGTACCCTTTATAAGGCTGCTTGCTCCGCAGGTCAGTGCTGTGACCTACATTCATCTCTAATGTAAATTTCTCATCTTGGTTTCCTCTGCATGTTATGTGAGTTGATGTGTGGGAATTGATCTCTGCGGGTGTCCCCCGCTTCTGTTGTTTATTTCTGGTGTGCGTTCCACGCCTTAGCCCGTCCGGCTATTCACTCTCCTGCACCTGCCTTGCCTCACATTCTGTAGTTTTGTGTTTCTTGTACTTTTGTGCTCTGTTGTTATTAAAATTTCTGCAAACTCACAGTCAGTGTTTGGGTCTTCTACTGCCCCTGCAGCGTGAGTCATGACATGCTAAGCAAAAAGAACATAAAGGCTCGTCTCAGTTTTGCCAGAAAACATCTTGATGATCCCCAAGACTTTTGGGAAAATACTCTGTGGACTGACGAGACAAAAGTTGAACTTTTTGGAAGGAGTATGTCCCATTACATCTGGCATAAAAGTAACACAGCATTTCAAAAAAGGAACATCATACCAACAGTAAAATACAGTATGGTGGTGTTGGTGTGATGGTCTGGGGCTGTTTTGCTGCTTCAGCACCTGGAGGACTTGCTGTGGTAAATGGAACCATGAATTCTGCTGTCTACCAAAAAATCCTGAAGGAGAATGTCCAACCATCTGTTCGTGAAGCGCACTTCGTTTCTGCAACAGAACAATAACCCAAAACACACCAGCAAGTCCACCTCTGAATGGCTTAAGAAAAACAAAGTGAAGACTTTGGAGTGGCTTCATCAAAGTTCTCACCTGAATCCGATTGAGATGCTGTAGCATGACTTTAAAAAGGCGGTTCATGCTTGAAAACCCTCCAATATGGTTGAATTACAACAATTCTGCAAAGATGAGTGGGCCAAAATTCCTCCACAGCGCTGTAAAAGACTCATTGCCAGTTATCATAAACACTTGATTGCAGTTGTTGCTGCTAAAGGTGGCCCAAAAAGTTATTAGGTTTAGGGGGAAATCACTTTTTCACACAGGGCCATGTAGCTTTGGATTTTGTTTCCCTTAATAATAAACACCTTCATTTAAAAATTGCATTTTGCGTTTACTTGTGTTATCTTTGTCTAATATTTAAATTTGTTTGATGATCTGAAACATTTAAGTGTGACAAACATACAAAAAATGAGAAATCAGGAAGGGGGCAAACACTTTTCACACCACTGTAGCTTCTAATGTCATCCAAATTATATCAAGAAATGGTAGACGGTGATAAATATTTCAGAAATGCTGTGAATTCACTCAAAATAACTTCTCTAAAATGACTAAAGATGAAGCCATTTCCAGTAAGAACAAGTATTACAGTATAAACCTGTTTTCATTGAAACTGAAAGAAAGTCAGAGTATGACCAAATGTACTTATGAAAAAGTAGGTTTTTTTTTTTTTTTAAATTCCTAAGCATACTCAAGTAAGAGTAAAAAGTATCCTGCAATAAAACCACTCAGTAAATCACCACATTTTCACACCTGAAAGTGTGCACCCAGGTTCATATTTTTGTTACAGTCTATCGATTTGGTCCGGTTAGGTTTGATTTCACACTGTTCCTTTTCTAAACAACTACACAACTTTAAGTGACATGCCTACATCTTGTTGTCATGATGTCTGCGGTGTTAGCATAGACCGGTAGTTAGCAAACATGCTACTCACCCTCCAAGGTATTTTCTGCAGCTCTGGCCACATTGGTAACTGCAAGTTGAAACTCGTTCAGACTCTACCATGTTAGCCAGTGAACTAGTTTAGTGAGGCTACAATATTGCCCAGGTCTTCATTAAAAAGGCCGTTTGTCCTTCTCATTAGCCGTGATGATTTTCAGGAGGCATTGCTCGACTTTTTTTTGTCTTTTTAAAAACTCTGTTGCGGTGCCTATGAAAACACTGAACAAACGGTACGGTACGAAATGTTCCAACACGTTCCCGTATATGTTCCATACAGGACATCTACCAATCCTGCCTGCTGTCAGTTCTACAGTCATGTGAAAAAATTACGACACCCTGTATAAGCCTGTTTTGTTTTGTTGTTGTTTTTAAACATATTTGGACATACGAATATTCAATATCAATGTTAAAAATACTGTGGGATTCATGTAATACAGCTAAATAATTAAAAATGAATTAAAGACTTTTTTCAAATTTTTTATAACAAGTAATTCTAAATAAATAGTGAGGAATAAATTAGGACACCCCCCAACTTTTTTAGGACACCCCCATATTCATTCCCACTTAAAATGACTAAAATAAATGTTAAAAAATGCAAATTAAAAACAAAAACAAGGTTAGACATAGATATGTGAACATTTCTTAAGAACTGAATATTTTATGGTCTTTCCTAATTTTTTCACATGACTGTATGCCAATGTGCCTTCATCATGAGCCGCAGTCCACATGTTCCGTACATATACTGCGCATGTTTTATACTTGACAGTTGTAAATAAACACAATTGCAATTACCAATAAATACATGCAATAAGAAATTAAGGAACAAACTATAAGGTTTGTCAGCTGTCAGGTTGTCAGCTGTCAGGTTTCCCCAGTTTTGTTCATTCCTTAATCCAGAAATTAGAAAAAGCATATTTTTTTTTGTTTTGTTTTTTTTCTGGTAGTTCCGCTTTTATTTTAAAAAAATCCTTTAAAAACAAATTGTCTCTGATGCTTATGTTTTTCTAACGTTCTGTAAAGAATGTTCAGTATCTACAGAACATGAACAGACCATTAGCTAGCAGGACCGCTACGGAACATAGCGGAACATATGTAATGTTATATTTTCATGTTAGAAAAACACTTGTGCTAGCAAGACTAGCTGGTGTTCCGTACGAAATGTTCCATATCTAATGTTATGAGTACATGTTCATAGAACACTCGAGGCTGCTAGCTAGCAGGACGGCTAGCATTCCGTATGAAACGTTCCGTGTCTACAGCACGTGGGAATGGCAGTGTACAGAACGCATATGGAACTTGTATGGAACAATCTGTACTGTACTGTTCATTATGTGTTTTAGTAATCGCCCTCTGTCACATCCTGTCCAAAAATGTCTGGTAAGTTTCTGCATTTGTATGATTCTTCTCAAGTGACTATACTGCTAGACCCGAGCGGAGGTCTAGTGGTGCAGCACACACCGGGAGGCTGTGGGTTCACGCCCCAGCCGGGTCATACCAAAGACCATATAAAAAATGGTACTTCCTGCCTTCTGGAAATGAAGGTTGGTTACCCAACTACGGTGGCGCACAAGCCAGTGTTTTCCTAGTGCCAGTCCCAAGCCTGGGTAAATGGGAATGGTTGTGTCAGGAAGGGTGTCCCGCATAAAATCTCTACTAAACAAAATATCATGAATCATGAATGAGATTTCCATACTGCGAGGCGGAGGCAGATTATCCGCTGTCGTGAACCCTAATAGGGAGCAGTCAGAAGAAGACTTTGTTCACGATTATATCTCTTTGAGGGAAGGCATCATGCAATTTTTTTTTTTACATTTATGTGTCTGTTAACATACTTCTGTGCATTCCTTCCTGACTGACGGCCCATTTGAATGAATGGTGACACGTTTCAAAAGTAAAAAAAAATACTTGAACCCAGTTGACTTGACTGAGCTTCCATACAGCATACTTACCCACCTGCATGACTGAGAATCTTCATCACTCCATTTAAGAAGCATTATAAAGTGGACAGGTGGGAATTACAAGTAAAAGCTACCATGGATCAAGCTCAGTATATTCTGTCATAGGGGCAGACAAAATATCATTAATGTGATATTTGTTTCAAGCCAAAATACTCTTCAATTATCAAGGCAAATTAGTGACACTCTTTCAAATCTATCTCTCAATCTCTGTTAAATGACTACTGGAATTGTGGTTGTGGTATGTGGCAGATTTGCACTTGCAGTTCAGGACTTTCTGACAATATGATGTTTTGCAAATTTGTTTCATTTCCACAAAAGAAATTAATTTAATTTTAGAGCAGATTTGTGCTGAAAAAATGTATTTGTTCTTTAACAGTTATTTGAGATTTTAAAGCTTATAATAAAGGTCACTCTGAGGCAGGCACTACCACTTTGCCGGTTTTACATGAAAACAGTGCAGCTACAGTATTAAGTGCTACATTGTGGCATTAAAAGAACTGTTTGTGCTGTCTCCGTTTTTGAGATATAAACAATTATAATGAAGATCATGTGAGATCACAGCTCAGCTTTATGTTCTGTTTCAACAAAACAGTATTATAAACCCACAAGCTATTCATGTAATGACAAAGAAGACTAAATGTTCCTAAATGCTTCTTTTAATTGCAGAAATCAACCAACTAACCACTTGGTTGTAAACACAAATTGTTAATATCTGAAAAACAGAGACAGCACAAACGACAGACTGCTTCAGAACAAATGGAACAACAATAACCATTTTTACATTTTTTTTCATTATTTCAACAAAGTGGATGAGGTGACTCCACTCAGGTAACACACTTTACTTGGTCATACCAGAGACATATAAAAAATGGTACTTTCCACCTTCTAGCTTGGTGCTCAACATGATATAGAATGGGGGAAGTTGGTTACCCAGCCATGGGAGCGAAGCAGAAGCCAGTGCATTCCTAGTGCTGGTCCCAGGAAGCACATCCCATCACGAATGAGACTGCCATACCACGAGATGGAGGCAGACCTCTAACAGGGGGCAACCGAAAGAAGAAGAAATGGCCTTGATACTGTGAGTGCCACCTTCTGGCAGCAGAAGCCTTTTTACACAGTGCTGGTCATACGTAAAAACGAAGCCAAAATAATAATATTTAGGTCATTAAATAACCAAAAGTCATGCTTCTCTCTAAAAATAAAATTAGGACATTCTATTGGTCATCCTCAGCGGCGCTGCATACCAGTAGGCAAGATAGGCAAATGCCTGGGGCTCCAGGCCAGAAGGAGGCGCCGAAGGCTGACCAACTTTGAACCACTACAGCAGTGACAATGTGGGGAGTTTGCCATGACAGTGGTAGGTCGGTGCAGATCTCCTGAAAGGGGCCCCACCCTCACCTCTCACTCTCGTAAGTACCAGTGTGCATCTTAATGTAAACAAAATATTGCAAATGAGTGACTGTGGCATCAATTAATATTTTAACTGGCTGTGATTTATAAGATAAGATAAGATAAGCCTTTATTAGTCCCACAACGGGGAAATTCCAGGATTGCAACAGCACAGGGATAGCAACACTCAGAGCAACAATCAGAAGGCAAGGAAAAAAAAAAAAAAAAAAAAAAAAAAGGCAAGCAAGAGCAGCTAATATACATATGTACATATTACTATAAAATATATATATACACACACACACAGACACACAGTGCAGAGCATTGTAGCTGGATGGAATAAATATATGAATATATGAACACAGTGCAGAGCATTGTAGCTAGATGGAATAAATATGTAAATATATAAACACCCACAGTACGGAGCATTGCAGCTAGGTGGAATAAATATGCAAGTATATAAACACACACAGTGCGGAGCAATGTAGCTAGATGGAATAATATGTAGATATATAAAAACACAGTGCGGAGCATTGTAGCTAGATGGAATAAATATATAGATATATAAATATAAACACACCCAGTGCTGAGCATTGTAGCTAGATGGAATAAATATGTAAATATATAAACACACACAGTGCAGAGCATTGTAGCTGGATGGAATAAATATATGAATATATGAACACACAGTGCAGAGCATTGTAGCTAGATGGAATAAATATGTAAATATATAAACACCCACAGTACGGAGCATTGCAGCTAGGTGGAATAAATATGCAAGTATATAAACACACACAGTGCGGAGCAATGTAGCTAGATGGAATAATATGTAGATATATAAAAACACAGTGCGGAGCATTGTAGCTAGATGGAATAAATATATAGATATATAAATATAAACACACCCAGTGCTGAGCATTGTAGCTAGATGGAATAAATATGTAAATATATAAACACACACAGTGCAGAGCATTGTTGCTAGATGGGATGAAACAGCATAACCGTCTACTTAGTTATCCTACATGGTATGATTATGTGCCCATACATATTCTCACCCTCCATAGCGACCGGTATGTTCCTAGTTGTATGCCGGAGAGGACCATTGTGTAAGTCTATTGCATCTTTTGCATTCAAAAAACTATTAGTTTGTTACATCTTTTTGCTATCTCTGCGAGCAGCCCTGCTTAGGTTGTACAGTCTGACAGCCGTTGGTAGGAAGGACCTACGAAACCTCTCGGTTGTGCACCTGGGATGATGTAGTCTGCTGCTAAATGAGCTCCTCAGTGCATCCAGTATGTCCTGCATAGGGTGGAACTCGGACTCCAGCAGAGATGACAGTTTAGCCACCGTCCTTCTCTCTCCCATCTCCTCCATCGGATCAAGGCGCTGCCCCAGGACAGAGCTAGCTTTTTTAATCAGTTTGTTCAGTCTCTTCCTATCGGCTGCAGTAATGCCACTGCCCCAGCAGACCACTCCAAAAGTGATGGCTGATGCCACCACCGTGTCATAGAATGACTTCAGCAGCGCCCCTTGTACACCAAAAGACCTGAGTCTCCTCAGCGGGAACAGCCTGCGCTGTCCCTTCTTGTAGAGTGCGTCAGTATTGTGTGACCAGTCTAGTTTATTGTTCAGATGAACACCCAGGTACTTATAGGATGTCACCATCTCGATGTCTGTTCCCTGTATATTTACTGGTGCTGTGAGGGGCTGCCCATGCCTGCGGCAGTCCACCACCAGCTCCTTAGTTTTCCTTGCGTTGATCTGGAGGCAGTTCCGATGGCACCAGTCCACGAAGTCCTGGATAAGCCCTCTGTACTCAGCTTCATCTCCGTTGGAGATGAGACCAACGATCGCAGAGTCATCAGAGAACTTCTGTAGATGGCAGTGCGTTGTGTTGTGTGAGAAGTCCGCAGTATAAAGAGTGAACAGGAAGGGAGCCAGCACCGTTCCCTGGGGGGCCCCCGTGCTACTGATGATCGTGTCGGAAACACAGTCCCGGGTTCTCACAAACTGAGGCCGGTTCGTGAGGTAGTCCAGGATCCATGATGACAGGTGCTGGTCCACCCCTGCGCGCAGCAGCTTGTCCTTCAGGATCATCGGTTGGATGGTGTTGAAAGCACTGGAGAAGTCAAAGAACATGATCCTCACCATATTCCCGGGCTTCTCCAGGTGGGACAGAGAACGGTGAAGGAGGAAGATCACCGCATCCTCCACCCCAATGCCATGCTGGTAGGCGAACTGGAGTGGATCCATCGCTGGTTCCACCAGGGGGCGGAGATGAGCAAGGAGCAGTCTCTCTAGGGTCTTCATCAAGTGGGACGTCAAGGCCACCGGTCTGTAGCCGTTCGGGTCTTTGGGGTGGGAAGTTTTTGGTACAGGTACCACACAAGATGTTTTCCACAGCTGTGGTACCCTCCCCAGTTTCAGGCTCATGTTGAAGATATACGTCACAATCCCACACAGCTGGTCTGCACAGGACTTGAGGAGCTTTGCGCTGATGCCGTCCGGTCCCGACGCCTTCCTCGCCTTGATCTTCCTCAGCTTCGTCCTCACCTGGGTCTTGGTCAGGGTCAGGATGGGGGGCTGTGTGTTGGGAGTGGGGGGGGGGGGGTGTCGGTGGAGTGGGGAGTGGGCAGCAGGACTTGATTTCTTAGAGGCAGCAGTGGTTGTTGTGCAGACAGGGGGGAGGGCGGTTGGTCAAATCTATTGAAAAACAGATTCAGGTTGTTCGCCCACTCCCTGCCCCCCGTGGCCTGGGGGGAGGTATTCTGGAGCCCCGAGATGGTTTTGAGGTTTCTCCAGACCCCGCTGATGTCGCTCTGTTGCAGCTTGTCCTCCATCTTCTTCCTGAAGCTGTCCTTGCCTTCTCTGATCTTTCTCCTCAGCTCCCTCTGTACGGACTTCAGCATCTCCCTGTTCCCCGACCTGAAGATCCTCTTCTTCTCTCTCAGAAGTGTTTTTATCTCAGGGTTGATTCAGGGTTTGTTGTTTGAGTGACGCCGTATGGTCTTGGTGGGTATCGTACTACTAATCCCCGCCAGTTAAAATATTAATGATACTGCAACGAGCTCAAGTGTAATAATGTATTTATACAACAAGTTCCACATGCACATTTTGTTAAATGACAACAACACTGGACAAAATATGATTTGCTTGTTTAACCAGTTATTTTGTGCAGCTGAGAAAAAAAGTCTCTTCTAAATGTAGCCAGTAACGGTTGCTAAACATCTCAATCAGCATGAAGACGTCTATTGTCATTTCACACACATGTAAACAAATTAAATATTGTCAAGTGCAAAAGTCAGTACATACTGGTAACCTGCTTAGTTGGTACTGCAGAAGGCCCACGATCGAAAAGCGGTAAATGCTAGTGGCTAGTTAGTATGCTAGCGATTTGGTTTCGACACACTTTGATCGCTTTTTCTTGGCATTTTCAGATTAAATAGTCAATCACCATAAAGGTATTGTGGTTTGTTAATCGAGACAATAAATCCAACTCTGGCACTGCCTATTTTTTAAAACAGATGTGAAATAGTTTAGCAATGTTTATACAAGGGCAGACTTTGTAAGCTTAAAGTTTTTTTCAAAAAGGTGGGACTTCCAGGTCATTCATTCATTCATCTTCTTCTGCTTAATCCTTTTCGGGTCGCGGGGGGACTGGAGCCCATCCCAGCATCCTTGGGTGAGAGGCAGGGCACACCCTGGACAGATCGCCAGTCAATAGCAGGGCCAACACAGAGAGACAGACAACCACCCACTCCCACAGTCACCCCTAAGGACAATCTAGAATCCCCAGTTTTGATGCCAATTAACCTAACTTGCATGTTTTTGGCATGTGGGAGGAAACCGGAGAAATCCCGGAGTAAACCCATGCAGATATGGGGAGAACATGCAAACTCCACACAGATCACTGTTGGTTGAGGGCTGGGATTGAACCCAGGATCCCCCGGCCAAGGGTGAGTTGCTGTGCTGCCGCAGTGCTAACCCCAGGTCACGAATGTATAATTTATTTTCAAACAGCGCCTCACTGTGGAAATTAAGGTATCCAACACAGTACTGCAATTCTCAAGTCGGCAGACTTGACAGTAAATTACTGTCCATGTCACTGAATATGTGATACATATTCAGTGACACATTTGAGTGCAATTATTGTGGAATATAGTAACTCCTGGAATCCCTATTGTCCAAATTGCTTGGCCGGAACTAACTGCTGCATAATGTGTGCTTTGTGCAAGTGGTGTATGTGTGTTTTATTGTATTTCCCACATGTGTCAAGTAGGCTTTTTGGTTAAATGATCCTGAAAATTCAAAACATTTTTGTTAGTGTCAGATTATTTATTATATAAAAGTGATGAATGCTGGTTGGAAGGGCATCCTGTGAATTTTTTGCACAGGGCCCCAAGAGATTTTAGAATCACCTCTGGTCACCTTTATAATCCTTTTTAAAGCTCTACACTCTTATTTCAGCTTTTATTACCTTAACAATGTGGTTCACTGCTGTCATCAGCATCTTTCTTTGCTGCAGGAGTCATTGGTTTTCTTTTTTTTTAATATTCTTTTGGTTTTCTCAATACCTGCTAACCACCAAATGCCTGGTGAACACAGCGGCACATTAAACAGATAATGAAGCTCATACTTCTGGAGGGACAAAAAAAACTGCAAGAAACAACAACAAAATAATAAAGTCTTTTGCTGGTTGTGTGGATGTTGTATCAACTTGGGAAACAGAAAATATGTTTTACGTTTTCAGCATCTTTAGAAAAGCAGATTGCTGTAGTCTTTTACCATTGTTTCCCACACACAGTGTATTAAGATGGGACAGCTAGATCAGACATTCAAGAATCATTTCCTGCCTGTTTTTATTTTCATCTGTTGGAGACAGCACAGTCAATTTATTTTCGATCTTCTTGGTCTTATTGTGAAAGTTCAGCTGTTGCTTTTCCCATTTCCCCAAAAACAGAGTGGTCTGGTCAGCTTTCTGATCAGAATCTCATAGTCTGAAACGTTCCAAGAAATTATCTCAGTCTTCACCTAAAGAGAGTTCCACAGAAGACAAAACCCATCAGAGAGAAAAAACAGCTAACTGCTTTACTACTATTTGCTGTCACAAGTCATTTATGCTGCTGTTCAGAACAATGCATCTCCTTTAGTAAGCAGCCACACATTTTAACATAATTGTGAGTGTATGTGTGTATAAATTTTGGACAGCAAATGTAAGTTACACCTTGTTTTTTTTATTTTTAAGACTGAAGGAATAATTAAAAAGTTGAGAAAGCCAAACCTTTTTTTTCCTTTTTTTCACCAGATGTGCAGCACTCTGCTTGGTGTTGTAATAATAGTTAATTACACTAACTGTCAGAGGCTTCTTATGATATGTGAGGTTTCTGTGCTGTGCTGTTTACCTTAATTTCCACAGTCAGGCACTGTTTTAAGAAGCTTTAACAACTCAGAAACTGCCTTGTTATGTTCTGGGTTTATGCTAATAGTTAGCCCTTTTAGCTTTTCACTTTTAAAATCAGTTAACCCAACGTTTTGACTAAAACCTCACAGTGTACAATTTGTACTGAAGTGTCACATTGTAATTGTGAGGGACTAATGGTGACGAATGTGGACTGGTGACTGGAAGGTCACTGGTTCAATCCCTGGACCGGCAGGATCAGATCTGGGTGGGACAGATGACAAACCCTCATTAACCCCACTGTGGTGCCCTTGAGCAAGGCCCTTAACCCCAGCTGCTCCAGTGGAGCTGCTCAGTGGCCACAGGTCAGTCTGTGGTTGTACTGGGCAGCTTCCTGGTGTGAATGTGAACAGGGCGTCTTTGTAAAAGACAAGTACGTATAAATAAATAATACCTGTTTGTCATTCTTCATCTGAAGTTGCCAGTAAGAAGGTGTAACAGAGAACATAAACAAAAGTGGAGCTAAAGCTACAGCTAGCTAGCTAGTCATAGTCACCAATCTACTATAGGTGACTATAACTATTAGGCCACTCAAAGCAACTAGACCAATGGCTTCAGAAAAAAGTATTTATATATACGATGACTGGCAAACAATAGCAAATTTCCTTCAACCTACATATGTAAAATTTAGGGCTAGAAAATGATTAAACATTGTTAACAAATTATTGCACATTTTCTACAATTGATTGTGATAATTGTTAAAATTACAATGAAAAAACAATGAAAAAGAACTATTTTAAGCAACTTTTTTCCCAAAAAATATACCTGTGAACCTCATATTCAACAAAAATACAACTAAAGTGACATAAAACTTTTGCTAATCATGAATGTATATTGAATATAAAATTTTGTGATAGCAATTTGTAAAATTCTTTTTCAATTCATTATAAAGGAGTCAATTAAAACTGCCATTTTTATTATTGTTGTGTCATTTCCTGTTTTATTTTGAAATGGTCAAAGTGAAAGTCAGTGCTTCTAACTTTCCTAATTATTTCAACTCATAAAAGTACAAACGGAGCAATCCTTATTTGATATTCAGAGCTCTTGACCTTAATTGTGAATTAGAAGTTTTTAAGCACTTTATATTGGAGCATGTTTTAGTCTGCTCGCTCTGACAGAAACTCGCAAAGTTTTCACAGTTTTGAGCAAGCAGCCCTAATCAATAATGCTACACCAAGTGTGTGTGTGTGTGTGTGTGTGTGTGTGCATTAAGTGGGGGTTGTGGACACAGAATGAGGTCGCCCCGAGTACCAGAGGATCAGTTTAGTGTGGTGTAAATTTAAACACTGAAAAAGCAAGACATACTTGTGTTTTAAGCTAAGCCAGTTGCTGAGACTAAAACAGTCACTACTGTTCCAAGACCATCTCAGGAAGTGATCTGACAGTGTCAATTTAAAAAAAAAAAAAGTATTAACTGACTCACATTAATTGAAAAAGTTAATGCATTACTATTTCCAGCCCTGGTAAAAATGGCAATAAAGCTATTACATTCTATATTATATTTTTTTTTGTATTAATTAGCAACTGGGAACTACTTATTTTTGCATAGCCATACTAAACTTGACAGAACAATATAAAAACAACCAAATCACAGTCTATTGCAGCTTATTTGTGTCAAATTATAAATTACATTTGTGGAGCTGTTGTATAAAAACAATATTACACTCAAAGCTATGTGGTATCATGAATATAATAGCAACGTGGTGCTACACTCATCGACACTGCACTTTGTCTTGTGTAATAGTGCTTAAATATATACTGGCAAATATGAAACCTGTTTATCAACCACTAAACTGTGTGGTTTATCACAAAGTATCATTACCATACAAGCAGTGTCCCTGCAGTTAACTACATTTGCTAATTTAGAAGTGGTAGCACGTGCTGTAGGGTGGAGGCAAGGGTTAAATTTTATGCTGTTGTTTGGAAAGACAGAAGCTAATATCATGGTATCAATTACATTTTGAAACCCAAGCAAAATTTCTAATGAAACATTTATAGCTCAAGTATTAGAAATAAAAGAAAAAGCATCAGTATATTATACATTAGCTGACATGCATACTGACACAGCAATACTGCAACAGCCTGCTCATGCATTGATCAGACCCACTTATATTCAGCACAGACCTGTCCTCCTTTGGCAGAAGAACAACTTCCTTTCCTAATAAATCTGTGTTAATATAACAGAGAGTTGTCCCCGTTGGAGAATAGATGGATAAGGTCATCCTGGTCTCAGCACTGCGAAGCCCACACGATAATCCCAGTCCCATGGTAATGAACTAATTAGCACCAGTGTCCAATTAGATTAAAATCTTAATGTCCACGGGAAAAAAATATTTCTGAAGCCAGAATGTTCCCACAGAATCACAAAATCTTTTCTCCACATATGTACAAGCAATAATACAAAATAACACCTGGCAGAAGCTAAAAAGAAGAAACGTGTTCAAGTGCTAAAATTTTAATTGCTCCACTCAATCCAAGTAATATTTTCAACTGAGACAGTATTTACATAACATATGTCTTGTTTATTAGTTTCAAAAATCTGTCAAGATATGTCAGACTGATGGCTTACCAACAGCAGCTGCACTGTCAATCCTGACTGATCTGAAGATTAAAAGCTTCAAATATATATATTTAAAAAAATCTCAAGCAATATTTAAGCTTTTACACGGTTGAATAAAAATACAGACGTTGCTGTAAAAAAAAGTACCGGAGAGGTGGCCTAGTGGTAGAGCATCTGTGTGGTATGTCATGTTTGTGAACATTCTCTCACCTCTGTTCTCTGCTGTTGATTACCTGATCCTGCTCAACTGCCCTGATTACTCCACCTGTGCCTCATCAGCCTCCTGCCTTTAAAATAGTAGTCATTCCTCTTCCTCCCTGTAGTTCTGTTAAGGTGCCTTCACACCAAATGCGAACGGGCGAATTTTTCACGCAGCACGATTGCATTATAACTCAATGCAATAAGTTCGCCTCTTTCCATTGACTTTGCATGTATTCGCGCCACCCGTTCGAGTTTGGTGTGAAGGCACCTTTAGACCTCTCTGCACATCAACAGCTGTGAACTCCTACTGACCTGAGTGCCTCTGTGCCCCCTCCCTTCCCACACACACACCTTCTCCCAATGCTGGATCAAGTAAGCAATAAATACAAAAACCTCACTCAGTGTCCTACATCTCAGTCTCCTAGGATTTCTACCTGTCCTATTCCTCCTGGAGTGTCCCTGGAACCACCACCACAGCCCAAGTAAGTCTTGAGCAAATAATTACTAACCAAACCTCAGGCCCAGGGCACCATCTCCTACCTATCAGTCAATCTTGACTGATCAGAAGATTAAAACTTTCAAATAAGAGACAAAAATTCTCAAGTAGGATTTAGGCTTTTCTTTGGCAACTTGGTGCCTAAAACTTCAACTCAGATCTATTCATCTCAGCCAATGAATAACTCTAAACTGGTGCGCTGGAAAAGTGAGTACTGCTTTATGATCTCAAGTTTAATTCCGTTTATTTTGATGTGCCAGATCCTTGCGGATTTTGACAGATTGCTCAGCCCACGCCTCATCAAACACCCGAAACTCCCTTCAGGTGGTGAGGTATGAGAATCCTCAGTCTCACCTGATGTGACAGTCGGTCATTCGTGGTTCCCGTCTGATCTCAGAGCGCTTTTCATCTGCGGAAAGCAACATGTGCTCTGTGATCACGTCTATTTAGTGTGAAGGAGCAGCTGCACACATCTGGCTGCTTCCTGACACAATCCAATCCATCCAGCTGCAGAATGGAAACATGCCGTCTTAAACAGTATGCTGCCGCTATGAGTCACAACTGAGTAAGCCTTATCAGAAAATTAGATAGAAATGGGAACATGAATAATTAAAGCCTACATTTTGTCATAGAGGGCAGTCTCAATACATACCAAGAAAATTGGAAACAGGATATCAGAAAAATAAAAGTTGACTCAATTATTTAAAAAAAATATTTTATATATTGCAGGGGTTAATTTAGAAATAATGCATGTTTCCTTCTGTCTCAACAGACTGTGTGTGAGTACTGGGTGTCTAATGTATCAAGAGCCAGTCTGCTGTCTGTACTGACTGAAAACATGAGAATGTGCACAATTTAGTTTTTGGGTTGTGCATTTTTTTTTCCTAGAAATATATGAAAATGTAAATTAAGCTTCAACTCCCAGACAAGCCCCCAATTATATCACAGTCCAGCTCATATTCTGCATATAAAATGAAGACTGAAAGAGAAATTGTAAATATCCTTGGTAAGTTGTTGTAGGGGGGCATTTTGAAATATACTGCACCACTGTGCTTATGATTTCATAAGAAAAGTTGGTATGTGTGAGTATTGTAAGTCTAATGTATGTCAAGATCCAATTTGCTGTCTTTACTGACTGGCATTTTTATCAGAAAACATGAGAATGGACACATTTTAGATACAGTGGGGAAAATAAGTATTGAACACGTCAACATTTTTCTCATTAGACATATTTCTCATTGAGCCATTGACCTGAGATTTTCACCAGATATCAGTAACAACCCAAGTAATCCATACATACAAAAAAAAAAAAAAATCAAGGCCACTGTGTTCACAAAATAAGTTATATTTGATAAAGTGGAATGACACAGGGAATAAGTATTGAACATATTAAGAAAAAGAGGTGCAAAAAGGCATAGGAAGCCAAGAAACCAGCTGAAATCCATCAGAATTTAGGAAGCCATCCCATTCCCATCAGGGTAAATTAATTTCAGCTGGTTAAGTCCTGACTGATAGCCTTTAAAATGGTCTGTGAATATCAGATTGTCACACCACAAAGAACTCATGATGGGTAGAAGCAAAGAGCTCTCTCTAGACCTTGGCAACCTTATTGTTGCAAAACATAATGATGGCATTGGTTACAGGTGCATTTCTAAACTGCTGAATGTTCCAGTGAGCACTGTTGGAGCCGTCATTCAAAAGCGGAAAGAACATCATTTTACCATAAACTGACCACAACCTGGAACTCCTCCCAAGATTTCTGACAGAGGGGTCAATAGAATTATCAGAAGAGTTATCCAAGAGCCAAACACCACTTGTGGAGAGCTCCACAAAGACCTGGAGTTAGCAGGTACAGCTATTTCAAAGAAAACTAACTAACTAACTAACCTGCACTTATATAGCGCTTTTCTAGTCACAAAGACCACTCAAAGCGCTTTCATTAATACTAACCCTCTATTCTAAGGGCCTATAGGAAACAAATATCTAGGGACAATTTAGAACAGCCAATTAACCTAACATGCATGTTTTTGGCATGTGGGAGGAAACCGGAGAAATCCCGGAGTAAACCCACGCAACACGGGGAGAACATGCAAACTCCACACAGATCACTGTTGGCCGGGGGCTGGGATCGAACCCACGATCCCACGATCCCCACAATCCCCCGGCCAAGGGTAAACTGTGCTGCCGCAGTGCTAACCACTGCGCAAACAATAAGTAATGCACTCAACCGACATGGGCTCTACGCTCGCTCACCTTGCAAGACTCCATTGTTGAAGAAAAAGCATGCTGAAGCTTGTTTAAAGTTTGCTGAACAACATTTGGGCAAGCCAGTAAAATACTGGGAGAATATAGTCTGGTCAGATGAGACCAACATTGAACTTTTTGGATGCCACAACACACAGCATGTTTGAAGGAGAAATGGCACTGCACCTCCCATCATGGCGTGGGGGTGTTTTTCAGCACATGGTACAGGCAAACTTAATATAATTGAAGGAAAGATGAATGGACAAATGTATAGAGACATCCTTGATAAGAAACTGCTGCTATCTGCCAAGATACTGAATGAATGAATGAACGAATGAATTTATTTATTTCGGATAGTACATTACAGGTTAAAAGAAACTGTATAATATAACAACAAGGTCAAATTAGACAAAGACTCCTTCTACTATACAATTCCACGTGAGTTATCTGAAATGGGTGATGGCTGAAGCCGCAGCTTATATTGCCCACCCATATTCCATCCAAGAATTCAAAGGAGAAAAAAGAGAAAACAAGACAAGAGCGATTACAATTTAAAACAAGGCTAAGACAAAATGTGACTGAGAGAAAAAAGAAAACTGAGCTAGTCTAAGTTAAGCGGTTACTATTCAAAAACAAATCTAAGACATAGTGTCACAGAGAAAAAAAGAAAAAAAGAAAAACTAAGCTACAACACAACACAGGCTGGAAATGTCAATCCTTATGTGAGTTTACATGTCGTCTTGTAAATATGTTTGGAGTATTTCTTCCTTTAGTTTTTGTTTAAATTGTCCAAGCTTTGTACATGATTTTAATTCAGGTCCAAAATCGTTCCATAATCTGACTCCTTGCACTGAAATACAGTGTTGCTTGGTGGTTGTTCTCACTGTAGGCTTTTGAAATATACATGTTCCTCTGAAGTGATATCGTTTCTCCCTTGTTTGGAACAACTTTTGGATATTTGTGGGCAGTGATAGATTCTTCACTTTGAACATTATTATTGCGGTTTTAAAGTCAATCAGATCTTTCAACTTGAGAGTTTTTTGTTTAAGAAAAAGTGGGTTTGTTGGTTCCCTGTAAGCTGCTTTGTTGATTATTCTAATAGCTCTCTTTTGAAGCATAAAGAGTGGATATATGTTTGTTTTATATGTATTTCCCCATACTTCATTACAATATGTCATGTATGGGAGTATTAATGAATGGTACAAGGTGTATAGTGTGGGTTGATTCAGCAAATTTTTCACTCTGTGTAATATTGCAATTGATTTGGATACTTTACCTTTTATATAATTAATATGTGGCTTCCAACACAGTTTGTTATCAATTATTACTCCAAGGAATTTAGTTTCGGATACCCTTTCAATCTCTACACCATTTACACTGAGTTTGGGTACTGGGTAGTTGTGATGGTTGTTAAAGACTATAAATTTTGTCTTGCTTAAATTGAGCGTTAATTTGTTTGAATCAAACCACAGTTTCAGCTTTCCTAATTCCTTTCCGAGTGTATCCAGAAGTTGTTCCAAATTGTTTCCACTGCATAGCAGATTAGTGTCATCAGCAAACAATATTAAGTCCATTTTTTCTGAAACTTTACATATATCATTTATATACATATTGAATAATAATGGTCCCAAAACTGAACCCTGTGGGACTCCACAGGTGACCTTCAGTAACTCTGAGTTTTTGCTGTTAACACATGCAGACTGATATCTATTCTTTAAGTAACTACTTAACCAGGACAGTGCTACCCCTCTAATACCACAATTTTGTAGTTTCTTTAATAATAGATTGTGATCTACTGTATCAAATGCTTTTTTAAGATCCAGGAATACTCCAACTGAATACTCTTTATTTTCAATGGCTGTTGATATTTTTTCTGTAAATTCCATTAAGGCATATGCTGTTGTCCTTTTGTGTCTGAACCCATATTGCTGCTCACACAATAAATCATTCTTCAGTATGAAGTTGTCAATTCTCTCATAGAATATTTTTTCAAGTATCTTGGAAAATTGTGGTAATAGTGAAATTGGTCTGTAGTTGGAGAGTTCCCCTCTGTCGCCTGTCTTGTAAATCGGAATTACTTTAGCTATTTTCATTGCATTGGGAAATATACCTGATTGGAGAGACAGGTTACAGATATACGTCAGTGGTTTCACTATGCATTCGATAACAGTTTTGACTAGTAGCATGTCAATACCATCGCAGTCAGTAGATGTTTTACTTTTGAACGATTTAACAATTTCAATGACCTCTCTTTCGTCTGTGTTCTTTATGAAGATGGTGTCTTTTACAGCAGTGTTATTGCATATTGTATCACCTGTAGGCGCCGTAGTGGGTATTTCTCGGGCCAGTTTAGGTCCAATGTTAACAAAAAAATTATTAAATTCATCTGCAGGTGAAGCTATATTCACATTCGGAGTCGATTTATTATTTTTTGGAATATTAGTTGGGTAGCTAGTATTTCTGCTTTTATTTCCAAGGATACTGTTGATTATTGTCCATGTATTTTTAATATTGCCTTTGTTTTTTTCCAGTTCTTTACTGTAATAGTCTCTTTTACTGCATCTTATTATATATGTTAACTTATTTTTGTATGTTTTATACCGTTGCTCTGCTTCTTTTGTCCTTTTCTTTATGAAAGCTTTATATAATAAATTTTTCTTTTTACACGCCTTTTGTAGATGAAACGAAAGGAAACAAAGATGAAACTGAAGATGAAACGAGGGTGGACATTTCAGCAAGACAATGATCCCAAACACACAGCTAAAGAAACTCTCAATTGGCTCCAGAGAAGGAAAATAAAGCCGCTAGAATGGCCCAGTCAGTCACATGACCTGAATCCAACTGAAAATCTATGGAACGAACTTAAGATCAGAGTTCATAGAAGACACTCATGGAAACTTCAAGATTTGAAGACACTTTGTGTGGAAGAATGGGCTAAAATCACTCCTGAGCAATGCCTGCACCTAGTTTCACCATACAGGAGGCATCTGGAAGCTGTTCAACAAAGGTTTTTCTACTAAATAAATGAATTTCATCAAACATGTTCAATACTTATTCCCTGTGTCATTCCACTTTGTTAAATATAACTTGTTTTGTGAACACAGTTGTGTTTATTTCTTTGTATGTATGGATTGCTTGGGTTGTTACTGATATCTGGTGAAAATCTCAGGTCAGTGGCTCCATCAGACATATGTTTAATGAGAAAATTGTTGACGTGTTCAATACTTATTTGTCCTGCTGTATATGTTTGGCTGTTTTGTTGAGAATGTGAAAATTTAACATAAATTCAGGTCTGCTTTGGTTGTCAGAGGTCTCAGATTCAACTCCCGGACGAGCCCCCAATTATGTCACAGCTCAGCTCTTACGCCACAGCATAAAATGAGGACTGAAACAGAAGTTGTCCATACCCAAGGCAAGCTTTTGCAGGGAGAACTTAGAAATATACTGTGCAACTTGGCATGGTTTTATTTTTTTAATGCTTTATGTGTAAGTATTATATGTCTAATATGACTCAAGTGCCAATTTGCTATCTTAACTGACTGGGGGTTTTATCAGAAAACGTGAGACTGTGCACAGTTTAGTTTTAAGGGTTGAGCATTAGTTCATATTTTCTTAGAAATATATGAAAATGTAACTTAAGTTCAGGTCTGCTTTAGGAGAGGTCCCAGGTTCAACTCCCGGACAAGTCCCCAATTATGTTACAGTCCAGCTCAGGGGCCGCAATATAATATAAGGACTGAAACAGAATTTGTAAATATCCCTACCAAGCTTTTGATGGGGTGAATTATGCTACTTGGCATGTTTCCTTTTGTCTTTAAACATAAAAAGGCTATAAATTTAATATCATTTATGACCTGCTTTGGTGGTGAGCAGTTCCAGACAAGCCCCCAATTATATTACAGCCCAATTTATATGCCACTATATAAAATAGAAACTGAAACAGAACTTGTACATATCCCTACATGCTTTTGTAAATGCAAATATGCTATTTTAAAGTAAACTCATAATCTCTTTTTAATCCTAACAATGTAGTTTTACTGACTAACTAATCCTAACTAAGCACTTTTAATGACTAAACTAAATAAAGTGTTTCGCCCCTAAATCAAACCTGAGCGAACATGAATGCAAAAATGAATTCACACCTTGGAGACAAACTGGTGTAACTGTTTCTTGGACTGCAGATCATTGATTCATGCTTTTACCACAGCCCTTCCAACCTCCTTTTGCCGACTTATAAAAAAGCTTTAAATACTGACGCTCCAAATACTGAAACATCACAGGTCTGACACTTGTAGGCACCCCCTTAGTTGGTTTTTGATGCTGAGAGGTGTGACGAAGCTGCAATATATAAGAACAGGTTGACATTTGCGATTAACAATTAAGGTCCTGCAACAGCTAAAGACAGAGCCCTGCCACTGCAAGGCCAGCAGAAGCTGCCAAGGGGCATGACGCCACACTTTTCATCACGCTGAGTAACTTACAGTGTGTGAACAGGAGTCCTTCCAAAACAGAACATTTTATTAAAGATAATTTGGGCTTGTAAGCAGCGAGTGAAAACAAACATCAGACTTGTCGTCAATCAGACACCACTCCTCCTATCCTACAGACTTTAAACTGTCTCACCAATGGAATGGCTTCTCCTAAGGTCAGGTTTTTAGTGAGCTGCAGCTTCTTTGACAGGTCTTTGTCTCTTAACCCCACTAGTAGCTGGTCTCTTATATTCTTGCTCCTGTTTTGCCCAAACTCACAGTTTTCAGATAGTTCATATAATGCTCGGATGAAGTTCTCTACTTTCTCACCTGACTTCGGTGTCCGCTGATGGAACTGTGCTCTCTCGTGTGTGGCGTTCTTTTGTGGAACAAAATACTCATCAAATTTGTTCAGAACAAAGTCAAAGTCCTTTTTTTTGTCTCTTGTGGGGAATGTGAAAGACTTGATTATATTCTAGATTATATGTAAATTACATATGATTATATGTAAATTCTCCAATAAAAATATTCTCAAATAAACAAAATAAAAATGTATACAATCAAATGAATACGTTCTCTTTTTAGGAAATGAATGATGTAGACAAGTGCAACAATAGAAGTTTGAACAGCCTATTATAAAAAGTTCCCATAGCTAAATAAAATAATGACCCATGAAACTATGAGTTGGAAACTTGAACTTTACAGCTTAATCAAAAGTGTTTGTAGCACCACAAATAAATAACAGACATTAAAGTTTGGTCTTTTAACCCAAAAACTAAAGAAATAAAACTCATATCAGCTTCTACTGCACCATACAGGGCTGTTGCGACTACTGTCCAAAACAAACTGGAGTAATAGTATTCAGCTCCATTAAAATCAAAAAGAAAATAAACTAGTGCATCCTGTTTGAAACCTTGCTGGGTCTAGAAGTTCAAAAGTCTAATAATTAAATAATCAAGCTTCAGAATGAAAATTAAAAACTGTTCCCAGTCCAAAAAAACAGTTTACAAATGCTTTAAGTTACAGTAGAGGAATGTGAGTCTTCACTACACAGACAGTGAAATATTTAAGCGGTTTTAATTTATTTGTGATGATCATGGTTATCTTTTTTTAAACTAAATTACAAATCATGGTATTCTAATTTATCGAGATTCACTAATAATCGGAATGAAGGCTTATTACCGCGGCAATAACAGAGAAGATGAAAAAGAGTAAGCTACTCCTGTAATTCACTCATTTACTGCAGTTAACACGTTACCAGCAGAACTGAAACAGCTGAGCCATCAGCAGCCATCATCCAAGAGAAATTATTGTCCGACGGGTAATGTTAGCACATCTGTACTGTACCGTGAGTGGCATACCGAAAAATACAAAGTACCATTACACCCATAGTGTCTCTGAATTGATACAGTATCACCACCACAAAGTATCGCGATACTATGACGCATTGATTTTTCTCCCCCTAGTCTTCGGTATGACCTGTCTGGGGCATGCATTTGCAACCTTTTGGCTGTGAGGCGGATGCTCTACCACTCGGCCATCACTACAGAAATTATATAGAGCTGTTTAAGTGTTAGCAATGGTGAACCAAGTGCAGCAGTTTAAAAACAAAACTAAACTATGCTCCTGCTGACCAACGCTTTCAAAGTAAAAGCCAAGCTTCACAATAACAATGAAATATTTAATCGTGACTTCAATCTCTTTCTATCTGATGGATGAAAAACAGAAAGTAAAACTGAAGTAATAATATTTATAAATTCAGGGAGATGGGGTGAGGAGTTCTGTTATTCGGAGAGGCTCAGAGTAGAGCTGCTGTTCCTCCACATCAAAATGAACAAGCTGAGGTGGTTTGGGCATCTAAGTAGGATACCTCCTGGATGCCTCCTACTTAAGATGTTTCGGGCACGTCCCACTGGGAGGAGACCCAGGGCATGCTGGAGAGATTGTCTTCCCAGGTGTCCCCTCTGAAGCGCTGGAGGAGGTCGCTGGGGAGAGGGAAGTCTGGTTTTCTCTACTTGGACTGCTGCCTTCGCAGCTCGGATCAAAGGAAAAGTGGTACAAGATGGATGGATGGAATTTCGAAGTAGTTTCTGCCGATATCAAATTTAAATTAAATTGTTCAAATAACACTGGTTTTAATATGAAGTCACATCACATAGCTCTATCATTCTTGTAGTCTGCAAATGAAGAGTTTTCCTGCTGTGACCTTACAATTTTGTACAACTAAACCAGTAATTCCTTATCTTTTGAACAGAGACTTTAGTAGTCAATAATAGAACCTTTAGTCCTGTGAACAGCGGTGAACACACTTTTACTGGGGAGCAGCTGCTAAAACAGATCACCAAAAAGCAGCTCCCACCTTATCTGTTCCCAGTGAACACTGAGCTGTACCGAGTGTGTGCACTGTTAATCTGCTGGGTCTATTATCCAAATTATTAACAGAATTTAGGCAGCATGAGGACCCGCCTAATGCCTCATAAATTGCGAAATACCCTGGAGCAGCCTGGCTGCCGCACACAGTTTGTGTGATTGCTTTTGCCTTCGCTAGTTCATAAGTGAAATGAGCCAATCGCAAACATGAGCCATTTGTTAGAGTGTTGGGTAATCAGCCAGCGTAATGAAAAGGTACTGGGGGTTCTGTGGGTTTGCAAATCCAAGGAACCAGACAACAGCTGTGTACAAAGAACACTGCGTTTTCAAACACGTCCAGGGAGGAAAAGTGAGGAGAATATATTTGATTAATGGCATTAAATTTTCCCTTTAGGCTTTGTCGTGCTATCTGATTATGTTTTGAGGCCTATTTATCAACTGTAAAAGCCAGTCAAAAGCTCCATATCTTCCCCAGACACAATATTATCTCGTTGCATAGCTTGAATCCATTATCTGTTGGCTTGGATTGCCGGATCGTTAAGTCAGTATCAGCGAGAGCCGTGGCTTTGTTGTGCAATCGTAATAAATGTGACATGTTCAAAGTAAAAGGCGGCTCAATGCAAGGATAAGGTGTAATGGCAGTGTGGTTGGCAGATAGTGACTTCCATCAGTGATCGTTAAGAATTAAGGACCCAGAGAAACATTAAAAAACAGCACTGGTCTGCAAGAAAGAGAGTTTTACAGAATAAAAGACAAGGTGGGTGGATATTCACGAGCCACCATGGAGGACAACTGTCCTGATAAAGAGAATGAAAGGTGGAGAAACATCCGATTGATTCAGACGTTCTCCCAGAAGGAGAAGAATGTAAATTCAGATAAAACGAACTAACAGGTGGTATCTTTAAGCTGTTGCCCATGACATCAAACAGGATTGAGGAGAGTATTTTAAACATGGACTCATGCTGATGTCATCAGATCCCGCTGTCTCGCCATGTCATGTTGGCCGTCATGATGAAGCTGCTGGAAAGGTTCTCCTCTGGTCACCTAATGCTGAACGACACTTGGGCCACCCCATGTAACTGTACAGAACATTCTGGAAAAACATACTGGACTCTTTGGATGTGACCTACTATCGACAATGAGGGGCCGTGAAGTCTAGAAATGGAACTTTGTTGTTTGTGTTTCAACACTGATAAACAGATGACGAGAGAGCGAGAGAGCCATGGTTAATCGTGGAACAAAATGAAATGAAAAAAGCTGAACTTTTGAAATGTGGATACTGTTTCCAGTTGGAACAGTCTATGGTGTGACTCAAAATACAGACATAATGCCCAATTAATTTCACAAACTACTCATTTTATTTAATTCAGGGTCTTCAAATCAGTTTGCTGGAATATTGCTACCATAACATGTGGACTGTGTCAATCCACAATCCACCTTTCTGTCATAAATGCCCCTCCGGGGCAGGGAAGAGACCCACACGTTGGACTGTGAGCATGTGATAATTTATTACAAACATAAAGTGCACAAAATAACTCAAAAGCCAGAGAGAGATAAACTTACTTCTGGGAGTACAGACATCAGTCAAGACTACAGCGAGGAATGCAAAGAGCAGCGGTCTTAAATAAGGTATAGTACAATAGAACACAGGTGTAGATAGCAGAGCGGGCAGGAGAAAACAGTGATTAATAATCTGGACCAGCTGGGAGCAATGAGAGGGGAGAGACCTGGGCTGACAGCTGACAGGGACACCACCCACACGGAGCAAAAACATGGAAACGCCACTGAAAGCTGTCAATCCAGAGGGAGAACACAACGGTAAAGGATATAAAGAATAAAATATCAATAGAGACTGAGAAATAAATGCAATCTAATACAAAATAAGAGAATAACAAAACTACAGTATAACATAAACAGGAAAATAAGAAATAGTACGAGAAATACAAAAACCAAAAGGCACAAAATACAACAAATATGCAAATATAGAGAAAAGCCATGAGACTGAGCATGGCAGAAACCTCCAGTGCTCAGCTCATGACACCCTCAAAGCGCTACCGTTTCTGATCAGACACTGTAAACGGAGGTGGGGGTCCTTGGGCGAAGGCTGCTGCAGGACCTGACAGCTGGAGGTTCTGGGGTTTGGGACTGGCTCGTGGATGCTGCTAGTCCGGTGGTTCATCTCTCCAAGCAGCAAAGATGAGAAAGGCACATCTGTTGTGAAAAGCCGACGTGAACAGAACTGATGGTTAGGCTAAATCCTAACAGCTAAGCTTGTGGCTGGCTTGCCGCAGGTGAGTGCCCCTTCCATCAGTTCTGGTCATGGATGTCCACTCCCTGGAGATCGAACTGGACCGTCAATGACTGGAGCTCATATCAAAGGGGAAGGTAAGAGATGCAACTGGTGGGATGACAGCTGGTGTGGTTTTACTGAAGTGGTTGCTGGTTGTTTTCACATACAGTATTTCTGCAGTACTTATGAGGTTTTTGGGTTTTTTTTTTTGAGAATGTTCTGGATGGTTGTTTTCATTTTTGACATGCTGATGGCATTAAATGGACCCACGGCTGCAGAAAGCAAGCAGATTTGTGTTTGTCCACTCCCATGTTAAAAATAACAACTTCAGGGTACATTAAATTGGGGGGAAAAGGCATTTTAATTGTGATTAATCACTAGGTTTGTTGTTGTTGTTTAGATTAATTATGAGTTTGTTTGATTTTTAATTAATCGCTGCCCAGAACTAAAAATAGCACATTTCATAGCAAAAAAAAAAAAAAATATATATATATCTGATGTGCCAGCAATAGTAAAGGAGCACTTCTACTTTGCCAAAATAATCCACACACCTATCAAGTGTCACATATTAAGATGCCGATTAAAGGTCATGATTGTTTGTTGCACAGATGTGAAACATAGCTGTCCAAAACATGAAGTGCTCTATATGATGGTCTAGTCAAAAGTGCAGACATCATTTATGGGAGTGTCCAAGTTCATTTTGCTGTTACCCTGGCAGAAAAAAAAACAGCTATTATGCCTGTGAAAAGTGTAAGAAAAATTAACTCCCCTAATTAATCATAGGTGCAAATTTTGCCTTATAAATTTGTGAATTTTTCTCACCATTTGCAACTATTTTCTTGCAAAAGTGACTTTTTTAAACAAAAAATTGTATCTTTTTCTCATAAATTTGTGACCTTAAAAAAAGTCTTTGATATTATTGTTGCCCTAAATGGCACTGGAAATGCTATGCAGTATCATATGTTTTCACAGGTATCTGTATCATTTTTGTCCTGCTAGAATCATGAAAAACCTACAAGGTACATATACTGTGAATAAACAGATTATTGGGCAATAAATTAGGTGTCTTTATCTGACTTCTCATATTTTGCTAATGATCTTTATCTAACAAAGAAAATCTAATTATGCTGTTCACTACTTGAATATGCAAATACACACGTGGACAAAATTGTTGGTACCCCTCTGTTAATGAAAGAAAAACCCACAATGGTCACAGAAATAACTTGAATCTGACAGAAGTGGCTTTTCTATGATTTGTTTTCAACAGTGGTGTCCTCCTTGGTCGTCTCCCATGAAGTCCACTTTGGCTCAAACAATGACTGATGGTGCGATCTGACACTGATGTACCATGACCTTGGAATTCACTATGAATGTGTTTAGAGGTTGTTCTGGGCTCTTTTGTTACCATTCGTATTATCCGTCGTCCTTCCTCCCGCGGCCACGTTCAGGGAGGTTGGCTACAGTCCCGTGGATCTTAAATTTCTGAATAATATGTGCAACTGTAGTCACAGGAACATCAAGCTGCTTGGAGATGGTCTTATAGCCTTTACCTTTAACATGCTTGTCTATAATTTTCTTTCTAATCTCCTGAGTCACATTATTTTCAATCTTTTCTAGGGGTACCATCATTTTTGTCCAGACTTGTTTCATGAGTTTGTTTTTTAAAGTAATTCTGTTGAACCACAATTCAAAAGCATTGTCTGATTTTCACTGGTTAATTTTCATAGAATTTTTATTTATTACCACTTTTGTCAGATTCAAGTTATTTCTGTGACCATTGTGGGTTTTTCTTTCATTAACAGAGGGGTACCAACAATTTTGTCCACGTGTGTACGTCCAGAAATCAAATTATGATTGGTTTACTTGTGTGCCAGAGTTTCACTTTAAAGAATCATTACAAAGATAGTCACCTACTTGAAATGCCTATTTCAGATATTGTTTCATGTAGGCACTCAGGGTAGATAAAGGCTTTTGTGAGCACTCTGAAGACATGACAGTGTGACTTTTTGAGACTTCTATGATTCTAAAGAAAAATTAGGTTGTCAAAAACATAAAAAATGCAAAAGAAAAAATACACAAAAGTAAAAAAAAAACAGTGTTGACAAATGGGGATACTAATAAATACTATAAAAGTACTTAAGTAATATTACATGAGAGGGACTATGGAGGAAGTTCGCTATCAATGAATATCTATGTTGAAGACATCACCGCAGTGATGTATTCATGATACTGTATGACCTCAAGTGTAATATTGCAATACCGCAATGAGTATAATATAGAAAAGAATAGGTAAATTTCCATTTCACACACATGTAACCAAATTAAATATGGTCCAGTGCAGAAGTCAGTGTTTCAGTACATACCGCTTCACCTGTTGAGTAGGTTTTGTGTGTCACGTGACTCACGAAATGTGGCTAGTTTGTTGCTAGCTTGTTAGTGATTTGGCTTCAGCTTCATTAGCTTCTACACTTTGCTCACTTTTTCTTGGCATTTCCAGATGAAAATAAGAGTCCATCACCACAAAGTTATTATTGTTGGCTATTTGTGACAATAAATACAACTCTAGCTTGTCTATTTTGTTGTTAACAGGTGTAAAATATCTATGGGTGAAGGTTTATAAGGCTGGGACTTCTGCAGAGGTCTGACCTTTTAGGTCCGGTGTCATGATGCTGAGCACGGTGCACTCACTGTGCTCATTCTTTCAGTTCTTTTTTTTTGACTATTTCCTGTATTTCCTCATTTCTGGGTAACTACTGACTTCATGTTTGGTTTTGGATGTTTTATGTGATTTGAGTTTGCCAGGTGTTTCTGTTATTGAAAGTTTTTGTTCTTAGTATTGTACTTTGTTATTTACCTTGTGCATCCATGATCATTTAGTTTTATATTATTATTATTATCTGCCTGTTGACATGAGTTTCCTTTCATCCTTGCTCTCACCTCTCGTTTGTATTTAGTCTCCCTGTCTGTATTTCTGGTCGGGTCTTATTTTGTATTGGTAGTCAGTCAACTTTTGCCATTTCCGGTTTGTGCTCTTATTTTGACAGTGTGCTTTGTTGACTTCCTGTATTAGCCCAGTTCGCGGTCTTGCACAGCTGTCATCATTTTTGGATTATTTACTCCTTGCTTCTGTTACCCACACCTGGGTCTATTTGTTAATTCCCTGTGCCTTCTTCAAGGGGTTTGGCCCCGCTGTTTGGCGCAGCACCATTTTCAGCGTTCAAACATAAGTTCCATGTTTGAATTCTACCCTGTAATCTGATGTGATTTCCGCATTTATTTTCTGTATTTTTCCTGCGTGTGCTCCACGTTCATTCCACTGATTATTGTGTGTGTTCCTCTTTTCGCCGGCGTTTTCCTACACCTCAGCCCCCGTACTGTTCAGCACTTTGTTAATTCCTCATTATTAGTTTGTGTTCAGTACTATAATTTGTGTTTGTTATCATTAAACTTGAAAACTCACAGCCGGCATTTGGTGCCTTTATCTTGCCCTGTAAGGGAGTTTATGACATCTGTTTCTTTTCAAACAGCCCTTCACTGTGGAAATTAAGGTATCCAAACAGTATAACAATTCTCAGAAGCCATTGATATTAACTGTAATTCAAAGATTATTAAAATACAGCTGAAGTGGAGTAATACATATTCAAATTCACTGGTGAAGCGTCTGAGTGCAATTATCGGGAATCTCTATTGTCCAATCAGACTGCTCGATCAGCACTAACAGTTGTATAATTTCATGTATTTCTCATGTTCAATAATAGTCAAACAACTTCAGCCTTACAGAAGATGAGTGTAACAGAAAGAACGCACATAATTCAGTAAAGGCTGATACTGAAGCACAGTGTTTTATAAAGAAGACCAAGTTTACATATTTGAGAGCACAAAGACACCACATCGCTGCCCGCTGGCTGTGGATTTCACCTTTGAAAAGAGGGGGGAAATAGGTGATGTGACTGCTTTGGTGTAAAGTCTGGCCTGTCTGACTATGCTCTGGTTTTGATCATCTAGTTTTTCTAGAAAGTAGGCCTCGCTCTCAACAACAGTGCCATGGCCACTACTCAGACACCCAAACATTACCTTTTCAATTTTATTTCATTATTTCTTTCTTTCCTCGACATCTGCCATCGCAGCACTGGTCCGTCTCCCCCCCAAATAGAACAACCGTTGCTTGGAAACAAGCTCATAGCTGCATGCATTTATTAACGTAAATATTAAACCAATCAAATATAAAAAATCCTTATAAATGCATTGTGGCACCCCCTCTGAAGAAGTCCCTTCGATATGTAAAAGAAGCTAAAGAAAATATCTTGCTTCCTGGAAAGTTTCTAATAGAATGTAATACAGAATTTACAGCCCACTTTTCAATTTAAGCCAATTTGATGCCACCTTCAGGTTCATTACCACTCGGTTCATATTAATCTGGAATCTGACAAGTGTCTGAAAGTGACATTATTCCTGATCCGGCTGGAGCAAAATCTGGCATCCGTCTCTTTGTATTTGTGTCACTCTTATGCTGGTGCCAGGTGCAGACTGGCTCCGGAAGGGCAAGGTTATTCCCGGTGGACTGGCCAGTCAGGAGCGGCCATATTGTGTGGCTGTACAGTGGTGTGAAAAAGTGTTTGCCCCCTTCCTGAGTTCTAATTTTTTTGTATGTCTGTCATACTTAAATGTGTCAGATCATCAAACAAATTTAAATATTAGACAATGACAACACAAGTAAACACAAAATGCAGTTGCTATATCAAGGTGTTTATTATTAAGGGGAAAAAAAAATTCCAAACCTAGATGGCCCTGTGTGAAAAACTGATTGCCTTCCCCGTTAAAACATAAATTAACTGTGGTTTATCACATCTTTGGAAAACTGAGTTCAATTTCTGTAGCCACACCCAGGCCTGATTACTGCCACACCTTTCTCAATCAAGAAATCACTTAAATAGGACCTGCTTGACAAAGTGAAGTAGACCAAAAGATCCTCAAAAGCTAGACATCATGCTGTGATCAGAAGAAATTCAGGAACAAATGAGAAACAAAGTAATTGAGATCTATCAGTCTGGAAAAGGTTATAAAGCCACTTCTAAAGCTTTGGGACTCCAGCGAACCACAGTGAGAACCATTATCCACAAATGGCGAAAACATGGAACAGTAGTGAACCTTCCCAGGAGTGGCCCGCCAACCAAAATTACCCCAAGGGCATGCAACGACTCATCCAAGAGGTCACAAAAGACCCCACAACAACATCCAAAGAACTGCAGGCCTCACTTGCCTCAGTTAAGGTCAGTGTTCATGACTCCACCACAAGAAATAGACTTGGCAAAAATGGCCTGCATGGCACAGTTCCAAGACGAAAACCATTGCTGAGAAAAAAGAATATAAAGGCTCGTCTAAATTTTGCCAGACGATCCCCAAGACTTTTGAGAAAATACTCTGTAGACTGATGAGACAAAAGTCGAACTTTTTGGAAGGTGTGTCCCCCATTAATCCAGCGTAAAAGCAACACAGCATTTCAGAAAAGGAACATCATACCAACAGTAAAATATGGTGGTGGTAGTATGATGGTCTGGGGCTATTTTGCTGCTTCAGCACCTGGAAGACTTGTTGTGGGAAATGGAACCATGAATTCTGCTGTCTACCAAAAAATCCTGAAGGAAAATGTCAGGCCATCTTTTTGTGACCTCAAGCTGAAGCGCACTTGGGTTCTGCAGCAGGACAATGATGCAAAACACACCAGCAAGTCCACCTCTGAATGGCTTAAGAAAAACAAAATGAAGACTTTGGAGTGGCCTAGTCAAAGTTCTCACCTGAATCCGATTGAGATGCTGTGACATGACCTTAAAAAGGCGGCTCATGCTCAAAAACCCTCCAGTGTGGCTGAATTACAACAATTCTGCAAAGATGAGTGGACCAAAATTCCTCCACAGCGCTGTAAAAGACTCATTGCCAGTTATCGCAAACACTTGATTGCAGTTGTTGCTGCTAAGGGTGGCCCAACCAGTTGTTAGGTTTAGGGGGCAATCACTTTTTCACACAGGGCCATGTAGCTTTGGATTTTTTTCCCTTTAATAATAAACACCTTCATTTAAAAACTGTATTTTGTGTTTACTTGTGGTATCTTTAATATTTAAATTTGTTTGATGATCTGAAACATTTAGGTGCGACAAACATACAAAAGAATGAGAAATCAGGAAGGGGGAAAACACTTTTTAACACCACTGTATTTGGGTTCTGTCTGGTATTATGTATTTGCCATGTCCAGATATGTGTTGTTGTTCAGTAGTTCTGTGTTGTCTGAGGTATCTTGAAGCCACCGCCGGGCTGCAGGGAAGTGGATAACAATAGAGCTTCCAAATTAGGGTTAGCTTTCTCCACTGTTGTGAGGTGTGCACCACGGCCAACAGTGGCATCTATCTGGGCCTATTAAAGTTCCAAGGTAAATATCTGCCTCCAGCCATGCTCATTTTACACACAGAGACGTTTCGCTACAGTGTGTATATGGAACATTATGGACACAACTTGCTCAGCGTACCAGTGACGATGTGTGTGTTCTTCACTTGCTTCAATCTTCCTCAGCAGCTGTTTAAAAAACCTAAATGCATTGCTATCAGTACTACAAATGGAAATAAGTGTCTTGTCAGCGGCAAAATGGAAGGAAGGTCATGGTGGTGTCAAAAGAAGAGGAGAAGCAGATGAATTAAAAGTGGAAAAAAACCTTACCACTGATGCAGCAAAAGCTATAAAATCACCAAGATGTTTGGAGCTAAAACGGCTTTTACAACAGCTTCTGTCTTATTTCCCCATGTTTTCCAATCATTATATTTGCATTATTGATGTAGCTTTATTCTTTTTTTTTTTTTTGCCTCTGTGGCTCATTGCAGAAGTCCTAATACTGGTTCTTTGCATTCAGTAATAATCCAAACATTTTTTTTACAAAATAAATCCACACACTGAGTAAATACTACATAAAATATAATTTCACTATATTTTTAAATCACTGTTTCTCCTTTCTGCTCTAATGTGTACATTTTCTGTGCAAGTTTTTTTTTTTAAGGTCTTTGAACCTTTAAATTGTTCTACCTAGAAAGGTAGCAAACTAAAGCTGGGGCTCACATATGGCAACACATGCAACCATAATCATCACAATCATATACAGTATGACTGGAATGGCCCCTGGCTCTGCTAGACAGCATCTGTACCGAACAGTTAAAGGGGCCACACTTTCAGATTTAAGTCCTTACAGATTTATTTCAGAGCATTTTCATACATTTTTTTTCCCAACAGAACAATTATGTGATAATTGCTTTCACAATACAACATTTCTTTAACATTCTTAAAGAAGAGTGGGGAACACTTTCTAAAAATGCAATTAAAAAAGGATTTCTTGTCATTCTGTGTGTGTGTGTGTGTGTGTGTGTGTGTGTGTGTGTGTGTAGACTGGACTGTTCAAGGGGTTGGTGGCCACAATATAATGGTAGAAGAAACACTGGGTTTTTTTTTTTTGGGGGGGGGGGGGGGATGAAGGTTTTTGTGGTATCATAGTGGACCAGAAATGCAGAACATGTATTTAGCCATTGGTTGAATGCAAACAGCAGTCAGCTAAACTGAAATTGTGGCTTTCGTTTTTCTGAAAAGGTGAAGAAGGAAGCAGCGGCAGCAGAGCTCCTTGTGCAGAAGCTGAGACGGTGCAGGGTTCAGAGTTGGACACAGAGCAGGAGGCTTCAGGCACAACTTAGAACCACGGTCCTAAATATGTAGGGAAGCTGTTACATGAAATGTAATCAGGGTGCATCACTGACTGCCCGAGAAGTACGGGTTTAAGTTTAGGTTATTTACATTTTTATCTCATTATCTCAGAGGTCCTGAGCCCAGAATAGAATGAGAAAATGATTAATTGACTAAAATAAAAATAAAAAATAGATATTCTTCCTCCCACCTAAAGGCTGTAGCCACAATTATAGCTGGTTTGACACCTTGTATGCCAATATGGTGTTCTGTAAATATAGCAGCTCTCTGTAGAGCAGCGTTGGTCATGATGTACTTGGCAGCAGTGATAATTACTGTGTCTGTGTCGGCCGCATCAACCTTCGGGACATCAGGACATTTGCTTTTGAATTTGTCTGAACAGAAGCTTCAACTTCAACAGGAGGCGCTCCGATTGTCAGCTGATTACAGCCGCTCCTGATCACCTATACTTTTTTCTTCATTTTAGGTTAATTCGTTTAGCATTACCTTAAGTGTACAAATACTGGGAAAGAATGGACATTATGGAGACTAAAACTATGATGTTTGCTGGACAAAAAAGAAGAGGATATTAGCTGAGAACTGGGAGAGCAGCAGCTAACGATGCTAACCATTAACGGATTCTAAATGGTTTTTACTCACAGGCAGACAGAACACCGGAGATAGGTAAGCGTGACGTGACCGACTGTGTGTTTTTGAAGGACAGATAATGAATGTGTGTTCATGTTATCATGGATTTTCCTCCAGCTCAGTAATACCATGTTTAACATTAACTAAAAACTAACTGATGATAGTCACCAAGCAACAGAATAGATTATTACAGTCTGACTGCAGATTAATGCTGGCTACAATTTCAATCAGCTTTCAAATTTATCTGTCACATACAGTATGTGACAGATGACAGATAAATATACAGGATTTTTCACAGTATTAACTATCATAAGCCAACAATTATAAGCTAAACAACTCACCATAACAACTGTGTGGTTCTCCCAACCCGATGTCACAAAAAAAAAGTACCTAATGAACATTTTCTACCCCTCAAAAAAATATCAATTTGTACGTAAAACAAAAATAAAATGTACCTGGACACGTTTTACAAATGGAGTCCATGCCTTCGCACATGGACAAATACATAGAAAAGAAGAACACGCTATACTCACTGCGCATGAGCAGAACAGCACTTGTTTTAGGCAGCCTTCCGACACACTTTTGATTGGTGGGTAGGGGACGGTGGACAGTTAGTCTACATGCTGTTTCGACCGAGACGAACAAAACGTGAGCTCGAGCCCCACGCTGATCTTTGAATGACTTTTTTTGTTATTTTTTCATTTGTTTGTTTTTCACTCCACTAATGGTTAGGATTAGAAACGATGTTTTGGTTAGTTGTCACCTCTAATGGTGAAAGAAAGTGAAGGAAGAGAAACTGGCAAACATTAAGGTGCTGGTAGATATGTTTGTTAAGGCTCTAAACGCCACCTATCCACTGCAAGTGAAAAATGCTTTTTCCGTATCTATGTACGTATGTTTTCCCAGAGTAAAAAAAGGTGCAGATTTATGCTTTTTGGGGTGAGACTGGGCTGGGTTCTCCACTGGTTTCCCTCACACTACAGACTAATTTCTGGCTCATGACTGTTATTTCTCCCAACCCTCCTCTGCTCCTGGTCTGCACAATGTCTAACAGTTTCATAATAATAAGGCCGTGATTGTTCATAAGAATACAGCCTTATGTTTTCCTCCTCTTCAAAGGCTAAGATGATGCAGATTTCCCATTATTGTTTATAGAATAATTTCTCAACATAATAATTAACTGGTGCGGTTAACCTGGGAATTGCTCTTTAGTACATTATGAATGCAGTGCACTCAAATAGATAGACTCAGGTTCATAAACCTCATCTAATATCACTACATTGCATGTCATTATTCTGTTTTTGACAGTGTTTGTGCACACATGGTCAGGTAGTGTTATTAAACAGCATAACTGATAAAGGATGTCAACAGTATTTTCCATTCTGTCAGCTTGGTGGGGCTTAACCAATTAACATACAAACGGGAATCACACATTGCCCGAGCGCACCAGAGGATGAACTCTGCACCCGCCCTACAGCCGGCTGCTTCAGTCATGTTTACAGTTGTCGCCAGTATACTTATTCAGAGAAAGAAAAATGTAACATGTAAACATCCAGACAGACATGAATAATGGTGATATGTAGGGCTGGGTGATAGGGCCCCCGCAAGAAAATCCCCAGGTTTTTTTTAATGCCACGTTCGATTCCCAGTTCGATGCTCTGCTCAGGCCCTTTCTTGTCATATGGGGTGCTGTGTGAAAATGAAGCCACTAACGTTAGCTGCTTTGTGACTGCTGCTTTAGGGCTATTTTCTCATTCAGCAGTAGCTTGCAGTGCAATTAATTTTAGGCGTTGAAAAGGTTCGTCGTGGCACTGCTGTTAGTTGCCACTGCCTTCAAAACGGACTACACAGCGGGGGACTGCTTGTTTGTCGTCAGAAACTGTGAACCCAAACAAATTCCATATGGTAACACTGCTTTTTTTTTTTTAGGAACAAGATGCCACATGCCAAAAAACATGCAAGTTAGGTTAACTGGCACCAAACTGGGGATTCTAAATTGTCCTTAGGTATGAATGTGAGAGTGAATGGTTGTCTCTCTCTCTGTATTGGCCCTGCAATGGACTGGCGATCTGTCCAGGGTGTACCCTGCCTCTCGCCCAAAGATGCTGGGATAGGCTCCAGCCCCCGCCCCCCCCCGCTACCCAAAAAGGATTAAGCAGAAGAAGATGGATGGATGGATCCTCCCTTCTCTCAGTGCATGTCACTATGTTTCATGTGTGGTTGTGTCAGAAAGAGATGGGGGTGGGGGAGAGGCTTAGCGCTGGAGGCTACTGGATTTACTCCAGTGAAAAAAAGTGGAAAAAATGAAATTCTAATGATTTTCATCTTAAGAAAATGTTCCAGACGTATTCAAATACCGGTTTAAAATCAATTATTGCCCATCTCTAGTGACATAGTGGCTTTTCCTCCCACACCTGGTGGTCACTTCTCAGCTAAAATGTGAGAAACTGATTAATTGTAATCACGTGTTTTGGTGGTGATGAGGGCAGAGCACATGGCATAATGGCAGAGCTGTTTCTGGCTATAAAGCAGAGTACACAAACGCAGTGGCCTTCTTAGCCACTAGGGGGCACCCAAGCTGCATGTTCATCCTTATGTTCACAAGAAATTCACAAGTTTTTTTTCTCAAACTTTCTCCTGAATTTGTGACTTCCTTGTTGTAAGTTTGTAACTTTTCTGTGATAAATTTGCAGTTTTTTTCTCTTAAATTTGTTACGTTTTCCTGATAAATTTATGACTTTTTTTTTTAATTTGCCACTTTTTTCTTGAACTGTTTGACCATTATGACCATCATTACATTTGAAGGGAAAAGGGGGAAGCTCGCAAGCCTGAGAACACCATCCTGACTGAAGTACGAGGGTGACAGCATCATGCTGTGGGGGTCTTTTGTTGCAGGGGGTTCTGGTGCACTTCACAAAATAGATGGCATCATGAGGAAAGAACATTATGTGGAAATATTGAAGCAACATCTCAACACATCAGCAAAGAAGTTAAAGCTTGAGCACAAATGGGTCTTCCAAATGGACAATGACCCTAAACATACCACCAAATTAGTTACAAAGTGGCTTAAGCACAAGACAGTCAATATTTTGGAGCGGCCGTCACAAAGCCCTGATCTCAATCCTATAGAAAATTTGTGGGCAGAGCTGAAAAGGTATGATTAAGACAGCCTCTGACAGTTCTGTCAGGAGGAATGGGGCAAAATTCCAGTAAACTATTGTCAGAAGCTTGTGGAAGGATACCCAAAATGTCTGACCCAAGTCAGACAGTTGAAAGGCAATGTTACCAAATATTAAGGACACTTATTTAATCTTCTGACTTATCTTAAAAATTATTTAGCAAATAGAAATAATTTTGGTAATCCTAACTGACCTAAAACAGGAAAAGTTTAGTTTGATTTAATGTCAGATAGTGAGACAAAAAAGTTCTGTCTTTTTATACAGTGTATGGAAACTTCTGGTTTCAACTGTTATTTCATAGGGTTCACATACTTTTTCTTCCCACTGTATGTAATATTTACCACATTTAAGGATTTGATGTACAGTATATTAAAGTAACTGCAAGGCTTGAAATGGTGATGAAGATAAAAGTTTTCAAAGATAACCAACACTGACTTCATATCAACTCTAATAAATTTTCATTACACTCTAAGTTAGCAAAATTACTTTTATGTCGCGTCTTTAAAAAAGTTACACTTTGCTCATCACATTTCCCGCAGGCAAGTTGTTCCCAAGTTAAAGGCCTCTCTCACTGGAAAAAAAAAGAAAGAAGAAAAGATGCTTGATCATCTCGTCTTTGATCTAGGCTTTGAAACGTACAACGGGGATCTTTTTGAAACCCCAAAACTACACTTCTGCGTTGATGACGAGAACAAACGAGAACAAACTCGTTCTTTGTGTGCTCTTCTGCTCTTAATTTGCTCTTAGTTTGAAACATTGTCTGTTGTTAAAAGTATGACTCTGAGCTCGAAAGGATGAACTGAGGAGGGACGGCAGATGAAAGGAGTCACAATCTTTCTCGTGCGGGAGTAACTTATTTCTAATCCACTGTAAACACAACAATAAGAGACAGGAGCTCAGGTTAAAGCATGCCCTTTCACTTTGTCTTCTCTTCCAATCTGTCCTCCATTGATCTGCTGTTACTTTGGAGCCTGTCCTGACAGTTACATTCACTAAACTACAGCAGAAATTAAACCAAGACAGTTGCTTTTCCCCCTGTGCACCAGCCTCTCAGGCCATAAGCAGCGGTTACATGATAACAGCACACCAGCTTATCCTCCAGAAATAATCTCACGGCTAAAATGCTTTAAGACTCCCAAGTTGATATGCAGGGTGAATATTGACCTAAACATCATTTTGAAGTGAGAAAACAGATCTTTAGCTGTTGATTGAGAACAAGTGGAACATGAAATCAGTAAGTTAAATATACAAGTATGTCAAATACACCAGTGAGCTTAAAGATAGTGTCTCAAGCTCCCTTCCTGTTCACTCTTTATACTGCGGACTTCTCACACAACACAACACATTGCCATCTACAGAAGTTCTCTGATGACTCTGCGATCGTTGGTCTCATCTCCAGCGGAGATGAAGCTGAGTACAGAGGGCTTATCCAGGACTTTGTGGACTGGTGCCATCGGAACTGCCTCCAGATCAACGCGAGGAAAACTAAGGAGCTGGTGGTGGACTGCCGCAGGCATGGGCAGCCCCTCACAGCACCAGTAAATATACAGGGAACAGACATCGAGATGGTGACATCCTACAAGTACCTGGGTATTCATCTGAACAATAAACTAGACTGGTCACACAATACTGACGCACTCTACAAGAAGGGACAGCGCAGGCTGTTCCTGCTGAGGAGACTCAGGTCTTTTGGTGTACAAGGGGCACTGCTGAAGTCATTCTATGACACGGTGGTGGCATCAGCCATCACTTTTGGAGTGGTCTGCTGGGGCAGTGGCATTACTGCAGCCGATAGGAAGAGACTGAACAAACTGATTAAGAAAGCTATCTCTGTCCTGGGGCAACGCCTTGATCCGATGGAGGAGATAGGAGAGAGAAGGACGGTGGCTAAACTGTCATCTCTGCTGGAGTCCGAGTTCCACCCTATGCAGGACATACTGGATGCACTGAGGAGCTCATTTAGCAGCAGACTACATCATCCCAGGTGCACAACCGAGAGGTTTCGTAGGTCCTTCCTACCAACGGCTGTCAGACTGTACAACCTAAGCAGGGCTGCTCGCAGAGATAGCAAAAAGACGTAACAAACTAATAGTTGTTTTTTTTTTTGAATGCAAAAGATGCAATAGACTTACACAATGGTCCTCTCCGGCATACAACTAGGAACATACCGGTCGCTATGGAGGGTAAGAATATGTATGGGCACATAATCATACCATGTAGGATAACTAAATAGACGGTTATGCTGTTTCATCCCACCTAGCAACAATGCTCTGCACTGTGTGTGTTTATATATTTACATATTTATTCCATCTAGCTACAATGCTCTGCACTGGGTGTGTTTATATTTATATATCTATATATTTATTCCATCTAGCTACAATGCTCAGCACTGGGTGTGTTTATATTTATATATCTATATATTTATTCCATCTAGCTACAATGCTCCGCACTGTGTTTTTATATATCTACATATTATTCCATCTAGCTACATTGCTCCGCACTGTGTGTGTTTATATACTTGCATATTTATTCCACCTAGCTGCAATGCTCCATACTGTGGGTGTTTATATATTTACATATTTATTCCATCTAGCTACAATGCTCTGCACTGTGTGTTCATATATTCATATATTTATTCCATCCAGCTACAATGCTCTGCACTGTGTGTGTGTGTGTGTGTGTGTGTGTGTGTGTATATTTTATAGTAATATGTACATATGTATATTAGCTGCTCTTGCTTGCTTGTTTTTTTTTTTTTTTTTTTTTTTTTTTTCTTGCCTTCTGATTGTTGCTCTGAGTGTTGCTATCCCTGTGCTGTTGCAATCCTGGAATTTCCCCGTTGTGGGACTAATAAAGGCTTATCTTATCTTATCTTATCTTATCAAGGAGCAGTTATTTTTGGCTTCGCCAATTTTTCACAAAAATCAAGGTTTGCCTCTGTCACTGACAATATTCAACAATGTTTAGCTAGCAGCATTTGTGCAAATGTTTGTGTGTTTGTGAACATTAGTGACCACTAGCATACGTTAGCGAGTGTTTGTGACTATTATGGCCATAGCAGGCGAAGGCCAGAATTGCCTGTTGACCCAGGAATTCCTGTCGTCTGTTTGGACTCTATCGCTAAGGTGGACTAGCCTATTGTATTTTTCACACTTAAGCCCATATCTCATGGAGTGGCGAATGCTGAGGAACGTTCATGAACGTTGCGGTTGTAGAGGTTTCGTCAGGGTTCATAAAAGGTTGCGCAACAGTTTGCAAACAGTTTTTAAGGTCCCAAACATTTTTTCTTATATCTTTTTTCTGCAAACAGTTGCAAACATTTGCAAAATAATTGTAAGCAAACAGTTGTAGTAACACATGTCTGTAAAGTTCTTTTGGTTCACCAAGTAGTGAAAACTAGTAACTATTTTTTTATGAACACTGAATAACCCTCAAATCACAAGGTTCTTGAATGTTCCTCTGCATTCGCCATTCCATGAGATACTAGCTTGATTTTCACCAACATTCATTTGAAAATTTGGCAAATCCAAAAATTGCTGTGTTCACCAGCACTGAACACTCCATGAGATACGACCAGGGCTTGACATTAACACCCGCCCACCCGCTCCTGGCGGGTATATTTCAGCTGTAGTGGGTAAGAGAGTGACTCCCACTAGCCATTTGGTGGGTTGTAGTTTTGTCAAATGATATCTAAATAATAAACCTATCGCAAAGTGAGACTGCAAAACTGCAGCTCCCATAAGCACTATCTGCTCACACACACAGTGTAGTCTCATTAGTCCACTGTCAGACAGCTGCAGCCCAGGAGTCTGGCTCCACAGGTTGGATCATTTTCTTTACAGTCGAGATGAATAGATGAGTGGGCCAAAATTCCTCCACAGCGCTGTAAAAGACTCATTGCCAGTTATCGCAAATGCTTGATTGCAGTTGTTGCTGCTAAGGGTGGCCCAACCAGTTATTAGGTTTAGGGGGCAATCACTTTTTCACACAGGGCCATGTAGGTTTGGATTTTTTTCCCCTTAATAATAAACACCTTCATTTAAAAACTACATTTTGTGTTTCCTTGTGTTATCTTTGTCTATTATTTAAATTTGTTTGATGATCTGAAACATTTAAGTGACAAATATACAAAAAAATGAGAAATCAGGAAGGGGGCAAACACTTTTTCACACCACTGTAGTTGAAGCGATGCACTCCACTGAAGACAGTGTGAGGCAGCAACCGCCAGTGATGTAGTGCTGTTGCACTGGATGGGAGATGTTCACGCATCTCTAATCAGAAGAACTAAAACATAAGCCTGAAACTGGGGAGGGTACCACAGCTGTGGAAAACATCTTGTGTGGTACCTGTACCAAAAACTTCCCACCCCAAAGACCTGAACAGCTACAGACCGGTGGCCTTGACGTCCCACTTGATGAAGACCCTGGAGAGACTGCTCCTTGCTCACCTCCGCCCCCTGGTGGAACCAGCGATGGATCCACTCCAGTTCGCCTACCAGCATGGCATTGGGGTGGAGGATGCGGTGATCTTCCTCCTTCACCGTTCTCTGTCCCACCTGGAGAAGCCCGGGAATATGGTGAGGATCATGTTCTTTGACTTCTCCAGTGCTTTCAACACCATCCAACCGATGATCCTGAAGGACAAGCTGCTGCGCGCAGGGGTGGACCAGCACCTGTCATCATGGATCCTGGACTACCTCACGAACCGGCCTCAGTTTGTGAGAACCCGGGACTGTGTGTCCGACACGATCATCAGTAGCACGGGGGCCCCCCAGGGAACGGTGCTGGCTCCCTTCCTGTTCACTCTTTATACTGCGGACTTCTCACACAACACAACACACTGCCATCTACAGAAGTTCTCTGATGACTCTGCGATCGTTGGCCTCATCTCCAATGGAGATGAAGCTGAGTACAGAGGGCTTATCCAGGACTTCGTGGACTGGTGCCATCGGAACTGCCTCCAGATCAACGCGAGGAAAACTAAGGAGCTGGTGGTGGACTGCCGCAGGCATGGGCAGCCCCTCACAGTACCAGTAAATATACAGGGAACAGACATCGAGATGGTGACATCCTATAAGTACCTGGGTATTCATCTGAACAATAAACTAGACTGGTCACACAATACTGATGCACTCTACAAGAAGGGACAGCGCAGGCTGTTCCTGCTGAGGAGACTCAGGTCTTTTGGTGTACAAGGGGCGCTGCTGAAGTCATTCTATGACACGGTGGTGGCATCAGCCATCACTTTTGGAGTGGTCTGCTGGGGCAGTGGCATTACTGCAGCCGATAGGAAGAGACTGAACAAACTGATTAAGAAAGCTAGCTCTGTCCTGGGGCAGCGCCTTGATCCGATGGAGGAGATAGGAGAGAGAAGGACGGTGGCTAAACTGTCATCTCTGCTGGAGTCCGAGTTCCACCCTATGCAGGACATACTGAATGCACTGAGGAGCTCATTTAGCAGCAGACTACATCATCCCAGGTGCACAACCGAGAGGTTTCGTAGGTCCTTCCTACCAACGGCTGTCAGACTGTACAACCTAAGCAGGGCTGCTCGCAGAGATAGCAAAAAGACGTAACAAACTAATAGTTTTTTGAATGCAAAAGATGCAATAGACTTACACAATGGTCCTCTCCGGCATACAACTAGGAACATACCGGTCGCTATGGAGGGTGAGAATATGTATGGGCACATAATCATACCATGTAGGATAACTAAGTAGACGGTTATGCTGTTTCATTCCATCTAGCAACAATGCTCTGCACTGTGTGTGTTTATATATTTGCATATTTATTCCATCTAGCTACAATGCTCCGTACTGTGGGTGTTTATATATTTATATATCTACATATTATTCCATCTAGCTACATTGCTCCGCACTGTGTGTGTTTATATACTTGCATATTTATTCCACCTAGCTGCAATGCTCCGTACTGTGGGTGTTTATATATTTACATATTTATTCCATCTAGCTACAATGCTCTGCACTGTGTGTTCATATATTCATATATTTATTCCATCCAGCTACAATGCTCTGCACTGTGTGTCTGTGTGTGTGTGTATATATATATATTTTATAGTAATACGTACATATGTTTATTAGCTGCTCTTGCTTGCTTGTTTTTTTTTCTTGCCTTCTGATTGTTGCTCTGAGTGTTGCTATCCCTGTGCTGTTGCAATCCTGGAATTTCCCCGTTGTGGGACTAATAAAGGCTTATCTTATCTTATCTTATCTTAAAAACATTATACTGTATAATGCAGACCAGAGTTATGGTTCTTTATGTGTATTTTCAATGAACCTGCAGCTGTAAAGCTGTAAGAATGGTGAAATATTAAATATTGGGGTAACCAGCCATGATTTTTTTAAAAATAACTGCATGGTACTCCATGTATTTTCACTGAAATTACACAAAGTACCCTTTAATACTGGGCTGGATTATGAAGTGTTACACATTAGCCCGACCTATAACTTTTAATGAGCTCATTGCTTCTTTGTCTCCATGTTTCCTCAATTTTCACCTCTTAAGAAACTCCTAAGCCAGTTAAAAGTCCTCCTCACTTCTCTTAACATATTTTTGGCTGAAGAGCACTTCTAAGGGCTAAGATGCTTTCTAAATAATTTGTTTTTACAAGGATTTTCTCCTAAATGTAGGGGGAAAATCTTAGAAAATGTCATAATTCTGAGAACTTTCGAGGAAATACATCACAAGGAGTAATTTTAAGCCCTAGGACACTTTGCATCGGGGCCCTGGCCATTTTGTCATCCTTCAGTGATCTCTCAGTGATCTCCATCTCTGTGTAAAGGAAGCCCAAATAATCTCTCCGGTGGAGGTGACAATCTAAAAAACAAACAAACAAAAGAAAGTGAAAATATTCACTTTGAAACGTTCCACACTGAAGGCAATGAAACAAAGGCGAAAGGTAAAAAGGAGTTAAAGATAATTAATTTTCTTATCAACACAAATTAATTTGATTCAAGGAGATGAGTCAGTTCAGCGGGACTCATCGTCGCCATGGTAATCTGACTTGTAATTGTGTTTTCTCAGTCTGTCATGTAACACGAGCACATTCTTGATTTTTTTTTACGTCAACATTCATCACATTCACAGCAGCCCATCACTGCAAACATACGTGCTGTCTGTCACGTCGAGAAAACATTCATACAATCAGAGGAGACCCTCTGAGGAGCTCTGCCATCAAAAACGTGACATCCCTAAGATAGGCGGCTTCCATGAGATAATTATGTGAATCATATGAATAACGGTGGTGAGTGCGTGTGTGGTTAATGATGTTTGGAGGTGCTCCATCATGCAAACCATGCTCATGTTCTGATAACCAGGGTACACTGGCGTACAGGAGGATTGGTTTCATCAGAAAACGGGGTTAAAAAAAACCAATGACTGCTTCTGTTTTAACAAGCAGCTTAACGGTCAGCAGCGACAGCCGTTCGTAATGTTTGCTGCTCAGTCGTCCCCTACGTGGATGTGGGAAGTGAAACAGATAAGATGCAGAGTGTCAGCCCCCCCCCCCGCCCCCCGCTGAGCTGTGAAGAGCGATATCGGGATTTGAGTCTTTTTATTCATGTGCAGCTGGTGTAAAACAAGCTCTGATGAATGCACTGTCCGAGGCGTGAGCCATCATTGTGGGAGACGCGGTAATCAACTGTCTCGACTGATCCGTGCAGAGTTTCATCACCTTCCTCTGCTGGATATTGAAGCGACTGACATTGCTTTTTCTGGGTTTTGCAGGTGTGACTGCAGTTCTGATTTTTCCTGGATGCAATTTGAAATAGTAGAGCAGACTTGTGTTGGTGTGCAAGATAACGTTTACACTGAATGCTGCATTACAGTAATAATAGTGTATGCATGTACAGCTGGGAAATAAGTATTGAGCACAACATTTTTCTCTTTAAACATATTTTTGATGAAGCCATTGATTGACCTGAGATTTTCACCTGATATCAGTAACAACCCAAGTAATCCATACATACAAAGAAATCAAGGCAATTGTGTTCACAAAACAAGTTATATTTAATAAAGTGGAATGACACAGGGAATAAGTATTGAGCACATGAAGAAAAAGAGGTGCCAAAAGGCATAGAAAGCCAAGAAACCAGCTGAAATCCATCAGAATTTAGGAAGCCATCCCATCCCCCATCGGAATAAATTAATTTCAGATGGCTAAGTCCTCACTGATAGCTTTAAAAAGGTCTGAATATCAGATTGTCATACCACAAAGAACTCATGATGGGTAGAAGTAAAGAGCTCTCTCTAGACCTTTGCAACCTTATTGTTGCAAAACATAATGATGGCATTGGTTAGGGGTGCATTTCTAAACTGCTGAAATGAACATCATTTTCCAAAATTGAACTTTTTGGACTCCACAATACAGCATGTTTGGAGGAGAAATGGCACTGCACATCCCATCATGGTGTGGGGGTGTCTTTCAGCACATGGTATAGGCAGACTTCATACAATTGGAGAAAAGATGAATGGACAAATGTACAGAGACATCCTTGTTAAGAACCTGTTGCTATCTGCAAAGATGCTGAAGATGAAACGAGGGTGGACATTTCAGCAAGACAATGATGCCAAACATAGAGCCAAGGAAACTCTCAACTGGCTCCAGAGAAGGAAAATAAAACTGCTAGAATGCCCAGTCAGTCACCTGACCTGAATCCAATTGAAAATCTATGGAACAAACTGAAGATGAGAGTTCATAGAAGACACCCACGGAACCTTCAAGATTTGAAGACAGTTTGTGTGGAAGAATGGGCTAAAATCACTCCTGAACAATGCCTGCTCCTAGTTTCTCCATACAGGAGGCGTCTGGAAGCTGTTATTACCAACAAAGGCTTATCTACTAAATATTAAATGAATTCAACCAAGCGTGTTCAATACTTATTCCCTGTGCCATTCCACTTTATTAACCTCTTGCACTCCGTTGTACCATGGACGGGCAAGTCTCTGCGTCCTAGAGCGCACGAGGGCACTCTCGGACGCATGATGGAGATGGTGATGTAGGTGGTGATGGCGTCCAAGCGCGCACTGAAAATAAAAGCTGCAGACACAGCCGCGAACAGATTAGTTCATCTGATTGACCTCTCATTTGACTAATACGAGCCTTGAATTGGGTTTCTGAAACCTTGAAGAACCAATGACTGAAAACCTAGCAAGAAGGACCCGCCTACCAACGCTGTGAATGCAGTGAGCCAATTGAAGCAGAGAAGTTTGCGAGCTGTTTTTTTTAAGGCTGGGTGAAGACTGACTGCTGCAGCGGATCAAAAAAGGACCCGCAGGAAGAACCGTCACAGACCCAGCAGCACGGAGACCATCCACAAATGCAACCTGTGTGACAGGGAGTGCCATTCGCGCATCGGCATGTTCGGCCACAGGCGGTGCTTATTTTGTTTTTGTTCCAGCAGAGTAGACGTTATGATTTCTTCCATGGTCATAGACCGACGGAGGCTGACGACGAAGGCTGAGTGACACATACGCCTTCGCCAGTCTTTTTTTAATTACTACTGTTATTTGTTTTGAAAAATCGTTCGCCAAAAACCGCAATCATGGAAGCACAAAACCGCAATAATGGAATTAAGTTTTGATCGGGTCGCGAGACCAGAACCACGAGCGGACCAGCATCGCGTTCGTCTGACAATGGGGAAGAGAAGTTCGCCAGGACACTGCTGTGAAGAGGTAAGGTGTTATAAGCTAAATTATTCTTTATTCCTGAAAATTGTAAACCAAAATGACTTTTGACCGATCGGTAAATTACAACTGTGCGGCGCACGAAGTCTGAAGTTCGTGCGCCACGGTACACGGTTCGTTCGTCGCGTCCAGACCGTGAATGCCGCCCCCCCCCCCGCTATTCTTCTGTAGCGAGGGGGGGGAGAGCCGCATTGACTGAGCTGCTGTCCCACATCCCACATGAGGCTAATCCGTCATGTAGCGATGGCCGATGTCCATCCTCTGTAGCGAGGGGGGGGACAACCCCCCCCCCACACACACAGACACAGCCCTGAGTGTGACCTTTCATTAGAGCCCAAAATGAAGCTTCTACATTGAAGCATTCAAAAGTTACAGAAGTTTTTCCAAACTGTGCCATTTGGCACAATTTGGCACAGTTCCAAAACGCCTGGGAACAGCCTGAAGAAAAAGCTGTGTAATATATTCATTTTTTGTGGTATTGTTACAAAATTTGGACCTCAGCTGGATAACACTTGGTTCTACATTTCTGTTGCATTTTCCAGCCCGGATCTGAAGCTGTGTGTTATTTGCAAGCATTTGTATCCAAAAAAACACCCAGGCCAAATTTATTTTCTTCAAGTTCACTATGTTTAGATGACTGTAACTCAGTGGCCGGAGCACTTAGAGAGATTATGACTGTTTTGCCAAAAAATTCAAAGTGTTTTCTTTTAAATGAGACCAACCCCATGAAGATGCTGCAAAGGGTTGAAGAACAGCTTTGGATTTAATTTGGGCACATTATTTTTTGGCGTTTTTAGGGAAACTGACCGGAGTGCAAGGGGTTAAATATAACTTGTTTTGTGAACACAGTTGCGTTGATTTCTTTGCATGTATGGATTATTTGGGTTGTTACTGATATCTGGTGAAAATCTCAGGTCAATAGCTCCATCAAAAATATGTTTAATTAGAAAAATGTTGACGTGTTCAATACTTATTTTCCCCGCTGTATGTATATGTACACACAATGATTATCTGACCCTGTAACTTTTATTTGCTCCTGATCCTTTACGGTGCTCTTCTTCTCCTTGTGGCTGCTCCCTTTAGCGGTGTCACTACCCAGTTTGGAGCATGCATGTGCAAGGCACACCACTATCTTGGAACATGAGGTACGGCAACGCATATGGACAAACTTTTGAATTACTTCACTGGCCTGCAAGATTTGGAATATGCACGCGTCATTTGGGATCCTCGCCCGATTTAGACTGCACATGCCATGTCAGACTTTATTCAACAAAAAAATCGCAAACATTTAAAATCATACAATGTGTTTATTTTAGTAGCTTATATGAAAAAAAAACCCATCCGTTTATGCCATTGTATTCTACTGTATTCTATTGTATTTATTAATTATTCAAGAAGATCAGAGACCTACTCCTGACTTCACCCTTTGATAATATTGTTATAGTAGATATATTAGTAAATTGCATTATCATAACGTTTTCTCCACACTCTATCATAATTTGTAATATGTGTGTATTGCCTCAAAATGATCTGAAATTAAGTCTTTGTATTGGAAGCATATATAATCTGTATCTCATTTAATGGAAAAGGAAATATAGTAATTTTATTTATCTTGACACTAAATTAATTTATTATAATAATTAATTCTTTGGAATATGAACAGTTATGTTTTAGGTATTATTCTAATGCTTCCAAAAGCACTCCCAGTCTAAACAGTAATTAACGCCTATCACTTCATTTAGTTCATTAATGCAATGCACACATCCATCACAAAAAAACAAACACATTAAATAATAAAACAAAATAAACTAAAAAAATCTTTGTATATCTTAAGAACTTATATTATAAGACTGAAGAAATAGTCCTGCACACTGCCCTTGTTCGGCATCTTTATTTATTTCACTTAACCTTGATAATTCTTCTAAAATGGCTACAGATGTTTGCCCCGATATTTGCATTTTCCATTGCTTTGGATGGTGGACCCTAGGCATTTAAACTCATCTACCTTCACTACCTCTACTCCTTGCATCTTCACCATTACACCTGCCTGCCTCTCATTCACACACATGTATTCTGTCTTGCTTCTGCTGACTTTCATTCCTCATCTCTCCAGGGAATAAATCTGTCTCACCAGATTCTCTTCCACCTGCTCCCTACTCTCACAATAGATCACAATGTCGTCTGCTAACATCATGGCCCACAGAGACTCCTGCCTGACCTCGTCTGTCAGCCTGTCCATTATCATGGCAAACGAGAAGGGGCTCTGAGCCAGACGATGTCACACTACAGCACACCTCACCACTGCCTCACTGACTTCATACATGTCCTGCACCACCCTCACATACGTGTCTGCCTTAAAATTAACCTAGTTTCAATAGCTATATCTTCTATATGGTATGGCTGATCAACTTTATGCCTCTATAGATACTATAAATACAATAATATACACTGAAAGAATGACTTTGAACTTGTAATTATTACATTGTTTCTTTTTAATTTTACACAGAAATATCATTTAAATGTTTTTATTTAAAATATCACTTTTAATTTGTGTTACTTGATATTTGATTGCAATTTTGTATACTTATTTCTTTATACAAAAGTTACTTTTAAAATCAAGTAATATTTACTAAACAGAAAAGGTAATTTATTGATCATTACATTCTCAGTTTAATGTGTGTTAGTGCTTTGCATGTGTCAAAACGGCTTCTGTTGGCTGATATTTATAACTTTTATTTTTGTTACACCGTTACTGAGCATGAGATGTTGGAGATACACCCCTCCACCGATTACGTTGTGGAATCCATGTGCGTCCCCTGGTAGCTCATAAATGACCAACATAGTGTTTGCCATTGGTTGAGTAATCAAACGGCACATACAGAATGTCTTCACATGGCTTGATTGCATTTGTTTACAATGCTCTGGAGAAAATGGCAATTCATGCTGTAAAATCCATTAAATCTGTAATAATTTAGAGGGAAGTTTATTCATAGATGATAATATACATATAAAATAAAAATCAATTATTTAATAGATAAACCCTAGAAAATTAACACTGAAAAACTTTTATTAAGGTTTTGGAGTAACAAACTAAGGAGAACTGAGTACAATTTACTACCAATGCATAAGTATATCTACCTGAAAAAATAAAGTTCTTAGTAAACTTTACTAGAATATATTTGTAAAATATACTTTTGGTACTGAGTAAAACCTGAGTAACTTTTATTAGAAATTCTAAGTGAAAATATTTGACAAGGTTTAAATAATGACACTACATATTGCAGAAGAAAATACCATAATAGCATTAACAATATACTGTAAAACAGTAAATAAAAGCACGCAGTACAGATGTTACAGTAACACCCAAGCATCCGGCTGCAGGTCCAACATGTAAAATTTACCTGTTTACAGAGTGATTAACCAATTATCTGAGCTATAGGAAATTATCCCCATAGCCGACACGGCTCCCACCCATCCATCACAACAACTTTCATCAGATTGTTCTACATTAAAGTCGTGATGTTGCTTTACAGTGATCTTCTCTCCTTTCAGGAAGGCGGTGCAGAAGAGCGGAGCGGTTTGGTTGGTGTGTGAGGTAGTATTTACGCCGCCTGCTCTCAGTGTTTATACGATGAAACTCGGATGCTGAAACCCCCTAACGATGCCCATCAACAATTTTGTCTCCAGCACATGATACATACGAACGTCATTTAGCCCTCGGCAATAAACGTAAACGGCGAGTGCTGTTAATGAAGATGAAGCAAAGAATAAGGAAGACGGGGAATTTGAGGATTCAAAGTACACCAATAAAATATGACATTAACCACACTTCTGAAGCCAGATGTCAGAGACATGTTTGCTCGCTGCTTTCCTGCCTTCAGGCATACATACATTAGGTTACACTGTACTAATAATGGGCCCGCATGTTTTCACCCGCTGAATTACTTCAACATCAAGAATAAATGACGAGAAGAAAAGCAGTTGGCAAACAGATCAGTTAGAAGAATGCATGGAACCTGTGATTAACTGAGAGGGAAACGAACATATTCATTTTGTTTATGCAGTAGTGACTGTGGGAGCGCCCAGCCACAATAACAACTACTGCTGAATGAAGTGAAAGGCAGCCTGCCATTGTTGAATATCGATTATCCTTTTGTGGCTTTGATAAACGGCTGGTGTTTTATTCATTCACTGTGGCTCAACCTGATGGAGGAATTAAAAAGAATTTAATATGTTGCTAAGGCGGTAATTTAGAGAGCATGTAAGGAGGTGACATATACAGAGAGCAAGGACATAATAGCACTTAGTTTTATATGGCACATTTTGGATTAATTTGATGGGGAAAAATAAAAGCAACTCTGACCTTTTCAACTACACATGAAACTGTCAACAACTACTGCGGTCATGAGGCAAGACAATCAGCAAATTCAGTTTAGATCAAATGACTAAACACTCTTCTACATCAAGACAAGTCTTTTTACCTTCTCCCAGTGTCATTTTAACAGTTTAACCCTGGAACAGCAAAACCTCACAAACTAATATTTTGACCACAGAATTCTACTGAGTAAATTGGAAAGGTATAGGATAAGAGGGGTCGGACTGAGATGGGCGGAAAGCTATTTATGTAACAGACAAGAATTTGTACAAATAGGTGAGCACAAATCACCATTCATGGACATCACTTGTGGTGTGCCCCAGGGGTCAGTTTTAGGACCCAAACTCTTTATTTTATATATAAATGACACATGCAAAGTATCAAAAATTCTGAAATTTATTTTGTTTGTGGATGACACAAATATCCTTTGCACTGGCACTGAGAATTTACAGCAGGTTTTAGAGGTGGTCACAACAGAAATGAAAAGGTTAAAGCAGTGGTTCATCAAAAATAAATTATCTCTAAATTTGTAAAAACAAAGATTATGTTGTTCGGAAATCATCAAATAAATTATGAAATAATGGTAACGATAGATGATACCAAAATTAAAATAGTACAGGAAAATTAGTTTCTGGGCGTGACGCTAGACCATAAAATCTGCTGGAAACCTCACATCAGTCACATCCGGGCCAAGTTAGCAAAATGTACAGGGACATTGGGGAAGACAAGACACATTTTGGACTATAAATACAGGTGTTGCACTGTATATTGATGACCTATATAGATGTAAGCTTGTAAATGAAATGTCCTCAGCACTACCAGGGATTCTGGAATGTGTTACTGTTGAGATTGACCTAGACAAAACAAAAAATCTAATCATAAGCTGCATATACAGAACGCCGGGAACTTGCATTGAGACATTCAGAGATAAATTAGTCGAGCTGTACAATAATATTACTAGTAAGAAAATGGTAGCAATTTGTGGAGATTTCAATATTGATCTACTTAATCCACATCAACAAAATGTAGTTACAGAGTTCATGAACTCTATGTACAGCATGAGTCTATATCCCACAATAACACATCCCAGTAGAATCACAGCTCACTCTGCTACACTTATTGACAACCTGTTTGTCAATGTTCTCGACAAGAAAATAGAAAGTGGATTATTGATAAATGATATAAGCGACCACTTGCCAATCTTTGCACTTATCCATGGCCACACGGGGCCCAACCCAGAAAAAATCTCAAAATCGTTCAGACACAAATCACCAAACTCAAACAAATTAACGCTCAATTTAAGCAAGACAAAATTTATAGTCTTTAACAACCATCACAACTACCCAGTACCCAAACTCAGTGTAAATGGTGTAGAGATTGAAAGGGTATCCGAAACTAAATTCCTTGGAGTAATAATTGATAACAAACTGTGTTGGAAGCCACATATTAATTATATAAAAGGTAAAGTATCCAAATCAATTGCAATATTACACAGAGTGAAAAATTTGCTGAATCAACCCACACTATACACCTTGTATCATTCATTAATACTCCCATACATGACATACTGTAATGAAGTATGGGGAAATACATATAAAACAAACATATATCCACTCTTTATGCTTCAAAAGAGAGCTATTAGAATAATCAACAAAGCAGCTTACAGGGAACCAACAAACCCACTTTTTCTTAAACAAAAAACTCTCAAGTTGAAAGATCTGATCGACTTTAAAACCGCAATAATAATGTTCAAAGTGAAGAATCTATCACTGCCCGCAAATATCCAAAAGTTGTTCCAAACAAGGGAGAAACGATATCACTTCAGAGGAACATGTATATTTCAAAAGCCTACAGTGAGAACAACTACCAAGCAACACTGTATTTCAGTGCAAGGTGTCAGATTATGGAACGATTTTGGACCTGAATTAAAATCATGTACAAAGCTTGGACAATTTAAACAAAAACTAAAGGAAGAAATACTCCAAACATATTTACAAGACGACATGTAAACTCACATAAGGATTGACATTTCCAGCCTGTGTTGTGTTATAGCTTAGTTTTTCTTTTTTCTCTGTGACACTATGTCTTAGATTTGTTTTTGAATAGTAACCGCTTAACTTAGACTAGCTCAGTTTTCTTTTTCTCTCAGTCATATTTTGTCTTAGCCTTGTTTTAAATTGTAATCGCTCTTGTCTTGTTTTCTCTTTTTTCTCCTTTGAATTCTTGGATGGAATATGGGTGGGCAATATAAGCTGCGGCTTCAGCCATCACCCATTTCGGATAACTCACGTGGAATTGTATAGTAGAAGGAGTCTTTGTCTAATTTGACCTTGTTATATTATACAGTTTCTTTTAACCTGTAATGTACTATCCGAAATAAAAATAAATAAATAAAAAATAAATAAAATAAATCGTTATACTTACTGTACAATTCACTGTTTTTACCATATCTTAACTACTGTGTAGAGGTCTGGGGAAACACCTACAAAACCAACCTACAGCCAATATGCACATTACAAAAAAAGCTACAAGGATAATAAATAAGGTAGGATATAGAGACCACACCAACTCAATGTTTTTAAAGTCACATGCTATGAAGTTCATGAATTTAGTTAAATTTAAGACAGCACAAATAATGTACAGGGCAATTAATAATCAACTTCCAACTAATATACAAAAAATATTCAAAAAAAGAGACAATGATTACAATTTGAGAGGAGACTTTACAAAACTGAAGGCTTGAACAACAAAGAAAAGTATGCATATCTGTCTGTGGTGTGGATTTGTGGAACAGTCTGGAGCTGGAACTGAAACTACGTACAAACAGAAACCAATTCAAAAAGAGGTATAAATATTATTTGCTAAAAAAAATACGTTAGAGATGTAGTATTAATATGTAAGATGCATTAAACTCACTCTGGGATACTGGCTGAATACTTGTGTAGTAGGTGGGACAGTACTGTGTACATCTATGTTGTTTTGGGCTGGGTATGCATATGTATGGGCTGTATGTATGTAAGGATGGATGTGTAGTAATGCTGATATGTATAAAAATATAGTTAATAATGTCTACTTAATGTAGATGTTATATTAATGTTCTTAATAGAGGTAAGATGTACATATTTCACATGGGTTGTATTTAGTGGAAAAAAGTTATAGTAAATGTAGTATCTCACAAAAATGAGTACACCCCTCACATTTTTGTAAATATTTTATTTTATCTTTTCAAGAGTCAACATTGAAGATATGACACTTTGATACAATGTAAAGTAGTCAGTGTACAGCTTGTATAACAGTGTAAATTTGCTGTCCCCTCAAAATAACTCAACACACAGCCATAAATGTCTAAACCACTGGCAACAAAAGTGAGTACAACCCCAAGTGAAAATATCCAAATTGTGGCCAATTAGCCATTTCCCCTCCCCGGTGTCATGTGACTCATTAGTGTTACAAGATCTCAGGTGTGAATGGGGAGCAGGTGTGTTAAATTTGGTGTTAACGCTCTCACACGCTCTCATACTTGTCATGGACTGGGTTGGATGTTCTTCCAACCCTGCTCCATGGCGTGTGGCTGTGTTTCTCCTGAACTGTTTGTTTCCTTAATTTGATCTGGCAGCTCTTTAGGAGCCTCTGGGTCCTTGGCTCCTGCCAGCTGACAGCCACACCTCCCTCTCCCTGCCAGCACCTACCAGCTGTTTGTCATTATCGGTTGCACTCCCTCCACGCACACACACACACGCAATTGTCCACACCTGCATTCATTCAGCACTTCTGCACTCACTCAGCTCATTAGTAGTTGCATCATTTAAGTTCTGTGCTTGCTGTTGTGCATTGCCGGATTATTGTTTGAACTGTGTGTTTGTACTGTTCATTTCTGTGTATGCATGACTAGATGCCCTGCCTGTTTTTCAGTACCGCATCACTCTGCATGTCATTAGTGTTCTCTGTTGCTTTTTGTTCTGTTCTGCACTTTGCACTGTGACTCGGACTAATTCGGACTGCTCCAGCCTCATGAGTACTATTTGCTTCGCTCCTGCCTTCCAGTTACGTCTGGAGGCATTTCTGGGCTCATTATTTGTTCCCCCACTTTCAGTTTCACCTGCAGTGCTTTGGAACACTTTTCTTGTGTGTACTCACCTGAGTTCTGTCGAGCGTCCTTGCAGTTATCCCTGTACGCCTGGTGACATTCTTGTGTTTGTTTAGTGGACTGTTTCGTTGGACTGTTTTTGTACAATAAATACACTCAACTCACTCCTGCATTTGGGTTTTATCTTTCCTGCCTCAAATGGGCAGGAAATTCATGACAATACTGGTCACTGAAAGTTCAATATGGCACCTATGGCAAACAACTCCATGAGGATCTGAAAAAAGAATTGATGCTCTACATAAAGATGGCCTGGGCTATAAAAAGATTCCCAACTCCCTGAAACTGAGCTGCAGCACGATGGCCAAGACCATATGGCGGTTTAACAGGACAGGTTCCACTCAGAACAGGCCTCGCCATGGTCAACCAAAGAAGTTGAGTGCACGTGGTCAGCGTCATATCCAGAGGTTGTCTTTTGAAAACAGACGTTTGAGTGCTGCCAGCATTGCTGCAGAGATTGAAGGGGTGGGGGTGGGAGTGGGGGGGGGTCAGCCTGTCAGTGCTCAGACCATACGCCGTACACTGCATCAAATTGGTCTGCATGGCTGTCGGCTCAGAAGGAAGCCTCTTTTAAAGATTATGCACAAGAAAGCCCGCAAACAGTTTGCTGAAGACAAGCACACTAAGGACATGGATTACTGGAACCATGTCGTGTGGTCTGATGAGACCAACATGAACTTATTTGGTTCAGATGGTGTCAAGCGTGTGTGGCGGCAACTAGGTGAGGAGTACAAAGACAAGTGTGTCTTGCCTACAGTCAAGCATGGTGGTGGAAGCGTCATGGTTTGGGGCTGCATGAGTGCTGCCGGCACTGGGGAGCTACAGTTCATTGAGGGAATGCCAACATGTACTGTGGCATACTGAAGCAGAGCATGATCCCCTCCCTTTGGAAACTGGGCCGCAGGACAACCACTGCCTTGCTAAAGAAACTGAGGGTAAAGGTGATGGACTGGCTAAGCATGTCTCCAGACCTAAACCTTATTGAGCATCTGTGGAGAGTCCTCAAAAAGAAGGTGGAGGAGTGCAAGGTCCCTCACATCCTCCAGCTCTGTGATGTCGTCATGGAGGAGTAGAAGAGGATTCCAGTGGCAACCTGTGAAGCTCTAGTGAACTCCATTCCCAAGAGAGTTACGGCAGTGCTGGAAAATAATGGTGGGCACACAAAATATTGACACATTGGGCACAATTTGGACATTTTCACTTAGGGGTGCAGTCACTTTTGTTGCCAGCGGTTTAAACATTAATGGCTGTGTGTTGAGTTATTTTGAGGGGACAGCAAATTTACACTGGTATACAAGCTGTACACTGACTACATTGTATCAAAGTGTCATATCTTCAGTGTTGTCCCATGAAAAGATATAATAAAATATTAACAAAAATTAAGGGGTGTACTCACTTTTGTGAGATACTCTAAGTGTTAACCTCTTCGTTTTCCTTTTTGAACGCTGTACACTATGTCTCTTTTTTATTACACTTATCTGTCACAACTCGCTCTCGCCTGTCTCCCGCTCCAGCTGCGCGTACACCTGTGCCTCATCAAGCTCGGGCTATTTAGCCCGCTCCGCCTGGAGCCTCAGTCTGGAGCCGTCTGCTCTCCAATGCTCGTCATTCCAGCGCTCGCCTACTCTCTGACTGCCAGCGCTTCTCTGAACCATTCCTCATCAAGCACGTAAGCAACATCCTCTCACCTTTTCTCCAGTCTCTCCTCTGTGCACAGGTGGATCCTCTGGCGGCGGATCCCTCCCTCATCCACGCCATCACCTTCCTCGCCGCGCCGAGCGCGCAACGCAACGCTGTCTTCCAGGCAGGAGACCTGCGGCTAAGCCAACGCCAGCCACCATTCCACCTGCAAGGTTGTCTGGCTGCACGGCGCACTGCTTCGCCCTTGACGCATCCCGTCCTCCTACAACACATCACATCCTGCACACATGCACTCACACACTCATTATTTCCTTAATAAAACTGTTGAATCTCACTCGAGCTTGTGTGCATGTTCCCTGGGTCCGAACTTATGTCATTATCATTTGTTTTGTTTTTTGTTCGAAATAAAGTATTTCATCATCAAAGGAGCCCCTATGTGCAGTTTTCCACCTGCTGACACAGCTGCCAGAGGAGTTGATGAAAGGTCTGGGGCATACGTTGTTTAAAATGACTCAGGCTTTAAATATTGCAGCACCATTTCACACATGGGTAAGGAGCTCTCCTCAAAACAGGCTGTTTTTAAATATTAGTGAGCCCCAGCTCACCCCACTTTGCCTCTTTCACTATTTCTCACAGATTTTGTCTTGTTGGCGACACCATATTTGAAGCTAATGTTAGCTTTCAGCTTTGGTTGAACAAATATCAGCTGAACGCGAGAGTGTAAAAGCCCCAAAAAAGGGTTATTGGGAACAGGTGTGTGTGGTTTGAGGGTTTGACACCAGAAGACTGATCCCTATGGTGTGATAAGAGATTGCAACAACTCTAAATGAATGGTTAACTCTGCTAATGGCAGCTACTTGTTGCTAATCAAGGAAATGTCCAGTCCGAACTGTATTAGAATAAGGTGAGATAATGTCTGTGAAGTAAATGTGTAGTCCAGCATTGGTAGATGGTCCAGCAGGGATAGATGGCATATATAAAAACAGACATAAAGAAAGACAAAGAAATAAAGACATGGTTGCCAGCAGGCTCTTCTCTCATTTTTTATGTCCTCCAAGTTGGTCAGAAATCAGCCAAAATCAACCCGACTATCTCAGCCAAAATATAAATAAGGCAGAGTGGCCTGAGTTATATTATCAACCGTGGATTCATGAACAAGTCGGTCTAGTACGGTGATCACAATTTACAAAAAATAGCCATAAAATCCATTGCCACGCTGTTTAACAATGCTGAGCTAGCAATCCTAACAGTATAGGAGTCTGTGTCATGCCAACCATAAAATAACAAAACAGGTTAGAATGACGAGATGCATCACTGACTGTTAATTAATGAATGAACCATGCACAAAGATGTCTAGTAGGGTGACTAGAATTTGCAGAGAATTGCTCTAAAAGTCCTGGTTGGACTGCTAGCTATCTTGCTAGCTGAGTTAGCTGCACTGTAGCCATGTGAGCTCCCAGGCTGAGCAGGAAATTTCCTGGTCTCCTCCAAGGAGAGGGTGTACCAGACCAGGCAGGGGCCATGTCTGTATCAGGTCTGTTCACAGTTTCAAACTCCTGTAATGACTGCTCCCAGGGTTTCCTCTGGTAACATTTCTGTGTGGAGGGCTGCCACCTTTGAAGTTATGCCGCCACATCAAGGAAATATAAATTTAAGAAAAAATATGAAGGAAAGATGCTCTGTAAGCACGCACACGGACAACGTGCGTGACCATCAGCCGCTCCCAGAGTTCAGAAGTGCCCTGCCCGCATGTTCCAGTCGGCAGGCAGAGTGTCTTTCTAGCGTTGCTGTCCAAGAGAAGCATGAGCTTATTAAAGTACTTAATGGGGAAAAAAAGCAGAAGAGGTATGTAAGCAATGGAGGCATTTATCGCGGTTTTAACCTGCTGGTAATGGGAACAACAACGAAGCGTTGCTTAGCTAACAGGTCTGGTTAGACTTCATATGCAGGGAAAGGCAAGAGTGACTGAATCGCTGAGCATTTACTTCACCAGCTACTTCAATAACTAAGTTATGTTCATTATTATGTACCTGGCAAGTTAAGATGACCGAAATTCATGAAGTCAATGACTTTAATGCATCAACAGCATTAAGACAAACTAAACGTGCCAACATTTGGATTTAAAAAAAGGGAGTTTTTTCCTGCTGTCTGGTTAGTGAGGAGAATTCTAAAAAAAACTATAAATATATAGAAATATTATAACAGAAATAACAGAATCTTTGGTAATTTAAGTTAATTTATTTAATTAAATATAATTTTTATTTATATTTTTTCTTTGAAATCAGAGTTAAAATATTGTTCTGTTCTGGCTCTGCAAAATTACGGTCAAAAATGTAAATTCTATAAGAAATAAAGTCAAAATTTTACCATAAATCTGTTTCAAATTTATAAAAAAACCTAATTTTATTTTAATAAATAAAAAATTAGCTATAAAATAATCCACAAATTTATAATAAAGTCTCAAATGTACAAGAAAAAAAATCAGTTTTACAAGAGGAAATTACAAATTTAAGGAAAACGGTTCAAATTTGGATACATTTACAGAGAAAAGTAGAAAACTATAAGACAATTGTTATAAATTTTGGTGAAAAACCTCAAACCTTCAAGACTGAAGTCATTACTCAAGTTTTTAAGTGGGGGCTCTTTGTACCTTTAGAAATTTTTGGTTGTCTACTCTTAATGATTAATTTCATAGCACTGCTTTTTGTGTTTTGTGTTTGATTGGACAGCAAACTCTCCTGACCTAAACCCCCATCTATGCAGCATTGTCAAGAGGAAGATGAGAGACACAAGATTCAACAATGCAGACAAGCTGAAGGTCACTATCAAAGCAATCTGGACCTTCATAACACCTCAGCAATGCCACAGGCTGATCACCTCCATGCCACGCCACATTGATACAGTAATTAATCCAAAAGGAGCCCTGACCAAGTATTGAGTGTGTACATGGACATACTTTTCAGTCCATTAACATTTATATTAAAAAAAACTATTTTTTAAAATTAATTTTATGTACTGGGCTGCACGGTGGCGCAGTGGTTAGCACTGCGGCAGCACAGTTTACCCTTGGCCGGGGGATTGTGGGGATCGTGGGATCGTGGGTTCAATCCCAGCCCCCGACCAACAGTGATCTGTGTGGAGTTTGCATGTTCTCCCTGTGTTGCGTGGGTTTACTCCGGGATTTCTCCGGTTTCCTCCCACAATCCAAAGACATGCATATTAGGTTAATTGGCTGTTCTAAATTGTCCCTAGATATCTGTTTCCTATAGGCCCTTAGAATAGAGGGTTAGTATTAATGAAAGCGCTTTGAGTGGTCTTTGTGACTAGAAAAGCGCTATATAAGTGCAGGTTAGTTAGTTAGTTAGTTAGTACTATTCTATTTTTTGAGAAACTTAATGTGAGGTTTTCATGGGCTGTAAGCCATAATAGAATTTGGATTAAACTAAATGGATCACCTGAGCAAGCAAAGAGTATAATGATCAGAGATGCTACTGACTTAGATAAATACAGATGAACACTGATTAGAAAATTATGAGCCAATGATAATCCATATTCATACACACGATAAGAATAGTTCTTCTGATACACCATGCCAAAGTACTTTAATAAAAATAACCAAAACAAACAAAAACTTATGACCGACTCAAGTAGACATCAATTATCCCCAGTTGGAGGAAGTCATTTGACACAGAATGAGGAAACTCAAACTCTGAAAACATACCATTATGCTGAACATAAACCACAAGAGATGGAGAATGATATTGATCCTGATAACCACTTTTTCAATAATATTCATAACCACTGTGAATATTACACTGAAAAACAATTCAAAAGTCAAATGCAATTAGATGGTAAACTGTCAATAATACACTTCAATAGCAGTCTTAAAGTCTTAACAAAAACTTTCCACAGATTCAGGACTATTTAAAACAGCTAGACAGAAAATTCACAGCTATTGCAGTCTCTGAAACTTGGCTTAACGAAGAGCAGGCTCCCCTGATGGCAATAGAAGGATATCAGATGTTTTATATTAACAGAACTCAAAAAAAGGGTGGTGGTGTTGCACTGTATATTGATGACCTGTACAGGTGTAAGCTTGTAAATGAAATGTCCTTAGCACTACCAGGGATTTTGGAATGTGTTACTGTTGAGATTGACCTAGACAAAACAAAAAATCTAATCATAAGCTGCATATATAGAACGCCGGGAACTTGCATTGAGACATTCAGAGATAAATTAGTCGAGCTGTACAATAATATTACTAGTAAGAAAATGGTAGCAATTTGTGGAGATTTCAATATTGACTTACTGAATCCTCATCAACAAAATGTAGTTACAGAGTTCATGAACTCTATGTACAGCATGAGTCTATATCCCACAATAACACATCCCAGTAGAATCACAGTTCACTCTGCTACACTTATTGACAACCTGTTTGTCAATGTTTTCGATAAGAAAATAGAAAGTGGATTATTGATAAATGATATAAGTGACCACTTGCCAACCTTTGCACTAATCCATGGCCACACGGGGCCCAACGCAGAAAAAACTTCAAAATCGTTCAGACACAAATCACCAAATGCAATCAGTTCTCTTAAAGAGGACTTGCTGAAGCAAGACTGGACATAAGTCTATGTATCAGATGCAAATGAAGCCTATGACACATTTATAAATATTGTAACCACTCTTTATGAAAAAAACTGCCCATTAGTAATAAAAAAGCTTAAACACAAATTTGCTAATAAGCCATGGTTAACCAAAGGACTACAAAAGGCGTGTAAAAAGAAAAATTTATTATATAAAGCTTTCCTAAAGAAAAGAACAAAAGAAGCAGAGCAGCAGTATAAAACATACAAAAATAAGTTAACATATATAATAAGATGTAGTAAAAGAGACTATTACAGTAAAGAACTGGAGAAAAACAGAGACAATATTAAAAATACATGGACAATACTCAACAGTATCCTTGGAAATAAAAGCAGAAATACAAGCTACCCAACTAATATTCCAAAAAATAATAAAACGACTCAGAGTGTGAATATTGCGTCACCTGCAGATGAATTTAATAATTTTTTTGTTAACATTGGACCTAAACTGGCCCGAGAAATACCCACTACGGTGCCAACAGGTGATACAATATGCAATAACACTGCTGTAAAAGACTCCATCTTCATAAAGAACACAGACGAAAGAGAGGTCATTGAAATTGTTAAATCGTTCAAAAGTAAAACATTTACTGACTGTGATGGTATTGACATGCTACTAGTCAAAACTGTTATCGAATGCATAGTAAAACCAATGACGTATATCTGCAACCTGTCTCTCCAATCAGGTATATTTCCCAATGCAATGAAAATAGCTAAAGTAATTCCGATATACAAGACGGGCGACAGAGGGGAACTCTCAAACTATAGACCAATTTCACTATTACCGCAATTTTCCAAGATACTTGAAAAAATATTCTATGAGAGAATTGACAACTTCATACTGAAGAATGATTTACTATGTGAGCAGCAATATGGGTTCAGACACAAGAGGACAACTGCATATGCCCTAATGGAATTTACAGAAAAAATATCAACAGCCATTGAAAATAAAGAGTATTCAGTTGGAGTATTCCTAGATCTTAAAAAAGCATTTGATACAGTAGATCCTAATTTATTATTAAAGAAACTACAAAATTCTGGTATTAGAGGGGTAGCACTGTCCTGGTTAAGTAGTTACTTAAAGAATAGATATCAGTATGTATGTGTTAGCAACAAAAACTCAGAGTTGCTGAAGGTCACCTGTGGAGTCCCACAGGGTTCAGTTTTGGGACCATTATTATTCAATATGTATATAAACAATATATGTAAAGTTTCAGAAAAAATGGACTTAATATTGTTTGCCGATGATACTAATCTACTATGCAGTGGAAACAATTTGGAACAACTTCTGGATACACTCGGGAAGGAATTAGAAAAGCTTAAACTGTGGTTTGATTCAAACAAATTAACGCTCAATTTAAGTAAGACAAAATTTATAGTCTTTAACAACCATCACAACAATCCAATACCCAAACTCAGTGTAAATGGTGTAGAGACTGAAAGGGTATCTGAAACTAAATTCCTTGGAGTAATAATTGATAACAAACTGTGTTGAAAGTCACATATTAATTATATTAAAGGTAAAGTTTCCAAATCAATTGCAATATTACACAGAGTGAAATATTTGCTGAATCAACCCACACTATACACCTTGTATCATTCATTAATACTCCCATACATGACATATTGTAATGAAGTATGGGGAAATACATACAAAACAAACATATATCCACTCTTTATGCTTCAAAAGAGAGCTATTAGAATAATAAACAAAGCAGCTTACAGGGAACCAACAAACCCACTTTTTCTTAAACAAAAAACTCTCAAGTTGAAAGATCTGGTTGACTTTAAAACCGCAATAATAATGTTCAAAGTGAAGAATTTATCACTGCCCGCAAATATCCAAAAGTTGTTCCAAACAAGGGAGAAACGATATTACTTCAGAGGAACATGTATATTTCAAAAGCCTACAGTGAGAACAACCACCAAGCAACACTGTATTTCAGTGCAAGGAGTCAGATTATGGAACGATTATGGACCTGAATTAAAATCATGTACAACGCTTGGACAATTTAAACAAAAACTAAAGGAAGAAATACTCCAAACATATTTACAAGACGACATGTAAACTCACATAAGGATTGACATTTCCAGCCTGTGTTGTGTTGTAGCTTAGTTTTTTTTTTTTTTTTTCTCTCTGTGACATTCTGTCTTAGATTTGTCTTGAATAGTAACCGCTTAACCTAGCTTAGCTTAGTTTTCTTTTTTTCTCTCAGTCACACTTTGTCTTAGCTTTGTTCTAAATTGTAATCACTCTTGTCTTGTTTACTCTTTTTTCTTTTGAATTCTTGGATGGAATATGGGTGGGCAATATAAGCTGCGGCTTCAGCCATCACCCATTTCGGATAACTCACGTGGAATTGTTTAGTAGAAGGAGTCTTTGTCTAATTTGACCTTGTTGTTATATTATACAGTTTCTTTTAACCTGTACTGTATTATCCGAAATAAATAAATTCATTCAAATAAATTCATTCATTCATAATCATCAAAATTAAAATAAATAAACACTTGAAATATATCACTCTCTGTGTAATGAATCTATATAATATATGGGTTTCACTTTCTGAAATGAGTGACAAAAAATATTGAACTTTTTCATGATATTATAATTTTTTGAGATGTACCTGTACACTGCTCACAAAAAGTTAGGGATATTAGACTTTCTGGTGACATTTCAGGATGCACCTAAAATGTGCTATAACCTTTACAGGTGACCTTCTCTAGCCTTTTGAATGCACATGTCTAACTGTTCAATGTTTCAGTACTTTTTGCATAACTTGCTGTTCTCTAACAAGGTGTTTAATGGCAAAATTTGCAACAGGTGTTTGAGCCATGAACTGACCATTAAGTTTTCTGGTTCAGTTACAGTTGGTATTTAAACAGTCCTCATCATCATGCTGTTCACATTTTGCCATCACTGACACCAAGACGACACCTAACAATTGATCACCAGTATCTCACCACTGTGAGGCTTCAAACAGGTTGTTCTCAGAGGAAAGTGGCCACTGAGCTTAGAGTGTCACAGAGTGTCATCAGCAGGTTGCAACAGAGATACAGAGAGACTGGAAGAATCACAAAAAGGCATAGAAGTGGACGTCCTTGGGCCACATCCCACACTGATGACTGCTTCATTGTGAACAGTGCCCTGCGGAACTGGATGATGAATGCCATTCAACTCCAGGCACATTTAAGGGAGGTGAGAAGCCCCCAAGTGTCACATCAGACCATTCAGAACCATTTACAGCAGCATGGTCTGCATGCTAGACAACCTGCAAGGGTACCTGAACACACCACCAGGCACAAGCATCATCATTCTGCATGGGCAAGGGAGCATTTACGCTGGACAAGGGACCAGTGAGCCTCAGTGGTGTTCTCTGATTAAAGTCCATTCACGTTGAGCAGAATTGATGGCCGCCAACAATGTTGGAGATGTCAAGAAGAGTGCTACGCATCAGCCACTGTTGTCACCAGACAAGCCTTTGGTGGTGGCGGTGTTACAGTCTGGGCAGGTGCGTTTAGTAAATACAGAACTGCCCTACACCTCGTGAATGGTACAGTGACAAGCTGATACTACCTGAATAACATTATTAAGCCAGTCATTGTGCCCCTGCATGGACAACACAGGCCTAATTTCATCTTCATGGACAACAATGCTCCAGCTCATCAAGGTCACATCATTAGGGAATGGCTGCTGCAGGCTGGGGTACCTCAAATGGAGTGGCCTGCACTTTCTCCAGACCTGAATCCCATAGAAAACTTATGGCATCAGCTGAATCGCTGTGTAGAGGCTCGTAACCCTGCACCCCACAACCTCAATGACCTGAGGGCCGTCCTTCAGGAATGGTGAAATGCTATGCCTCAGCAGACAATAAGCTGACTTGTGAACAGCATGAGACGTTGCTGTCAAGCTGTAATTGATGCTCAAGGGCACATTCAATTCAGTTCAATTCAACTTTATTTATATAGCGCCATTTCACAACAACAGTCATCTCATAGCACTTTCAACTGTAGGGGAAACCTCCACAGTTGCAGAAAGACCCCAGCAATCAGGCGATCCCCTGTGAGCAAGCGCTTGGCGACGGTGGAGAGGAAAAACTCCCTTTTAACAGGAAGAAACCTCCAGCAGAACCAGGCTCAGGGAGGGGCAGTCATCTGCTGCGACTGGCTGGGGGGTGAGGGCATAGAGAAGATGAAAAGAACAGACATGTAGAGAGCAAACAGCACGATGGCGACTCAATCTATGGGAGAGAACAAACAGATGTTAATGACCAGCAAAAAAAAATAAAATATTTCATTGAGAGTGAAGAAAGGAGTGAGGCCCAGTGCATTATTGGAGGTCCCCCGGCTGACTAAACCTATTAGCAGCATAACTAAGGGAGGGTTCAGAAACACATGATCGCTCCCTAATTGTAGGCTATATCAAAACAGAAGGTTTTAACCCTATTCTTAAAAACAGAGATCGAGTCTGACTCCCGAATCCAGATTGGCAGCTGGTCCCACTGGAGAGGAGCTTGATAACTGAAGGATCTGCCTCCCATTGGTACTTTTGGAGATTCTAGGTATTACAAGTAATCCTGCCTTTTAAGATAAGATAAGATAAGATAAGCCTTTATTAGTCCCACAACGGGGAAATTCCAGGATTGCAACAGCACAGGGATAGCAACACTCAGAGCAACAATCAGAAGGCAAGAAAAAAAAACAAAAAAAAACAAGCAAGCAAGAGCAGCTAATATACATATGTACATATTACTATAAAATATATATATACACACACACACACAGACACACAGTGCAGAGCATTGTAGCTGGATGGAATAAATATATGAATATATGAACACAGTGCAGAGCATTGTAGCTAGATGGAATAAATATATAGATATATAAATATAAACACACCCAGTGCAGAGCATTGTAGCTAGATGGAATAAATATGTAAATATATAAACACACACAGTGCAGAGCATTGTTGCTAGGTGGGATGAAACAGCATAACCGTCTATTTAGTTATCCTACATGGTATGATTATGTGCCCATACATATTCTCACCCTCCATAGCGACCGGTATGTTCCTAGTTGTATGCCGGAGAGGACCATTGTGTAAGTCTATTGCATCTTTTGCATTCAAAAAAAACTATTAGGTTGTTACGTCTTTTTGCTATCTCTGCGAGCAGCCCTGCTTAGGTTGTACAGTCTGACAGCCGTTGGTAGGAAGGACCTACGAAACCTCTCGGTTGTGCACCTGGGATGATGTAGTCTGCTGCTAAATGAGCTCCTCAGTGCATCCAGTATGTCCTGCATAGGGTGGAACTCGGACTCCAGCAGAGATGACAGTTTAGCCACCGTCCTTCTCTCTCCTATCTCCTCCATCGGATCAAGGCGTTGCCCCAGGACAGAGCTAGCTTTCTTAATCAGTTTGTTCAGTCTCTTCCTATCGGCTGCAGTAATGCCACTGCCCCAGCAGACCACTCCAAAAGTGATGGCTGATGCCACCACCGTGTCATAGAATGACTTCAGCAGCGCCCCTTGTACACCAAAAGACCTGAGTCTCCTCAGCAGGAACAGCCTGCGCTGTCCCTTCTTGTAGAGTGCGTCAGTATTGTGTGACCAGTCTAGTTTATTGTTCAGATGAATACCCAGGTACTTGTAGGATGTCACCATCTTTGGAGCATAGTGCTCTGATAGGATAATACGGTAGTATCAGATCTTTTAAATAAAAAGGGGCCTGATTGTTTAGAGCTTTGTAAGTAAGAACAAGGATTTTAAACTTAATTCTATGGGAAGCCAATGAAGGGAGGCCAGAGCTGGGTAGATATGATCTCTCTTTCTAGTACCTGTTAAAACTCTTGCTGCAGCATTTTGGATCAGCTGAAGACTTTTTAAAGATGTTTTAGGACAACCTGATAATAAAGAATTACAATAATCTAATCTACAACTAACAAAAGCATGGATCAGTTTCTCAGCATCACTCTGAGACAAGATGCTCCTAATCTTGGCAATATTACGCAAATGATAGAAGGCAGTCTTAGAAACAAATTTAATATGTGAAGTGAAAGACAGATCTTGATCAAAGATAATTCCAAGGTTCCTCACAGAGCTATTAAGAGAAAGAGTAACCGCAACCAAACTGAAAGTTTGATTTGGAAAGGTATTTCTAAGGTTTTTTGGACCAACACATGACAAGTTATTGAGACACTGACATTTTTTGTTGTGGTATACCCACCACTGTTGTTGGCTTTTGTTTCAATAAATTGTTTGAGATGAGGAAATCATCACTGTATGCTCCTACTTAAATGCCCTATTTTCATGATATAATATCACTGTAGCGTGAACTTTTTATACTGTATTTTTGTTTCACCTTAAAGCCAAATATCCCTAACTTTTTGTGAGTAGTGTAATTTAAGTATGCATGAGTAAATTACTATTATGAATGCTTTGTTCCCTTCCCTTTCCTACTCTTTCTCAATGGAAAAAAGAAACACTAGAATAAAAATACAAAAAATATGCATAGTATTTTTGTCATTTATGTAAACCATGACACAAAAATCCTGCAGGACAAAACAAGACACTTGGTATCTTCTAACCTGTTTGTATACCACCATAGACAGAGAGAGAACCTGAAGAGAGGGAAAGATGAGACAGAAGCGAGAAGCCAAGCAGAGGAAAGTGTTCAGGCAGAGGGTCTAGGAGAGGTGAGAGCAGAGGAAGGAGAGGAGGATGACACCACTAAAAAGTCCAAACACAGGACGTCTGGGTTGACCCCAACTGGCCTAATATTCCAACATTCAAGCCATGGTTGTACGATACTTCAAATAATAAGTTCCATATGCAAAGTTACTGTGCAAAATTTAAAAAAAAAAATAGTATAAAATTAACACGTTCCAGTTATAATAGTGTCATGTGTTTTCTGCCCCCAACCCCCCAAAAAAATATGTTGCCACCGCGCCAAGGTCTTTAAGCCACAGGAAAAACTTCTGCTCATTTCATTTTTCAGGTTTTTCTGCTTTCTTCGGCTCCCTCTTTGTCTCCCTTTGTCTGCTTTAAAACATCCAGCTGAAGTAAAACCTGACCAGCGATTCACAACAACTGTAACACTCAACAAGAAAACTGTTTTTCCCTTCCTCTGCTGCCTACTGAACTATTTTTTTACTGTTAATGTCAGTGCTTTGACAGAAAAAAAATTAGTGGAGTAAAATAAAGAGAAGGTAGACATTTTCACAAGTTTAACATTTTTTCTGTTATGTTGCTCCGAGTGCTTTTGATGACAGGAAGCTGCAAATGGCCCCAAGAACAAAGTAATGGTGTTATTTGCTCTCAGTAGCCAGCGCCATGATTTGAGTAAGTGCTCACAGAACATTAGTGTTTACTAGCCAGATGGGGCCGTGATGTTCTCCACTTCACTTTGCTAAAAGCCTAGACTGAGAGGCCAAAGCATCGTTCAGACGTGGGCTAGGGCACATGTCAGACGAAGGTGAAAAGGCCAGTTGACAACAGGAGAGTAAGATCGATTCATCACAATGACATATTTTATTAGAACAAACAGGGAAGACCTAGCACGATAGAATAAAGGAGGAAGGGCTGCTGCTATCAATTAGCAAACACTCATTCAGGTTAATGACCTGGTGTTTTCCACTATAAGCCTCATTTCCCGTCTTTACCAAACCGTCTCGAGAACGAACACTTTATTTAAATGTAGTATTTCCAAATCTCTGATTGAGATGAAGAAATTATTAAATAACAGTAGAAGACAAATTAGTATATATTGGTTTTGCTTTATTTTGTTTGGAGTTCTCCATTTAGGTTCTTCTATCACCAAGTAGCTGCTACCACAGACTGTAAAGTAGCCACAAACATCACTACTGTTATGGCCTTTTAAACTAGCACCTACTCAGCCCGACTTGTCTCGACTCTACTTGGTTTGAAGGACTTTCCAATAGTACCTGGTACTAGGCACTATTTTCGTACCTACTCAAGTGGGCTTCTAAGCATGCTGAGTTGAGCTGAAAATGCGATGTCAACAGACTGCGGGCCACTGATTGGCCAGAGCATAACATCAGTGGATGAAAGTGACGTCTTCACAAGATTCATAACCACCATTTGTAAATTCGGCCATGAGTTTTTATTTCTGTGATAATCAACAAGACAAATGGCTAGACACAAATCAACACCGTGGTCCAACTACGAGGTGTGGACTCTTCTGTGCTTGGTGGCTGACAGGAGAATCCAGAGGGAGCTACGGGGCTGAAAAGTTCATAGTGGTCAAATTTGACCAAATGTGGTTTATTTTCAACATAGTCTTCCCTTCGGTCCACACACTTCTTCCATCGGTGTTGCAGCGCTTGGATCCCTGTGGTTGAAAAATAAACTACATTTGGTCAAGTTTGACCACGATGAACTTTTCAGCCCTGTCGATGGCGGAGCGACCTGTAATGAAAGAGTATACCAGGTGGTCTCCAAGCTGATGGCTGCTCACGGGAGAAGACGGTGAGTGTTTTGTGATTTTAAGCATCTTTTATGTTATTTATCCCATTGGTGGCAAGCTCACTTTGAACAAACAAGGATATCGCCATTGTCTCCTGTATGCAGACAATGAGCTAGCTAGTTAGCTACCTAGCTAGCTAGCCATCAACGCTAACTCCATGCTTTGCTTGTATTTTGCGCTTGCTGTAATAAGTAGTCGCTTCTGACAGCAAAACGTCAGCATGTCAACAACATAACAAACCGCCTTCCTGTAATGAACCCACCCACCTTGAGGTGGTACTCTGTTGTAATGGAAAATGACCAAAACCGTTTCGGGCCGAGTAGAGTCACAGCGAGTTGAGCAGAATAGGTGCTAGTGGAAAAATGGCTTTAGTCAAGACCAGACCAAGACGACAACAAGACCAAGATAACACCAAGACCAGACCAAGACCAGGATGACACCAAGACCAGACCAGACCAGACCAAGAAGACACCAAGACCACACCACACCAGACCAAGACCAGACCAAGATTACACCAAGACCAGACTAAGATAACACCAAGACCAGACTAAGATGACACCAAGACCAGAGTGTACAAAGGCAAAGACTTTAACAGATCAAGAAGTGTTTCCAAAACCAAAGATCAAACTACAATGGTGCAACAGTGAACATGTGCATACGCTGTCGTAAAGTTGACACCTCACATAGTAGAAGCATAGCTGCTGGAGGCTATGTGAATAATGACGGGAGACACAGTCGACGGGTAATGATGCCATTACTGGAGAATGTTATGTGGTGATTCTACAATTTGAGGACAATTTTTAAAAAAATGACTTTATTAATTTCTATTATGCCTTTTTAAAAAAAACCCAAAACTAAACCATCAATTAATTGGATTTGCCCTGCTCAAGTATGAAAGATTTTTTTATGAGGTACGTTGGCAAGTGTTCATCGAGGTGGTCGACTTATAGCCTCCCAACTAATGGCAATGATGGTGTTGTGAGCTTATCGCTCCAAAGACGTGTCTGTGTTCAGTAGATAAACTCTGACCAGCAGTGATGTAATGACAGTCATCCCAGCAGTCTCACCCTAAAATTGTCAACACAACGGGATATTTCCAACTGCCCAGAACACTGGTGAGTGAGTGATGACCTGCATAACGAGATGTTTATCTAATTTGTATGGAGACAATCAGATTGGGGCTGCTGTGGATTCCCTTCCCCAGCATCTCACTGCGCATGACTCATCCGCCATTAATTGCTTTGAGTGTTTCGGTGGTGCGGAGCAATGGTGTTTTCACCTCTCAGGAGCCCAGACTTTTCTCACAGCGAGGCCACTCATCATCCTGCTTGGCAAGTGGAGCTAACAAATAGGAAGGAAATATAAAGAATGTTTAATGACAATCTGGTCAGACTCAATCATCCTAATTTCTCTTCTTTCATCAGCACACAGACGGTTGGGTAATTGGTTATGTCCCTAATTGCCAGTGTTCACATTTATGCAACATCCATGTTTATTTTCAGTCCTCTGAACAGCGCTTTCATAATGACACTCAAAAGAAAACCCTGCGGCGGTAGTGGTTAATTAAAACCAGTAAAATCTGTTTTATGTGCCTTCAATTTAATGCATTTCAATTTCTGCATAATTAGATGAAAATACCAGAAACCAGAAAATAAAATGCAGGAAAAAATAGAAAAAAAAAAAGGGAGAAGATGGAAGAGACTCAAAAGGTGAAACGCTCGTCATATGAGAAATACATTTGACCGTTTGTCCTTATTAATTTGGTCCAGCCGTGTGGAAAATCAGCCGCCGTCTCACATGAAATATGAAATCATGAGGACCTGTGATGATATTATACATAAAGAACATATAGTGGCTTCTGTATAATAATAGCCTTTTGACACAGGGGTGGAGATCATTGAGCGATCGCTGAGAGATAACAAAAAGGCCAGCTCTCCAAATAATCTCTCAATGAACTCTCAGTGATCGTCAAGATCTTTGGTGATCTCCACAGTCCTCAAAGTTTTGACTCATTCTAAACAATCTCCAAAGGTAAGTGATCTCAACGAGTGCTCAACCATCTCCTCAATGTCCCAATGATCTCTCAGCGATCTTTCAATAAGCTCTATTGGTCTTTTATCGAAAGCTCTGTGATCCCTCACTGATCTATCTGCCATCTCTACCTTCAGGCATTCGTTGAAAGATCATTGGGAGATCCTCAGTGAGATTGTTAAGCACTCCTTAGTCACTCTGCAATCTCATCAATCTCCCAATAATCTCTGTGATCTTTCAATTAATGCCAAATTTTTCCAAATCAAAGGTAGAGATTTTTTTTTTTTTTTTTGTTACTTATTTGTACCCGTAGGTAGATTTGGTTTGCAGTCTGGTGACAAGCCACCGGCTGCCGGTCGCTGCGTGCGCGAGCGCCCTAAACCTACATGTTTTTGGTATGCGGGAGGAAACCGGAGAAATCCCGGAGTAAACCCACGCAACACGGGGAGAACATGCAAACTCCACACAGCTCACTGTTGGTCGGGGGCTGGGATCGAACCCACGATCTCATGATCCCCGCGATCCCCCAGCCGAGGGTAAACTGTGCTGCCACAGTGCTAACCACTGCGCCACCGTGCAGCCCATGGCTCAGAGATGGCTGAGAGATCAGTGAGGGATCGCTGAGTGCTCGATGAAAGACCAATAGGGGTCATTGGAAGACTGCTGAGAGATCAGTGGGAGATCAATGAGCTCATTAAGTACTTCTTGAGAGTTCATTAAGAGTTTGTTGAGAGATTGCTTTCCTTTGGTGATTGCTGAGAGATGTTGAGAGATCAGTTTTGGACTGAGTCAAAACAATCTCTCAACTGTGGAAGCCTGGAGATCGCTGGAAGATCACTGACAGGTCATTGAAAGATCGTTGAGAGACCTGGACATCTTTTCATCTTTCAATGATCTCTCCATGATCTCCACCCCTGTGTAAAGGTGGTAGAAGAGCACTAGAAACTTCTTAAATATATATGTATGCCTCTTTGGTCACCCAGCAAACTCAATGATCCCTCAACAATCTCTCCTGGTCTCCCAGTGTTCTCAAAGTTTTGACTTGGTCCAAAATACACAAGGATATCCCAAATGATCCCAAAGATCAAAAATTGTCCCAGTCTGTCAATGGTCTCCGTGCTGTGTAAATGGGCCCTCACAGTGTCACATTTGAAATCTTCCCACTGGTTTCTAATTCTAAATGAACACAGCATGCTAACACAGCATTTCCGGTTCCGGCTCTGCCGGACCGGCGGCGCCACACGAGTCGGCTGCCTGTTGCAACAGCCTTTTTTTTATCTTCCTTCTTCTTTCTACACCTTTCACTCTGTATATATATCACGGACGCACGGATCGCCCCGGGGGTCTCCCGGGTCGGCGGACAGAGCCACGGTTTGCAGCGGGAGACGTTACAGCAGGGAGGAGCTAGTGCTAGCTAGCACTTGGCCGCCGCCCGGTGCTAATGGGAAACTCGACGTACCGGGAGCTGTAGCGAAAACGAAGCGGGTGCCGGGCTGGAGTTTAGGCGGCGTGAAAGAAATATAAGACAGAATAATAAAGAGCGATGGCAAGAACCAAGCAGACCGCCCGTAAAATCTACTGGAGGAAGAAGCCCCCCAGGAGACAGCTAGCCACCAGGGCTGCTCGGAGAGGCGCTCTGGCCACCGGCAGAGTGAAGAGGCCTCGCCGTCACAGGTCCGTGGCTCTGAGAGAGATCCGTCGCTACCAGAAATCCACGGAGCTGCTCATCCGTAAGCTGCCCGTCCAGCGCCTGGTGAGGGAGATCGCTCAGGACTTCAAGACCGTCCTGCGTTTCCTGAGTTTCGCCGTCATGGCTCTGCAGGAGACCAGCGAGACCCACCTGGTGGTCTCTTCTTCGCTAAGGGGGTCACCATCATGCCCAAAGACTTCCAGCTGGCCCGCTGCATCCGCGGAGAGAGAGCTTAGACTTTCTGCTGCACATCCACCAGCCATAATGCTCTGCACTGTGTGTCTATATATATACATTTATAGTAATATGGACATATGTTTGCTAGATGTTGTTTTTTCTTGCCTTCTGATTGTTGCTCTGAGTGTTGCTGTCCCTGTGCTGTTGCAATCCTGGAATTTCCCCATTGTGGGACTAATAAAGGCTTATCTTATCTTATCTTATCTTATGCCCTTACAGCCGCCCCGCAGCTGTTTCACTCTACAGCCACATACAGAGTTACATCAGAAAAAGGCCAGCAGCAAAATAAGGCAGAGGATTTATTTATGTGAAGCAAAGCTGCAGCTGCATTTCAGTAGGTGATGTCAGAGTTGATGCCAGAAGGTGATGTCAGAGGTGATGTCAGTAGCGTCTGGAAACCTGAGACTTAATGACACCTTGTGACGATGAAGTGAACTGCAGCTATGTCCACTCTATTCAGCCCCTCAGCAGAGGTGGTTAGTAACCAGTTACATTTACTCAGATGCATGTACTCATGTAACTTGTAAAAAAATGTAACTGGTAATGAGTCTTTTACGTTGCTGTTGAGGAATTTTGGCCCACTCTTCTCTGCAGAATTGTTTTAAATCAGCCACATTGGAGGGCTTGAGCTTGAGATCACAAAGTGATGGCTGGACATTCTCCTTCAGGGTTCTCTGGTAAAGAGCAGAATTCATGGTTCCATCAATTACAGCAAGTCGTCCAAGTCCTGAAACAGCAAAGCAGCCCCAGCCCATGACACTACCACCACCATGTTTGACTGTTGGTATGATATTCTTTTTATGAAATGCTGTGTTAGTTTTACATCAGATGTAATGGGACACACACCTTCCAAAGGTCAGACCACAGAATATTTTCACATAAGTCTTGGGGATCATCAAGATGTTTTTTAGTTAATGTGAGATGAAACTTTGGGTTCTTTTTGGTCTTGGAACTTTCCTATGGATACCATTTCTGCCCAGTCTCTTTCTCATTGTTGAATCATGGACCAGTGTCCAAAGTGAGACAAGTGAGACCTGCAGTTCTTTAGATGTTCTTCTGGGCTTTTGTTTCTCATCTGTTCTTGATTTCTTTAGATCACAGCATGATGTGTTGCATTTTGGGATCTTTTAGCCTACTTCACTTTGTCAGACAGGTTCTATTTAAATGATTTCTTGATTCGGCAGGTCTGTCAGTAATCAGGCCTGGGTGTGGCGAGTGAAACTGAACTCAGCTTTCCAGAAAATGTGGTTAATCACAGTTAACTAGTACATACCCGTGCATGCCCATAGAAACCAAGTATAAGCAAGTATTTCTGCATGCCCGTAGAAAGCAGGTGTAAGCAAGGGTGTAAGCAAGCACATCAGCACTCATTCAGTGATGCCTGCCGTTGATCTTTGATGGTGTCTTATTGAGTCCTATGATCTTTGATGATGTCATAGCGAGTGCTATGATCGTGAGTCATGCCTGCGTTTGATCTTTGAAGATGTCCTATGTCCTATGATCTTTGATGATAGCAGTGCATCATAGCGATGATGTACTGCTCCGAATGGGTGTGAGATTTCCAGATTTACACACAAACTGACAGAGATTTCTTGAATTTATCGAGTGATTTTTTTAAGATTTCCAGATTTACTGCTTCGAATTGGTGTGGTTTAAAGTGCTGTGTCTTATTGAGTATATGATGGCAAGGTCTGACGACATCGCGAGTCCTGATGTTCTCTGTATATGACATCATAAAGACATCGAGGACAGCATCATATCATAGGCTGTCAGGCAGGCATAACTGTATATGACATCATAAAGACATGAAGGTAAGATTGATGTCCTATGATGCAGACATCATAGGAATATCATAGGCTCTCCTATGATGCAGACATCATAGGGACAACATAGGCACATCATAGGCCATCCTATGATGTGCCTATGATTGTGACACACAGACAGACAGACAGACAGACAGACAGACACACACACACACACACAGCATTTCTTGAATTTATAGAGTGATTCATGATGTAACGGGGGGGGGGGGGTATTTTTTCACATAGGGCCAGGTAGTTTTGGATATTTTTTTCCCTTAATAAATGAAATCATTTAAAAACTGCATTTTGTTTTTACACTGGTTATCTTTGTCTGATATTAAAATTTGTTTGAAGTGTGACAAATATGGAAAAATATAAGAAATCAGGAAAGGGTGAATACTTTTTCACAGCACTGTATGTTGTAGTTCTGTTCTTATGCAGTGTTAACCAGAGTAAAGTTGGGCCCTAGAATGTGTCAGTATGGCTGTGCCTTGGTTCTGTGGGCACCTATGCACAACAATGGCAGATCATCTGGACTGATCAACACACGGAGTTCCATCATTTCCTCCAGCAACCTGAACATACCAGCACACCTGGGTGGAAAAACACTGGTGTAAGTAATGTTTCAAAGAGGTCAGTAGGCCCTGCCCACCTGTTTTACATAAGTGGTACTTTTGAATTTTTTTGTGGAGAATAAGTAATTGTCATGATGTCATGTTGACATAATGAAGCAAATGAAGCCAGTACATTTGTCCACTCCCTTGTTAATAAGAGTATGAAAATCTTGAAAAATAACCAATTTAAGCTGCATTAAACATGACTGATGTCAAAAGATTTTATTTTTTTGTGTACTTTATTGATCAGACCTAAATGAAGTAGTCATTGTCGCCCCCGACAGACTGCTATGAAGAAGAAAAAGAAGAAGAAGAAGATTGATCCCCAGAGGGGACATTCAGGGCATCCTCCTGGATAGATGAAGCAGCCATGGTATGGCCCCAATCCCTTCACCATTCACACACACATTGGCACCTAGGGCCACTTTAGAGTCTCCAGTTAACCCAACCTGCATGCTTTTGGCCTGTGGGAGGAAACCAGAGAAATCCCGGAGTAAACCCACGCAGACACAGGGAGAACATGCAAACTCCACACAGATCACCGTTGGTCAGAGGGTGGGATCAAACCCTGGATCCCATGGCCAAGGGTGAGTAGTGCTAACCACTGCGCAAAAGATGAATCACGATTAAAGTTTCTATCTGTCACCAGTAGCATGAGGCTAATTTCCCACTGGACAACTGCCTCCAGAGGTGATTCTGGAGTCTCTTGGGGGCCGAGCAAATAATTCACTGCTGTATCATTTGCACTACTCACTACTGTCCTGCTTTCTTTCCTCCTCTTCCTCTTCTTTCCTCTTTCTTTTGTCACTGCCAGATGAATAACTTAGTCTCATTTTGATACAGCCGCTCTCACTCATTTGTTTACATAAGATGTACATTGGTGCTTGTGAGAGCACGAAGTGGGGGAGGTGCCCCTTTAGGAAGTTATGCACTGGCCTGCCACTGTCATTGCAAACTCTCCACATTGTCACCACTGTAGTGATGCAAAGTTGCATTTGCCTGCTGGTGTCAGATTGTAAATGGACCCCTATTGAAAATGGTTCCTCTCTGTGGAAGATGGACCCACCCCAAACTATTTGCTATACAAACACAATCATACGTTACACACACACGCACGCACGCGTGTGCGTATGTGTATGTGTATGTATGTATGTATATGTGTGTATGTATGCATATATGTGACCTGTGCTGGCAAAATGAGTCGGAATGCGCACCGCGTCATTACGAGCGACAGGCAGGAGAAATCATAAATCATGACTCTTTATTTGTTTGCTAGCGTCAAGTCCAGGGAAAACCCTCTTGAGTGCCTGGTATCATTGTCAAGCTTAGAAATCGTACTTTCTAAAAATACATATGTTTTGCCAGAAGACGTAACTACCGACCGATCGAATGCGAGTTTTAAACCGGGTCTGTTTTTGCACACTTCCTACAAATTAAATATCATTTTGAAGGTCTTTCAATACAGGATATGGAAAAAGCGTTACCTCAGTTCTGATAATTTCCTCAAAGTGACTCATTTTGCCAGCATGGGTCACATATGTGTATGTATGTGGGTGTGTATATACAGTATATACGTGTATTTATGTATGTATATATACACGTGTATGTATGCATGTATATATGTATGTATATGCAGTGGAGTGAAAAAGTGTTGGCCTCCTTCCTGATTTCTCATGTTTTTGTATGTTTGTCACACTTAAATGTTTCAGATCATCAAACAAATTTAAATATTAGACAAAGATAACACAAGTAAACACAAAATGCAGTTTTAAAATGAAGGTGTTTATTATTAACGGGAAAACATATCCAAACCTACATGGCCCTGTGTGAAAAAGTGATTGCCCCTAAACCTAATAACTGCTTGGGCCACCTTTAGCAGCAACAACTGCAATCAAGCGTTTGCAATAACTGGCAGTGAGTCTTTTACAGCACTGTGGAGGAATTCTGGCCCACTCATCTTTGTAGAATTGTTGTAATTCAGCCACATTGGAGGGTTTTTGAGCATGAACCGCCTTTTGAAGATCATGCCACAGCATCTCAATCGGATTCAGGTCAGGACTAGGCCATTCCAAAATCTTCATTTTGTTTTTCTTAAGCCATTCAGAGGTGGACTTGTTGGTGTGTTTTGGATTATTGTTCTGCTGCAGAACCCGTGTGCTTCAGCTTGAGGTCACGAACAGATGGCCAGACATTGTCCTTCAGGATTTTTTGGTAGACAGCAGAATTCATGGTTCCATTTACCACAGCAAGTCTTCCAGGTCCTCAAGCAGCAAAACAGCCCAAGACCATCACACTACCACCACCATATTTCACTGTTGGTACGATGTTCCTTTTCTGAAATGCTGTGTTACTTTTATGCCAGATGTAATGGACACACACCTTCCAAAAAGTTCAACTTTTGTCTCGTCAGTCCACAGAATATTTTCTCAATAAGTCTTGGGGATCATCAAGATATTTTCTAGCAAAACTGAGATGAGCCTGTACGTTTTTTGCTCAGCAGTGGTTTTCATCTTGGAACTCTGCCATGCAGGCCATTTTTCCCAGTCTCTTTCTTATGGTGGAGTCATGAGCACTGACCTTAACTGAGGCAAGTGAGGCCTGCAGTTCTTTGGATGTTGTTGTGGGGTCTTTTGTGACCTCTTGGATGAGTCGTCGCTGCGATTCTTGGGGTGATTTTGGTTGGCCAGCCACTCCTGGGAAGGTTCACCACTGTTCCGTGTTTTCGCCATTTGTGGATAATGGCTCTCACTGTGCGCCGCTGGAGTCCCAAAGCTTTAGAAATGGCGTTATAACCTTTTCCAGACTGATAGATCTCAATTACTTTGTTTCTCATTTGTTCTTGAATTTCTGTGGATCGCAGCATGATGTCTAGCTTTTGAGGATCTTTTGGTCTACTTCACTTTGTCAGGCAGGTCCTATTTAAGTGATTTCTTGGTTGAGAACAGGTGTGGCAGTAATTTGGCCTGGGTGTGGCTACAGAAATTGAAATCAGCTTTCCAAAGATGTGATAAACCGTAGTTAATTTATGTTTTGAATTTAACTCTTAGCCCCACATATAATAGTAACACACATGTGGTGGTGGGGGTTCATATTCCACTGTTGAATATGGACCCCGTACACACCAGTGACACAGGGTCCATTTTCCATTGGGGGTGTGTGTCCATATTCCACTGTGGTATATGGAATATGGACCCCGGTCCATATTTTAGGGCAGGGGCGCCCCAACCTGGGGCTCCTGGAGCATTAAGGTTTCTGTGAGAAATTTTCTAATTTCACTTCTTTAATTGGTCCAAAGATTTGCAAATAATTTGTCATTGTTGTGCATGTGTTCTGTAGGCACCCTTGCACCCATGCACAGCAACAGCAAACTATTTGCAAATCTTTGGACCAATTAAAAGGTATAATGAGAAAATTTTCCACAGAAACCTGACCGTTCCAGGAGCTCCAGTTTGGGCACCCCTGTTTTGGGGGGTCCATATTTTATCCGACACCCGCATGCAGCGCCTCTGACTCCCAGCCTGCATGTCCATGTGGGCCCCACAAAAGGTTAAACTGGGCTGTCTTGTAGGTACCATGTGGGTGTGTCCGTGGGTTCCATATTGCACCCATCTGTGTTTGCTAACATGGCCTTTACCTGTGGTGCAGGTGAGCAGGTAATCTGTTTACCCGCTTTAAACTCAGTGGGCTTCATGTGGGTCAGCAGGTTTCAGTAACACTTGTGCTACTGGCAAAATTATGAGGAAAAAATTTGGAAATTTATGAGAAAAAAGTCACAAATTTACTAAAAAAATAAAAAAAAACAATATAAATTTATGGAAGAAAATTTTTAAATTTAGGAGAAAAAAGTTGCAAATTTACAATTAGAAAAATTATAAAATTACTTGAAAAAGTCACAAATTTCCCCAAAAAATGTGCAAATTTATGAGGAAAACATTTGAAAAAATTACAAATCAACAATAAAAAAGTTGCAAATATATGAATATATAAATTGAAAATTTATGAGAAAAAAAATAAATTTATGAGAGAAACATTGCGGTATAAAAAAGGTGAATTTTTTTTTTAGAAAGTTCCAAATTTACCAGAAAAATGTCACAAATTTACAAGGAAAAAAGGGGCGAACTTATGAGAGTTCCAAAATTGCAAGAAAAAAATCACAATTTAACAAGAAAATTAACAAATTTATGAGGAAAAAGTTGCAAGTTTACAGTAAATAAAGTTGCAAATTTATGAAAAAATTTCAAATTTTCAACAAAAATGTGTCAAATTTATGGGGGAAAAGTCACAAATTTACAAGAAAAAAGCAAATTTGTGAGAAAATAAGTTAAAAACAGGGACTTTTCCTGTTTTGTTATGTGGACAAACACAGATGGGGCCAACATGGAAGACATGGACAAAACCACAGGGACCCAGGATAAAGCCCTGATCTAACCTTTGGAGGGGCCAACATGGGCACGGTGGCTGGGCTCTTGTTCAGCTCTGGTTGGCGGTTGTGGGACAGTGTGGGCGTGTCCCGCCTTCCCTACCAGTGGCAGCCCTGATGGCCAGCAGCTCCACCAACTAGCTGTACATACGAAGCACTGATGTGATGTGGAGATAATGCCTGCTGATGAATCCAGCCTTGCCAGCTTTGACATTGAAAGAGTGTGCTTGTCATCGCAGCTGAAAGCAAGGGAGCCTCTGATATCAGCCATCAGTACACCACAGCGGAAAAAAGGAAAAAGTCATTGCCAACATTTTAATTTATTTTTCCCCCCAAAGGTGAACTGATACAAGATCTAAGCCGCGTCTGAAAAGAAGACGGGCAATATTGGTCGCAGTGGGCCTGATTAAAGCCGCTATATTGAGAGTCAGACTATCAGTTCATAGAAAATCCTTTTTTTTCGTGTCACTCAGGATCATTACACATCAGCGGAGGGAGGGTGGCTATCAACTTATCTTCACTTTCATTCTTCAGGGTTTAAGAGCATCAGCAATCTTTCTTCATCTCCGACGCAGCTGCAGCTGGTGCGGACTGCAGCCACCGTGGTGATACCTTATCACCGCTCTCGGGGGTATTAACACTGTCTCGCCGCTTGCCGTGGACTGCAGCCAAGCCACGGAAAGGGAATGCAACACAGAAATATGAGGCTAACCAATTAAAAACTGGGTGGTGTTGAACTAAAATCAGGTTTCCTTGGTTTTTGGTGTGTTGTTGTTTTTAAGTTGAATTTGCAATATAGTGGAGATTTGCATACATAACACCAATGTACATTAGATAGAAATGTGAATGCCAAGATTGATAATTATTTACTAGCAGTGTCAAATGGGAAAAAAAATTTCACTGCAATGCATCCTGAACATGCTATTTTTCAAGTTTTTCCATTCTCATATTATCGTGGGAACGGACAAATGTGCTTGCCTTCTGCAACCATTTAAATCCATTTAAAGCTTTCTACACATCACAACTATCCAGAGTTTTCTTAAAAAAAAAAAAAGAGTACAACAGAAATACTGCAAACTGCTAGCGACCAGTTATTCCACCTGTTAGCTTTAGGTTAGCTGTTTGCCCTCCTCATTAGCTGCATTAGCCTCTTCAGTCTCCAACATTCAGGACAAGATTGTGCATTGATATGGTCCACATGTCCACATAGTATGACAGCAATACTCCAGCAAACCAAACCAAACACCCAGAACAAACTAATATGAGGACCACGCCACGGACCGGGCTTTTGTTTTGGCAGTTCAACCGGAAACTGTCCAAAAAGTATGGGTGTTTCAAGATACAGTCCATTTAGCCACATAGTATGACAGCAATACTCCAGAAAACTGATTTGAACACCCAGAATTAAATAAAATGAGAAGTTTGGGTGAAACCAATTGTATTTTGAGTCACACCACAGACTGTTTGACCAGAAACAGTACCGGGTTTCAAAAGTTCTGCCTTTTCAGTTCTGCCCCGCTGGTTTCATCCTGCCACAATCAAAAAAAATTGTTGCGGTTAGCAACGACCATGCTTACATGGTCATGAGTAAATTGATTACTGGAGTAAACCAATAAAGGTAATAAACAGCTTATGGTGTTTACATGCACTGACTGAATGGCTTACTGGGCAAATAAACTAGGTGTGTTAATCTGTTTTCTCATAAACCGTTAATGAGCCTTTGACCCTGTTTACGTGGTCACGAGTAAACTAGATTACTGGAGTAAACCGATAAAGGTAATCAGATTACTCTGTTTACATGACAGTTTGAATAATCAGGTAACTCCAGAAAGCTGATTGTAACCGGTTTACTCATGACCATGTAAACAGAATCTTTCACTGATAAAGATAATTGGATTACTGTGTTTACATGACAGTTTGAATAATCAGGTAACTCCAGAAAGCTGATTGTTATCAGTTTACTCATGACCATGTAAACAGGGTAAATGACACCACTGTTGTTGACCAAACCAATGACATGAAAATACTGTATGCTTAGTTTGGTCAGCACACAGATGCCGATTTAAAAAAATACCATATATATTAAAAATAAAAACATGTTTCTTGGTGTAAAAAAGCATAATTTTGTTACATAGAATGCAAGATTTACATCGAAATATTGCAATACTCTGATTTTAATAGTCCTCCAACACATTTTGAAAAAAACAATTGATGACTATAAAATATAAAAAACGGGTACACCAGATGCAGTGTTTGCTTTTTAGAGTCTTCATGGGGATGAGTTTCACAGTGTCTTTGTGGATCTAGAAAAAGCTCTGGTACTGTATGAGGAAGTCGGAAGTTTCAGAGAAGCATGTGAGAGAGGTGCAGGGCATGTATGAGGACATCAAGACAGTGGCGCTCTCTGTAAAGTTTTCAGCCTGCTCATTGATATTAATGGTAAAGGTTTTTGCGTGGGTAAGCAGTGAGGCAGTCAGGGCGTGTTTGTTTTGCTAGCTTAGAGAGCTGAATGTCGTGCTTGCTGGTTTGTGGTGTCTAAAAGTCAGGAAGGAATCAGCAAGGGACATTTATTAATATAAAGAAAATCCACAACGGAACCATACAGAATCTATATTTTCATTACTGCACGACTGCATTTTTCATTAGGTGCTACAAGTCAAGTTGATCAGTGCTTGTACTTGTGCGTATGTATGTATGAATGTACACCAATTAGGCATAACATTATGACCACCTTCCCAATATTGTGTTGGTCCCCCTTTTGCTGCCAAAATAGGCCTGGCCTGTCGAGGTGTGGACTCCACCAGACCCCTGAAGGTGTGCTGAGGTATCTGGCACCAAGATGTCAGCAGCAGATCCTTTAAGTCCTGTAAGTTGCGAGGTGGGGACTCCATGCATCTGTTTGTCCAGCACATCCCACAGATGCTGGACTGGATTGAGATCTGGGGAATTTGAGGCCAAGTCAACACCACAAACTCGTCGTTGTTGTGCTCCTCAGACTATTCCAGAACCATTTTTTGCTTTGTGGCATGGTGCATTATCCTGCTGAAAGAGGCATCTTGCATCTAGCATCTTGGTACCAGACAGCTCGGCATACCTTCATGGGTCTGGTGGTGTCCACGGCTCGACAGGTCAAGGCTGTTTTGGTAGCAAAAGGGGGATTAACATAATATGAGGTGGTCATAATGTTACAACCTAATGGTGTATGTACAGTTGCAATCAAAATTATTCACTCCCAACTTGGGCTTATTGTCAAAATGTAGCAAATAGCAGCTCTTTGCATTAAACACATAATACAAGAACAATTGAAATAGCTCAACACAACTAATATTACAAGTGATGAAAGAAATTACAGAATGTACACGTATTTTCTTAGGAAATGTATGAAGTCTTCTCTTTCTGACCCTTGCTGATCTGGTTTGATTCTGCATATAACAATACACAAATGGTCACTGACTCTACTCAAACTGTTGAGCAAATCATCTTTGTTAGAAGTGAATCGCACCAGTTAACCCCGTTTTGTCTCTACCCTGTTGTTATAAATGCTTGCTGACCCCTCACATCCTGTATCAGACTGCGGCAGATGGTATTTTACTCTGCATCACTCTGGTCATATTTTCTGGCAAAGATTAAAGAAGTAAAGAGTGGAATTTCTTAATTTCATCTCTCTCCAAACATAACTCTTTTCCCCCTCAACAGTATGGAAAGAAAGAAAGAAAGAAAGAAAGAAAGAAAGAAAGAAAGAAAGAAAGCTTCTGGCTAATTCAGAAAACAGTGCAGTAGACACATTTTCCCTTACTGTTGCAAATCTTCATTTTAAAAATTACAGCCTCTAATGTTAATGCACAACAGTGTATTGTTCGTATGAGTGCATCATTCGGATGACTCATCTGGTAAGCGCCACTTTTGCAAAATTTGTTTTCGTGCGATTTTAAAAGCCTCCCATTAGCAAACCAAAATGTCCCGGCATGAAAATGAAGGTGTATCACTAAATATATTCTGCTAGGTTCAGATTAGGGTGTTAGAATACATATTCAGATCTGACAGCTCATACTGCTGTATTGCTAACTGTTAGAAATAAGTGCCATGGAGGCAAAGATGGTGATTATGTTACTCTTTAAACCTTCGTTGAAATGTTTTCAGGACTGTTCACTCATCACAGACATCTTGAATAGCTGGGATTCATCGAGGAGGAGTCAGTCTTTATACAGAAGCCAAATTTTAAATGTCAGAAATATGAGGGAGTCAGGGTTGTCATGACCATGACACCATTATCCAAGACGAAAGTGGATATTTATTAATTCTGACAGAAAAATATTTATAAATAAAAAACTTGAACACAGCTGTATGAATGTGATATAAGCTATACAGGTGCATTTATTTATTTATTTATTTTTTTTTAAAATAGATACGATCTGGGACAGGGTCATCCAAAAAAGTTGTAAACTGCTCTGCCTAAGTTCATAATTAGATTCAAGTAGTGAAAAGTTTGAGCTGTAATAGTCTCTGGCTTTTTTCCACATTGCACAAATATTAGAATTCAGTTGTTTTGTTTTGCTTTACTGCCGGGTAGGTAGAGAGGATGGACCCAAATGCAGGTGCTGAGTTTTCAGTAGTTTAATAACGAACTCAGGGCGTAGCTCGAGGGCTGGTAAGAAAAAAACTAAACATAAATACCAAACAATAATTAAAAAAGGCAGAAATTATTTTTTCACCCTGATTTTTGCTATGAATTACACATATGATGTCAATTCTAAAGGTATTAGTCCACCTATATAAAGTCGTAGGTTGTATAACGAAAGAGTAATATTTAATTTTTAATGAAACCCTCTCAATGGTCACCTCCTTTTTTCTAAAGAAAGAAGAATCTGAAAAAGAGAAAAACACCACAAATGTACTGTAATGTATTTTGAGAGCTGCAGCTGATCCAAAGGCTGTTAGCTGGTTCCCTTCGGGGCCTCTTAGAAAACAGTGATGTAATTTAAACAACTTTGGGCTTGTAGTCTTTCAATTTACGTATTTTCACAACCTTATGTGCAAAGCATAAATCCACCTTTAGACAGACAGTACCTAAAAAGATGCTGCATTCATGAAATTTGAGTTGTTGTGATTATCAAATTTATTTTGTATCTTGTTTTTATTCATTTGTTGACCAACTATAAACTGCTCTTCATTGTGTGAATGCAGTTAAGCATTTACACTATTGTTCATCTATGCATTTTCTACCACTCTTCTGGAGGTCCGGATTGCAGAGGCAGCAGTTCAAGCAGAGAGGCCCAGACTTCCCTCTCCCCAGCAACCTGCTCCGGCTATTCAGAGAGGATACCAAGGTGTTCCCAGACCAGCTGGGAGTCATAGTCTCTCCAGCAAGTCCTGGGTCTGCCCTGGGGTCTCCTCCCAGTGGGACATCATGAAACATCTCAAGTGGGAGGGGTCCAGGAGGCATCCTGATCAGATGCCCAAAACACCTACATTGGCTGGTTGGGGACAAGCTCCTGCCCCAAGTGGAGGAGTTTAAGTATCTTGGGGTCACTATTGTTCAAGTTGGCCATATTCTTTCAAAGGGTTTTTTGTTGTTGTTGTTGTTGTTGTTGTTGTTTCCATTTCCTTCTGCTTACTTTATCCTAGAAATGCCAGTCTTTTGTCATTTTATTGTGCTCTTTAATTTCCCATTTTATAACTTTTATACTTTATACAATATTTACATACTTAATATTTAGTTTTTCAGCTAAAAAAAAAGTGTAATGGAAGTTAACAGAAAATCTTCAAGCTCTCTGTCAACTTTTGCTTTTAGACTAAAATTGTGTAAAGGCTATTTTAGCCTTTAAGCTAGCATTTTTAAGCTTACTTTATTAAGCTTTAAGGCAAGGATGCACAATGCTAGAATTTTTGCCGATAACGATATATGCACATATTTTTTTCCTACTTATTTGCTTCTCCTTTGTCTTACAGTGATTATTAACTAGCATATAAAGACACATTCCCCAAGGAAAATAAGTCAACTATACCAACTTAATATGAGAATAAATATGTATTTTCAGACAAATATGTGAGCAGAGGGAGGCTCTGTATGCCTTTATAATATTGGAATATAGACAGTCCAGTGTGTTATCGCCACATGTAGCACACTTAATATGGGGGAAGGGGGGGCTGAAAAGTTCATAGGCTGAAAAGTTCATAATGGTCAAATCTGACTTATTTTTCAACCACTGGGATCCAAGCACTGCAACAGCGATAGAAAAACTGTGTGGACCAAAGGGAACACTATGTTGAAAAATAAACCACAGTTGGTCAAACTTGACCACTATGAACTTTTCACACCCCCCACCCACCCCCATATGTTGATGAAAATTGGGTCTGCTGTATGTCAATGGCTGATAGGGCAACAGAAAACTCCTGTGGCAGACAGAAACTGCCAGCAGTCTGTTGAGCAGTACTTAGTCGATGACCACAGAGTGTGTAAAAAAAAAAGCCCTTATTCACATACGGGGGCGGCTGTGGCGCAGGTGTAGTGTGACCGACTACTGATTGGAGGGTCATGGGTTTGATTCCTGCTGTCTGCAGTCTGCATGTCGAAGTGTCCTTGAGCAAGACACTGAATGCCCAGTTGCTCCTGGTGGCCAGGCTAACGCCTGTGTGTGTATGGCAACTCTGCTGCCATCAGAGTGTGTGCGTGAATGGGTGGATAGCAGGATCTGTAAAGCACTTTGGTCATCCAGAGAGGAGAAAAAAGCGCTATGTAAGTGAAAACCATTATGCTTCCACAACTTTTACCTTCAGTGTAGTTAGCGTGCTAGCTCAACCATGGCGTCTATGATCTTGGGGTGTAGCCAGCTTGATGATCATCATCACAGAGCTGTCCCCTATAGTTGGTCAGGTTACATATATATCCAACTTTAGTTCATCAAGCTTGTTTTCAAGGGACCCAGCATTTGCAACAAAAAGGCTATTAAGTGTTCATCTGTGTGGAGCCCTCTTACAGACGTGGACAAAATTGTTGGTACCCCTCTGTTAATGAAAGAAAAAACCCACAATGGTCACAGAAATAACTTGAATCTGACAACAGTGGTAATAAATAAAAATTCTATAAAAGTTAACCAATGAAAATCAGACAATGCTTTTGAATTGTGGTTCAACAGAATTATTTTAAAAAAACAAACTCATGAAACAGGCCTGGACAAAAATGATGGTACCCCTAGAAAAGATTGAAAATAATGTGACCACAGGGACATGTTCAACCAAGATGTGTCCTCTAATTAACATCACAGGTGTCTACAAACTTGTAATCAGTCAGTCGGCCTATTTAAAGGGTGACAAGTAGTCACTGTGCTGTTTGGTGACATGGTGTGTACCACATTAAACATGGACCAGAGGAAGAAAAGGAGGGAGTTGTCTCAGGAGATTAGAAAGAAAATTATAGACAAGCATGTTAAAGGTAAAGGCTATAAGACCATCTCCAAGCAGCTTGATGTTCCTGTGACTACAGTTGCACATCTAAGATCTAAGATCTAAGATCCACGGGACTGTGGCCAACCTCCCTGGACGTGGCCGCAGGAGGAGACGGATAATACAATGGTAACAAAAGAGCCCAGAACAACCTCTAAACACATTCATGGTGAACTCCAAGGTCAAGGTACACTACCGTTCAAAAGTTTGGGGTCGCTTAGAAATTTCCTTATTTTTGAAAGAAAAGCACTGTTTTTTCAATGAAGATAACTTTAAACTAATCAGAAATACACTCTAATATCTAATATACATTGCTAATGTGGTAAATGACTATTCTAGCTGCAAATGTCTGGTTTTTGGTGCAATATCTACATAGGTGTATAGAGGCCCATTTCCAGCAACTGTCACTCCAGTGTTCTGATGGTACAATGTGATTGCTCATTGCGTCAGAAGACTAATGGGTGATTAGAAAACCCTTGTGCAATCATGTTAGCACAGCTGAAAACAGTTTAGCTGGTTAGAAAAGCTATAAAACTGACCTTCCTTTGAGCAGGTTGAGTATCTGGAAAAAAATATTATTTCAAATACAAATCATTATTTCTAACCTTGTCAATGTCTTGACTATATTTTCTATTCATTTTACAACTCATGGTGGTAAATAAGTGTGACTTTTCATGGAAAACACAAAATAATTGTCTGGGTGACCCCAAACCTTTGAATGGTAGTGTACATCAGTGTCAGATCGCACCATCCGTCATTGTTTGAGCCAAAGTGGACTTCATGGGAGACGACCAAGGAGGACACCACTGTTGAAAACAAATCATAAAAAAGCCAGACTGGAATTTGCCAAACTGCATGTTGACAAGCCACAGAGCTTCTGGGAGAATGTCCTATGGACAGACAAGACAAAACTGGAACTTTTTGGCAAAGCACATCAGTTCTATGTTCACAGATGCAAAAATGAAGCATACCAAGAAAAGACCACTGTCCCTACTTTGAAACATGGAAGAGGTTCTGTTATGTTCTGGGGCTGCTTTGCTGCATCTGGCACAGGGTGTCTTGAATCTGTGCAGGGTACAATGAAATCTCAAGACTATCAAGGTATTCTAGAGAGAAATGTGCTGCCCAGTGTCAGACAGCTTGGTCTCAGTCACAGGTCATGGGTCTTGCAACAGGATAATGACCCAAAACACACAGCTAAAAACACCCAAGAATGGCTAAGAGCCAAACATTGGACTATTCTAAAGTGGCCTTCTATGAGCCCTGATCTAAATCCTATTGAACATCTGTGGAAGGAGCTGAAACATGCCGTCTGGAGAAGGCACCCTTCAAACCTGAGACAACTGGAGCAGTTTGTTCATGAGGAGTGGGCCAAAATACCTGCTGCGAGGTGCAGAAGTCTCATTGACAGTTACAAAAATTGTTTGATTGCAGTGATTGCCTCAAAAGGTTGTGCAACAAAATATTAAGTTAAGGGTTACCATCATTTTTGTCCAGGGCTGTTTCCTGAGTTTGTTTTTTAAAATAATTCTGTTGAACCACAATTCAAAAGCATTGTCTGATTTTCATTGGTTAATTTTCATAGAATTTTTATTTATTACCACTTTTGTCAGATTCAAGTTATTTCTGTGACCATTGTGGGTTTTTCTTTCATTAACAGAGAGGTACCAACAATTTTGTCCACGTCTGTAGCTGAGCCAAGTCGTCAGACTGGCTTCCCCGCTTCTGTTTACACTGTCACCTTCGTCACCGGTCACCGGTGCCTAGGGTTAACTGTCCGGGTTTAGCTGGGATGTCCTGTTTATTGGGCTAAATATGTTTGTCCCGTACGGGACATGCATTATCCCGTAAATTTAAGGCTGTCTGAATGAATGGGGCAGCCTGGTCTGAAGCTCAGGGGCGTACGGAGATCAGGGCCTATCATGAGCCAGTGAAAAAGATCACATTGTTGTTAATTGGTCATGAGACTTTGTCATGAGACTGAGCACTAGTGGGGGCTGTGCTCAGCTTTCCTGGTTATCCTAGTTATGTTCTGAATTCTGTATCTGTTTATTTTGTGTTTCGCTTGGTTCTCACTTCTCTGTATCATCCTGTATTCTTGGTCATTATTATTTTAGTTCTGAATAAGTTCCTATTTATTATCAGTGACTTTTTGTTTCTTTCCAGTCTCTGTTTTTATGTTGTCAGTCACTTTCTCCTGTCAACCTGGTTCACAGGCTGCTCAGCTCTTTTTGTTCACCTATTTCCTGCCCGCTCACACGATCCATACCTGATGACATTTGTTTTGATTGACTGCTTGCCCTATTTAAGACTGCCTTTGTCATCCACTCCTTGTTGGAGTCTCACCTTAGAGCCATACTATGTTCCTGCGTGATTATTCCTTGTCATCTCGTCTGTAAGTTTTCATTTTGTGCACTGCTTGAGCTTGTGTTTCTTTAATAAATATCACAAACAGCAGTTCAGAGCTTGGGTCTCCTCTCTGCCCCACAGGGGCAATTCATGACAACTACTGGAAAGCATGTAAAATTTTCTGACACATAAACTACATAGCAAGAATAAATATCTTGTCAGACAAAAAAACAAGCATAAAAAGCCTTAATTTATTTGATTTTACTTATATTTGACTTTTTGCAGTGCATGTTGTGTTTTCTAGCTCAAAGTTGCATTATTTCTCAAAGAGAAACAAAAATGAGGCCATAGTGGCTCAGGAGGTATCAGGTCGCCCAATAACCGGAGGGTTGGCGGTTTGAATCCCACTCCCGCCAACTTGCTGCTGTGTCCTTGGGCAAGACACTTTACCCACCTTGCCTCCAGTGTGTTCATGGTTTATGACACTGATGTATGAATGTGAATAAATGTTTGGTGGCGGTTGGAGAGGCCAGTGGCATGGATTGGCAGCCATGTTTCCATCAGTCTGTCCCATGGCAGCTGTGGCTACAGAGGTAGCTTATCACTATCATTGTCTGTGGAGTGAATGAATAATGGACTCATTGTAAAGTGTCGTTGGGTGTCATGAAAAGTGCTATATCCATATATTGTATATAGCTATTACACATTTTTAAACTGAGATTCTGTATTCTGCAAAATCTGAAATTTCTAGGTAAACAGTGTGGTATTTTTTTCCGTAGTAGTATTAAACATGACATTGAATACCAGTATTTTTTAAGGTATTATCAAGGTAAATAAAAAAAATCCCAGTATTACAACAATACGAATGTACACAACATTGTGGCACTGAGCAAAAGTTAAAACCCTCTGTCCCTTATATGGCTGTGAGAAAGTTGGCAGCCCTACTGGTGCCGTTATGGAAACAACAACGTTGCATATTCTCCCAATTGTGCATTAATTCCTCTCTGCTGTAGATGCTTGATTTACTTCAACAGCACTTAACGGCAAAAAGTAATACAAATAACAACCATATGCAGAATTGTTTGAGGAAGTTCAAAGCTGTAGCATGCTGGGTAAGGGGGCAGCCATGTTAACTGAGATAGGCTCGTCGGACGTAATGACGTCAGTCCCTTGCACCGAGGGAAAAGCAGCAGTCAATCACTTAAGATGGTCTACTGTAATATTCTATCAGCTGTAAATATTTTGCCAATACATCATTTTAAATGCTTTACTGGCTGATACCAATAGCATGCCAACATAAACAGTGGTGTGAAAAAGTGTTTGCCCCCTTCCTTATTTCTCATTATTTTGTATGTTTGTCGCACTTAAATGTTTCAGATCATCAAACAAATTTAAATATTACATAAAGATAACACAAGTAAACACAAAATGCAGTTTTTATATGAAGGTGTTTATTATAAAGGGTAAAAAAAATCCAAACCTACATGACCCTGTGTGAAAAAAAGATTGCTCCCCCCCCCCCCCCCGTTAAAACATAAATTAACTGTGGTTGATCACATCTTTGGAAAAACTGAGTTCAATTTTTCTAGCCACACCCAGGCCTGATTACTGCCACAATTGTTCTCAAGTAAGCAATCACTTAAATAGGACCTGCCTGACCAAGTGAAGTAGACCAAAAGATCCTCAAAAGCTTGACATCATGCTGCGATCCACAGAAATTCAAGAACAAATGAGAAACAAAGTAAATGAGATCTAACAGTCTGGAAAAGTTATAAAGCCATTTCTAAAACTTTGGGACTCCAACGAACCACAGTGAAAGCCATTATCCACACATGGCGGAAACATGGAACAGTGGTAAACCTTTCCAGGAGTGGCCGGCCAATCAAAATTACCCCAAGAGAGCAGCAACGACTCATCCAAGAGGTCACAAAAGACCCCAAAACAACATCCAAAGAACTGCAGGCCTCACTTGCCTCAGTTAAGGTCAGTGTTCATGACTCCACCATAGGAAAGAGACTGGGAAAAATGGCCTGCATGGCAGAGTTCCAAGATGAGAAACCACTGCTGAGAAAAAAAGAATATAAAGGCTTGTCTCAGTTTTGCCAGGAAACATCTTCATGATCACCAAGACTTCTGGGAAAATACTCTGTGGACTGACAAGAAAAAAGCTGAACTTTTTGGAAGGTGTGTGTCCCATTACATGGCGTAAAAGTAACGCAACATTTCAGAAAAGGAACATCGTACCAACAGTAAAATATGGTGGTGGTAGTGTGATGGTCTTGGGCTGTTTGGCTGCTTGAGGACCTGGAAGACTTGCTGTGGTAAATGGAACCATGAATTCTGCTGTCTACCAAAAAATCCTGAAGGAGAATATCCAGCCATCTGTTTGTGAACTCAAGCTGAAGCGCACTTGGGTTCTGCAGCAGGACAATGATCCAAAACACACCAGCAAGTCCACCTCTGAATGGCTTAAGAAAAACAAAATGAAGACTTTGGAGTGGCCTAGTCAAAGTCCTGACCTGAATCCAATTGAGATGCTGTGGTATGACCTTAAAAAGGTGGTTCATGCTCGAAAACCCTCCAATGTGGCTGAATTACAACAATTCTGTAAAAATGAGCAGGCCAAAATTCCTCCCCATTGCTGTAAAAGACTCACTGCCAGTTATCGCAAATGCTTGATTGCAGTTGTTGCTGCCAAGGGTGTCCCAACCAGTTATTAGCTTTAGGGGGCAATCACTTTTTCACACAGGGCCATGTAGGTTGGGATTTGTTTCCCCTTAATAATAAACACCTTCATTTAAAAAATGCATTTTGTGTTTACTTGTGTTATCTTCGTCTAATATTTAAATATTTAATTTGTTTGATGATCTGAAACATTTAAGTGTGACAATCATACAAAATAAAAAGAGAAATCAGGAAGGGGGCAAACACTTTTTCACACCACTGTATCTTGCATCCCTACTTTAAGGTATTTCCAATTTTAATATTATAAAGATTTATGCTATTTTTGCCTAAAGATAACATTTTTCCATTTTAAGGTATTATTTAGCATTTTAAAAACTTTATTCAACTTTAAACTGTGTCAGCTTTTATGCTAACACTGTACAATGTTCACTTTAGTTTTAAAGTTAACATTTTTAGACTAACTTTTGTCAACAAGCCATTTTGGCTTTTATGCTAATGCTGTATAAATTTAGGCCATTTTAGCTTCTAGGCTAACATTTATGACTATTAAACTTCTATTTATAATTTTCAAGTTAACTTTAAGCTATGTTTGGCTTTCAGCTAGTTAGCTTTTAAGCTAGCTTTAGCAAAATTTGAGCTCTATGCTCTGCTAATATTATACTTCAAACTAGTTCAGGTTTTAAGCTACTGTTTCAGCTTTAAAGGTGATAGAGACAACATTCTAACCTTCTGGGCTGTAGTTGTCACACTTACTCTTGCCCCAGCTGGTTGGTAGAGACGTGTGTTTTCACGCTGCATTTTCTTTTGGAAATACAAATTAGTTAAATTGTGTTTTTGTTGTTCGATGTTCAGAACAGACTAAATGCCGATCTAAATTGGTTGCCAAAAAGAAGTGATGATATAAAGTTCTGACCCAGCCTGATCTGCTGTCTTTGACTGGAGCAACTCATTCATTCAAGCTCAGCCTCATCCTTGACTAGCCAGAGCACACACATCACTCAGGGAAATGTGTTCTGCCCTCTGTAGCTACACGCTGAATGGAATGGCCTTCCACCGCCAAACAGGTTCCTCATTGATTTATTGAAAAAATTATTGAAAATTTATCTGAAAGCACCAAACAAAGACTAAAGTGCTGTGGCCCTTGAGTTTTTAAAGTAAAAGTAGATGGCAGAAATCTCAAGAGATTCTCAAGACTTCCGTCCCTAGTGAACTGTGACCTGTTTTTAATGTCACTAGTACACTGAGGTCTATGACACAGATCACTCAGCTCTCCCTGGCTATGCCTTGCCATCGCTCACTGTGTGACCCGCGGACTTCAGGCAAAAGCAATAATTCCCCCTAAACTGTCTGGTGCCTCGAGCGACATGTTAGCGCTCCCCGTCTACACCGGCACACAGGCTAGTGGAGGCAGCGTGGGTTAGGGATACAGAGGTGAGCGAGGCAAGCCAACAATTTTGTGCTTTTGAAAAGCTTTCATGAATCCAACATGAGGTGCTGGCAGTATTGATTGCCCTGGAGGCAACTTTAATTGTAGAAAGTAAATAAACAGGAAAAGCTTTAAAAAAAAAACCAAAAAACAGAGCAGAGCCAACTGTCAAGCTGCCGTCTAATTGGAAAACAGAGCGAGCAGCGTGTTCCTCCAGGATCAAACAGATGAGATATTTAACCAATGTGGTGTGGAAATCTAAGTTCAGATATTAACGTCTTTCCTCGTACTCTTTAAGGCAGTCAGGCTGAGATTGCTTAAAGTCAAACTTGCAGAGAACTGGAGCTGCTGAATGATCACATTACTGATTGATGCCATTTCTTCAGACAGTGTTCCTGCGAAAAAGCCAATTTGTTTTCCTGTTCACCTTCCTGTGCACAAAAGACTGCCACGAAGCTTAGCAGCACAGTCAAAACTCTCCTTCAGTGTTGGAATTTGCTTGTGTTGACCAGATTAAATATTAATTGATGGCAGCAGTCATACTGCTCTGGCCAGTTCTTCAGAAATGGGACTCCATAAGCAATATTAAAGTGTCTACATCCATCACAGTTTAGGTTTGGGAGATTTCTTCAACTAAATCAACCAATCGATCCATGATTCTTCATTTATTTGAAAAGCACTGTCAGTCTGGGCAGTAGAAGCCTTTTTGTTTTAATTTGTGTTGTATGACTTCTTGTCTTCAGCCAATAGATATTTATTTCATTTATTGGTTTATTTGGCAGGAGCATTGTACATTAATAAGCATTTCTGCAAATGTACCGGAGTTAGTCAAAAGGCCATTTTTCATCTGCAGTCCCTGTACTTAAAAAAACAAAACAAAACAAAAACAAAACAAAAACAAGAAAACACCAAGATAAAATCTCAGATACAGTGGTGTGGAAAAGTGTTTGCCCCCTTCGTGACTTCTCATTTTTTTGTATGTTTGTCACACTTAAATGTTTCAGATCATCAGACAAATTTAAATATTACACAAAGATAACACAAGTAAACACAAAATGCAGTTTTTATATGAAGGTCTTTATTATTAAGGAAAAAAAAATCCAAACCTACATGGCCCTGTGTGGAAAAAGTGACCCCCCCCCCCCATTAAAACATAAATTAAATTAACTGATTTATCATATCTTTCAAAAGCTAAGTTCAATTTCTCTAGCCACACCCAGGCCTGATTATTGCCACACCTGTTTTCAATCAAGACATCATTTAAGTAGGACTTGCCTGACCAAGTGAAGCAGACCAAAAGATCCTCAAAAGCTAGACATCATGCTGCGATCCAAAGAAATTCAAGAACAAATGAGAAACAAAGTAACTGAGATCTGTCAGTCTGGAAAAGTTATAAAGCCATTTCTAAAGCTTTGGGACTCCAGCGAACCACAGCGACGACTCATCCAAGAGGTCACAAAAGACCCCACAACAACATCCAAAGAACTGCAGGCCTCACTTGACTCAGTTAAGGTCAGTGTTCATGACTCCACCATAAGAAAGAGACTGGGCAAAAATGGCCTGTATGGCAGAGCTCCACGATGAAAACCACTGGTGAGCAAAAAAAACCATAAAGGCTCATCTCAGTTTTGCCAGAAAACAACTTGATGATCCCCAAGACTTTTGGGAAAATACTCTGTGGACTGACAAGACAAAAGTTGAACTTTTTGGAAGGTGTGTATCCCATTGTCTCCGGTATAACAGTAACACAGCATTTCAGAAAAGGAACATCATACCAACAGTAAAATATGGTGGTGGTAGTGTGATGGTCTGAGGCTGTTTTGCTGCTTCAGGACCTGGAAGACTTGTTGTGGTAAATGGAACCATGAATTCTGCTGTCTACCAAAAAATCCTGAAGGAGGATGTCTGGTCATCTGTTCGTGACTTCAAGCTGAAGCACACTTGGGTTTTGCAGCAGGACAATGATCCAAAACACACCAACAAGTCCACCTCTGAATGGCTTAAGAAAAACAAAATAAAGGCTTTGGTCTAGTCAAAGTCCTGACCTGAATCTGATTGAGATGCTGTGCATGACCTTAAAAAGGCGGTTCATGCTCAAAAACCTTCCAATGTGGCTGAATAACAACAATTCTGCAAAGATGAGTGGGCCAAAATTTCTCCACAGCACTGTAAAAGACTCATTGCCAGTTATCACAAACACTTGATTGCAGTTGTTGCTGCTAAGGGTGGCCCAACCAGTTGTTAGGTTTAGGGGGCAATCACTTTTTCACACAGGGCCCTATAGGTTTGGATTTTTTTCCCGTTAATAATAAACACCTTCATTTAAAAACTGCATTTTGTGTTTACTTGTGTTATCTTTGTCTAATATTTAAATTTGTTTGATGATCTGAAACATTTAAGTGTGACAAACATTCAAAAAAAATGAGAAATCGGAAAGGGGCAAACACTTTTTCGCACCACTGTATATACTGTAAACTATGTATATAACAACAAATGTTTAACAACTTCCACCACATACCTTAAACACAAAATCAGCACGTCTCAAAATATTCTAAAACATTGCTACTAGTGGTCATTTATACAATACATACCCAGCTGCATGTCCATATGGGCCCCATTATAAGTTTAACTGGGCTGAGTTATGGGTCCCATGTAGGTTTGTCCATGATTTCCATGTTGGTCGCATCTGTGTTGGCCCACAGTGAATTCACTTGTGGCGCCAGTGTTACTGAAACCCGTTTACCCGCATTAGACCCAGATGGGGTTAAAGCGGCTAAAGCAGATAACCTTAGTGGAGGAAAATAAAGCACGATACTTAAGGTTCATCCTACTTCAGGAGATAACCATTCAGTGACTTAGATGATGCTTCAACCTGCAGAATGAAAATATTACAAAAAATGTGCAGTAATTATTTCAGTCATCAGAGTGAAAGTTCCAGTTTAGTCCATTAGGTGGCAATGTGGGCCCACAAGACTCATGAAAGTTTATTACCTATGTGGGAGATTGGAATGTTTCTGGAATCCATCTCATCCTTCTTTGGAGAAAAACAAAGTGGTAAATGTGTCCGTTAGGGTGCTTATTTGATTAAATTTATTGGGAAGGGGTCAGTCTGGTCTTGGGAGAAATGTCCTCAGTTGGTACCTAGTTCTTCCTCAGGAAAAGGGAGTGCAAATAAGTTCAGACTGGCATATAACGCTACATAATGCTGTGTTGTGTAACTTAATTTCCACAGTGAGGTGCTGTTTGAAAAGTGACAGTCCTGTTTCCTACAAAACAGCTTAAGTTGGATTTGTTATCTTGATTAGCCGACTGCAATACCTATGTGGTGACAGACTTTATTTTATCAAAAGATGCAAGAAGAAGCAGGTAAAATTCACAGAAACAAAAGCAGAAATGGGGAAAACTCAGTTGTGATTAGCTTTTAATCGCTACCCGATGAGCTGATGACAAGGATAGACAAGCAGAGGCTGGATCTACCATCTGGATCTTAGAGAATCTTAATACCTATGTGGCTTCATCCAGGACTCTCAAAGTGTCAGCCATGTGGCACGCAAAACCAGCTCAAGAGGACCAGGTATGTACTGTACATTGTTATGGCCCCTTGGGTCCTGTAGGGGGTGCTGTGTTCTAGCTTGATGCCTGTAATTGATTGCCAAGTGGGATCGCCTGTGGTGCCCAGGTGACCCAGGGCATTTAAGCCTGGTGGTGAATTAAGCATGTGGGCCATTTCATTGGGTTGCTCCATCCCATTATTGGGGGTTGGAGACCTGGCCTCTCACTCCTCTAACCATTGTTTGTGTTTTTTTCCCCTACAGGCAATCTTCTGTCCTGGTTTGGTTGCATTTGGACTCCTTGGTTATGTTTGATTGGGTTATTTAGGTTTTACACTGCTCAACACCATTACACCCTACACTACTGATGTCACTGATGGAACACTTACATTCTGTAAATACTTCAGTTATGTATTTTCTGATTTGGTCTAATTTGGTTTAATAAAGTTGTGTTTAAATTCAACTCCACTTGGTGTGTCCTTCTTTTTGTTGTGGCCCTTGAGCCAGGTCACAACAAACGGGGGCTCGTCCATTAACTGTAAAATAAAAAATAACAAATTAAGTGAGCGTTTGTATTAAGTGGAAGCTCATTTAATTTGGATCATTCAGAGTTAATTGTTTGTAGCGGGTATTGTGATTGTGCAATAATTGGCTCAGTGATTTCAGCTGTGTGTGCTTCAACGGCGTGGCGTAGGCGCACCGTGTGCTTGGGAGCTGCTGAGGTTCCGGCGTCGTAGTGGAGTTTTTCTGACAGAGGGTCACTTTTCCACAAGTATCACCTTAGCTTTACTTACTTGGTTTCTCCGCTAGCCTGAAGAAACACTTCCCCTTTGGGTTGTGTGTGTTTGTTGTTTTTGTAGTGCTGTGCTGTAGTGTTTGTTGTCTCTGACAACTGTCCCGGGGGTACATCCTCGGTCTGTGCGGTGATTCGTTGATTCGCTGTCAGATGGGAAGTTTCAGTGCTTAATACACCCACCACGAACCACATGAAGACTAGGTAGAGTATTAGCTAGTTTCTTGGTTAGGCAGTTAGGGAGAAATCCTCTGGGGCATTGTGATAGCCTTTATGCGTGTGTGGCGGTGAACACATTTTGTAATTTGGCGTTATGGCATCATTGTCTGGGTTTTTTGGTATGCCTTTGGCAGCATTTTTGAATAGCTGTAAAAAGGATCTGCTGTTGAAGATAGCGAGCCATTATGACATTATTGTCTCAGAAAAAATGTGCAAAGTTGAGGTAAAAGAGGTGGTTTCATCAGCTTTATTTGAACAAGGGATGCTAAGTAAAAGTGAAGTTGGTACGGATGTGCCTTGTCTTGTGTCTGTGCCAGGAGTTGCGCAGGCTGCTGGTCTGATTTTTGAGCAGCAGAACAAGTTACTGGCTATGCAATTTAAACAGCAGCAAGAACAATTACAGCTGAAGATAGACATGGAAAAAGAACTGGAATTGGAGAGGATTCATCAGGACACAGAGAAAATTAAGTTACATCTGGAGCACGCTAGGCTGCAGTTGATCCGTGAGGGTAAAATTTCTCCGGGTGGTGAATCTGCATCTAGGAGTGTGGATGTGGCTGCGCGGTTGCGTTTGGTCCCTAAATTTAATGAGCGCGATCCGGACATCTTATTTACTCTCTTTGAGCGGGTAGCTGATGCACAGAAATGGCCTGATAATGAGAAGGTTCTCCTGCTACAGTGCGTTTTTACGGGGAGAGTGCAGGAGGTGTTTTCAGCTGTTTCCTCAGAGGGTGATTTAAGTTATGCTAAAGTGAAATCTACTGTGCTTAAAGCATATGAGTTGGTTCCAGAGGCGTATCGTCAAAAATTTAGACAGTGGGTAAAAGGGGCCAAACAGACAAATGTTGAGTTTGTGCATGATTTATGGTCACATTTTACACAGTGGCGTTCATCCGTAAAGGCGGATGATTTCAATAGTCTGTGAGTTAATGGTGTTGGAACAGTTTAAGAGCTCTGTTCCTCCGCGAATAGCAGCTTATATAAATGGGCGTGAGGTAGGGAGTGCCCTTAGAGCAGCTGAGCTGGCTGATGATTTCATCCTAACACGTAAGAATAGGTTTTCTGCTGTGCGCTCTGGTAATGAGTGGAAAGGGGTGGATGATAGTGGCCGGAGTCAGCAGGCTGGGGGGAAAAACTTAAGTCTTCTTTCTCATGGAAGATCGCTATTAGTTGTAATTATTGCCGCAGTGAGGGTCACTGGATGGACCAGCGTCCGTTATTAAAAGGTAGAATGAAGCGGCATGAGTCCTCTGAAGCGCCGGTTATGTCTTGTGCTTCAGTTTCAGAGATGGAGCCGGTGTGTGTGGAACATGGAGCGCTCTCCAGTTTTGAGCCGTTTATTGTGGACACGTTTGTGTCGTTGACAGGTCGTGATGAGTGTGTGCCAATTACAGTGTTGCGGGACACAGGAGCTAAATACTCATTTGTTGTGGAGTCAGTGTTACCTTCATCTGCTGACTCAGAAGCTGGTGAGTTTGTGTTAATGCAGGAGATGGAGCTGGGATTAGTGCCGGTGCCGTGCCATAAAATTAAGTTGGAGTGTGAGTTGGTGAATGGCATCGTACCTGTTGGTGTGCATCCAGCACTGCCTCTTGAGGGAGTTAATGGTTTTGGATAATGACCTTGCTGGCAGTGCTCTGCAGGCAGCTCGGCCGCCATCTCCAGTAGTGGTGGAAACGCCATTGCATTCAGTGACGCCAGATGTGAAGGATCTGGGGCTTTTGGAGGTATTTCCAGCGTGTGTTTTGACATGGGCACAAGCACATCAGAAAGATGTGGCTGACTGTTTTGGTTCAGAGCCTGTGGACAGTGTTACTTTGCCTGAACTTCCTCCTGCAGTGTCACGTGAAGTCTGGATTGAGAGCCAGAAGTCCAATCCATCTCTGTCTACATTGTGGACTGACTCTGTGTCAGTTGAGAAAATTAGAGACGTGGGGCATGGTTATTTTGTCCAGACTGGTCTGCTGGCACGTAAGTGGGTGCCTTGTGTCAGATTTTTTGGGAGACCCTGTTTTTCAGGTGGTGGTGCCGAGCAAGTTTCGTAAACTGGTGTTAGAAACAGCTCATAACGGTGGTCATTTGAGGGTCAATAAGACTTATGACAGAATTCTGCGTTATTTCTTTTGGCTTCGTTTGAAGCGCGATGTGGCAGACTTTGTTGAATCATGTCATTCATGTCAGCTTGTGGGGAAACCTAATCAAGTTATTAAGCCTGGGCCTCTCTGTCCTATTCCTGCTATTAGCCAACCATTTGAGCATTTAATAATTGACTGCGTGGGGCCCTTGCCTCCATCCAAGTCTGGGTGTGCCTATTTGTTGACAGTAATGTGTCAGGTTAGTAGGTATCCTGCTGCATTTCTCTTGTGCTTGATTTCTGTGAAATCTGTGGCGAAAGCGTTGACTCAATTTATTTCAATCTTTGATATTCCACAGGTGATCCAAAGTGATCGGGGTCAAACTTCACTTCCCATATATTTCAACAGATTTTGAGGCAGCTGGGAGTGAGGCACAATTGTGTGTTAGCATACCATGCACAGTCAAGGAGCATTGGAACGTTTTCACCAGACATTGAAATCTATGTTACGTGCTTATAGTGTTGAGTTGGGGAAAGATTGGGAGGAAGGTCTGCCATGGCTCATGCTGGCAGCCAGGGAGGTTGTCCAGGAGAGCACAGGATTTAGTTCCAATGAGTTGGTTTTTGGCCATAAAGTTTGTGGGTCTTTAGCGGTCTGGCAGGATGGTTTGGTAGACAAGGAGCCACCCCAAAATCTGGCGGATTATATTAATGGCTTTCGCCGTTCGCTTTATATGGCTATGGAAATGGCGAGGGAGAACTTGGCCGGGACTCAAAGTTTAATGAAAAGCCACTATGATCGCCGCAGTGAATGCCAGTTTAGTCCAGGGGACCAGGTATTGACGTTATTGCCATTGGGAGTATCACCATTTCACCATATCACCAGTGTATATACACTACCCTTCAAAAGTTTGGGGTCACTTAGAAATGTCCTTATTTTTGAAAGAAAAGCACTTTTTTTCAATGAAGATAACTTTAAACTAATCAGAAATACACTCTATACATTGCTAATGTGGTAAATGACTATTCTAGCTGCAAATGTCTGGTTTTTGGTGCAATATCTAGATAGGTGTATAGAAGCCCACTTCCAGCAACTATCACTCCAGTGTTCTAATGGTACAATGTGTTTGCTCATTGCGTCAGAAGGCTAATGGATGATTACAAAACCCTTGTGCAATCATGTTAGGTCTGCAAAGCTGTAATTGCTGCAAATGGAGGATTCTTTGATGAAAGCAAAGTTTGAAGGAAAAAATTATTATTTCAAATACAAATCATTATTTATAACCTTGTCAATGTCTTGACTATATTTTCTATTCATTTTACAACTCATGGTGGTAAATAAAAGTGACTTTTCATGGAAAACACAAAATTGTCTGAGGTAACCCCAAACTTTTGAACGGTAGTGTATATATAGTATATATATTTATATTAATATGTACATATGTATACTAGCTGCTCTTGTTTTTCTTGCCTTCTGATTGTTGCTCTGAGTGTTGCTATCCCTGTGCTGTTGCAATCCTGGAATTTCCCCATTGTGGGACTAATAAAGGCTTATCTTATCTTATCTTATTCTGTCATTGAGAAGGAAAAGTTAGCCTTGGTCTGGGCACTCCAGCATTTTGAAGTGTATGTGGGTTCTGGTGGTAATCCTTTGATTGTATACACTGACCACAACCCCTTAACATGTCTTTGCTCGTTTCACAGTCCAAATTGTCAGTTGTTGAGATGGGCTCTGTTCCTGCAGCCCTACACTTTAGACCTTAAACATATTAAGGGTAAAGATAATCTTGTGGCAGATATGCTTTCTCACGCGGCAATTGGTTTTGGTGGAATTTTTTTTTAGCCATTTGTGGTTTTAGCAGTTTCTGGCTTGCCTTATGGGGGAGTTATATATTGTGATCCCTTTGGGGACCCTGTCTTAAGGCGGGGGGGGGGGGGGGTACGGCCCCTTGGGTCCTGTAGGGGGTGCTGTGCTCTAGCTTGATGCCAGTAATCGATTGCCAAGTGGGATCACCTGTGGCATCCAGGTGACCCAGGGCATTTAAGCCTGGTGGTGAACTCAGCATGCGGGCCATTCCATTGGGTTGCTCCATCCCATTATTGGGGGTTAGAGACCTGGCCTTGCACCCCTTCACCCCTCTAACCATTGTGTGTGGGTTTTTTTCCCCTTACAAGCAGTCCTCTGTCCTGGTTTGGTTGTATTTGGACTCCTTGGTTATGTTTGGGTTATTTAGGTTTTGCACTACTCAGCATCATTAAACCATATTTTACACCCACTCACACCCTACATTACTGATGTCACTGATGGAACACTTACATTCTATAAATACTTGAGTTATGCACTTTCTAATTTGGTTTAATAAAGTTGTTTAATTTCAACTCCAGTTGGTGCACCCTTCTTTTTTGTTGTGGCCCTTGAGCCAGGCCATAACAATATAAACACTGACTTCTGCACTGCACAATATTTAATTTCATTTGTACATGTATGTGAACAGACAACAAGCCTCTTCTATATTAAGCCCACTGTGGTGCTTAGCAGCAGTTAACTGGGTGCATTTGGGAGAGACTGTTTTTCTTAGCAGAGCAAAATAACTGTTTAACAAACAGAAAAATCTGAATTGTTTGTTATATATTGCTGTCAGTTAAATTATGAAACTATTAAAACAATATTACCTTGTGGGTCAATGAATGTATGAATATCCGATTTGCACTGGGCCTATAATCGAATTCCTGTGGTGTTATATTCATTAAAAGGGTCATTGGCTGCACTTTTTACACATTTTAACAGTTCACTCATGTCTTGATCGATAGATATACTTTATTGATCCCAAACTGGGAAATTACAGTGTAACAGCAGCGTAGATGAGCCAAACCAACAGTGCGGTGGTGCAGTGGTTAACACTGTGCCAGCACAGCAACTCACCCTTGGCCATGGGATCCCTGGTTCGATCCCAGCCACTGACCAACAGTGATCTGTGTGGAGTTTGCATGTTCTCCCCGTATCTGCGCAGGTTTACTCCGGGATTTCTCCGGTTTCCTCCCACAGGCCAAAAACATGCAGGTTAGGTTAATTGGAGACTCTAAAGTGGCCCTAGGTGTGAATGTGTGTGTGAATGGTTAAGGGATAGCGCCGTACAGTGGCTGCTTCATCCATCCAGGTGGATGCCCTCAATTTCCCCTCTGGGGATCAATAAAGTATACAAAATCAAAAAATCAAATCAACAAAAATACACAGAGCCTAATAGGGTAGGAAAAAGAAAAAGGAGTTACCCAGTAATAGTAAAAATGCTTTGATAACATTATGTACTACATAGGCTACTACTAGGTTAAATAGATCCTTATGAATCTATGGATAGCACTGACTGTACAAAGAAGGGTTATAAGGTGCAGGGTGAAATGTGAGGTACCAGTTAGACTGTAGGTGCAGTATGGCAGCATTGTTATGACCGAGATTCAACATTAGAGTGAGTTATTGTACAGTGAAATGGCATGTGGCAGAAAAGATTTCCTGTATCTGATCGTTCGGCAGCGGAGCTGTAGCAGTCTGCTGGAGAAAGTGTTCCGCTGTCTGTTCAGTGTGTGGTGGAGGGGGTGAGCAGGATTGTCTGATGGACTGCAGTTTGTTCAGTGTCCTCCTCTCCACCACAGTCTCAAGTCTCCAGCCTGAGACTGTTGGTGTCGCTGGCTCTGATACTGCTACCCCAACAAACAGCAGCAGAGAAGATGGCGCTGGCAACAATGGTATGGTAGAAAAGCTGCAGCATCTCGCTGCACACATTGAAGGATCTCATCTTCCTCAGAAAGTAGTCTGCTCATCCCCTTCTTGTACACAACATCAGTGTTAGGTTTCCAGTCCAGTCCATTGCTGATCATGACACCCAAGTATTTGTAGTCCTCCACTATCTCCACACCCTCCCCCCAATCTGCAATGGCTGTGAAGGCGTCCTCTTCTTCCTGAAGTCACTCACCATCTCTCTAGTCTTGCTGATGTTCAGCCTCAGGTGATTCTGCTCGATACACTCCACAAATCTGTCTACCAATGCCCTGTGCGACCCCTCCTCTGCCCCTCTTATACACCCAACAACACCCGAGTCATCAGAGCATTTCTGCAGGTGGTATAACTCAGAGTTGTACTGAAAGATGGTGGTGTATAAGGTGAAGCGAAAAGGAGAAAGCACAGTCCCCTGTAGAGCTCCTGTATCACTAGCCGCCACATCAGACAAGACACTGCCCAGCTGGACAAAATGTGGCTTGCCTGTAAGGTAGTCAGTAATCCAGGAGATCACAGAGCTGTCAACCCCCATCCCCTGCAGCTTCTCACCCAGCAGCATTGGCTGGGTGGTGTTAAAAGCACTGGAGAAGTCAAAGAATGTGATCTTCATGAAGTGCTTGTGACATATTTTGTTCACATTTTCTTTAATTTTTTTAATTATTGAAGCAAATTCGTTTTATTTTTCTTGGCTTTCTTCAAATGTTTTAATTTAAAGCGTGCCATTTTAAGAAATAGATTTCAGCTGTTCAACTCCGCCTTCCCTCTTATGTCAGTTAGCCATTAGCTGAGTAGCTTCTAGTCCGTTCCTTACAGCTTGGATGAGCAGCACTGGTTCACAGATCCGCAGTCATTTGTACATCTCACGTCATCCCAGCCCACCGCCCCCCCCAACAACCCCGCCGAGATGCCACATTAAATCGCCAGCACCGCTCCACCGATCACCACAACCCAAAACCGGTGGCTGATCCATGGGATCTCAAAGGGCAATGTCTCATTCCGCAGTACTCCGCTCCTCTCCCACGGCCAGCTGGGGGATGCTGTCACAAAGCAGCTCTCAGTGGATCTGCTGACTCTCAGCTCCGAGTGACTGGCATGCCGGCACCGGTGTTCTATAATCCTGTGCTACTTATTGAGACGTGCTACCCTGCATCTTTGTGCATGCACCTGCATCTTTGGGCTGGAGAGACGCAAGGCACATTATGGGCCGTGGACTGGTGAACCAGGTGGTAACAGGGATGGTTATTAGGGTGACTAAGTCTGAAGAATATAACAATATAATCCACACTTGCTTCGAGCTTCCTGTTACCAGTGTTAGCTTGGGGGCTAATAGGCTACCTTTAGCACCATTTCCATATACATGACAGACAGCTAGGCAGGCCAATAATAGAGCAGTGGGCTGGTCTCAAGGACGGTGGTGGGTTGGCTTTGCCAAGACATGATGTATAAGAATTCCACAAAAAAAAGTCAAAAATGTTTCTGGCATTTCTGGAAGAGAAAAACGAGAAAAGCTGTAGGTGTTTAAGAGAATTGACTGTTTTGAAAATTTTTGGATAATTAGGTGACCAGTAGACTCATTTCAGACAGTTAAAACCTACTAACACTATTTTTCAGTCAATGACCCCTTTAATACCACACTTCTCTTCTGTAATATTGCTTAAATTAATCCACTGGTCATCTTCAGCACACAGTAAATCTTTGCTTCACTGTACAGGGTAATCAAATAACCTAGTTAAATTCCTGAAGGGAACGTGCACAGCCAGTTGAGCAGATGATTGTCCATCGTGCTGGTGGACAGGAACTTCATCTCCGATAGAATCCTTGATTTTGTATTTCTCTTGTAATAATACATAACATCCCTGACCTGAGGGGAACAAGAAACAGTTTTGTTTTTTTAACTCACCCATTAAACTCTGCTCAAGTTGGTTTGGTTTTCAAAACTATTTATTTTAGGCTAATCAATTATTTTTTTTTATGTTTAATCGACTGTGAAATTAGTGGCTGTGAACATTTCTCATTTCAGCTGCTAATGATGTGCAGATACTGTATAGCATGAGAAGGTTTTGACCTTGGGACAGCCTCAGCGTTTAAAATCTATAAAGCTTTTGATGTTCTCGGGAGGTGGAAATCGATCCTTTATTTCCCAAGACAACATTTATCGTAGTACAGTAATTAGGCTTATAATTATCCTACTCCTTCAATAAATACTGATTGCATATGAGTCTTAGAGCTGAAATTACCGTGTGACAAACCACAATATTGTTCTCATTAGCTTTCAGTTGCACCTGCATTAGGGATAAAATTCAGATGCGTTGTGACTGAATCAGACATGTATTCCCCAGTCTTATGAGTAAACTAGATAACAAAATGAAATATTAATGACTAGAAATGGTGGAAAAAAGAACCACAAACAAACTTAAAGACCTATTAATGCTGTACAGTACCAAGCAGTTATTTTATCATCATGAAAAATGTACTAATATTATACCATTCATAGCTGATTGTTAAAGGAGATATAAAATGCACTTTTTCAACATGCTGACACAGTTCCCACACATCTAAGTGAAATGTCTGTGACATGCTATGGCCAAATACCCCAGAGTTTAATTATTGCAGCACCATTTTGGCCCTTCTTTTTGCAGCATTCCTCAGAATTCCTCATTTATAAATCTTTAAATGCTCATGAACCCCAGTTCACACCACCCTCCCTCTCTCATCACTGCTCAGGTCTGTTGTTGATACCATATTGCTAATGTTAGCTTGCTAGCTCCTAGCTATTGTAGCAAACAGAGCCATTGGTGGACAGCGGCATGTAGTTTCTGTGGTTTTTAGGTTATGACCGGTCACTGAACAGGCAACTGCTAATGTAGCTAACAGCCTTTGGACATGGCCAGAGAAAAATAAACCAAAATAACATTTAAGAATGACATACTGTATATGGTCAAGTGTTGGTAGATGACGGAGGATGTCTACTTAAAGTAGACAGAATATTAAAAAAACTAGAAAAGCACTCAGAGTACATATCTCCATCAAGGCTCCTTCCCTCCCTCTCTTTGTTCATCCATCTGTCCATCCCTCCCTGCCTCATCCCCTCCATACATTGCAAGATAGGGCCTTGGTGGAGGTATGTGCTCAGAGATCACCTCCAAAATCTAATGGGTTCATGTGTAGCCCAAGAGGTACTATTGGTGAAAATTTCATCAAACTCGTTTAGTAGTTTTTGAGTAATCTTGCTAACACATTGTGAGAAGATGGAGCCTTTCGCAGAGGTATGTACTCTCAGATCATCACCAAAATCTAAGAGGTTTCTCTATAGTCCAAAGGCCACCTCTGGTGAAAATTTCATCAAAATCCATCCAGTAGTTTTTGCATAATCCTGCTAACAAAGAAGCAAATAAAGAATTAGATAAGATCCAACCACAATCTGACAGACAAGCTAGTTGCTAGGTGGCCTGCCCTTTCAGACAGACCAGCTTTGACTGCTTGGCCAAGTTTATGCTAACCGTCATAGTGAAAATATACCAAAATAAGCCAGAACGACATTAGCTAAATTATCAGTTGTGGACTAATAATACAGGTGGGAACACAGATGTCTAATGGGCTGAATGGAATTTAGAGAAAATAACAAATTAAACTTGCTAAGCTAACTCCATAGGAACACTGTTAAGTTTGAAGCTAACATTAAGGGCTGCTCATTAAAGATTTCCCCTGACCCATTTCCACTTATTGTAGGAAGCTGAAACTGCACATGTATAATAACACATACCTCTATAGGTCTCTTGGAAATTTTCAGCTCTGACCTCTGAAGAGTTTCTGTTCCACAGGTGCTAAGGTGGAGTAAGGTGTGATAATGGAGCCAGTTGAATAGAGAGTGGTCATCAGATTCCTCTGCTTGAGAGGTCATACACCATGAGAGACACCTTCGATGAGATGAAAGAGATTTATGGGGAGGATGGCCCATCGCATGACGTAGTCAAGCACTGGCATCAACAGTTTAAGTGTGGTCAGACATAAGTGGAAATGGCACGACGACCACAATGCACCAGTGATGAAGACATCATCCAGCAGGTGGAGGTCACCATTTTGGAGAACTGCCACTTAACCTTTCATCAACTAGCCCAAGATGTCAAGATCCCTGAGGAGTCTGTGGAAAAAAAATCATCCATGACCATTTGCATATATGGAAGTTGTCTGCACAATGAATTGCCCGGTTGCTTACACCTTTATCAGAAGGACGTGCTCCCAGGCTCTTTTGGCCATGTGCCAAGAAAACAAGGAAGATTTGTTTGACGGACTAATCACACAGGACGACACATGGGTCTATTACTATGATACAGAGATTAAAGCCTAGTCGAATTAATGGAAGCATTATGACTCATCCCCTTTGGAGAAGGCACGTGTCCATCGGAAGGGCAAGGTCATCATGCTCACGGCCTTTAGAGGCCAGCATGGAGTATTGATGATGGATTTCCTGGTAAAGGGTACCACAATTACTGGGACTTACTACGCTTCACTGCTACAGAAATTATGGAAAGCCATAAAAACAAAGAGGCATGGCATTCTGACCGAAGACAGCGCCCCGGTTCACAACTCGCATGTTTCCCAGATGGAAGCATGGTTCTGCAGTTATGAAATCCTTATAACCACTTCAAAAATGATAAACACTGATTTCTGAGGTCAAATCTTGGCTTCTGATGCAACCTGTAGACTGCTGCATAAATGGGGAGAAGTGTGTGACCCTTGGTGGTACCTATGTAAAGAAAGACTAATAAATGTGCCAAGTTTGGTTCCTCTCAGTCCATGGAAATTGAGTCAGGGAAGATCTTTAATGAACGGACTTTGTAGGCTCAGAAACTCTGGGTGGGGGCAGAATTGATTTTGAAGCCAAAAGCAGTGTGAAGGGTGTGACTGAAAACCAGATTGTGTGTTAGCGAAGAAGGGAAATGTCATCCGGAAGAGCAAAACTGGCTTCTGACCATTCTGCCAAAATCTAACAGAATAAATATACGTACAGTTAGGCCCAAAAATATTTGGACAGTGACATAAGTTTTGTTATTTTAGCTGTTTACGAAAACATATTCTGAATACAATTATATAATCAATATGGGCTTAAAGTGCAGACTCTCAGCTGTAATTTGAGAGTATTCACATCCAAATTGGAGCAAGGGTTTAGGAATTACTGCTCTTTAATATGTAGCCGCCTCTTTTTCAATGGACCAAAAGTAATTGGACAATTGACTCAGAAGGCTGCAAAAAAAATAACAAAGCTGCATGGGCTCTTCCCTTGTTAACCTGTCATCAATTAAGCAGTTAAAAGGTCTGGAGTTGATTCCAGGTGTGGCGTTTGCATTTGGAAGCTGTTGCTGTGAACACACATGCGGTCAAAGGAGCTCTCAATGGAGGTGAAACAGACCATCCTGAGGCTGAAAAAAAAAGAAAAAATCCATCAGAGAGATAGCAGAAATGTTAGGAGTGGCCAAATCAACAGTTTGGTACATTCTGAGAAAAAAAGAGTGCACTGGTGAGCTTGGGAACTCAAAAAGGCCTGGACATTCACGGAAGACAACAGTGGTGGATGATCGCAGAATCCTTTCCATGGTGAAGAACAACCCCTTCACAACATCCACTCAAGTGAAGAACACTCTCCAGGAAGCAGGTGTATCAGTATCTAAGTCTACCATAAAGAGAAGACTTCATGAGAGCAAATACAAAGGATTCACCACAAGGTGCAAACCATTAATCAGCCTCAAAAATAGAAAGGCCAGAATTGACTTTGCCAAAAAACACTTGAAGAAGCCAGCCCAGTTCTGGAACAGCATTCTTTGGACAGATGAGACTAAGATCAACCTGTACCAGAATGATGGGAAGAAGAAAGTTTGGAGAAGAACTGGAACAGCTCATGATCCAAAGCACTACATCTTCTGTAAAACATGGTGGAGGCAGTGTGATGGCATGGGCATGCATGGCTTCCAATGGCACTGGGTCACTTGTGTTTATTGATGATGTGACAAAAGACAGAAGCAGCCGGATGAATTCTGAAGTGTATAGGGATATACTTTCTGCTCAGATTCAGCCAAATGCAGCAAAGTTGATTGGACGGCGCTTCACCAATGATCCAAAACATACTGCAAAAGAAACCCAGGAGTTTTTTAAAGCAAAGAAGTGGACTATTCTGCAATGGCCGAGGCAATCACCAGATCTCAACCCAATCGAGCATGCATTTCACTTGCTCAAGACAAAACTTAAGGCAGAAAGACCCACAAACAAGCAACAACTGAAGACAGCTGCAGTGATGGCCTGGCAAAGCATCACAAAGGAGGAACCCCAGCGTTTGGTGATGTCCATGGGTTCCAGACTTCAGGCAGTCATTGCCTGCAAAGTATTCTCAACAAAATATTGAAAAGTAACATTTTACTTAGGGTTATGTTTATTTGTCCAATTACTTTTGAGCCCCTGAAATGAGGTGCGTTTGTATAAAAATAGCTACAATTCCTACATGTATAATCATATATTTTTGTTCAACCCCTTGAATTAAACCTTAAAGTCTGCACTTCAATTCTGTTGTAGTTGTTTCATTTCAAATCCAATGTGGTGGCATGCAGAGCCCAAATCATGAAGATTGTGTCACTGTCCAAATATTTCTGGGCCTAACTGTATATAGGTAAAGAGAGATTTTAACATATTTACTGTTATCACATGACCCAGTGCACATCTAGAAGAAGCCATCTCTATTGTCATTCAGTCCATCATGCACAGTAGGACGAAATTACATTTCTCCTATATACAATGTTAATTACACGCAGAATCGGAGGGGGCGCTGCCACAAACAGCTTCACCTTCCCCCATTCTATTACGCTGAGCACCAAGCTAGAAGATGGAAAGTACCATTTTTATATGGTCGTGGAGCGGATGCTCTATCAACTAGTCCACCACTCCGGTATTGCCACTTCAGCATTGCCATCTATAAATTTGTAGATGGCAATGCTGAAGTGGATGTAAACACTCGATTAGGCAAAGCTGCAGCAATCTTCAGAAAACTGTCCAACATCTGGAACTCAAACTCACTAAAAGTAGAGACCAAGCTCAAGCTCTACTCCACCATTGTAGTGCCCACTGCTATTTATGCAAGTGAAACATGGAACAACACAACCAAAGTGGCACAAAAGCTTGACGTGTTTCATCAGAGATGCCTTTGGAGAATCCTAGGGATAACATGGACCGACTTCATCACCAACCTTGAAGTGCTTAAATGCATATGACAAAAAAACACTCCATGAGACTGTAGGGAATAGGTGACTGTGGTTTGCGGGACATCTGCTACATTTACCACCAACATGCCCTGCCCACCACACCATCTGGTGGGCATCAGTAGGAGGAAAGAAAAAATGGGGTCAACCAAAGAAAACCTGGTGCAAGACTTTCGAAGAAGATCTTAAGGAAACGTCAACTCAATCCCAGTGAAGGTGAAGAATTGGCTGCCGATACAGAAAAATGGTGCAAGCTCGTTTCCAATTGTCCTGTAAAGGATGAGAGAGACTTAGAGTGCATCCCAATTCATCTCATGCAAAAAACATAATCAGGCCTGTGACCCATGACCAACAGGAAGTCCACCATCCTGCCTCAAAGCGGCGCTACCGCTAATTTTCCCATATTCCACCCCTCGCTTTTTAATGAACTCCTCCTTGGGAATGAGTCCGATTGAGCTCATATTCGCATGGCAGCATCTATAGGCATGGGCCATTAAAAGTTGTATAAATATCTTGCACAAGCTCAAAGATGTCATCATGGCGACATGGTGAAATTTGACTCCTCACCATTAAACATCAAACAGCTATAACTCAAACAAAACTTGTTCGATTTTCACCAAATTTTCTACGAGGGATATTAGTCCTGCCCTGAACGCACCTATATAAAAAATAACTGACAACAATTATAGCGCCACCTACTGCTTCAAGGAAGAAATGCTGGAACTTGTTTTATTTATTACTCATGCACCGCCTGTCAGAATGACCTGAACTTTTCTGAGGTTTATCAGACCGCATGGATGATCATAACTTGATGCCAACTTAACCATTCCTTTACTGCTGTGACCATGGAAACACCCTGCTCGCCATTCACTCCGTGATGTTGTTGGGAGGGTTGGGAAGGTCCTAGAGTCATGAAATTTGGAACATAAGTCAAGGTGACTCTCTTCTGTAGTCCTATATGGGTCTGGAACATGAATGTAAGTGTTTCCATGGCAATATGGCACAGTTTGACTCCTCACCATTAAACATCAGACAGTTGTAACTTGGACAAACTTTGTCTGATTTCCGCCAAATTTTCTACAATGGATATTAGTCCCACCCGGCACGCTCCTACACACAAATAATTGACAAAAGTTATAATGCCACTTACTGCTTACAGAAAGTATGGCACCAAATTGTTTTATTTATTATTCAACATTAGGTGAATTGGGACACACCCTGAGTCTAAGACATGACCCAATAAAGCATTTTATAAGGTTAAAACCCACAAACACACCATGTTTTAATCAACGTGGCCTTCACCATGCCTTCATAATTTACTTTTGGTGAAAAATCATGATATTATGGAAATTAAATTTATTGTCTGTCCCACGTTTAGCAAGATAACCCTATTACTTCATGTTAGTCTTTCACTAGTCCACTGAAAGAAAGTGTGGCTCAAATTAATTTTCATCTCCACCTTCTTGGAATCTCTTCGGGTTTATGATTCATTTGTCACTGCTCAGCAAAGTAATAGGAAGGTACAGTAGCAGGAATACATGTCAGTGAGCTGGGGGAGGTGAGGCTTACCTCACTGAGCGATATGACAAATTAGTACAAGCTGGTGAGGATTTCAGATGCTTGTGGGGGGGGGGGGGGGCTCCAGTATCTCCACAAGGAGGTACTAGACCTATCACTGTAATACATGGAAGTAGCACTCTGCAGTAAACTGTGATGCGCTCTCTGCCTGGGCTCACATAGCAAACAAAATCCACTCCGCCTCATGTCAGCTGCCAAACCCTCACTGATGGCTCATTCGATATCGTAAATGGGGCAAAGAAAAGCCGCAGCTACACACGTACTGTGACTTTTAAATTAATTTGCTCAACCTTGAAGCCTAGGTTCTCTGGAGCAGAAAAAAACCAATGAGATTGTCATGTTTTATTTGGAAACATATCAAAAACACTGTAGCATACGGCTACACCTCTGTCATGGATATATGGAGTCAGCAATGGTTTATGTCTACTGCTTTTGTTTGTGTTATGGTCTGCGGCACAGAAAAGCCTTAAAAGCCACTTCTGTCCATCACTTCTGTACATTTCTATCTGTGCCCGTTCCTCATTGTTGCAGTCGAAACTTAAAATGCTAAAGAGATTAGAATGCTCCAGAAAAGATGGTCAACAGAATGAGGACTGGTGGAACATTTTAAAAACTTGGATCTGCACAGAATACATGGATTACTTTTTAATTCTTCGATTTTAGTCACCGCCTGTTCTCTACAGTGTTTAATATTATGAAGGCAGACTTGATTCTCCAAAACTGGAAAGCTGTGAACTTTTGACCCATACAGTGAAGCAATCCACAGGCTTTGTTAAGCTTTTCAAGGCACCAAATCTAACAATAGTTTCAATTAGAACACAAATTTGATTGCACTTCATGAGATATTAATTTCTCAAGATTGATTCTCAGTGAATCCCCGTTAGCACAATAGAATTGCAGCAATTTACCAACAACAACAAGAGCACACTGAAAGGGTTTGATGAATGTTTAAATGACTGTATGCAAAATACATGCTGGAGTTCAGTGTTGAATCCAATAATCCCTGATGGCCAATATATTGGTTTTCATGTGTAACGCATGGAGAAAAAGAATAACCTTGATGCTCAGCAATTAAAACCCCAGAGAGGTTTCATATTGACAAGTTAGACCGCTGCACATGCATTATTTCAAAACACCAAATTAGGGAATCTCGGCCCCTTTACACAGACGGAGATCATTGGGTGACCACTGAAACATCAAAAATTGACCTAATCTCTCAGTGATCTCCTTTAAAAATCAAAACCGGAGTGGTGGCCTAGTTGACAGAGCACCCGTCCCACAACTGGGAAGTTGGGGGTTCAAGTTCTGGCCAGGTCATACCAAAGTCCATATAAAAATGGTACTTCCCGCCTTCTAGCTTGGTGCTCAGTGTAATAGAATGAGGGAAGGAAAAGCTGTTTGTGGCGGCGCCTTGCATGGCAGGGACCCCTCTAATGCTATATGTGATTAACATTGTAGATAGGAGAAACGTAATTACGTTCTACTGTACATGATTGGCTGTATGGACTGAATGACAACAGAGTTGGCTTCATCTTCTTAAGCCACAAAAAAGCCCTTTCTGTGTCAATGTTTTGGAAATTGAAGATTTTCACGCTGATCTATAGAAATCTTTGAAAGATCCTTGAGAGGTCAGTGAGAGACAAGAAGAGATCATTGATGGATCACTGAGAGTTTGTTGGGGGACCATATATATATACAGTATACACACACACACACACACACATATATATATATATATATATATATATATATATACACTACTCTGAGAAAATCAGGTTCAAAGTTTCCAAGGATTGTCACCTTCCATGGAGCCAGGTGGGGGGTGGTAACAAAAGCTGGTCATTTGCATGATTTAGCATGAACCAAACCCCCTTACAGTGCTTATCAAAAGAAGCTCTGGAAACTCAGGAAGACAAGCTGCTTAAGTAGCCATGTGCTTCGACCTGAACATGCTGCTAATTGGCCAAAATGAATAGCAAAGACATGTGAAGAATCAAACCAACCGGATATGTAAATCAGCTGTGGTATCCACGCCTCCAAAAGTAGGAAGTGGTCTTGCTGATATTTTCCTTTGAAACTACTCTATTTCAAATACAAAAGTTACAGTTTTAAAATCTCCCACACTGTTATTTGAAGCATGGAGTAGCTTCTTCATGATTTCAGCTAGCATATTTAAAAAAAATTAAATTAGATTAAATAAAATCTAATTTTTCAAAAAAAAAGTATTCCTGTGTTTTGTAGGAATCACGTCAGACTGACTTTTTGCTGGTTTACTCGTGCCGGGTCATATATGTTCAGAGAGGAAGGACAGAAAGTACACTATATGAAAGATTGGGAGAGCAACGCCACCTGAAGATAATCACAGCAGATGAGAAGGACAAATGTCCTTTTTAATGAAGACCTGGATAATATGCGAGCCTCACTAAACTAGTTTAACTCCTAATGTGGTAGAGTGCTCCCCAGCTTCAACTTCTAGTATATTTACCAATGTGCACAGAACTACAGAAAATTCCTTGGAGGTTGAGTAGCATGTTTGCTATTACAGTCTGTGCTAAGTACACAAAAATCGCCATGACAACAGACAACATCAGTGCATCATATCCACCTTATTCCTAGGCCCCATGATGCCTTGTGTGAATTATGGTACCAACTTCCAGTACTAGTTTAGAACATATGGTTGTCACTGAAATGGGAACACTTTTCCTTGTTAAAAAAACAATGACTTCGGCATCAGAAATGCGTGAACAAAGCCTCTTGCACCTCAGAACAGTAATATAATGATACCACTTCCCACGACTATCGAGGGATGGGAAGATGACCTTAAAAAGTGGCCTCATAGAGAGTAACTCCATTAGTTAGCAGCACTGCTAAGATGCTAACGATGTATACAAATGACCCGTGCTGGCAAAATGAGTCACTTTGCGGACATTTTCCAAACTGATGTAACATTATTTCCATATTCTGTATTGAAAGACCTTCAAAATGATATTTAATTTGTAGGAAGTCACAAAAACTGACCCAGAAAGAGACGATTTGTGTATATTTTGGCTAGGTTGAAAACTTGTGTTCAATCAGTCAGGAATTACGTCTTCTGCAAAAACATAGGCATTTTTAGAAAGTATGATTTCTAAGCTTTCCAGTAATACCAGGCACTCACGGGGTTTTCCCGGGACTTGCCGCTACCAAACAAAGAGAGTCATGATTTATGACTTCTCGGTGCCTGTAGCTCGTAATGATGTGGTGCACATTCCGAATTGTGCCAGCATGTGTCCACCGCAATAGTCAGCTGCATTTTGTTAAAATATGTTGGACATAATCAAATTTACCTTAGAGCAGATGTACGCCACAACACTGTGCTTGGATGTTGTCTGTCACCGTGTGGTGAGAAGCCTCCATTTATCCAGTCTGGCACAACCACAAACACCAGCAACAAGTACCAGAACTACGCCAAAACATTCAAAAAATACAAAAACTAGAAGAGTTGGAATTAGCTGCCACTTGAGTGCAAAACACGTATGTGGACTATACATTAAAAATGAATTGAATGAATTTGAAAAACTTTTAAAAATGCTATTTTAAATGCCCCTGCTACTCCACTCTTACTGACTGATTTAACACTAGGACAGCCAAAACCGGAAGCTCCGCCCATAATCGTTCCTACAGCGGCACCCCCAGGAATAAGGTGGATAAAGATGTTTTGTTCCTGTGGATAAGGAGCAGTCCAAAAGTAGATAATGTAACAAAAACACACACCTACAGTCCCTATGGCAGTGTTGTGCCAGCGCATTAGCATAAATCCAATGAAGTTTTTCAGGTGGTAAGAGGTGATTAGTGAATTTAATGAAGATGAAAAACTTTTCAACAATGTCTACCTATAAAAACAAATAAGAGACGTACACATTACAGCAATTCATGAAGTCTCTTATCACAATCAAGAGCAAGAAACTTCACAAACAAACATCCATTTATCCATCCCTATGACCCTGAAATAATGCTGAGTCTCAACAATGATTTCCAGAATCAATTCAGTTCCAATTTACAAGGTCCCGATTCCTTTTGATTAACTATATTCATGCAATCAGGGATACTGCTATTATAACAACTACTTTCCTTGCATATGGTAACTTCCACCATGAAAGTTTTAAATGATATTGTGGAAGCCCTTGATGCCAAAGACTACTGTGCTGCACTTTTCATAGATCTCTTTAAAGCTGAATTTCCATTGACTCCAGAGTTTGGACGGTGCCATGCGTCCACCCCTACCAGCTCTGTTAGTGCTTTGAAGCAGCATGCGTAAGAACAGGGTTTGAAAAAACCTGAGCGAGACTGAGGAGGACTGATTGAGATCATGTGATAACAAGAAGGAAACGTGATTTACCAGATTTCTGTGTTCTAATAATACATAAGTAGCCCATCGATGCTAATTCTGTGAAGTGTTTGTATGTTATGTCAAGGTTTTTACCTTTTCTGACACAGTGGTGGAGGAGTAGACCTCAGAAAATAACGGATGATCCTTAAATAGTTTTGAATGAACAAACAGCTATTAAATACAATAGATACAGGGGTTTTTCCTTGTGGACTGGATCCGGTATCTGTCAAAAATGGACTCATTACGTTTCAATAGCGATCCAAATCCGATGAGGTGGATTCGTTCCACAATGGTGGGGATTAGAACATTGAAGAGGATGGGAACTATATACAGCCGTAACGGACTGGATCTGGAGTCAGTGGAAATCCTGGGTAAAGCATTTGACACTGTGGATGATCACATCTTATGTCACAAACTTGCAGACATTGGCCTTTCAGGCCAGGCCATAGGCTTATTTTTTAACTACCTCTCAGGTCATAAGCAGCGTCTGAAACTCAGCGGTCCCACAACAAGCTGCTTAAACACCTGCAAAGGTGTGCCTCAAGGCTCAGTTTCAGGACCCACTCTCTTCACTATTTCTATTAATGATGTGGGTCACAATGTCATTGATCCATCCTTACATCTTTATGCCGATGACACCATTGTGTATTCTCATGCAGACAGCATTACCCTGGTCTTTGAATGTCTGCAGTCCTCATTTGACATTATTCAGTCGCAGTTGTCCCATCTCAGACTGGTACTGTATTTAATGCAGAATAAAACAAAGGGTATGCTATTCTCAAACAGAAAAAAAGATGCCAGCAGTTCTTCCTTCTGTATCATCTGTACCGGGTACATCTACTAAATTTGTGGCCTCTTATAAATATTTGGGCATCTTGATTGATGAAAATCTCTCTTTTAAATCCCATATTGAATATTTTTTTAAAAAAAAAAATTAAAACTGGAATTTGTCTTTTGAAATAAATCATGTTTTACAGCAGTTTTAGCATTTTTCTTGCTTGGCACTTTTACATGAACTTTATATATTGTATATACTGTATTGTTGGTTCTGTATGTTTGTAACTAAATGCTTTTAAGTGATGTTACTTTAATCGCGATTAATAGCGGTCAGTGTGAATAATCGCATCAATGTTCTATTGGGCTTTTATTGAATCTGTTTTATCCTTTTCTTTAATGTCATGGTTTGGTCAGATAAAACTGAAACAGAGGAAATCCTTGGATCAGGTAGTCAGATGGTCCAGTCGTTTGCTTGGTGAGTCACAGCTGAGCCTGACATCCCTGTACACCAGACAAGTACAGAGGATGGCCAACTCGATTTTAAATGATGACTCCCACCCTTTGCACTGCAACTTTCAGCTTCTTCCCTCCAGACGGAGGTTTGCTGTCCCAAAAAGTAGAACCCAACGCTACAAAAACAGCTTTGTCCCTGCTGCTGTCAAAGAGTTGAACAAGCTATAAAAATTATATTGTACATATTTTATATTTACCTATTTTGTAAGATGTGTGCCTGTGTTTGTGTCTATGTTGAATGTAATTAGTGGCTTGTAAATATGGATGTCACCAACTGCAAAACAAATCTACCTACGGGTACAAATAAAGTAACCTGAACCTGAAGGTGCGTTAATTGCATGATGCATCTCACTTCATGAATTTAATGCAATTAATGCACGTTAATGCTATTAATCACGATGAGTCACAATATAAACTACACCCTACTTGAAACATATCACTCTGTGTGTAATGAATAGTGGTTGAAGTTTTAATAGTGATTAATCGCGGTTAATCACACTTAAAGTGATGCCAGAAAGCAGGTCTCTCTTGCAAATGACACTGTGTGTCTCAATGGAAATTACCTGTACAAATAAAGGTTGAATAAAAATTTAAAAATATTAAAGAATTTTTCAGAAACTTAGTGCTGTAAAATGCATCAGAAAAATAGATAGCAAGACTGCAATGAAAGTAAAACAGTAATGTGTAAAATGTAAACAGCTAATAATATGAGCTTTACTCTCTACTCCGCTTCACTGGGAGCTGGCTTAACGGTTGATATTAAGGCCCACTTCATAAGCTCCCTTACTGTGTGTGTGTGTGTGTGTGTGTGTGTGTGTGTGTGTGTGTGTGGTTTTTTTCCCTCATTTCATTCAGCTGATGAATGAGTGGATCATCGGGAATGTCATGAAAAGACAGAGAAAAAAGGAGACAACCATGGAAGAAATAAAGGACAAAGAGAAAAAAGATTGAAGAGGAAAGAGACCAAAGAGGACTACATAAAAAATAGATCTCCTCCCTTGTAAGCAGCGCCGCAGAATATATTGCATATTGAGAAATGCATTATGTATGCCGTGACATCTCTCAGCATCTATTGGTGACGAGAAGGAACTGCAGTGGCATCAGTAAGCATCACATCCATTAAGTCGGGGGGCCAACACCTCCCCATTCACAGAACCTGCTGTGGCCTACAACAATTAAAAACTACAAATTTGAAGTCATGAAGGAAAAAAAAAGGGTTCAAGATTACTGCTGGAATTTCAGTATTGGGAATTGGTGGACGGGTTGGCAGTGGCTTTGGCATTTGGGAGTACTAGATTTAAACATTTAAAAGCAGTATGTCCACTAAAAAACAAGTTTTCTTTGAATAACTGATCAACAACCACAGCACCACTAAAAATCATGATACAGTAATGTTCTGTTTATCTGTCAGTGTTAATGTACGCTTCCTGCTGAGGGAGATATCCAGCACAGATAATTTAGGCCAACATTAGAGTTTTACACATTTTCCCCCATTTGTCTTGATAAATGATAGATTATACAAGTAAGGACGTTTGGACTTAAAATTACATATATTAACACATGCATATGATAATAAGAAAAAAATACATTTCATATATGTCCAGACTATAATATGATGCCTCTTGTTTTTTGATGAATATAACGTAGGGGTGGGGAAAAGAATCAGTGCGTTGTAATATCTTGATACTTTGTGGTGGTGATACTGTATTGATTCAGATATATTATTAAGAATTATTATTAAATGTTGCAAACACAAACTTACCTATGTAGGTACCAGAGTAATAAAAAAAAGTTGACTTTTCAGTCCACTAGATGGTGCTAAATGGACCATATCGTCACTCTGTGGGTAACAGGAGGTTGTCTGTGTACCAGGGATTTCTACACAACCAGGAGGTGAACCAGGTTGTGATCAGATCTTCCAAAGGGGGAAAGGGGTGATGAGGTGTAAGCCTCCTCGGTGTTTGCATAAAATAAGTCCAGTGTTTTATTGTCTCTGGTGTGGCACGTGACATACTGGGTGAAAGTGGGCAGAGTGGAAGACAGGGAAGTATGGTTCTGCCTCAGCGCTTGCGGAGGAGGGTACATAAATAGCAGTCACAATGACGTGTGAGAACTCTGGGAAGGTATCTGGTTGCATGCTAACAACTAGCAACTCAATCTCCTTGCTACAGTGTTGTTCTTTAATCGTAATGTGCCCAGGATTACACCATCTGTTGTTCACAAACACTGCCAGCCCCACGCCTCTGCGCTCGCCGCTATCTCGTGTCCGATCTGCCCATATTAAGTGGAAACCCTCCAGTCCCATGTTAGCATCTGTTGTTAGCTCTGTTAGCCACATTTCAGTGAATAGCATGATGCTAACCTCTCTGACGGTGCTCTCATATCGGGACAGAGCCACTAATTCGTCTGTCTTATTAAACAGCGATCTTGTGGAGAAAGGAAACAGGCGAGGCAACGAGCTGGACGACACATGAACTATATTCCTTCTCCAACATATTGAACAGTAAAAGATCCTCCCGGGTCTCTGTGCATTCCTCTTTTATATATCTTTAATACCATGCATTGAGACCTGGATCTTCCAACCATAATACATTGTTGTTTGGAACAAAGACCTGTGTGGCACATTAACATGACATACCGCCGGCACCGCTCTCACACCCTCTCCTCTTCCAGCGGCTCTGGCCGTTCCTCCTCTCCCCGGGGGGCGCGTAGTCCTTACTGTTCCGTCTGATACCCCCCGGTGACACCTCCTCTTTCGGTCCATTGTTCCCCCTTCCCCAGCTGCCTTCTCTGGGTGGAGAACCCCTACACCATGCCCCCACAATCTCACATTTTCCATAATAACAGAAAGAAGAACGGGCTTGTACCTTGTCTTCCTGTTGTCGCGTCACTTCGCTCTAGCTCGACATCCCCATCATTTTCGTCTGATTTTTCGAGGGATATTGGGTCTCTCAGATAGCACCACAGAGCAGCACAATGCCAACAATTGACTCCTACTGTAAACAGTGGCTCCACTACTCACTGGGTCAGCAGTCATTGGCAATATGAGTAGAAAGACGACTAATATCAACGCCAGTACGACAATATTAATATCCTTGATGTCTGTGATGGATATGGGGTAACAAAATCAGAAAAGTTGTAGCAAAGAAAAATGGACAGTAAATAAAAAAAATGAGACAAAACTCAGAACTGAGCCGCTGCTGCAAAAAGGCTGTCAACTCGTGTGGCGCCGGAAGCAGGACGTGTCCCATTTGTTGGATTGGTGTCCCATTTGGTATCTTCAATATGATTTATTTGCTTATTTTGGTGTTTTGTGTCCAGTTTGTTACCACAACAATGTCCATTTGTCCTTAAATATTAAAATAAAAATGATTTAATTCATTTTCAGCCCATTTGGTGCCCAATTTGGGCCCATTAGTTGTTTAGTCAAACCTGCAAAAAAAACAAAAAAACAAAACAAAACACACACACACTCTGGATATGCAGTATACACTGTGAAGGGGATAAGTTTAAACTTTCCATCTAATATTAGCTTAAATGGGTGCACTCACTAGATAGGAAATATTGACTACAAATTAATTAATGCTCAGTGGGTATGTAGTTCTCATGTTAGACAGCAGAGATCCATAATTTTTCCCTTTCAATATCCTTGGGAAAGCAATCAAATGAAATTGCTTTTGTGCTAGGATGATTACAGCAACCCACAGCAACACAACAGGACAGTATAATAACAAAAATGTTGCTAAAAAATCACAAATCCACATGGTTTAGTGGTGTTTATCGTATATGTGGCTTATAGCATGATATCCAAAATGCCGGGGAAATTGCTGTACATGGTCCATCGAAAAACCAAGACATTAAGGTGTCGAGACCAAGTCAAGACAACGGCAGGAAGACAACAAGTAGAGACAAAGATCACTGTGTATGTAGGTCTTGATCTGGACTTGATCACAACTTGGTCTTGACCCCTTACAGTCTTGGTCTTGGGAGATTTTGGTCTTGACTGCAACACCAGATGAGGCCTCATTTTCCAATTGCTTCCTGTAAAATGTCAACCCTTTGCCATTAAACAATAAGTTTCTGCAACTCGATAGTGCATCATCCAGCCCGACTCAAATTTATTACGGAACTGGCCTGAGCACAACTGCGCCACCTGCTGGCTGCAGGAGATTAGCCTGTTGTCACAACTGCTATGCATTAATTCTCATGTGTTGTACATAGCAGAGTTAAAAGCAACAAGATGTCTCATTACCAAGTGTTCCATGATGCTGCATGATTTAATGAGGAAGTCATCAAAACTATCGACTGTGACACAGGTCAAAGCAGTGCCAAGGTGTGCATGCCTTCAATTGGTGGACAACAAAACCTCAGTAGAGGTATGTGCAAAGTTTGCATTTATTTGGTTGTGTTTTTATTTAAATTTGAGGCCTCTTTTGTTGAAATGATACATTTCATTCACCACAGTTCAAAACTAAACCTTCCGATGACACCTTTCCTGTCTCTTCCTTTGAAATCATCCCAGTGGAGGTTCATACTGAAGCCAGCCCGACCTTCACCTCCCTTTCCTTGAAATGATTAGTCTCTAGCCCACAGGCCCCACATCTTTTATCATCTTTAAATCTGAAGTAAATGCATGGTCTGGAGTAATTTAATAAGCCCTGCTTTGTAGCTGAGCTCATCCATAATAATTAGCTAGCCTTGTCTGCATTCACTGCAAACAGAGCAATGTTTCGTCCATGTCCATCTCTCCTCCTCATTTGATAGGATTACCGGTAGGAAGACATATCCCATGGCTAAATATTTTCCATGATGAACAATATAAAGATTGTATGCACGGTCAGCACATTTTACAGTAATCCCTATTATTTGTTGCTTAAGGAATTTCTGATCAAACACCCGTATAAGCGTGACAAAATCTATAAAATCAATTATAGATGATATGCTAAAGATTGTTTTATGATATGCAGCTGTAATCCCTTTTATTTACAGTAATACTGTAGAATGGATGGCCTTGGAGAGTTCAACATGAGTGAAAGAGAGTAGACGCAACAGTCAGTAGTCATTCTGTCCATGAGCTCAATCTGTATCTGTCATTCTTTTGTCATTTAGGGTGCTTTCACACTTTCACACCTACAGGCTTTAGTTCGTTTCAATCGAACTCAAGTTCATTTTCTTCGTTAGTGCGGTTCGTTTTGTCTGGTGAGAACACGGTAATCGCACTGAAGTGAATACCAAAACAACCGAGACCACCTGAAATGGTCTCGGTTCGAATCAAATGGCGAACTCTGGTGTGGTCCTGCAGGTGAGAAAGAGACCGCACTAAAACAGGACCAGCGGCAAATGGTAAAACATTTTATGTCACTGTACATACCTGATAGATCTTTGAAAATATCTATGGCTAAGCATGTCACGGTTCTGGAGGATTAATGAATGTTAACATGTTATTTTCCAGCTATAGCAGCGCTTCATTTTCAAACTATACGATTTGCCGAAAGTGGTATATGCACATACAGTGGTGTGAAAAAGTGTTTGCGCCCTTCCTGACTTCGCATTTTTTTGTATGTTTTTCACACTTAAATATACCAGATCATCAAACAAATTTAAATATTAGACAAAGATAACACAAGTAAACACAAAATGTAGTTTTTAAAGGTGTTTATTATTAAGGGTAAAAAAACCCAAACCTATGCGGTCCTGTGTGAAAAAGTGATTGCCCCCCACTCCGTTAAAACATAAATTGCTGCAGCAAGAGTTTTAACAGGTACTAGAAAGAGAGATCATATCTCTCCGGTTCTGGCCTCCCTTCATTGGCTTCCCATAGAGTTTAGAATTAAGTTTAAAATCCTTCTTCTCACTTACAAAGCTCTAAACAATCAGGCTCCTTTTTATTTAAAAGATCTGATACTACCGTATTATCCTAACAGAGCACTACGCTCTCAAAATGCAGGATTACTTGTAATACCTAGAATCTCCAAAAGTACAATGGGAGGCAGAGCCTTCAGTTATCAAGCTCCTCTCCTGTGGAATCAGCTGCCAATCTGGATTCGGGAGTCAGACTCGATCTCTGTTTTTAAGAATAGGGCTAAAACCTACCTTTTTGATCTAGCCTACAATTAGGGAGGGATCATGTGTTTCTGAACCCTCCCTTAGTTATGCTGCTAATAGGTTTAGTCAGCCGGGGGACCTCCAGTAATGCACTGGGCCTCACTCCTTTCCTCACTCTCTATGAAATATTTTTTTTTTGCTGGTCATTAACATTTGTTTGTTCTCTCCCATAGATTGAGTCCCCATCGTGCTGTTTGCTCTCTACATGTCTGTTCTTTTCTTCTTCTCTATCCCCTCACCCCCCAGCCAGTCGCAGCAGATGACTGCCCCTCCCTGAGCCTGGTTCTGCTGGAGGTTTCTTCCTGTTAAAAGGGAGTTTTTCCTCTCCACTGTCGCCAAGTGCTTGCTCACAGGGGATCACCTGATTGCTGGGGTCTTTCTGCAACTGTCGGGGTCCCCCCTACAGTTGATAGTGCTATGAGATGACTGTTGTTGTGAAATGGCGCTATATAAATAAAGTTGAATTGAATTGAAATTAACTATGGTTGATCACATATTTAGAAAGCTGAGTTCAATTTCTCTAGCCACACCCAGGCCTGATTACTGTCACACCAGTTCTCAATCAAGAACTCACTTAAATAGGACCTGCCTTACAAAGTGAAGTAGACCAAAAGATCCTCAAAAGATGAACATCATGCTGCGATCCAAAGAAATTCAGGAACAAATGAGAAAAAAAGAAATTGAGATCTATCAGTCTGGAAAAGGTTATAAAGCCATTTCTAAAGCTTTGGGACTCCAGCGAACAACAGTGAGAGCCATTATCCAAAAATGGTGAAAACATGGAACAGTGATGAACCTTCCCAGGAGTGGCCGGCCAACCAAAATTACCCCAAGAGTGCAGCGACGACTCATCCAAGAGGTCAAAAAGACCCCACAACAACATCCAAAGAACTGCAGACCTCACTTGACTCAGTTAAGGACAGTGTTCATGACTCCACCATAAGAAAGAGACTGGGAAAAAATGGCCTGCATGGCAGAGTACCACGACACAAAATCACTGCTGAGCAAAAAGAACATAAAGGCTCATTTCAGTTTTGCCAGAAAACATCTTGATGATCCCCAAGACTTTTGGGAAAATACTCTGTGGACTGACGAGACAAAAGTTTAACTTTTTGAAAGGTGTGTGTCCCATTACATCTGGCATAAAAGTAACACAGCATTCCAGAAAAGGAACATAATACCAACAGTAAACTAGAAAAGCACTCGGAGCGCAGACCTCCGCCAAGCGCTACAGTTCCCCCCATACAGTGTTTGTGTGTACGTTTTTAGATTCCTTGACCATGAAAACATATGACTAGCAATTGGATTGACAATGATAGGATTAGTGGTTGAGTAGTTATTCACGAAAATGACATTTTCCGTAATGGCGGCCACAGTTCCGTCCATACAGTGTTTGTGTGTACGTTTTCAGATTCCTTGACCACGAAAACATATGACTAGCAATTGGATTGACAATGATAGGATTAGTGGTTCAGTAGTTATTCACAAAAATGGCATTTTCCGTAATGGCGGCCACAGTTCCCCTCATACAGTGTTTGTGTGTACGTTTTGAGATTCTTTGACCACGAAAACATATGACTAGCAATTGGATTGACAATGATAGGATTAGTGGTTCAGTAGTTATTCACGAAAATGGCATTTTCCGTAATGGCGGCAACAGTTCCCCCCATACAGTGTTTGTGTGTACGTGTTGAGATTCCTTGACCATGAAAACATATGACTAGCAATTGGATTGACAATGATAGGATTAGTGGTTCAGTGGTTATTCACGAAAATGGCATTTTCCGTAATGGCGGCCACAGTTCCCCCCATACAGTGTTTGTGTGTACGTTTTCAGATTCCTTGACCATGAAAACATATGACTAGCAATTGGATTGACAATGATAGGATTAGTGGTTCAGTAGTTATTCACGAAAATGGCATTTTCCGTAATGGCGGTTTTCTTGTGGACGGTGATCCAGATCATCCCCAAAATTTAATCAGTTCTTCCTTGTACCATTTCCAACAAAGCCTGAAAGTTTCATCGAAATCCGTCCAAAACTTTTTGAGTTACCTTGCTAACCAACAGACAGACAAACAAACCCCGGCAAAAACATAACCTCCTGGCGGAGGTAATAAATATGTTTTAAATTTCATCCATCAGAGATAAAATCAATCAGATTCTTCCCACAGTTAACTTAAATACTGTAACTACTACAACTCCTTCTATTGATGTCTGTCTTGATGAGTTTACTCCAATCGACCTTTGTGAGTTAGACAAAATAGTTTCCTCATCCAAACCTTCAACTTGTCTTTTAGACCCTATTCCTACCAGGTTATTTAAAGAAGTCTTCCCACTTATTGGTAGCTTTATTCTTCATATAATCAATTCTTCATTAACTTTAGGCCATGTACCGCAGGCTTTTAAAACGGCTGTAATTAAACCCTTACTCAAGCCAACGCTAGATCCAGGAGCTTTAGCTAACTATAGACCAATCTCTAATCTCCCTTTCATTTCAAAAATCTTAGAAAGAGTTGTTGCTACGCAATTATTTGACCACCTGCAGGGAAATGGTTTACTTGAAGAGTTTCAATCTGGGTTTAGAATCCATCATAGTACTGAAACAGCCTTAGCGAAGGTCACTAACGACCTACTCATTGCATCTGATAATGGACTAGTTTCTGTACTTGTCCTTTTAGATCTTAGTGCAGCTTTTGATACTATTGATCATAATATTCTACTCGATAGATTAGAACACTATGTTGGACTTAATGAAACTTCGTTGCAGTGGTTTAGATCTTATTTATCTGATAGGTTCCAGTTTGTTCGTGTAAATGATGAGTTTTCTTTCAGCTCAAAGCTTAGTCATGGAGTTCCACAGGGATCTGTGCTAGGCCCTACTCTTTTTAGTTTATATATGCTTCCGTTAGGCAACATTATTAGAAAGCACTGTATACATTTTCATTGTTATGCAGATGACACACAATTATACCTGTCAATGAAGCCAGATGATACTAATCAGTTAGCCAAGTTAGAAGCCTGTCTTAAGGAAATCAAAGCTTGGACGACTTGTAATTTCCTGCTATTAAATTCAGATAAGACTGAAGTCATTCTTGTTGGTCCAAAAAACCTTAGAAATTCCTTTCCAAATCAAACTTTCAGTTTGGATGCAGTTACTCTTTCTCTTAATAGCTCTGTGAGGAACCTTGGAGTTATTTTTGATCAGGATTTGTCCTTCAATTCACATATTAAATTTGTTTCTAAGACTGCCTTCTATCATTTGCGTAATATTGCCAAGATTAGGAGCATCTTGTCTCAGAGTGATGCTGAGAAGCTGATCCACGCTTTTGTTAGCTCGAGATTAGATTATTGTAATTCTTTATTATCAGGCTGTCCTAAAACATCTTTAAAAAGTCTTCAGCTGATCCAAAATGCTGCAGCAAGAGTTTTAACAGGTACTAGAAAGAGAGATCATATCTCTCCGGTTCTGGCCTCCCTTCATTGGCTTCCCATAGAGTTTAGAATTAAGTTTAAAATCCTTCTTCTTACTTACAAAGCTCTAAACAATCAGGCTCCTTTTTATTTAAAAGATCTGATACTACCGTATCATCCTAACAGAGCACTACGCTCCCAAAATGCAGGATTACTTGTAATACCTAGAATCTCCAAAAGTACAATGGGAGGCAGAGCCTTCAGTTATCAAGCTCCTCTCCTGTGGAATCAGCTGCCAATCTGGATTCGGGAGTCAGACTCGATCTCTGTTTTTAAGATTAGGGCTAAAACCTACCTTTTTGATATAGCCTACAATTAGGGAGGGATCATGTGTTTCTGAACCCTCCCTTAGTTATGCTGCTAATAGGTTTAGTCAGCCGGGGGACCTCCAGTAATGCACTGGGCCTCACTCCTTTCCTCACTCTCTATGAAATATTTTTTTTTGCTGGTCATTAACATTTGTTTGTTCTCTCCCATAGATTGAGTCCCCATCGTGCTGTTTGCTCTCTACATGTCTGTTCTTTTCTTCTTCTCTATCCCCTCACCCCCCAGCCAGTCGCAGCAGATGACTGCCCCTCCCTGAGCCTGGTTCTGCTGGAGGTTTCTTCCTGTTAAAAGGGAGTTTTTCCTCTCCACCGTCGCCAAGTGCTTGCTCACAGGGGATCGCCTGATTGCTGGGGTCTTTCTGCAACTGTCGGGGTCCCCCCTACAGTTGATAGTGCTATGAGATGACTGTTGTTGTGAAATGGCGCTATATAAATAAAGTTGAATTGAATTGAATTGAAAATATGGTGGTGGTAGTGTGATGGTCTTGGGCTGCTTTGCTGCTTCAGGACCTGGAAGACTTGCTGTGGGAAATGGAACCATGAATTCTGCTGTCTACCAAAAAATCATGAAGGAGAATATCCGGCCATTTGTTCGTGACCTCGAGCTGAAGCGCACTTGGGTTCTGCAGCAAAACAATGATCCAAAACACACCAACAAGTCCACCTCTGAACAGCTTAAGAAAAACAAAAGGAAGACTTTGGAGTGGCCTAGTCAAAGTCCTGGCCTGAATCTGATTGAGATGCTGTTGCATGACCTTAATAGGCGGTTCATGCTTGAAAACCCTCCAATGTGGCTGAATTAAGATAAGATAAGATAAGATAAGATAAGCCTTTATTAGCCCCACAATGGGGAAATTCCAGGATTGCAACAGCACAGGGATAGCAACACTCAGAGCAACAATCAGAAGGCAAGAAAAAAAAAAAAAAAACAATTACAAGAATTACAACAGAATTACAACAATTCTGCAAAAATGAGTGGGCCAAAATTCCTCCACAGCGCTGTAAAAGACTCACTGCCAGTTATCGCAAACGCTTGATTGCAGTTGTTGCTGCTAAGGGTGGCCCAACCAGTTATTAGGTTTAAGGGGCAATCACTTTTTCACACAGGGCCATATAGGTTTAGATTTTTCCCCTTAATAATAAACACCTTCATTTAAAAACTGCAATCTGTGTTTACTTGTGTTATCTTTGTCTAATATTTAAATTTGTTTGATGATCTGAAACATTTAAGTGTGACAAACATACAAAAAAATGAGAAATCAGGAAGGGGGCAAACACTTTTTCACACCACTGCATGTAATAAACGATAACCAGGGCAATGAAAACCCTCCGCAGATTACGCTACAATTTGTATTATTTTCTCCCCAGAAATGCATAAATACACAGTAGTCATCCTACTTCCTGTATTTACCTTTCCTGTTCTCGCGGCAAAAAAATCTGACCAGTAAGAACAGAGAACGTTCTAGCATAAGTCTCGCGGGATTTAACGTGATGTAGTTTGGTCTGCTTGAATTTCTGCCTGTCTGAAAGGGGACTTAACCAAGGAGAAAATGATACAAAGTAACAAACTTGTCAACTGATTCGGACCAAATTAAACAAATTTAGGTGTGAAAACACCTAAGGCTGCATGTCCACCAAATGTGTTTTTTGTCACCCAACCACCCTGAACATCTTTTTTTCAGCGTTTGTGCGCTGCACTCTAGGAAAAAAAAGTCTGTTCCCTGTATCACAGCAACAGCTTGTCACTCACAGCTCAGCACTTCCACTTTTCCTATGGTCAGACTTTCTACTTATTTTTTAATAACAGTCTCTAAATAACAACGGACAAGAAATGTATTCTAGCATTGGTAGCAACTCTGGATGCAAAATATGGTGACACGGAAAATAGGAGTCTGAGTACAAACTAGTATCGGTGTCCTATGTCCCGCCCTTCCTTATTCTGATTGGCTGCTCAGAAAGGTCTGACATTGACAAGCTCAGCTGCAGTCTGAAAAATTGAAATTTTTTCAACTTTGAGTGCCCTAAGCACCGCGACAAAAAGCGGTCACTGCCGAAAGCGTTTCAGTGTTGAAGGCGCTCAGCACTGTCGATGCTGGACTACACAGAAAATGAATAGAAAATAGTCGTCCAAAGCGGAAAAAGCATATTTTGTGGACACGCAGCCTAACTCAAGACTTGGAGCATATTCACAGCTTAAAGTCCACACCAAGGTCTGGACCAAGATTCATATCTTTGTTACACTGTTTACATGCGGTCTGGTTAGGTTTGGGTTCACGCTGTTCCTAGTACACTAAACTTTGCATGACAGCTCCTTCATCCTGTCATGATGACACCTTGTAGAATTTAGAATTAAAGGTCCGATGACACGTTTTTGACTTCATCTAATTTTTCAACACATAATACAATATGACGAAATAGGTTGGTCTGTGCAGTTCTAAGTCAAACAGGCTTTTTTTCACGCGAATATCCAACATTTTCATGAGCGCCACGTCACCAATTGCGTCAGTGGCTGGAAAACCCCCCGGCCATGTTGCAACATCATCGACAGAACACAGCGCTTGGCTGCCCATTGTACACACAGGATGGAAGCGGTAGAAAACATCGACGATGGTTCCAGCACATGTAGTCTGGAATTGGTTTGTGTTGTCCAATCTTCAGACGATTATAGTTCCGAAGAATGGGATGACAATGAAGAATTTGGGGGCATCAGACCATATAGATTTGAGCCGTGCCAAGCAAGTATTGTACCAAGCGAGTCAGACTCAGAGAGTGACAGTGAAGAGGCACACATGGCTGGTGCAGCAGCTGCGACAAACACACGGCAGGGGAACACCGAGTGTTATGCTTTTGTTACAGATATTGCAACAAATTATTTGCTCATAAATATAATTTAAACAAACAAGATTTTTCAATAAAATCATAGCAGTGTATTCTCTGTGGCTCAGGCATCTGGTTTATTACGTATTAGCTTTATGTATTTATGCGTTATGTATTATCTGGTGAATCCTGCGAGTAAATCTATTCATCTTGACCCTCCGTGCGCTCTTACGCAGGGCATGGAGAGAGAGGATGAAATAATGAGGATTTACGTGCAGGGTTCACCACAGCACATTTAATACAGAAAGAGACAATTCCCAAAAAGGCGAAGACGTACAAAAAACACAAACACACTTACTGATAGCGTTCGAGGGCCGGCATCGCCCAGAGAACAAATGAGAGGAGACGTGTTAGCCACAGTTGTGCCCCAGAGCCGACATCGCTTCAAGAATGCACAAGAACCATGGAATGGAACTCGAACATGGAGTGACTAATGTCGTGAGAGTGCTGAGAGTGCTGCTCACCCTCCCATGTGTCTTCTGAAGCTCTGGACACATCAGTAATCACACATGGAAGACTCCATCATATTAATCGGCGAACTAGTTTAGTAAGGCTAGAATATTACCCAGGTCTTCATTAAAAAGGACTCATCAGCGGTGATGATTTTCACGTGGCATTGCTCATCCATTTTTTCTTATAAACTGATTTTTTTTTTCAGTTGAGTATTTATGCTTCTAAAAGCCATATTTCAAATAAATTCATTTTCACTCTTATAGACTGTCTTAACTTCCTGTGTTCGGTCTGGAAGTCTGAACCTTCCTGAAAATTGCTTTCACTCTCTAAACAAACTGGACCAAGGTTCAGTTTGATCCAGACCAAAGAGGCAACCGTGTTTCGGGGGAGGTGTCACCTAAAATTTTGGTCTGAACCAAACTGAAAAGTCTGGAGCCTTACACTGATCTGGCAACTTTGGCTCTTCACTTCTTGACAGCTCAAGCTTTAGTTTGATGTGACAAGGACACAAAACCAAAAACATGTTCTTCTTTGACAGCACTGTGCTATTTTGCAGTTAATGGTGCCTCAGTGCTCATCACTTTGTGTGTTTTGTTCCTCATCTTAAACCTGATTTGTCTGATCACCTCCTGCCAGTCATGCAGCTCCTGGAAAAAAAAACAAACAAACAAAAAAAAAAAACAAGAGACCACTGCAAAATCTTTCCTAAATTAGCATTAGTTGAATTTCAACACAAGGACACCTCAGTATACTTAAGGGGGTACTGATTAGGTAACCATGGTAAGATGCATGGAAGCCGTGAATAAAAGTCAGAGTTATTACACAAAATACAGATTTTTGAGTTCTTCCAAAGTTAAAACTTAAGTGCTGTTGTGTTTACAGCTTAACATGAACTTGTTTTCTTTGCATTATTTGATCAGGAAACATGTCTAAAAGCAGCATCTTGTTTGTGTTGGTCAGTTCTCATTTTCTGTAAATAAATGCTCTAAATGGTGATATTTTGACTTGGAATTTGGATGAGTTGTTATCAGTAGGTTAGAGAATAAAACAACATTGTTAATTTTACTTAGACACATACAGTACATATAAATAGTAAAACCAGATAAAATGATAATTCAGCAGTAGTCTCTTTGTCTTTTAATTTTTTCAGAGCTGTATTTCTCTTCGACTTCAATCCCTTAACTCCAGCCAGTCACTGACTGGCTAATCTTCCCTGAATCTGGTTGAGCTGGAGGTTTCTTCCTGTTGAAGGCGAGTTTTCCTCCCATCATCATAAGGGATCATCTATTGTTGGCTTCTCTCTCTGTGATTTTCAGGTCTTTACTGTTGTTGTGAAGTGGCATTAAATGAATAAAGCTGCACAAAACAGTTATTTCAAGTCTAAAGCAAATCCACTGCTGAGTCCTTTTAATATTTCATTATTTTCTAATATCTAGCAGGGATTGCTCCCCTTTTTGCATCAAATTATTGAACACTCTCAGAAAACTACCTATATTATAATTTTTTGACCTTAGTAAGCATTTGTTCAATAAGCTAATGATGTTATTAACTGACTTCATGCAATATACTGTATATTAATATAAATTGCTGTTGTTCTAATGAATTATTCCTCTATTCAGAATAATACAGAATGATATGAGCAATCCTCCTATAATTTCAGTTTTTAAACACTCAACAGCTAAATATAAAGGAATTCAAACCATTGCTGCTACTGCTGAAGGCACTAATGTGTGTTCTTGCTGTAGTTTTCCTAATGCTGCCATTAATTTGTGTCCAAAACTGATGCAAGTAGTGAAAAAATGTCCGCCCAGCCTCATAAATTCTTGCAAACCAATTGGGGAACTTCAGATATTTTGAACTTCTAATGAGTTCTGTAGAATTTACTCAACACATTCATCAATGAAATGGGTCAATCCTTTTGAATTTAAGGATATTATATTTTCTGTAGTAGTACAGACCCATTGGCACTATAACTAAGGAGATTTATTTTGTATTTTGAAGTATAAAAATCTTAAACTCATGTTGTTTTGATTTTTTTTTTTTTTAATTAAAACTAAGTCATGAGAACTAGTGCACTAATTTCCCCCGTGTGCCCTTCTGGACCTGTGTATGAACTCCAGAAGTTTCGTGCACTAAACAGAAACTTTCCACACATAATTGCATACATCCCTGTAATTACACCAAGTCCCTGACCCCAAACTCAATTAGCTTCTTCGACTGGGATGTAATTGAGTGTAAATAATTACTTCATTGATTTTAATGCAGTATGTTGAGAAAGCATGAAGATCTCCAGTTATAATTCAGTGTGGTGATCTTAAAGGGGACCCATTATGGCCCTTTTCCACATGTTGACATACTGTAGTTAATGAGTGGTAATGAAATGTCTGTGACTGGCTTTGGCCAAAATACCTCAGGATTTAAATATTGCAGCACCATTTTACACCTAGATTAAACACCCCTCTTTACAAAAACCATTTAAGTATATGTTGCTTTAAAAGTGATACAGACAGCATTCTGACCTCTTACTCTTACCCAAACTGCCGGATATAGATGCATGACGTCATCCCAGTTATGCTGCTGGCTGTGACTGGCTGTGACATCCTTAACGGCCACAGATATATATAAACACTAGATAGGACACTAGCCACCAAGCTAGTCACATTCCATATATATAGCTTTATTATATGATTACAATACATATAAAGAACAATTGTTTGTGTATCCTGTTATCACAATGACAGGTCAACCATTATAATTACTACATAATTTGGTGCCTCCGTTTGCCATGAAAATGTTAGTCATGTCCTATATCGTCCTTTTATACATCTATGTTACCAGCCACCAGACTCTTGTCTTCCAAGTGATCTGATGTAAATAGTAGGATAATTTCAGACCCATAAAAATGTTTTCCGTTCTGGAAAAACCAGCATGGACCAGCATGCTTTGGTCAACATGACTTGTTGTGTTTTGAAGCTGGTCATACCAGCATACTATGCTGGTTTGGTGTTGGTTTAGCTGGTGGACCAGCATAGACCAGCATAAACCAGGACAGACCAGCATAGACCAGCATGAAAATGCTGGTCTATGCTAGGTTTTCTATGCTGGTTTTTCCAACAGGGTATCTATCTATCTGAAGAACACAAAACTTTAATTCTGCATGTTTCTAAACATTTTTGATGTATTTTTTTAAATGTATTATTTAAAATGTATTTTCATGAAAATACTGTCTAGTTCACCTTTAAATGCCAGTGAGCCCTCAGTTCACCCAACTTTCTCACTTGCGCCATTTCTGAGATCTGTGGCTGTTGCCCATTAACTAACAGCTCCCATGTCAAGCAAAGCTTGAGCTAAGTACGATAAAAGTGGATCAATGTGAGAGTTTAGAAGCCCAAATAAAGCATTTCAGGGACAGGAGTCTATGGTTTTGGTGTCCAATAGGATGTAACCGTCCCTGGGGTATAATAAGCACAGAAACAATGCTGAAAGACTGGCTAGCTTTGCTAACTTCAGCTAACCACTGCTAGTGAAAGCCCTTTGATGGCCAGAGTACAATAAAATATAGTAAAATAAGCCAAAATAATATCTAGGACTGATCTATATCATCAGGTGTTGGTAGATGATCCAGCTGGGACCCCAGATGTCTCGTTGAGGTGAAAAGAATATATAGAAAATAGCCAGAAAAACTGTGGGCATTGCACTAAGCTAAACTCTGCTAGTGGCCTGATTTCCTGGGCCCAAAAATATAGTGAATAGAATGATAGTGTTGTAAGATGTGCCTAATGCAGGTGTTTAGAAAGGACAGCTCAGTGTGTGAACGTGAGTGAGTGCGTGCGCGCAGCCGAGGCGCGCCCCAGGTGTGTAAAAATGGTCCCGACGAGTGAACGGTGTGTGTGATTTGGGGCGGATGAGAGACAGAGAGCGAGGCGACCGGAGCAGGTAGAAATGGTTGCTAATAATATTGCAGTCTGTGAATAAAGCCCCAACGCTTCAGCAATACGGCCTGTGCCTCTGTGTACCACCATATCTCCTGCTTAACAAGAGTGAGGTTTTACTCGGGAGTTGACCCCGGAGGAGGAAAAGCGCCTCCGGCCCTGGAGAAGACAGATCTCCCCTGCGTCCCCCAACCACGGTTAGGAGACCAGAAGCAGGAACGGTTAACACTGGCGACCACGAAGGGACTCTCACGCTGTTAAGAGGGTGGTGAGTACCAAACGCAAAGGACAGCGGCAGCTGGGCTGAGTGACTGTTATAGCAGCTAAGCTAGTGCGATATGGCGGCCGCTCGCTATCCCGCCGATATTCATACACAAATAACGAGCTGCTCAAACCCGTTCATGTCACTAAGCAATCGTCAGGAGTGCAGACGAGGTGCTGTGAGGGCTTATGAATGTCGGGCTGAGACTAAGTGTGGACATTGTGGCCCATTTCCGTGTGATGAGAGCTGCGCGGGCGCACCTGTTGATGGAGAGGATTTGTTCGCGCCATTCGGCAGCCCCGCTCAATTTGCCACCGGCTGTGGACGGGGACCCAGCAGACCAGGACCTCAGCCTGTACAACCTGTTCGCTACTACCTCCAGTGACGGCCCCAGCAGTTCCCGGCCGTCCACTCCACCTGTTAATGCCCCCAATGTGATCGGGTCTCTTCCACCCACTCCTTCCCATGTGATATTTGGCCATGGTGGGGGTGCGGTGGGAGAACCACGCCATCAGGCTCAGCACGTGTCACGGCCCAAACGTCGGCGCAGAGGACCGGACCGTTACGGGGACTGGGTTACTGAGTGAACCAACTGTGGCAGTTCCTGTTTGCACTAGAGACTCTCCAGTTCACATTTTTGGACTCTAGTTATAATGTTCTATATGTTTGTTTAAAAAAAAAAAAAAGCTGAAGCAACAATGCTTTCATATACCCACCTGCACTTGATTCCATTTGAATGTACTGTATGCTGATTAGTTGTTCAGTAATACTCCGGTCGCCTAGAAATAGATTCCAAAGTATAATGTACCTCCTTGTTTAATTAGAAACAATGATATTTCAATGTATTTGCCCCTCACGTTTTCACTGCCAAATGAGCTAGTTTTACCACTGCATAGATACTCGTAACCTACCTACCTATTTGAATCCCTGTTATATATTGGACACTGCTACTGCTAGGTGTACAAATGTAGAGAGTGTGTACCAATTTTATATGGTTTGGATGGAATGGAATTAGTGTTAATTGCCAATCCATGGTGGGGGTAGTGTTGTAAGATGTGCCTAATGCAGGTGTTTAGAAAGGACAGCTCAGTGTGTGAACGTGAGTGAGTGCGTGCGCGCAGCCGAGGCGCGCCCCAGGTGTGTAAAAATGGCCCCGACGAGTGAACGGTGTGTGTGATTTGGGGCGGATGAGAGACAGAGAGCGAGGCGACCGGAGCAGGTAGAAATGGTTGCTAATAATATTGCAGTCTGTGAATAAAGCCCCAACGCTTCAGCAATACGGCCTGTGCCTCTGTGTACCACCATATCTCCTGCTTAACAAGAGTGAGGTTTTACTCGGGAGTTGACCCCGGAGGAGGAAAAGCGCCTCCGGCCCTGGAGAAGACAGATCTCCCCTGCGTCCCCCAACCACGGTTAGGAGACCAGAAGCAGGAACGGTTAACAATAGGAATGTCTACTCAGGTGAATATATATATGCATACACAGAGAATAGCTGTAAAAAAAAAAACAGGTTTGCTCTGCTAAGTTAACTAATTATCAATACTGTTCATTTGTGGGTTTGGACACTAGCTTGGAAATGCCCACCGTCAATAAAATGGGTGGATATAATGGTGTAGGAGTGGTTTCATTCCAGTCACCTCCAGTTCCCATGTCACAAATCAGAACGGCTTAAGCTATGGTCACAAATACTCTTAAGGACGGCTGCGAACACTGTAAGAATGATTTCTGGACCATTTCATATGGCCTTCTTAGTAGGGGTGGGAAAAAAGATTGATTCAGTGATGGATCGCGATACTTGGCACTGGCAACAATGCATCGATCCACACATAAATGCACAGATCAATCTTTTATTTAAAAAAAAACGCGCACACATACTTTTGGGTTATCAGTTAATCAAGGCCGTTTTCAGTCCACTAGATGGTGCAAAGCAAACACCCAGTCAAGTGAAGTTATAGCTTGTCTTACTGATTTGCAGCCAGCTTTGAATGTTAGGAAGCAGTTAGCTCAAAGTTAGCTCAAATGTCAGGCCTTTTTGGATTTTATAACAAAGATGGAAGAAAAGTTCCTGACATAACACACAACCTGCAAGAAGCACCGTATGGAAAAAAGAAAAACACTCTGAATACGGCAGGCCAGCACACGTCTTGGAGTAGCGTTAGCAACGGCTAAGCTAAAGAAACACCGGCATGGAACTTTTTCTCGAAGCGTCAAGTAAGTAAAGTTTATTTATGAAGCACTTCTCAGAGACATGTAGTCACAAAGTGCTGTACAATAAAATGGAATGAAAGGAAGTAGATAGATAAAAATAATTTTAAAAATACAAAAACAAATTAAAACACAAGATTAAAATAATTTAAAAATATCAGACTTACCATTAAAAAGCAGTTGAAACTTAACGGAAAGCCTCCTTAAACAAAAAAGTTTTCAGCTGCTTTTTAAAAGACTCCACAGAGTCAGATAAAGTAGCTGGAGTGGGAGTCTGTTCCAAACAGCACCGTCCACCACCCTCCCTGTGTGCAGAGATGTGTCTCCGTGGAAAATGAAGCCCTGAAAATACTTTATTATATTAAAGAGATATTGTATCAACAGTTTTACTTTGGGACATGATTTGAGGTTGAATAAGTTGAAAAAAATTTGAAATATATGGGATCGTGATACTTGATTATCGCAATATTGTGATTATTGTTGAATTGTGATAGGATCAAATTGTGACCCAAGAATCGCGATCCGAATCAAATTATGAGGTCCCTCGCAATTCCCATCCCTACCTCTTAAGGTGGCCGTAGAAGAATCCAGCATTCGTAGACTGTTCGTAAGTTTGTGGCCAGGTCAATGGTCTTGTCCAAGATTTCTACAAACACCCCATGAAAACCCCTCATTGTAGGGCAGCCGTAGGAATGCCATAGGAACAACGTAAGAACTACGCAAGATGTTTGCCATACATATGCCTCAAAAAACAACTTAAGTTGTTCTTGAGGGCTCTTTACAGCGGTTGAAATGTTTATTTGCACAGTGTGAGTAAGGCAGTAGTGAGGCACTCATAAGGCGGAAGTACATCCATCATTTGTGCTGATAAAATGTGCTGAAAGCCTTAAGATCTTCCTGACAATGACTTGAGAGTGCCATGAGTTGTACACAAATTTTCGTAAGACGGCAGTAAGTATGCCATAGGAAGATCCCAAGACACCCTTACGAAGAATGTAAGAACTCTATTGCCATTGTACAACAGAAAAGCACCTAATTTCTCAAAAATGCCTCAAGTTGCTCTTGCAAATTGAACGGCAGCTGTAAGAAACTATGCCCCCTCCACAAATGTCTGCGAATTCCAGAATTCGTAGGAACTGGGAGATTCTTACAAACCCATTGTTCATAAGAATCTGTGTGACCATAGCTTTACTGAGTGAGTCATACAGAGACCAAAGTGGACCCTTAGAAAGTTACAGCCACTCCATTTAGTAGACCTGTGATTTCTGGGAATGATAGCCTCACAGAACCAGTGTCTTAAGTATATTGACTATTTCATTAAGCCATTTCTACCTTCACTTCCTGCCTTTGTTCAAGGCAAGACTCGTGTTTTGAACAAGATTAAAGAGCTACAAAACGTAGACTGTGAAACTTTTCTAGTCACAATGGATGTGGAAGCATTGTATACAAATATTGATGACAAACAGGACCTTGCAGCACTCATACATTTCTTGAAGGTGCGACCTGAGTCTGAAATGCCACCCACTGATTTCTTATTGTTATTACCAGAATGGACTTTGATTAACAACATATTTGTCTTTCAGGATAAGATTTTTAAACAAATAAAAGGGTGTGCCATGGGGGCATGTTATAGCCCTTCATATGCGGGTCTGTTTTGGGGTAAATGGGAAGAAGATTTTGTCTTAAACCAAGAACAGAATGTCTTTCTGAAGTACATAGTTTTGGTGTGGGCGTTACATTGATGATATTTGTTTGATCTGGTCTGGATCAGAAACAGAGTTGAAACAATTCCATAGTTTTCTGAATAACATCAACGCAAACATCAAATTGTCTTTGGAATATAGTAAAGAGTGCATTCATTTTTTTGACCTGACTATTTCTAAAGACAATCAATGCTTTCTCCACACCTCTGTATATAGAAAACCAACTGACAGGAACTCCATTTTACATAAGATAAGCCTTTATTAGTCCCACAACGGGGAAATTCCAGGATTGCAACAGCACAGGGATAGCAACACTCAGAGCAACAATCAGAAGGCAAGAAAAAAAACAAGCAAGCAAGAGCAGCTAATATACATATGTACATATTACTATAAAATATATATATACACACACACAGAGACACAGTGCAGAGCATTGTAGCTGGATGGAATAAATATATGAATATATAAACACACAGTGCAGAGCATTGTAGCTAGATGGAATAAATATGTAAATATATAAACACCCACAGTACGGAGCATTGCAGCTAGGTGGAATAAATATGTAAGTATATAAACACACACAGTGCGGAGCATTGTAGCTAGATGGAATAAATATATAGATATATAAAAACACAGTGCGGAGCATTGTAGCTAGATGGAATAAATATATAGATATATAAATATGAACACACCCAGTGCTGAGCATTGTAGCTAGATGGAATAAATATGTAAATATATAAACACACACAGTGCAGAGCATTGTTGCTAGATGGGATGAAACAGCATAACCCTCTACTTAGTTATCCTACATGGTATGATTATGTGCCCATACATATTCTCACCCTCCATAGCGACCGGTATTTTCCTAGTTGTATGCCGGAGGGGACCATTGTGTAAGTCTATTGCATCTTTTGCATTTAAAAACTATTAGTTTGTTACGTACCAAAAGCCAGTTTAGAAAGCTTGGGATCAGTCCGCCAAGGTCTCCGCCTTTGACTGCCACCTAATCCACATAGCACCGGACCTCCATGATCCCTCCTGCAGGTGGTGAACCTACTGGAGGGCAGACCCATGTAACTCCTTCGGGCTGAGCCCGGCCGGGTCCCATGGGTGGAAACCCGGCCACCAGACGCTAGCCTTCGAGCCCCTCCCCCAGGCCTGGCTCCAGGGTGGGGCCCCGGTAACCCCATACCGGGCGGGGTACACTGAATCCTTGATATACAATTTATCATGAGAGTCTGTTGGATCGTTCTTAGTCTGGCCCTTCACCCAGGACCAGTTTGTCTTGGGAGACCCTATCAGAGGCAAATTGCCCCGGACAACATAGCTCCTGGGATCACTGGGGCACGCAAACCCCCCCACCACGATAAGGTGACGATCCATGAGGGGGCACCTGGCACCAGGACACCCTAGGCCGCAGGTCGATGATCGATTTTGTTATCGTATCATCAGACCTGCGACCGTATGTCTTGGACACCCGAGTAAAGAGAGGTGCAGAGCTGTCAACTGATCACCACCTGGTGGTGAGTTGGATCCGATGGCAGGGGAGGAAGCCATTCAGACCTGGTAGACCCAAACGTATAGTGAGGGTGTGCTGGGAGCGTCTGGCTGAGGCCCCTGTCCGGGAGGTCTTCAACTCCCACCTCCGGAAGAACTTCAACCACATTCTGAGGGAGTCTGGAGACATGGAGTCTGAATGGGCCATGTTCTCCACCTCTGTTGTTGAAGCGGCGGCCCAGAGCTGCGGCCGCAAGGTGGTCGGTGCATCTCGTGGTGGCAACCCCCGAACCAAGTGGTGGACACCAGTGGTGAGGGGGGCCATTAAGCTGAAGAAGGAGTCCTATCAAGCTTGGTTGGCTTGTGGGACTCCCGAAGCAGCTGAGGTGTACCGGCAGGCCAAGCGGAGTGCAGCTCGGGTGGTTGCTGAAGCAAAAACCCGGGTATGGGAGGAGTTCGGTGAGGCCATGGAACAAGACTTTCGGTCGGCTTCAAAGAGATTCTGGCAAACTGTTCGGCGGCTCAGGAGGGGAAAGCAGCTCCCCGTCCACACTGTGTATGGTGCGGATGGGACACTGTTGACTTCAACTGGGGATATCGTCGGGCGGTGGAAGGAATACTTCGAGGATCTCCTCAATCCCACTGATACGCCTTCCACAGAGGAAGCAGGGTTTGGCGACGAGGGGGATGACTCGCCTATCACAGGGGCTGAGGTCGCCAAGGTGGTTAAAAATCTCCTTGGTGGCCGGGCCCCGGGGGTGGACGAGATTCGCCCCGAGTACCTCAAGGCCCTGGATGTTGTTGGGTTGTCATGGTTGACACGCCTCTGCAACATTGCGTGGAGGTCGGGGGCAGTGCCTTTGGCATGGCAAACCGGGGTGGTGGTTCCTCTCTTCAAAAAAGGGGACCGGAGGGTGTGCTCCAACTTTAGAGGGATCACACTCCTCAGCCTCCCTGGGAAGGTCTATGCCAAGGTACTGGAGAGGAGAGTCCGGCCGTTGGTCGAACCTCGGATTCAGGAGGAGCAATGTGGTTTTCGTCCTGGCCGTGGCACATCGGACCAGCTCTTTACCCTCTCGAGAATTCTTGAGGGTTCGTGGGAGTTTGCCCAACCAGTTTACATGTGTTTTGTGGACTTGGAGAAGGCATTTGACCGCGTCCCTCGTGGATTTTTGTGGGGGGTGCTTCGGGAGTATGGGGTATCGGGCTTGTTGTTACGAGCTATTCGGTCTCTGTACGACCATTGTGAGAGTTTGGTTCGTATTGCCAACACTCTGTCGGAGTCATTCCCGGTGAGAGTTGGACTCCGCCAGGGCTGCCCTTTGTCACCGGTCCTGTTCATAATTTTTATGGACAGGATTTCTGGGCGCTGCCAGGGAATGGAGGGTGTCATGCTTGGTGACCACAGGATCTCATCTCTGTTGTTTGCAGATGATGTTGTCCTGTTGGCTTCATCCAGCAATGACCTACAGCTCTTGCTGGGACGGTTTGCCGCTGAGTGTGAAGCGGCTGGGATGAGAATCAGCACCTCCAAGTCCGAGTCCATGGTCCTCAGCCGGAAAAAGGTGGATTGTCCTCTCCGGGTTGGGGACAGGCTCCTGCCCCAAGTGGAGGAGTTTAAGTATCTTGGGGTCTTGTTCACGAGTGAGGGGAAAATGGAGCGAGAGATCGACAGACGGATTGGAGCAGCATCTGCAGTGATGCGGACGTTGTACCGGTCTGTTGTGGTGAAGAGGGAGCTTAGTTCAAAGGCAAAGCTGTCGATTTACCAGTCAATCTACGTTCCTACTCTCACCTATGGTCACGAGCTTTGGGTAATGACCGAAAGAACGAGATCACGGATACAAGCGGCTGAAATGAGCTTTCTCCGTAGGATTGCTGGACTCACCCTCAGAGATAGGGTGAGGAGCTCAGTCATCCGGGAGAGGCTCAGAGTAGAACCGCTGCTCCTCCACATTGAAAGGAGTCAGTTGAGGTGGTATGGGCATCTGATTAGGATGCCTCCTGGACGCCTCCCACTTGAGGTGTTTCAGGCACGTCCCACTGGGAGGAGACCCCGGGGCAGACCCAGGACTCGGTGGAGAGACTATGTCTCCCAGCTGGTCTGGGAACGCCTTGGTATCCCCTCTGAAGAGCTGGAGCAGGTGGCTGGGGAGAGGGAAGTCTGGGCTTCTCTGCTTGAACTGCTGCCTCCGCGACCCGGACCTCCGGAAAAGCGGTAGAAGATGGATGGATGGATGGATGGATAGTTTGTTACGTCTTTTTGCTATCTCTGCGAGCAGCCCTGCTTAGGTTGTACAGTCTGACAGCCGTTGGTAGGAAGGACCTACAAAACCTCTCGGTTGTGCACCTGGGATGATGTAGTCTGCTGCTAAATGAGCTCCTCAGTGCATTCAGTACGTCCTGCATAGGGTGGAACTCGGACTCCAGCAGAGATGACAGTTTAGCCACCGTCCTTCTCTCTCCTATCTCCTCCACCGGATCAAGGCGCTGCCCCAGGACAGAGCTAGCTTTCTTAATCAGTTTGTTCAGTCTCTTCCTATCGGCTGCTGTAATGCCACTGCCCCAGCAGACCACTCCAAAAGTGATGGCTGATGCCACCACCGTGTCATAGAATGTCTTCAGCAGCGCCCCTTGTACACCAAAAGACCTGAGTCTCCTCAGCAGGAACAGCCTGCGCTGTCCCTTCTTGTAGAGTGCGTCAGTATTGTGTGACCAGTCTAGTTTATTGTTCAGATGAACACCCAGGTACTTATAGGATGTCACCATCTCGATGTCTGTTCCCTGTATATTTACTGGTGCTGTGAGGGGCTGCCCATGCCTGCGGCAGTCCACCACCAGCTCCTTAGTTTTCCTTGCGTTGATCTGGAGGCAGTTCCGATGGCACCAGTCTACGAAGTGCTGGATAAGCCCTCTGTACTCAGCTTCATCTCCATTGGAGATGAGGCCAACGATCGCAGAGTCATCAGAGAACTTCTGTAGATGGCAGTGTGTTGTGTTGTGTGAGAAGTCCGCAGTATAAAGAGTGAACAGGAAGGGAGCCAGCACCGTTCCCTGGGGGGCCCCCGTGCTACTGATGATCGTGTCGGACACACAGTCCCGGGTTCTCACAAACTGAGGCCGGTTCGTGAGGTAGTCCAGGATCCATGATGACAGGTGCTGGTCCACCCCTGCGCGCAGCAGCTTGTCCTTCAGGATCATTGGTTGGATGGTGTTGAAAGCACTGGAGAAGTCAAAGAACATGATCCTCACCATATTCCCGGGCTTCTCCAGGTGGGACAGAGAACGGTGAAGGAGGAAGATCACCGCATCCTCCACCCCAATGCCATGCTGGTAGGCGAACTGGAGTGGATCCATCGCTGGTTCCACCAGGGGGCGGAGGTGAGCAAGGAGCAGTCTCTCCAGGGTCTTCATCAAGTGGGACGTCAAGGCCACCGGTCTGTAGCTGTTCAGGTCTTTGGGGTGGGAAGTTTTTGGTACAGGTACCACACAAGATGTTTTCCACAGCTGTGGTACCCTCCCCAGCTTCAGGCTCAGGTTGAAGATGTACGTCACAATCCCACACAGCTGGTCTGCACAGGACTTGAGGAGCTTTGCGCTGATGCCGTCCGGTCCCGACGCCTTCCTCACCTTGATCTTCCTCAGCTCCGTCCTCACCTGGGTCTTGGTCAGGGTCAGGTTGGGGGGCTGTGTGTTGGGGGTGGGGGGATGTTGGTGGAGTGGGGAGTGGGCAGCAGGACTTGATTTCTTTAGAGGCAGCAGTGGTTGTTGTGCAGTCAGGGGGGAGGGCGGTTGGTCAAACCTATTGAAAAACAGATTCAGGTTGTTCGCCCACTCCCTGCCCCCCGTGGCCTGGGGGGAGGTATTCTGGAGCCCAGAGATGGTTTTGAGGTTTCTCCAGACCCCGCTGATGTCGCTCTGTTGCAACTTGTCCTCCATCTTCTTCCTGAAGCTGTCCTTGCCTTCTCTGATCTTTCTCCTCAGCTCCCTCTGTACGGACTTCAACATGTCCCTGTTCCCCGACCTGAAGATCCTCTTCGTCTCTCTCAGAAGTGTTTTAATCTCAGGGTTGATCCAGGGTTTGTTGTTTGAGCAACACCGTATGGTCTTGGTGGGAACGGATTTGTCCACACAGAAGCTGAGGTAGCCCGTGAAGGTGTGAATGAGGCCATCGATGTCCTCACCATGTGGATCGCAGAGCTGCTTCTAGGCGGTGGCTTCAAAACAGCCTTTTAGAGTGTCCATTGTCTCCTCAGACCATAACTCCACTGTGCGCATGCCAGTAGTTTCCATCCTAATTGGCTAAAACAGAATGTTCCATATGGGCAGTTCCAGAGAGTTAGGAGAATTTGTGACCAAGATGATATTTTTGAAAGAAAATCTCAAGAAATGATGTTATGATTTAGAGAAGGTGGTTATAAAAGTACTACCCTTCATAAAGCTTGCACCAGAGCCAAACAGGTGGACAGATCATCACTACTCCAAAGAAATACACCCAAACAAACAAATGATAGGCCAGTTTTGTCACAACATACAGTACAGAGGCTGAACAAATCAAGAAAATTATGAGAAAAAACTGGGGTATTATTGAAAATGATGATCTACTTAACCAGATTTTTCCAGAACCACCTCTGGTTAGCTTGAGAAGATGCCCAACTCTGCAAGATAAACTGGTCCATAGTTATCTGAAACCAGATGGACACCAAACATGGCTGGGCTCCAGGCCAACAGGATCTTACAAATGCCAACATTGTAATCCCTGCAAATGTAACACAAACCAAATCTTTTTATGATGTTGAATCCCCAAAACAACTGACTATTAATCATTTCATTAATTGCAAAACTGCATTCTTCTATAAACTGGAATGTCCTATGTATAAAGTTTTTATATAGGAAGAACCAAACAACGCTTACAAGACACACTGGCGGAACACAAATATGCAATCTGCGCGGGCAACATGAACTATCCCATGGCAAGACACTACTTGGAGTATCATAACAGTGACCCATCGACCTTACAGGTCTGTGGGATTGATCATATTCTACTGTCTGCAGGAAAAGGCAACATACAAAGACAACTGAACCAACAGGAAGCATACTAGATTTTCAAATTACAGGCTACCAAATATCCAGGCCTGAATGAAAACCTGAATTTTAGTGTGTTTATATGATGGTCTGGTTTGAGGTTTGAACACTTTTTCTTTTACTTTGCCTTGTCTGCAGGATTTAGTGACTACAATATGTGTGTTGTGTGGGCATGTTGTATATGTTTTGAATTTTGTTGGTTGGAAGGTGGTAGGGATGACATCTTCTGGATGTGGTGGGTGTCACACTGTGCTTTTTGAACCAGGACACCACACCAGCCAGGTGGAGGTTTCTGATTGGTGGACTTTCTCATAAGAACCCTCCCTTCTCCTTGATCTGTTTGACTCACTGATGAAGGCTGAATGCCAAAATGCATAGGAGCTTTGTAATTGTTTTTAATATGACCATAGCCATTACAATAAAGGCTTTTCTACTTTTGTAAAATGAGAGTGCCTTGGAGATTCTCTTTGGCTGTTTCTCATCCATTATTTCGATTTAGAACTCCTTTGCAATATCAAGGGACTCCATTCTGGTCCTTTGTATTTCCTGCATTTCATGTCTTGATACTATTGTGTCCCGTCACATCTGCTGCCATAGACCATGCAGGAGAATCGGTTAAGATGGTCCTTTTGAAGATGAGACAATGATGAGAGAAATTTAAGTTGGGGGAAGTGCTAATGGGGGCCCAGTGGCCATATGCTCACACCCGGGGTGTCTTTGATCCCTCTTCTCCAAACGCAGCTGACTCTGTGCTGACAAGTGTAATATCCTTGTTTTGGTTGGAGGTGCAGGTGATAGTGCTGACAGGCCAAAAAAAGAACAAAAAAACACAGACAGTAAAAGGCAATGCTCCGTCAACCATCACACAAGGTCATTATTTGTGCCTGAGCACAAAGGGCTTCAGGTATACTCATCAATTCTCTAACTCTGATTCCTGTTTAATACATGGGTCTGGGTGAATGATGAGATTTAAAAGATGATATAGAATTTGTAAGGGTCCCTTTACACAGAACTGAGATTGTTGGGTGAACATTGAGAGGACAAAAATTGGCCCGATCTCTCAACGATCTCCTGAACCTCAAAAAAGATGTTTCTTTTGGCAACTTTCATGGAGACAGAGACTAGGAGAGATCAAACTTGACTGGCCTGCACAGAAACCCGATCTCTACCCGACAGAACACGTTTGTGATGAATTAGAGCGGAGACTGCGAGCCAGGCCTTCTCGTCCAACATCAGTGCCTGTCTTCACAAATGTGCTCCTGAAATATGGTTGAAAATTCCCATAAACACACTCCTAAACCTTGTGCAAAGTCACCCTTTGCAGCTACAACAGCTTCAATTCTTCTTTGAAGGCTTTCCACAAGCTTTAGGAGTGTGTTTATGGGAATCTTCGACCATTCTTCCAGAAGCACATTTGTGAGATCAGGCACTGATGTTGGATGAGAAGGCCTGGCTCACAGTCTCTGCTCTATTTCATCCCAGAGGTGTTCTGTTGGGCTGAGGTCAGTGCTCCGCGCAGGCCAGTCAAGTTCCTCCACACAAAACTCACTCATCCATGTCTTTATGGACCTTGCTTTGTCCATTGGTGCCCATTCATTTGGAGGGATGTCCTCATACTTTTGACAATATAGTGTACACACACACACACACACACACACACACACAGAGTATTTGAGAGGTTTCTAAGTGCTCTTCTATCCCTTTTACACAGGGGTCGAGATCTTTGAGAGATCCTTGAAAGATAAAAAAAAAAATGACCACATCTCTCAATGATCTGTCAGTGAGTATCCAGTGATTGCCAAGATCTCTAAATGATCTCTCAATGACTTTCAAGTGATCTCCACGGTTGTCATGGGGTCCTCAAAGTTTTGACTCAGTCCAAAATAGTCTCTCAATGATCATCAAAGGGAAGTATTCTCTCAACAATTTCAATGATCTCCCAATGATCTCTCAGTGATCCTTCATTGAACTCTATTGGTCTTTCATTGAAAAAATTGCATTCATTGAAAGATTGCTCCTTGAGCATACAAAGATCTCTCAGCGATCTTAAGATAAATGCCATTTTTTTTTCCTCCCCGAAGGCAGAGATGGCTGAGAGATCATTGAGGAATTGCTGAGCATTCAATGAAATATAGAATTCATTGAAAGATCACTGAGAGACCATTGGGAGATCAATGAGATTGTTAAGCGCTCTTTGAGAGATCCGTGAGAGTTTGCTTCCCTTTGGCAATTGCTGAGAGATTAGGTTAATTGGCATCAAACTGGGGGTTCTAAATTGTCCTTAGGTATGACTGTGAGAGTGAATGGTTGTCTGTCTCTCTGTGTTGGCCCTGCGATGGACTGGCGAACTATCCAGGGTGTACCCTGCCTCTTGCCCAAAGATGCTGGGATGGGCTCCAGCCCCCCCGCAACCTGAAAAGGATTAGGCGGAAGAAAATAGATGGATGGATGGATGGATGAGTCAAAACTTTGAGGCCATGGAGATCACTGGAAGATCATTAAGAGATCATTGAGAGATGCTGGCAATTGCTGGGCGCTCTTTGAAAGATCCTTGTAAGATCTTGCCATTTTCTCATGGAGAGAACTAACGAAAGTTGGTGAACTGTGAATCTGTCATCTAAGTAAACTTTTTCTTTGGTTCCTCAATGGGTGGAACAATCTAACACAGAGTGTAGAGTCTTTAACTGGGTTCACACTATAGCATTTGGACCGACTTTTACAGATGCTTTGAAAAATCAGAGAGAAATTAGTCCAAACGTTGGTGAAATTACATTTATGAGCAGTTTTGTTTTTTTTTTTTTTTAATCCAGAGCACACCAACTTTTATGACCTTTTACAAACTTTTGCTAGCATTTGCCAGCATTGCATTCAGCACTGGCAAACTTTTGCCAACTTTGGCTACTGTATGTGTTGGTGTTGCCAACTTAGGTTAACTTAAGCAAACAAATACTCAGCGCAGCTCAGCTGACATCAGCGTCAGGCGATGCTCATATAAAGGTTAGTGTTTGTAGAGGCTTCCTGCCGTTCTGGACCTGCTTTTTTGGGTGGATTTACACGACAACGCTTGAACCAACTTTTATTGACGTTTTGGCAAACGTCTGACTCTGCTGGCAAAAGTTGATAAAAGTTAATGATAGTTGGTGTTTGCTGGCAAACGTTGGCGAAAGTTGTGTACCTTAAAAATTTTCAGCATGCTGAAAATTAAATGTTGATGAAAGTTGTGCTCAGTTTGTAAAAGCTCCTGAGCACTGGGCTAAGTTATGCAGAGTTTGCCTTAGTTGGCCTAAGTTAAGTTCCATTGGCAAACGTTGACTGAAATGCCGGTGGAAGCAGATGTTTTTAGATCAAAACTCACTTCAGACATGCACTTGTAACCCAGCTGAGAAAATGACCCTTTTTCTCAGATTTCATTCGTATTAATGAAAGTGTGTGATTTTATTTTGAAAACCGACTATCTTGGGGAAGAGGAAGTGCGATCCTCATCATCCAACTTTTAAATTTCCATTTCATGGTCACGTTGGGTGATCTGGGTCTTTCCATTCGTTAAGAGCGATATTAGCCCCGCCTTCCGAGTAGAGGCAGCAAGCGCGCACTCGGAATTCGGTCTTTCACGATATGAGAGTGGACGAGAGAGAGGCTGTGAGCGATCTGGTTCACACTGATACCTCTTCTTGGTGAGTTTCATTCAGAAAGATACTATAAATGGATCTAAACACTCTCCAAATGCTAATTTGCAACCTTTATTATCCTAAGTTGACGGGAGCACGAGCATGAGGGGCATTGTGGCTGTGTCCTTTGCTGTATTCACACTGATACCTCATCTTGGTGAGTGGAAACCAAACAATACATGCTAATGTTAGCATTATGCTAATGCTAATCGCGAGTGGATTTTTTTCTGTTTAAAAGCAATGGAAAAGGCTATTTTTGTGTCTGTATGGTTTTCCTAAATGTGATTTCAGTTCCCAACAGTATGCTGAAGTACTTTTAGTTCATATGCACTATTTCTGTCGAATGCAATGTGTAGTTTGATGCTAAAAGCACATGGTGTTGGTCTACTATATAAATCCATAGGTTATGCTAAACCCAGTAGCTCAGACAGGGTTTTACTGATTTTAAAAGGGAATATTGGAAGTAATAGGACGGTATATTCCCTGGTTATGTGATAGATTAATTGTATTTCATTTCATGATTTACAAAGACAAGGTTAAAAGGGATTAATCATAATTTCATGGTTAAATGATGTAGAGATGAACAGAGGAATTCATTTAATTGGTTACATGAAAAAAGGGTATTTCATGTGCTACCAGAGAGATTGTGAGAAAAGAAAAAGAACACATGCATGTAAGATGTAAGATGTGTAATGTAAGATATTACTATATTGCTGGATTGTGATAATAGTAATATGAGAGAAGAATTTAAACACTAAGCTATGGTGTTATATAAGAAGGGATTGGAAAACGAATTACTCTAGCTGTAAACAATAATGGTATTATTGTTGTGCAGGCTAGGTTTTTTTTGGTTGCCGATCAAGAACCTTATGGATCCTGGATTCTCTCCGAATGGAGATGGCAAGCCTGACCGAGACTGAACCGAGATTGATCTGAGATCTAACCAAGATCTCGACTGAAGAGCACCCTTCCTCTCTCCAGTGCCCAGGATTCAAAGTGGTAACAACCCAAGTCGCCGCTTTAAAAGAGGAAAAGAAACCTGAGTCTGGAGATACAAGATATCTTGACTGGTCAAATGACTAACCCGAAAGGACAAACAAACACTGAGCTCAGTAGGACATCTTTGGGGTTTTATTTCATACCGGCTGTTGTATATTTGTATAGTGGTAAATTGTCTGTATATATTGCTCACTTTTTCCCTATAAATAACAACCATTATTGCTCATTTCTTGCCTCCAGCTATTTCATTCCACACTCACTCTAATTCCCTATTGTAACCCTTACAAACCTAGCAACTGATCTACACTAATTATTCCCCTTACCTAATTAACATAAGGCAGGGGTTACACACGGACGCAAGAGAAGTAGAGAGAAGGGAGAATTAAAAAAGAGAAAGAAACACACACACACACACATATATAGATCCCAAAATGTGACAGCTCAGAAGAAAAAAAAAATCTCACTGAGAAATTTACTGTTCTTAATTTTCTGCTCTGTGTGTAATCATTCTCCAGGATTTATTGATTTGGCTTCCATTGTGGGGAATCAAACAGCGCTGATGTGGTGTCAAAAAGTAAATGACATTTAAAGGGATTTTATGTTATTTTAATGGAGAGTGTTGTAGCAGTCAAAATATAAACACCTGTCATTTTATTTATATGATGATTCACTAAATAGTTTTTTTATTCCATTCACATTTTAATTGCAAACCTACTGTTGGAGTCTATAGACAGGCATTATTGTATTATTTTTTAGAGGAATGAATGAATGAATGAATGAATGAAAAGGGGAAAACGGCATGCAGAAATAACTACAGTACATAGGAGTATAAAATGAAAACGACTACTGAAACGTATGCCCAAAGGAGATGTGTTCACTCCAAATGCAATGCTGGCAAATGCTAGCAAAAGTTCATAAAAGTTGGTGTACAATGAATTTTTAAAAAAACTGCTCATGAATGTAATTTCACCAATGTTTGGACTAATTTTTCTGATTTTTCAAAACGTCTGTAAAAGTCAGTCCAAACACTATAGTGTGAACCCAGCTTTAACTTGGGCTGACTTAGGTAAACTGCATAACTTAGCCCAGTGCTCAGGAACTTTTACAAACTGAGCACAAATTTCACCAACGTGTATTTCCAAATGGCAAATTTTCAGCAGGCTGAACATTTTCAAAGAACACAACTTTCGCCAGCGTTTGCCAACAGACACCAGCAATCATTAACTTTTACCAGCAGAGCCAGATGTTTGCCAAAACGTCAGTAAAAGTCAGTCCAAACGTTGTAGTGTGAATCCACCTTTTAGATTCCTCAGTTTAGAATCAACAGTGTGTGCACCATGTTTGTGTGTTCCCATAACAACCTCCATCACAGGGGTTTGGTTTCTCCATGGTTAATATTGATTCCATCAAACTGATAAGCCCAGAAGGGCTTGCTACTTTGATTTATGTGACAGAAAATAATAAGGCACTGGTAATTTTTAATTGCTGTGGATGTTTTCTCTCGTTCATCAACGTCTCGTATCCCCTCACTGATTATGATTACTGATTATCTGCTAACCTTTGATGCTGTGAAACTCTGATGAAATGTCAAGTGAAAATGAATAGGCAAATTCAACATATTAGAAATGTCTGAGAAATATCTGAAATATTTATCAGCAACAAAAAGATGGTTCTTAATTGATTTCAATTAACTGTAGAATTAATGTTATCATAATATGGAAATGATTAAATTAATAATATCAACATTTACATTATTGGGTTGGGTGTTCTAAATGGGGAAAACTTCACAACTTTTTTTTAACTTATGATTCTGTACTGTATTTATAGTTTTGTGAATAAATAAAGCTGTTCTTGTTCAGAGCAAGTATAATTTAAGGCCACAAATGAAATGTTCATATGTCAGATTTGACTTCTTTAGTCTCAGTTCAACATTTAGATCTTCTATTGTGAAAATGCCATCCCTCGATGGTGAGTAACACACTAGAGGAAGACTTTCATCCACACCGATTGAGTATGTCTTCTTTAAAGTTCCAAGCAGAATCTTCCCATCACGTTATTTTGACCTGCAGCACATCGATGAGCACTAAAATCTCTGCAAAGTAGCTGTTCTCCTCCCCTAGAGTTATCTCGGACTGGACCATTTCCCAGTACTGCTGTTTGAGAGACAGCAACGAGGCCAGCAGGCAGCAGTCAGAGCGGTACTGATCCAAACACACTGGAGCCATTGCCAACAGGGCCTGAAGAGCTTTCTCCCTGTAGTGGTGCTCCAAGAACTCCGGCAGCTATGAGACCATACCGCACCAGTCCTTCTCAAGCAGCTCCACCTGGATGGACACTTCAGAGTACTGACGCACCCGCTCCTGATGGGAGCATTATCTGAACATATGTCTCCGTCATCAGCTCCAGCGTCAACATGTTTTTCTTCAACTCTTCTATCGGTCGAATCTTGATCTTTGTTCTCCTAGTTCAGGTGCTCCTTTATCTTCTTCATTGCTCGTTTAAGCTCCTCAGGACTGAAGTAGAAATGGGTCTCTTCTGTTTTCCTGTGCTCCTCTGTCCAGTACTTGAGTTGCTCCTCTCCCAGTCTGACCTCCTTCTCACCAGTCTGAAGGTTCAACCTCACTTGGGAACCTGCTGGCAGTGCCTGGCCTGATTTGAGTGTCTACCACTGTTCGTTAGGCTGGACAACCTCTAAATCTTCAAAATGATCTCCACTATCATCATCAATAGTCACCTCTTTGTCTTCATCACCACCTTCTGTGTTCTCGACCACAATCAAGGCTCCATTAAACTTGAGGGCAACTACAGTGTCTATGTGACATGAGTGCAGCAGCAGAAGACACACCAGGAAGAATGACGCTACTCCATCATGACAGGATATTAGCCTCATTGTGACGTGTGAAAATAAAGACAGTGTGAAAGACGTGTGAAAATAAAGACAGAAATCCAAGAAAAAGAAAAAACTGCCTGAACGGTAAATTGACAATTGTGTTGTTCCTACAAACATGTTAAACATCAAAACTCAAAAGTTGGCAATTTTCCTGCAGAAAATGCAGCGTTTTTATCTACGGAGAATCTTGACCACCGATTCTGTCATTTAACTGGGCCTTTAACTGTGTGCTGCCAGTAGTTTAAATGCCACTCCACAGATATGCTGTACTTCACCTGATTGGTGATTGTTATCAACAAATTAGGTTACATTTATCAGATGTTCCCATTTCCATAGACGTTACCAAGTGGTAGCTCAATTCACCAGCTGGTGACTCAGCTGACATCTCATTTAAAAGTGGTAGTGCCACACTGCTAACAAGAGCACCACACATGGTATATTATACACTTGTCCATAGGTATTATCAATTTGTGCATAATTAGCACAACAACAACCAGAAAATCCATTACAAATTAACAATTCATTATAGTGCAGATCTATAATTAGAATAATAACCATGTAATTGCAAGGACTTTAAGCAAAGCAGAGAATCTAGAGTTCAAAGTGGAACAAATTTAGAGAAAATATGACAATATCATTTAAGCCCCTACAATATGCACATCTTCAATACATGTACAAACACTGTGTCAGATGAAAATGTCCTAGCTAGAAAACTGTAGGAGAAGTTTGCTGGACACTTCGTATAGATGAATGGATGGACAGACAGACAGATATCATTATACCAAAATAGTCCCCGTCTTTAGAGATGGCCATAGAAAAAGGAAAAGAAAATGGCTAAAGCTAGGGGCATGGAAACATCCCGGAAGACTGGTGTTGAGTGGACAGCTTTTAGTGTTGAGGCTTCAGTACGAGACCCATACCTCCTTGGTGGTGGTAAAAAGATTGCTAACATTTGTTTGTCCATTTATCTGTCTTTTAGCAGGATTATACAAAAACTACCACACAGATTTTGACGAAATTTTCATCTGAGCTGGTCCTTACAATTTTGGGCCAAGTCAGATCACCATAAAAGTCGTACAACGATCTCCCAAACATTTACACAGAAACTGGAGGTTTTTTTTTTTTTTTTTAGGCTTTAGGAAATCGTTGAGATCGGGTCAATTTTTGAGCTCTCAATGGCCACCCAGCGATCTCTGTGTAAATGGGCCCTTAAGAAGTCATCCATTTTTTTTCTATCAACATTAAACACATTGTTAAGAGTGGAGACATCTCTATCTCTGGTCAAATTTTCATCCTAACTTTGAATAATCACAAAGATTGATGGCAATTTTTTCTTACACGGTGTCGGTTTGCGGGCAGCGCGGTGGTGGAGTGGTTAGCATTGCGGCAGCACAGCAACTCACCCTTGTCCGGGGGATCCTGGGTTCGATCCCGGCCTCCGACCAATAGTGATCTGTGTGGAGTTTGCATGTTCTCCCTGTGTCTGCGTGGGTTTACTTTGGGATTTGTCCGGTTTCCTCCCACACGCCAAAAAACATGCAAGTTAGGTTAATTGGCATCAAACTGGGGATTCTAAATTGTCCTTAGGTATGACTGTGAGAGTGAATGGTTGTCTGTCTCTCTGTGTTGGCCCTGCGATGGACTGGCGATCTGTCCAGGGTGTACCCTGCCTCTCGCCCAAAGATGCTGGGATAGGCTCCAGCCCCCCCGCGACCTGAAAAGGATTAAGCGGAAGAAGATGGATGGATGGATGGATGGAAACAAAACCAAGTTTGCTTTGAAACTTATAATGATTTGGCAATTTGATGTGAACATTTTGTGACGTATTCTCAGAGGGTATTCATGTTACAGCATTGTAGGTACCCCCATCACAAAAATATACAGGGCTACAGCGACTACACCGACATCACAACATGCTTTGAATGTGAACAGGAGTAACAAAAACAACCCTTTAAAGCATCATATTGAGTTTATTCCACAGTTAAACTATAAATTTAGGTAATAGGTGGTGAACAGTGTGTAGTAATCATTACTGGAACCAATATATTACAGGGGCTACACAGGGGTGCACAAGCCAGTGTACTCCTAGTACCAGACCAAAGGCCCAGTAAATGGGGAGGGTTGTGTCAGGAAGGACATCCGATGTGAAACCTTTGCCAAATCAAACATGCGGATCATGACAAATGAGCAACGTAGCCCGTGTTAACAACGACCGCCACCGGTGCTGTTAACCGACAGGGTGCTGGTGGAAATTGGGCTACTGTTGGTCGAAGATCAAAGAGGAGTTGGAGAGGGGAAGGTGTGTTAGGAGGGAGAGAGAAAAGGAAAGGCAGAAGCGTGGAGGTGAGAGTAGGGATGTTACATGTAGGGACTATGACTGGTAAAGGCAGAGAGTTGGCTGATATGATGGAGAGAAGAAAGGCAAATATACTGTGTGCTCAAGAAACCAGATGGAAGGGAAGCAAGGCTAGGAGCAGTGGGGGGGATTTAAACTGTTCTACCATGGTGTAGATAGGAAGAGAAATGGAGTAGGAGTAATCTTGAAGAAAGAGTATGTGAAGAGTGTTCAGGAGGTAAAGACGGAGTCAGACAGAATCATGAGTTTGACGCTAGAAATCAAAGGTGTGATGTTGAATGTTGTCAGTGTGTATGCCCCACAAGTTGGACGTCAGGTAGAAAAGAAAGAGGAATTCTGGGCTAAGTTGGATGAAGTGGTAGAGAGTGTTCCGAGGAGGGAGAGAGTGGTGATTGGAGCAGACTTTAATGGACATGTAGGTGAAGGGAACAGAGGTGATGAGGAGGTTCTGGGTAGGCATGGTCTTAAGGAGAGAAATGTGGAAGGAGAGATGGTTGTAGATTTTGCAAAAAGGACGGAAATGGCTGTGGTAAACATATACTTCAAGAAGAGAGAGGAACATAGGGTGACTTAAAAGAGTGGAGGAAGGTGCACACAGGTGGACTACACAGAGTTCAGGAAGGAGTTTATACAGGCTCTGGGTGGCAGGAAACAATTACCAGATGACTGGGAAAGTACAGAAAAAGTATTGAGGGAAACAGTTAAAAAGGGACGTGGTGTATCCAGTGGACAGCGGAAGGAAGACAAGGAGACTTGGTGGTGGAATGAGGAGGTACAGGAAAGTATTCAAAGGAAGAGGTTAGCAAAGAAAAAGTGGGATAGTCAGGGAGATGAAGAACGTAGACAGGAGTATTCGGAATCTAGTTGCATGGCAAAGAGAGAGGTGGCAAAAGAAAAGGCATATAGTGAGTTGTATGAGAGGCTAAACACTAAAGAAGGAGAAAAGGAGTTGTATCAATTGGCTAGACAGAGAGATCGAGCTGGAAAGGATGTACAACAGGTTAGGCTGATTAAGGACAGAGATGGTAATGTACTAACAAATGACGAGAGTGTGTTGAGAAGGTGGAAGGAGTACTGTGAAGAGCTGATAAATAAAGAAAATGAGAGAGAGGGGAGGATGGATGAAGGAAAGACGGTAAACAAGGAAGTGCCGAGGATTAGCAAGGCAGATGTGAGAGCAGCTTTGAAGAGGATGAAAAATGGAAAGTGGTTTGTCCAGATGACATACCTGTGGAGGTATGGAGAAGTTTAGGAGCGATGACAGTGGACCTTTTAACCAGATTGTTTAACACATTATTGGAGAATGAGAGGATGCCTGAGGAGTGGAGAAGAAGTGTTTTGGTACCGATTTTCAAGAACAAAGGTGATGCTCAGAGCTGTAGTAACTACAGAGGCATAAAGTTCATCACCCACACTATGAAGATATGGGAAAGAGTTGTTGAAGCCTGGTTAAGAGGAGAGGTGACAATCAGTGAGCAGCAGTACAGTTTCATGCCAAGAAAGAGTGCTACAGATGCAATGTGTGATTTAAGAGTGTTGATGGAGAAGTATAGAGAAGATCAGGAGTTGCACTGTGTCTTTGTGAATCTAGAGAAAACATATGATAGGGTGCCAAGAGAGGAAGTGTGCTACTGTATGAGGAAGTCAAGAGTGGCAGAGAAGTGTGTGAGGGTGGTGCAGGACATGTATGAGGACAGCAAGATGATGGTGAGGTGTGCTGTAGGAGTGACGGATGGATCCAAGGTGGGGGTGGGATTACATCAGGGATCGGCTCTGAGCTCCTCCTTGTTTGCCATTGTGATGTCTCCGTGGACCATGATGTTTGCAGACGACATTGTGATCTGTAGTGAGAGTAGGGAGCAGGTGGAATAGAACCTGGAGAGGTGGAGGTATGCTCTGGAGAGAAGAGGAATGAAAGTCAGTAGAAGCAAGACAGAATACATGAGCGTGAATGAGAGGGGGGCAGGTGCAACAGTGAAGATGGAAGGAGTAGCGGTAGTGAAAGTAGATGAGTTTAAATACCTGGGTTTAACCACCCAAAGCAATGGAAAATGCACAAGAGAGATGAAGAGAGTGCAGGCAGGGTGGAGTGGGTGGAGATGAGTGTCAGGGGTGATTTGTGTCAAAATTGTAGCAGCAAGAGTGAAAGGGAAGATTTACAAAATGGTAGTGAGACCTGCTATGATGTATGGTTTGGTGACGGTGGCGCTGACAAAAAGATAGGAGGTGGAGTTGGAGGTGGCAAAGTTGAAGATGTTAAGATTTTCATTGGGAGTGACTAGGAGGGACACGATTAGAAATTAGTATATCAGAGGGACAGCTCAGGTTGAGTGGTTTGGAGACAAAGTAAGAGAGGCAAGGTTGAGACGGTTTGGACACGTGCAGAGGAGGGACAGTGGATATATTGGACAGAGGATGTTGAAGATGGATCTGCCAGGCAGGAGGAAAAGAGGAAGACCACAGAGAAGATTAATGGATGTCATGAAGGAGGACATGGAGAGGGATGGTGTTACAGAGGAAGATGCAAGGGACAGGGTGAGATGGAGTCAGATGATCCGCTGTGGAGACCCCTAAAGGGAGCAGCCAAAAAAAGAAGAGGATATTACAGGGGCTACAGAGAATGCATTAGAGTTTCAAGGGCTGTGGTTCCTAGTCATAATGAATTGTACTATTTCTAGTGCAATGGGTCGTGACAACAGCTGCACATAAATCATATTAATGTATTTAACTTTAATTGGCTGCTAATTTCTTAGATATTCAATGGGAGCTACAGAGAATACAATATGGTTGAAAGAACATACTTTTCATGATTCCACATGCCATAGAATTTATATCTGCTATGCAATATTCATCACATAGCCTACTCATATGTGTGAAACTGGGTTTGTAGACAAGTTATATCACTATTATGCATGACTAGAGAGGGAAGGCAATGGAATGGTTAAAAAAAAAAATCCTGGATTCACATAACAAGAACAGCTCGTTTGAAGAAGCTGACTGATTTGTGTATCTGGTCATGCTGTTCCATCCTTACCTGAAAATATCAAGATGAAGATGTTAATTCACGAAAATGTCTGTTATTTATCAGTTGTGAACATGCAGATTTATTCAATGACTGTATAAACAGCACAGCTGCAATAAAGCAAATTTTTACTGCATATTTACCTCCCAGTTCCACCATTTGGCCAAAAATTGACACATCATTTCATCTCTTTTTTTTTACTTTTTACATCACCAAGGGTAGAAAATATTTTTATTGATAAAATACTTACATAATTTTTCTTGATTGTTTGCATAACATTAAAAATAAGTCAACTGACACCTTGAAAGAAAAACTGCCGAAAAGTAACGATGTGTGAAAATATATAAGGATTTTCTTAAATTCATCAGTAGAGAAGAAGGAACCTACAAACATTTTTATGATAAATTATTACAAATCCCATTTTTATAAGATTATAAAAGCACACATGATGGAGTGGTAGTTTCTTAAATTTTTTTAACCTGATGCCTTCTTAACAGCATGTGTGCTTTGATCCTTTGGAGCGTTGCCGAGTGACGCTCCAACGCAAGAGTTTGCGTCTCATTGCCTCCTGTGGAAATCTGAAAAACATCGACACAAGGCTGCTGTGTCGAATTTCTTGTGTGGAGAAAAACTGGCTTACAGGTGTGAATCACAGCAAACTGAACATACAAATCTCACTGACTCATGCATGATATTTTCTTTATAAGAATAGAAGATCTTTGATAGAGTTAGTACATGGAGCTTTAACTGATACTGCTGTTTCTAAAGGTCGTGGATGACTGTTCTATCTGAGCTTAAAAAATAAGGCAGACGTGACATTTTGAGGAGTATGCTTGTTCCTTCCAGTGAAGAAAGTTAGTTTAGTGAGCAGCCATGGCACGTTAAAGAAAAATGTACAGTACCTCTGCCAACACTTTGTATCTTGCTTGTTTAATTTGCAAAGATTGGTGTGTCATCCTCCGACAGAGCCAAGGAGGCTGTTCTCCCCTTCAAATATTTGTCTTGAGCAAAGTTAGCCAGCTGCTCGCAAGTAGATTTGTATTGATCCATAGCTGCAGGCTGCGGCCTCATATTGATCAACGGCTTTTCCTCATCTCTAGGCAAATGCCAAACTCTGTTAACCAACCATGACCAAGAGATATTGAACCCTGACAGTGACAAGTATTAAAAGATTACAAAGAAAAAAAGTCAGTGATAACTATGTAATTATCTGACAGGCTTTTTTTTATTGTCACTTCTGGGGCTTTATTAAAAGCTCTTTAAAACGTGACACTGCAACTGAGAGCAAACCTGATGATGGCGACTAGGACCTCGGGGTGATTTGTTGCTGGTGGCCAGAGTTGTGCCCTGTGATTGGCTGTTGGGACCGAGGCCACAGCTGCTGTCTGCCCAGTGATCCCACCAAAAAAAAGAGCTGTTGCAGGCACTGTGAGCCCACTCAGGCTATGGGGGAAGTGGCATTCACTCGGTCAAATGTTGGCGTACCATCAGAATAATTTTGTAAACATTATTTTAAGGTGAAACTCTTATATAGTGTTGCTTTAAAATGCCGAGGACAGGAATGCTGTACTTCAGAAGAATAAGACTTCTCTGGCAAGATTTGAACCTGGGATCTTCAGGATACTTAAGCAATATTACACAAGAGGGAGTGCAGTATCAATGGATATTTTAACTGGGCCTACAACAAATCACCTTAGTTAAAATAGTCATCATATAGCACAACCTCAAGTGTAATATTGCTTTTATACAACAGTTCCACAAACACAGTTTATCAAACGACAGCAATACAGCACGAAATATTATGATATTTGTTTGTTTAGACAGTTATTTTACTCCAGAGAAAAAAGGTCCCATCTAAATGTACCCAATTAATTGTTGCTCAGCACCTAAATGAGCACAATATGGAAAAGATTAGGACTATTGCCATTTCACACACATGTAAACAAATTAAATATTGTCCAGTGCAGAAGTCAGTGTTTATAATACCCACCAGTCACCTGTTGACCAGGGTTTGTATGACTGTGACATACTTTCTCTAGATCCACAAAAACACACTGCAGCTCCTTCTGACCTTCTCTATACTTCTCCATCAACACTCTTAAAGCAGACATTGCATCTGTAGAACTCATTCTACTGGTGTCCCCCCAAAATGTATTCAATTTAAGATTTACTTTCCGAATGTGCCAAAAAAGTTCTTTTATAGTCAAAGTACAAGTGCTGCCCCATTGAATCCCATTAACAGATCCTTATATTAATCTATCTATTGGTAAATGAAGCGTGGAAATGAAGAGTGATGAGCATCTACATGACTTTAATTACTTTACAGACCTTCTCACTTAATCTCCACCAAAGCTCACAGCTTCATTTTGCAGGCAAATACCTGCTGTTATACAATCGCACAACTAAACAGAAACATTTGCTGATCATCGGTTCTGCTCACTTGTGAACGACCTACTATGTATAATTGTTATGAAACCCCTCTTCTGTTTCATGATGCATATATCTGGATTTGGGACATTATGGAGTGACCAGTTCCAAAGAATTTCTATCACATACCTTCACGGGTAGCTGACAAAGTTTAACCAAGGTCACTGACGGCACTCCTGGCTGATTTAAACTTCATCCAGGATGAATTAAACCAGTATTACAAAAAAGAAGAGCTTTTAGCTAGTTCAAGATTCCAGCTGATCTTCAGTGTGAGAGAGGCTTGGCTGCTACGTTGAACTGGGCCAAACATTTTCCTGAAACATTCTGAGAATGTCTCTTCAATAGAAAAAAAAAAAGTAATGCCATTCTGTGAAGCCAAAAATATCTGTCCTTGCACAGCAGATTGCCAAACATTGTCAGACATTTACAATGCAAATGGATACTTAGAAGAGGAGGAAAAAAAAACGAACATGTAAGCTGTTTTTTGAGCAGAAAAAGGGCAACACTCACTGATGGATTACTGGCTTGAGATTGACAAGGATTACAGTCAGCAGGATATTTGATGGAAGTTTCAAGCAGTTCTTACAAGCAGCTGAAGGTCACAATATTTTATACATGTGGCACGGACTGACAAAACAATCTGCAGCTCTTCAGCGGGGATTGTTTTAGATGTTACATGAATGAGTAAAGTCAGTTTATTCTAGTTCAAAGTTCATTAAAGCTATATAGTCTCATTTAAAGTCACTCAGGCCTGGATTCCTGTAATATTCATGAAGATCTTCAATATTTAACAAACGCCAATCAAATGCAGGAAGCAGAATATATATACATCTTTTAAATGCCATCTGTGCAAAATGACTCCACTGTCCTATCAGTTTAGACCATCTGTATTGCAAACAAGGCAGGAAAAGGGACATCCATCACAGTGCAGCGCACGTGTAAGAGATCTGTCATTTAAAAACCTTGTAAAACTTGTATTAGCCAGTTGGTTGGTGGGGTTCTGCACATTTTCAAAACAAAAACTAGAACATCTGTGGTTATTCAGTGGCAGAAATGTCTGGATTTTGAGTTTTGGTTTGGGCCTCTCCTTTTATCTTTTTTTTTTTTTTTTAATGTTTAGATTCTGTATGAGAGCTCAGACTGGATCCAGTCCCCATACTGCCACAACAGGCACAAAATTAGGGCTGGGCAATTTGACCTTAAATCAACATCACAGTTAATTGACCCTTTATGCGGCTGGGAAAGACTGTCTCAGACTCTACTAGCATCAGCACCGGATCACCCCAGGGCTGTGTACTTTCCCCCCTACTCTTCTCCCTTTACACCAACTCCTGCACCTCCAGCCACCAGTCTGTCAAGTTGATCAAGTTTGCGGACGACACCACCCTCATCGGGCTCATCTCCAACGGCGACGAGTCCGCCTACAGGAGAGAGGTGGCCCAGCTGGCGTCCTGGTGCAACAATAACAACCTGCAGCTGAACGCTCTGAAGACAGTGGAGATGATTGTAGACTTCAGGAAAGTCACTACCCCTCTGCCCCCCCTCACCCTCTCAGGCTCTCCCATCACCACTGCTGATTCCTTCCGCTTCCTAGGCACAACCATCACCAGGGACCTCAAATGGGAGCCGACCATCAGCTCACTCATCAAAAAAGCCCAGCAGAGGATGTTCTTCCTGCGGCAGCTGAGGAAGCTCAAGCTACCCACCAAGATGTTAGTGCAGTTCTACACAGCCATCATCGAGTCCATCCTCACCACCTCCATAACCGTGTGGTACGCAGGAGCCACTGCCAGGGACAGACTAAGGCTGCAGCGCGTTGTGCGCACTGCTGAGAAGGTGATCGGCTGCAAGCTCCCATCTCTCCAGGATCTGTACATCTCCAGGACCCGGAGGCGTGCTGGCCGGATCATAGTCGATCCCTCACACCCTGGTCACGTACTGTTTGCCCCCCTCCCCTCTGGTAGAAGATTTCAGTCCATCCAGACTAAAACCTCCCGTCACATGAACAGCTTCTTCCCCTCTGCCATCAGACTGCTGAACACTGACTTATTGACTCTCGTGTACTATGTACAGCAGCTCAACCAGACTCATGTCAATCATCACTGTTTTCTTCCTGCATTACCGACTGCACTATATAGTTCTCCACAGTATCTGCTGCTCGCTAATATATTTTAACTGCTGACCAGTATCACTTACTCTTATTCTACACTTTATTGCATGTATAGTTTATTTCTTTTATCTTATCATGTTTAATGTTGCAGCATTGCACCGAGACAAATTCCTAGTTTGTGTACTACATTATCCAGGCTTATCCAGGCTTATCCAGGACTTCGTGGACTGGTGCCATCGGAACTGCCTCCAGATCAACGCAAGGAAAACTAAGGAGCTGGTGGTGGACTGCCGCAGGCATGGGCAGCCCCTCACAGTACCAGTAAATATACAGGGAACAGACATCGAGATGGTGACATCCTATAAGTACCTGGGTATTCATCTGAACAATAAACTAGACTGGTCACACAATACTGATGCACTCTACAAGAAGGGACAGCGCAGGCTGTTCCTGCTGAGGAGACTCAGGTCTTTTGGTGTACAAGGGGCGCTGCTGAAGTCATTCTATGACACGGTGGTGGCATCAGCCATCACTTTTGGAGTGGTCTGCTGGGGCAGTGGCATTACTGCAGCCGATAGGAAGAGACTGAACAAACTGATTAAGAAAGCTAGCTCTGTCCTGGGGCAGCGCCTTGATCCGATGGAGGAGATAGGAGAGAGAAGGACGGTGGCTAAACTGTCATCTCTGCTGGAGTCCGAGTTCCACCCTATGCAGGACATACTGAATGCACTGAGGAGCTCATTTAGCAGCAGACTACATCATCCCAGGTGCACAACCGAGAGGTTTCGTAGGTCCTTCCTACCAACGGCTGTCAGACTGTACAACCTAAGCAGGGCTGCTCGCAGAGATAGCAAAAAGACGTAACAAACTAATAGTTTTTTGAATGCAAAAGATGCAATAGACTTACACAATGGTCCCCTCCGGCATACAACTAGGAACATACCGGTCGCTATGGAGGGTGAGAATATGTATGGGCACATAATCATACCATGTAGGATAACTAAGTAGACGGTTATGCTGTTTCATTCCATCTAGCAACAATGCTCTGCACTGTGTGTGTTTATATATTTGCATATTTATTCCATCTAGCTACAATGCTCAGCACTGGGTGTGTTTATATATTTATATATCTACATATTATTCCATCTAGCTACATTGCTCCGCACTGTGTGTGTTTATATACTTGCATATTTATTCCACCTAGCTGCAATGCTCCGTACTGTGGGTGTTTATATATTTACATATTTATTCCATCTAGCTACAATGCTCTGCACTGTGTGTTCATATATTCATATATTTATTCCATCCAGCTACAATGCTCTGCACTGTGTGTCTGTGTGTGTGTGTATATATATATATTTTATAGTAATACGTACATATGTTTATTAGCTGCTCTTGCTTGCTTGTTTTTTTTCTTGCCTTCTGATTGTTGCTCTGAGTGTTGCTATCCCTGTGCTGTTGCAATCCTGGAATTTCCCCGTTGTGGGACTAATAAAGGCTTATCTTATCTTATCTTATCTTATCTTACATGAACAATGGCAATAAACCTGATTCTGATTCTGATTCACTTCAGTTTCCTTTTTTATCCCTTTTTTGACTCATTTTTTTTCTCCCTTATAGTTCACTGACAAGGCTTGTAATTAAATTTATTTTTATTTAACCTTGATTTAACCAGGAAGTCTGTTGAGATTGCCATCTCTTGTTTGAGGGAGACCAAGCCAAGATGGCACACCAGTATTATGTCTGGGAATTAGGACAGTGGAGGCGGTTGCTGTACTGAATGACGACTTTATTAAAAGACACTGCTACAGCATGTGTAACAGTACTATAGCTGCTATGCTAACTGGGAGTAGGTACAGGCTGGTGTTGGGTAGAGGCGGAGCGCCAAAAAGACAGTCTCCCGCTGTCAGTCCCTTAATATAGGGCTGGACGTGATGACGTCATCTGTGATGCCTCCATCATCACGTCTGCACAGTCTGTTGTAACATATTCCTTCCCAACAATCAGTACATAGAACAATAGGAAAACAAAAGTCAGCACATCTAAAACAATAAAAAACAATTTAAAAAATAAAATAAACAAGTAAAAACCAATAAAAACACTACCCAAATTAAAAATTCCAGCTCAGGAAAAGCATTTACATTCCTCTGAACTATGTCTTCTTATCAAGGTTTTGTATTTGTTAGTTTATTAATTAAGCAATCTCACACAAGAGTGTGGTATCATATTACTGCTGTGCAGTAGTAAATGAGCATAAAATAATAAAGAGAACTACTGTCTTTTCACACACAAACTAAACACTGTCCAGTGCAGAAGACAGCATTTGTTTACACACCTCTTGTGGGTTTGTGGGTCACGTGACTTGTGACGCTGGATAATTAGCTTGTTGCCTGCATTGCAAGAGTCCTTTATGCAGCCATAATTATGTTATGCATAACATAACATAATTAGTAATTATGAGTCTCTGATCGGGTTCTTAAATGCAGCCTTAGCTTGTCCATTTTGTTGTTCATTTTCCACTGTATAACAGTTCAGCTGACGCGGATAGTCATTAGTGACTTAGCTCTGGGTTTCTACATGTTGGTTTCCATGCATTTCGTTCGCTTTTTCTTGACATCTTCAGATGAATTAAAGAGTCAATTAAACTGTATAGTTGGTCCAAACTTTTGGCCTTTTGGTGCTGACTTTCAGGTGTGAAAATGCTCTAAATCTGTACCCTCACCTACTTCCTGAATTCATTTCCAAGTTAAAGTCTTAACTCATTCATCCATTTTCTACTGCTTTTCTGGGGATCCGGGTTGCAGAGGCAGCAGCCCAAATAGAGAAGCCCAGACTTCCCTCTCCCCAGCCACCTCCTCCAGCTCTTCAGAGAGGATACCAAGGTGTTCCCAGGCCAGCTGGGAGACATAGTCTCTCGAGTATGTCCTGGGTCTGCCCGGGGTCTCTTCCCAGTGGGACGTCCCCGAAGCATCCTAATTAATTCCCACACCACCTCAGCTGGCTCCTTTCAATGTGGAGGAGCAGCAACTCTACTCTGAGCCTCTCCAAGATAGCGCAGCTCCTCACCTTATCGCTAAGGGTGAGTCCAGCAACCCTACGGAGAAATCTCAATTCAGCTGATTGTGTCTGCGATCTCATTCTTTCGGCCATTACTCAAAGCTCATGACCATAGGTGAGGGTAGGAATGGAGACTCAATGTTAAATCGACAGCTTTGCTTTAGAGCTCAGCTCCTTCTTCACAATGACAGACCGGTACAACATCTGCATCATGGCAGATCTTGCTCCAATTCATCTGTCAATCTCCCACTCCATTTTCCTTTCACTTGTGAATGTGACCCTGAGATACTTGAACTCCTCTACTTGGGGCAGGAGCTCAACCCTAACCCAGAGAGAATAAGCCACCCTTTTCTGTCTGAGCACCATGATCTCAGACTTGGAGGTCCTGATTCTCATTGAGGCCCCTTCACACTCAGTAGCAAACCATCCCTGTAAGACCTGTAGGTCATTGCTCGATGAAGCCAACAGGACAACATCATTTGCAAACAGCAGAGATGAGATCCTGTGGTCACCGAACATGACACTCTCCATTCCATGGCCGTGCCTAGACATCCTGTCCATAAATATTATGAACAGGATCGGTGACAAAGGGCAGCCCTGGCGGAATCCAACTCTCACCAGGAATGAGTTTGATTGATTGTTGGCAATACGAACCAAATTTTCACAAAGATCCTATAGAAGCGTAACAACAAGCTCGATACCCCATACTCCTGAAGCACCCCCCACAAGAAACCTCTAGGGATGCAGTCTAATGCTTTCACCAAGTCCACAACCACATGTAGACTGGTCGGGCAAACTCCCACGAACCCTCGAGGATTCTTGAGAAGGTGAAGAGTTGGTCCGATGTGCCGTGACCGGGACAAAAAACGCATTGTTCCTCCTCAAGTCTTAACACATTAAATATCTATTTTTTTTTTCCTAATTTGAAGGGAACAACTGCAGCAGATTTATTCAAATCTGTTCGGTAGATCAGATACCTGTATTCTCACGATTCTGTCCGAAAACATTTGTTAAGTATGGTCCTCTTGGTGTACATAATCCCCTCTCACTACTGGACTGAAGAGATGAGCAGTCCTGTTGCTGCTTGGATGGCAATACATATTTTCATTTTACTGAAGCAAAGTCATCATTTTAGGGTTTAATGTGACAAGGGCATTAGCAGTCCAATAAAACTTGGGACTGGGTGTCCACATTTGGAGTAAGGTTTCACTTCAGGGACAAAATACCATTAAATTACCCCCAGGAACAAATTATGACATTTTTTAAATAACTTTTTAGCTTTAAGATGGTGCTTATTTGCAGGAATGCAGAAGCTGACACCGTGCTTTAATTTATCCCCTGACCTTGCTGAAGCTGTGGTACCTTTATCAGGATGAGCTGTCACAGTCCCCTTCCTTCTAAATATCAACACCTCCGGGATATCATGACTCTCATTGAGCTGTAAAGTCATTCTTCTATCACAGAGTTTTGCTTCAGGGGTGACTGGTGAAGATGCGAGGGCCACACACAGCTTTTCAGTGTTTCGGGCAAAGGCTGGATTTTGGAGATGGTTTTACAGAACAGCCAGAAAAAGTGATGCAGGATAAAAGTTGTTGTTGGTGGTGGGGGCTCCCAGGTCACTGCTGAAGGCTCCAAACACTGGGGATGACTCTGTACATGCTGCCCAGATTCAGTGGAGCTTCAGCAGCTTATCGAGTGAAACGAGAACAGAACAATCCTCTTCTACTCTGGGACTAAAGGTGAAAACTTTATCCAAATACTTCACTACTTTTGACAGACCACAGAGTTCTACCCAATGGTGAAGCCAGGAAGGGGGGGGGGGATTTTGGAGATCTAAACACTAAATTATCTTGACAGCCATTAAAAGAGGAATTAAAAGAGCCATTATGTTACTGCACAAAGGAGGGTGGAGGTTAAAAACCTTCATTATGTTCGGTTTCCTTTATCAGGTTGCATATACATCAAAGGCTGAATGATTGGGGGGGGGGCATTTTATTTCAGAGGAAATTTTTAAAAGACTGTGCCAGCAAATACTCTTGGGCTGTCCTTGAAGGATTCTCTGTGTCGAGCCATGCTGCTGGAAAACTGATTAAAGTAAACAAGGTCAGAAGCAAAGGGACTGTTCATGTTTCAGGATTATTGTGCATTTACTGGAGGTGTTAAACAGAATTTTTAAAACCAATGAGAGAAAAACTGGTTTCAATTTAATGAAGCTCACTTTTTTTAAACCTGCATGCTGATGGCTTGGAATTCTCGTGATTTTGCCTCGTCAGAGATAAGAGGGTCAGCAGAAGTCCTGACTCGCTGCTCCGTGATGGTGCAATCTAATCAGTCCTGCGGTAAATCTTGAAGCAAAAATAAAATAAAACAGTGACCTGTGTTGGGACTGTGTAAAAGACTGATATTTTAGAATGATGAGATGGATTCTCAGTCCAGAAAACAACACCACAGTACAACTCTGACATGCAAACCACACCCTTTTACTTGGCTTAAAACACCAGACCACAGCACTTGTTTATTGTTTTACAATGCTGATTGATTACTTCATGGCTAAATGGCTCTAAAAAAGTTAACTGACTATTCTAGCTTTCTGTGTCTCTCTAGCTGTTAGAAAGCTAAAGTTAACAAGCTACTGTAGTTAGCATCACCAAAAATAGAAAACTTTTGAAGAAGTTAACTGGTTTTAGCTTCCTTTGTCTAGTTAGCTCAGAGAAAGTAAAGTTAACAAACTAGTATAATAAGCAAGTACTAAAAATATTACATTTTTAAGACTTTAACTGATTATCTTAATTCCCTGTGTTATTACCCGTTTGAAAGGTAATGGTATCAAGCTACTGTATAGCCACTATTGAAAATGTTTTGAGACGTTAACTGATTATTTTAGCTTCAAGTGTCATTGGTTGTGGCAAAGTTAATGTTAACAAGTAACATAAACTACCATTACTAATAAAAACATTTTTTTTAAAAAGTAACTGATTATTTTGGCTTCCCATAACTCTTCTGTGTTCAGACCAAATGTGAATGGGCAAATTTTTTGTGCAGCGCAATTACATTATAACTCAATGTAAACACGCAAATAGACATGAATTCACCATCTGAGTGAGTTGCAGATGGGTGGAGTTGCCTTTATAACGTCTGCAGCTGTGTTGAACCTGCTGTGGAAATTCCCAAAACACCATGAATGAATGAATGAATGAATGAATGAATTTATTTATTTCGGATAGTACATTACAGGTTAAAAGAAACTGTATAACAACAAGGTCAAATTAGACAAAGACTCCTTCTACTATACAATTCCACGTGAGTTATCCGAAATGGGTGATGGCTGAAGCCGCAGCTTATATTGCCCACCCATATTCCATCCAAGAATTCAAAGGAGAAAAAAGAGAAAACAAGACAAGAGCGATTACAATTTAAAACAAGGCTAAGACAAAATATGACTGAGAGAAAAAGAAAACTGAGCTAGTCTAAGTTAAGCGGTTACTATTCAAAAACAAATCTAAGACATAGTGTCACAGAGAAAAAAGAAAAACTAAGCTATAACACAACACAGGCTGGAAATGTCAATCCTTATGTGAGTTTACATGTCGTCTTGTAAATATGTTTGGAGTATTTCTTCCTTTAGTTTTTGTTTAAATTGTCCAAGCTTTGTACATGATTTTAATTCAGGTCCAAAATCGTTCCATAATCTGACACCTTGCACTGAAATACAGTGTTGCTTGGTAGTTGTTCTCACTGTAGGCTTTTGAAATATACATGTTCCTCTGAAGTGATATCGTTTCTCCCTTGTTTGGAAGAACTTTTGGATATTTGCGGGCAGTGATAGATTCTTCACTTTGAACATTATTATTGCGGTTTTAAAGTCGATCAGATCTTTCAACTTGAGAGTTTTTTGTTTAAGAAAAAGTGGGTTTGTTGGTTCCCTGTAAGCTGCTTTGTTGATTATTCTAATAGCTCTCTTTTGAAGCATAAAGAGTGGATATATGTTTGTTTTATATGTATTCCCCCATACTTCATTACAATATGTCATGTATGGGAGTATTAATGAATGATACAAGGTGTATAGTGTGGGTTGATTCAGCAAATTTTTCACTCTGTGTAATATTGCAATTGATTTGGATACTTTACCTTTTATATAATTAATATGTGGCTTCCAACACAGTTTGTTATCAATTATTACTCCAAGGAATTTAGTTTCGGATACCCTTTCAATCTCTACACCATTTACACTGAGTTTGGGTACTGGGTAGTTGTGATGGTTGTTAAAGACTATAAATTTTGTCTTGCTTAAATTGAGCGTTAATTTGTTTGAATCAAACCACCATCATGCTTAGGTTTACATTATCCAATGGGGTCTCGCCTGAGAAAATTGTCCCTGCCTCCAAAATTTCACCCGGATGATGGTTGTTTACACTGCTAGCCTGCTAGCCTTGTTAGCACTTCTGTGGCAGGAGTCCGTGGGTAAAAAAAACTCTGACACTCCGATTCAACTGCACAGCTTCCGGTCCATCTGTCTCCAGGTGAGTGTCAGTCTCATTTTCAAACTAGTTTACTCTCCAATGTTGATACTTTTACTCCAGTGACAGCAGAATCTCAAGGCCATTATTAGCTAGCGCTATCCCTCGGAGATTCATGTGTGCTCCCCTCTATACATGGACTTTGTATGCATTCATGCTGCACGAAAAATTTGCTTCCCGTTTGGTCTGAATGCACCTTTAGAAAGCTAGTGTTGACAAACTATTGTTAGCCATTACTAAAATTACGATATTTTAAAGAAATGAGTTGATTATTCCAGTTCCCTGTGTGGCTAGCTGTTAGAATTCTAACAATCTACTGTAGCTAGAATTGCTAAAATTAAAATTTTTAGGAAGCTAACTGATTATTTTAACTTTCTGTTTCTAGTTAGTGCTACAAAAACTAATATTGGCAAGCTACTGCAATTAAGCATTATTAACAATATTCCATCTCGAAGAAATTAACTGATAATTTTAGCTTCCTGTGTTGAAATATCAAAACTAAAACTTTTTCTTTAGTTTTTTTTTTTTTTCTTCTGTGACTATTCAGATATTGCCTTTGCAGAAAACTCCAGGATTTATCCTTGTATCGACCACCTGCATTCAGCCAAAAGAAAAAGATGTAATTTTCTAGAGATGATCTTGCCTTAGCAGGTTATTGAGAATGGGAGTGGTTGGATGTGGTTGTAATGCTAACCCTCTGTTGATCATTCTGAAGATTCAGGTGGAGCAGCAAGCTGTAATTCAAGTCACAACACAGCAGCGCTCCACACACTCACAGCGGTTGATCTTGTTAGCATGTATAATTCAGCTGGCTGCTTACCTCGCTGCCAAAAACTGAGCAATTCTCTCACATTCCCACTTAAATTCATTTTGAACGAATCGCAGCCACCTCACTGCTCAACCCCGACAAGGAGGGAAGAAGTGCCAAACCAGAAGCCTCACGGTTATGTAGCCAATTTCCTTTCCCAGGGGAGAAAAATGAGCCGAGGAATGCACTGAAGGTCAAAGTAGTATCAGCAAAAGAAAGACTAAAATAATGATTGCATTAACATGCAGCTGGGGAGCCGTGTGCTCTTTAAAAGAGTTCCAGAGAGGAAGTAATACAATGGTCGCTCATTCTGTATTCTGCCATCACGCCCGAGGGGGAGCGATGCACACAAAACAAATATGAAAGTATATTCACGCTTGCCGAGACCTCCGTGCTCACAGCAGTGCACACTAATGCCTGTGATGGCATGCGGGGAATCATGTATGTGCTGCCATAGCTCGAGTCAATTTTAATTTTGATTTACTGGTATTTATTTTCACATTTTGTAATGGTTTATTTCTGCTTGGCTGCACTTCCATTTGTCCTGCATTTCAATTGTTTGTCTTTTTCTAATTGCTTGTGTGACATTTTTGTCTAAATAAATCTGTTCCGCTATTTCACGGAGTGACTAGACTGAAACCTTTTCAACATGCAACAATAACTTGGAGTGCAAAGAAATTCGCAGAAGTTCCAACACCACTAATTTATTATAACGCTTAAAGATGAAATGAAATGGAAAATTGAGGCTTGAGTTTAGTGGTTAAATCAACCAGATACAAAGCCATTCATTTGTGATTTGTTTTTAGTCTTTGCAACATTTATTTTGTTTGTTGTCTCTATGTTGTACCCTCTTCTTCCTCCAATCACAGAGCACACCTGTCCCTAACTGAGCTTCCACCAGTTGGTCTCTCAATGGGGATCGAACCCTTCAAACATGAGCGACAGAGCTGTAATGTGGACAAGACTTAACACTTTCAACCACCCCTAAACAGTAGTTTTAACCTTTTTCCTTCTTTGTAAGGAGGCACTTCCGCAATATGACTTTGTGGTGCAAAGCAAAGATAATTCAATCCGAAAGTAAAAAGGCAGCACACACCAAATTTCACAGTTTGACTATCTTTCAACTTCACCAGTTTATATTGGCCATTGTCAAGAAAACATGTTAACATTTCAGCCTACTGGCCTTCGTCAGAGCATGAAACAAAATGGCTTCCATGGCTTTTATACCCCGAGTCAACAAGTGATAGGCTGAAATGGTCTTATGACATTTTACATCTCCTGGTCACTGACACACACATACATATATTCTTCAGTTCCTGCCAGGATATCAGCTTTGTGTTCATCTAAACAGGCCCAGTAATTACAAGACTAAATTATCATTACATGTGTTGTAATAGGCTATAATGTGTCACTTTGTAATATTTTTGGTTGGTGGGGTGCCATGAGATTTTTTTCAATGTAAAAAGGGCTCCTTGGCTCAAAAATGGTTGAAAAACACTGAGCTGTTAATCACGGAAATCATTAGACATAATCTCCTGATCAAATGAGTTTTGCATACATATCGGTACACTCTGGCCATGATGATGCCATCAAAAATAAGAAATTAATGGCGCATGTAATTTTGACCCTTTCCCATTGTATTTTAATGCATACGCTATATGCAGACACATGTGCAATTACATTCAACATAAACACAAACACAGGCACACATGAAGCTGACTACAAACATGATAAAAATGCTCAAGGTTCCATCAATCAGGGTATAAGACAAAGAGATGAGAGAAAAACCAGAGATAAGAGAGAAGGGTCATATTAAAAAGTTAAAGACTAGTCAAAGAGGTTAAAAACTCAAAAGTCTAAAACCCAATAAAAGACACATGTGCCTGTGTCTCTGTCTATGTTGAATGTAATTTGTGGCTTGTAAATATGGATGTCACCAGACTGCAAAACAAATCTACCTACAGGTACAAATAAAGTAACCTGAACCTGAACCTGAACCTGATACGCATCATTTTTACCTCAGTTATAGGGTTATATGGTTTGCTGTGGTTTCAGTTTGGTTACCAGAATTATGCAAAAACTTACAAATAGATTTGCATGACAATTTTACCCACGGCACAGCTGTCCTACACCTCATATTCTCAATAAGTCACAAAAGTTCCTTCCATTTTTTTTATGGAGGCAGGTTCCGGTTGGGTGACAGTACTGAAAAATTCACTTCCCAGCTGTAAACCTGAAGTTTCACTTTCATTTTACTTCCAGGTTCCTGATTGACTCCTTTCCTTCTTTAATCTGTTTTTACAGTATCTTAGCATTACAGTTACAGTTTATCTGGGTTTATGCTCCACCTCTGTTCTGTGCATCTGCACGAGCACAAGGTTTGTGTGATGTGACTTACATCACCGTCTCCAGTCTGCTAGGCTGAGCGCGTGCCGCCCAAATTTTGTGACCACATCGACTGTGCGTGCTGACTATGCATGCACAAGATCCAACCTTCCATTCAAGAGGTGGTACTACTGACACAGCATACATGGACGAAGAGGAAGAAGAAGACGACAAACTAAAAAGAAATGTGACAAGACTAGAGAAGAAAAAGACAGTTAGCAGTAAAAGTAGTTAACCCTGGAGTTTCTTTTCTCATCTTTGTGCAGTTGCTATTGTTGTTCAGGTTCAGGTTCAGGTTACTTTATTTGTACCCGTAGGTAGATTTGTTTTGCAGTCAGGCGACATCCGTATTTACAAACTACAATTACATTCAACATAAACACAAACACAGGCACACATGAAGCTGACTATAAACATGATAAAAATACTCAAGGCTCCATCAATCAGGGTATACGACAAAGAGTTTAGAGAAAAACCAGAGATAAGAGAGAAGGGTCATATTAAAAAGTTAAAGACTAGTCAAAGAGGTTAAAAACTCAAAAGTCTAAAACTCAATAAAAGATTTAGAACCCAAATAAAAAAAAAAACCTACAAAAATAAGTAAATATAAAATGAAATCAATAAATAGGTAACTAAATTATGTGCAATATATTCTTACAACTTGTTCAACTCTTTGACAGCAGCAGGAACAAAGCTGTTTTTGTAGCGCTGGGTTTTACTTTTTGGGATAGCAAACCTCTGTCTTGAGGGAAGAAGCTGAAAGTGGCAGTGCAAAGGGTGGGAATCATCATTTAAAATGGAGGTAGCCATCCTCTGTACTTGTCTGGTGTACAGGGATGTCAGGCTCAGCTGTGACTCACCAAGCAAACGACTGGACCATCTAACTACCTGATCCAAGGATTTCCTCTGTTTCAGTTTTATCTGACCAAACCATGACACTAAAGAAAAGGATAAAACAGATTCAATAAAAGCCCGATAAAACATTGTCATTATGGTTCAGTCAATCTGGAAGCGTGCAAGTTTCCTTAAACAATGCAAATGTTGCTGACCCTTTTTGTGCACCCTTTCACAGTTCTCTTCAAAGTTTAAATTACTATCAATAATCGTCCCAAGATATTTGTAGGATTGTACACATTCAGTGGTCTGGCCTTTTAGTACGGTGACTTCCTGCCTGGTAGTTTTCCTCCTAAAGTCAATAATCATATCTTTAGTTTTTGTCGTATTCAGCTGCAGGTAGGAATCCTCACACCAGTGAACAAAATCATCAACTACTGGGCCGTGGCCACTTTCACCATCCTGGAGGAGACTGACAATAACTGAGTCATCAGCATACTTTATAATCAGAATCAGAATCAGCTTTATTGGCCAAGTATGCACAACACATACAAGGAATTTGACTTTGGCTAAAAACTTGCTCTCATTGTTCAGGTGGAGGATTTAAATAAGGATTCAATGACAACAGAGTATGTACAGTAAATTACAGTCTGTCCACGTTTCTATAAAAGGATGCAAAATGTGATGCAAAATGCAAAACAGACATAATGTGTCTGTTGTCATGTCTGCTCTGACACATGTTTGTGTACAGGATGAAGAGTAGTGGAGACAACACACACCCCTGAGGAGAGCCAGTAGAAGAGCACTTTTGGTCAGACAATGTATCATTGACCCTTACTCTCTGTGTCCTGTTGGTTAAAAAATCCAGAATCCAACCCACCAGATTATTGCTCAAATCAAATTGTTGCAGGAGCCTTTCAACTAAAATATGAGGTTGGATTGTGTTAAAGGCGGAAAAAAAGTCCACAAATAAAAGCCTGGCGTGTGTCCCGTTAAAATCCAGATGTTTAAAAAGCACGTTAAACAGAGTGACAGTGGTATCCTCCACTCCTCTGTGAGGCCTATATGCAAACTGCAGAGGATCCAATGCATGCTCAGTCTGCTTTAGGACCTCAAATCTGACCAGTTTTTCAAAAATTTTCATTAAAATTGAAGTCAAAGCAACTGGTCTAAAGTCATTTACCGTTTTAGGACAGCTGGATTTTGGAACGGGGACAACCACAGCATCTTTCCAGATCTTAGGCACATGTTGTGTCTGTAAGGACTTATTAAAAATGTAGTGAAATACAGGACTCAATTCATGTGCACAGGACTTTACCAAGCGCCCACATATATTACCAGGGCCCTGACTTTTGTTCACTTTTACAGCACAGAACGCCCTTTTAATATCCTGCACCTCAATATTAAAGTGCTGATTGTCTTTGAGTTTCTGTTTCAAATCTTGGGTTTCTGTGCTAAAATCAGAGGAATCAAAACGACCATAAAAACAATTAAGGGCATTAGCCATCTCTGAGTCTGAATTAAAACCATCTAAAAACACACAATTACTGCGCTCTGTGCTCTGAAGGCCTGCAATAGTTTTCATACTGGCCCAGGCTGAACCAAGTTTCTTTGTTGCCATCTTGCTTTCCAACTCTGATTTATAATTCTGTTTTGCTCTTAAAATTTCGGACTTCAGCTCTTTTGTGGCAACCTGTAGCTCAGAAACAGACCCCTGTTTAAAGGCAAGTGCTTTCCTCTGTAAGCAGGATTTAACTGATTTTGTAACCCATGGCTTGTTGTTGGGATATATTTTGACACGTTTACGTGGAACGATCATGTCTCTACAGAAAGTCATGTATGAGCATATTACGTCCACTAAAGAGTCCAAATCATCCCCGCAGGACAGTGTGAAAACCTCCCAGTCTGTACAGTTAAAGCATTCCTGGAGGCAGTGCACTGAATCCTCTGTCCACACGTCTATGTCTCTGGTCTCCACCTTGCCTCTTCTGAGAGCAGTTTTATATGTGGCCAGCAAATGTAAACAGTTGTGATCTGAGGATCCTAAAGGAGGAAGGGGAAGTGATTTATAGGCCCTCTCAATGGATCCATAGCACAGGTCCAATGTCTTTTTTCGCCTGGTTGGGCAAGAGACATACTGATAAAAGTTTTTAAGTGTCTTCTTTAAAGAAACATGGTTAAAATCTCCAAGAATAAGGTTTGGAGCCTCTGGGGAAATAGACTGCAGCCGCTGGACCACATCAAAGTTGTTGCTAACTATAAACGATGGTTATGCACATGCCTCAAATGCTTGGCCTAATAGACACAAAAAATGTAAGCATATATGCAGCCACATGTGCACCGGCCGTGTCCAAAGGGTAAGCTCTTCATAAATGTGCAGAGCGGAGGTTGAACCATAACAAAGCTTTAGGGTTTGCCATTAAAGACAATAGAATAAAAAAAAAGATTAAGGCTAGGGGTTTGGAGAGGGTGACAGGCTGAAGGTCTCATCCACACTACAGCTCTCTCCCGCCATCATCTTACTGTGTGTAGTAATTTTCACAACCACTAGAGGGCTCCATTTTCAAAGATGTAACTTGGCAAAAATTCCTGTGGGTAAAAATATGGTCATTTATAAATTGTCTATTATTGTGTTACTTGTATTTCTTTTACTTTTATTTTTACTTCCTAGATCAAAATGACTACACACACACACAGAGAGAGAGAGAGAGAGAGAGAGAGAGAGAGAGAGAGAGAGAGCGTGGATATAAAAAGTCTACACACCCCTGTTCAAATGCCAGATTTTTATGACGTAAAAAAATCAGAAAAAGATAAATCATTTCAAAACTTTTTCCACCATCAATGTGACCTATAACCTGTACAACCAACTGAAAAACAAACTGAAATCTTTTAAGGGGAAAAACAGAAAAAACTTACAATAACCTGGTTGCATAAATATGCACACCCTGTTGTTACTGGGGATGTGGCTGTGTTCAGAATTAACCAATCATATTCAAACTCATGTTAAATGGGAGTCAGCACACACCTGCCACCATTTAAAGTGCCTCTGATTAACCCCAAATAAAGTTCAGCTGTTCTAGTAGGCTTTTTCTGAAATTTTTGTAGTCACATCTTGCAGCACAAGCCATGGTCTGCAGAGAGCTTCTAAAGCATCGGAGAGATCTCATTGTTCAAAGGTATCAGTCAGGAGACGGGTACAAAAGAATTTCCAAGTCATGAAATATACCATGGAACACAGTGAAGACAGTCATCATCAAGTGGAGAAAATATGACACAACAGTGATATTACCAAGAATTGGACGTCCCTCCAAAATTGATGAAAAGACAAAAAGAAAACTTGTCAGGGAAGCTGCCAAGAGGCAAACAGCAACATTGAAGGAGCTGCAGGAATTTCTGGCAAGTACTGGCTGTTTAGTACATGTGACAACAATCTCCTGTCTTCTTCATATATCTGGGCTATGGAGTAGGGTGGCAAGACGGAAGCCTTATCTTACGAAGAAAAACATCCAAGCCATTTGAAATCTCCCAAGCACATGTGAGAAAATGTGTTATGGTCCGATGAAACCAAGATTGAACTTTTTGGCCATAATTCCAAAAAGTATATTTGGCACAAAGACAACATTGCTCATCACCAAAAGAACACCATACCTACAGTGAAGCATGGTGATGGCAGCATCATTTCTCTGGGGCTGTTTTTCTTCAGCTGGAACTGGGGCCTTAGTCAAAGTGGAGGGAATTATGAACAGTTCCAAATACCAGTCCGTGTTGGCACAAAACCTTCAGGCTTCTGCTAGAAAGCTAAAGATGAAAAGGAACTTCATCTTTCAGCATGACAGTGACCCAAAGCACACATCCAAATCAACAAAAGAATGGCTTTACCAGAAGAAGGTTAAGGTTTTGAAATGGCCCAGCCAGAGTCCAGACCTGAATCCGGTCGAACATCTGTGGGGTGATCTGTAGAGGGATGTGCACAGGAGATGCCCTCGCAATCTGACAGATTTGGAGCATTTTTGCAAAGAAGAGTGGGCAAATATTGCCACATCTGCATGCTGCACGGTGGCGCAGTGGTTAGCACCGCGGCAGCACAGTTTTACCCTCGGCCGGGGGATCGCGGGGATCATGAGATCGTGGGTTCGATCCCTGCCCCCGGCCAACAGTGATCTGTGTGGAGTTTGCATGTTCTCCCCGTGTTTGCGTGGGTTTACTCCGAGATTTCTCCGGTTTCCTCCCACATGCCAAAACATGCAGGTTAGGGAGTTAAGGGGCGCTTGCGCACGCAGCGACCGGCAGCTGGTGGCTTGTCACCAGACTGCAGAACAAATCTACCTACGGGTACAAAATAAGTCCAAAAAAAAAACAAAACATCAAGATGTGTCACACTGATAGACTCCTACCCAAAAAGACAGTGCTGTAATAAAAGCCAAAGATGCTGCAACAAAGTATTAGTTTAAGGGTGTGCATATTTATGCAAACGGGTTATTGTAGGTTTTTATTTTTCCCCTTAAAAGATTTCAGTTTGTTTTTCAACTGGGTTGCACAGGTTATAGGTCACATTAATGGTGGAAACAGTTTTGAAATGATTTATCTTGGTCTCATTTTTTTTACATCACAAAAACCTGGCATTTGAACAGGGGTGTGTAGACTTTTTATATCCACTGTATATGAAGTGATTACTTCACAGCTCTCAGTCTCTCTTGTTTTAGTTTTTAGAGCAGTCAGGCTTGAAAATCCAAGGTTTTTCTCATTTAACTTACCTGTTTCTCCATGTGCTCACAGAGGTGAACAAAACAGTCTGATTTTATCTTGAAGTGATGGGTGTTTTGTTTGGAGATGAAGTTTAAGCTTGTATGGGGCCAAGGCACTGCTGGATAGCTTTTCCCCGCACACCAAGCGTAACAGCTTGTTGCAGTGGGGTTGTCAGTTGAAGTAAATCCATAGGAAAAGTAACTTCCGTTGTACTGCCTTGTTTTGGCTATCTTGGCTTTCTTTTGACAACCGCTCGGTCCTTCACCTGGCTTAGTATTTTATCCAGGGCCCAGTTCAGAGTCCGAATCTTTCTTCTTCAAATATTAATCCATCACTGTTTTTCATCTAATCATGACAACCTAGCACATCTTAACAAGGTCATTAACCTCCATAAAACACTTGAAAGAGGAAAACGAAGAAGAAGACAGTAGCCATGCTGTATTCATAGTGCCACCTACTGACATGGAAGAGCCACTACAGAACCCATGTACAACAACGGCAAATTATTTGCAATTCTGTGGACCAATTAAGTGAAACTAGACAATTTCCCATGGAACCCTGAGTGTTCTCTCACAAAATCCCCAAGTTCATAGGAACCCTGGTTGAAAAACACTGTAATGGCTAATAATATTGCATGGCAAGTCCTTCAGGAATTACTCCATCAGCAGGTGTTACGTTACTTCCTTACTACTGCCATAAAGCCAGTGGATAAACAGCCGTATTTATCCACTGGCGAGAGTGTCAAACACTTCACCTCATTTTACTCTAAGTCACAGCGTTTAAAGACACTTGAACTAATTTAGTTGTTTTTATTTTAGATGACAAAACTACACTGAATATCATTAAATTATCTACCTTCAGCTATTTAAGACTCACATTTTTACTGAAATATAAAGAAATACATGTAGAAATAAACAGTTCCATTTTTGCTATCATCTCAAAGATGTGTTTTTACACGGTGTACAAAGTTAACGACTTTGTGTTTGTGGAGTTCCTGTTTGGCTAATCCAAACAAGTTTGGGCTTCCAGCTGTGAATCTAAAAATGTACCATCATTGCAGCGAAAATCAAATCTACTTTTGTCATACCCTTGATTCATTATTCTGTTTCTACAGAGCAGCTGCGGCATCTGTGAGACGACGGCATCAACACAGACGGCTTTAGAAGACAAAAAATAGAAACAAAGGCAAATGACACCGGGGACAAAATATATGAGCTTGCTGAATAGTCCTGATTTAACTGGGTGAAGAAAAAAACACTGATTATATATATAACATAGAACCAACTGCTTGTAGCCTCACAAAGCCACACAAAGATAGTTTTCACTGCACTCGGTGTCTTAGCTATCTTTCGACCAGCACTTGACCCTTCAAAGTTTGAATTTTGTCCAGGGCCCAGTTCAGAGTCTCAATCTTCCCTCTTCATATATTTATCCGTCGCTGTTTCCCATCTTGTCAACACTGCCTCTCGCAAGTTTCACTTAACTTCATGAACCCAACGCTCAATGAAAGCCTCTGTAAAAAACCACGAAGAAGAATCATCATTATCCTTACGTTCATACCACCATCAACTGACATGGAAGAAAAATTTAAACAGTAACCATATGAGCAGTGCAAGTTTACAAGAATATGCAAATTTATGCTGAAAAAGTAATATATTTATGAGAAGAGTTTCAGATTTACAAGAAAAAAAAATCACAAATTGGAAAGAAAAAATTATATGAAATAAAGTTGCAAATTTATGAGGTGAAAATTTATGATGAAAAAAGTCACAAATTTAGAACAAGCTATGAATTTAGAAGACAAAAGTAGGAATGAGGAAAACAGTTGCAAAAAAGTTGTAAAATTACAAGAAAAAAGTTGTTTTACCAACATTACATATTTATGAGAAAAAAAGTTGCAAATTTACAAAAAAATTTTAAAAACTTACAAGAAAAAAGGCACACATTAATTAGAAAAAAAGAAAATTTATAAGGAAAAAAAGGTACAAATTTACAAGAAAAAAAATGAAGCTGAAGGTAATTTTAATTCTCCCCCAGAAAAATATTGATGGTGAACTTGAAGCTTGGGTGCCCCCTGGTGGATGAAGGTTCCCTGCTGTAATCAGATTGGAGGCTCATTTTTACTGTTACTGAGCAGACTGAAAACTGTTTCAGAGAAACTTTTACAAACTACATATACTGTACGTATACTGTATATTGAGGATGTCAAAACTTGAATTTAATGCTGGAAAAATGCAAAATATGGGACCTTTAAAGAAAAAAAAATATGTTGGGCTCGCTGACATGGAGGACTTCAGCAGGAAACACTTTCAGGACCATGACCAGCTCCAGGAACACTCAACACTTGTAGAAGAAGTGACTCCGCTCCAGAAGCCCACCCCGTATACTGAAATACACGAACAATAATGGCATAAGAGTTTTAAGATACTTCTGCAAAATGCTTCTGCCACCTCATCAGTAATTCAGTAAAGGTAACACCACTGAAGAAGACAGTGTGCGTAGTGATTTACGGTCGAGTGTGGGCTCCGTTTTCTCCAGAACCGCGATGTTCTCTGCCACTTCTGATCTCACATAACTGATCTAAGGTTTCCAGCAGATTTTTGCAAGTCTAATTTTCATGCACACTTTCTATATTAACAAGGCTGATCATCGTCTGTACTTGTACTAACTCGTTTATGATGTACCACTCATTTAATTTACTCATAACTGCCTTTACCACCTGGTACACAGACAGCTAAAGCAAGCCCTCGTACTGCTGGCTGTCACACCTACATGGTCACAAGGTCTTTGAAGAAAAGATTACATCTGACCCCGGTCAAATTCATAAAAATTGCAACTTTTCTGAGATTTTTAGAAGCAACACCAATGGTATGGATTTGACTTCCTTGTTGGGTTGCTGTGTGCACAGGGGAGTTGGAAACTGACCTCTGACATTGCTCTTTAGGTCTAGGTCACTGACATTCAGACCCCTGAGAGATTTTTAATGGCTACATCAATGGTACTGATTTGAGAGGCCTTTGGCAATTCCTTCTTAGTGCATTCATGAAGATGTACTAATACCATCGCTTCCCGCCAAGCCAGTGACAAAAAATGCTAATTGAGGCTTCTAGCACCTCCCGGCAGGTTTAAATTTGGCACTTCCCTGCCCAGTGGGAGATGGAAGTCTCCACTGATATGTGAGAATACGTCTCTCTCTGACGGGAACTGCTGGCAGCAGAACATGTTTGGTTTTCTGGTACGTCAGGTTTGACTCCGGCGAGGGACCAACAGTCAGCATGCATCTGTTGTGTTTTAGGAGAGATCAGCTGAGCAGCCTCTGAATTGTCCCTCCTGTGGGAAATCCCTGGTGGTGGTGGTGGGGGAGCAGCCATGTGACTCAGTAGATGCCGTCCAACTTGTGGAGTGCAGCAGCATAGTTTAGCACATCCAGGACGGGGTTTACTGTCATGACAAAATCTAGCAGTTTGGGGTGGAAAAAGCAAATTATCTGAATACCAAAATATGAAAACTGAATGCTAATATGGTGTATGAACATGCAGATAATTTATTTAAATTATTTTCACACCTAACCTGTTTAGTTCAGACTTTTGGACTTTCCAGTTTGGTTCGGACCAAGATTTTAGGAGTGAAACCTCCTTGAACCACAGTCCGGACCAATAGAAATGGAATTTGGTCTGTCAGAAAGAGGTGGTGTCAGTCTGGATCAAACTGAACCTTGCGCCGGTTTATTTAAAGTGTAAAAGCAATAGATAGATAGATAGACAGACAGACAGATAGATAAATAGATAACTTTGTCTGTCCCAGTCAGTGACAGAAATTCTTCTTCGACACGGCTACAACAATATAACACCTTCAACACTCTCAAAGACATGTTCAAACTCACAGGATAAAAACAGTTTAAAAAAGGAAACATGGTTAAAAAGGAAACAGCAAATAAAATCATTTGGCAGAAAATATTAATAACTATTAAAAATTAATAGTGATTAATAGATAAATGCTGATAACTAATATTGATAGCTAACTGAAGTGTGATAACTATTTGATTTTGTTCAGGATTGTTACTGCAGAAGGAATAAATGATTTCTTGTAAATGTTTTTATGGGCCAATGGAACTTTATATCGTCTGCCTGATGGCAGTAACTGAAAAGAGTGATGGAGGGGTGAGATGAATCCTCTATGATCAGGGCGGCATTCCTGATCACAGAGCACTGATACAGTTCGGACAACGCTGTCTGCGGTGAGCCAATGATTTTGCTAGCCTGATTAACTATATGGGAAAGCTTTGTTTTGTGCTTGATGAAGAGGGAGCTGCACCAAGATGAAATGTTAAAAGTGAGAATAGAGTTAAAAGTCCTCAGTTTCCTCAACAGGTGGAGGTGTTGTGCTTTTTTATAAACAGAGTCAACATGGTGTGCAAAGGACAGGCTGAAGTCCATCTCTATTCCCAAATATTTAAAAACTTGAACTTGCACAGTAGCCTGACCCTGGATACTGAGGGATGTAGTTTTAAGTCTGAGTTAAATCGTTGACTGCCCACTGATAGCGAGTCAGTGCAGTACCATCTGTCACATGAACCAGCAGGGCCATGTCATCTGCATATTTGAAAAGAGTCAATCCTTCACTGTCACAGGAGATGTTATTTGTGTACACAGAGAACAAAACCGGAGATAAAACACAACCTTGAGGAAGGCCTGTGTTTAAAATCAACTTGCTAGATGTAAAACCATTTGAAAACACTTGTTGTGGCCTGTTATATAAAAAACTCTGAATCCAGAAAATCAATGCTGGGTGAACCTGCAGGTCTGTCAGGTAATGTAGCAAGGTGCCTGTGTGTACAGTGTTAAAAGCAGAAGAAAAGCCATTAAAAAAAAAATAAGTGTGTGTGGGTGTGAATTCAATTCAGTTCAGTTCAATTTTATTTATATAGTGCCAAATCACAACACAGGTCATCTCAAGGCAGTTTACAGAAAAGAGTGGGTTTAGGCCACGCTCTCAAATTTATAGAACCCAGCAGAGACCCAGAGACCCAGTTGTTTAGTGACAGTGTCTAGAAGTGTAAGACATGCATCTTCTACACCCCGTTTTGCCTTATAGGCAAACTGGAGGGGATTCAATTTGTGTGACAACATGTTGGTCAAAAAGTCACACACCACTCGCTCCAAACATTTACTGACATAATGCATGGCTCAGGAGACACACACGCAGGCTCAGAGTAGCTCAAATAGCTTTATTAACAACAAGGGTGTATGAATGTGTGTCTGCGAGATGTAAATGTATTGGTGGTGGCGTCTGCTTCGGGCATGGAGGCAGGAGACCGTACAGCCGGACAACCCTATGGGAAAAGCACAGGGAGAAGGGTGATGGGCACACACCAACACAGGAGATGTGAAAGTAGTGATGAGCTTACTTGGAGTGAGCAGGTGGCTGGCACAGCAAGGACGAGGTCCGGAAGACAGCAACCTGGAGAGCCCGGTGCAGCAGCGAGGGAATGGAGACGGAGAGGAATGGTCCGCCGCCGGGAAATCCACCTGTGCACAGGGGAGCAGACTTGGAGAGGAATAAAGGTAAGGGCTTCTTACCGCGATGCTTGCTGAAGTGTTAGAGGTTACTCACAGCAATCCAACGAGTGAAGTCTGACGGCTTCAGGCCGAAGCCCAGGGCGAGGCGGCTTAAATCCCTCGCCGCTGATGATGTGCAGGTGTGCGTGCAGCTGGCGCCGCTGATGAGCGGCGAGGCATGACATTTACAGAGCACAGAGGTCAGGCCCACTGGTCTGTAGTCTTTCAGGTCCTTAGGGTGAGTCTTTTTGGGGATTGGAATGATGGTAGATTCCTTCCACTGGTCAGGGACACATCCAGAATCCAAGAGATACTGGTTTCGGACCAAACACAGGAAGTTAAGGCAGCCGATAAGAAGGAAAACGAGCCATGGTAGCACTCTGAGAGGAAATATGGAAGTTCTTTTAATGAAGACTTGGATAATATTCTAGCCTCGTTTTAACTAGTTTGCTGACTAATATGATGGAATCTGAACCAGTTTGAACCTAAAGTACTGTTATGGATTTTTTTTATTATTGTCAGTTCATTCTGTTTCCTGTAATCATAAATAAAATTTACATTCAATACTTTTCCCATGAGACATCGAGGAGCCAACACAGCCTTGACCACTGTAGCAGAACATTTACGGTGCTCTCACACCTACAGGCTTCAGATCGTTTCAATCGAAATCGAGTTCATTTTCTCCGTTACCGCAGTTCGTTTTGTCTGGTGAGAACACGGTAATCGCACTCAGGTGCGCACCAAACAACCGTACCGAGACCACCTAAAACAGGTGGTCTTGATTCGAATCAATTGGCGAACTCTGGTGCGACCCTGCAGGTGAGAAAAGGACCGCACCAAAACAGGACTAGTGGTAAAACATTTTATGTCATTGTACATACCTGATGGATCTTTGAAAATATCGGTGGCTGAGCATGTCACGGTTCTGCAGGATTAATGAACGTTAACAGGTTATTTTCCATCCGTAGCCGTGCTTCATTTTCAAACTGTATGATTTGCTGAAAGTGGTAGATGCATGTATGTAATAAATGATAACCAGGGTGATGACCCCCCCACCACTGTAGATTATGCTCCATTGTATTACTTTTTCCCCAGAAATGCATAAATGCACAGTAGTCATCCTACTTCCTGTATTTACCATTTCCTTTTCTGTTTCTTTAAGAACAGAGAACGTTCTGATGTAAGTCTCATGGGATTTAATGTGATGCAATTTGGTCCACTCGAATTTTTGCCCATGTGAAAGAGAACCAAATCAAGGAGAAAATGATGCAAAGTAGCAAACTTGTTAACTGTTTCGGACCAAAGTAAATGGATTTAGGTGTGAAAGCACCCTTAGACGCCAACTGCTGACTCAGTGCTCTCAAAACAATGCTTATCTGTTTGGTCTACTGTATTAAAACTCTTTGCTCGATTCTGAGATTTGGAGTCTTCTCCTAACACTTGCCTGTGTGCAGAATATGACAGTTTCCCTTCTCGGCCAAGATATAAATAAATACCCAGAAAAGGCATCTTTGACTCTGCACTCCATTTATTAACCAGATCAACAAGGGACATTTATTAATATAAAGAAAATCCCCAACAGTACGATCACTGATGCACCCAGAGCTGCAGAAAACACCTCGGGGGGTAAGTAACATGTTTGCCAACTACCGGTCTGTGCTAATAATACAAAGGTCATCATGACAACAAGATGTAGGCGCCGTCATGTAAAGTTATGTAGTTCACTTGAAAAGGAGCATGTAAAACCAAGCCTAACCGGACAAAATCTAGACAATGTTAAGAAAAATACACTCAAGGGATTTAATAACACACCACATTTATTTATAAATTCACTAGTGTAGTTTGAGTCATATACAAATAACCAATCATACGTATACTGCTTCTCATTACCTTTTGCTTAATATTTTAACTTAATCGGTGACAAAAAAAAAAAAAAAACAACAAGAAAAGGACAAAAAAAAAATGCCAAGAAACATAAGCACCATACAGTGAGATATTGTGACTTCTTGCCCAAAATGAAACTGTAACTCAAGGCCGACTCTGCGTGGAGTACAGCTGATCCTCTGATCCTTTCCTGCTTGCCTGCTCCACACATGGAGGAACAACTGAAGTGTAACAGGTTGTTCTTGTAATGTTCTCAGGGGAGGGAAAAGTGCAGGAATTTGTGTTCCTGGAGAAAATATATGCATCCCTCGGGTGGCGAGTTTGAGCAAATCTGTGGGAGGTAAAGAGCCTCCGCACGTCTGATGGTCAGTGTGTGAAATGACCTGCAGAGTCAGCGTTCACAAGGCATGCGCAGCCTGTGGCTGTGCAGACACGTGTGGGAGTTTTTCACATAACAATTGACTCTATTTGGTTTAGACCAAAAGAGATAAAAACAACTAAATTTCAATTGCAAATTCTCTTCAAAAATATCTTAAACTTAAAAGGTAAACGGTTACATTTATGATAAAAACACCAATAATTGACCGGAAGTTGCCAGTTTTTAACACAAACACACTCTGAAAAGAAAAGTTTAGACTCAACAAAAACAACCCAACAGTCTGTATAAATGTTTTTTGAGTTTTGACAACTTCATTTGAAATTATATTGAACAAACAAACTACATTGTGTTGGGAGAATTATCTTTCCTCTTCAGTCAAAGATTATTTTAATTACCCCTTACTCAATAACTGCTAGTCTAAAGGCAAGTTTTTAAGTTGATAACGTATAAAAATTATGCTGCTCCAACTGGCTTTAGCATATTATTTTAAGCTAAGGTCACAAAGATTCTTACGAATGATGGGTTGGTTTGGGATCCTCTTACGGCATACTCACTGCCATCTCACGCATATTTTTGTGCAACTCACGGCACTCAAGTCATTGGTAGGAAGATCTTATGGCTTTCGGAACATTTTGTTGGCACAAATGTCACACGAATGACACACTTGCACCTTATGAGCACCTCACTACTGCCTTGCGCACGTTGTACGAATCTCCATACGAATGGGAATTCATACAGCATTTCCTACAACTGCTGTAAGGGGCCTTCAAGAACATCTTAAGGTGTTCTTGAGGCATACTTATGGCCAACATCTTGCACATTTCTTATGATGTTCCTATGGTATTCATACGGCTGCCCCACGATGAAGGGTTTTCGTGGGGCGTTTGTAGAAATCTTTGACAAGACCATCGACCTGGCCACAAACTTACAAATGGTCTATTAAGGCAGGATTCTCCTACAGCCGCCTAAAGAAGGCCATACGAAATGGTCCAAAAATTGTTTGCACGGTGTTCGCGGCCGTTTGTAAGGGTATTTGCAACCATAGCTTTAAAGTAATTTGACATGATTTCTAGTTAGTTACTATACTTTTTGCAGCTTTTATAGAGACACACAAAATAAAAGAAGCACTCTGCTACTCCCACTTTGATTCCTCTCACAAAAATGTCAGACCACAAGTGGCCTGCAGTGGAACTACACGAGTATCTACAGGGGGGAAAATAAGTATTGAACACATCAACATTTTTCTCATTAAACCATCATGATACGGGGCACGGGTGAGCACCATGCCCAGCCTTCTGTTAAGTTTGGTGTTTTTCTGTCTGTTTCATTGTTATCTTGCCCAGTTTTTGTCATTGTGCATTTGTAGTTATGTTCTCATGCTGGGGTTGTGTTGTGGTTTCCGGTTATGTTTTATTTTGACAGCGCTGTGCAGCTTCCGGCTGTCAAACTGGTCGGAGCTGCACATTTGCTATCCATTCTGTTATTTTCTCCACTCATGTACCCACACCTGTAACTGATCATGTATTGCATATAAAGGCAACGGCAAACCTCTGTGGTTTGTCATGTCCTTCTACCACATCTCCCCATCCTCAGGAGTAAAAGGCTTTTGTCCTGAGTGCGTTTGGGGCCGCTGTCGAGAAGAGTAGGGTAGCTCCGTCCAGGTATGTGTTTCCCTTTTTTCCAGCCGTGAAGCCCTGCAGCGTTCAGATGAGTTCTGGCTGGATTCCGCCCATGGCCAGGCATTCCCTGGCTTCATGTCCCCCTGGACGTAGACCCCCACTCTCCTCCAGCGTTTACCATGTGTACCTGTTTATTAATGTCACGCACTCATGTTTAGTATTTTTATGTTAGTGTCTTGTTTGTCTTTATTTTAATAAATGTGCAAACCTACAGAGAGCACTTTGCGTACTCCCTCTGCCCATTAAAGGGCAGCGTTCACAACAGAAGGACACGACACATGACACACAGTAGACACCATGTCTATGTTGAATGTAATTAGTGGCTTGTAAATATGGATGTCACCAACTGCAAAACAAATCTACCTACGGGTACAAATAAAGTAACCTGAACCTGAACCTGAACCAGCCTCTGTGGGTTCTGCAATTTTTCTTGAAATTGCATTCTGTCCTTTGCCATCCTACGCCTGCTGAAATGTCAGCAGGCGGAAGACAGTTTTCACGAGACTTGGGGTGGGAGCTCTGCGTGGCGCTTCAGGAAATGCATGCATATATCGCCGCCGCTCGCATGTCTTCCACCCCAAAAGATGCTCTTCTGAATTTAAGCCTGGCCGAGGCGGCAGTACAGCGTCACCCTCGGCTTGTGCTGCATGCTGAAGGAAGAAAGAGGGTGTTTCTGCTGGAGGATCTGCAGCGGGAGTATTGCAGGAGGAGCTACGTCCGTGAATTGAGGTCTGAGCCAATGAGAGGGCATTTGCGGAACTCAGCACCATCGGCTCCTCACCAGCCCCGAGCTCCGGCATCCCGCCTCCCTTGCCAGAAGCCTGGGCCTCGGCCTCCTTGTCAGAAGATGTCAGCGGTGGCCAGGAGCATCATCTGGCCCAATATCAGTAGCAGGAACCATCATGCCCCAGGAAATAAGGCAAGTGAGTTTTCATTCCTCTTCCTATTTTAATGAAATACCTTGCCTTATTCCCGGTGATGAGGCTTAGCGACAGAAGCCAAACTTAGCTGAGTCCTCATCACCTGCTGCTGCCGTCTCACCCTTGCCTCCCTCTCCTGTGTTTTCTTTTCTGGCCTCCGAGTGTCTGCCAGTCCTGGGAAGAAGCCACCGGTCGACAGAGGAGATTGCAGTCCTGGGAGTCCCTGCTCCAGCCCTGCGACTACGTCCAGGACGGGAGGAATGCGCTGCCTGTGCTCCGAATCCTGAGCGGACAGATGGGTATCCCCTAGGTTTGGCAGCACGGAAGCTTGCGCCGTAGGTGAGGCAACCTCCAGCGTCAGCCACCCTGCCGGGAGATCCACCAGTGAGGGGCACCAAGCCTGGAGGCCTATTGGCGGCATCAACCATCATTCCTGCTGCTGGGATCGTCGCAGCAGAGTCGCCGGAGTCCTGGGCAGCGGTGGAGCTTGAGTCCAGTCCAAATGTGCAAACCTACAGAGAGTGCTTAGTGTCCTTCCTCTGCCCATAAAAGGGCAGCGTTCACAACAAACATATTTCTGATAGAGCCATTGACCTGAGATTTTCACTACATCTCAGTAACAACCCAAGTAATCCATACATACAAAGAAATCAAGGCAACTGTGTTCACAAAACACGTCTTATTTAATAAAGTGGAATGACACATGGAATAAGTATCAAACACACTTGGTGAAATTCATTTAATATTTAGTAGAAAAGCCTTTGTTTAGTGTCTGACTGTTTGTGCCATGTTTGTAAAAAAGGTTCAATAAAAAATATGGTGGGAAAAAAAAAGGAAAAGCCTTTGTTGATAATAACAGCTTCCAGATGCCTCCTGTCTGGAGAAACTAAGCACAGGCACAGCTCAGGAGTGATTTTAGCCCATTCATCCACACAAACTGTCTTCAAATCTTGAAGGTTTTGTGGGTGTCTTCTATGAACTCTGATCTTTAGTTAATTCCATAGATTTTCAACTGGATTCAGGTCAGGTGACTGACTGGGCAATTCTAGCAGCTTAATTTTCCTTCTCTGGGGCCAGTTTAGAGTTTCTTTGGCTGTGTGTTTGGGATTATTGTCTCTGCCTGTACCATGTGCTGAAACTCACTCCCACAACATGATGGGATGTGCAGCGCTATTTCTCCTCCAAACATGCTGTGTGTTGTGGCATCCAAAAAGTCCAATTTTGGTCTCATCTGACCAGACTATATTTTCCCAGTGTTTTACTGGCTTGGCCAAATGTTGTGCAGCAAACTTTAAACAAACTTCAAAATGCTTTTTCTTCAACAATGGAGTCTTGCGAGGTGAGCGGGCATACAGCCCATGTTGGTTGAGTGCATTATTTATTGTTTTCTTTGAAACAGCAGTACCTGATAACTCCAAGTCTTTCTGGAGCTCTCCATGAGTGGTCTTTGGCTCTTGGATAACTCTTCTGATAATTCTTTTGACTCCTCTGTCAGAAATCTTGTGAGGGGCTCCTGTTTGTGGCCAGGTTATGGAAAAATGATGTCCTTTCCACTTCTGAATGATGGCTCCAACAGTGCTCACTGGAACATTCAGCAGTTTAGAAATGTGCCTATAACTAATGCCATCATTATGTTTTGCAACAATAAGGTTGCGAAGGTCTAGAGAGAGCTCTTTGCTTCTACCCAACATGAGTTCTTTGTGGTGTGACAATCTGATATTCACAGACCTTTTTAAAGGCTATCAGTCAGGACTTAACCAGCTAAAATTAATTTGCACTGATGGGGGATGGGATGGCTTTGTAAATTCTGAGGGATTTCAGCTGGTTTCTTTGCTTTCTATGCCTTTTTGCACCTCTTTTTCTTCATGTGTTCAATACTTATTAACTGTGTCATTCTACTTTATTACATATAACTTGTTTTGTGAACACAGTTGCCTTGATTTCTTTGTATGTATAGATTACTTGGGTTGTTACTGATATCTGGTGAAAATCTCAGGTCAATGGCTTCATCAGAAATATGTTTAATGAGAAAAATGTTGACGTGTTCAATACTTAATTTCCCCATTGTACGTGACTGAACAAAAGATTTTTAAAAATTGTGGCTATGACTGAAATTAGATAACCTTATGTAGCTTACGGTCACAAGATCAAACAAGCAAAACCTGAATAATACTTTTCCCATCAGCTCTCTCGCTGAGCACATATCTCAATAAAATTCAATGAAACAAATTCATTACTTTAGTAGAACTAATAGATGTAAAGGAAATGCTACCATGAAATGTTATTTTTATCAAGTTGATCCAGCCTACAAATCTGCTAACACACAGTCTTCCCATCAGAACTTGTCATTGTGGAGAGAAACTAAGTTATCAAGCCAACTTTGTTAAGTTATGACAACTTGAATTTTGTTTTAAACCCATTGACAATGGAATTTCAGTTTAAATTACATGCAAAATTAAGCTGATGTAATTACCAAACATTATTATTTGATCACAACTTTAAAAAATGAAGTTTGGAACTTTGAAGGTTTATCGAAATCAGTTAATTTGAATTTTAAACTTGCATCCTTGTATTAAATCAAGTGGTGGCAACAGGTCCTGTGACTTAGTTTTTAAGAGTAAAGCAAAAGTCATACACTTACAAGAAAAGAGTTGTCATATTAGGAGTAACAAATCCCAAATAGGCTTCCGGTTATGGCGGCCATGTAGGAAGACGTGTTTCACCCTGCTCTGCTCCTAAAGAAAAAAAGTTGGCTAAAACTCTCTTAATTGGAACAAAAACCCATCCCAGCATTTAGGCATGGATATGGTAAAGACCAAGGCTGGGAAATTAGGCGGAGGAAAAAGTAATTCGACAAAACAATCCAAACTAACAGACTTCCATGCTCGTGACGAAGCAGAAAAAACTCCAGAGACTATGGCTGAGGATGTAGCCAGCGGCGGAGTGGGAACTGCTGAGGAGGGGACAAGCGCGGTGCTCGCTGCCATCAGCTCCATGAGAGCAGACTTTTCGTCTAAATTTGATGGGATTATAGCAGCGATAGAAGGAATGAGAAAGGAAATAAGCGACTGTATGGAACGAGTATCGCAGGCGGAGCTCCGAATTTCAAGCGCTGAAGATGATGTCACCAGCCCACAATCTAAGTTGCAAACACTGGAATTAAAATGGAAACGTCTGGAAGATAACGTTCTAGATTTTGAATCCCGCTCGCGACGGAATAATTTGAGGCTGGTGGGTCTCCCAGAGGGAGCAGAGGGACGGGACCCATGTTCCTTTTTGGAAAAGTGGATTCCAGAAGCGCTGAACAACGCGGACCTGCAATCATCGGTCGTTTTAGAGAGCGCTCACCGAATCAGCCCACCGAGAGATAATAAGACACCACCGAGGACGCTGATTATGAAGTTCCTCAACTTCAGGGACAAGATGACGGTCACCAACGCGACGCGAGCTAAAGGGGAAATTAAATACCAGGATCAGCAGGTGCGGTTCTACCCAGATTTGGCCACAGGAATTCAACAATTAAGGAGGCAGTTCGACCCCGCCCGCAAAGAGCTGCGCAACCTCGGGATTCGTCACGGAGTGATTCATCCGGCAAGACTGCTGGTCACATATGAGGGCAGAACCCACATCTTCAAGACCCCTCAAGAGGCGCAGGAGCTCATTAAGCAGATCCAAGAGGAGACTGGTGGGAGCTAAGCATGAACATGATAAAGGTAGAACATTTAAGCATTTGTACAGGCATCTGATTGATCTGAAACATATAACATGTCTACAAAATACAGACTGTATTATAAAAAAAAAAGCTATGATGTACAAAGTTGCTATAAAACTTTGAAGTTATGTTGAAAAAACTACAGAAGAGAGTTAATGTCATTAAAAATAGTAGTAGAGTCAGGGTGATTGAGAGGAGAAAGAGAGAGTGGTTTGACTGATCCTCACAGGTGTGGAACAGTCACTAGCTATAATGGGAGACAGAATTTTTTTTTGATTTTGGGGGGATAACCACGAATGTGGGGAAAGAGAATTTGTTTTTGTGTAGTTTGTAGGATGAATGTTCAACCATCCATGTTTTTGCTTCTCTGTATGAGCATGTTCATATTGCAAGGTAATCTCAAACTCCTTATTGATCATAGATCAAAGCGTTAATCTTAATTTAACTTCATGGAATTGCAGAGGTCTACAAAATCTAAAAAAAAACTTAAACAAGTTATGAATAAAATAAAAGACATAGATTCAAAAATTGTATTTTTACAAGAAACTCATCTAATAGAGGAGGATGTAAAAAGAATTAGGAGAAGATGGCAAGGAAATGTGTTCACCTCATCATTTTCATCCCGAGCCAGGGGAGTTATGATTCTCATACACAAAACAGTCCCATTTCAAGTGAAAAATGTAATTGGAGACAAATTTGGAAGATATCTAATCATCCACGGATCTTTGTTATTAGAAAATATAAATCTGGTGAACTTATACGGCCCCAATACTGATGATCAAAACTTCTTTGTTAATTTATTTCTTACTTTATCATCACTTAGAGGGTAACATATAATAGCAGGGGATTTTAGTTGTACATTGAATCCCAGTATAGATAGGTCAACAGGACTGGACTGTACGCACAATGGATGCAGGATGACCATTAATCATTTTATGAAAGAATTGAGATTGCTAGATATATGGAGAGAAATGAAACCACAAGTCAAAGCCTATTCTAGTTATTCTAATACCTATAAGACATTTTCACGTATTGACTACTTTTGATCTCTACAGAATTAAGGTCCAAGATTCAAAACTCTTTCTATGATAACATTGTGATCTCTGATCATGCACCCTGCTGTCTAATATATGTAGATAAGAAATTGACAAAGGATCCAGGTAGGTGGCATTTTCAGCATAAATGGCTTCAGGATGAGGAATTTGTTAAGTACATAGAAAAACAGATAGATGAGTTATTAATACTTTGATATTAATACTACACAAACAACAGCATGTATAAAGTGGGAGGCTTTCAAAGCTTTTATTAGGGGGCATATTATTAGTTATACAGGTTCAAAATCTAAGAAGACTCGAGAGGAGAGAGTCCAATTGGAACGTAAAATAAAAATTCTTCAAGAAAAGGTGTATGCAGGAAGTAACCCACAGCTAGAGAACGAATTACTGATTCTGAGGGCTGAATATGACAAAAAAATCAGTGAATACAGCTGCCTCGAGTCTTCTAAGATTGAAGCAAACTTTTTATGAACAAGGTGAAAAATCAGGAAAATTATTGGCATGGCAGATTAAACAATTAGAATTTAAAACACCAATTACCAGTATTATAAGTAACGGACAGGTAGTTATAGATCCTTTAGAAATTAATAGTGCCTTTAGAGATTATTATGAAAAACTATATGATCCAAAAAATGAAACTGATTTAACAAAACTAAATGGGTTTTTGGGTGGATTATCTATACCGTGTATTCCAAATGAAAACAGGGAGATACTGGAGTCTAAAATTAGTCAAGAAGAAGTTGGGCTAGCCATTGATAATATGAAATCAGGAAAAAGAGCAGGACCAGATGGTCTTCCAGTTGACCTCTATAAAAAATTTAAGAATAAATTAATAAAACCACTTTTGGAAATGGTTTTAGAAGCATTTCAAAATGGTAATTTACCACCATACATGAATAATGCCTTAATTATACTGTTGCCAAAACAAGGTAAACCCCCTAATAAATGTGAAAACATGAGACCAATAAGCCTATTAAATGCTGATCTTAAGATAATCTGTAAAATTTCAGCAAGACGACTACAAGAAATATTACCAAATATTATTAACCGAGATCAGAATGGCTTTATATGTCACCATGGGTTGAGATGCCGTCTCGGCACTCAGCCCATGTTTTCCCTCATCCCTGCTTCCCATTGAGCAGCGTCTCAGCTGGCCCCCAGCTGGCAGCATTATGGACGGCTGGGGCCAATTAGTCTTCATCAGCTGGGGCGCTGCCAATGAGGATAAATAGGAGCAGCCTCGATGACTCGGGGCTGCGACATAAGCACTGCTAGGCTGAAGCCCCTTCGTCTGGTGTCAGCCTCAACTCCCCTTGCAGCATTCCGGTGTTTGTATCCCGCTGTGAGTATGCACGTCTTGTTACCCCCATGTCCGGTACGAGCTACCTACCCCTGCGCTGTGCAGCCTGAGAATGTACGTCTGTATGAGTGTCTGTGCTCTCCTCATCCCTTATCCCTTACCCAGAATAAAACATCTCGACTCACTGGCTTGTCCCTGGCTCTGATTGCCCGGCTCCCTAGAGCCGGATAGGACAGTATGTCGCAGCCAGAAGAGTTGCCGGCGGCCGTGAGTCGCCGTGGAAATGTACCTTTCTGTCCGGGTGTCAGCGCTGCTAGCATGCCGTTTCCCAGGAGTCACTTCCGGCGCCAGGGCGACGAGCTGAGGTCCATCTCGGAGGCTGTCGACGGGACGTTCTTCACCCTGCACGACGCCTCCAACGCGAGACGCTGGCATCCGGGCCGTGCTGAGGAACTCCTGGACTGTCACCCTCACTCTCTGTACCATCTGGAGGACAGTGCCAGGATAGACGCTGCAGGTACACAGCGAGAGAAGCTCCACGGGGTGGATGGAAATCCCGGCAGGGAGTCGAAGTGGGCGACGTCTTTCCCCGCTTCGGAGTCCCGTTCCTGCCGCCATTCCAGTCCAGGAGTTCGCGCCAACCAGAGGACTTCCCCCGACCTGCGCCACGTCACTCGGGATTCCCTTCAAGGAGCCGCAGCTGACAGCAGTTATGTCCGGGGTCGAGTGGCTGTCGCGAGCTCTACTGTGTTTCCTGTCACCACCTTCAGGCATGTGGCGGCGGCAGTGAGATTGATGGTGAGGACTTCAGGGCTACGAAGCTTTCCCGTGCTCGACGCCTTCCTCGTCTCGATCTCCGATCTGGAGCGGCGAATCCTGGGTTTCCCCCTCGCTTCGTCCCCTGGGAGTAGTCGTCATCACATCGCCGAGTCACCTCTGCACGAACCTCGTCCGGATCCAGTTCTGGGTCATCGTCAGGACCGTTCCTCCCACGCAGCTGTCATCCCTTCGCCTCGTCAGTGTGGAGATTCTACAGCCTCGTCCCCTGAGCCTCGTTCCCCCGCTGTCATTCCTGGACATTCGGGCTGGCTCACCCCGGCTGTTTCCCCCTCCTCCTCGACGCGCTTCCTGGCCGCTGTGTGTGCCTGGAATCCCGGCCTGGTGAGCTCTCTGCTGGAGACAACGCGAGCGACCCTCAGACGAATTCCCGGGGGGTCCTCCGTTATCGCCGGGCGGGGAGAGGAAGAAGCAGATTCCACTACAGCAGGCGATACTCAACCTCCAGGGGGCAGGCAAGTCATTGTTTTTTCACACCTGCTTAATGATTTGCTCTGTCACATCCCTGGAGGAGAAGTTCAGGGTTCGCAGCTCCCTGAACTCTCCCCACCTGCTGTAACCTGTATGCCTAATCCCGCATCCTCTGTGTCTCTCTCCGCCGAGCGGTCCCCGGCTCCGGGTCAACGTGGTGGGATATGGAGAGGGCCTGTGGTTCCGCAGCTACATTGCGGACGGAGGAGGGGGACTGACTGCTGCGTGGAGTCTATGCCGACGACTGAGCGTCCCCGGGTCTCCACGGAGGAGCGGTTCGGTCCGGCGGGACGAGATTCTTCTGGCTTCACGCCGAGTGGATCGTCGGCGGGGTCACCTGAGCTGGAGGAATCTCAAGCTGCGCTGACCATCATGCTGGCTGCGGGGCCCGACGCGGCTAGATGGGAGCCTGACAACGACCTCCTGACGACGGATCCTGGATCTTCGCAGTCCTGGACGGCGTCAGAACCCGAGATCAGGCGAGTGCTCTCCTTTCTTTTCTCTCTTTTTATCCCCGAGCACTTCAGCCTATCTCCAGGGGAGACGAGCCGGGTGCAGCCGCCCGCTGCGTCTGAGCTCGTCTCGCCGGGTTCTGGCGCTGCCGGTGATCCTGATCCCGGTTCTGTTTTCTCTTCTGAGCCTTCTTCCAGGGTCACCGGCAAGGAGTTGCTGTTCCTCGTGGTGCTGGAGGGTCCGGGTTCAACGTTGGAGGTCGGTTCTGGTGCAGTATTCAACGTGGGTTCGCCCGAGACCCAGTCAGGGTCCAACGTGGGTTCGCCTGAGGCCCGATCGGGGTCCGACGTGGGTGCTGCCCCAGTATTGTCCAGGTCCGGTGAGGAGGTGGCCGTTTTCCTGCGGCCTGACGCCCGCCGCCCTCGTCATCGGCTCTCCCCTGAGCCTCTTCCACCGGGATCCGCTCTGATCCTTCGCCCGTCTCAATGGTCCTGGTGGTTGAGTGATGCGGGTCGACGACCCGACCCACAGAACTTTCGGTTCGGTGATCTGGTTCCCCCACTGGTCTGTGTTTCCCTCTGGGCGGCCTGGTTCGGCTGCCGGTGGACTGGATTCCTGGGATCTGGGTCCAGAGTTCGCCGTCCGAACACTTCTCTTTCCCTGATTCGCCAGCTGGACGATGGGCGGGGAGATCTCCGGAGCCATCTCGGCCATTTTTGGACTCTTGCCTGCCATTCACCTCGGGTGTCACTCTTTCTTTTGTTATTAAGGTCACTCGGGTGTAATGTGTTGTCCTGTTGGTGGATTCGTTTTTATAGTGCTGTTTTCCATCGCTCATGCTCAGCATTTTACTTTTTGTGCCATGTTTTTAGCCTCGTTTTTTGTATTGTAGAGTTATGTTTTGTTTTCCGTAACACCATGCTCTGCAGTTATCCATTTATTCCAGTCACTTTCATTTCTTTAGGTGACTGGGTATTTATATATTCGTGTGTGTGGGTTTTTCTTTGCCTGCACTCAGTATTTCTTTTTTGTCCTGTTGGTTCATTATAGAGTCATGTGCCTTGTTTTCCGTAACACCATGCTCTATAATTGTCATTTGTTCCAGTCACCCTCACTTTTCTTGGTGACTGTGTGTATGTACTTAAATTAGCGCTGTGTATAGGTTCCCCTTTATTTAACCGTACTCAGCATTTTTTGCCCTGTACCTTTTTGGTGGTTCTTTTTTCCTTGCTCTGGGTCACGCATGGTTGGTGCTCTCTGAGTAGTATGTAACCGGCGTGCTGACCCAGTTCTTCTCCCCATCTGTACCTGGGTTAATTATTCTGTTTTGTCAGTATTGTATTTGGGTTTTTCTTTCCCGCTACCCTACATTGCCCCATTGGTGTTGTCCTTCCCTTGGCTTCTTCCCCTCCGGTCCGCCTCCCTTCCTCCCACCCTAGGTGGGGGGGGGGGGGGGCTGGGATGTTCCTGGTCGTTCAGGAGCCCAACCTTGAGGGAGGGGCTCTGTCACCATGGGTTGAGATGCCGTCTCGGCACTCAGCCCATGTTTTCCCTCATCCCTGCTTCCCATTGAGCAGCGTCTCAGCTGGCCCCCAGCTGGCAGCATTATGGACGGCTGGGGCCAATTAGTCTTCATCAGCTGGGGCGCTGCCAATGAGGATAAATAGGAGCAGCCTCGATGACTCGGGGCTGCGACATAAGCACTGCTAGGCTGAAGCCCCTTCGTCTGGTGTCAGCCTCAACTCCCCTTGCAGCATTCCGGTGTTTGTATCCCGCTGTGAGTATGCACGTCTTGTTACCCCCATGTCCGGTACGAGCTACCTACCCCTGCGCTGTGCAGCCTGAGAATGTACGTCTGTATGAGTGTCTGTGCTCTCCTCATCCCTTATCCCTTACCCAGAATAAAACATCTCGACTCACTGGCTTGTCCCTGGCTCTGACTGCCCGGCTCCCTAGAGCCGGATATGACATTATAATGGGAAGACAAGGCTTCCATAATGTAAGAAGACTATTTAATATTATTTATTCCAATAAAGAAGCACCGGATACAGCTCTCCTATCATTGGACGCCGAAAAGGCCTTTGATAGGGTCGAATCGCCCTATCTTTTTGAAGTCCTACAAAGGTTTGGACTTGGAAATAATTTCATAAAATGGGTCCAGATAATATACAATAATGCTACAGCAGAAATCCTAACAAACAGCAATATCTCAAAATCAATAAAAATCAATAGAGGATGCCAACAAGGCTGTCCACTTTCACCCTTATTGTTTACTATGGCAATTGAACCTTTAGCGATGGCAGTACGTTTACATCCACAAATATATGGAATTAAAGTAGGACCAACAGAACATAAAATCTCCCTGTATGCCGATGACATAATTTTGTTTATGTCGAATTTAAAAAAATCAATTCCGACCTTGTTAAATTTAATAAAGAACTTTGGGGAAATATCAGGATATAAAATAAATAAAACAAAATCTTCAATATTAATGCTAAATGAGACCCAGAGAAATCACCCAGCTCCTGAGGTAAATCAATTCAATGTTGTAAATCAGTTTAAATATTTAGGAATTCAAATTTTGCCTAAGCTAGAATCAGTCGCCAGTGCCAACTATGAAGCCTTAATGACAGATATTAATGAGTTACACTTCAGAGATGGATGTCACTACCAATGTCGATGATCGGGAGAATTAATATACTTAAAAGTAATATCTTACCAAAAATACTTTATTTATTTCAATACATTCCTTTACCACCACCTTCAGATCTATTCTCAAGAATTAAAAAAAAAAGTTAGTGGAATTTATATGGAACAATAGGAAGGCTAGATTACGTTTGTCCTTACTATATTTACCATTTGATCGTGGAGGTCTGAAATGTCCAAACTTTATGTTGTACTACTGGTCAGCACAACTGAGGTCTATGACATATTATTTTTCATCAAATGATCCTCCTCACTGGACTGAAATGGAATCATACAATTTACCTTTACCTCTTCCCTTATTCATATACTCAGACTCGGCTAAAAAATTACAGAAACAAGTTAAAAATCCAATTGTAAAGCACATGATCAAAATATGATGTGAAACCAAAAAATATTTAAAAGAACCACACTTATTGTCACAATTTAGCCCAATATGGGGTAATCAATATTTTGCACCAGGGAGAGCAGATGCTGTATTTAAAGTATGGAATTTAAAAGGGATTCAAAAGATTCAAGATTTATATTTGTCACATTCAGATAACATAATGTCTTTTGAAGAACTGAGGATTAAATTCAATCTTAATAGAACAATTTTTTTTAAATATCTTCAGCTTAGAAATTTTATTCGATCAAATCAAAATAATGCTCTCACCCGACCTACTTATTCATCCTTGGAAAAATTTTTGATGAAAGATAGTAAGAGAAAGGGTATTATTTCAGAATTTTATAACTCATTGACACTATTCTCAAGTGAAAACTCACAGAAAAGACTGAATTATTGGAAAGAAGACCTGCAAATTGAAATTTCAGAGGAACAATGGGAAATGGCTTGTGCAGAAGTTCAAACCAAATCAATAAATGTACGTCTTAAACTGATACATTTTAAATGGTTAATGCGGATGTATGTTACACCAGTGGAGTTAAATAGATATAACAAAAACATACCAGATACATGCACAAAATGTATGGAAAGTAAAGGAACCTTATTTCACTGTTTATGGGAATGTAGAAAAATCAGAATGTTTTGGGAAGAGATGAGGGTAACAATTGAAAACATAATTTCAAAACAATTCACATTGAATCCTAAACTGTTTTTGTTGGGTCTGTATCCAGAAGAACATAACTTTAATAAGAGTGAAAGAGCATTCATAGACCTCGGTTTGCTTAATGCCAAAAAATGTATTGCACTATTGTGGAAAAAGACTCATAGACCAGATGTGACTCAGTGGTTAAGACAGATGTTAACAAACCTTCCACTAGAAAGAATAACATACATACTGAAATCAAAGGAAAATGTGTTTGAGAATATATGGAGACCTTTCATTGATTTTGTAAAGAAATTAAACATAACTTCTGAAGAAGAAGGTGAATGATATGTGTGGACCTTGCAAATTCCAAATTGGTGAATGTACAATATGTCTTATGTAATAGATTACCTAGACTAAACAGAGGAGCATTGTTGTTGACTTGCTTTTGTTAATGGTTGTTGGTGTTTTTAGTACATTTTTTTTTGTAGTTAGTGTTTTTTTTATTATTATTTTTAAATTACTTTAGTGTTAGTGTTTGATTGTTTGTGCCATGTTTGTAAAAAAAAAGGTTCAATAAAAAATATTGTGGAAAAAAAAAAATCCCAAATATATGATGAAAAAAGAAATATAATTATACATTAAAAATAATAATTTCTAAGAGGTGAAAAATCTAATTTATGAAAAAAATGCAGCAGAAGAATTTCAGAAAAGATGTACATTTAAGAGATAAATTAAAAAATACAATTACAAGTTGCCTGTTTATGAAGGGAAGCAAAACCATCTATTCCTTCATTAGAAGTATGGTCTGAGATTTGTTTTGCAGCTCTATGCTGATTCTTTAGGGTCACTTATAGATTGTGTTGACCTTTTGTACTTTTTCTGATGACCTGTGTGTGTGTGTGGGGGGGGGGAATTTTCTTCAAAAATGTCTTAAATTTGCAAAAGAAAAATCTGCAATATGTTGGAAAGACCACTGATTTCCCATCGCTTTCAACTCAACAAGAGTTGCACAATTACATTACAAATTAATGAGGAAAAAATGCCAATTTATAATAACAAAAACATCACAAATTAATTTGAAAAAAAGTGAAATTTGCTTGAAAAAAAATTTGCTTCAGCTGAAAAAACTGCAAATTCACAAGAAAAAAGTATTCTAAATTTAAAAATGAAAAATTATGAATGTACAAGAAAAAGCAGCTCTTTAATGAAACATAATTATAAATGTGAAACAAAAGGTACAATTCTGAAGGGAGGAAAATGGAATTCAAATTTATGGGAAAAATGGGGAAAAAACACAGCTTTGAGAAATTGTAAATTTAAGAGAAATAAAACCACAAGTTTGTAAGAAACAATGAAAAGCTGTCTGTTTATGAGGAAAAACTGACCTATTACCAGTAGATGATTTTTTTTGGGGGGGGGGGGGTGAGGGAGGATACCATCCCCCTTATTAGCAAAATGAGCCAACAGCATCTCCCTTGTTAACCTGCCGTCCCTCCCATCCCCATCCATATGGGCAGCTCATGGGGAGACGGTCCCTCCCAGAACCTAGAAAAAAGAGAATTGTCCCCCCCAGTTCCATCATAACCCTTTATTTAAACATGTTACATAACTGAATTAAATAAATTTGAGGCACCAATTCTTAGCAGAAATGTTTTTTTTAAAAAGTTACAAATTTTTCTCATAAATTTGCACATTTTTTCCTGAAAATCTGAAACTTTTTCCTCAAAAAATTGTAACCTTTTCTTGAAAATTTGCAACTTTTTAACTGTAAATTTGCAACATTTTTTCACATACATTTGTGATTTTTCTCTTGGAAATTTTCATATTTTTTTCCTGTAAATTTGCAACATGCTGGTTACATTTTTATTCAATTAATTAAATTGTGATTTGCAAATTGTTAAATTGACATCTTTAATCATATTTTTCCACCTTTCTTCTTGCAAATTTGTACCTAATTCACATTCACACATTTTTACCTTATGCTAAATCTGTGAATATCCTCATCCCCTTTGTTGAAAAATAATAACCCACCCTCTGCCTATTACCAATGTGAGATATAAAATACATCTGTTAAATTTTCATTTCTTTATTCAGTACACGTAAAGTTAAAATATTTCAACTGTTTATAAAATTTTGATGAAATGGCTAGTAACATTTTGAATTCACATAATAATTATGTATCTAATTGTCTGAGATGAATTTGTTGATCTGATCAAAGAGAAAAAAGTGCAGGAATAAAACAACTCCATGTAAAATATATAAAAGATGCTAGTGAATTTGTCAAACAGCACGAGATCAAAAAACCTTCAGTGAATTTTTACTTTTTCAAGCCTTTGTCAACACATTCACACCTGGAGACTTAAGAATGAACATTGTTTACACAAATCTGTCCACAAATACACACACACACACTAACCTGCTAAATAATTAAAAATCAGAGATATTCCGGAATGAACACCTTGAAGGAACACAATGTGCCTCAGTAACAACCAAAGAACAAAAACAACAAATCCACCGCCGCGGGAAACCAAAGCAACCATCTGGAACTCTCTCAAAGCAACAAAAGGCACAAATCTAATTTTTCTACCGTTTTAATGTTAGAATTTGTGTTTTTTATTTTTTAATTTTACTTGATAAAATATTACCTGATCATTAATGTCAGTATTTTATGTCTGAATCAGAAATACTTTACTGACCTGTGCAATAGCCCACCAGGTTTTCAGTTGTATACGCTCTTTTTTATATATAACATGGGAAGATGGTAATATGTTGTGTAACTTATTGTGGTGCTGTTTGAAAAGAGACTCCACAATCTGAGCACTGCTCTTGACACTCTTGTACAGAAGGTGGCGGTATGCACCTTTCAGTTGTTTACTATCCACCAGTAACCGAGAGAAGAAGAAGAGCACTGCTCTTGTGTTTTGGCCTCATGCTAACAGCTAGCCTTGTTCGTTGCATCAGCACACAAAATCAATAACCCCGAAGATCTGACCAAAACATCACAGTGTACACATTCTCCTGAAGCCTCATCATGTACGGTACGCTGCTTACTCTTTACGTCCTCTGAAAATGGCTATAAGAAGGCAGCGAAGAGAACATAAACAAAAGCTGAGATACCCATCTGGTTCTAGCTAGCTACCTAGCAATTAGCGCACTTTTACAATTCGTTACCAAAGAGTTTAGATCAATGGGTGCAGTTGGGGCTACGTCACTTCCGGTTAGTAACACATCGCCGCCATCTTAACTCGGTGAAAACAAACCCATTACCAAGCTTTGTCGAGTGCAGTGTTTTGACTTTTTGTCATGGCCTGTGACTACATAGAAAAGCTTGATGAGTCAGCCAGGCTACGTTATCAGGAGAAACTGACAGCAAGTGGACTGACAGATTGCCCATACAAGCTACCAGCCGGAAAATGGGTTAATGACCCGACCAGGTGGCCAGCTGTGCAGTGGCCGGACGTGTACAGCTACTTGATCGACACCCCTGGTAAGCATATTTGCTTCGACCCATATTAACATGATTAACCCTCTTACATGTTTTGAATGTTTTTAAGGAAAGGCCCCTATGGGTAACATGACCAATCCATTAAATATCAGGGCAGCACAGGAGTAATTCTTAAAAGAAATAATTAAACAAGAAAATGTTCACTGATGCTAAACACTGCTTAGGTGCACTTGTGTTGGATCGAAATAAGTGCAGGCGGACACGAGTGAAGTTTAAAAGGGTGCTTCATGCAGACAGTCAACTTATATACCCGGCTAATGCATGCATGGCACATTAGCATCACAGTAGACAGCAGGAAAGCATATACATTTGCATTAGTCACACATACCAGGCGCAGCATTACCGGCGCCGGGATTCCTCTCTGTTCCAGAGCTGCAGAAGGTGCGAGGCACTTCTATAACGATCAGTAATTGCTCACGCTGAGCGCTTCTGCCAGCTCGCTGTGGGAGTCACACAAGGTGTTCGTCTTTTCCCGTATATTTTTCTTTTTGGCGTACAGAAATGGCAATACGCCCGTATTTGCTAAAATTGCATTTTCCCCGCATTAAAATACGGCGAAACCGTATTTGTCACCTCTTTCATTAATGGCCAGCCCCTTTGTTGCACTATTTACTACAGTCTACAGTTAAATTAGTCAGGCTGACTGCACATAGAGAGGTCTGTATTGTTGGGTGAAAAGGGAATCAGTCATGCATTTCCAAAGACGAAATGTCCGTCTCTGTTTACAATACAGAGAGGCTTGTGTCGGTGGCTAGCATTTTCAAAACGTGACCCATCAAGTGGCAACTAATTAAACTAACACAATATCACTCAATTACCTGATATAGGACGTGATGAGCTGAATATAATGCACTACGACGGGCTGGACAAGCTTGACTGGGTCACGGCAGCTGCCTGGGACAAGGTCGCCACTGAATTGTTTTCACCTAGTACAGTGTTGCCATGTGGGTTGCTAACCGGAAGTAGGCCAGATGCCCGGATGCCCGACTGCGCCCATATTTCATAGCTGATAGTTTCTATTGAAGCCTCACAATGTAATGCATTCTTCTGACTCTCCACTTTATCTGAATATGCATTTAAAAAGACAGTAAGGAGAATGTAAACAGAAGCTAGCTAGCTAACTAATAGGGTACTCAACTAAAGAAACTGGAACAACAGGCTCTGGAAAACAATGACTGGTGGCCCATAGCAAATTTTTTGAACATTCCTATGTGTAAAACTAGAAAGCACTCAGAGAGCGCAGACCTCTGCCAAGGCTCTGTCTTTCATGGATCACCTCCAAAATGTCATGGGTTTGTGTGTAGGCCTAGAGCCACTTCTGGTGAAAATTGCATCAAAGTCTGTCCATTAGTTTTGGAGTATTGTTGCTAACACACTGTGAGAAGAGAAGAGCCTTGGCTGAGGTATGCATTCTCAGATCATCACCAAAATGTAATGGGTTCGTCTGTAGCCCAAGAACCACCTCTGGTGAAAATTTCATCCAAATCCATCCAGTAGTTTTGGAGAATTTTTGTTAACAGTCTGTGAGAAGATAAGAGCCTTGGTGGAGGTATGCATTTTGAAATCATCACCAAAATCTAATCATCTGTTCAGTGTGTCGTTACACACCTTTCCTGAACATTTGAATGAAAGGCACTATATAAATGCAATCCATTATTATTATTTTTATTATTATTATTATTATTATTATTATTAACAGACAGAGCAACACCAGCAAAAAATATGACTACATATATAATAATAATAATAATAATAATAATAATAATAATAACAACAAAAAGTCACAATTCTATTGACCATGCACTGGGGCTGGGCAATTCCACCTTAAATCAGCATCATGGTTTACTGAATCTTTCAGTTTGGTTTTCTTTTTTTTCCCTCCTCTCTTCTCCATTACAGTTTACTGACAAGGTTCATAATTATTAAGCAATATTACACAACAGGGTTTTTGCAGTCATCAACTACAAATTCACATAGTATCCATACTATTTACCGCAACAAACTTGTAAGAAATATGACCATGACAAAGGCACAAATGCTCACCTGGCATGCCGACAGATGTGGACATGTTCCTCCAAGCGTTTGCGTTCACATTTGATCATGATATCCTTTTAGTGTCAGATCAAAGAGTATCGGGTTGTTTGATGCAGCAAAATTCAGCCTCCACCTCCTCCACCGTCACCTCCCGTTATAGTCTTTCTGTACCGGCATCTTATGTCTCGTCCTTCCTTAATTCTGACTGGCTGCTTAGAAAGGTCTGTCATTGACCAGTGCAGCTGTACAGTAGTCTGAAAAGTTGAACTTTTTTCAGCTCTGAGCACCACGGCAAAAAGCAGCCACCGTTCAAAGCATTTCAGCTTGTAAACGCTGGACTACATAGAGAATGAATAGAAAATAGTCGCCCACAGCAGGAAAAATGAGTTTGGCGGACACGCCCCCTAATACTTTTTCTGCAGTGTTTGGCTTCCAGGTTGCAGAGGCACGTGGCCCTATGGCGTGGCCATGCACGTAACTCACTGGACACATCTTAAAGGGGCAGTACATGAAATGCACCAGATTAATATATAAAAATAATATTAAAAGATTCCTGCATCCACATTGTGATCCGAATCATCACCAAAATCTAATCATCTGTTTCCCGTGCCATTACACACCTTTCCTGAAAATTTTATCAAAATCCGTTCATACCTTTTTGAGTTACATTGCTAACAGACAAACCAACCAACAGACAAACCAACACCACTAAAAACATTACCTCCGTCCTCCCTTGGCAGAGGTAATAATAATAAAGCTATTACATTCTAAGCAAAATCCATGAGTAGCAGCTTGTTTGTACAGAGCAATACCAGTCATGACGGAACAGAATATTAAAAAAAAAAGCTTGTTATCCTTTATTCCTGTCAAGTTATAATTTGAACTATGTTGACCCTACAACCAAACCAAACCAGTGCTATATACCTTGATACTGACCAGACTCTCATATAACATGGCTTAAATACAGTGGGAGTGCCAGTGGTACCCCTCAGCCTCTTTCTTTGTTGTTGAGATATAGTTTATATGGCATTTTGACCTTGACCTTTGACCTTATAATCCCAAAATCATAGGCAGAGGTCACGGCTACAGGGTAAACCTGTGGACAAAGTGTGGTGACCCTAGCTTTACTCGTTCTATAGTAATAGGGCATAGGGAATGGCAACCTTGACCTCTGACCCCAAACCCATAGTAAAGGGTCAGGGTTTAAGCCATCATAACTACAACTATGATATCAATTTGAAAAGCCCATGTCATTTCTTTCTCTAGTTGCCACCGCCCAACAGTGTGTAGACAATACACCTTCAGCTTTTTAGAGGCCGAGGGGTAAAAACAAGACTGTACAACAGTGAGCATGAATATCACTGTATATATATTTTTTTAACCTCTATCAGCTTCTCTGCAGAAATTTAAAAAAAAAATAATGTATTGCAGGCTGCAAAAGAAATAAAAATAGCATAATCCTAATCTCAGTGCCATGACAATATGTTGCTAAAGCTACAACATTAGCTTCCTGTTGCCCATGTGAAACCAGCAGCATGAGCATTCATCAGAAGTTGCTCTTGTGTCAACAGAAAGTCTCTCCTTCCTTCTCCTTTATGTGTACAAACATCCTGAAAAATAAAAATATCTGCATTTCACGCTCATTCTCAGTCTGTCAAAACCATTTTCAAACAAACTGACCGCTGGGCAATTACTCCACGTATTAATGCTGCTCTGCGCTACACTTATAGCTCTTTAGCAGTATAGTTGTGCCTAATTAAATGGCCAAAAGGAGATTATTTCAACAACCCTGACTGGAAAAAAACAGCAAAATGAGAACGTCTATTAGGATTTATGCAACATATCTAATCAATATCAATTACAATTTTTAGCAGAACATTTACAAAACAACATAATAGCATGAAATATTAACCCCTGTAACATAAACACATTTTACTCCAGTAATTACTAACACTACACAGCTTGAGAACATGAGTACTTGATGCTCTACTAGCATGAAGCTGTTCAGTTTGGCTTCATCTCAGACATGAATACAAAGTAGATCTGGCAAAAGAAAGACAAAGCACACAATGGAGTTGGTGGCTGGGAAGTGGGGCTAGAAAACCCAAGATAAAGACAAAATATCACCTCTTAGACAGCCAACATCAGATGTGTGGAGCTGGATTTCAGTGTGAATGTGGAGGATCTGCTTTTGTTTTCGGTATCGAGTAGATAATAGATGACCCAAATGAAGCAGAAAACAACCTTTCAGTTCCATTTGCAAATTGTAGTTGTTAGAGAGCTTTTTTTTGTTACTGGTCCCAGGATAATGCGGTGCAGACGGCTGACGGATCGAGCCGCATTCCCACCTAAAGCTGCGTTAATTGCCTTCCTCTGGCCATTTGTAGCAGCTTGTGGAAAACTCTGCTGTTTTATATAATTAAAGTGAGAGCATAAAACAGGCGTGAACTCCCATTAGCATTCATTCGTATCAGAGAATCTCTTCAGGTTAGAGACACACAGCTCTTTAGGTTATCACCACTGAGCCCATACACTGTATTTAATGCCATCCATTAATGACAGAAAACTTCCCCTTTTTCACATGCTGACAGTTCCAAGAGGTCTCGATGAAGGGTCACTGTAATAAAAGTTAAAAAGTTAACTTAATTGTTCTTCCTATCGTCCTCTATCGTCACTTGTGAGATCTGTGGTTGAGGCTACATTAGCTGGCTAATTCTGGATGTTGAACTCTTCTTCTTGCTGCTCCCTTTAGGGGTCTCCACAGCAGATCGTCTGCCTCCATCTCACCCTGTCCCTTGCATCTTCCTCTGTAACACTCACAAAAGGTCTACTTGACTGTAACTTGAGAAAGGATGAAGCTCGGGTCACCAGACTTGACGTATGAGGGAACCTCAGACTTAGCATGCGCTGCTGTGTCACAAGAGCAAATGTCAAAATCGATTTTGGACAATAGTGACTTTATTATTAGAGGTGAGGGCAAGAAATTGGTGCACATAACACACATCAAATGATCTTGACCTTGGCTTTGACCTTGAGGATTGATAGAGTCTGAAGTTAGGTTACTAGGTCACTAAGTTTCATATTTACATTATGGCTTATAACCTTCAAACTTTCCTTATGGTGACTTTATTATCAGAATTTGAATATAAGCTATAATGTCATATAACATCCAGCAAATGTTGAAATGACCTTGACCTTGAAGATTGGTATGGTCTGACTCTAGTTAACCTGGACAGTCCCGTTACAATAACGGGTGAGATACTTAGGCTTAACCATTAACTTCCACCCCAATTAGATTAGCATGTTACGTTTGGGGTCAACAGATCAGAAGTCAAGGTCACAGGGTCATCAGTGCTATAACTCAACAGGGAGCAAGGCTACAGTCACCAAACTTCGTACATACGTTGATCTTGGGACTAGCACCTGTAGCTTTACTTTGGGGAGGGGCGGTGAAAGGGTCAAGCATCAAGGTCACAGGATCACAAAAGGTCAAAAACCATTTTGGCACATAGTGTCCTCAGTTTAAAAAAAACCCAAAACAATAAGTATGTGTGGTGGGTCTGTATCTCAGTTGAGTGCAATTCTAGTTCCATTTACAAAACCACTTAAAAAGTGAAAATTTCATAATGTTTCTGCCTCAAAATTAATTTTGAACTAAAGTCGTGTTTGCTCAGATTTGTTGTTTTCTAATTCGGCATCCATCAACCCTCCACCGCCCAAAGACTCTCTATGCTCTCATGAAGAATGGATTCAAGCACACAGACCCACCAGAGCGGGTTATTCCAGGTTCAGATATTGGAGGTTTGTTTAAAGAGAGTGGCGTATGCACACACTGCAACGGGAACTCCGTGCTTCCAACCCGCGTGACCCCGAAAAACAAAAAGGCTCTGCTCCTCTGCGGGGCAGGAAAAATTGGGTAAACAAACCTGCTGCCCGTACGAGCCGCGGAGCGCAGAATTGCTTCTGTGATGCATGTGCACACACAAATACAACAGAAAATGTACAGCAGTAAATAAAAACAGAAGGAAAAGGGTGGAAGGGTTGGTTGGGAAAGCTTCGTTGAATTGTTGGTGCAGGAATGAGTGGCGGATGTCAGAGCTGATATGCTGTGTTTCTGTCGTATTGTGTATTAAAAGAATAAAAACAGCTATTTATTATTTTGAGCAGTGAATAAAACAACACGGAGAATAATGCAGTGAAAGCTCACAGGAAAAACACAAAGAATCAACCACAAGAACACAGCGAACAGGCTGGAAAACACAAATTAATTCTGTGTACTTTATACATATCTGTTGAAATAATTTGTGCATGCCTGCACCTGAATATTCCAGTGTTTGTGAACACGTCTCCTTTGCAGGTGTTCAGATTTGAGCTGATATTTGTACATTTTGTCATTTAAAAATATCTACCAGCTCCCTTGCTGTTGCTGGTAATCTTCATGCTCCAGTTCTCCTTCTTTTTGCCTATTAGAGACTTCTATTTACAGAACACTTTTCTAGAATTTCTGACTTTTTCACAACTTTCTTCACATTTTAGCACACCAGCTAGCACATTTGCAAAGTTTATTAAAAAATAAAAAGTTATACTGGAGAAAAAGTATTGAAAATAAAAAGGTATTTTTCAATGGTTTCAGAAAAAATAAAAATGCTCACATGTAAACATTGCATGTTTATTGTTGGAACTGAAGGATGTTGGAACAGTTGTTACCAGAATGAAAAATATTCAGGAAAAAAAAAAAAAAAACTGCTCCTGCAATTTTTACAAACTTTTTTTTTTCCACTGACCAAAATCAGAAATATTTTTAATATATAAGCTTGGGAGTTTGAATCAGAGTGAAAAGCTTCATCCGAACTGAGGGCATTCTGAAATTATAACCAATTTCTTTTTTTTTTGGTACATTTTGGTCCAAACTGACCTTCAACTGGTCAAAATACTGCCAAACTGTGACTTCTAAATATGGTTTTTGGACACAATTAAAAGACCTGGTCAGCATTTTTATACATGTAAAAACTCGCCTTTTCAGCTCTTTCAAACACAAAACGTGGAAATATGATGAAAATGTCACATTTCGGTGTTTTTGGTTTCTATTTGGGTATCAGCTGTGACTATTAATGGAAAACTGGGAAAAAAACAAAAACAAAACAACCCTGTCACTTTGTTAGGGTCAGCATTTGTCTCAGTAGCTCTTTCTAAATGAGCAGTTTTGATTTTGCTCCGGCTGTGATGACACCACCCTCCCAGCTTTATCTCCATTTTAACTATGGCAGGAGAATCCTTGCGAATGTCCAAACCCACACTGACAGTGCTGCCATGTCATGCCATGCTACCGAGTTAGCTTGGTGACCATGGTTTTATTACTTTTTTTCTTTAAATTCTAGTAGGTTTTCCCCTCTCCCTGTTGCGTGCGTGTGTATAGTGAGCGTTTCATGTACTGCCCCTTTAAGACATCCCGGAGGAGTTACATGTGCGAGCACGTAACTCCACACCCTAGAGGTAGTGCAGTCAGTGCTGTTTGGAAGAAGCAGAACACTGCAGAAAAAATAAAATGTCTTGTAACAAAAAGAAATGTCGTCTCAATCCACACATTGTGTGATGATTGACTCTATTTCATCTGAGGATGAGAAGAAAAAGTGCGCAAAGTGCATGGAAACTAACACCTAGATGCCTGAAGCCAAGTCGCTGTCAGCCTTTGACATCTATCTGTGTCACAGTGGAAAATGAACGGCAAAATGGACAAGCTAAGGCTGTATTTAAGAGCCTGATAAGAGACTCACAATCACTGTGTGGTGGCAACGCAATCATGGCTGCATAAAGGACTCCACCAATGCAACTAACAAGCTAATTAATCGCCCTCGCAGTTCATGTGACCCACAAACCCTCAAGAGGCATGTGAACAAACACTGACTTCTGCACTGGACAGTGTTTAATTTGTGTGTGAAATGCCAATAGTTCTATTCTTTATTATGTTATGCTCATTTGTTTACTATCACTGATATGATACAGCACTCTTGTGTAACATTGCTTAATTACAAGCCTTGTCAGTGAACTATAAAGGAGAAAAAGGAGCTGAAAGGGTCAGTTAACTGTGATGCTGATTTAAGGTCAAATTGGCCAGCCCTAGTCACCCCACTAGCCATCCATGTTCCCATCTGGTTCACTAATCCACAGCTGATAATATATCTCACATCACTCTGGCTTACTTTGTTATATGTTTCACCATAATAATCAGCTTGGCTAGCTGGCCGAGTTCAGTCTGTCTGCCAATGTGGAGACTGCCTCAGTAGGGAGAAGCTGATGGATCAACCTGCCTAAAGCTAGTTTAGCGGTTAGATCTTGGTTCAAGTTCAGGTTCAGGTTACTTTATTTGTACCCGTAGGTAGATGGTGGGTTGTTGAAGCTATTGTCTATATGTTCTAGCTACACTCACTGCACTTCCTTGTTCCCACCTGGTCCATTAATCCACTATTGATAAAATATCTCACATCATTCTGACTTATTTTGTTGGCTAGCTGTCCAAGATGCAGTCAGTTGCCTTGACAGATTAGCCCACCTAGCTTTAGCGAAGTTAGCCATTTACTCCTTCAGGGATGTTTGTGTGCTTACTGTACCTCAGAGACTGGTCATATCCTTTTACTCACTCACTGACTGTCCCCAATAACACTTTATCTGGGCTTTTACATAATCACATTCAGTCTGTGTTCGCTAACAGCTAACCAGCTAACACTAGTCTCTCAATGATGCCTTTATAGCCCGTGGGAACTATGTAAATATGTGGAAAATGTGCCTCCTATGTTTCCTTTAAGTGTTCGAAGCTGTGATTATCTCTTTAATAGTTACAAAAACAAACCTACACAAAATGAGGACTTTTTTGAGCCCATGTGTTGTTAGAGATGCCATTTCCACACAGCCTGTCCATAACTCTACATCCTGCCTCGTCAAACAAATGTGTTGAGTGTTTTATTCCCTTCCTTCCTAAAAAATACCAAAAACTGGAAAAAAGCTTAAATTATTAATTGTTTACGTCTTCGTTTCTGAGTGTGCAGTCTGTGTCGGGTGTTACAGCAGCAGCTCTCTCTCTCTCTCTGTGCACGTTAACATTAAATCAACAGGAAAAAAAAAACTAAACCCCTCATGCTCATGAACTGCACAAACAAAACAGGGATCCACTCACTCTAAATGGTTAAAACTCCATGCATTATTAATAAAAACAACAGCTACAATGCATGAAAACATTCTACCTTATATTTCTCATAGCATTATGGGGAAAATTGTCTTTAAAATGTGTGACTTTATGGGGGGATTTAAAATTTTTATGATTCCGTGATCAAGTGGCATAAAGATCTTAACTGGCCCAATTTCAAAATGACAAACTTTGAGAACCAAATCCATAAAAGGGGTTATTTAACTTCTTTAAATGAGTACTGTTTGACAGGGACTGAAATGGAGACATAATTTGTTCAGTGAATAAACTGATTCTACAGCTCATTTAGCATTTGTCACTGCTAATACGACAACCTTGTCCCTATTTAGGATTTTAGAGTAGTACCGAAATTACAGTAACTACTAAAGGGGATATGTAATACCATTTACCCACATGATGACACAGCTTCCCGGAGGTATTAATGAAACGTCTGTAACTCGCTTTGGTCAAAATACCTCTGGGTTTAAATACTACAGCACCATGTTACATCCAGATAAAACACCCTTCTTCACAAAAACCTGTTTCAGTTTGCATGTTCACCTGCGTGTAAATGTGAATGAGCCAGAGTTCTCTCCGCCCTCTCTTTCATCAGTCATGAGATCTGTAGTTGATGCCATGCTAATGTTAGCTGGTTAGCTGTGTCTGTCGGAGCTAATTACCTTAAAACTGACTGAAAGTGAGAATGTAAAGGTCCAAATAAATGAATCAATCAAAGCTTTATTTATATAGTGTTTTTCATACAAAAAGATACAACACAAAGTGCTTCACACATTGAAATAAAACACAATTTACTCCCCCCCCACACACACACAAAGAAACTTTCTATGGCTGGGCAAAGATGATCCAGTGGGGTTGACCCGAGGGGTTGACGTCACAGGCCCGGCGCTGCAGCGCACAACCCCCTCAGCCGGGCAGACCAGGGCAATCACAGGCCAGCACCCCGCAGCCAGAAAACAGGCACAACCCCCCATGGGAGGGCCTTCCATGAGGAAATGCCGGAACTTGGATAGGGTGATAAAAAGTCACTGATAAATAATAAGATAGTTTGCTGATAAAAGACTAGGCAGTTAAGATGACTAGAAGAATAAAACAACACCTAAATACAGTCAAACAGACATATATTCATAAGTATTAATAACTGCAGTAAAATAAGTAATTGTGAAATAAAATAGGTTTAAAATCAGAAATTAAAAGAATTAAAATAGGAAACTAATCAAAAGCAAGGTTAAAATAGTAGGTCTTGAGCCTGCTTTTAAAAAACATGGACATTCTCGGCAGCCCTGATGTTCTCCGGTAGGCTGTTCCACAGACGTGGTCTGTAGTAACTAAAAGCTGCCTCACCGTGGGTACGGGTTCTGACAGTAGGGATAATTAAAAGGCCAGTGCCCGAGGATGAATGCATTACTGCAATGAATGAATGAATGAATGAATTACTGCAGCCGATAGGAAGAGACTGAACAAACTGATTAAGAAAGCTAGCTCTGTCCTGGGGCAGCGCCTTGATCCGATGGAGGAGATAGGAGAGAGAAGGACGGTGGCTAAACTGTCATCTCTGCTGGAGTCCGAGTTCCACCCTATGCAGGACATACTGAATGCACTGAGGAGCTCATTTAGCAGCAGACTACATCATCCCAGGTGCACAACCGAGAGGTTTCGTAGGTCCTTCCTACCAACGGCTGTCAGACTGTACAACCTAAGCAGGGCTGCTCGCAGAGATAGCAAAAAAGACGTAACAAACTAATAGTTTTTTGAATGCAGAAGATGCAATAGACTTACACAGTGGTCCTCTCCGGCATACAACTAGGAGCATGCCGGTCGCTATGGAGGGTGAGAGTGTGTATGGGCACATAATCATACCATGCAGGATAGCTGGGTAGACGGTTATGCTGTTTCATTCCATCTAGCGGCAATGCTCTGCACTGTGTGTGTTTATATATTTGCATATTTGTTCCGTCTAGCTGCAATGCTCCGTACTGTGGGTGTTTATATATTTATATATCTACATGTTATTCCATCTAGCTACATTGCTCCGCACTGTGTGTGTTTATATACTTGCATATTTATTCCACCTAGCTGCAATGCTCCGTACTGTGGGTGTTTATATATTTACATATTTATTCCATCTAGCTACAATGCTCTGCACTGTGTGTTCATATATTCATATATTTATTCCATCCAGCTACAATGCTCTGCACTGTGTGTCTGTGTGTGTGTGTATATATATATATTTTATAGTAATACGTACATATGTTTATTAGCTGCTCTTGCTTGCTTGTTTTTTTTTTTTCTTGCCTTCTGATTGTTGCTCTGAGTGTTGCTATCCCTGTGCTGTTGCAATCCTGGAATTTCCCCGTTGTGGGACTAATAAAGGCTTATCTTATCTTATCTTATCTTATCTTATAATTCATCCATGAAGCATAACTGCTGACAGGCGTGTATATATGGTTTAAGTGATCGGGGTGTAATAAGTACAGACACAAACATGAATGACTGAGCGTTAGAAAAGCTAAGATAGCTACCAGTGAGATTACAGAACTATCATGGCTAAAATATATTTTTTTAAAAGCCGGAATGGAGTGAGAGATATAATCAGCACTTGATTAATGAACCAGCTGGGAACACAAATGCCTAGCGGGATGAACAGAATATATAGAAATTAGCCTTAAAATTGTGCCGCTAAGCTAGCTCTCTAGTGGTACTGTAGAGATAAGCCACTCCAAAAACAGTGTATGTAAACTTCTGGTTTCAACTGTATATTTTCATTTTTCCACTACAGGCATATACAAGATAAAAACAATCAAATTATATGAACACTGACTGACTGACAGAGTCTACTGCTTTGTCATTCACAATCATTTTAGTAAAATATTGTTGGGACTGACAACATTTTGTAGTTTTAATCAGCAGACTGATTAGAGAATAGTAAAAACAACAAGCAACAACCAAAAATAAAGAGCCGGGGCCTCCACCTCTTAGATTCCAACAACTAACGAACCAATTAGGCTCATTCCTGGTGTCTGTTGTTCCTCTGTATTCCCAGCTATTAGTATTTTAGTATCTTCTTTTATTTAGAGGAGCCTCAGCACAGTCAGACTCAGGTTGCATTTCTTATTGGAACTGTGGGTGAAATTTTAAGATTTAACCTTAAAACCCCTTTTCCAGCATTGAGTGACTAGTGCAGCGTGTTCTGCACAGTGAAATGGATCACTTGTGAAGAGTTGTAACCTTCTCCTCTTTATTCCGATCAGTTTTTTTTTTCAATGCTAGATTTCTCAAATGTGCTCTCGTGAACCTAATTTCTAAAATTTCCAGCCGAGTAGCGTTTTCATTTATGGCACAAAATCCCTCAAACTGGCTACAGTGTGCCCTGCACCACATCAGGTCTTTTTTCCTGATGTGAACACTGTGCTTATTTACAACTAGCAACCTGTGTGTGGTGCATTCATCATGTCACAAAGTGCCCCCCAAAAAACGGAGCTGTGTTGTCACATCGCAAGTAAACAATCCAAAGCTCATTGGCGCAAAGTTTTAGCGTGCTGCAGGAAAACAAAGCCTCTCACCGGGGGAGGCCTTTCTGTAGTTTTCACCCGTTATTACACCAAACAAGTTTCAATCATCTTCAGAGCTATAACACAAAACTTTTTAACCACCTCGGAGCTTTCCTGATTGGTTATTTGGGGAGGCGAGAACATTCCGGGGCCATTACCATCACTCATGTAAAATATGCAGCGCCAATTATGGTCCTATTTTCTGCGTTCACATTATGGCTTCCACTCAGTGTACTTCTGTGGATTTCTGAGGTGATTCAGGAGGAAATCCAAAGCACACAATGACCATCCGGAAGCCCGCCGGGGAGACGGGGGGGTGTCTGCAGTCTCGGTTAGAAAGAGGGAATGTATGGAAATGGTGCGGAGCAACATCATAATGGGGATTAATGGATTTGTTGTTTATCAAAGCTGTGAGATGAGGATAAGAAATCATTTCAGTTTGTGAACATGGGCAGCACTTTCACAGTATGATGCGTTTGTGTGGGCTTTGGAGAGTCCGTGATGTCCGGTCTGTATGTCAAACTGCCTCTTTACAGACTTATTAGAGCTGGGAATTGATAAAAAAAAAAAATTGTAGTTAATTGCTAAAAATACAATGAAGAAACAATTTTTAAAATGTATTTTTTTTGCCTTTTTAAATAAAATATACCTGTTACCCTCACATCCAACAAAAAATACTACAGCAACATAAAACTCTTGATAATCATGAATGGATATTTGAGTATTCTTTGATCTTATCAATCGGGAATATTCTCTGTCAGTTCATTATAAAGAGAGAGTCCATTTCTCTGCAAAGTTATTTTTAATATTCTTGTCACATTTCCTAAACCGTCAAAGAGGAAGTCAGTGCTTCAACTTCACTACCATCTACAGAAGTTCTCTGATGACTCTGCGATCGTTGGCCTCATCTCCAATGGAGAAGAAGCTGAGTACAGAGGGCTTATCCAGGACTTCGTGGACTGGTGCCATCGGAACTGCCTCCAGATCAACACGAGGAAAACTAAGGAGCTGGTGGTGGACTGCCGCAGGCATGGACAACCCCTCACAGCACCAGTAAATATACAGGGAACAGACATCGAGATGGTGACAGCCTATAAGTACTATAGGAGAATATGTATGGGTACATAATCATACCATGTAGGATAACTAAGTAGACGGTTGTGCTGTTTCATCCCATCTAGCAACAATGCTCCGCACTGTATGTCTATATATATATATTTATATATGTACATATGTATACTTGCTGCTTTTGTTTTGTTTTTTGTTTTTTTTTCTCTTGCCTTCTGATTGCACTTTTTTCTCATCTCTGGATGACCAAAGCGCTTTACACATCCTGATATCTACCCTTTCACACACTGATGGTGGCGGCGGGCCATGGAAGGCACTGGCCTGACCCACCAGGAGCAACCTGGGGTTCAGTACCTTGCTCAAGGACACTTCAGCGTGCAGACAGCAGAGACAGCGGGGATCGAACCAGTGACCCTCTGATCAGAGGTCGACCGCACTACACCTGTACCACAGCTGCTTCAGCCAGTTGATTTCCAGAGCTCTTCACTTCACTTTACACTGGAGTGTGTGGTTTTCTCCACTCACTGACAGAAACTCTCTTTCTTTCCATACTTTTGGGACAGCAGCCCATAGGTGTCAATCTAGGAGACGGCAGGGGGATAGCCCCCCCCCCCAACCTGGAATAAAGAGAGAACTGCCCCACCCCTCCTCAATATCAGATCGCACCAATGCTAAATGCAAAAATAATTTTAAAAAAAGTTGACTATTTGGAACATTTCTGGTAAATTTGCAAATTGTTTCTCATAAATTTGCAATGTTTTCTTATAAATTTGCAACTTCTTTTCATAAATCTGCAACTTTTTTCTCAAAACTTTGCAACTTTTTTCATGAATTTACAGATTTTTTTCTTCTAAATTTTCAAATTTTTTCTTGTTATCATGCAACTTTTTCCTCATGAATTTGCTGTTTTTTTCATAAATTTGTTACATTTTTAATCATAAATCTGCAACTTTTTTGTTGTAAAGTTGTGACTTTTCTTTTAAATTTTCAATATTCATATGAATTCTGGTTAAGTTTTTATTCTATGTAATGCCTAAAACTTTCTCTCTTCATCTAAACAATGCCTCAGGTTTGTTTTTATAAAGTTTTATTTTAAAGGGTTTGAACTCTAAACACATTTTGCATAGGACCCTGATTACCTATAGTGTCCCCCTCAATCTTTACTCTGAACAAAATGTTCTGATTATTGTCCCCTTCAACAGTGACATAAATATCCATAAATTACCATTATTTTCTGTGCCAAATGCACACCAAACATGATGAAAATATTCCAGAAAAAGCATGGTGCAAGTTTTTTCTTTTAAATCACAACTCTTGTTTTACTTGGCCTATCAACACAATTTAAAAGCTGGGAGAGCGTTTCAAATCCACACTTCTAACACAAATTGAAACGGAGATGCTGTAAGGCTCCCTCTGGCTGCTATGCCATCTCAAAGAGTGATCTGGACGCATCGGCGCGTCCGTCAACTCAGAAGAGTTAAGTGGGGTTTGTGAGCACAGGATGACGTTGCCCTGAGTAGCGCAGGATCAGTCTCATGTGAGTAAATGTAAACGCTGAAAAACAAGACTACCTTGTTTTTAAGCTGAGCAGGCTGCTGAGGCAAACCAGCCACCACTGCTGAGACCACCTTACGGAGTGACTTGACTGTGTCAATTTTTTTTAATGTGTTAACTGGCCCACATTAATCAAAAAAAAATATTGCATTAATATTCCCAGCTCTAGTATGTATGAATCAGATGATGTGCTAAAGTAACAAACACTTAATTGATAGACTTTTGAAAAAAATTCATAAATAATTCAAGGTTTCAGCTGGTGAACAAGAGCGTATTTCTCAATGAAACCCACAAATCTAAAGAAAGGCAAAAAAAAAAAAAAAAAATCCAATAAACTGAAAACATGATGATATGAGAGGATTCTTTAAAAAAACCTGATGCTTCATCTACAATCCAGGGTCTGCTTTTATGTTTCAACAAAAATATAACCTTGAAAATGTAGCTGAAGTGTAATATGCAGAGATAACTTACAACTGTAGATTAAGGCAGGAATCAGTTATGTTGTCATACATCATAGAGAAATACTTCAGAATGGGCTGTTTCATCAGTTTTCAGGTATGTTTCAAAGAAATGGAACTGCCATTTTATTCCCCGCGGGAGTTTGCCTCATTCATCCTCGTCGCTGTGTACGCCCCTCCCGACGCGGACACGCGCGAAGCTCAGCGCGTGCTCGCAGATCACATCCAACTTACGGAGCGGAACTTTCCAGACTCCCTGGTTATCGTGGTGGGCGATTTTAACCAGAGCAATCTGAGTCACGAGCTCCCCCGCTACAAACAGTGTATTAAATGTCCAACCAGAGGAAATAACACGCTAGATCACTGTTATACTTCACTAAAGGACGTATATCGCGCTGTTCCCCGCGCTGCGCTGGGACTATCTGATCACGTGATGGTCCACCTCATCCCCACATACAGACAAAGACTGAAACTCACTAAACCTGTTGTGACCACCACAAAGAAATTGACCAGTGAAGCTGGAGAGAAACTGAACACAGGCATGGAAATAACTGACTGGGGCATGTTTAAAAGAGCCACACATGATCTTAATGAGTACACAGACACTGTGAACTCGTATATCAACTTCTGTGAGGAGGACATTCTCCCATCGCGCACCAGGATAAGATATTCTAATGACAAGCCCTGGTTCACAGCTAAGCTCAGACGGATCAGGAAGGAGAAGGAAGCAGCGTTGAAAAGTGGAGACAGGGACTGCTACAGGGAGGTCAAATATCGGTTTAACAGAGAGCTGAGGAGAGCTAAATCTGTGTATTCTGAGAAACTCCAGCAGCAGTTCACTGCTAATGACTCGGCTTCTGTGTGGAGAGGACTGAGGCAAATCACCAACTATCGGCCTCAGGCTTCTAAAGGTCAGGATGACAAAGCCCTTTGTCAAAAACTGTCCCAACATTACGCCCGTTTTGACACCTCGTCAGCTGTGTCCAACTCAGGTTCAGGTTCAGGTTACTTTATTTGTACCCGTAGGTAGATTTGTTTTGCAGTTGGTGACATCCATATTTACAAGCCACTAATTACATTCAACATAGACACAAACACAGGCACACATCTTACAAAATAGGTAAATATAGAATATGTACAATATAATTTTATAGCTTGTTCAACTCTTTGACAGCAGCAGGGACAAAGCTGTTTTTGTAGCGCTGGGTTCTACTTTTTGGGACAGCAAACCTCCGTCTGGAGGGAAGAAGCTGAAAGTTGCAGTGCAAAGGGTGGGAGTCATCATTTAAAATCGAGTCGGCCATCCTCTGTACTTGTCTGGTGTACAGGGATGTCAGGCTCAGCTGTGCTCACCCACTCCACCGCCTCCTCAGCCCCTAATTCATCAAAAGCGGTCCCCCCCTCCTCCTCCTCCCCCCCTCCCCTTGTCATCAGTGAGCAGGACGTGCACAGACAGTTCTCCAGACTGAACCCGCGCAAGGCCCCCGGGCCGGACGGTGTGTCTCCCTCCACCCTGAGACACTGTGCGAAAGAGCTGGCTCATGTCTTCACAGACATTTTTAACACCTCCCTTAAGCAATGTCACGTGCCGACCTGCCTCAAATCCTCCACCATCATCCCTGTCCCCAAGAAGCCACGGATTACTGGACTTAACGACTACAGACCTGTAGCGCTCACCTCTGTAGTCATAAAGTCCTTTGAGCGCCTGGTCCTGTCTCACCTCAAGTCCATCACCACACCCCTCCTAGACCCGCTGCAGTTTGCCTACCATGCTAACAGGTCTGTGGACGACGCAGTCAACCTGGCTCTCCACTCCATCCTGCAGCACCTGGACTCCCCGGGAACCTACGCCAGGATTCTGTTTGTGGACTTCAGCTCCGCATTCAACACCATCCGCCCCGATCTGCTCCAGGACAAGCTGTCCCTGCTCAACGTGCCTGACTCCCTCTGCAGGTGGATCACCGACTTCCTGACGGACCGGAGACAGCATGTGCGGCTGGGGAAGTCTGTCTCAGACTCTGTTAGCATCAGCATTGGATCACCCCAGGGCTGTGTACTTTCCCCCCTACTCTTCTCCCTTTATACCAACTCCTGCACCTCCTCCCACCAGTCTGTTAAGCTGATTAAGTTTGCGGACGACACCACCCTCATCGGGCTCATCTCCAACGGCGACGAGTCCGCCTACAGGGAAGAGGTGGCCCAGCTGGTGTCCTGGTGCAGCTACAACAACCTGCAGCTGAATGCTCTGAAGACAGCGGAGATGATTGTGGACTTCAGGAAAGTCACATCCCCCCTGCCCCCCCTCACCATCACAGGCTCTCCCATCACCATTGCAGATTCCTTCCGCTTCTTGGGCACCACCATCACCCGGGACCTCAAATGGGAGCCAACCATCAGCTCCCTCATCAAAAAGGCCCAGCAGAGGATGTTCTTTCTGCGGCAGCTGAGGAAGCTCAAGCTACCCACCAAGATGTTAGTGCAGTTCTACACGGCCATCATCGAGTCCATCCTCACCTCCTCCATAACTGTGTGGTATGCAGGAGCCACTGCCAGGGACAGACTAAGGCTGCAGCGCGTCGTGCGCACTGCTGAGAAGGTGATAGGCTGCGAGCTCCCATCTCTCCAGGACCTGTACATCTCCAGGACCCGGAGGCATGCTGGCCGGATCATAGCCGATCCTTCACATCCTGGTCACGTGCTGTTTGCCCCCCTCCCCTCAGGTAGAAGGCTTCGGTCCATTCGGACTAAAACCTCCCGGCACATGAACAGCTTTTTCCCCTCTGCCATCAGACTGCTGAACACTAAGTGACTTTTGACTCTCGTGCACTATGTACAGCAGCTCAACCAGACTCATGTCAATCATCACTGTTTTTCTGTTGCATTATTGACTGCACTATGTGGTACTTCACATTATCTGCTACATGCTAATTTTTTAAAACTGCCTTGACTAGAACTACTCATTATTACTAGTATTATTATTATTATTACTTATTATTACTTATTTTTCTACACTTATTGCACGTTTCTAGTCCTTTAGTTTATCCCTTTTTCTCATTGTGTTTTTAATGTTGCAGCATGGCACCGAGACAAATTCCTAGTTTGTGTATTACATGAACAATGGCAATAAATCTGATTCTGATTCTGATTCTGATTTAATTGTCCATCAGTCATTGTCAGGATTGACAGTCAATGAATCTTTTAAAGCTCATAAAAATATGGGAACTCACAAAGAGAGTTTTAACAAGGCAGTATGATGAGAAGCACATTCAGTGGGGGAAGTATCTATTAAATACATTTTTCAGTACATACACTGTATTTCCAAAGAGGCAACTCTCAGGAGATTTTCACAAGACTTTGGTGTTAAATCAAGAAATCCACACGTACAGAAAATAAATCAAAACATTTACAACCATAAAGTTAAGTGCACTGAAGTGGAATGAAACAGGAAAAAAAGTACTGAACTGAAATTTGTTTACTACTTTAGTGCAGAAGCCTTTGTTTGCAGTGACAGTTTCAACACCCTTCCTGTATGAAGAAACTAATCTCGCCCAGTGCTCCAGTGGGAGTTTGAACTGTTCTTCTAAACAGACTGCCTTTAAATCCTGAAGATTCCAATGGGACCTTATGTGAGTCCTGATTCCAACTCGATTTAAGTCAGGTGACTGCCTTATTTCTATGATGCCTGCCAGTGCCATGAGATAAGAAGAAACCCCACATGCGATGCTTCCACCTCCAAACTTCACTGCAGGAATAGTGGGGGATTTTTTGGGTGATGTGCAGTGCCATTTCTCCTCCAAACATGGTGTGTAGTATAACAGTCAAAAAGTTATGTTTTCATCTCATCTGGCCACACTTAGTTCTCCCAGTATTTCATAGACGCCCAGAAGCTTTAAACAAGCTTCAGTTTGTCTTTTCTTTAATAATGGAGTCTTGTGAGATGAGTGTGCATGGAGTGCATTGCCTCACAACTGTACCTTCTGCCTCCAAGTCACTCTGGAGCTCTGAGTTGTCCTTGACTCTTTGATTACTCTTCTGACTATCCTTGGTGAGATAGCTTGTGAGAAGTCATGTGTGTGGCTGTTTGATGATAGAGTGATGGTCCATCCACTTTTGGATAACAGCTCCAATGCTTACTGGAAGATTATGAAGTTTTGATACGTGCATGTAACCAAATTTATAAATGTGTTCTGCAACAATCAGGTTGTGAAGGTCTTGGGAGGGCTCTTGGCCTTTTCCCATCATGAGATGTTTCCTGTATGACACCTTGGTAGCAAAAAACCTTTTTGTAGCCACTCATGGAATACTTACCCAGCCGATATTTTCTTCCACAGATACAGTAGGAGGTAGAACTACTTTCTAAAAACTTATGGATTTCACCTGATTTCATGCCTTACCCTGCCTTGGCATACTTCTTTTTCTTATGTGTCCAACACTTTTTTTTTTTTTCCTGTGTCATTCCACTTTACCACACAGAACGTTTATCAATTTTTTTTTTAATTTTTTTTCTATTCTATTCTAGTCTGGTGAAAATTCCATGTGACCAGCCTCACTGGAAACATATGTACTGAAAAAAATGCTGGCTCATTCAATATTTAATTCCCTTCCTTTTTTATCTAAATGAAACAATTCATACCATTGAGTATGGTGTGCTTTGCCTGTTCTAGATCTGCCTGTTCTTATCTACAGCAGGCCAAATGAATTCAAAAAGTTAATTATGACAACTGAGAAAACTACAGGCTTAGACATTAATTGATGAGGCAAAACAAAACCAAAGGACTCCCAAACCCCATGTAAAACGCAGCTGTTTCACATGTCAACACCTGACAATTCTGTCTTTGAAAATGCCATTTATAACTGATGAAATGTTAATACTCTTGAAACCGTCTGTGGGTTTGGCATGGATGCCTCGGTGCAGATCAGCCGAGTGGAGGACTATAATGTGGAGGAAGGAATAACAAAAGCAAAGCCACTGCAATGAGAACAACATCATCCGTCTTGCTGTCACCCCCCACCCCTCACCCCGTCCTATGTGAAGCCACCCGCAGAGCTCCAACGACTTCGCAGCCATCCAAAACTGTGAAGCGATTCAGAGGAAGTCAACCACAGGTGAAAACCAACAGCCAGAGGAGACGCTCGACTCCTCTTTGTGCGCGGGCTGTTGCTCCCATCTGTGGGATATTTACCAGCTTTTGAAACTGCAATAATACACAAACCCATTCCTCTTCCACTACCTGACATGTTCTACATCCACTATGTAAATCAGTGGGAAAGGAAACTCCTGCATCTCTTCTGCAGCGTGTTGGGGGGGGGGGGGGTGTTAATAAACTCAGTCATTACCGACATACACAACTGTGTCTGCACTGAATACTGCTGCAATAACCAAACAAATGTGCATCCTCAGCAAAATCCTACATGAATAAACATTTTTAATACAGTCACATTTTATCTGTTTATCTCAATGTGAGGGAGGACTTCTTCAGCAGCAGGAGGAAATGCTCTTTATTCGACTTCAGAAAAAAGAACATTAATTGAATTTATCTTACAAAAGGCAAACAATTTTTCTTTGATCCACCAGAAAATTTACTGTATAAAAGTTCTACTGGACATAAGAGCAGGAACTGACATTGCAGGGATTAAGATAATCCCTGAGAATGCATGGGAAACACTGATAAGTAACACTGGACTTTGTGAGATTCATTTGTGAGTTTTTCTCTTTGTAGTTTTGCTACTTTTTATCTCAGCTAAGGAGGTTATGTTTTTGTCGGAGTTTGTATGTCAGCAACATAAATTCAATTCAATTTCAATTCAATTCAACTTTATTTATATAGTGCCATTTCACAACAACAGTCATCTCATAGCACTTTCAGCTGTAGGGGAAACCCCCACACCTGCAGAAAGACCCCAGCAATCAGGCGATCCCCCGTGAGCAAGCACTTCGTGACGGTGGAGAGGAAAACCTCCCTTTAAACAGGAAGAAACCTCCAGCAGAACCAGGCTCAGAAAGGGGCAGTCATCTGCTGCGACTGGCTGGGGGGTGAGGGGATAGAGAAGAAGAAAAGAACAGACATGTAGAGAGCAATCAGCACGACAGGGACTCAATCTATGGGAGAGAACAAACAGATGTTAATGACCAGCAAAAATATTTCATTGAGAGTGAAGAAAGGAGTGAAGCTCAGTGCATTGTTGGAGGTCCTCCGGCTGTCTAAACCTATTAGCAGCATAACTAAGGGAGGGTTCAGGGGCACATGATCCCTCCCTAATTATAGGCTATGTCAAAAAGAAAGGTTTTAACCCTGTTCTTAAAAACAGAGATTGAGTCTGACTCCTGAATCCAGATTGGTAGCTGGTTCCACAGGAGAGGAGCTTGATAATTGAAGGCTCTGCCTCCCATTCTGCTTTTGGAGATTCTAGGTATGACAAGTAATCCTGTATTTTGGGAGCGTAGTGCTCTGTTAGGATAATAGGGGTAGTATCAGATCTTTTAAATAAAAAGGGGCCTGATTATTTAGAGCTTTGTAAGAGAGAAGAAGGATTTTAAACTTAATTCTAAACTCTATGGGAAGCAAATGAAAGGAGGCCAGAACCGAAGAGATCTGATTTCTCTTTCTAGTACCTGTTAAAACTCTTGCTGCAGCATTTTGGATCAGCTGAAGACTTTTTAAAGATGTTTTAGGACAACCTGATAATAAAGAGTTACAATAATCTAATCTAGAGATATCAAACAAAATCTACCTACGGGTACAAATAAAGTAACCTGAACCTGAAAAGTGTGGATTAGTTTCTCAGCATCACTTTGAGACAAGATGATCCTAATCTTGGCAATATTATGCAAATGATAAAAGCCAGTCTTAGAAACAAGTTTAATATGTGAATTAAAAAACAGATCTTGATCAAAAATAACTCCAAGGTTCCTCACAGAACTATTAAGAGAAAGAGTAACCATGTCCAAACTAAGAGTTTGATTTGGAAAGGTATTTCTAAGGATTTTTGGACCAACTAGAATGACTTCAGTCTTATCTGAATTTAATAGCAAGAAATTACAAGTCATACAAGCTTTGATTTCCTTGAGACAGGCATCTAATATGGCTAATTGATTACTATCATCTAGCTTCATTGACAGGTATAACTGTGTGTCATCTGCATAACAATGAAAATGTATACAGTGCTTTCTAATAATGTTGCCTAGCGTAAGCATATATAAACTAAAAAGAATAGGGCCTAGCACAGATCCCTGTGGAACTCCGTGACTGAGCTTTGAGTTGGAAGAAAACTCATTATTGACATGAACAAACTGGAACCTATCAAATAAATAAGATCTAAACCACTGTAACGGAGTTCCATTAAGTCCAACATGGTGTTCTAATCTATCAAGTAGAATATTATTATCGATAGTATTAAAAGCTGTACTAAGGTCTAAATTTTAGACCTTAGTACAGCTTTTAATACTATCGATTGTACGGTACTTGTTTCTGTACTTGTCCTTTTAGACTCTAAAAGGACAAGTACAGAAACAAGTCCATTATCAGATGCGATAAGGAGGTCATTAATGACCTTCACTAAAGCTGTTTCAGTACTATGATGGATTCTAAACCCAGACTGAAACTCTTCAAATAAACCATTTCCCTGCAAGTGGTCAAATAATTGCGTAGCAACAACTCTAACATTTTTGAAATGAAAGGCAGATTAGAGACTGGTCTATAGTTAGCTAAAACTCCTGGATCCAGCACTGGCTTTTTGAGCAAGGGTTTAATTACAGCAGTTTTAAAAGCCTGCGGTACATGGCCTAATGTTAATTAAGAATTGATTACAGTATTTGAAGAATAGAGCTACCAATAAATGGGAAGCCTTCTTTAAATAGCCTGGTAGGAATAGGGTCTAAAAGGGAAGTTGAAGGCTTGGATGAGGAAATTATTTTATGTAAATCTAAAAGGTCAATCAGAGTAGACTTATCCAAGCGGACATCAATTGAAGGAGTTGTAGTAGTTACTCTATTTTAGTTAATGGTGGGAAGAATCTGACTGATTTTATCTCTGTTAGGTGAAATTTTATTATTGAAAAAGTTCATAAAGTCCTGACTAGTAAGCTCTGAGGGAATGCTCGGATTGACAGAGTCCTGACTCTTTGTCAGCCTGGCTACAGTGCTGAAAAGAAACATGGGATTTTTCTTGTTCTCTTCTATTAATGCAGAATAACAACTTGTTCTAGCTTTCCTAAGAGATTTTTTTTTTTTTTATGAATTAGAAGAGGATTTCTCCAACCTAAATAGATTTAATCTAATTTAGTAGAGTGCCATTTTCTTTCTAATTGACGAGTCTTCTGTTTTAAGCTACGAGTTTCTGTATTGAACCACGAAGCTAGAAATCTCTGATTAGACTTTTTCTTTTTTAAAGGGGCCACCATGCCTAGAGTCTGATGCAGAGAAGCTGTAACACTGTATACCATGCGATCAATTACAGAAGGGGCAAGCTCTCCATAGTTTATCTCCGTTGTGTTGACACATGGCATAGAGGAAACAATCTGCATAAATTTGGTAACAGCATCATCTGAGAGGCATCTACTGTAGTAATATTTTTCTTTAGGAGCCAAATAGTCAGAAATAGTAAAATCAAAGGTTAACAGATAATGGTCTGACAGTACAGGGTTATGAGGAAACACTACCAGATTTTCTATTTCTATGCCATATGTCAGAATAAGGTCCAACATGTGGTGGAGATAATGGGTAGAATTTCCTACTTTCTGAAAAAAACCCATCGAGTCTAATATTGAATTAAATGCCATATTAAGGCAATCACTAGCTACATCTACATGTATATTAAAGTCCCCTACTGTAATTATTCTGATTTCAGCACTAAATCTGCTAAGAATTTGGCAAATTTGGATAAAAACTCTAAGTAGACTGAGGGAGGATGATAAACGATGGCAAATAAAATTGGGTTTAATCTAAAATTGCTAACATGCCCAATACTAAGGACCAGGCCCTTAAAGGAATTATAACGTGTTTTTTGCTTTACATTAACTAGGAATTTGGAATGGTACATTGTCGCTTCTCCTCCTCCATAACCAGAACTTCTGGGATTTTGACAGTTTAAATAACCAGAGGGAGTTAATTCATTTAAACCAACATAATCCTCTTGCCCTAACCAAGTCTCTGTAAGGGATATTAAATTAATCTGATGATCAATTAACAGATCATGGACTAGCAGAGACTTGGGAGTTAGAGACCTATATTTAAAAAACTGCATAAAACATGCAAGTTAGGTTAATTGGCATCAAAACTGGGGATTCTAAAATTGTTATTAAGTATGACTGTGAGAGTGAATGGTTGTCTGTCTGTCTGTGTTGGCCCTGCGATGGACTGGCGATCTGTCCAGGGTGTACCCTGCCTCTCGCCCAAAGATGCTGGGATAGGGTCCAGCCCCCCCCCCCCCCCCCGCGACCCGAAAAGGATTAAGCGGAAGAAGATGAATGAATGAATTTAATTTTTAAATTATGAGGAGGAACAGAGGCCAAGTCATTAAATTTAGAGGCTTCATGTTTAATTTGAGTTTTACCAGCTTTTTGTTTAATCACTTTGGGATGCTTATACATTATATTTTTATTAACTTTGGAGGGAGCAGACAATGATTCTGTGATGGGGAAGACAGGGGCTAAGTTGAGGGGTGGCGGATGAAGAGGAGCTGCAGAGAGGCGTGTAAGACTGCGACTCTGCTTCCTGGTCCCAACTCTGAGTTGTCAAGGTTTTGGAAATTTGGATAAAAATGATGCCAGATTATTAGATAAAAGAGACGCACCATCCAAAGTGGGATGGATGCTGTCTTGTCTAATAAGACCAGGTTTTCCCCAAAATGAGCTCCAATTGTCTATGTAGTCCACATCGTTTGAGGACACCACACACACAGCCAGTGGTTGAAGGATGACAAGCGGCTAAACATGTCATCACTGGTCAGATTGGGGAGGGGCCCAGAGAATACTACAGACGCAGACATCGTTTTGGCAAAATTCCACACCAGTTCCACACTAAGTTTTGTGACTTCCGACTGCCGGAGTCAGATGATGTTAATGCCGGCATGGATAACTGGACTCGGACTGCTGGAGTCCGAGTTCCACCCTATGCAGGACATACTGGATGCACTGAGGAGCTCATTTAGCAGCAGACTACATCATCCCAGGTGCACAACCGAGAGGTTTCGTAGGTCCTTCCTACCAACGGCTGTCAGACTGTACAACCTAAGCAGGGCTGCTCGCAGAGATAGCAAAAAGACGTAACAAACTAATAGTTTTTTTTGTTTGTTTTTTTTTGTTTTTTTTTGTTTTTTGAATGCAAAAGATGCAATAGACTTACACAATGGTCCTCTCCGGCATACAACTAGGAACATACCGGTCGCTATGGAGGGTGAGAATATGTATGGGCACATAATCATACCATGTAGGATAACTAAATAGACGGTTATGCTGTTTCATCCCACCTAGCAACAATGCTCTGCACTGTGTGTGTTTATATATTTACATATTTATTCCATCTAGCTACAATGCTCTGCACTGGGTGTGTTTATATTTATATATCTATATATTTATTCCATCTAGCTACAATGCTCCGCACTGTGTTTTTATATATCTACATATTATTCCATCTAGCTACATTGCTCCGCACTGTGTGTGTTTATATACTTGCATATTTATTCCACCTAGCTGCAATGCTCCATACTGTGGGTGTTTATATATTTACATATTTATTCCATCTAGCTACAATGCTCTGCACTGTGTGTTCATATATTCATATATTTATTCCATCCAGCTACAATGCTCTGCACTGTGTGTCTGTGTGTGTGTGTGTGTGTATATATATATTTTATAGTAATATGTACATATGTATATTAGCTGCTCTTGCTTGCTTGTTTTTTCTTGCCTTCTGATTGTTGCTCTGAGTGTTGCTATCCCTGTGCTGTTGCAATCCTGGAATTTCCCCGTTGTGGGACTAATAAAGGCTTATCTTATCTTATCTTATCTTATAACAATTGTGGAGTATTTACAGTTACTTTTAGCCAGCATTTTCAAATTTAACTCAATGTTGCCTGCTCTGGCCCCGGGAATGCATTTGACTATGGCCACTGGAGTCTCTAGGTTCACGTTTCTGACTATAGAGTCACCAATGATGTTTCTTCCTCAGCGGGAGTATTGCTGAGTGGGGAAAAACGATTAGAAACATGAACAGGTTGGTGGTGAACCGGGGGCTTGCGACTATGCTTCCTTCTCACTGTCACCCACCCACTCTCTCCTGGCTGCTCAGGAGAGGTAGAAGCCGGGGGACAGCTAACAGGCCCTATGCTAGGGAGCTCCGCTGCAGCTAAGGGGAGTCCGTCATAATTAACTGGCGCTGATGGTGTTTCAATGCAGCAAAGCCGGGATTCCAAATCACACAACCTCACCTCAAGCGCCTCAAAAAGACAACATTTATTACATTAACCATTATCACTAAAAGAGGCCGAGGTGTAGCTAAACAGCTGACACAGAGAGCACACTAGAGGAGAAGGGGAACGAGAGCTAGTAGCCATAGTTAGAGGCTAACCCAAAGCTGACACAAACACCGATGAAAGGTGAACAGAAGGCAAAAAAATTTGGTGACACAGAGTGCACACACAGGTGCAAGAGGCTTGTTAAACAGAAGTGAGAGGTGACGTCAGATGGGGAAAAAAAAGTGATTAAAATACAATTAAAGGCAATAATCCTCAGGAGAGTGAGGAGAGCTAACCACAGAGCAAACCACACTGACAGCCAGCAACACAGGAAATGATAATACGTTACCACAGGAAGTGTCCAATCCACCACAGGAAGCGTCCAATCGGACGCACATTACTCAAAAAATAGTCAATGAAAATTTCAGGGAAGGTTGGAAATGGGCCCATGAACAAAGGATTAGTTTTTGGTGCTGAACCGGATCATTGTGTGGATCCAGGAATTTTTAAAAATGTTTATATATTAATGCTGCACTTTTCATGTACTTCCTCTTTAAGACGTGCCCATGGTGTTACGTGCACAGCCACATACGTCCCTCACCCTGGATACAGCACACTCTTACCGCTGTTTCTGAAGCACCAAACACTGCAGAAAAAGTAAAACAGCTTTGAGTGAAAAGAAACGTGGTCTCCATCCATATAGTACGTGATGATTGACTCTTGATTTCATCTGAAGATGCCACGAAAGAAAAAGTCTATTCATCCTCGCATGTTTCAAGCTGTTTAACCTTGACTCATATCAGAAGCGCCTTCAAACTTTTCATCAGCCATTCAGCCTCTTTAAAGGGTAGAAAAATGCTTCTGTCTAGTTTGGTATCATTGGGCCTCATTCATGAAACATGATTAGAGCGGATTTGGTTGTCAACAGTTCGTCGAGGGAAATTTACAAATGTTTCACCATTCAACAAAATGTGTGTAGCACCGAACTTTTACTCCTGCCTCCGACCACTTGTGGAGTGTGTAAATCTAAATGCACCTAAATATACAGTACAGTAGCTTGTCATTACCACAGATTTCAACTTAAATAACCTTAAACTGTTCTGTCATGTTCACAATAAGCAAATGCCTGTAAAATTTAAACATGACTGAAAATAGCCCATAATAGATCAATATATTTAAGCTTCAGATTAGATTTCTTAAAAGTTTGGGTGAGTTAATTAAATTAACTTCATAGTCTATCCGTTGTTTAGGCTATGTTTTAAATTAAAAACATGAAAACTGAAAGCTGAAGTGCACAAAAATGTTTCATTATATGAAAATGCCTTTTGTTTTTTTCATAATTGGACTTCAGTTAAAAGGCAAGTTTCACCCCTTTTAATTATGGACTAAGTCACTCTGTTCTTAAATATCCACCTTAAAATAATATGCTGATTATTCTGATTAATAATAATTTCCCACTCTTTATCCTGCACTTTTAAATGAGCAAAAACGCTACAGGGAGTATCTAAATGTATATGAGTGAATTAAACACCAACATTTCATAGGCCTAAACTTTTGAAAACATTTCTCATTCTGGAAAATAAGACACTTCAGCCCGGTGCTTAATTTGTTAAAATGACTTCAAATCACAACAATACAGAATCACTGATTTATTCAAATTTTACTTATTGAGCTTAAATTAACTTTCTTGATTTCTTTTCACATTTCATTTTATCAGGATACACTGTATCCTGATAAACCGAGATAAAACCAAGATTTGTGTCATGCATAAAACCAAGATTTGTGTCATGCTGTATCGGATACAGCATGACACAAATCTTGGTTTTATGCAGCGTTTGTAAGTTATCAGTAAAAATGTGATTTATGTGCAAATCTACTAACAAATTTATTAACGTTTCATGATTGAGGCCCGTTTTGTGGACCACACTGAACATGGACCACAGAAAGTAAGGCGAGAGTTGTCTGAGGAGCTCAGAAAGAAGATTACAGGTAAAGGCTATGGGACCATCTCCAAGCAGCTTCATGTCTCTGTGCCCACAGTTGCCAACCTCCCAGGACGTGGACCCAAGAGGAAATGCAATCACTGGTTGATCAGAAGAATAGTGAGTACTGTAGAAAAATAGCTTAGGAAATCATCCAAAGCCGTTCAAGCTGAACTTCAAGGTCAAAGTATGTCACTTTCTGTCACATTTTGAACAATAATGGGCTTGATGGAAGAAGACCAGGAGGGTTTCACTGTTGACAGAAAAACATTAAAAAGCCTAAATGCCAAAATATGTGCTGATAAGCCCCAAAGTTCCTGGATCGTTGTCCTTTGGACTGATGAGAAAAAACTGGGGCTTTTTGGCCAGTTACATCAGCTCTATGTTTACAGAAGAAAAACTTAAGCTTTAAAAGAAAAGAACACCATACTTACTGTGAAACATGGAGGGGGCTCGGTTTTGTTTTGGGGCTGATTTGCTACATCTGACACGGGGAACCTTGAATCTGTACAGGGCACAATGAAGTCTCAAAACTACTGAGAGATCCTGGAGCAAAACATATGAGGGAGGGCTGAAAAGTTCATAGGCTGAAAAGTTCATAGTGGTCAAATTTGACCAAATGTGGTTTATTTTTCAACCGCATGGATCCAAGCGCTGCAATAAGAAGAAGATGGAAGATGGAAGAAGTGTGTGGAATGAAAGGGAGACTATGTTGAAAAATAAACCACATTTGGTCAAATTTGGCCACTGTGAACTTGTCATCCCCCCCCTTATACTGCCCGATTTCAGAAAGCTCAGCCTCAGTCACAGCTTGTGGGTCCTCCAAGGGGATAATGACCCAAAGCATACAGTTAAAGGCATCAAGAATGGCTGAGAAGACACACTGGACTATTCCTACAAGGCCCTTCATAAATCCAGATCTTAATCCGACTGAGCATCTATGGAAAGATGTGAAAATTGCAGTGTGGAGACGCCACCCTTCAAACCTGGGACAGCTTGAGCAGTCTGCACAGGAAGAGCGGGCAAAGCTAGCTGCTCGCAAATGCAGACATCTCATTGTGAAGTACAGAGATCATGCCACAAAATCTCAAATTAATGGTACCACCTTGTGTGTCCATGCTATTTTAATGAATCAATAATCAAAACCAAAGTCTTTTGTGTTAAATATGATATAAACAATAAGGCATACAATTAAACTTGCATCAAGTTATATTAGAGGTAGCTGTGTTTTTTTGTTTTTGTGGAAGGGTACCAACAAATTTGAGCATGTCTATAGAAATACAATTTACTGTTGGGCAAATATGGATATTAATTCTACTAATAGCTTGTCAGTTTACTGGGGAAACTATCAAAACTGTGCAGCTGACTATTGTTTGAAAATAAAGACAGAAACATTGAGAAGGTTTTCAGAAACTCACTGTAAGTAATTAGATAATTAAAGAGTCATTTTCTCACCGTTTACAACTAAGCTTCAATCTAACAACAGGGAAGTGGAAATAATAACTATCTGAGAAATGTTCAGTTTGTAACTGAACTTTAACAACTATACTTTCTGCACACCTGACTATCTGGTGACGCTAATGAGCTCATAGTTAAACCCAAATCGTCGGCCAACAAAAAGAGCTGAGCAACTGAACGCTGCTGGAGCTCTCCCGCTCAGGCCTGCGAAATGGGATAGTCTTTGATGGAAAAAAGTCTGTTGTAAACACCGCTGTCAGGGAGCGCTGACAGCCGCAGCACAGCATGAGACGTTGTGTGCGTTTTTCCCCCTCATTCCTGTTCCGTTCCAAAATGATCACCGGCCAACAGATCACTGGGCTTTTTAGGAAAACCACCAGGGAACGAGATTACCAAAGCCATGATGAGCTGCTATTTGGAGTAGCTTTCAGGTTAACTGCAGGTAAAAAGAAAGGATTTCTTTGAGGATTTGCCCCACAAGAGCAAACATTAGACATGACACAAAACCTGCAGGGCAGATGGATTACCATTTTAGTCCAGTCGGGGAGTCTTTTCTCTTTTGTCTTTAAAAACTGAAGTCATCACCAAAGAGTCCTGTCCTTAGGCTTGGTACTGTCAGAATGTGTGATATAATGTTGATGAAAGACCATTTTTTAAGTCTCCTCAAGCAGTAGGCTAGAAAAAACAATCATCATAGTTCGGATTTTCCTAGGCAGTCGCCATGACTTGAGGAATGGTTCGCCTGCCAGAAGTGCTAATAAGAATATTTTACTTGAACTTTCACTTAATAGTACCGTTGATACTGGGTGAAATCGGTGAAGTCATTCTGAATCCTCAACTCCTTCTTAACTTAGGTATAGTGCCAGTTGCCAGAAGTATGCCTCAAAAGTCCCACTTCACAGGTTGTAGAATTCAAAGTCTGGTGTCCAGCTGGGAAAATCCCACCTCAGAGAACTCTTGGAATGTACCATCACTCTCACCACATGATTTTTCACTGCAAAAAGTGAAATCTAAGTAAGATGAAATAACTTAAATGACTTAAATAATGGCTATTCATTCATCTTCTTAATCACTTAATCCTTCTTTGGGCAGGAGGGGGGGTACACCCTGGACAGATCATCAGTCCATTGCAGGGTCAACACAGACAGACACACAACCATTCACTTTCTAATTCATATCGAAGGACAATTTATAACAATTTGATGCCAATTAACCAGACTTTTAAAAATCTTTATTGAATGAGTCAATCTCATTGATATATGAATCTGTTTTACAAGAGAGGCCTGAGAACAAGAAACAGACAAAAACAGCAGACCTGAGTAAGCAACAACAGACAAGAAAGTCAAAAACAATTGCAAGAGTCATAAAAGACATCAAATGATAAGGTTTTAAATGCCCAAGGAGAGTGAAAGTCTCAAGTGTAAGAACCTTTTGAATTCCATTCCCTTTAAAAGGTGCATAGTAATTGAAATCAGTTCTGCCAGTGTTAGTTCGTGCACGAGGAATATCTAGGGTCAAGTAATTCTGGATCATGTACTATATCTACCAGATTTAAATGACAGCAGAGATGTGAGGTATTATGGAGGTTTCAACAGAAGAGCTTTGTAAATGAATAACATAAGATGGATATTTCTTCTTGACTATAAGGAAGTTCAACCAACTATGTGATACAAAGAGCAATGATGAGTACGAAAACTGCCATTTGTGATGAAACATAATGCACTATGGTACATGGACATTACACGTAGCACTGACCAAAACTCCAGCAGCTCCACAGTCATGAATGATTGCAAACTCCATTACGGTTTCGTTTTCCGGACTAGGAATGGAGGGTGAGCAGTTTGGCAAAACCTCAGAGCTACCCTTTGCTGTCATCATCTAAAAACAATGAGATCATATTTGAATATCACACGTTTTTAGCTGACTCTTTGCTAAAAAAAAAAAAAAAACTGATTAAACTTAACCTGAAAGGCTGCTAGCATTGCGCTAGTATACTACTGGTATGGGGGACCCATGCTGTGGTATTCATCTCAGACTGGAAGGAAGGAAGAGGCAGTAAATTCCTCTGCCGGAAGAGCATGTGGGTTAAGCGGCTGGGGGACAATAGGAATTGTGATGCGAGAATGTATTGTGATGCAAGACCTCAGGCAGCAGGGGGTGTGAGGTTGTAATATAAAGAAGAGGCCCTGCAACATGAGGTCAATGTTTTTCTGATTCTGAGAGATGTGAGAGAGTGAATAAAGTTCGTCTGCTGTGAATGCTTGGCCTGATTATTCCTCTCTCCACACTACTAATAATAAGATAATACAGTATATTTTTGAAGGAGGTGTGAACACATTTCATAGACTATCAAACACACTGCAGTCTTATAATTTTATCCCATGCTGAAATGTTTTAACATGCTGCTCAAGTTTACCATAGTGTTTACCCTGCCGCCATTATCCCACAGTAGTGATGGCATCATGGCATTGCTTGGTAATGACAGTGTGTGACATCATGATGCATGCGTTTGTTCAGCATTGATAAGAGGAACTAACAACATCAGAGATGTACGATTCTGAGGGATCAAAAAATTTGGGAACCAGTTTTCAACTCCTATCCCTAATCCGTAGTACTCTTTCTTGGCATGAAACTATACTGCTGCTCACTGATTGTGACCTCTCCTTTTAACCTGGCTTCAACATCTCTTTCCCTTTGTAGTTACTACAGCTCTGAGCATCACCCTTGTTTTGATTAGGTCATTTAACATGAAAGTCTATGGGATTAACTCACTGTTACAGCCAGCATTAAGTGGCCACTTGAGGAACTGCAGTCATTTCAGCTCTCAAGGCTTCTTTGGTCAACCCTGGAGTTTGAAACCTATTCAGGATAATAAATTACAAAATAAACGTGCACAAATAAATACTGAAATTTAACAGTAAGCTGCTGTTCATGTTTTAGACCTGACCTACTGCCATCAGGCTTAGACACTGTGTCACGGTTTTATCAACACCAGTGATTATTCACACCAGTTGTTGCTTTAACACAAGTTAATGTTATGGTCAAAATGTGTCCACAAGGAGATGACCTTTAAAGAAAAAATGACCACGTCTAAATAAAGTTAAGGTTCTGACTTTCGAAGGCAGCATGTATTCCCTCCATGTTTAATACCAACACCACTGTGAGGGGAATGTTAAGCAGATCTTCTCCCGCACATGACAATCAGCGTATTATCTGCCATTAACATGCCACACATGCCAAATACCCTTGAGTGGATCTTCCAGAGAGAAAACTAATGAAAGTTACCTTGAAAAGTTCTTTCCATCAACTTCCAGCTGGTTGAGTGTGGGCAGTCGGGGACTGCTGATTACCCTCCCTACTCAGTGCACTTGGGGGGGCTAAGCACCGAGTGGCTACATCTAGTCACATCGAGCAATCTGTAAAATTACTTCTGGGCTTTGTGCTCTCATCTGCACATTTGGGCCTGAGTGCTGCTATGGCAGCTTAATCTTGATTCAGTCACTCTCCCTGACCTCCTCCTCTTGGCCTGTTCTCCCACCGAGGGGACCTGGGGCTTGACACTTGCAGGGAGATGCGGTGGATGAGGATACAGAAGCAGCCAGTATACGTTTCTCAGGGACATGGTAATCAGACTGTCACATGACCCTGTGCATAGCTTCCTGACTTTAGAAGGCAGAAGTTACTGTCAGTGTCAATGATGCCCCGTGGACAATACAAACAATGTAGAAGCACAAAATATTTGGAGTAAAAAAAAACAACAACAAAAAAACAGAAAAACCACATTGTTGTACAACTTAGCTTCCACTATGCACCACCTGTAAACAACATATACTGTATACAGTGGTGTGAAAAAGTGTTTGCCCCCTTCCTGATTTCTCATTTTCTGAATGTTTGTCACACTTAAATGTTTCAGATCATCAAGCAAACTTAAATATTCAATTCAGTTCAATTCAACTTTATTTATATAGCGCAATATCACAACAAAAGTCATCTCATAGCACTTTCAAATGTAGGATTGTGCAATTGCAATTGTAGGATACAATACACTTTTAGGATTGCAATACACTTTCAATTGTAGGATTCTGCAATTGTGGGGAAACCCCACAATTGCAGAAAGACCCCAGCAATCAGGCAATCCCCTGTGAGCAAGCACTAGGCGATGGTGGAGAGGAAAAACTCCCTTTTAACAGGAAGAAACCTCTAGCAGAACCAGGCTCAGGGAGGGGCAGTCATCTGCTGCGACTGGCTTGGGGGTGAGGGGATAGAGAAGATGAAAAAAACATGCATGTAGAGAGACATTAGAGACATTAGACAAAGATAACACAAGTAAATACAAAATGTGACCGTGCTGGCAAAATGGGTCACTTTGAGGAAAAAATCACTCCGAGGAAAAAAGTGCGCAAAAATGGACCCGGAAAAGCCAATTTGTTTATAATTTGGCTAGGTTTAAAACTCGCGTTCGATCGGTCAGGAGTTACATCTTCTGCCAAAACATATGTATTTTTAGAAAGTACGATTTCTAAGCTTTACAATGATACCAGGCAGTCACGGGGGTTTTCCCGGGACTTGCCGTTAGCAAACAAAGAAAGAGTCATGAGTTATGATTTCTCGTGCCTGCATCTTGTAATGACACGGTGTGCATTCTGACTCTTTTTGCCACAACGGGTCACAAATGCAGTTTTTAAATGAAGGTATTTATTATTAAGGGAAAAAAAAATCCTAACCTACATGGCCCTAGGTGAAAAAGTGATTGCCCCCTAAACCTAATAACTGGTTGGGACACCCTTAGCCGTTTGAGTGTGATGGTTGCCAAACTGCGACATAGCCCCTAGTGGTCAACAGTGGTAGAGATTTTTTTCAAAAAACTAGTCAGATCAGATGTCAGAACTTTCCAAGGCTATAACTTTAAAGTGGTAAGAGATAATGGCTTACTATCAATTAGAAAGATGTAGAATATGATCCAAAGTTTCAGATAGGAGTGAATTTACGCATCTAATTTGCATACAAAGACATCCGTCACTTGCCTCTGGCAAAGCGGCATCCTTTAGCGGCAGTCTAGTGGTTATTTTGTCCTCTTCCGGTCATAATAGCTTTCTGTCCTACATCCAGAAACTGTTATTGATTATTCCACCGTAATTTCGCTTTTATTCCGGGGCAGTTTATCTTATATTGACGACATTCAACCGGCAATCATCCTCCAGCCTCATGGCGCTCCAGGTACCAGCAGGTGAATTCAACGAGCCTCATGCTCCCTGTGTTATAAGAACATGTAAACATCTACCTTCATAAGATAAATAATCTCTTTTTAGAATCATAGTTGACAAATTTGGGACCAAATCCTCCGAATTTCCTCGTCCGTGGGTGATCGCGAATGTCCACAATGATAGTCCGCATCCATCTTGTGCTGTATTCTCCAAGACGACAAAGAAGAAGGAGGATTTCTTCTTCTCTGGTGTATTACGTGTCATCCATGAGTCCTCCAATGCGTGCCTGCCACCTTGTGAACTAGCATGATCAGTACAAATCCTCAGTAAAGGTGAACAGTGTTCAGGAAAGTAAAATCAGTTGACAGGCACAGCGCCGTGCTCTGCCACTAGGGGCATGCGGAATGTCACACTCAAAGGGATAACAGCAACAGCTACAATCAAGTGTTCGCAATAACTGGCAATGAGTCTTTTACAGAGCTGTGGAGGAATTCTGGCCCACTCATCTTTGCAGAATTGTTGTAATTCAGCCACACTGGAGGGTTTTCGAGCATGAACCGCCTTTTTAAGGTCATGCCACAGCATTTCGATTGGATTCAGGTCAGGACTTTGACTAGGCTACTCCAAAGTCTTCATTTTGTTTTTCTTAAGCCATTCAGAGGTGGACTTGCTGGTGTGTTTTGGATCATTGTTCTCCTGCAGAACCCAAATGCGCTTCAGCTTCACCATATTTTACTGTTGGTATGATGTTCCTTTCCTGAAATGCTGTGTTACTTTTATGCTGGATGTAATGGGACACACACCTTCCAAAAAGTTCAACTTTTGTCTCGTCAGTCCACAAAGTATTTTCCCAAGAGTCTTGGGGATCATCAAGATGTTTTCTGGCAAAACTGAGATGAGCCTTTATGATCTTTTTGCTCAGCAGTGGTTTTTGTCTTGGAACTCTGCCATGCTGGCCATTTTTGCCCAGTCTCTTTCTTATGGTGGAGTCATGAACCCCGACCTTCACTGAGGCAAGTGAGGCCTGCAGTTATTTGGATGTTGTTGTGGGGTCTTTTGTGGCCTCTTGGATGAGTAACCGCTATGGTCTTGGGGTAATTTTTGTCGGCTGGCTACTCCTGGGAAGGTTCACCACTGTTCCATGTTTTCAGCATTTGTGGATATTGGCTCTCACTGTGGTTTGCTGGAGTTCCAAAGCTTTAGAAATGGCTTTATAACCTTTCCCAGACTGCTAGAGCTCAGTTACTTTGTTTCTCATTTGTTCCTGAATTTCTTTGGATTGCAGCAAGATGTCTAGCTTTTGAGGATCTTTTGGTCTACTTCACTTTGTCAGGCAGGTCCTATTTAAGTGATTTCGTGATTGAGAACAGATGTGGCAGTAATAAGGCCTGGGTGTGGGTAGAGAAACTGAACTCAGCTTTCCAAAGATGTGATAAACCACAGTTAATTTGTGTTTTAACGGGGGGGAGGGGGGGCACTTTTCACTCATGGCCATGTAGGTTTGGAATTTTGTTTACCCTTAATAATAAACAACATTTAAAAACTGCATTTTGTGTTTACTTGTGTTATCTTTGTCTAATATTTAAATTTTTTTGATGATCTGAAACACATACAAAACTAGAAAAGCACTCAGAGTGCATACCTCCGCCAAGGCTCCTTCCATTTCTCATGGATCACCTCCAAAATGTAATGGGTTTGTGTGTAGGCCTATAGCCACTTGTGGTGAAAATTGCATCAAAGTCTGTCCATCAGTTTTGGAGTATTGTTGCCAGTTCGCCTACCAGCATGGCATTGGGGTGGAGGATGCGGTGATCTTCCTCCTTCACCGTTCTCTGTCCCACCTGGAGAAGCCCGGGAATATGGTGAGGATCATGTTCTTTGACTTCTCCAGTGCTTTCAACACCATCCAACCGATGATCCTGAAGGACAAGCTGCTGCGCGCAGGGGTGGACCAGCACCTGTCATCATGGATCCTGGACTACCTCACGAACCGGCCTCAGTTTGTGAGAACCCGGGACTGTGTTTCCGACACGATCATTAGTAGCACGGGGGCCCCCCCCCAGGGAACGGTGCTGGCTCCCTTCCTGTTCACTCTTTATACTGCGGACTTCTCACACAACACAACACATTGCCATCTACAGAAGTTCTCTGATGACTCTGCGATCGTTGGTCTCATCTCCAACGGAGATGAAGCTGAGTACAGAGGGCTTATCCAGGACTTTGTGGACTGGTGCCATCGGAACTGCCTCCAGATCAACGCGAGGAAAACTAAGGAGCTGGTGGTGGACTGCCGCAGGCATGGGCAGCCCCTCACAGCACCAGTAAATATACAGGGAACAGACATCGAGATGGTGACATCCTATAAGTACCTGGGTATTCATCTGAACAATAAACTAGACTGGTCACACAATACTGACGCACTCTACAAGAAGGGACAGCGCAGGCTGTTCCTGCTGAGGAGACTCAGGTCTTTTGGTGTACAAGGGGCGCTGCTGAAGTCATTCTATGACACGGTGGTGGCATCAGCCATCACTTTTGGAGTGGTCTGCTGGAGCAGTGGCATTACTGCAGCCGATAGGAAGAGACTGAACAAACTGATTAAGAAAGCTAGCTCTGTCCTGGGGCAGCGCCTTGATCCGGTGGAGGAGATAGGAGAGAGAAGGACGGTGGCTAAACTGTCATCTCTGCTGGAGTCCGAGTTCCACCCTATGCAGGACATACTGGATGCACTGAGGAGCTCATTTAGCAGCAGACTACATCATCCCAGGTGCACAACCGAGAGGTTTTGTAGGTCCTTCCTACCAACGGCTGTCAGACTGTACAACCTAAGCAGGGCTGCTCGCAGAGATAGCAAAAAGACGTAACAAACTAATAGTTTTTTTTGAATGCAAAAGATGCAATAGACTTGCACAATGGTCCCCTCCGGCATACAACTAGGAACATACCGGTCGCTATGGAGGGTGAGAATATGTATGGGCACATAATCATACCATGTAGGATAACTAAGTAGACGGTTATGCTGCTTCATCCCACCTAGCAACAATGCTCTGCACTGTGTGTGTTTATATATTTACATATTTATTCCATCTAGCTACAATGCTCTGCACTGTGTTTTTATATATCTACATATTATTCCATCTAGCTACATTGCTCCGCACTGTGTGTGTTTATATACTTGCATATTTATTCCACCTAGCTGCAATGCTCCGTACTGTGGGTGTTTATATATTTACATATTTATTCCATCTAGCTACAATGCTCTGCACTGTGTGTTCATATATTCATATATTTATTCCATCCAGCTACAATGCTCTGCACTGTGTGTCTGTGTGTGTGTGTGTATATATATATTTTATAGTAATATGTACATATGTATATTAGCTGCTCTTGCTTGCTTGTTTTTTTTTCTTGCCTTCTGATTGTTGCTCTGAGTGTTGCTATCCCTGTGCTGTTGCAATCCTGGAATTTCCCCGTTGTGGGACTAATAAAGGCTTATCTTATCTTATCTTATCTTAACACACTGTGAGAAGAAAAGAGCCTTGGCTGAGGTATGCATTCTCAGATCATCACCAAAATATAATGGGTTCCTGTCTAGCCCAAGAACCACCTCTGGTGAAAATTTCATCCAAATCCATCCAGTAGTTATTGTGTAATCCTGCTGCACAAATACAAACAAAGCCCTTGGTGGAGGTATGCACTCTCAGATCATCACCAAAATCTAATCAGCTGTTCCCTGTGCCATTACACACCTTTCCTGAAAATTTCATCAAAATCCGTTCATAACTTTTTGAGTTATGTTGATAACAGACAGACAGACAGACAGACAAACCCTGATAAAAACATTACCTCCTTGGCGGAGGTAAAAATGAGAAATCAGGAAGGGGGCAAACACTTTTTTCACACCACTGTATTCCGTCGATGCAAGTCGTACACAGTTACTGCATTGCTACTGGTTGGCTGTTAATATTGCGTTATGTTTTCCACAGTTCTCAGCTGTAAATGACAGATTTAGACATCTGCAGCTTGTGCAAACTGCTGCTGCCAGCAGGAAAACACCATCCAGCAGATGGCTTGTCACCCCTCACAGGCATCCATTTTCCCACCACATGTGACTTTAAGGTAGACTTGCAACAACATACCCCATAGCCGTGGTAGCCAAAAGAGTGGTCAATAATGTTACGCCATCATTGTTCAAAATTCAGAGAATTTCAAGAAATAAAAAAGAATTCTGCATCAGCCAAAGAACACGCTGCAAGATTTAAGCGTTACATTTTTTTCCTGAATAGTAGAGATGCACCGATCCAGAATTTCTGGCCACTGATATTTTGGCTCTGACATCTGCCTGTTGCCAAACACTGAGTTGATCTGATTCCAGAGTAGAACTGAAAGGTTAAATTATTCTTCACTGTGAAGAGACTGGGGCTTCTTTATGTAACATTGTGCCTCAAATAAACAATAACACAACATAACAAAATAATTTTTTTGTAAGTTGTCTGTTTTTTTCAACTGATTTAAGAAATTTTGCGCCACTGAATCCAAAAATGACATCCGTTTCTCTTGATCAGGTCAGGTTTTTATGCTAAGTTGTAAGCAGTTGTACAGCAGTTGTACAGTTGTACTGTAAATTGAATAGTAGACATTGATAAAGGTAAGTACATGTAAATTGAATGTTACATCATCATTGTTCAAAATTCAGAGAATTTCAAGAAATAAAAAAGAATTTTGCATCATATAAAGTGAAAATACCCCTACATGTAAACAAAAACGTGAAAAACATGTGGCCATAGTTCAAAAAATTGACCTGATTGAGCAAAACCAATGTGATTTTTGGATTCATCACATCAAAATTGTCCTAAATCAGCTAAAAAAAACTTAGACAATAAATTTGGTGTTGACCAGTGTAATAATTCCTAACTCTGCAATTTGCAATAAAGAGATTCACTGCAACAGTCTTTGATATGAGCACCAGTTCAGTTTCACACATAACTACACCCCAATATTATACAGCTGTACCTTTATATTCTCAATAAGGAAAAAAAAATACCTTTTATTTTTTCTGTCTTCACATGTATTCGTCATCATTTTCTAATGACATCAGCTAAATATTAGCAACATTAGCAGCACTAAGCAGAACTGAATTTGAATGGATTGGAGGTTTTGTTTCTGGTACCGATCCAGTGATCGGTGTGTAGATACATCCACAGATGTGCCGGGACACATTATCAGTGATGTTTCCTGATTTCATTGGGTGTTTCAGGTCTTGCAACATGAGATGCCTTTGCTCAGGCGACCTAGCCAGGGTCGATCAGAGCCTGCGTTATGTCCCAGCAGCACTGGCCCATGATTCAAGAGGCTCTTTCTGCAGCCTTGCTGGCAGATTTGATGGCCTTCCTCTTTGCAGCTCCTTTGATGCCAAGGAGGTTGTAGGTTTTGCAGAGGGAGCAGGCAGTAAAGCCTTGACATCCCACTTCTATGGGCTCACATAGTCGGGGAGCTTAAGCTGCTTACCAAAGTCAGTTCACCAGCCCCAGTCTGGAGCTGAAGAGAGCAGGCTGGCTGATGGTGTAGGCTGTGGTTGGGGCGTCTCTCTAGCCTTTACAAAGGAAATATTCCTTTGACTACCAACCTGCTTGTTGTTGGCCACTGTGCTGGAGATGGTCTCCAGTCATTGGTGCATCTCTATAGAGAGCCTAAGTCACGCCCCCTCTACTTCCGTATATGGGACCTTAAATTGGAAAAAAAATCTCCTTTGAAATGAATGGCAAGAGCGAAATTATCTTTTGATCCTGATCAAATTTTACCACAAGTTACACATATTTATTCATTCATTCATTCATCTTCTTCCGCTTAATCCTTTTCGGGTTGCGGGGGGGCTGGAGCCTATCCCAGCATCTTTGAGCGAGAGGCAGGGTACACCCTGGACAGATCACCAGTCCATCGCAGGGCCAACACAGAGAGACAGACAACCATTCACTCTCACAGTCATACCTAAGGACAATTTAGAATCCCCAGTTTGATGCAATTAATGATGTTTGTTAATTTAAAAGATCATTTTCCATGTAATTAAAGTTGTCAGTTGTCATATGATAACAAAGTAATATTTATTTTTTGTGAAAATGATTGGTGGACAACAACTCCCATCATCCCACATCACCAAACACGAGCATGGTGGGAGATTACAAACTTCACCTGTTTCCTGACCGATGAAAGAAGGATCCAAAGAGGAGAAAAACAACACAGAGGTGTTGTTTTGTATTGTGAGAGCTGCAGTTGATCCAGAAGACTGTTAGTTACTTCACCCTGGGCGCACTTTGAACACATGACGTCAGGTACGTGCCTCTGTGTTTGTAGTCTTTTAATTTGCATATTTTCATAACCTTATACCTTAACAGTTAGACAACAACCTACATCGTAATTTACGTGAAAAAAATTACCCTTTAAATTGAAAAACATCATATGTGTAACTCGTGGCAAAATTCGACCAGGATAAAAAGATAATTTCCCCCTTGCCATTCATTTCAGTGGAGATTTTTTCCAATTTAAGGTTCCATGTGTGAAAGTAGAGGGCGTGACTTAGGCTCTCTATTGCAGAGAAAGCTGTTTTTGCAATACACATTGCCTTAATTGAAACAAATGCATCGTAACCACACTCTGGTTGACTCTTTGCCTCACACCAAATGGTTCCTGGTTGTTTTTTCCAGGTTTTCCAGTTTTCTTTTTTCTCCATGAAAGAAAACATGCAACATCAGCATACTCCCAAAAATATTCCTCATAGGATAAAGCAAAATTTAAAAAAGTAAATAAACAAAAAACACATCATACACAGAACAATCCTGCACCAGGATCAATGCTACATCCCTAGTTCACTTCCTGTACTGTGCCAAGAAGTTGTCCAAACCCATTAAATGTCTTGGTGCAATGGCTGAAAGTGTTAAACATTACTAGGCTTTTCTGCAACACAAAAACTTCACATGTATAATCTGAAACCTTTATTTTAGACCAAAGTGCTCGCTGACAAGTGAACAAATGAGATCACGGTAATTGTCAGAGTTTTCAGCTGTATCCCATGGAGTATTGGGGCTTACTGTAGTAGTGACGCTAAAGTCAGACAGCCATGAAAAAGTTTGTAGAATCTGTCACCTTTTTTTACACTTAAACATCATAAAATGCTTATTTATCTGTGGAGCTATAATCCTCAGAGCCAATGATCACCATCGAATTAGATCTTCGTCAAAGGTGAAAACCATTCTATATGACCACCATCATAATGAGAATCCCATTAATAGTGCGGCACTCGAGACCAGAGCAGAGTGTAGAAAGTCCAAGACTTTAAAGAGTTGAGATCAAATCAAGACCACTGTGTGTGTCGGTCTTGGTCTCGACTTGATCTGGACTTCTTATCTTGGTCTTGGTACTGTCTGGTCTTGATGAGGCCTTGACTACACCACTACCCATTAACTAAGCAGGCCTGCATACCCTATTCTACAAGTTCTTTTACAGCATGGCCGCCATCTTCACATCCACCAGTCTTCACCAATGTGTCACTAATACTGAACCTTTCAGCACCTGGACTCTCTTCCAGATCAAAATGTGTCAATCCCACCACCACCCACCCCAAATACAACAAAAAAAAACCCTATTGTCTACCCTTGGAAAATATCAAATACTTCAAATAAAGCTGCAATGAGTACTAGAAACACTCCAAGAGCTTAAAGTCAGCCCAACAACACAACTTTTTTAAACAAAAATCAAAAGCTCAAGCAAGGTTTGCATTGTGTTCGACATTAAAAAGTGCACATAACTGAATGGGTAAATGCACAAAAAGTCAACCTATCACCATATCATCACTCTCAGAACAGCTGAATTCTTTGAGTGACATGTTTGTGTAGTTACATAAAAGTGAATATGTGACTATTTCCTAGGGCAAACTCGAAGCTTTGCAAAACTCGTGTTAGTAATAGAAGCAAAGAATTGTACTCACCTAATCCATATGAAGGCCAAGGAGGGTGGGGGCATGAAGGGGGGAGGAAAAGGAGAAAAATAAACACGGTTAATAAAGTGTTTAAGAAGTTTGATCTCAGACAATAAAGGATCAGCAGCAGCATTGCATAGTTTGTTTTTCTTTACTCTGCAAATGCAAAGGAAAACTAGACAGACTTTAAATAATACAACATAAAAGTATTTTTTTTTGTAAGTTGTCTGTGGTTTTTTAACTGATTTAAGACAATTTTGCGCTGCTGAATCTGAAAATGACATCTGTTTCTCTCGATCGGGTCAGGTTTTTATGCTAGGTTGTAATTAGTTGTACAGCAGTTGTACAGTTGTACTGTAAATTGAATAGCAGACATTGATAAAGGTAAGTACATGTAAATTGAATGTTACATCATCATTGTTCAAAATTCAGAGAACTTCAAGAAATAAAAAAGAATTTTACATCATATAAAGCAAAAATACCCATACGTGTAAACAAAAACATAAAAAAACATGTGGCCATAGTTCAAAAAGTTGACCTGATTAAGCAAAACCAATGTGATTTTTGGATTCAGCACATCAAAATTGTCCTAAATCAGCTAAAAAAAATTTAGATAATAAATCTGGTGTTGACCAGTGTAATTAGTCAGAACACAGGCATATCAGACTGAAAACAATATGCTTGTATTATTTGCTAAAGGTTAGCTGGGTTTACATAATTCTGATTCATTTGGGACATTCAATCTGTGACCTTCATCCATCCTTTTCAAAACTGAAGCTTAATGGATGAGCCTTTGGGCCACATCAAAAAGGTTTTCAAGGTGTTTTTTCACATCTATTTGGGTGTCTGGAGTGCCCTCCAACAGAACAAGAGCACTCTGAGGCGAGTGCAGTATCCCCCACCTCTGTTTTCTTTAAAGATCCAAGGAGAGCAGTTTTCAACTCTTCCATGTAATTATTTGAGCAGAACCAGATTATGATAAGTTTGTCATCCATGAATATACAACAAAAATAGTTGTATACAACCCATAGTTGTGGGTCAGGATCCCAAGGTGAACCTGTGCAGCAAGTTTGGTGACGCTAGCTTTACTCGTTCTATAGTAAGAAGGCATAGGGAATAGCAACATTTGACCTTTTGCACCAAAAGGTCCTGCAAAATCATCCAATCAGAGTCAAACTACCATTGTGGCATCATCAGTATATAACAAACCCTGGTAAGTTTCAAAAAAAAAAATTGGAACAAAACTGTAGGAGGAGTTGATTTCACAAAAGTGGGACAGACAGACGGTCAGACCGCCCCATGACATAATCCCCCTTCAGTCTCCACCCATCCCTTTGGTTTTTGACTGGCAGGAAATGAAAACTGAAAAAAAGAAATTAAAAAAAAACCTAAAAGAGCTGTTTTGATTTGTGCCGGCTGTGACGGGAGAACCGGGGCAACCTGGATGATACCAGCCTCTCAAGCTTCCTCCTCCATTCATATTAATGACAGTGGGAGGATCCCTGGGAATGTCCAAGCCCACACTGACAGTGCTGCTGTGGCTTGGTGATGATGGTTTATAATTGTCATTGCTATAATTCTTTTCATCCCACCAGACATCCCTGCTCCCACCTGGTTTGTGTTACTACAGCTTACTTTGTTATAGTAATGCTATAATAGGCCAGTACTTTCGGCCCTCTAGCCCAGCTTGCTAAGTGTTTTATCTGCTCCTTGTGCTAACTACAGTCTCACTGAAGTATGTCAGGGTGGTGCAGGATTTTGTACGAGGACAGTGAGATGGTGGTGAGGGTTGCTGTAGGAAATGATAGATGGATTCAAAGTGGAGGTGGGATTACATCAGGGATCAGTTCTGAGCCCCTCTTGGTTTGTTGAGGTGATGGACAGGCCTGAACACCCGATGGAAGGTCAGGCAGGATTCTCCTGTAGATTACGATGTTCAGGGTTTTCCTCTGGTAACATTTCTGGGTGGCGGCCCGCCTCACAAGAAAATTTACTGCCACGCCAAGAAGATATGAATTTAAGAAAAATATATAAAGCAATGACTTTCCACAAGCGTGCACACGAACAACGTGTGTGGCCGTCATCCACGCAGAGTTAGAAGCGCTCAGCCCACGTGAGCTTTCCAATCCAGTCAGCAGGCAGTGTCTTGCTAGCGGCAGCAGCATCTTCATGGAAAAGGAGTGAAAACCGGGAAGTCAAACATCAGAAATGGACTTTATTTGAAGAGAAACTTTGTGAAGAAGTTCGCCGTTTCTTCGTTGGTGAAAATCCTGGCCCGTCAGCACCTTGGCGCTACCTATCGGGCGGGAGTGAAACTACAAATGATGGTTGTGCGCATGAGTCAACCGCTTGGCCTGGGTAGATGAAAAAAGTGAGCATGTACAGCGCCTGCGTGTGTGCCAGGCTCGTCCAAAGCACACGTGGACCAAGGCAGACTAGAGGGGAAATGTAGCATGAATAAGGCTTGATTGTCTGACAGAAACATGAGTTTATTAAAGTACTTTAAATGCGGAAAAAAAATCAGAAGAGGTATGTAAGCACTGAGGCATTTATCATGGTTTAACCCGCTGGAAACGGCAATAATGGAAGAGTCGCTTAGCTAAGAGATGTGGTTAGAATTCAGATGCAACCGGATTCATATGAAGGGAAAGGCAAGGGGGACTACTGAATTGCTAAGGATATATTTCATCAGCCACTACAATGTTAAGTTATGTTCCCAATTATGTACCTGGCAAGTTAAGATGGCCGAAATTCACGAAGTCAATGACTTTAATCCATCAGCAGCCTTCAGACAAACTAAACGTGCCAGCATTTGGATTTCAAAATAAGGGAGGTTTTTCTTGGTGGTGAGGCGATTTATAAAAAAAAACTATAAATATATAGAAATATTATAACAGAAATAACGGCATCCTTGGTCATTTAAGTTAATTTAAATCATTAAATACAATTTTATCAATATTTTTTTCTTTGTAATGAGAGTTACATTATTGTTCTGTTCTGACTGCAAAGTTATGGTCAAAAATATAAATTGTTATGAGGAAAAAGTAAAAAAAAATACCACAGTCTGTTTCAAATTTATTTAAAAAACAGTAATGTTATTTTAAAAAACAGACAAAAATAAGCCATAAATAATCCACAAATTTATATTAAAGTTTCAAATGTACAAGAAAAGTCAATTTTACAAGAGGAAATTACAAATTTGGGAAAATGGTTTCAAATTTAGATAAATTTACAGAGAAAAGTAGAAATCTATAAGAAAATTGTTATAAATTTTGGAGAAAAACCTCAAACCTTCAAGACTGAAGTCATTAGTCAAGTTTTAAGTGGGTGCTCTTTGTACCCTTAACCAGAAATTTTTGGTTGTCTCCTTTAATTTACATGACACTTGATATTTTCTAACCTGTTTGTATACCACCATAGACAGAGAGAGAACCTGAATTAGACAGAGCTTAGAGAGGGCAAGATGAGACAGAAGAGAGGAGCCAAGGACAGGAAAGTGTTCAGGCAGAGGGTCCAGGAGCAGTGAGAGCAGAGGAAGGAGAGAAGGATGACACCAGTAAAAAGTCCAAATACAGGACGTCTGGGTGGGACCCCAAATGGCCCAATATTCCAACATTCAAGCCTTGGTTGCACAATACTTCAAATTGTAAGTTCCATATGCACGGCAGTGGCTCAGGAGGTAGAGCGGGTCGTCCAATAACCGTATGGGTGGTGGTTACAATCCTGCTTTCCCAGATATCCTGCCGTTGTGCCCCTGGGCAAGACACTTTACCCACCTTGCCTCCAGTGTCCGTAACACTGGGTATGCAATGTGTAAAAATGTTGGCCGGATTGGCAGCCACGTTTCCGTCAGCCTGCCCCAGGGCAGCTGTGGCTACAGTAGTAGCTTGCCACTACCATCGTCTGCCTGGAGTGAATGAATAATGTATCTGTAAAAAGCGTCTTTGAGTGTCTATGATAAAGCGCTATATAAATCTGATGCATTATTATATCCACAGTTACTGTGCAAAATTAAAAAAAAGAAATAAATACCCCGGAAAAAATATGTTGCCACCGCCACCAAGGTGTTTAGGCCAGAGGAAAGACTGATGTTCACAGACAAAATTGCAATATGCAGTAGGTCTGCTGTGTCAGAACTCTGCAGAAAAAAAATCCTTCAACCAGCATACCAAAGCTCAACCCACCCCTCCAAAGTCACAAGAACGCCAAGGAGTCAGTCCATATTGGGATGTGTTCTTTTGTGAGCTCCCTCCGCTGACTTGTAGGATGCGATCATGCCACCGTGCACAGGGGGACGGGGAAAACAATCCATCTCTATGCACCGTGGCATGGAAAGAGATCTCTAATCAAGTGAACAAGCTGGGGCTGTAAGGGTGTCAGGACATCTGCTGGCATACATTATCTCAATTCCCGCCATAGTCAACTCGTCGGCAGCAGCCTAAAAAGGTCAGCGGCGGGGGGAAAACGTAGGCTTCCGAGTCATGGCTGTGATGGAGAGGGCCAGCAAAAGTTCAGCTACATCAGGAATCGAAAGCTTTATGCCTGCTTATTGACAAAAGGTCAAGGTAACTAAACTATCCATGGGAAAAGGTTACGCCAGTCTAACGAATACAACTCATGTCATTTCCATAGGCTTACAAGCATGCATAACTTATAGAACTGGATGCGCATCGCTACATATATGCTTGTTTAATGAGACAGCAAACCCAATTCCCCCCCCCCCCTCCCAAAAAAAGATTCTTTGCATTTCATTCAGCAAACACTAGCTGTGTCATGTTCTCAGCTTGATATTAACTATGCAAGATATCTGATGTTTTGGTGCAGAATGAATTAATAATTTTGGCCCATGGTCAGATTTATACTTTAAGAATTGAGGCTTCAGCTGACCTTTGATACCAGTCTGGGCAAAGTAAGGGGGGGAGGGCTGCACGCGTGGGTGAGAGCCCGGATACACTGGAGTGAAGAGATCAGACTCAATAATTCCTGGAATAATCTATGGCATGCATGAACGGCAGCAAACCACAGGCCCCTTTTCTTGGATGGCCTCACGTGGACGCCCACCATGTCCCTCGTTCAGATGACTTCACGACTGAGCAGCGCTCCACAGAAGTTGTCTTTTCTTGGGGAAGTGAGGCTGGTGCCACAGTTGCACAAGCATTTCATCTCCACACAAACAGACCTAGAGATATTCAGCTTCAAACTCTCTCTTTCCCCTCAGATTTGTTGCCAAATGTTCTCCCCACACTTTCCCCCCGTAGCTAAATGAAGAGGAGACATTTTATTTGTTTGGCTCGCGGAAGATAATGGTTTTACTTTTTTTCTATGAATATAAAACACGACTGCTTTGCGGGCATAAATCAAATTATGCATTCAAACACCAAACATTTGCAAGGATTATGTAATATTTTCTGATAGAATGAGAGCAAAATGACGACTTTTCTTTTAAGATTTACCTTGATGTATGTGTTGCATTTTTAAAATACCTCATCCAAAACTGAAAAATACCTCATCAAAAAATTGTTACTCTACCAATATATCCATATCTCTTTTCCTAAATGTTGCAGCAGTTTATCATACTGTGCAGATTCTCAGATTCTGGGCTGATTACTACAGGTTTGCAAGTACTAAAACATGTGCAGCTCATAGCACCTGCAAAAAATGGAGCAAACACTTTACTTATGCCGCTTTCAAACTACAATTGGTGAGCTACAGGCACAGGTGCCATTAGCATAAATTAACACCTCAACACCCCTTCCTGCCCTTTTTCAGACTTCAAGGAGATGTGGGTCTGAGTTCCAGCTGATAACAGTCCACTTCCCAGGATATCAAGTTTCATGTCCTCGCATCACTGATGTCACACGGATACGCTGGTCAACCCAGAAGTTGGTGATGCCGGTGTTGGTTATAGATGTGCTCGAGTTCTCAAATCGGCTTGGGTCTTTTGCCTTTTAATGATGTCACACAACATGATTGGCTGTATGGTTATTTTGATGATGTAGTGCAGGGTCAACAACTGGCAGACTCAGTCCGGATCTGGACCCCGAGAGTCCGGACCCCAAAGACCTTTGACACAATTTGGGGAAAAGGGAGACCGTTTTATTTTGGTGGGGAAAAAAAAAGCGGAACTGAACTGCTGCATCGGCAACTGCCTGACGGATTATGGCATGAGCCCTTGGTTGCTCTCTTCCTGCTGCAGACTCCCCTCTTTGCTGTCCCACGAATGCCACTCTCTGCTGAGACTCTGCAGCTCCAACCGTTCAAGAGAGTCAGCAAGTTGCAAAATCAGGTTCGCTGCAGGCACATCCCGGGGCGCCACCCCCCCCCCCCTTCCCGCCCCATGCACACACACACAAGGCCGACAGCCAGGGACATCCAACCGGACAGACCGTTTCAGGTCTGTATCCACAAAAGAAGCACTGTTGTCAAATGAATGTATTTACCTTCTTCCTCTATTCTGCAGAGAGTAGTCCATGCTGGAATCCAGAGGTGAGGTCGCTGGTTATGGAGGCTCTTTTCGTAGCCTCCGCTATCACTTAAAAACTCTGTAAAAGCCCTGTGTGTTACTGAACATAAAAAGTTCCACCTCACCCCTCCCTGTAACCATAGAGTTACAGCTCCATCCATGCTGAGTTTACTGTTGAGATAAAAAAAAATTTTTTTTTGAGGAATTCTGTTGTGTGGAATTATATCTTGTGTCCTGGAATTATGTTTTGTGTCCTGTTTTTTTTTTTTTTTTTTTGGGGGGGGGGGTTGTCTTATGGTGCTTTCACACCTACATGCTTTAGTTTGTTTCAATCGAACTCAAGTTTGTTTTCTCCATTAGTGTGGTTTGTTTTGCCTGGTGAGAACACAGTAATCGCACTCAGATGCGCACCAAAGGAACCGTACCGAGACCTCCTGAAGGAGGTGGTCTCGATTCAAATCAAACTGGCAAACTCTGGTGCTGTCCTGCAGGGAGAAAGGACCCATACTAAAACAGGGCCAGTGGCAAACTGTAAAACATTTTATGACACTGTACATACCTGATGGATCTTTGAAAATATCTGTGGCTGAGCATGTCACGGTTCGGGACGATTAATGAACGTTAAGTTATTTTCCATCTGCAGCCGCGCTTCATTTTCAAACTGTACAATTTGCCGAAAGTGGCAAATGCACGTATGTAATGAACAATAACCAGGGCGATGAAACCCCTCTAGATTATGCTCCGATTTGTATTATTTTCTCCCCAGAAATGCATGAATACACAGTAGTCATCCTACTTTCTGTATTTACCTTTCCAGTTTCTCTGACTAATAAGAACAGAGAATACTCTGAAGTAAGTATCGCGGGATTTAACGTGACGCAGTTTGGTCTGCTTGAATTTTTGCCTGTGTGAAAGGGAACCGAACCAAGGAGAAAATGATACAAAGTAACAAACATGTTCACTGATTTGGACCAATGTAAATGAATTTAGGTGTGAAAGCACCCTTAGTTTGAATCAGTTTTTTCTGCACTGAAAATATTGTACAGAGGTGGACTTTTTGTGATTTTTTTTAAGATAGTAATCTTTTTTTTTTTAAATGCAATACAATTTAGTTTGTGTTCTCCTGTCAAACAGTTTCAGGATTTTAGATGTAGATTTTAGAATTTTAGACCTAATTTTTTGGAGTCTGACACTTTTAGTATTCTCCTGTATCATAAAACTTTATATTACATTTTGTTTGAAATTGAACAAAGAATTGATTTTAATATTTTTTTTTTGTTTAAGAATTAATACAGAGCTAAACCCAGCTAAAACATGGGCTTAATAAAATAATATGTGAAATCAAGTTAAATGATATTGGCCTGTCTGTAGACAGCTGTGGTCTTCTGAAAGAACGTAAATGAAAGTTCTTAAAAGTACATTTACATCCATGTTTTTTATTTAACTTTTATTTATATTGGGTAGGTCCACTGAGAGGCAACCTCTCTTTTTCAAGGATGCCCTGTTCACACTCAGACCAGGAAGCTGCCCAGTACAACCACAGACTGACCTGCGGCCACTGAGCAGCTCCACTGGAGCAGTTGGGGTTGAGGATCCTGCTCAAGGGCACCACAGTGGGGCTAATGAGGGTGGGGCAAACACTGCTATGTTATCTGTCCCACCCAGATCTAATCCTGCCAGTCCAGGGATCGAACCCACGACCCTCCACTCACCAGTTCACATCCCTAACCAATAGGCCACCACTACTCACCATGTGTCAGATTTCTGTTCCATTTGTTTTAATAAAATATGTTGGAAGTAAATTCATGGGTCATTGCCAAATACTTTGCTTTAAAAGGGCCAAGTTGTCACACAGTGGGAGGGAAAAAATCTTGAATAGAAAAAAAAATATGTGTCAAGATGTATTGAGAATGGTTTTAGAATCAAGTCAGAATCATAATTGAATCACGAGGTGCCTAAAGATTCCCATACCTAGTTTGGACCTTGGCTGGGAGGAGGACTGACTTATCAGACCTTTTGCAGTTCTATTTGGCGACCCTTGATGTAGTGTATTGTGACTGGCTGTCTGTTCAAACGTTCATATTTGTAACTGCTGAAAAAAATATTTCATTCTAAACATTTTCTTTTGTCTCTATAATAATCAGAACTTGTGTTGTTTTCATCTTTTTTCATCATTTACCAATTTATTTATTTAGCGAATGCAAAGTCCTTAAGCCAAGCAGTTGCCTCCTGGTTTGCTGTATGGAGGGTGTGTAATCCTCCTTCCAGTCTTTGGAGTGGGCAAACCTCTATGATGTGTTCCATAGTTTGCTCCTCTCCACATGCGCACAGTGGGCTAGGGCTACTGCCCCATCTGTGAAGGCTGGCCAAGCAGGGGCCATGTCCAGTCCTGAAGCGATTGAGTGTAGACCACTGTCTCCTTGGGAGGTTGGTGCCCGGGACCTGTTGGTTGGGGTTTATCACCAGCTGTTTGTTTGGGACCTCCTTGGTCTCCCATTCCTCTTGCCAAGCTGTCTGGATGGTTAAGTCAGCTGGGGGAGGGTTTTTCCAAATTGGCCGTCTGGATGAAAGTCGAGCAGTGGGTGGGGTGTAGATATCTGCATGGATTGGTAAGTGAGGAAAATCTTTAACTTTTTGGAGCATCCTTTGAGTTACATGCTGCTCGCCGGATGTGTGGAGGGGCTATGTTTGACAGTACAGAGAGCCAGGGGAGTGGTGTTGAGCGGATTGTTCCAGTTATAGTTCTCATGGTTGAGTTGAGCTGGGTGTCTACATGGTGTGTGTAAGATGACCTGGACCAGACAGGGGCACAATATTCTGCTACAGAGTATGAAAGGGCCAGTGCTGAGGTGCGCAGGGTGGAGACTGCCGCCCCCCATTTTGCACCAGCGAGCTTGCAGAGCAGGTTGTTTCGTACTTTCACCTTAGCAGCCGTCCCCTTTAGATGTTCCTTGAAGGATAAGGTCCTATCAAGGGTCACTCCAAGATAAGTTGGATTTGGGGCATGCTTAAGCTTGAGTCCGCTCAGGTGGATGTTTAGTTCTCTGGCAGCTTTTGCATTGTGGAGATTGAATACACTGGAGACGGTTTTTGCTGGGCTGGTTTTAGGCGCCAGATTTTGCAGAACTGGTCCAGTTTAGCAAGATCTTCCGTGAGCACCCGTTCCAGTGGTTCAAAGTCTGGTGCTTGGAATGCCAAACAGATGTCATCTGCATAGATGAATTTGCGGGATTTTGTAGTAGGCAGGTCGTTTATGTAGAGGTTGAACAGAGTTGGAGCTAGAACTGAGCCTTGTGGGAGTCCGTTTTTCTGCATTCTCCATGCACTTGTGTTCTGACTAAGGTGGACTCTGAACTTCGGTTGGTCAGCAGGGTTTTTATAATTGCTGTTGCCCAAGCAGGGATCGCCTTTATAAGTTTCAGGAGGAGGCCTTTGTGCCAGGACCGTATCATAGGCGGCTGTAAGATCGAGAAACACAGCCCCTGTCTTCAGTCTGCTCTCGAAGCCATTTTCAATGAAGGTGGTTAGGGCCAGTACTTGTTCTCCTGTACTGCGGTCCTTGTGGAAACCTGCTTGATCCACACTTAGAATATCCTCTATTTCTGGGGAAATGCGTTGCAGTATTAGGCGCTCCATGATTTTGTAAGGAACGCTGAGTAGGGAGATTGGGCGGTAGCTTGCTGGTAGTTTGTGGTCTTTGCCAGGTTTTGGGATGGCAATGACCTTTGCTGTCCGCCATTTCTTTGGGATCGAGTTCGTTTGTGTGATCCTTGTGTAGAATTGTGTCAACCAGGTTAGGGCTCGGGGGCCAAGATTTTTCATGAATTCTGGGAAGATGTTATCGTATCCTGCTGCCTTTCCACATTTCAGGCCCTGTAGGACTTTCTCCAGTTCAGCAGCCTCGAAGGGTTCAGGGTTCGTTTCCTCTACAGGCATTTTTTTGGTGTTTTTTTAGCTCAGTTGTAACTGCTCTTCTGGTGTCTTTGTCTTGGGGTGCTTTGGCGATAGTCAGTAGGTGGGATGCAACTTGGTTGGGTGTGACGGATGCTCGGCTTTGGCTAGGGGGCTTCTGTGCAGCTCCTAGGCGACGGATGAGGCTCCAACATTTCCTGCTAGAGTGCGTAAAGCTCCGGTCAGCAACTGTCTCCTCCCATTTCTTTCGCCGGGCTGTATTTAGCGAATCAATGAGATGGTCTGCTATCTCTGGGTCCCCTGATGTTTGATAGGATTGTAGGAGGGCAGCACTTTCTCCGTCCAAACATGGGACATAGAGGGGTCGGTAGCCTCGTGGGATTGCAGTATGGGCAGCCTTGAAGATTGCGCTGCAGAAGCGGTTGTATGCTTCATCTACAGTGATGGAGTGGAGTGGGATGGTAACAACGCTCCGGTCCAGAGTTTCACTGAATTTCTTCCAATTTGGCTTTGCGGAAGTTCCAGCGCATCTTCCTTGGGCTGTATATAACTGGAAGTTGTAGGCCAATGTGTACAAGCAGGGGCCGGTGTTGGCTGTGTGGAAAATCATCAAGAATGAGGATCTGTGTAGGATATGGCTCCCCATTCAAAGAGCTGACCCAACACAGGTCAGGAGAATAGTCCTTCTTCCACCTAGCAGAGTGGAAGGTTCCTCTTTGTTTGGGGTCGTATATCAAAGCAAGGTCAATACCTTGGTCTTTTACCAATAAAAGATGCTTATCTATCTGTCTATGGCCTTATCCATACATACACATTTTTTAAAAAAAACGCAGCTGTTTATACTTGTTTGGTGAGCTCTGAAAATAACTTTGAAAAACTCCTTCCAAGGTGAAGACTTGCACTGACTTTGGCAACAGATGTCTGCACACTGGATAACTAGTTGTCATTGGGTGTTTCCATGGAAAGGTTGGGCCAAGGTTGTCCTGCTATTTTAGCTTTGTTAATGGGACTTTTTACATGTTTGCACATACTAGTGGATCTCAGTATGCTAGAATACTGTCGAAAAAGGTAATTTTTTTCAGTATATTTCAAAAAGATAAACTCTCATACAGTATATTCAATATTGATTGCAGAGAGGTTGCAAATTTCATAGATTTTCCTTAAAAAAATTGAAAATATTAGCAAATCGATTATTAATTTTAATTATTTTTTATTTTTTATTTTTTTTTCCGGTTCCGGCACCACACGAGTTGGCTGCCTTTTGCAACAGCGGCTCAATTCTGAGTCTTTTTATCTTCCTTCTTCTTTCTGATCCGGTGATAACTTTCTGATCCGGCACACCTTTCACTCTATATATATCACGGACACACAGATCGCCCCAAATGTCTCCCGAGTCAGCGGACAGAGCCTCTGTTTACAGCAGGAGACGATACAGCAGGGAAGAGCAAGCTAGCACTCAACCGCCACCTGGTGCTAACGGAGAAACTCGACATACCGGGGAACTGAAGCGAAAACGACGCGGGTGCCGGGCTGGAGTTTAGGCGGCGTGCAAGAAATATAAGACAGAATAATAAAGAGCGATGGCAAGAACCAAGCAGACCGCCCGTAAATCTACTGGAGGAAAAGCCCCCCAGGAAGCAGCTGGCCACCAAGGCTGCTCGAAAAAGCGCTCCGGCCACCGGCGGAGTGAAGAAGCCTCACCGTTACAGGCCTGGTACCGTGGCTCTGAGAGAGATCCTTTGCTACCAGAAATCCATGGAGCTGCTCATCCGTAAGCTGCCCTTCCAGCGCCTGGTGAGGGAGATCGCTCAGGACTTCAAGACCGACCTGCGCTTCCAGAGCTCCGCCGTCATGGCTCTGCAGGAGGCCAGCGAGGCCTACCTGGTGGGTCTCTTCGAGGACACCAACCTGTGCGCCATCCACGCCAAGAGGGTCACCATCATGCCCAAAGACATCCAGCTGGCCCGCCGCATCCACGGAGAGAGAGCTTAGACTTTCTGCTACACATCCACCAACCACAATGCTCCGCACTGTGTGTCTATATATATATATATATATATATATATATATATATATATATATATATATATATATAATTATAGTAATATGTACATATGTATACAAGTAGCTCTTGTTTTTCTTGCCTTCTGATTGTTGCTCTGAGTGTTGCTATCCCTGTGCTGTTGCAATCCTGGAATTTCCCCATTGTGGGACTAATAAAGGCTTATCTTATCTTATCTTAATTAACCATATTAATCCTAATAAAAAGCTCATATCACTCCAAATCAATAATTATCATTATAAATTTCAAATCATTGTTTAAGGTCCAATGCTGATTATAGTACTGAGTGAATGTGTAGGAAACTACATGTTTGAGGTTTTAATTGTGTTTTTTGATATGTTTTAATTTGTTTAATATTAAAAGATATACACAGATTAAAACAACACAAGTTCTGATGATTATAGAGACAAAAAAATGTTCATAATACAAATATTAACTCTCACATTATTTGTTTTAACAGCCAATCATATTGTGTGACGTCATGAAAAGGTGCAGGACCCGAGCCGATTTGAGAACCCGAGCACATCTACGACCTACACTGGTGCTAGGACAATGTCTCAATGTTATTTTGTGTAGTGATGAAAATATTGAAAAATGCCACAGACACACTTGTGGAGACCCTGACCATGAAGTGTTGTAGGAGGTACAGTGGTGTGAAAAAGTGTTTGCCCTTGCTGATTTCTCTTTTTTTTTCTATGTTTGTCACACTTAAATGTTTCAGATCACCAAACAAATTTGAATATTAGAAAAAAAAATAACACAAGTAAACACAAAATGCAGTTTTTAAATGAAGGTGTTTATTATTGAGGGAAAAAAATCTTGAGGGAAAAAAATCCAAACCTACATGGCCCTGTGTGAAAAAGGGATCGCTCCTAAACCCAATAACTGGTTGGGCCACCCTTAGCAGCAACAACTGCAATCAAGTGTTTGCAATAACTGGCAATGAGTCTTTTACAGAGATGTGGAGGAATTTTGGCCCACTCATTTTTGCATAATTGTTGTAATTCAGCCACATTGGAGGGTTTTCGAGCATGAACCGTCTTTTTAAGGTCATGCCACAGCATCTCAATCGGATTCAGGTCAGGACTTTGACTAGGCCACTCCAAAGTCTTCATTTGGTTTTTCTTAAGCCATTCAGAGGTGGACCTGCAGGTGTTTTTTGGATCATTGTCCTGCTGCAGAACCCAAGTGTGCTTCAGCTTGAGGTCACGAACAGATGGCCGGACATTCTCCTTCAGGATTATTTGGTAGACAGTAGAATTTGTGGTTCCATTTATCACAGCAAGTCTTCCAGGTCCTGAAGTAGCAAAACAGCCCCAGACCATCACACTACCACCACCATATTTTACTTTTGGTATGATGTTCCTTTTCTGAAATGCTGTGTTACTTTTATGCTAGATGTAATGGGACACATACCTTCTAAAAAGTTCCTTTTGTCTCATCAGTCCACAGAGTATTCTACCAAAAGTCTTGGGGATCATCAAGATGTTTTCTGGCAAAACTGAGATGGGCCTTTATGTTCTTTTTGCTCAGCAGTGGTTTTCATCTTGGAACTCTGCCATGCAGGCCATTTTTGCCCAGTTTCTTTCTTATGGTGAAGTCATGAACACTGACCTTAAATGAGACAAGTGAGGCCTGCAGTTCTTTGGATGTTGTTGTGGGGTCTTTTGTGACATCTTGGATGAGTCGTCACTGCGCTCTTGGGGTAATTTTGGTAAGCTGGTCACTCCTGGGAATGTTCACCACTGTTCCATGTTTTTGCCATTTGTGGATAATGGCTTTCACTGGAGTCACAAAGCTTTAGAAATGGCTTTATAACCGTTTCCAGACTGATAGATCTCAATTACTTTGTTTCTCATTTGTTCATGAATTTCTCAGGTACGTCAGATGCTGCGTGCTTGCTCTCGTCCATTTAAATCAGGCTGTGAGGTTGAGTACAAAGCTGCAAAGTATGGACTGAGAGAGGCTATAGCAACAGCCAAGACGCAGCACAGAGAAAAGCTGGACAGCCTCTACTCCACTCCTGACCTGGGGCACATGTGGCAAGGCCTGCAAAACATCACAGTCTACAAGAGGACCAACACCAGCAACACTAGCTCTACAGACAGCCTGCTGGATGATCTCAACATCTTTTACACCCACTTTGAGACCACCTACCACAGCACAGAGAAGAGACACACACTCACGCTCCCCCCGACCCCCACTAAAGGCGCTTTTCCACTTGGAACCCAAAGGCCTCGTTTAGTACCGATCGGCCTCCATTGTCCGGTTTCCCACTCGGAACCCAAAGGCCTCACAGTTCGCTTTTTCGGAACAGTTCCAGTTTTACCGACACTTTTTTCGGCACCGTAAAAAGCAGGTCCGAAGGGTACCGGCCCTGTTTGGTCATGCCACTGCTGGCCATTCATTGGTCTGTGCGTAGCATCATCAGAGTGGGCGTTACATGGGCGTTATGCTGACTTTCGAGAATCGCTTGCTGGCCGCCATTTGCAATTTTTCGTCAGTGAGCCCGCGAAGAAGTGATATTATAAACCACCACGATAGAATGGCTTAACAGAAATCAGCAGAAATCTAACACCGCAGTCCAGCAGAGTTTCCTGTGCATTTCGGCTGATGAGAGAATGCAGAGGGAAGCAGACTGAGCTTGCAGTGGTGCGCACAAACAGACGCACCAGAAATTACACGGAGACGCACTGGGAATTAGACCCAGCCACCCGAATTGAATTGAATGTGCAGCCACGACGCACCCAACTTCAGCAGTTGAAGCCGTGATATTGTGATATACAGGACGGTGAGTGATGTGATATTCATGCTTTATGTTATTTTTTTTCAACAGTGGAAAGTTCACTTAGGACAGACGAAAACTTAATTGTGTTTAAACGATGACCTTGAGATTTATTTGTGTGAATATTAATTACAGAGTAATTGAAAATGAATGGCACATCCAATAGTAGGTTTCACATCCAATAGCATTTAAAAAAAAAAAAAAAACGCTTGTTTATTTATTTTTATCAGATCATTTCTGTGATCCTTTATGAGTTATAGTCATAATAGTGTATCTTGTACCTTGGGGAATGGGAGATGTTCAGTCACCATTAGAATTTAGTTTATATGTGTATAGTATTTCATCTTTAAACTCTTTCAGTAATAGAACACATTACAAATATTTGAGAGCCATTGTAGTGCTTCCTTTTATATTTTAGCAATACAAGCACAAAACACCACCCACACTTGAAACCAGGGCGACACAGCGGTGGCTAAATTTTATTGATAACGTTATTTCACACCATCACAACAACTCAGTATTTAAACTCAGTGTAAATGGTGTAGAGATTGAAAGGGTATCCAAAATTAAAATCCTTGGTGTAATAACTTATAATAAACTGTGTTGGAAGTCACATATTAATTATATTAAAGATAAAATATGCAAATCAGTCACAATACTGCGCAGAGTGAAATATTTGCTGAATCAACCCACACTATAGACTTTGTATCATTCATTAATGCTCCCATACATGACATCCATCCATCCATCTTCTACCACTTTTCCAGAGGTCCGGGTCGCAGAGGCAGCAGTTCAAGCAGAGAAGCCCAGACTTCCCTCTCCTCAGCCACCTGCTCCAGATCTTCAGAGAGGATACCAAGGTGTTCCCAGACCAACTGGGAGATGTTGTCTCTCCAGTGAGTTCTGGGTCTGCCCTGGGGTCTGAGAACTACTACCAAGCAACACTGTGTTTCAGTGCAAGGAGTCAAACTGTGGAACGCTTTTGGACCTGAATTAAAATCATGTACAACGCTTGGACAATTTAAACAAAAACTAAAGGAATAAATACTCCAAACACACACACGTGGACAAAATTGTTGGTACCCCTCTGTTAATGAAAGAAAAACCCACAATGGTCACAGCACAGTGACTACTTGTCACCCTTTAAATAGGCCGACTGACTACAAGTTTGTAGACACCTGTGATGTTAATTAGAGGACACAGCTTGGTTGAATCTATGGTCATGTTCATGTCCCTATGGCCTATTTTCAATCTTTTCTAGGGGTACCATCATTTTTGTCCAGACCTGTTTCATGAGTTTGTTTTTTAAAATAATTCTTTTGAACCACAATTCAAAAGCATTGTCTGATTTTCATTGGTTAATTGTCAAAGAATTTTTATTTATTACCACTTTTATCAGATTCAAGTTATTTCTGTGACCATTGTGGGTTTTTCTTTCATTAACAGAGGGGTACCAACAATTTTGTCCACGGCTGTATATACAAAACGACATGTAAAATCACACAAGGATTATCATATCCAGTCTGTGTTGTGCTGTTGCTTAGTTTTTGTCACGTTTTGTCTCAGTTTCTTTTTTTTTTTACAGTTGATTTTGCACATTCTAAATAATCTGTAATTTGTTGCTGATTGGAATAAACAATTTAGTGATTTATTTGTTTGCATCATGATTTTCTATTTTGTCTCTTCAGACACCGGTGGGAAAAGAGTCAACCGTACGAACCATTTATCAGTGACTTTGAAAATAATGGCTCATTTTAAGAAAAGTAACCAACACAATTATTTGCTGAAGACTGTAAAACAAAACAGAGACATCTGCAAAAGTACAAAGGTTTGTTGTCAAAATTCCCAGGGCAATACTACATAAATACAGTATAGTTCACTGTTGATGCAGAGAATATACGGTATATTTATACAGTATCTACATGTAGTCAGCAATACTCAATACCATATATTTCCAGTTAATCCACAATATTTCTCCATGTAACCTTGGGACTGCTTTATTTTAATTACTTCTAATCCTAGATCCATTTGTTTTGGCTTAAAATGCATCATAATTGCTAAATATATCTTATGCCTAACTCAGTACTGTTTTACCTGTTGAAATATATATTTAACGGCTCATATGGCACCTGATCCATGTTTAGCCACGACACCACTGGCTGGAGCAGATAAATTCATGACGTCTCAACAGTCTCTCCATGATTTTGACATAGATCATGTATTTTTACCTAACCATCTATTTGTCGAGAAAAGTAATTTTTGATATCATGCGCTGTGAGCCAATAAATGATTAAAATCTAACAATACTTCACTGTCTGATTAATGATTCTGTATAATATATGGGTCTCACTTTCTGACATGAGTGTCCAAAAATATTTAACTTTTGCATTATTTTTGGAGATGTATTGCTACATGTTTTGATGTTGATTTTACTGAACAGGAATATGGCGCCACCTCATGGGGAGCGTAGCGCCGCTCCCAACTCCCTCAATCCCGCCTCCAACTCCCTCCTTCTCCCACCCATGCTACAGTGAGCCTTGTGCTGTGAAAATCATTGGGTGCCGAACGGTACTGTTCGGCTCCAGGCCAAAGGAGGCCTTTGGGTTCCAAGTGGAAAAGCGCCTTAAGAGTCTCACCAGGCCAGGTAAACAAAGCCTGAGAAATATCAACCCCCACAAGGCAGCAGGACCAGACAGCATACATGGCGGGCCCTCAGAGCATTCGCTGGAGAGCTGACTGACATTCTCACAGCAATCTTCAACCTCTCCCTCAACCAGACATAGTCCCCTCCTGCTTCAAAACAACAACCATCATCCCCCTCCCCAAAGGAGCCTGCCAACCTGTCTGAATGATTACAGACGGTAGCACTCACTCCAATCATCATGAAGTGCTTCGAGACAGTGGTGCTGCCCCTCATTCAGGACAGCATACCGGGCACTCTGGACCCCCTGCAGTACGCCTACGGCCCAACAGGTCCACCTCAGATGCCATTGTTGAAGCACTCCATTATTCTCTCTCCACCTGAAGGATAAAGACTCCAACATTAGGATTCTCTTTGTCAATTACAGCTCCACCTTCAACACGGTCATCCCCCACAAACTCACCGACAAACTGTCTTCACTTGGCCTGCACCCCACCTTCTGCGACTGGCTACTGGACTTTCTAAATGGCAGGCCCCAGTCTGTCAGGATGGGTAACAGGACCCTCAGCCAGCATCATCACAAACACAGGTGTCCCAGGGTTGTGTTCTCAGCCCATCCTCTACAGCCTCTACACCCATGACTGTGTTGCCTCCCACCAGGACAATATCATCCTAAGTTTGCGGATGACACAGCAGTGATAGATGCATCACTGGTGATGACGAAGCATCCAACAGAAGGGAGGTGGCCAACCTGGTGTCATGGTGTGAGGACAACAACCTCACCCTCAACACAGACAAGAAAAAGGAGATGATAGTGGACATGAGGAAGGGAGGAGGAGACCCCATCGGCGCTGTTCATCCAAAAGCTTGAGGGAGAGAGGGAGAGCAGCTTTAAATACCTGGGCATCCACATCAGCAAGGCCCTTAAGTGGACACACAAACACCACAGAGCTGGTTAAGAGAGCTCCAATAGCAACTGTACTTCTGAAGGGGCTGAAGAAGTTTGGCAAGTCTTCCAGGATCCTCGATTTCTACAGCTGCATCATCGAGAGGCATCCTGACCAACTGCATCACTGCGTGGTACGGCAGCACCACTGCCCTGGAGCGCAAACGCCTGCAGAGAGTGGTGAAGACAGCGAAGAAGATCATCAGGACTCCACTCCCCTCTCTGCAGAGCATCTACTACCACAGAGTCCAAAAGAGAGCTGACGCCATCCTCCAGGACCCTACCCACCCAGCAAAAGACCTGTTCATACTTCTACCTTCAGGCCGGAGGTACAGAAGTGTGAAATGCAGGACAACCAGACTGAAAAACTCCTTTCCTACTGCCATCAGACTCCTAAAGAGAAGTACAATTCCCAAAACTCCGTAACACAGCTTTGCATATAGGAACTCTCAAACCGGCTGCTAAATTTGCACACTGCTCACCTGTACAGTAGATATAGTATCACCGTGATACTATTCGTGCACTATACCACGGGTGCACTTATACCGTGCACCGTGGGCTGCACGGGTGGCGCAGTGGTTTTAGCACTGTGGCAGCACAGTTATACCCCTTGGCTGGGGGATCGCGGGGATCATGAGATCGTGGGTTCGATTCCAGCCCCCGACCCAACAGTGAGCTGTGTGAGTTTGCATGTTCTCCCCGTGTTGCGTGGGTTTACTCCGGGAGTTTCTCGGTTTCCTCCCGCATAGCAAAAACATGTAGGTTTAGGGCGCTCGCGCACGCAGCGACAGCAGCCGGTGGCTTGTCACCAGACTGCAAACCAAATCTACCTACGGGTACAAATAAGTAACATAAAAAAAAAAAAAAAAAAAAATCTCATCTCTGCTGCTACTTATCATGTACACGTCTACTGGTACTATCAATCACAGATAATAATTTGTAATTATACACTGCTCGTTGCACAATGCTCATTTCCACACTGTACATAGGTTCATGCCATCTCAGTTTCACATCATCTCTGAATATCAATATACCACTATCACTTTAGTCATCCAGTGAATTTTCAATTTCATTTCTCTACTGCCTAAACTGTGTGTTGGTGTGTGTGTTATTAGCATCCATTAGTATTAGGATTGAGTTACTGTGTTAGTGTGTCATGACCTATTAGAATTGTTGTTTCTGTACCTTTTACCTTGGCATTCATTTGGAGAGCAAAGTAAGAATTTCATTGCTCAGGAAATGTAGCATTTCTTAACTGTGCACCTGATAATAAAGCCTTTGAACTTTGAATCTTCTCTGGATTGCAGCATGATGTCTAGCTTTTGAGGATCTTTTGGTCTACTTCACTTGTCAGGCAGGTCCTATTTAAGTGATATCTTGATTGAGAACAGGTGTGGCAGTAATCAGGCCTGGGTGTGGCTAGAGAAATTGAACTCAGCTTTCCAAAGATGTGATAAACCACAGTTACAGTGCATCCGGAAAGTATTCACTGCACTTCACTTTTTCTACATTTGTTATGTTACAGGCATTATTCAAAAGGGCTTAAATTAATTTTTCCCCCTCAAAATTCTACACACAATGCCCCCATAAACAAAAACGTGAAAAAGTTTTTTTTTTTTTGAAAGTTTTGCAAATTTATTAAAAATAAAAACTAAGAAATCACATGTACATAAGTATTCACAGCCTTTGCCATGAAGCTCAGAATTGAGCTCAGGTGCATCCTGTTTCCATTGATCATCCTTGAGATGTTTCTACAACTTAATTGGAGTCCACCTGTGGTAAATTCAGTTGATTGGACATGATTTGGAAAGGCACACCCCTGTCTATATAAGGTCCCACAGTTGACGGTGCATGTCAGAGCACAAACCAAGCATGAAGTCAAAGGAATTGCCTGTAGACCTCCAAGACAGGATTGTCTCGAGGCACAAATCTGGAGAAGGGTACAGAAAAATTTCTGCTGCTGTGAAGGTCCCAATGAGCACAGTGGCCTCCATCATTCGTAAATGGAAGAAGTTCGGAACTACCAAGACTCTTCCTAGAGCTGGACAGCCGTCTAAACTGACGATCGGAGAACGGCCTTATTCAGGGAGGTGACCAAGAACCGATGGTCACTCTGTCAGAGCTCCAGCATTCCTCTGTGGCGAGAGGAGAACCTTCCAGAAGGACAACCATCTCTGCTCAGCAATCCACCAATCAGGCCTGTATGGTAGCCATTCCCTTAGTAAAAAGCACTCATGACAGCCCACCTGGAGTTTGCCAAAAGGCACTGAAGGGACTCTCAGACATGAGAAACAAAATTCTCTGGTCTCATGAGACAAAGATTAAATCTTTGGCGTGAAAGCCAAGCGTCATGTTTGTAGGAAACCAGGCACCGTTCATACCACACCAATGGTGGTGGCAGCATCATGTGGTGGGGATGTTTATCAGCGGCAGGAACTGGGAGACTAGTCAAGATAGAGGGAAAGATGAATGCAGCAATGTACAGAGACATCTGGATGAAACCAGCTCCAGAGCGCTCTGACCTCAGACTGGGGCGAAGGTTCATCTTTCAGCAGGACAACAACCCTGCGCACATAGCCCAAGATATCAAAGGACTGCGCTTCCGGACACAACTCTGTGAATGTCCTTCAGTGGCCCAGCCAGAGCCCAGACTTGAATCCAACTGAACATCTTCCGGTTCGGTCACACTTCCGGTTCCTGTCAACCTGCTGTCAACTTGCTGTCAGATCGTGTCAGTCGGTGGAAGGAATTTCTGTGTTTTGGTGCTCGGTTTTTGACTACTTTTTTGGCCTTTTGAGAACTGAATTTGGATTACGGACTGGACATCTTAGTTTCGACCCCTGCCCTGACTTAAGACGCCCATAAGGGCATCTACGGACTTGGAAATGAGAGTGGAGCGGAGCGGCCCATCATTCAGCCCCGCCATTCAGCTAAACTAAACAGCTGTTCATTAGCTGTTTAGTCAACGTACATCGTCCGGGATCATGGGTCCAAGAAAAGCTCAGCAGACTGAGGAGGTGGACGATATTAAAAGATCGCTCGACTTCTCTGGCTGAAGAGATTTCTGCTGTTAAGCTGCAGCACAAAAACATCCTGGGCCTGCTCGAGGAAGTGAAAAGCGCTGCGGATCCAGAATGCCCAAGAAGGACAAAAGGCTGGGTATCTGGAGAGCAGAGTGTCGGACCTGGAGCAGTACACCCGGGTGGAACGACGTGATCATCACTGGGTCCACAATAAACCCCGATATATGCTCGGGCGGGTGGCCCACGGACAGCGGAGGGAGGCTCGGTGAGCTGGAAGCCGAATCCACGGAGCAACAAGTGGCGGCCTTCCTGCAGTCCAAAGGAATCCAGTGGACTGTAACACCATTGAGGCCCTGCCACCCTCTGCCAGGAAAAACAGCGACAAACCAGCAGTCATCATGAGGTTTGTGAATAGAAAACACAAGACTGCACTGCTAAAACAAGGTAGAAACTGAAAGGAAACGAACATTTACATAAACGAGCACCCCACAAAAGAAACACAGAACATAGCCAGAAAAGCTAGATACATGAGAAAGCAGAAAAAGATTCAAAACACCCCTGGACATCAAACTGTAAAACATACATCAAATAAATGGATCACCTGGAAGAAGCCAAGGTCATTAACATCCGAAATATTATGGAACTGGACAAATATCAATTAATATTATGAACTGAAGTCGACAGCAACAAAAGACACACTGTAGGACACTGAAGGATTATACTCATCTTGCATCCTGAGACATTTAATTACGTGAAACAAAAGATCAACAAACAGGAACATCAGGAACTGAAAGTTTTTGAATATATGGATCACCACCCACAGGACGCAGAATATAACATAGACCCTGATAATAATTATTTACCTCCATCAATAATAACTGTAGTTACTACAGGGATGAACAGTTTAACACACAAATGGTCACATCTGATTTCAATATTTCTATGATCCACTTCAACAGCAGAAGTCTCTCTGCCAACCTTGAATAACATTTAAAGATTATTTACATCAGTTTAACGGAGCCATTCAATATTGTGGCAATATCAGAGACGTGGCTCAGTGAAGAGAAAGGAGTAGATTTTACAATGGATGGCTATGAATTAAATTATATAAATAGAAAAGTGAAAAAAAGGAGGAGGAGTTGCAATTTATGTTGACAAGAGCTTGCAATACAAGGTTGTTGAAATTTGTCAGTAAACTGTGGATGATTTATTTGAATGTATTACAATAGAAATCTGTCTGGATAATGTGAAGAATATGGTCGTGAGCTGTATATATAGAACACCTGGATCAAACATTGACTTATTTAAGGACTGGATGGAAAAAATGTATGCAAAAACTAACTCAAAGTTATGTTCATCTGTGGGGATTTCAATATAGACCTTATGAATTCAAAACAACATAGTTTGACAGAAGAATTTATCAACACAATGTACAGTATGGGCTTACATCCAACCAATTACCAGACCTAGCAGAATCACGTCACACAGTGCCACACTAATAGATAACATATTCACAAAACATTATGGAAAATAATATCAGAGTGGGCTTTTATTGAATGATATCAGTGACCACCTGGCGATTTTTGTTGTCTATCAATGTGATTATAGGAAGAAAAAGTATACCAAAAATATTAAATATAAAAGAATAAGAACTGAAGAATCTATGTATTTACTGGCAAAGGAATTATTAATACAAGACTGGAAGATAGTTTGTGATGAAAATGATATAAATGAAGCATATGATAAATTTTTACAAATATTTCAATCATTGTACAATAAAAACTGTCCTATAAAACAATACAGTGACAGACACCAAAACAAAAATATTCCATGGGTCACCAAGGGGTTACTAAATGCATGTAAAACGAAGAATACATTATATAAACAATTCATAAAGTGCAGAATGGAAGAGGCTGAGATCAAATATAAAAGATATAAAAACAAGCTTACTAATATAATGAGGACTTGTAAGAAAGAATACTACAACAGAATATTAGAGGATAAAAATAACTTAAGAGGAATATGGCAAGTACTCAATGGGATTATTAGTAAACCGACAAAGAATGCTACTTATCCAGAAATTTTATTGAAAATGGCAATTTGATAATAATATGGAGGATGTGGTCAGTGGTTTCAATAAATTTTTTGTAAACGTTGGTCCTGAATAGCAAAATCAATAGTGACACCAGAACAAACAACCGTGGTTCTGTAAATGAAATAGAAGATAGAAATCCAAACACAATCTTTTTGGGTGCAGTTACTGAAAAGGAAATTATCGAGACTGTGAGTAAATTCAAGAACAAAAAATCAACTGACTGGAATGAAACTGACATGACAATAGTGAAAAAAGTAATTGAAGGAACTGTTAAACCACTCACCCACATCTGTAACCTTTCATTTCAAACTGGTAAATTCCAAACAAAATGAAAATAGCAAAAGTAATACCACTATTATAAAACAGGAGATAGGTCATATTTCACAAATTACAGGCAGTCTCTTTACTCTCACAATTATCCAAAATACATGAAAAATCTTCACTAAGAGACTGGATGATTTCATTGAAAAACACAACCTCCTTACAGACAGCCAGTATGGTTTTAGAGCAGATAAATCTACATCGTTGGCACTGATCAAACTTATAGAAGAAATTACTAGTTGTATAGATAAAAAAAAGTTTGCTGTAGGAGTATTTATAGATTTAAACAAAGCTTTTGACACCATTGACCACAGAATTCTACTGAGGAAGTTGGAAAGGTATGGGATAAGAGGGGTCGGACTGAGTTGGGTAGAAAGTTATTTAAGTAACAGACAACAATTTGTACAAATTAGTGAGCACAAATCACCCTTCATGGACATCACTTATGGTGTGCCCCAGGAGTCAGTTTTGGGACCCAAACTCTTTATCTTGTATATAAATGACATATGCCAAGTATCAAAAATTCTGAAATTTATTTTGTTTTCGGATGACACAAATATCCTTTGCACTGGTGAGAATTTGCAGCAGGTCTTAGAGGTGGTCACAACTGAAATGAAAAGGTTAACGCAGTGGTTCAACAAAAATAAATTATCTCTAAATCTGAAAAAAACAAAGATTATGTTGTTTGGAAATTATAAAATAAACCATGAAATAATGGTAATGATAGATGATACCAGAATAGAAAACAGTGCAGTGGATCCCTCACTTATCGCGGTTAATGGTTCAGAACCGACCGCGAAAGTGAAAAAACCGCGAAAGTAGCGTCACCCTAATGACGTCACCCATAAATAACACGTACGTTCATTCTCTCACTCTCTCTCTCATATGATACGTGTGTGTGTGTGTAAGTGTACATACATACATAGATGTAAATAAAGTGTACATAAATATGTTTTTAGAACTCTTTTATTTTTATAACAAGATACGTAACTCAAGATGAAGATGATTTACTGCACAGGTTAATGAGAGCTTTACTGCTCCTCAGGTGACGCCTCATCGTCAGGTGCTAGAGGCGCAGCATCGTCGAGGGCAGCTGCAGGAGGCGGCGTAGTGGCTCGACGGGAAGACTATTTCGCACAAAAAGGCACAAGAGAACAGCGAAAAGTTCCACGCGGCGAGACTAGCGATAAAGAACAATGAATGCGGTCTTCCTTCGCTGGGTATGTCGGCAGGGAGAGAAGCTGGGTAAAACGTCTCGGCCAATCAGCTTGCGAGATTCCCGAGCAGTGAAGAGGTGGGCGAAGAGGAGTGGAGCGGTGGTCAGAGGTGGATTTTGAGTTGGCCGGCTCTCCGTGTTGATAGCTGATGTTCTAATGTAGTCTCCCTGCCTTCTGCTAGCGCCCGCCCATTTTTTCTCAATTTTGAATTTTTGATGAATATTTCTGAAAAATCCGCGATGCACTGAGGGCGCGAAAGGTGAAGCGCGAAGTAGCGAGGGATCACTGTACAGGAAAATAAGTTTCTGGGGGTGACGCTAGACAATAAAATCTGCTGGAAACCTCACATCAGTCACATCCGGGCCAAGTTGGCAAAATGTATAGGGATACTGGGGAAGACAAGACACATCTTGGACTATAAATCATTGTTCTTACTGTATAATTCACTGTTTCTACCTTATCTTAACTACTGTGTAGAAGTCTGTGGAAACACCAACAAGACCAACCTACAGCCAATATGCACATTACAAAAAAAAGCTATAAGGATAATAAATAATATAGGATATAGAGACCATACCAGTTCATTGTTTTTAAAGTCACATGTCATAAAGTTCATGGATTTAGTTAAATTTAAGACAGCACAAGTAATGTACAGGGCAATTAATAATCAACTCCCAACTAATATACAAAAAATATTCAAAAAAAGAGACAATGATTATAATTTGAGAGGAGACTTAAACCTAACAAAACCTAAGATACGAACAACTAAGAAAAGTATATCTGTATATCTGTCTGTGGGGTGAATTTGTGGAACAGTCTGGAGCTGGAACTGAAACTACGTACAAACAGAAATCAATTCAAAAATAGGTATAAACATTATTTGTTTAAAGAATATATGTTAGAAGGATAGTATTTATATGTACGATTCACTATGCTCACTCTGGGACACCATGGAATGGTGGGTGGGACAGTGCTGTGTATATCTGTGTTGTTTGGGGCTGGTTTTGATGTATGGACTGTATAGATAGATAGATAGCCTTTATTGTCATTATACAAACAAATGTACAATGAGATTTAAGCATCTCCTTCAGTGCAACATATGTAAAAGAGAAAAATAAAAAGCATAAAAACAATAAATTCCTGCAATAAATAATGTATAATGTGTACAATGTACGTAATCTAAGATAAAATAAGTATATATACAATACAAAATAAAAATATAAAAGACCTGCACAGCATTCTGGACCGTAAATGTCAATTACACAGTGATGTGTTTAGAGGTATACTGAGAGGGTCAGGGAGGGTTGGACTGAGAATTCAGAGCCATGATGGCTTTTGGAAAAAACTGTTCTTAAGTCTATTTGTCTTGGCTCTGATGCACCTGTAGCGCCCCCTGAGGGCAGCAGGTCAAACAGGTCAGCTCTAGGGTGGTAGATGTCCTTGATGATGTATTGTGCTCTCCTAAGGCAGCAGGCGGTGTAAATGTCTGTCAGGAGGGAAGAGGGCGGCCGATGATCTTCTGTGCTGCCTTTACTACCCTCTGTAACTCGCCTTGTCTACCATTGTGCAATTCCCATACCACACTGTAATGCAGTATGTGAGCAGACTCTCAATGGATGAGCGATAGAAGGTCAGCAGCAGGGTGGAGTTGAGGTCGTACTTCCTGAGGACTTTCAGGAAGTGTAGCTGCTGCTGAGCCTTCTTAATAATCGCTGAGATGTTGTCTGTCCAGGAGATGTCAGAGGAGATAAGGACGCCGAGGTACCGGAATGTGTGGACCCTCTCCACACACTCGCCGTTAATGAAGAGGGGGGCTGGGTCGGTATTGGTCCTCCTGAAGTTGACAATGATTTCCTTGGTTTTCTTGGTGTTCAGAGTCAGGTTATGTTCTAAACACCAAGTTGCCAACTTCAGGACCTCCCCCAGGCTGTCTCGTCCCCTCCAGAAATGAGTCCAACCACCGTGGTGTCGTCAGCAAACTTCACGATGAGGTTGTTGTTGTAGGTCGGACAACAGTCATAGGTGTAGATACAGTACAGGAGGGGGCTCAGCACACAGCCCTGTGGGGAGCCAGTACTCGGCGTCCGTGTGGAGGAGAAGTAGGAGCCAAGTCTCACAGTCTGGGACCAGATAGTGAGAAAGTTCTTTATCCAAGCACATGTGAGAGGTGGGAGACCAAGGGTGTTCAGTTTGGTAATGAGAATGTCCGGGATAATTGTATTGAAGGCCGAGCTGTAGTCCACGAAGAGCATTCGGACGTAGCTGTGCTGCGGCTCCAAGTGGGACAGCGCAAAATGGAGGGCTACGGCGATGGCATCTTCAGTGGATCGGTTTTCACGATATGCAAACTGGCTAAGAATCAAGGTCCGTGGGAAGATGGCTCTTAATGTGCTGAAGAAGCAGTTCTCGAAGCACTTCATAATTACCGGGGTGAGGGCCACAGGACAGTAATCATTTAGGCTGGTGGTGGGAGACTTCTTTGGTACCGGAATGATTATGGCAGATTTCAGACAGGACGGGATGACTGCCTGGGCCAGGGAGAGGTTGAAAATCCTGGTAAAGATGGAGGTGAGCTGGGAGGCACACGCTCTAAGCACCTACCAGGAACTCCATCTGGGCGGCAGCCTTCTTGGGGTTCACTGTCAGGAGCACCCGTCTGACGTCATGCTCACTGACAGTGAAAGTGGTGGTGCAGGAGCTGGGTGGGGGTGGGGCAGGGCTGAGGATGATGAGTGCTGTGTTGAGTTATTTCAAAGCGAGCAAAGAAGCTATTTAGCTCCTCTGCCAGCGGTGTGCACTCAGGTTCTCTGATGTTGTAGCACAGCCTCTGTAATTCGTGATGTTTTGAATTCCCTGCCACACCTCCCGTATGTTGTTACTAGACAAGTGGGACTCTATTCTCATCTTGTAGTCCGCTGTAGCTTTTTTAACTCCTCTTTTCAGATCGGCTCGAGTAGACCTATAAAGGTCTCTGTCACCTGATCTGAAGGCAGCATCACGAGCTCTGAGGAGTGTGCGGACCTGGCTGGTCATCCAGGGTTTCTGGTTGGGAAAAACCCTAATATTTTTGTCCACAGTCACACTACCGATACAAAACTTAATGTAGTCCAAGGTTGTATCAGTGGATGTTTCCAACTCCTGTTGTCCAAATAAATCCCAGTCTGTCTCTGTGAAGTAATCCTGCAGTTTGGAGAGAGCGTTGTCAGGCCAAGTTGTGACAGTCTTTATAGTAGGCCTGTCTCTACGCCTGAGGGGGGTGTAGGCTGGGGAGAGCAGGAGGGAAAGATGGTCCAACTGGCCGAGGTGGGGGAGGGATATGGCTCTGTATGTGTGCTTGATGTTAGTGTAAACATGGTCTAAAATGTTCTCCCATCTAGTAGAACACTTAACATGTTGATAAAATTTGGGGAGTACAGTCTTCAGATTGGCCTTATTAAAGTCTCCTGCGACTATGTGGACACCATCAGGGTGAGCCCGCTGATGTTTGTTAATGGTGTTAAGCAGGAGGGAGAGCGCCATATTTACATTTGCACTGGGTGAAATATACACGGCCGTGATAAACACTACTGTTAGCGCTCTCGGTAGAAAAAAAGGCCGACATCTTACAGACATGTACTCAAGATCGGGAGAGCAATATCTGTCTGTAATAGTCCCATTGTTACACCAGTTATTATGCACATACATACAAAGCTCTCCCCCTCTACTCTTACCGGAGTCCTTAGTCCTGTCACAGCGTAGCAACGTGCGGCCCGCTAGTGGCATGCTAGCGTCGGATATGTCCGGATGGAGCCAAGTTTCGGTGATAATCAGAACACAACAGTCACGAACATAGCGATTACCGGCAAGTTGTAGTTCCAAGTCTTCCGTTTTATGCACCAAGGATCTGGCATTGGAAAGATACAGGCTCGGTAGAGGTGGCTTATGTGGTTGTCTCCTTAGCCTTAGCATAACACCAGACCTGCAGCCCCGCTTCTGCTTCCTCTCCCTCCTCCGTCTCCGTCTTCGCCGCCTCCACGACCCGACAACAATCCACGGAGAGCCCGGTGTTCTTGCTATGTCGACTGGGATGTTATGCATGTGGTGAAAAGCACTCGCAACTGGTGTCTGATGCTGGTCTCCAATCTCGAGAAGTCTCTGACAGGTGTAGCGAATGTTCACCGAACTGATAGCACACAAATAAACAAAAAAGAAGTACCATAACATCCCAAAAAAACACTTAAAAGGAGAGCTGTGAGCCGCTGCAACATTGCGCGCCGCCATGTTGGTTTGTTTGTATGTATGTTGGGATGGATGGGTGTAATGTTGATATGTACAAAACATAGTTAATTGTTTACTTGGGGTCTTAATGTGGTAAATTGAATATATTTCACATGGGTTGTATTATGGAAAAGAGGAGTTGGAGTTAATAATTGTTCACTTCTTCCTTCTCCCTTTCGAGCACTGTATACTGTCACTTTGTCGAACTTGTCATTTGTTTTGTTTTGTTTTTACTTTTTTGTTCGAAATAAGTATCTATCTGTCTATCTATCTATCCAACATCTCTGGAGAGATCTGAAAATGGCTGTGCACCGACGTTTCACATCCAACCTGATGGAGCTTGAGAAATGCTGCAAAGAGGGATGGGTGAAACTGCCCAAAGATAGGTGTGCCAAGCTTGTGGCATCATATTCAAAAAGACTTGAGGCTGTAATTGCTGCCAAAGGTGCATCAACAAAGTATTGAGCAAAGGCTATAAATACTTATGTACATGTCATTTCTTAGCTTTTTTATTTTTAATAAATTTTCAGGACTTCCGGTCTGGACGCCATGGCGACTGCAGCTTAACACTGAAGTTCTCAGACCCAATCCAGGATAACACCTTGAAAATCAAACTTAACGGATTTTTGGAGGAGTGAAAATCAAAAGACAAAATCATCATGTCTAAAGGAAAACAGAAGAAACTGAAATTCTCCAGGCCAGGACACGTATCGGCCGGAGAATCCGAACTGGAAGATCTCCGTTCAGAAGACGAGGAACTGGTGATAGCTAACAAAAGGGTTAGCCTGAAATCACTATTTGAGGAGCTACGACGATTTCGCCGAGATGTTACGGCCGAATTTCGGGAATTCAGAGAAGAATTGAAAAGGACAAACAGCAGAGTGGACCAGGCCGAGAACCGAATCTTGGAAACAGAGGATCGAATAAAAGTGCTCGAAGATTCTGTGCTAGACCTACGCAAAAGACAAGCAGCTAATAGAGGCTAAGCTAACCGACCAAGAAGGAAAACAAAGAAGAGACAAATAAGAATTCATGGTCTGATAGAAGGAACCGAAAATGGTTTTAACTCAATGGCAGAATGCGTGGAATCCTTACTAAGAGAGAAATTGGATATTCCACAAACCACCGACTTGAAGATAGAAAAGGCACATCGTTCATTAGCCGCTAGGCCGGCGGCGGAAGCGCCCCCACGTTCGGTGTTGGTAAGATTTTCCAATTTCAAAATAAAACAAGAGGTTGTAAGACTGGCCTGGCAGAAAAAAGGATTTATGCACCAGGAGAGAAAAGTCTACGTGGAACACGATTACGCCCCGGAGGTCCTTAAAAAGCGCAGGGAATACAATGACGCGAAAAAGGTGTTAAGAGAGAGAAATTGCGCTTTCAGACACCATTTCCTGCGAAGTTAAGGGTCTTCTACGGCGATGAAACGTGTCTCTATAATTCGGCGGAAGAAGCAACAGCTGACATGGCGAAAAGAGGCCTCCCGGTAACGGTATTTAAACCCCCAGCAGACCCGAGTGAGAAGATCAAAACGCAAACATGGACAACACAAAGACCTTCAAAATCCACGGACCAGCAGCGGGAAACCCAGCACCAGAGCGTCGCGGATAAACTATCCGTTTTCAGGTTGGAATAGCGACCTTTTTTTTTTTTTTTTTTTTTTCTCTTGAATCAATCCGCACATCCAACCCCCCTCATACAAGGTAACAAACATTAAAGGAGATGCATATTCAGCATGTGGTAAAACATTTCATGGAACAATCATATTATTTGAAACAAATAAGTCTTTGTAATAAAAAAAAAAAACTTGTTAAAATAGAAATGTGACAATAATCCACATGTTCTCCTCATACTAACAAATACTGTTTTTTGCGTGAATGTTTGATGTGATGGGGGTGGGAGGGTGCACACAATTTCACAGGGTTAGGCATAAAAGGAAAAAAAAAAAATCATTACAAGTTTGGATTGGGTTCTGAAACTCACGTTAAAGCATGGGACTACTTTCAGTGGTAAGAGAGGGCCCTCAACACGTAACAGAGTTTGAGGAATTTCCCTCAGAGCCTTCACTCCATCAAGGCTCTTACAGGGTCTTTAAAAAGACCTCAGCTCAGGAAGTTCTTATGACAGCTTTTTGTTTAAAGTTTTTTACACTATGTTCTTAATGTTTTTCTTGTTTTTAATGTTCTTTCAGTTTCTGAGTAGCACAAAAGAGGGCCACCACACAGTTATACTAAACAAAACAACACAATGGAGAAACAGGGTGTAACCAAAATAATTTCATATAATGTAAAAGGAATCCTGAATCCAGTTAAAAGATCCAAGATTCTAGGCAAAATGAAAAAAGACAAAGCAGGAATAATACTTTTACAAGAAACCCACCTAACAGACGTGGAACACAATAAACTCAGTAGACAAGGGTTTAAAATGATCTCTTCATCTTCATATAAATCAGGGAGGAGGAGGGAGTAGCGACATTGATATCAACCAAAATTACATTTGAAAAAAAATCAGAACACAAAGATAAAGAAGGGAGATACAGTTTGGTAACTGGGCGGCTAGAGGGAGAAGATATCACCCTGCTGAATGTGTATGCTCCCCCAGGGGCTAACTGGAAATTTTATAAAAATGTATTCGACCTAATGATAACTAAAGCTCAAGGTTTAGTGATATGTGGTGGGGACTTCAATCTTAGACTGAATCCATACTGGGATGCTTCTGGTAATTCCCCACATCAAAATAACACCCAAAACAGGAAGACTCGGATGCTACTAAAAGAATTGGGAATCTGTGACGTGTGGAGGGAACTCAACCCCAGTGTAAAAGACTATACATTTTACTCAACTCCACATTCATCTTACTCAAGGATTGACTATTTTTTTATGTTTAATAGAGACATTGGAAGAGTAAAAACATGTAAAATAGGACTGATGGATCTCTCCGACCACAGTCCGATCTACATGGACTTAAATATCCAAAAATACACAAATAATACATTTTCTTGGAGGTTAAATTCAAATGTCCTGAAAGGACCACTGAAAGATGAATTGGAATCAGATATTCTCAGATATTTGGAAGATAACGATAATGGAGAAGTATCCCCTTTAATACTGTGGGATGCATGTAAAGCTGTAATAAGAGGAAAGATTATTGCAAACTGGCAACCCAAAAGAAACTAAGACAAGAAAAACTATCCACATTAGAGTCAGAACTTAGGAACCTAGAAAAAGAACACAAAGGCAACACTCATTCTACTGACTCGCTCAAGATTAAGGAAATTAAAAACCAAATAAATGAGATCTACACAATAGAAATCCAGAAGAAACTTACATTTCTGAAACAAAAATACTATGAAGCAGGCAGTAAATCGGCAAAATTGCTAGCCTATAAATTGAGGAAACATCAAACAGAAAGAGCAATCTACAAAATCAGAGACCCAGTATCAAAGGAAATAAAATTCAGAATTCAGGATATTCTTAAAAACTTCAAGAATTACTATAAGAACTTATACTCCCACAAAAAACATAAAAACGCATCCGAGGCATTCCTAAACACATTAAACCTTCCCCAACTTACGGAGTCACAAATAAAACACTACTGTCAGAAATACATCCTAATGAATGGAAAAAGCAATTATGAAACTTAAAGCTAACAAATCCCCAGGAGCTGATGGCTATACAGCAGAGTGGTACAAAACCTTTAAACAGCAACTATCTCCTCTCCTCCTGAAAACATTTAATTATGTCCTCCACACAGGGGAAATCCCCCCCTCCTGGAGAGAAGGGGTCATTGCAGTTATACCTAAACCTGAAAAGGATAAACTAGAGTGCTCCAACTACAGACCAATCAGTGTACTAAATCAGGACTATAAGCTTTTTACCATTATCCTTGCCAAAAGGTTAGAAAATATACTGACAGACCTAATTCATTTAGACCAAACAGGTTTTATAAGACAAAGACAGACACAAGACAACATTCGACGCACTTTACACATAATTCATCATATAAAAAAATATAACTTAAATGCAGTCATATTGGGATTAGATGCTGAAAAAGCATTCGATTCGGTTGACTGGTCTTTTCTATATAGAATCTTATCCAGTTTCAATTTTCATAACAACTTCATTAGAACTATACAGGCATTATATAAAAAACCAACAGCTAAAATAAGGATTAACGGTAATTTATCATCATCTTTTGAACTGGAAAGAGGATGTCGTCAGGGCTGCCCCCTGTCTCCACTGCTCTTTGCAATCTTCATAGAACCTCTGAGCCAATGGATAAGACAAAACCAAAAAATTCAAGGTATTACACTTGGTCAGAAGGAACATAAAATAGCACTCTTTGCTGATGACATTTTAATATACCTAGGGCAGCCGGACACTTCTTTACCAGAACTAACCTCAGTTTTTTCAGAGTATGGAGATTTATCGGGGTACAAATTAAATATGCATAAAACCCAAGTTTTAACATTCAACTATGACCCAAATCATTATTCACTAAGCAAACTCAAAACTAACTGGGAGTCGGAATCTATGAAATATCTGGGGGTCAATATCCCGAAACAACTCAACAAAATTATATCACTAAACTATGATCCACTGGTGACAAAAATAAAATCTGACCTAGCAAGATGGAATATGATACCATTCTTGGGTACTGCACAAAGAATTGAAGCAGTCAAAATGAATATACTTCCACGTCTTCTATACCTTTTCCAAACAATACCGGTAGAACCTCCCAAAAAAACATGGCAGGAGCTGGACAGAAGGATCTCAAGATTCATATGGCAGGGCAAGAGACCTAGAATCAGATATAGAACCCTACAGCTAAACAAAGACAAAGGTGGGCTCGCGCTGCCAAATATCAGGGACTACTTTAAAGCCGCACAAATTAAAACTTTAGTAGAGATATGTAACCCAGTCTACACTGCACAATGGAAGGAGATCGAATGCCAAATAACAAGTGACATCCCCCTACAGGCGATAATAGGGAACAATGTCTTACCTAAGCTTTTGAATAACACTAACCCGTGGATAGAGACCCCGCTAAAAATTTGGTTTAAGATAGTCAGAGAGAATCAAACTAAAGAGCCCTATCGACTTCTGCAATGGATCGCCTATGATCAGGACTTTACTCCTAATAAAACAGACACCAGATTTAAAAAGTGGAAGGAGAAAGGGCTGATAAAATATTACGATTTTTTTAAAGGGCAAATCTTAAGAAGTTTTGAAGATTTGAAAAAACAAGGCCTAATAAATCAAGACCTTTACAGGTTCTTCCAGCTTAGACACCACATAAACAATATACTTAAAAAGGAGGTTTTGGAAAGGGCCCAGTCAGGTGTTCTGAAGGTCTTCTTAATGGCATATAAAGGGATCCCAGGGATCAGATACATTTCTAAAATATACCAAGGTCTTCAAGACTTAAAAGGAGACAACACATCTTATATAAAAGAGAGATGGGAAAAAGAGGGGAATTTCACTTTACAACTGGAAATATGGGAAAAGCTAAATAAACAGCAATGGAAAAGTACCTCATCCCTGCAGTGGAGAGAATTTGGATGGAAAAACTTGGCAAGATTTTTCAGAACACCTGCACAAAACAAATTTACCCATAAGGGATTGAACTGTTGGCGCTTGTGTGGTGAAAAGACTGCAAATCATTTTCATGTGTTTTGGTCATGCCCAGTTATCCACCAATATTGGACCAAGGTACAGACAATATTGGGGAAAATATTCAAAATTACAGTTCCCTTTTCTTTTGTAACTTTGTGTTTGGGTTTACTACCGGACTCACTGGAAAGACAAGGAGAAAAATACTTATTCAATGTTTTAATATTGGCAAGCAAAAAAGCTCTAACTAAAAAATGGATGTTGAAGGACTGTCCTACACCTGAAGATTGGACTAACGTGATCCAAGACATTTACTCGATGGAAAAGTTGACATTCGCACTGAGACAGGACATGGATGTGTTCATGAACTTTTGGCAACCCTGGACCGCATATGTGTCTTCCATTAGATCTAATCTTTGACAAATACCATTTCAATAATGGTTCCGCTCTTTGTTCCAATGCTACTCAGATGCTCTTTTATCTTTATTTACTTACTTTTTCTTTTTGTTTGTTTTTTACTGGTTTGTTTGTTTTTTTTTGTTATTTGTTTCTTGTTTTTTTTTCTCTTTAATTTCACTTTTTCTTTCACTTTAAAAAAAAAAAAAAAAAAAGGGGTGTTGTAAGAATTAATCTTCCAATGTTGTCAGATATCAGAAAATAAGGGAACATGTGATGAAAATGTAAACACTGCATTGCTGTAACGACCTGTATACCCTTTACAAAAACTTAAATAAATTTTCAAAAAGCTCAAAAAAAAATTTTTCACATTGTCATTATAGGGTATTGTGTGTAGAATTTTGATGAAAAAAAAATCCCTTTTGGAATAAGGCTGTAAAATAAAATGTGTAAAAAGTGAAGCGCTGTGAATACCTTCCTGATGCACTGTAATTTATGTTTTAATTAGGGGGGGTCACTTTTTCACACAGGGGCATGTAGGTTTGGATTTTTTTTTACCCTTAATAATAAACACCTTGATTTAAAAACTGCATTTTGTGTTTACTTGTGTTATCTTTGTCTAATATTTAAATTTGTTTGATGATCTGAAACACTTACAGTGGGGTAAAAAAGTATTTAGTCAGCCACCAATTGTGCAAGTTCTCAAACTTAAAAGATGAGAGAGGTCTCCAATTTTCATCATAGGTATACCTCAACTATGAGAGACAAAATAAGAAAAAAAAAAATCCAAAAAATCACATTGAAGGATTTTTAATGAATTAATTGGTAAATTCCTTGGTAAAATAAGTATTTGGTCAATAACAAAAGTTCATCTTAATACTTTGTTATATACCCTTTGTTGGCAATGACAGAGGTCAAACGTTTTCTGTAAGTTTTCACAAGGTTTTCACACACTGCTGCTGGTATTTTGGCCCATTCCTCCATGCAGATCTCCTCTAGAGCAGTGATGTTTTGGGGCTGTCGCTGGACAACACAGACTTTCAACTCCCTCCAAAGATTTTCTATGGGGTTGAGATCTGGAGACTGGCTAGGCCACTCCAGGACCTTGAAATGCTTCTTACGAAGCCACTCCTTCGTTGCCCAGGCGGTTTGTTTGGGATCATTGTCATGCTGAAAGACCCAGCCACATTTCATCTTCAATGCCCTTGCTGGTGGAAGGAGGTTTTCACTCAAAATCTCATGATACATGGCCCCATTCATTCTTTCCTTTACACGGATCAGTCGTCCTGGTCCCTTTGCAGAAAAACAGCCCCAAAGTATGATGTTTCCACCCCCATGCTTCACAGTAGGTATGGTGTTCTTTGGATGCAACTCAGCATTCTTTCTCCTCCAAACACGACAAGTTGAGTTTTTACCAAAAAGTTCTATTTTGGTTTCATCTGACCATATGACATTCTCCCAATCCTCTTCTGGATCATCCAAATGCTCTCTAACAAACTTCAGACGGGCCTGGACATGTACTGGCTTAAGCAGGGGGACACGTCTGGCACTGCAGGATTTGAGTCCCTGGTGGCGTAGTGTGTTTCTGATGTAGCCTTTGTTACTTTGGTCCCAGCTCTCTGCAGGTCATTCACTAGGTCCCCCCATGTGGTTCTGGGATTTTTGCTCACCGTTCTCATGATAATTTTGACCCCACAGGGTGAGATCTTGCGTGGAGCCCCAGATTGAGGGAGATTATCAGTGGTCTTGTATGTCTTCCATTTTCTAATAATTGCTCCCACAGTTGATTTCTTCACACCAAGCTGCTTACCTATTGCAGATTCAGTCTTCCCAGCCTGGTGCAGGTCTACAATTTTGTTTCTGGTGTCCTTTGACAGCTCTTTGGCCTTGGCCATAGTGGAGTTTGGAGTCTGACTGTTTGAGGTTGTGGACAGGTGTCTTTTATACTGATAACGAGTTCAAACACACTGTGTGTTCAAACACACTCCACACTGCACACTGTGGAGTTATGGTCTGAGGAGACAATGGACACTCTAAAGGACTGTTTTGAAGCCACTGCCGGGAAGCAGCTCTGCGATCCACATGGTGAGGACATCGATGGCCTCATTCACACCTTCACGGGCTACCTCAGCTTCTGTGTGGACAAATCCGTTCCCACCAAGACCATACGGCGTCACTCAAACAACAAACCCTGGATCAACCCTGAGATAAAAACACTTCTGAGAGAGAAGAAGAGGATCTTCAGGTCGGGGAACAGGGAGATGCTGAAGTCCGTACAGAGGGAGCTGAGGAGAAAGATCAGAGAAGGCAAGGACAGCTTCAGGAAGAAGATGGAGGACAAGCTGCAACAGAGCGACATCAGCGGGGTCTGGAGAAACCTCAAAACCATCTCGGGGCTCCAGAATACCTCCCCCCAGGCCACGGGGGGCAGGGAGTGGGCGAACAACCTGAATCTGTTTTTCAATAGATTTGACCAACCGCCCTCCCCCCTGTCTGCACAACAACCACTGCTGCCTCTAAGAAATCAAGTCCTGCTACCCACTCCCCACTCCACCGACACCCCCCCCCACTCCCAACACACAGCCCCCCATCCTGACCCTGACCAAGACCCAGGTGAGGACGGAGCTGAGGAAGATCAAGGCGAGGAAGGCGTCGGGACCGGACGGCATCAGCGCAAAGCTCCTCAAGTCCTGTGCAGACCAGCTGTGTGGGATTGTGACATATATCTTCAACATGAGCCTGAAACTGGGGAGGGTACCACAGCTGTGGAAAACATCTTGTGTGGTACCTGTACCAAAAACTTCCCACCCCAAAGACCTGAACAGCTTCAGACCGGTGGCCTTGACGTCCCACTTGATGAAGACCCTGGAGAGACTGCTCCTTGCTCATCTCCGCCCCCTGGTGGAACCAGCGAAGGATCCACTCCAGTTCGCCTACCAGCATGGCATTGGGGTGGAGGATGCGGTGATCTTCCTCCTTCACCGTTCTCTGTCCCACCTGGAGAAGCCCGGGAATATGGTGAGGATCATGTTCTTTGACTTCTCCAGTGCTTTCAACACCATCCAACCGATGATCCTGAAGGACAAGCTGCTGCGCGCAGGGGTGGACCAGCACCTGTCATCATGGATCCTGGACTACCTCACGAACCGGCCTCAGTTTGTGAGAACCCGGGACTGTGTTTCCGACACGATCATCAGTAGCACGGGGGCCCCCCAGGGAACGGTGCTGGCTCCCTTCCTGTTCACTCTTTATACTGCGGACTTCTCACACAACACAACACATTGCCATCTACAGAAGTTCTCTGATGACTCTGCGATCGTTGGTCTCATCTCCAGCGGAGATGAAGCTGAGTACAGAGGGCTTATCCAGGACTTTGTGGACTGGTGCCATCGGAACTGCCTCCAGATCAACGCGAGGAAAACTAAGGAGCTGGTGGTGGACTGCCGCAGGCATGGGCAGCCCCTCACAGCACCAGTAAATATACAGGGAACAGACATCGAGATGGTGACATCCTACAAGTACCTGGGTATTCATCTGAACAATAAACTAGACTGGTCACACAATACTGACGCACTCTACAAGAAGGGACAGTGCAGGCTGTTCCTGCTGAGGAGACTCAGGTCTTTTGGTGTACAAGGGGCGCTGCTGAAGTCATTCTATGACACGGTGGTGGCATCAGCCATCACTTTTGGAGTGGTCTGCTGGGGCAGTGGCATTACTGCAGCCGATAGGAAGAGACTGAACAAACTGATTAAGAAAGCTAGCTCTGTCCTGGGGCAACGCCTTGATCCGATGGAGGAGATATGAGAGAGAAGGACGGTGGCTAAACTGTCATCTCTGCTGGAGTCCGAGTTCCACCCTATGCAGGACATACTGGATGCACTGAGGAGCTCATTTAGCAGCAGACTACATCATCCCAGGTGCACAACCGAGAGGTTTCGTAGGTCCTTCCTACCAACGGCTGTCAGACTGTACAACCTAAGCAGGGCTGCTCGCAGAGATAGCAAAAAGACGTAACAAACTAATAGTTTTTTTTTTTTTTTGAATGCAAAAGATGCAATAGACTTACACAATGGTCCTCTCCGGCATACAACTAGGAACATACCGGTCGCTATGGAGGGTGAGAATATGTATGGGCACATAATCATACCATGTAGGATAACTAAATAGACGGTTATGCTGTTTCATCCCACCTAGCAACAATGCTCTGCACTGTGTGTGTTTATATATTTACATATTTATTCCATCTAGCTACAATGCTCTGCACTGGGTGTGTTTATATTTATATATCTATATATTTATTCCATCTAGCTACAATGCTCAGCACTGGGTGTGTTTATATTTATATATCTATATATTTATTCCATCTAGCTACAATGCTCCGCACTGTGTTTTTTATATATCTACATATTATTCCATCTAGCTACATTGCTCCGCACTGTGTGTGTTTATATACTTGCATATTTATTCCACCTAGCTGCAATGCTCCGTACTGTGGGTGTTTATATATTTACATATTTATTCCATCTAGCTACAATGCTCTGCACTGTGTGTTCATATATTCATATATTTATTCCATCCAGCTACAATGCTCTGCACTGTGTGTCTGTGTGTGTGTGTGTGTATATATATATTTTATAGTAATATGTACATATGTATATTAGCTGCTCTTGCTTGCTTGTTTTTTTTCTTGCCTTCTGATTGTTGCTCTGAGTGTTGCTATCCCTGTGCTGTTGCAATCCTGGAATTTCCCCGTTGTGGGACTAATAAAGGCTTATCTTAAACAGGTGCCATTAATACAGGTAACGAGTGGAGGACAGAGAAGCCTCCTAAAGAAGAAGTTACAGGTCTGTGAGAGCCAGAAATCTTGCTTGTTTGTAGGTGACCAAATACAGTGGTACCTCTACTTACGAACGTCTCTACATACGGAATTTTCAGGTTACGAGACGCCTCAACGGGAAAATATTGCCTCTAGTTACGAACGAAATTTCAGGATACGAAAGGCAAAAAAGTACGCGCTCCTCGCAGCTTCCGTAGTTTACCGAACGTAAACATACCTGTAGCTGCTCTGCCATTGGCTATCGCCTAGCATCTTCCTGGTATCCCATTGGCCACGAAGTTTTTTTTTCCAAAACTTTATGCGTTTGGTTGATCTCGCCAAAGAATATGGCCGTAATACATCAACGATCAGCACGGTATTAAAACAAAACGAAGCACTTACAAGCCGACAAAAGCAAACGTCCTTGGATCAGAACATGAACCAAAGGCGGCAAACGGTGACGACGTCGACGACGATAGCAGTTAAAGGGTAAATGAACATAATTTTTATTATTCTCTTTTATTATTCTCTTTTATTATTCTCTCATTTTAAACTCTCATTTTATGTTTATTGTGCAGTAATCTAATTGTAACATGTATTTGTTACATGTTTTGATGCGTTTTTACGATTTATAAAAAATTTATGCCCGAATTTTGGGGGCTTGGAACGGATTACGGCATTTACATGTAAAACGCGCCTCTACTTACGAATTTTTCACGTTACGAGAATTCTTCCGGAATGAATTAAATTCGTAAGTAGAGGTACCACTGTACTTATTTTACTGAGGAATTTACCAATTAATTCATTAAAAATCCTTTAATGTGATTTTCTGGATTTTTTTTTTTCTTATTTTGTCTCTCATAGTTGAGGTATACCTATGATGAAAATTGGAGACCTCTCTCATCTTTTAAGTGGGAGAACTTGCACAATTGGTGGCTGACTAAATACTTTTTTGCCCCACTGTAAGTGTGACAAACATACAAAAAAAATGAGAACTCAGGAAGGGGGCAAACACTTTTTCACACCACTGTACAAGTCACAGCTGGCTGGAATAATTTGACTCAAATACAGGCATGATCTCCAGTCAACACATGATTTATTAAACCACAAAAGAAAAAGGCAGCATGGGGGCTGAAAACTTAACAGGCACTGACTATGCTAAGCACACTCACAGAGAAAAAAAACAGGTCAACGGGGAAACCGGAGGGAGAATCTGCAATGTGATGTTGCCACACGGAACAAAAACTAAAGGCGGAGAACTGATAATTAACAAACATGGGACAGCTGGGAAACAAATCAAGAACTAAATGATAACATACATGAGAGAAGCTCCAGGTAGGGAAAACGAGACAGACTGGGAACCAAGATAAACAAGGAATGTAATCAACACAAACATGGACATAAGAACTAAGAACAGACGGAAAGAAAACAGAACACTAAACTAAAGGACTAGGGAATAAACTAATGACAATGGAAGACAATAATAACCACAGCACAGAGTCTAAAAACAAACACAAAGCCTGGACATGGTCATAGGCGATGTCCAGATCATGACAGTTCATGACTGCATGATCCATTAAGTACTTCAGAACAAAGCAGTAAAGTGTCCATTAAATTTCAGAAAATGAGCTGTCATAGAATTAACTGAAATACATGCACAGGAATCAAATTAGACAAGTTTGTCACTCCAGCAGTACTACAGTAGCAGACGAGTACTGTATCTTGAACTGTTTTGTACCTTTTTTTACCTTCCTTTGTTGCCCAAAAAGACATCAATGAAGCCAAACTACTGAATCTGACTGTCCATTAGGTTCTACTAAAGCCAGCTGCTGAAATACTGAATGGCACAAATCTAAGTCAGCAGGAGCTCTGTCAGTACCTAGGCCTTTCACAATGATAACTAGAAAAGCACTCAGAGAGCGCAGACCTCCGCCAAGCGCCACAGTTCCCCCCATACAGTGTTTGTGTGTACGTTTTCAGATTCCTTGACCATGAAAACATATGACTAGCAATTGGATTGACAATGATAGGATTAGTGGTTCAGTAGTTATTCACGAAAATGGCATTTTCCGTAATGGCGGCCACGGTTCCCCCCATACAGTGTTTGTGTGTACATTTTCAGATTCCTTGACCATGAAAACAAAATGACTAGCAATTGGATTGACAATGGTAGGATTAGTGGTTCAGTAGTTATTCACAAAAATGACATTTTCCGTAATGGCGGCCACAGTTCCGCCCATACAGTGTTTGTGTGTACATTTTCAGATTCCTTGACCACGAAAACATATGACTAGCAATTGGATTGACAATGATAGGATTAGTGGTTCAGTAGTTATTCACAAAAATGGCATTTTCCGTAATGGCGGCCACAGTTCCCCCCACACAGTGTTTGTGTGTACGTTTTCAGATTCCTTGACCATGAAAACATATGACTAGCAATTGGATTGACAATGATAGGATTAGTGGTTCAGTAGTTATTCACGAAAATGGTATTTTCCGTAATGGCGGTTTTCTTCTGGACGGTGATCCGGATCATCCCCAAAATTTAATCAGTTCTTCCTTGTACCATTTCCAACAACGCCTGAAAGTTTAATGAAATCCGTCCAAAACTTTTTGAGTTATCTTGCTAACCAACAGACAAACAGACAGACAGACAAACCCCGGCAAAAACATAACCTCCTGGCGGAGGTAAGTATATCAACTTATCTCATAAAAAGCATTCATTTAGTTCATTTTAATACATATCATATACTAGGGATGAGCCTTTTTCAAGTCGGCAGCCCTCTGCCCTCCCTGGAGGACATCTCCAGATCCTCCTGTCTCAGAAAGATCAAGGCCATTACAGGAGACGCCTCACATCCTGCCCACCACCTGTTTGACCTGCTTTCCTCTGGACGATGGTTCAGATCAGTCAGGTCCCACACCTCCAGACTGACAAACAATTTCTTCCCCTGGGCCGTCCAGATGGCAAACAGTCAGAGGCCCCACCCCCCTCCAAACGCTGTCATGCACAGAACTGAGGACCTTAAGACCTGTCTTTGCACTCTGCACTTTCATGTACATTGACCCATCCGTAAAACCACTACTATGTATATTTTCCATAATCCTGGGCTATTTTACTCAATTGTGTGTTCTGCACTCCACAATCATATGTGCATAGCTCCATCTGTGAAGCCACTACCATACCTGCGTATATAACTCTGGGTTATTTTTATTTTTATTTCAGACATGTGGTTAATCATATGTTCTGTAGCTGTGTTTTATCTAATCCTTCTCTCTTCCTATATTGCACAGTAACCTGGTGGAACACCCACAATTTCATCGTACTGTACTACTGTACAATGACAATAAAGCCTATTCTATTCTACTGTTCTATATTACAAACTTGACTCAGTTCAGCAATGCTGCTGCTTTTTTATTTTAAACTTTGTAACACTGGCAGCATTTCACTGGTCAGGATCATAAGAATATGCATTCTTAAGTTTTTAGTGTGAGTTTATGCAAATCTGTAAAGCTGAGTATTTAAGTAAACGTTCAGATGAAATTCAAAGTGCCACTTTATGCATGAGGTAAAAAATGATGTAGACCTGAAAATAAAGGAACTAACTCTTTATTATTATTATCATAAGTATTCTCCTGGTCCTCGGTTTATTTAGTAGTGTCTCTAATATTATTCTCTGTCAATTCTTAGTTTTTAGGTTTGCTCTTATTTTAAAGTCATACCTGTTCCATTTCCTGTAGCCTTGTTGTTCTAGCCCTGCTTCCAGTTCACGTTATGATTTGCTATTTATGTTACCTCTCATCAACTGTAACTCTGCCCCGAAAGGTAAGCCCATGTTATGTCTTCGTTCCTGTTGTTCTCCAGCTCCCGTCCGGTTTACTTTCAGTTTCATTCTTTTGGTTTCACTTTTAGCATCTTACAGCCTCTGAGCTGGAAAAGCAGCTGCTGCTGATGCATGACACACTGCTCGGTTCTTGACAGAATTCCGCATACTCCTTTACTTTTTCAAGTGTTTTATCAAGTTCTGTCACAATCAGGGCATGTCCAGAGACTGTGCCCACGCTTTATGTTCATTGTGGTCTTTGCTTTTTCAAAAGTATTATTATTATTTATGGTTATTATTATCATTATCATTATTATTAAGTGCCCCTGTGTTCTTTGATTATTGTTTGCCATGTCATCCTCTGTTGTCTGTGTTTTATGGCTGTCTTTTTGTATTTTGGTTACATTGTATGATCTTTGTTTATTTTTACTGTTTAGTATTATTATCCTTGTTGTCTTTAGTCATGTTGTGTCATTCCCTGTCAAAGTTCATGGTTGTGTGTGTGCCTGTTTACCTATTGTCCTCAGCTCCTCATGTTTCCATATCCTTAGCCACTCTTCCTCATGTGTGCATTACTCAGCCCTTGATTGTCTTCAGCTGTCCTGCGTTGTGTTGATTGTCCTGCCCATTTATATGTGAGTCTCTGTTCTGTGTTCATTCAGAGTTCATTACGTTGGTTGACCCTGCTAAGTCCCTGCTTGTAATCCTGTCTATGCTCCTTGTCCATGTAAGTTTACCCTGCTTTGTGTTGTCATGCCAGTTTAGTTCAGCTCTCAGCCCAGGTGCTGCTTTTTGTTTGCTCCGAGGTTTTTGTTAATAAATTATCATTTTTGCACTTGATCCTGCCTGCATCTGAGTCCTTCTCCTTCACTCCTTATCTGCCTGGAAAGCAGAATATGACAAGTTCGTGGTGTTAAAATTGTCAACACTGGTACCACACAGCAAACATAAGAGGCAAGTCCCACAGACAGGCTCCAGTGACATGACACTCACTGCTTCTGTTTACAGAAGCTGCGCGCAACGTGACTGAGAACATGTCCGTGCCTTCATTTTAATATCATTAATGTATTAGATTGATAAATTCTTATTTTTTACCAGTTCCGATCCAGCTATTTTGCCTGGTTCGAACTCGATACTGATACGGCAGATCGGATTGGCTCATCCCTATCATATATCATGGTTTATGCTGAAACGAGCTGCCTTCATGTATTTCCTCCACATTTTCATGTTCAAATCAGTTTGGTGGCAACTATTTTTCCTACATTTCAATTCCAGTGTTAAATATTGTTGATAAATAAAAAGCCAATGCTCTTTGAAAGACTGCACATGTACTATCATTATATCAGTGTGATAGAATGTTCTTCATGAATTCGAAAGTAATATTGTTAATCGTGATAATTTCTGGAGCAATTTCTTATCCAACAAAATATGTTCTCATTAAAGGCCTACCTGGACTTTAACCTGGTTATAAGTAGAGTTATGTGCTCTCTGTGGTCAGCAGTGGTTTTGGACCTTAAAGGGCACCATACGTGATACCATGGTGGCCATTTCCATTCCTTACTTCAGTGAAAAAAGTCCCCTTAAGTAACAGAACCCTGTTTGTCTGTGTATAGACTACTTTTATCTCTGTAAACACTACTTCTACCATCTCCTTCAGTGTGCCATGTTTTCCACTTTAAAGCCAAAAAAGGGAATAGTGTGTGGGTGGTCATACATCTCCATGAATATACCATGAATATACTAAACAAACTGTCAGGATTTGGTCTGAAAGTGGCTGGCTGGAAAATGTAAACTCATCACCCAACTCTACCAGGTATCAGGGCCAAGTAAACAATCACTTTTCCTGTTTCCTCCCTCTGTCATGCAGCAGAAGAGAAACACCACAGGTCACATCTATTACGGAGGAAAGAAAGCACCATTCTCAGACAAAGTCAAATTTGTTGTTCTGTTTGAAGAGAGTAATCATTCAGTGGAAGTGCATTTTGGAAGTGAACAAAAGGGAACACAAGGACCTGCAGTTATGGCCATAAAACAAGCAAAAACGGCAAAGAAGTTGGTTTTAGAATGACTATCTGAAAATTGATGTGGCGGTTCTGATAACAGCAAATGAGAAGACTTACAGTATATCTAGTATCAAGCCATAAAATGCAATGAGCTGAATTTACAATGACACCACAGACGCAACGGACACTTAAAGAGCCCACGTTCTGCTCTTCTTCCACATGTTTACACAGCTCCAAGTGGTGTTGATGAAATGTCTGATATGCTTTCGTCAAAACACCTCAGTCTTTAACCATTGCAGGACCCTTTTATACATGGGGAAGTAGCTGTTCTTAAAAGGGGCTATTGCTTTAAATGCTAATGAGCCCCATTGTCCTCCATCACTACATCAGTAAATCTTCTTGGTGGTCTTCCTCTTTTCCTCCTGCCTGGCAGCTCCATTTTCAACATCCTTTGTCCAATATATCCACTATCCCTCTTCTGCACTGTTATGATCTGTACATTCTGTTCTCACATTCTATTATTTTTGAAAAGTTTGTACAATTCTGTTATCACTAGTTTATCGGGTTATCCTCAGTTCTTAGTTCAGTTACATTTTTTGTCTGATTTGGTTGATTTATGATTATTGTCTGCATTATTTGCCCTCTGTGTTCTCCAGTGTCCTCTCTCTGCACAGCCCTGCCCGTCCTGTAGCTGCTTCTGTAACTTCCTAATTAGCCCCAGATGTCTCATATGAGTTTAATTATCCTGATCCCTATATATTTGTCAGCCTGAGTTTGTGTTATTGTGGTGTCATTGTCAGTTACCTTCTTCTCAGTCATGTCATAGTCTTCATCATCTTCTGCATACCTTTTGTTTTATAGCCCCTGCACTGCCTTTGTTTGTTTGTTTCCATTTTAGTGAATAAATCATTATTGCACCAAGTCCTGCTTGTGCTCTTGGGTCCCACTTTAAATACATGACTGCCTTCCAAAGCAGTTTTCTGACAGAATGATGCCACCAACATGGGACCCAGCAGGCACCGACTACAGTGAGTTCAGGTTGAACAAGGTTGTGTGTAGAGCAGCTCAACTGATTGAAGTGTACATTGCTGAAGCCCGGTCATGCCACACTCAGGGGCAGGCCATGATGTTCCTGGATGCGGTGGCCGGGACTGTTGTGGATCATCCCAGTCTGTGGGACTACTTTGGTCTGACCGAACTGTTCAACTCGCTGTTCGATTCGCTGAGCTCGCTCCACGGACTGGTGAAAAGATCAGAGCCTACACAGACATCTTCAGCCTCTTCTCGGTCACCAGTTCCAGGATGCCTCTCCCCAGCTCCACAACTACCTCATGGGCTGGAGGAGAGCTCTCCAGCAGCAGCTCCTGTGTCGGCAGTAACGCTGGCTCCACGTCATTTTCCACTTGCAGTGCCAGCTCCCACTTCTGTTGCGTGGGTGCCCATGCTCACTGCCCCATCAGCTCCAGTACCTGCTCCAAGGAACCTCCTGGCCCCAGCGTCTGCTCCTCGTCTCTTCTCAGCTTCAATACCTGCTCCAAGGCACCTACCAGCTCCACCGGCCAGCTCTCCCACAGTTTATCCTGAGATCGTCACCCCAGCAGGAGGAGACCAGGAGTTAAGGCAAGTACCTTTTCATTCATGTTCCACCATTATTTTTGAAAAGACTTCCCTTGCTTCTGGTGGGGGGGAACCAAGCACACTCTCCACCAATCTCTGCTGCTTATGATTGTGGTGTAGCCTCACAAACCTCCTGTTTTCCTTTATCGTCTGAGGTGGCCATGTCGAGGATGGAGCCGCAGGAGGAACACACTTCATCTTCTTCATTGTCGGAGTATGTCGCTCCATCATCACCGTCATCAGAGTGGTCTGTTCTTCCCGTCATCCATCATACAAACAAACAAAGCCATTCGTCACTTACCGGCATCCATTTGCGGCATTCTGGTTGTTATTTTGTCCTCTCCCGGTCATTTTAGCTTTCTCTCCTACATCCACAAACTGTTATTGATTATTTCACCTTAATTTCGCTTTTATTCCGCAGCACTTTCTCTTATATGACGACATACAACCGGCGATTGTTCTCCAGTCACATGGCGCTCCGGGCACCGGTAGGTCAAATCAATGAGCGTCACGATCCCTGTGTTACAAGAACATGTAAACATCTACCTTCATAAGCTAAATAATCTCTTTTTAGAATCATAGTTGGCAAATTTGGGACCAAATCCTCCGAATTTGCTCATCAGGTCTGCGATCGTGTCTGTCCCCAGTGACAGGTGCCTCCATTTTGTTTTGTAATCTCAAAGACGATGAAGAAGAGTGAGGATTTCTTCTTTGGTGTACTACGTGTCAACTGGCATGATCAGTACAAATCCTCAGTACAGCTGGGCAGTGTTTCTGCACGTCATATCAGTTGACAGGCGCAGTGCTGCACTCTGCCACTAGGGGCACACAAAATTACACAGCTTAAGGGTTTAGAGTTCCTGTATCGTTATCTTCAGAGCCAAAAGCTCCTTTATCTTTGGAGCAAAAGGCTCCTGTGCTGTCATGTTCAGAGCAAAGAGCTCAAATACCAAATCAAATCAAATCACCCTTATTGTCATTCAACCGTACAACCAATCATGTACAGCAGAACAAGATTGTGCTTTACCTATCTACTGTGTTAATCACACACACCCCAAGTGCAGAATCAGAGGGCCGCTGCTGTGCAAGGTGCCGCCACAGAGTTCCCTCCTCCATTCCATTTATTGCTGAGCATCAAGCTGGACGCCAGGAAGTTCCACTTTTTTACAAGGTCTTCGGCATGACCCGGCCGGGATTTGAACCCCTGCCTCCCGGGTGTGGGGCGGATGCTCTACCAACTGAGCCACCACTCCGGTACAATGGAATGACAAATATACATAACAAATATTGTTATGTTCAGAGCAAAGCGCTCCTATGTTGTCATTTTCAGAGCAAAAGGCTCCCATATTGTTACCTTCAGAGCAAAAGCCCTCCTATGCTGTTGTTTTCAGAGCAATCAGTTCCTACATGGTTATTTTCAGATCAAAAAGCTCCTATGTGGTTATTTTCAGAGCAGACAGCTCCTACGTGGTTATTTTCAGAGCAGACTGTTCCTTTGTGGTCTTCAGGTCAAAAGGTTCCTTTGTGGTCTTCAGAGCAAAGAGCCGCAATGTCATCTTCTGAGGTCAAAACTCTATGTTATTTTCTTTTGAGCTTGAGGTACCTGTGTATGTTTAAAACTTCTATGTTATCTCTAGTGCAAGGAAATCCTATGTTGTCATTCTCTCCTGAGATTCATGTTCCTGTATTGTCAGTACCTCCTGAGTTTAAAGTGCCCATTCAGTCACCTCGTGACTTTATAGTTCTTATGTTGCTATCTCTGGAGTGTAAAGTTTCCATGTTTCCATTATCTTCCGAGTTCAAAGTGTCCATATCATCATCTTCTAAGGTTACAGGTTCTATGTTTTCCACCAAGGGTAAAAAGTTTCTTGTCATCACCTCCTGAGGTTATAGGTTCCATGTTATCTCCAGAGGTTAAAAATTCCATGTTGTCATCCTCTGAGTGTAGGGGTTCTATGTCTTCTCTATGTATGTGTCACTACGCCCCTTTAATTTGCCTCGCGAGTTTCCCCAACTTTTCATCACAACCGTGTACATTCATCCGAGGGCAGAAGCTGACTCCGCCTCCAGAACCATCTTTGATGTGATCCAGCAGCTGCAATCAATTTCTCCAGAGGCGCCAAACTTCATTCTTGGGGATTTTAACCATGTTTCTTTAAAGAAGACACTTAAAAACTTTTATCAGTATGTCTCCTGCCCAACCAGGCGAAAAAAGACAGACCTGTGCTATGGATCCATAGAGAGGGCCTATAAATCACTCCCCCTTCCTCCTTTAGGATCCTCAGATCACAACTGTGTACATTTGCTGCCCACATATAAAACTGCTCTCAGAAGAGGCAAGGTGGAGATGAGAGACATTGATGTGTGGACAGAAGATTCAGAGCACAGCCTCCAGGAATGCTTTGACTGTACAGACTGGGAGATGTTCAAAATGGCCTGCGGGGATGATTTGGATTCTCTGGCTGAGCTCACATGCTCATACATGGTTTTCTGTCAAAATAAGATTGTTCCACGTAAACGTGTCAAAATATATCCCAACAACAAACCATGGGTTATTAAATCAGTTAAATCCTGCTTACAGAGGAAAGCACTTGCCTTTAAACAGGGGTCTGTTTCTGAGCTACAGGTTGCCACAAAGGAGCTGAAGGCCGAAATTTTAAGAGCAAAACAGAATTATAAATCAGAGTTGGAAAGCAAGATGGTAGCAAAGAAACTTGGTTCAGCCTGGGCCAGTATGAAAACTATTGCAGGCCTTACTGCACAGAGCGCAGTAATCGTGTGTTTTTAGATGGTTTTAGTTCAGACACAGAGCTGGCTAATGCTCTTAATTGTTTTTATGGTCGTTTTGACTCCCTTGATTTCAGCACAGAAATCCAAGATTTGAAACAGAAACTCAAAAACAATCAGCACTTTAATATTGAGGTGCAGGATGTTAAAAGGGTGTTCTGCGCTGTAAAAGTGAACAAAAGTCAGGGCCCTGATAATATATGTGGGTGCTTGGTAAAGTCCTTTGCACATGAACTGAGTCCTATATTTCATTACATTTTCAATAAGTCCTTACAGACACAACATGTGCCTAAGATCTGGAAAGAAGCCGTGGTTGTTCCCGTTCCAAAATCCAGCCGTCCTAAAATGGTAAACGACTTTAGACCAGTTGCTTTGACTTCAATTTTAATGAAAATTTTTGAAAAACTGGTCAGATGTGAGGTCCTAAGGCAGACTGAACATGCATTGGATCCTCTGCAGTTTGCCTATAGGCCTCACAGAGGAGTGGAGGATGCCACTGTCACTATGTTTAACATGCTTTTTAAACATCTGGATTTTAATGGGACACATGCCAGGCTTTTATTTGTGGACTTTTCTTCCGCCTTTAATACAATCCAACCTCATATTTTAGTTGAAAGGCTCCTGCAACAATTTGATTTGAGCAATAATCTGGTAGGTTGGATTCTGGATTTCTTAACCAACAGGACGCAGAGAGTAAGGGTCAATGGTACATTGTCTGACCTAAAGTGCTCTTCTACTGGCTCTCCTCAGGGGTGTGTGTTGTCACCACTACTCTTCATCCTGTACACAAACATGTGTTGGAGCAGACATGACAACAGACACATTATAAAGTATGCTGATGACTCAGTCATTGTCAGTCTCCTCCAGGATGGTGAGAGTGGCCACGGCCCAGTAGTTGATGATTTTGTTCACTGGTGTGAGGATTCCTACCTGCAGCTGAATACAACAAAAACTAAAGATATGATTATTGACTTTAGGAGGAAAACTCCCAGGCACAAAGTCACCATACTAAAAGGCCAGACCACCGAATGTGTACAATCGTACAAATATCTTGGGACAATTATTGATAGTAATTTAAACTTTGAAGTGAACTGTGAAAGGGTGTGCAAAAAGGGTCAGCAAAATTTGCATTGTTTGAGGAAACTTGCACGCTTCCAAACTGACCGAACCATAATGACAATGTTTTATCGGGCTTTTATTGAATCTGTTTTATCCTTTTCTTTAGTGTCATGCTTTGGTCAGATAAAACTGAAACAGAGGAAATCCTTGGATCAGGTAGTCAGATGGTCCGGTCGTTTGCTTGGTGAGTCACAGCTGAGCCTGACATCCCTGTACACCAGACAAGTACAGAGGATGGCTACCTCCATTTTAAATGATGACTCCCACCCTTTGCACTGCCACTTTCAGCTTCTTCCCTCCAGACGGAGGTTTGCTGTCCCAAAAAGTAAAACCCAGCGCTACAAAAACAGCTTTGTCCCTGCTGCTGTCAAAGAGTTGAACAAGCTATAAAAATATATTGTACATATTTTATATTTACTTATTTTGTATGATGTCACTTGGGTTCTAAATATTTTATTGGGTTCTAGACCTTTGAGTTTTTTAACCTCTGACTAGTTTTTAACTTTTAACTTTAATATGACCCTTCTCTCTTACCTCTGGTTTCTCCCTCATCTCTTTGTCTTTTTATACCCCGTTTGATGGAGCCTTGAGTATTTTTATCATGTTTATAGTCAGCTTCATGTGTGCCTGTGTTTGTGTCTATGTTGAATGTAATTAGTGGCTTGTAAATATGGATGTCACCAGACTGCAAAACAAATCTACCTACGGGTACAAATAAAGTAACCTGAACCTGAACCTTCTCCTGAATGCAAGATTTCCATGTTGCCTTCTCCTGAGGTTAAACTTTCAGAGGGTAAGATTTTCATGCCATTATCTACTGAATTAAAAGCCTCTGTGTTGTTCTCTGTACGAAAGGTTCCTGTGTCATTTTCAGAGCAAAGGGCTCCTGTGTTATTTTCAGAGAGCAAAACGCTCCCATGATGTTATTTTCATAGTAAAACGCTCCCATGATGTTATTTTCAGAGCAAAATGCTCCCATGATGTTGTTCTCTGTGCAAACTGCTCCTGTGTTTTCTCCCATCTGGTGGCTTTTGAACTTGGGTAGGCCCCCTGATCCACTGGGTTCATCCATCTGGTGGCTTTTGGACTTTGTTAGGCCACCTGATGCACCATGCTTCTCCATCTGGTGGTCCATTGACTTGGGTAGGCCACCAGACGCACCATATTCCACCTGGCAGTGGTCTTGGCACTTTGGCTGACCACCTGATGAACATTCTTCTGTTTATGTCCTTGTTTTTGCCCCGGCGTAGCTTTTGCCCCCTCCTCCCGCCCTACTGGGGTGTTCTTTGTTTTGTTTTTGGGCATCTGGAATCCTCCCTTAACGGAGGGCACTTTTATGATCCGGACATATGTCCTCGCCTTCTATTATTTTTGAAAAGTTTGTACAATTCTGTTATCACTAGTTTATCGGGTTATCCTCAGTTCTTATTTTTTCCCTGATTTGGTTTATTTATGATTATTGTCTGCATATTTACCCTCTGTGTTCTCCAGTGTCCTCTTTCTGCACAGCCCCACCCATCCTGTTTGTAGCTGCTTCTATTACTTCCTAATTAGCCCCAGATGTCTCATATTAGTTTAATTATCCTGCTCCCTATATATTTGTCAGCCTGAGTTTGTGTTATTGTGGCGTCATTGTCAGTTACCTTCTTCTCAGTCATGTCATAGTCTTTATCGTCTTATGCATACCTTTTGTTTTACAGCCCCTTTGCTGCCTTTTGTTTGTTCGTTTCCATTTTTGTTAATAAATCATTATTGCACTGAGTCATGCCTGTGCTCTTGGGTCCCGCTTTAAACACACGACTGCCTTCCAAAGCAGTTTTCTGACATGCACATGTCCAAACCATCTCAGCCTTGCCTCTCTTACTTTGTCTCCAAACTGCTCAACCTGAGCCATCCCTCTAATATACTCATTTTTAATCCTGTCCTTCATAGTCACTCCCAATGAGAATCTTAACATCTTCAGCTCTGCCACCTCTAGCAATCCCTCCCGTCTTTTTGACATCGCCACTGTCTCCAAGCCATACATCACAGCAGGTCTCACGACCAGTCTTCCCTGTCTTCCCTTTCACTCTGGCTGTTATCTTTCTGTCACAATTCACCCCGACACCTCTCTTGTGCATTTTCAATTCAATTCAATTCAATTTTCAATTCAATTCAACTTTATTTATATAGCGCCATTTCACAACATCAGTCATCTCATAGCACTATCAACTGTAGGGGGAACCCCCACAGTTGCAGAAAGACCCCAGCAATCAGGCGATCCCCTGTGAGCAAGCACTTGGTGACGGTGGAGAGGAAAAACTCCCTTTTAACAGGAAGAAACCGCCAGCAGAACCAGGCTCAGGGAGGGGCAGTCATCTGCTGCGACTGGCTGGGGGGTGAGGGGACAGAGAAGATGAAAAGAACAGACATGTAGAGAGCAAACAGCACGATGGGGACTCAATCTATGGGAGAGAACAAACAGATATTAATGACCAGCAAAAAAAAAATATTTCATTGAGAGTGAAGAAAGGAGTGAGGCCCAGTGCATTATTGGAGGTCCCCCGGCTGACTAAACCTATTAGCAGCATAACTAAGGGAGGGTTCAGAAACACATGATCCCTCCCTAATTGTAGGCTATATCAAAAAGGTAGGTTTTAGCCCTATTCTTAAAAACAGAGATCGAGTCTGACTCCCGAATTCAGATTGGCAGCTGGTTCCACAGGAAAGGAGCTTGATAACTGAAGGCTCTGCCTCCCATTGTACTTTTGGAGATTCTAGGTATTACAAGTAATCCTGCATTTTGGGAGCGTAGTGCTCTGTTAGGATAATACGGTAGTATCAGATCTTTTAAATAAAAAGGAGCCTGATTGTTTAGAGCTTTGTAAGTAAGAAGAAGGATTTTAAACTTAATTCTAAACTCTATGGGAAGCCAATGAAGGGAGGCCAGAACCGGAGAGACATAATCTCTCTTTCTAGTACCTGTTAAACTCTTGCTGCAGCATTTTGGATCAGCTGAAGACTTTTTAAAGATGTTTTAGGACAGCCTGATAATAAAGAATTACAATAATCTAATCTCGAGCTAACAAAAGCGTGGATCAGCTTCTCAGCATCACTCTGAGACAAGATGCTCCTAATCTTGGCAATATTACGCAAATGATAGAAGGCAGTCTTAGAAACAAATTTAATATGTGAATTGAAGGACAGATCTTGATCAAAAATAACTCCAAGGTTCCTCACAGAGCTATTAAGAGAAAGAGTAACCGCATCCAAACTGAAAGTTTGATTTGGAAAGGTATTTCTAAGGTTTTTTGGACCAACAAGAATGACTTCAGTCTTATCTGAATTTAATAGCAGGAAATTACAAGTCATCCAAGCTTTGATTTCCTTAAGACAGGCTTCTAACTTGGCTAATTGATTACTATCATCTGGCTTCAGTGACAGGTATAATTGTGTGTCATCTGCATAATAATGAAAATGTATACAGTGCTTTCTAATAATGTTGCCTAACGGAAGCATATATAAACTAAAAAGAGTAGGGCCTAGCACAGATCCCTGTGGAACTCCATGACTAAACTTTGAGTTGAAAGAAAACTCATTATTTACATGAACAAACTGGAACCTATCAGATAAATAAGATCTAAACCACTGCAACGAAGTTCCATTAAGTCCAACATAGTGTTCTAATCTATCAAGTAGAATATTATGATCGATAGTATCAAAAGCTGCACTAAGGTCTAAAAGGACAAGTACAGAAACCAGTCCATTATCAGATGCGATGAGGAGGTTGTTAGTGACCTTCGCTAAGGCTGTTTCAGTACTATGATGGATTCTAAACCCAGATTGAAACTCTTCAAGTAAACCATTTCCCTGCAGGTGGTCAAATAATTGCGTAGCAACAACTCTTTCTAACATTTTTGAAATGAAAGGGAGATTAGAGATTGGTCTATAGTTAGCTAAAGCTCCTGGATCTAGCGTTGGATTTTTGAGTAAAGGTTTAATTACAGCCGTTTTAAAAGCCTGCGGTACATGGCCTAAAGTTAGTGAAGAATTGATTATATGAAGAATAAAGCTACCAATAAGTGGGACGACTTCTTTAAATAACCTGGTAGGAATAGGGTCTAAAAGACAAGTTGAAGGTTTGGATGAGGAAACTATTTTGTCTAACTCACAAAGGTCGATAGGCGTAAACTCATCAAGACAGACATCAATTGAAGGAGTTGTAGTAGTTACAGTATTGAAGTTAACTGTGGGAAGAATCTGATTGATTTTATCTCTGATGGATGAAATTTTATTATTGAAAAAGTTCTTAAAGTCCTGACTAGTAAGCTCTAAGGGAATGCTAGGATTGACAGAGTCCTGACTCTTTGTCAACCTGGCTACAGTGCTGAAAAGAAACATGGGATTATTCTTGTTCTCTTCTATTAATGCAGAATAATAACTCGTTCTAGCTTTTCTAAGAGATTTTTTATAAATTAAAAGATTTCTCCAAGCTAAATAGATTTCATCTAAATTAGTGGAGCGCCATTTTCTTTCTAATTGACAAGTCTTCTGTTTTAAGCTACGAGTTTCTGTGTTGAACCAAGGAGTTAGAAATCTCTGATTAGACTTTTTCTTTTTTAAGGGGGCCACCAAGTCTAGAGTCTGATGCAGAGAAGCTGTAACACTATCCACCATGTTATCAATTACAGATGGAGCAAGCTGTCTATAGCTTATTTCCGTTGTGTTGACACATGGCATAGAGGAAACAATCTGCATAAATTTGGTAACAGCATCATCTGAGAGGCATCTACTGTAATAATATTTTTCTTTAGGAGCCAAGTAGTCAGAAATAGTAAAATCAAAGGTTAACAGACAATGGTCTGACAGTACAGGGTTATGAGGAGACACTACAAGATTTTCTATTTCTATGCCATATGTCAGAACAAGGTCCAATGTATGGTGGAGGTAATGAGTAGAATTTCCTACTTTCTGAGAAAACCCAATCAAGTCTAATATTGAATTAAATGCCACATTAAGGCAGTCACTATCTACATCCACATGTATATTAAAGTCCCCTACTATAATTATTCTATCAGATTTCAGCACTAAATCAGCTAAGAAATCAGCAAATTCGGATAAAAATTCTGAGTAGGTTAATGGGGGACGATAAACTATGGCAAATAAAATTGGGTTTAACCTAAAATTGCTAAAGTGCCCAATACTGAGGACCAGGCCCTCAAAGGAATTATAACATGTTTTTTGCTTTACATTAACTAGTAATTTGGAATGGTAAATTGTTGCTACTCCTCCTCCACGACCAGAACTTCTGGGATTTTGACAGTTTAAATAACCAGAGGGAGTTGATTCATTTAAACCAACATAATCCTCTTGCCCTAACCAAGTCTTTGTAAGGGATATTAAATCAATCTGATGATCAATTAACAGATCATGGACTAACAGAGACTTGGGAGTTAGAGACCTAATATTTAATAAACCACATTTAATTTTTAAATTATGAGGAGGAACAGAGGCCAAATCATTCAATTTAGAGGCTTTATGTTTAATTTGAGTTTTACCAATATTTTGCTTTATCACTTTGGGATGCTTATATATTATATTTTTATTTACTTTGGAGGGAGCAGACAATGATTCTCTGATGGGGAAGACAGGGGCTAAGTTGAGGGGTGGCGGATGAAGAGGAGCTGTAGAGAGGTGTGTAAGACTGCGACTCTGCTTCCTGGTCCCAACTGAGTAGTCAAGGTTTTGGAAATTTGGATAAAAAAGATGCCAGATTGTTAGATAAATGAGAAGCACCATCCAAAGTGGGATGAATGCTGTCTCGTCTCATAAGACCAGGTTTTCCCCAAAATGAGCTCCAATTGTCAATGTAGCCCACATCATTTGCAGGACACTACACAAACAGCCAGTGGTTCAAGGATGACGAGCGGCTAAACATGTCATCGCTGGTCAGATTGGGGAGGGGCCCAGAGAATACTACAGTGGCAGACATCGTTTTTGCAAAGTCACACACCGATTCTACATTAAGTTTCGTGACTTCCGACTGCCGGAGACGGATGTCATTAATGCCAGCGTGAATAACATTCATTCATTCATTCATTCATTCATCTTCTTCCGCTTAATCCTTTTTGGGTCGCGGGGGGGCTGGAGCCTATCCCAGCATCTTTGGGCGAGAGGCAGGGTACACCCTGGACAGATCGCCAGTCCATCGCAGGGCCAACACAGAGAGACAGACAACCATTCACTTTCACAGTCATACCTAAGGACAATTTAGAATCCCCAGTTTGATGCCAATTAACCTAACTTGCATGTTTTTGGCATGTGGGAGGAAACCGGAGAAATCCCGGAGTAAACCCATGCAGACACGGGGAGAACATGCAAACTCCACACAGATCACTGTTGGTCGGGGGCTGGGATTGAACCCAGGATCCCCCGTCCAAGGGTAAGTTGCTGTGCTGCCGCAGTGCTAACCACTCCCCCACCACGCCACCCAGCGTGAATAACAATTGTGGAGTATTTACAGTTACTTTTAGCCAGCATTTTCAAATTTGACTCGATGTCACCTGCTCTGCCCCCAGGAATGCATTTGACTATGGCCGCTGGAGTCTCTAGGTTCACGTTTCTGACTACAGAGTCGCCAATGATCAGAGTTTTTTCCTCAGCGGGTGTGTCGCTGAGCGGGGAAAAACGATTAGAAACGTGAACAGGTTGGAGGTGTACCGGGGCTTTGCGACTAGGCTTCCTTCTCACCGTCACCCACCCAGTCTCCTCGCTGCTGAGGAGAGCCAGAGGACCGCTAACGGGGTTAGCTATGCTAGCTAGCTCCGCTGCAGTTAAGGGGCGTCCATCAAGAGTAACTGGCGTAGACGGTGTTTCAATGCAGCGGAGCCGGGATTCCAAATCAGACAACCTCGCCTCGAGCGCCTCAAAAAGACAACATTTATTACATTTACCGTTATCACTAAAAGAGGCAGAGGTGTAGCTAAACATCTGACAGAGAGAGCACACCAGAGGAGGAGAGGAAGGAGAGCTAGTAGCCATAGCTAGTGGCTAACCCAAAAGCTCAGGAGAGTGAGGAGAGCAAACCACACAGACAGACAGCAAAACAGGAAGTGATGATACGTTACCACAAGGAAGTGATGATCAATCAACCACACCAACCATCCATTGCATTGGATGGTTGACCCCTGGTATTTAAACTCTACTTTATGCATCTTTACTATTACACCTGCCTCCCTCTCATTCACACTCATGTATTATGTCTTGCTTAAACTTACTTTCATTCCTCTTCTCTCCAGAGCATACCTCCACATCTCCAGGTTCTCTTCCACCTGCTCCCTACTTGATCACAATGTTGTCCGCAAACATCACAGTCCATGGAGACTCCTTACTGACCTCGTCCGCCAGTCTGTCCATCACCATGGCAAACAAGAAGGGGCACAAAACCGATCCCTGATGTAATACCACCCCCACCTTCAATCCATCTGTCACTCCAACAGAACACCTCACTACCCTCTTGTTGTCCTCATACTGTACATGTAATGAGCTGATCTCGTATAATGACTACAGTTTACAAAAAAGAGCTGTAATATCCTTGGATTTCTTGTCGGTATTGTTGTTGCTAAGCTAGCCATGCTAACGGTCTCAGTCAAAAAAATAAATAGCAAATATAGGCTAGAATGACATTAGCTCTGTTATTGACAGTATTAATGAATGACCTGGGACCACGGATGTCTCATGGATGACTGGAATTTACACAGAAGAGCTCTAAAAATCATGGTTGGACTGCTTACTAGCTGACCTGCTGAGCTAGCTGCACTGTAGCTAGAGTATGTGAGCTCTGATGCTCAGTGGAAAAACTTTCTCCTCTCCTCAGAGGAAAAGGCATGCCAGAATTATCTGTGGGACAGGTCCATATCAGGTCTGTTAAGTAATGATGTGATAACCTCATGTCATTGAGAACAGCCAATCCAAACAAGGCATTTCATTCAGAGTTGTAGCCCTAAATTCTGTAGGAGTAGAGAACGCCTGTGCAGAAGGACTTTGGGCCATAGACTATAGAGTGTCACAGAAATCCTAGGGAAAACTACAAAAAGCATAATGGGGCTCTTTCACATAACTAAAATCAAGGGGAACCACTTAAAAGCATAATAAGGGCACTTTAAGTTAAACTCGACAGTTGTTATCCCAATAAGGGGCCCTCATACTGTATATACAGAGGTGATGGGGCCCTAGGCCAAAATTCACAGGGGCCCCACCAACCAGCACCCTATATATCACACCGGTACTTGCGAGAATGAGGTGGGGGTGGGGCACCTCAACTGAGTTCTGCAGCGGACGACCACTGTCATTGTAAACTCGCCACATTGTCACAGCTATAGTGATTTAAAGATGGTCAGTCCTCGGGGGGCCTCCTTCTGGCCTTGGGCAATAGTATTTGCCTGCCTTGTCAGCTGGCATGCAGCACCTCTAGATACATACACGTTCAGGAGCATCCAAGTCTTTTTTTTTTGGGGGGGGGGGGGGGTGGGTAAGGACACAAGGACACGGCTCTCATCTTTTTTTCCATAGTGTGTGGATGTGTGTGCATCTGTTGAGACCACAAAAAAATAAAACATCGACAATAAATAAGGCCGGCATGGAGGAGGCCTTGCAGCAGCGAGCAGGCCTAAATCAGGCACTGTTGCATGGCAGATAATATGAGCTGCTGGTATTGGAGAGAAGAGAAGAAGGAGGAGGAGGAGGAAGAAGAGAGACTACAGTAGTGGGGGATGTTTGCTGCAGACTGAAGGTAGAATCTGCACCCTGGGAAAGGAACGCTGCTGCCATCGGTGTCCACTGAGGTCCCTTCATTAGCCTCCTTGTCCTCTGTTTTCTCTCGGCGTTCTCGCTCACCCTCCACAGCCTGATGGGAAGTGTGTGCGTGTGAGTGTGTATGTGAGTGGGGGGGGTGCGGGGGAGTCTCTGAATAGCAATAACCCAGCCCGGTGTCGATCCATCTTCTACTTCATTAAGGGGGCAGCGGTGTTATTGCCAGGCTGTAATGATTCCACAGATCTCCCCTTCCATAGGCTGAGTTTCTCCGTCTCTGAGATGTCATAAAAGGGGAATGCATGAGATGTGCCAGAAACGTATGTGAATTATTAATTTCTCCGGTCCCTGGAGGAAGTTTGTTTCTGCCCGGGTGTGTGCGCGCGGAGTCGTCATTGCACACTCCTGGCTACCGCTTTATACTTCATACAGGTTGATTCAAAATTTATGTTGCCAGCTCCTTTGGCACTGGAGAGTTATTGCAAAAAAGAAGGGGAAAAAAAGTGGAATGAAGGGCTGTGGTAATAGTAATGCGGGTGAGATCTATGGCCGCTGCTTCTCATTCGTACCGCGACACAGAAATGCAAAAGAGATGATGCTTCGTGCAGACTAATCCGACTGAAGCACATCAACAGAAAGGGAAGAAAATGAAAGAACAAGATAGGGTTCAGAGCCCTGTGTACACAGACTACAGCGCTGTCACACACTCAAATCTGCCTTTTATGTTCGCCATAAAAGTCCTGTAAACAAGAGCACTCTGAGGCGAGTGCAATATCCCCCGCCTCCATTTTTTTTTAAGATCCCAATACTTACTGACAGAGAGCAGTTTTCAACTTTTCAATATAATTACTGTGGCAGAACTAAATTATGATAAGCCCATGATGGAAAAATTCTATGTTACACTGAGATATGTGAATTTTTATGAATATGATTTTTTTTTTTATAAAGCTTAATGTGTATACCTAGGAAATCCTTTTACCATATTTGTAGTTGTTGAGTAGTGGAAAAAACAAATTGAAGGATGCTGATGTGACTGTGAATGTTAAGTTCTATCACTGACTGTACAGCTTATCACTTGTGTTTTCTGCATGGATTCAGCAGATACAATCTTAGTTATGAATGAAATAATCAAGAGGCTCAGCAAACCTTATCACACTGAGTCATGAATCATCAAGAAGAGACTCCACCCTGATGGTCCCTTGTATACTGTATATTTTAGCCAGAAACACTCTGTTAGTTAAGCCAATGCACTGCAGCAGTCTGTGAAAGCTGTGCTCTGTATTGTCTTCTGCTGATCAGTGCATATTAAATTTGCTGAAACTTTGATCCTGCCCGTTTCTTGACTACTGATTGAAGAGATTTCTCCAACATACTTGGCGCACCAAACAAAGGACTCCAGATACCCCACTTCTCCTGGTTCCAGCTTTTTTGGACTGAGACAGCTAGTGCACAGCTGCTGAGAAGACCTCCCCCACCGATTCCAAAGGGTCGGCTTTGCGGAAGTGAGGCAAGGTCCGGAGACGCTGGGAGCGGACCGGAGGGTGAAGGAGCTGAACTGAAAGCAGATTGAAGTGAGTAAATTTAATTATTAATGGTTTATAGATGTCTTGCGCTGGTTTGAGCCTGGTCATTGTAATTATGTGTAAAAGTTGAGATAAGGTAGCACTGGTTCGAGTCCGGTCGGGTAAAAATACTGAGGTTCTACAGAACCGCTTGGTGAAAATGCATTTTTACTGGAATTTAGTTCTGAGTCTAAATTCAGGAAATAGGTGCGTGGAAGGATACAGAGTACTGCAGAGTGATATTAATGGCCAAAGAAGAAGAAAAAATATATAATAGAAGAAAAATAGAGAAAAAACAGAGGGAAAAAATGGTTATAACTAGAAAAGCACTCGGAGAGCGCAGACCTCCGCCAAGCGCCACAATTCCCCCCATACAGTGTTTGTGTGTACGTTTTCAGATTCCTTGAGCATGTAAACATATGACTAGCAATTGGATTCACAATGATTATTTGTTTATTTGACAGGGACAGTGCCATAAACACACAATTAATCAATGACAATCAATCTGATAGTGATAGGATTAGTGGTTCAGTAGTAAAAGCATTGCCTCCTTGGCGGAGGTAATAAACTGAAGTGTTGCTGTTGTGTCCATCTCCTCCACTGACAGATGCAAATTGGGTAGACAGGTTGCCGTGGGTTTTATATTATATTGTAACGTGCTGCTCGACATGGCGACGTCCCACCGGGAGGTTCGAAGTCACGCTCCGGAGTCCCGCACTGTACCTGTGTCGCCAATAGGGTCAAGCCACTTGGCAAGCCAAGTAGAGTGCTCATATTGAGTTCGCTACAATATTATTTTTTGGGGGGTTGCGCTCCGCAGCAAACGAGAATTTAGAGGCTTCGCCGGCAGAGAGCTCGTTTTTGCGCAGCGCCTATGGCTGGCCGGTGAATTTGTGCCAAATGCGCAGCTCCTATGGCTGGCCGGGGAATTTCTGCCAAACAATCCGTCGGCGGACAGTTGCCCGTGTGAGGTTTTGCGGCGGGCCCAGGCCATTCATTCATTCATTCAAGGTGGTAAATCCCTGATGCAGTCACTTTTAGCATTAGAGCGAGACATATCAGGCGCAGCATTACTGGCGCCGGGATTCCTGTCTGTTCCGGAGCCGCTGGACAAAAGAAGGTGCGATAATGGTTGCCGTGGGTTTTACTGGGTTTGCGGTCCGCGAAAAAAAGAGGATTTGGAAGCCTCCCCCGGCAGAGAGCTGGTTTTTGCGCAGCCCCTATGGCTGGCCGGGGAATTTCTGCCAAATAATCCGACGCCGGACAGCTCCCCGTGTCAGCTTTTGCAGCGTAGTGCAAACACAGCCACTCTGGCGAGCCCTGTTTTCTGTGTGCTTTTGTGCGTAAAACCTTGAAGAAGGCGGAGTTTGTGTTCATCAGACACGTCGACCAGCGCCCTCTATTGCGCCTGCGCACATGTTGAAAATGGCTGTATGTCACAGTGTTGAAAAATGCTTTAAAAAATTCCTGTATCCAGACGGTGAACCGGATCACCCCCAAAATTTAATCAGTTCTTCCTTGTACCATTTCCAACAACGCCTGAAAGTTTCACGGAAATCCGTCCAAGACTTTTTAAGTTATCTTGCTAACCAACAGACAAACAGACAGACAGACAAACAGACAGAAACACACAAACTCCGGCAAAAACATAACCTCCTCCTGGCCTTTTCGGCCTGGCGGAGGTAATAAGAAATAGCTTTAAAATAAAGACAAATAACTTTAATATAAGGAATAACCTTAATATAATAACAGTAACTAAAATACCATAAAGATACAACTTAAAATAAGCTTAAAATAGAATAAAATAGCCTTTTGTGGCCACACATGTGACCTACTTTGTGACTTATTTAAGGCCTCACATTTGAGATAAGAACAAAGACAGAATTTCCTTGGAGATAACAGGAAGCTGGAAGGTGTTAGCTTTGGTATGCAGGGCCTGAGACTGTGGGGGTGATATTAAGAGATTATAGAGGAGATGCATTGTTACTGGTGATTATAATGCAATGTGACTTGTGATGCAAAGTGACGTGATTATAATGTGATGTGACTTGTGATGCAAATTGACTTGTGAGCTGTGAGAGTCCCTGGTATTTAAGGGACGAGAGTTTCCTGTGATTCTCTTTTTCTTCGTTGAGATGATGGCGAATGTGAATAAAGCTGCTCTGAGAGAGATCAGTCTCATCCTTTTCACATTCCCACACTGGTGACCCAAGACGTAGCATGCAACAACAGGAGAGTTCCCCGGGGCCAGCCTCATCAGGAGCCCCCAGCCAAGCGAATGCCGCTACGGTCCAGCTACTGGACTTTTGGCAGAACAATCCGCGCTCCTGGTTCCACGCGGTTGAGGCACAATTCAACCTCCGGGGAATATCGGTAGACGACACAAAATTCTACCATGTGGTCGCAAGACTGGACAATCACACGGCTCAGCACGTGGAGAGCCTTATCGAGCAGCCGCCAGACAGCGACAAATACGATGCGTTGAAGGTTGCACTCATCCAGCACTTCACCCCCTCCGTCGAGGAACGAGCAGAGAGACTCCTGGCGCTGACTGAGTTGGGAGATGACACGCCCGTTAATCTGATGAAGATGTTGAGGTTGAAAGGCTCAGATGACGACCACTTCATCTTCACCCACCTCTTCCTCAGGACCCTACCGTCAGCAACGAGAGCGACCCTGACCAGTTCGCCGTTGTTGGCCCAGCGGGACTACCGCGCGCTGGCCCGGGAGGCACAGTGAATTGTCAACGCCAGCAGACAGCGCGTGGCCACGGCTGCAGCAGCGGAACTCGGCGCGACGACCGCAGATGGCAGGGGGCCAGGGGCAGCAGTAGCAGACCCACCGACGACGGCGGCGGCAAGAGCCAGGGAACGCAGAGGAGACGTCCTTTGTTTCTACCATCGCCGTTTCGCAGAGAGGGCACGCAAGTGTGTACCACCGTGCCAGTTTCAGCGTTCGGGAAACGCCAAGACCAGGGGGTCGGTAGCAGCCGCGGCCCTCGGGGAGGAGAACAAGCTGCTCTACTTGTTGGACGCACGCTCGGGGAGGCAGTTCCTCGTGGACACAGGCTCCCAGTTGAGTTTCATCACACCTTCCTACGCGGACAGACTAGCAGGTTCCAGGGGTCCCGGGGTGACAGCAGCGAATGGCTCAGCGATTAAGACCTTTGGTGAGAAGACTCTGCTTCCGTCTCTACACGGCCGTACATTTGAGTGGACTTTTGTTATAGCAGCAGTGACTTTCAATATGTTGGGGGCTGATTTTTTGTGCTCACATGGTTTATTGGTTGATCTCGCTAACAGGCGCCTGGTTAATGCATTTTCTTTTGATTCTATTCCCTGTACAGCGCGAGTGGCCCCGCCTACAGCACAAGCCAACGTCACAGCTGCAAGCGGTAAGTTCCACACACTGCTCACTCAGTTCCCAGCACTCACGGTCCCCACATTTTCGGCAACAGTCGCTAAACACGGGGTGGAGCATTTTATTACCACTACCGGACCGCCCGTTTTTGCAAAAGCTCGGCGCTTGGACGCAGCTAAACTGGCCATAGCGCGCGAGGAGTTCGCCAACCTGGAGAGGTTGGGCATTATCAGGCGTTCAAAAAGTCTGTGGGCTTCCCTGCTACACATGGTCCCGAAGGCTGACGGATCATGGCGACCTTGCGGGGATTTCCGCAGGTTAAACAATGCTACAGCGCACGACCGCTACCCAATCCCGCATATCCAAGATTTTTCCGTTCATTTGGCAGGGGCTCGTGTTTTTTCTTATATCGATTTGGTCCGCGGTTACCACCAAGTCCCAGTGCGCGCTGAGGACATACCCAAAACAGCGGTAATAACTCAATTTGGCCTATGCGAGTTTTTACGCATGCCATTCGGGCTTAAAGGGGCCGCACAGACGTTCCAACGCATGATGGACGTGGTGCTACGCGATCTCCCTTTCATGTTCGTCTACTTAGACGATATTTTGGTAGCCAGCGCGTCCGAAGACGAACACGAAAACCACCTAGCCACAGTTTTCCGGAGGTTGGGAGATCACGGGTTAATAATCAACCCAGCGAAGTGTCAGTTCGGGGTGGCGCAGATTGATTTTTTAGGACACCGCGTCTCCCCCAAAGGAGCGGTTCCGCTTCCTGACAAAGTGCGCGCGGTAGCAGATTTTCCCCGGCCGCAGACGGTCAGGGCGTTACAGGAGTTTGTGGGAATGGTGAATTTTTATAACCGTTTTCTCCCCCGTGCGGCGCAACTCATGCAACCGCTGTATACCACGCTCAAAAAACAGAAACCCGCGAATAAGGTCGGGTAGTCCCTGGAGCAGGAGCAAGCGTTCTCGGAGGTTAAAGCAGCCTTGGCAAAGGCTGCGTTGTTGGCACACCCAGACCCAACGGCCCGCATAGCGCTCACTACTGACGCGTCTGATGTGGCCATAGGGGCAGTCGTGGAGCAGCACGTAGCTGGGGTTTGGCAGCCCCTCGCCTTTTTCAGCAGGACCTTGCGCGATAGTGAACGTAAATACAGCGCGTTCGACAGGGAGCTGCTGGCTCTCCATATGGCCATCCGCCACTTTCAGTTCTGGCTGGAAGGACGCTGTTTCACCGCGTTCGTTGACCACAAGCCGCTAACATTCGCGATAGCCAAGGTTTCCGAACCGTGGTCAGGCCGGCAGCAGAGACAGCTTGCCGCGATTTCAGAGTTTACCACTGATATTCAGCATGTGGCGGGCAAACTGAATGTAGTGGCAGATTGCCTCTCGCGCGCCGTGGCGGCTCCAGTCAGCGTAGGGATAGATTACGCAGCCATGGCCGCGAAGCAGGTTAGTGACACGGATGTGCGCGTGCTCCAGTCTGGACCAACAGGGTTAAGGCTGGAGAACAGGGTGCTGCAAGACGGTATGCCCCCTCTAATCTGCGATGTCTCTACTGGACGGCTACGTCCAGTAGTACCGGCCGCGTGGTGCTGCCGCGTTTTTGACTCGATTCATTCTTTGGCGCACCCTGGAGTGCGCGCGTCGGTCAAAATGGTAGGAGAGAAATTTGTGTGGCCAAGTCTTCGCAAACAAGCTAAAGAGTGGGCAGCAGCCTGCACGGCGTGTCAACGAGCCAAAGTACACAGGCACACGAGGGCTCCTTTGGAGCCGTTTCACATTCCGGCCAGGAGGTTCGATCACGTTCATGTGGACCTCGTGGGCCCCCTCCCGCCGTCACAAGGGTGCATACACCTTCTGACAATGGTGGACCGCACCACGCGCTGGCCTGAAGTGGTCCCGCTGGCATCAACCACAGCCGAGGAGGTGGCGCATGCATTTTTAACAGCTTGGGTGGCGTGCTTCGGCATTCTGTCGGACATTACGTCCGACAGAGGCCCTCAATTTGTGTCCGAACTTTGGTCGACAATGGCCCGCAACCTGGGTGTCACAATTCACCGCACAACCACGTACAATCCGCAGGCTAACGGGTTATGCGAACGTTTTCATAGGTCATTGAAAGCGGCTCTCAGAGCGCCACTGACGGATGCAAATTGGGTAGACAAGTTACCGTGGATTTTATTGGGGTTGCATTCTGCGCCTAAAGAGGACTTAGAAGCCTCCCCAGCGGAGCTCGTGTTTGCGCAACCACTTCAGTTGCCTGGGGAGTTTCTCCCAGATAACCCGGCTCCAGACACCTCCCCGTCTCAGCTGTTGCGGAATAACATAGAATCAAGCACGCTGCCCGGCCCCGTGCACCACAGTTTTCCGCGCATTTTTGTGCCTAAAGCTTTGAAAAACGCGGAGTTTGTTTTTATCAGATATGACGCGCATCGCACACCACTGCGACCACCTTATGATGGGCCGTTCAGAGTGTTGGAAACTGGGGACAAGCATTTTTTGCTAGATTTGGGGGGTAGGAGGGAAAAGGTTGGCATAGACAGACTCAAACCCGCTTTTGTGGTGGCGGACGAGCAAGTGCTGTTGGCAAGGGCCCCTCGTCGCGGCAGGACACCACGGGGTGTTTCCCAGAGTAATATTCCCCCAGATCACCCGCAGAGACTGACAAAGTTTGCACCCTCAGACAGCAGCTCCCCAGCATGACGGCGCCGTGGAGGTGGTGAAACCTGGTTACAGCAGATATGGGAGAAGACTGAGGCCCAAGCAGCATGTGGATTGATGTACAATGATGTTATCACAGCATGCAAACTGTTATTCTGTTGTTCGATCTAAATGTTTGGGGGGGGGCACACATGTTACCTACTTTGTGACTTATTTAAGGCCTCACATTTGAGATAAGAACAAAGACAGAATTTCCTTGGAGATAACTGGAAGCTGGAAGGTGTTAGCTTTGGTATGCAGGGCCTGAGACTGTGGGGGTGATATTAAGAGATTATAGAGGAGATGCATTGTTACTGGTGATTATAATGCAATGTGACTTGTGATGCAAAGTGACGTGATTATAATGTGATGTGACTTGTGATGCAAATTGACTTGTGAGCTGTGAGAGTCCCTGGTATTTAAGGGACGAGAGTTTCCTGTGATTCTCTTTTTCTTCGTTGAGATGATGGCGAATGTGAATAAAGCTGCTTTGAGAGAGCTCAGTCTCATCCTTTTCACATTCCCACACTTTAAACAATGATAAAATAATAAATAAATTAAAATAAATAACTGCAGTTTGTTTGTTTTTAAATAAATAACGTCTCTCGAGTTTTACTTTGATGGAATATGGGAAAATCTCAAAGTAAGAGTGTGAGCCCTTACAGCAATTCCCATATGTGCCCTTCAGAGGTAAAGTGGGCTATAGAATAGAATATTTCAACTTTAGAGCTCATTTTCTCAAAATAATGGTTTTGTGGGATAGCCCACTTTACCTCTGAAGGGCACATATGTAAAAATATGAAGCAAAAATATGGTGATGAAAGTGCCTGGCTGGTGCTTATCTGGTCTGAAATGGGTTTTCCAGATGGAGGATCATTTAGTCTCCATCATTTACATTATCTGAAAGAAAAGTTAGATGAGAAAAAGCAGAAAATAAGAATGTATGATAAATAAAAAAGAGCTCCTTCCATCTAAATAAATTGACATCATGTACATGAAAAGTAAATTAGTTTCATAGGACATCGTGTGAGAATGTGGCGACGTGTACACAAGAAGTTATAAAAATGAAAACAAAAAGCCTATTTGCTAACTCTATAGTTGATATTTATTTTACCAGCAGTATCTAGTTTGAATCAATTAGAGGTATTAAAATGCCGTATGACCCCAAGTATTAGAGCAAAGTCAGAAGGATTTGAAATAAATAAATATTAGAGGGAAAAAAATTGAAACTAGGGCCCTATGGATGTATTTTTCTTTAAATGAATGTGTTTTCTTCTTTTGATTTTTATTTCTCTCTCCTCGGCATACCCTTTTGCCAGTTTTGAATTTTTAGCAATAATTTTGTGGCTCACATTTTACATTTTATTTCCACTTTTATTGTTGAACTTGTGACTTTATTTAAAGTCCAAGGATGCAATATGGCCCTATGAATCTAAGCAGAAAACATGTTTTATTTTATTTTGGTTTAGTTTGTTTTATTTTAGGTTCATTGTGGTTCATAAAGCAAAGATGAAACTCCCATCACATTATTCTGCACACGCAGCTGAATTAGTTGCTCTAACTGAGACCTGTAAATTAGGCCAGGGAAAAGCACTCACAGTATATACTGACAGTCAATATGTTTGGTTTTTTTTTGTTTTGTTTTTTTGCACATGGTCACAAAGGAAATCACACCTCAGCATCTCTTCTTTTGACATTAACAGAACAACTATCACATGACATGCTCACTCATCCCCAGGAAACATCACCACAAGCTGCAATTTACCCCTGGATAAAAAAAAAAGAAAAAAAAAAAGAGGGGGCAACATTTGACAACATAATAGTGTCATTTATCAAGGTATATGGTATAACCTAATTTACCCTTTCCATTGTACTTAATAATCTTATAATTCAACCCCTTTTTTAATCAGTTTCAAGGAATCACATACTTTAATTGTATCAAGACAGTAACCTCACAGACTGACAACAGAGAAACAGTGGCATTTTATGTAAGTCCTAGTTTTAATTTCCATGTAGATGCTATATGAACAGAATATACATCTTGGGAATTTTTTTCTCCTTTGTTGTTTTTTTTTTTTTTGTTTGTTTAAAGGGGCAAACTGAACCATAGCAGACCAGTGCTATCTTTATCATCTCATTGCCTCCCTCACCCCAGCATCATCACCCAGTGTCAACACCGACATCATCACAAAATCCATCCATCAACCAGCACTACAGCATGCACACTTCCTGAATGAGCAGCTCTCTGGCACAGCGGACTAAGAACTCTCTTGCTAGTCATCGGTGAGTGACTGAAGACAACAACAGGCCAGTATTGCTTTGCTTGTGGCAATTGCCTGTAATCAAGAATTGCTGAGTGACAAACATAACTCCATCTCAGTGTATTTTGTTTGTGGCAATCATCTCCAAGAACTGCTGAGTAACATAACCTCACCTCTGTAAGTGGGCAATGGACATTCTCTGCTCCATGTGTGTGTGTGTGTGTGTGTGCAGAAGATATGATAACAGCTGAGTGCCGAAGACTGGACAAAGACAATGATAAGATGGACATTCTCTGGGTGTCGAAGAGAGGGACGAATGGACACTGTTTGCCATGGTTTACTAGCCCAACAGATAGGATAAAAAAAAAAAAAACTTTGGTAAAACACATCAACACCAACTTTTTTATGTTTTGTTTGTTTTGTTGTTTGATTTTCCTGTCAACATGATGTATTTTTATACGTAGGACAATAGTCAGAAAAAGTACATACACATTTGAGATATAGTTTACAGTTATGAGTACACAGTAATATAAGTATTTCTTAAGTAATCACACCTTTACTAGTACAAAAGAATAATAATGATAATAATGCCCTCACGCCTGATTGATTACACACAAGACAGCTTACAGACCAGAACTAAAGTAGACAGATGAGTGAACTGACAGGATCTGACAACCTGCTGTCAGATCTTGTCCTGTCAGTTGGTGGATTTCTGTGTTTTGGTGCTCGGTTTTTGACTACTTTTTTTTGGGCTTTTGAGAACTGAATTTGGATTAGGGACTGGACATTTTAGTTTCAACCCCTGTCTGATTTAAGACGACAATAAAGGCATCTTCGCACAGGAAAACGAGTGCGGAGCAGAGCGGCCCGCCATTCAGCTAGCTAAACAGCTGTTTATTAGCTGTTTAGTCAACGTACATTGGCCAGGATCATGGGTCCCAAGAAAGCTCAGCAGACTGAGGAGGTGGACGACATTAAAAGATCTCTAGACTTCTTGGCTGAAGAGATTTCTGCTGTTAAGCTGCAGCAAAAAAACATCCTGGGCCTGCTCGAGGAGGTGAAAGCGCTGCGGATCCAGAACGCCGAGAAGGACAAGAGGCTGGCGTATCTGGAGAGCAGAGTGTCGGACCTGGAGCAGTACACCCGGGTGAACGACGTGACCATCACTGGGCTCCACATGAAATCCCGATCATATGCTCGGGCGGTGGCCGCGGACAGTGGAGGGAGGCTCAGCGCGCTGGAAGATGAATCCATGGAGCAACAAGTGGCGGCCTTCCTGCAGTCCAAAGGAATCCAGCTGGACTGTAACACCATTGAAGCCTGCCACCCTCTGCCCAGGAAAAACAGCGACAAACTGGCTGTAATCATGAGGTTTGTCAACAGAAAACACAAGACTGCGCTGCTAAAACAAGGTAGAAAACTGAAAGGAACAAACATTTACATAAACGAGCACCTCACAAAAGAAAACACAGAAATAGCCAGAAAACCTAGATACCTGAGAAAGCAGAAAAAGATTCAAAACACCTGGACATCAAACTGTAAAATACACATCAAATTAAATGGATCACCTGAAGAAGCCAAGGTCATTAACATCCGAAATATTATGGAACTGGACAAATATCAATTAATATTATGTGCTGGAGTCGACAGCAACAAGAGACAATTGTAGGACACTGAAGGATTATACTCATCTGCAGCAGGACATTTAACAGCATGAAACAAAAGATCAACAAACAGGAACATCAGGAACTAAAAATTTTTGAATATACGGATCACAACCCTAAGGACGTAGAATATAACATAGACCCTGACAATAATTTATTTAGCTTCATCAATGATGACTGTAGTTACTACACGGATGAACAGTTTAACACAAGGGTCACATCTGATTTCAATATTTCTATGATCCACTTCAACAGCAGAAGTCTCTATGCCAACTTTAATAACATTAAACATTATTTACATCAGTTTAAAGAGCCATTCAATATTGTGGCAATATCAGAGACTATTATTATTATTATTATTATTAGTGAAGAGAAAGGAGTGGATTTTACATTGGATGGCTATGAATTAAATTATATAAGTAGAAAAGTGAAAAAAGGAGGAGGAGTTGCAATTTATGTTGACAAGAGCTTGCAATACAAGGATGTTGAAAATTTGTCAGTAACTGTGGATGACTTATTTTAATGTATTACAATAGAAATCTGTCTGGACAATGTGAAGAATATAGTAGTGAGCTGTATATATAGAACACCTGAATCAAACATTGACTTATTTAAGGACTGGATGGAAAAAAAATGTATGCAAAACTAACTCATAAAGTTATGTTCATCTGTGGGGATTTCAATATAGTCCTTATGAATTCAAAACAACATAGTTTGACAGAAGAATTTATCAACACAATGTACAGTATGGGCTTACATCCAACAATTACCGGACCTAGCAGAATCACGTCACACAGTGCCACACTAACAGATAACATATCCACAAGCATTATGGAAAATAATATCATGAGTGGGCTTTTATTGAATGATATCAGTGACCACCTGCCGATTTTTGCTGTCTATCAATGTGATTATAGGAAGAAAAAGTATACCAAAAATATTAAATATAAAAGAATAAGAACTGAAGAATCTATGTCTTTACTGGCAAAGGAATTATTAATACAAGACTGGAAGATAGTTTATGATGAAAATGATATAAATAAAGCATATGATAAATTTTTACAAATATTTCAATCATTGTACAATAAAAACTATGCTATAAAACAATACAGTGACAGACAACAAAACAAAAATATTCCTTGGGTCACCAAGGGGTTACTAAATGCATGTAAAAAGAAGAATACATTATATAAACAATTCATTAAGTGCAGAAGGGTTGAGGCTGAGATCAAATAAAAAAGATATAAAAATAAGCTTACTAATATAATGAGGACTTGTAAGAAAGAATACTACAACAGAATATTAGAGGATAATAAAAATAACTTAGAGGAATATGCAAGTACTCAATGGGACCTAAGAATGCTAATTATTATGCAGAATATTTTATTGAAAATGGCAATTTGATAAATAATATGGAGGATGTGGTCAGTGGTTTCAATAATTTTTTTGTAAACGTTGGTCCTGAATTAGCAAAATCAATAGTGACACCAGAAACAAACAACAGTGGTTCTGTAAATGAATGGTTCTGTAAATGAAATAGAAGATAGAAATCCAAACACAATCTTTTTGGGTGCAGTTACCGAAAAGGAAATTATCGAGACTGTGAGTAAATTTAAGAACAAAAAAATCAACGGACTGGAATGAAATTGACATGACAATAGTGAAAAAAGTAACTGAAGGAATTGTTAAGCCACTAACCCACATCTGTAACCTGTCATTTCAAACTGGTAAATTTCCAAACAAAATGAAAATAGCAAAAGTAATACCACTATACAAAACAGGAGACAGTCATTATTTCACAAATTACAGGCCAGTCTCTTTACTCTCACAATTCTCCAAAATACTTGAAAAAATCTTCACTAAGAGACTGGATGATTTCATTGAAAAACACAACCTCCTTACAGACAGCCAGTATGGTTTTAGAGCAGATAAGTCTACATCTTTGGCACTGATCAAACTTATTGAAGAAATTACTAGTTGTATAGATAAAAAAAAAAGTTTGCTGTAGCAGTATTTATAGATTTAAAGAAAGCTTTTGACACCATTGACCACAGAATTCTACTAAGGAAACTGGAAAGGTATGGGATAAGAGGGGTCGGACTGAGTTGGGTGGAAAGTTATTTAAGTAACAGACAACAATTTGTACAAATAGCACTGTGTATATTTGTGTTGTTTGGGGCTGGTTTTGATGTATGGACTGTATGCATTTTTGGCTCCTGCCGCCGATCTGGTTCACTTTTTAGCCCAAAAAGTGAGACGGCGAAAGAGAGGAAGACGAGCGGGCGCCCTGGTGTGGCTTCGCAGGAGAGGCATGCGCACGGCTTTGCCTGGGATCTTTCTGTCCAACGTCAACTCACTTTATAACAAGGTAGATGAGCTGAGACTGCTGATGCGATTTAAGGACCTCTCCACCTCGTGTGCCCTCTGCTTCACTGAGACCTGGCTCAAGGAAAAGACACCGGACAGCGCGCTCCTTCTCGAGGGATTTCAGCTGTTTCGTGCTGACCGAGACACGGGGCTCTCCGGCAAGACCACAGGCGGAGGAGTCTGCTTCTACATCAACAGCAGCTGGTGCTCTGATGTAACTGTGATCTCCCAACACTGTTCTCCTGCTCTGGAATATTTATTCAGAATCAGAATCAACTTTATTGCCAAGTATGCTTACACATACAAGGAATTTTACTTATCACTAAGGTGCGCTCATGTTAAGCGCACCCTAATGACGCGGCAGCCATACAGGCGCCTCATTCAGTGGGGGGTAAAGAGGGGGAGGGGGAAGGGGGTGACACATTGGGCAGAGAGAAAAAACAGTTATCAAAATATGGCTCGAGTGAGCAAGATTGTGATTACATAGAAAAAACCCTCTAAGCACACTTAGCAGACAATACAGATTCACACATTAATAAAGCAAGAGAGAGACCAGTGTGTGTATGTCAGTCATGTGATATCAGTGTGAGTGCAGTGTGTGAAGTATCAGTTACTGGTGGACAAACAAAAATCCTCTCTTGGGCAACGGCTAGATGTTATGTCCTTAGTGTCCTAAAACATAGATAACATGTCCAAACAGAGTTCATCTATCTTCAGTTCATGCCAGATGGTAAAATTCCATGTTAGTCACATGGCTGTCCTTGGAGAGTTCAGATTGTTGCACATCAGCAATTGTTTGGGTTAGAGAAGCCAAGCCAAAAACTCCCTTCTGCCTTATCTTTTCTCCTGGAGGAATGATTCTCAAGGACGCCGAATCAAGGCCTGATGGGCACAGTTCACTTGGAGCATAGAAATTTCACCTCTCGTGCGATTCTGTGCATCACAATTTGCATGTACATTTCCATATACATTTCCAGGCTTTAAAATCATTTCCTGGAGAGCACCCAGCGACTCCGAGATGTTACCCATCTTCCTATTCAGTTCACCATTAGCCGCTATCAGAGCCCTCCCCAACTGGTCAAATTGTTGAAGGAGCTTCGCCGGGTCCGCATTTTGATTAGCTCTTTCCAACTTCCTTAGTTTTCGATACACCAGGAAAACTCCAAAGCCAAACAGCAGAAATCCTGTGATCTTAAGGCCAAACAGGTAGATGTCTTCCACATCTTCGATCAAAAGGTCGCACGGACACATAAGTTTCCAATTGTTTGTGTCTCTCACACAGTTGGGCTCCCCCGGGCCCGATTTTCTGTTTGAAAAGGTGGTGTCAATTGCATTTAAAGCCCAGCTTACCAATTCCATAATTTTCCGTTTGGATCGAGATTCAGCCAGAAGAAGAGCGAGACACAGACAGGACACAGCAAGCTGGGATCAGTGAAGGGAGGAGGAGAGGAGAGGAGAAGAAATGCGTCTGCTCTCTCTGAAAGCCGGAAGAAGATCATCAACTGCAAGCCATTTTATTCCCCGCGTGAGTTCGCTTCATTCATTCTGGCCGCTGTTTACATCCCGCCCGACGCGGACGTGCGTGAGGCTCAGCGCGCGCTCGCGGATCACATTCAGCAAGCGGAGCGGACCTTCCCGGACTCTCTGGTTATTGTGCTTGGCGACTTTAACCAGAGCAACCTGAGCCACGAACTCCCCCGGTACAAACAGTTTATTAAATGCCCCACCAGAGGAGAGAACATGCTGGATCACTGTTACACTACAGTTAAAGACGCGTATCGCGCTGTTTCCCGCGCTGCGCTCGGACTATCTGATCACGTGATGGTCCACCTGATCCCCACATACAGACAGAGACTGAAGCTCACAAAACCTGTTGTGAGCACTACGAGGAAATGGACCAGTGAAGCTGTGGAGGAGCTGCACACATGCTTGGAAACAACTGACTGGGACATGTTTAAAGGAGCCACGCATGATCTGGATGAGTACACGGACACTGTGACCTCATATATCCACTTTTGTGAGGAGTGCATTCTTCCATCGCGCACCAGGGTGAGTTACTCCAACGACAAGCCCTGGTTCACAGTTAAGCTCAGACAGATCAGGAAGGAGAAGGAAGCAGCATTGAAAAGTGGAGACAGGGACTGCTACAAGGAGGCCAAATACCGGTTGAGCAGAGAGCTGAGGAGAGCTAAATCTGTGTATTCTGAGAGACTCCAGCAGCAGTTCACTGCTAACGACTCTGCTTCTGTGCGGAGAGGACTGCAGCAAATCACCAACTATCAGCCTCAGGCTCCTAAGGGACAGGATGACAAAGCCCTTTGTCAAAGACTGTCCCAACACTATGCCCGTTTTGACACCTCGTCAGCTGTGCCCAACTCCCCCCCTCCCCCCAGCGTCACTGCCTCCATGGTCCCCACTTCTTCAAAGGCGGCCCCCCCTCCTCCCCCCCTGCCCTTGCCATCAGTGAGCAGGACGTGCACAGACAGTTCTCCAGACTGAACCCGCGCAAGGCCCCCCATCCGGACAGCGTGTCTCCCTCCACCCTGACACACTGTGTGGAGGAGCTCACTCCTGTCTTCACAGACATTTTTAACACCTCCCTGAAGTCATGCCACGTGCCGACCTCTACCATCGTCCCTGTCCCCAAGAAGCCACGGATCACTGGACTTAACGACTACAGACCTGTAGTGCTCACCTCTGTAGTCATGAAGTCCTTTGAGCGCCTGGTCCTGCCCCACCTCAAGACCATCACCACTCCCCTCCTGGACCCGCTGCAGTTCGCCTACAGAGCCAACAGGTCTGTGGACGACGCAGTCAACCTGGCCCTCCATTCCATCCTGCAGCACCTGGACTCCCAGGGAACCTACGTCAGGATCCTGTTTGTGGACTTCAGCTCTGCATTCAATACCATCCGCCCCGCTCTGCTCCAGGACAAGTTGTCCCTACTCAACGTGCCTGATTCCCTCTGCAGGTGGATCACCGACTTCCTGACGGACCGGAGGCAGCATGTGCGGCTGGGAAAGACTGTCTCGGACTCTGTAAGCATCAGCACTGAATCACTCTTCTCCCTGTACACCAACTCCTGCACCTCCAGCCACCAGTCTGTCAAGCTGATCAAGTTTGCAGATGACACCACCCTCATCGGGCTCATCTCCAACGGCGATGAGTCTGTCTAGAGGAGAGAGGTGGCCCGGCTGGCGTCCTGGTGCAGCCACAACAACCTGCAGCTGAACGCTCTGAAGACAGTGGAGATGATCGTGGACTTCAGAAAAGTCACAGCCCCTCTGCTCCCCCTTACCCTCACAGACTCTCCCATCACCGCTGCGGATTCCTTCCGCTTCCTGGGCACTACCATCACCCGGGACCTCAAGTAGGAGCCGACCATCAGCTCCATCATCAAAAAGGCCCAGCAGAGGATGTTCTTCCTGCGGCAGCTGAGGAAGCTCAAGCTTCCCACCAAGATGTTGGTGCAGTTCTACACGGCCATCATCGAGTCCATCCTCACCACCTCCATCACCGTGTGGTACGCAGGAGCCACCGCCAGGGACAGACTAAGACTGCAGCGCGTTGTGCGCGCTGCTGAGAAGGTGATCGGCTGCAAGCTTCCATCCCTCCAGGACCTGTACATCTCCAGGACCCGGAGGCGTGCAGGTCGGATCATAGCCGACCCTTCACACCCTGGACACGCACTGTTTGCCCCCCTCCCCTCAGGCAGGAGACTTCGGTCCATTCAGACTAAAACCTCCCGCTACATGAACAGCTTCTTCCCCTCTGCCATCAGACTGCTGAACACTAAGTGACTTATTAGACTCTCGTGCACTATGTACAGCAGCTCAACCGGACTCATGACAATTATCACTTGTTTTCTTTTTGCATTGCTGACTGCACTATGTGGAACTCCACAATATCTGCTGCTTGTTAATATATTTAAAAATTGCATAGATTAGCATTACTTATTCTTATTCTACCTTTTATTGCATGCATAGTTTTTTATCTTTAGTGTTACTCTATGTTTAATGTTGCAGCATTGCACTGAGACAAATTCCTAGTTTGTGTACTACATGAACAATGGCAACAAATCTCATTCTGATTCTGATTCTGATTCTGATGTATGTTGGGATGGATGGGTGTTAATGTTGATATGTACAAAATATAGTTAATTGTTTGCCTGGGGTCTTAAATGTGGTAATTTGTATATATTTCACATGGGTTGTATTTATGGAAAAGAGGAGTTGGAATTAATAAGTGTTCACTTCTTCCTTCTCCCTTTCGAACACTGTATACTGTTACTTTATTGTACTTGTCATTTGTTTTGTTTTTGTTTTACTTTTTTGTTCGAAATAAAGTATGTATCTATCTATCTATCTAATGTGTGAATGAGTGAACAAATGCTTGACGAGCTGCAAACCAGAGAGAGAAAAGTTTTTAAACCACTGGTGTTGATAAATTTTAATCAAAAGTTATGTGCAACATTATTTAAAATGGCAGCCAATGAGTTTGAGATAATGGTTTACCTTTTAACATCTAAATGTACTTCTAAAGTGTAAAAGTAGTATATGCTTATATTTGAATTTCAAAATGATAATTACTAAAAGTTTTATCTAAACCATGCATGGAATAAATATATTTTGAGATCAAAATGACAAAAATAGAAACTCAAGAGCTCTTCCATTGCCTGAAAATTAAAGAATCTTACTCATACCCTTCTCAGATTTCTGCCTTCAAGGGTGACTACAAAATAAATTTAGAAAAATTCTCATTACAGGACAAACTTGAGCATGGATTATGGAGAAAATCTTGAAAACTGGCACCCAGAGGAGGCAGTCCTGTGAACTGTATGATTAATTGATTGCATAAATTGTTGATCAACAAAATAGAAACTATAATAATTAGAGTATTTTGGCTACATGGCCATAAATTGAAATAAGTAAATTATTATTTGTTTTGTAAGCAAAGATTGATCTGAACTATGTGATCACACACAAAATTTAAAGGAAAACAATTATTAAATGACTATTTCAAATTTTTAAGATGGATAAAATTATGTCACAATAACAACAAGTATGAAACTTGGATACAATAATACTGTTTTTCTTTTCCTTTTTGAGACACTGAGACCTTAGCTTTATTAGAATTCATGTCCTAAGTGACAGTAATATTCAGTATTTCACAAGATGTTTTAACGCCATGGTTAAGTAAAGATAATATTGACAAAGGATCCTTTCTATCAGCATGCTTAATCAAAATGCAGGCACCCCTGATGACACACAGTCAGTGGGAGAAGCCCTCAAGACAATCTGAATGAAATATAGTTTGATTCTAAAGTAAACTGACAATTGACGTTTTGAAGTTTGATATTTAGAGACTGGATGACTTGATTATTATCTCCTACATTTAGAATGACTTCAGATGACATCGATAATCTACCTTCTTCTACCTTTTCTGTTTTTCTTCTCTCTTCTGTTGTTTAATGTTTGTTTGTTTGTTTGTTTGGTCCTGAATTGTTTATTTGGTCTATGTTTGTCTACCTCCCCTTGGGGTGATGTAGAGAAAAAAAAGGGGGGTGCAATATTTGGAATATACTTTAGGAACAGTTTCCTTATTTGTTGGCAATTTTTTTTCATTTTTCCCTATATATTCACTTTGAGACAATATTATAAGTTTGGCAAATCTTATTAATTGAGAGACAAAACTGATTAAATTTTGGTTGGTTTCAGATACATTGTTATAAAAGAAGACACTTAATGTTTGAAGAATAAATGTTATTGGGATTAACAATTATTGATATAGGTTAAATTATTTGGCAAGCAAACAAATTAAATTATAGCTAATTTAACTTGGATATATATACATATACATATATGGGTGTTTTTTTTTTGGGGGGGGGGGTCCAGTGCACTATATCAGGGGTATCCGACTTTCAAGCGCTCTCTCTTTTTCTGTAATTTGCAGATGTCGGTTTTGTTTTTATAATATGCAAGGGAACATAAAAGAGTTTCAGACTTGCATTGCAATTTTAAAAAAAAATCATTGATTTTGCCGTTAGAATCGAAACTACTGGTCGTGTCCCCTCATTTTTCCCAGTTTTTGTGTGACATGAAAATCGCATCAATTTCAAAGTACTGTAACATGATCTCTGAGTAACTCTTTCTACTCAAAATGCAAGAGATAACAGAGTTGTAATGCAAATTCAAAATAAAACATTCCCCAATGTGATCAGATCTATGGTTTTTGTACGGCGACCCCTGCAAATTTACTCGTACGACATAAATTTCCGTGTCCCCAAATTTATGCACCAACATGCAAGTTATTTGGTAAAGTAACCAGAAAACAGGAAGTGCTGATGCTTTTCACTTTGCACCTTTCAAATCCCAAACCATACACGTAAAAAGGAGATCAGTCTTTGTGAAGCTCAGATGTAGAATATTTCAATAAAATCTCAAACATTTATGACACATCGAATATGGTGTCCTTTAAAAAATTTACGTCTTCGGTCTTGGTCGGCCGCGCGCAGCCCCGTCTGGCGAGGTGACCGCCCTGGGAAAGCACTTTTATTTTCTCTACCCCGGATGTGCTCAACCCATGTGGAGAGGATTAACCGTGGCCACTTTATATTGAAGTTATCGAAGGTCCAAACTTCCGTGTCCCGCATTTACGCCTTTTGTGATTTTACGTCTTATCCAACAAACAGGGAGAATTTGAAGGTATGTATACAAGTTATCACATCTTAATATGTCATGAAAATGTAGCTGTTGATGAGTTTTGATGCGTGAAAAATACTGGAAGTGTTGAAGTTGTTTCGTGTAAAACGTGTGCCATTGCAAAGTGCATTGGCACACGGGGAAACAAAAGCCCGAGTGTCCTGTTTACGTCTCCATTTACAAGTAGTTGAAGTGAGCACTCATCCTCAAGAGTTCCTGAACGCGAATGCCGTTACGAAAATAGTTAATAGTTTCATAAACCTGACACAATTGGATAGTGATTAGTCAATTTCATGTGCAGATTTGATCAATTTTAAATTTTGCCACCAATGTCACACATTGGACCCCTAATAAATAAAAACACCCATATACACTACCGTTCAAAAGTTTGGGGTCACCCAGACAATTATTTTGTGTTTTCCATGAAAAGTCACACTTATTTACCACCATGAGTTGTAAAATGAATAGAAAATATAGTCAAGACATTGACAAGGTTAGAAATAATGATTTGTATTTGAAATAATAATTTTTTCCAGATACTCAACCTGCTCAAAGGAAGGTCAGTTTTATAGCTTCTCTAATCAGCTAAACTGTTTTCAGCTGTGCTAACATGATTGCACAAGGGTTTTCTAATCATCCATTAGCCTTCTGATGCAATGAGCAAACACATTGTACCATTAGAACACTGGAGTGATAGTTGCTGGAAATGGGCCTCTATACACCTATGGAGATATTGCACCAAAAACCAGACATTTGCAGCTAGAATAGTCATTTACCACATTAGCGATGTATATTAGATATTAGAGTGTATTTCTGATTAGTTTAAAGTTATCTTCATTGAAAAAAACAGTGCTTTTCTTTCAAAAATAAGGAAATTTCTAAGTGACCCCAAACTTTTGAACGGTAGTATATATATATATATATAAAGCCCATCCAGGGACAAGAGTTGCAAATTAGCTAATAGCTATACACTCTATGTGCAACACATCAGATTGATTGTCTTTGATTAATTGTCTATGTTTATTGCACTGTCCCTGTCAAATAAACTAATCTACTACTACTAATATATATACTGTATATATATATATATATATATATATATATACATACACTACCGTTACTAGTGCTAGTGGTACTGCACTACCACTAGCACTGTTTTTTTCAATGAAGATAACTTTAAACTAATCAGAAATACACTCTATACATTGCTAATGTGGTAAATGACTATTCTAGCTGCAAATGTCTGGTTTTTGGTGCAGTATCTACATAGGTGTATAGAGGGCCATTTCCAGCAACTATCACTCCAGTGTTCTAATGGTACAATGTGCTTGCTCATTGCGTCAGAAGGCTAATGGATGATTAGAAAACCCTTGTGCAATCATGTTAGCACAGCTGAAAACAGTTTAGCTGGTTAGAGAAGCTATAAAACTGACCTTCCTTTGAGCAGGTTGAGTATCTGGAGCATCACATTTGTGGGGTCGATTAAATGCTCAAAATGGCCAGAAAAAGAGAACTTTCATGTGAAACTCGACAGTCTATTCTTGTTCTTAGAAATGAAGGCTATTCCATGCGAGAAATTGCCAAGAAACTGAAGATTTCCTACAACGGTGTGTACTACTCCCTTCAGAGAACAGCACAAACAGTCTCTAGCCAGAGTAGAAAGCGAAGTGGGAGGCCCCGCTGCACAACTGAGCAAGAAGATAAGTACATTAGAGTCTCTAGTTTGAGAAATAGACGCCTCACAGGTCCTCAACTGGCAGCTTCATTAAATAGTACCCGCAAAATGCCAGTGTCAACATCTACAGTGAAGAGGCGACTCTGGGATGCTGATGAAACTGAACGGTAGTGTATACACTACCGTTCAAAAGTTTGGGGTCATCCAGACAATTATTTTGTGTTTTCCATGAAAAGTCACACTTATTTACCACCATGAGTTGTAAAATGAATAGAAAATATAGTCAAGACACTGACAAGGTTAGAAATAATGATTTGTATTTGAAATAATTTTTTCCTTCAAACTTTGCTTTCGTCAAAGAATCCTCCATTTGCAGCAATTACAGCATTGCAGACCTAACATGATTGCACAAGGGTTTTCTAATCATCCATTAGCCTTCTGACACAATGAGCAAACACATTGTACCATTAGAACACTGGAGTGATAGTTGCTGTAAATGGGCCTCTATACACCTATCTAGATATTGCACCAAAAACCAGACATTTGCAGCTAGAATAGTCATTTACCACATTAGCAATGTATAGAGTGTATTTCTGATTAGTTTAAAGTTATCTTCATTGAAAAAAAGTGCTTTTCTTTCAAAAATAAGGAAATTTCTAAGTGACCCCAAACTTTTGAACGGTAGTGTATATATATGGGAAAGATTCGAGGAAAGATTCCTGCCTCTATACCTCGACACAAAATAATTTTTGTATGCCTGATAAGAATGGGAATTTCTAAATTAATAAATTACTAAATTAAAAGTGTATTTTACTGAATCCATTGATAACTTGATAGGATGAATGAGGTACTTGACTGAATTTAAACCAAAGTTGATGAATTTAATGGCCTTTTAACAGATTTGTAAACACAGGAAAAAACAAAGCTGAAGAAAGTTAAATACTAACATAAAAAGTAAATAATATTATGGGTAAATGAAATCTAGAAAATTACTGGTTTAAATATTCATTATATGTCTGAGTAAAATGCAGACCAAGGGTCCATCAAGCAGGCAATTGTCTATTTTTCTTTGAGGTGAACTTTTACTGGTTGCATGAACACTGACTTAAATCCTGAGCTTAATCTAGATAAGATAAGATAAGATAAGCCTTTATTAGTCCCACAATGGGGAAATTCCAGGATTGCAACAGCACAGGGATAGTAACACTCAGAGCAATAATTAAGAAGATACGGAAGATATAAATAAGAGCAGTGGATATACATACATACACATCAATATATAAATATATATACAAAGTGTGGAGCATTGTAGCGAGATGGAATAAACAGCATAACCATCGACTTAGTTATCCTACATAGTATGAATATGTACCCATACATATTGTCACCCTCCGTAGCGACCGATACTGTCCTAGTTGCATATACTGGAGGGGACCATTGTGTAAGTCTATTGCGTCTTTTGCATTCAGTACTATTAGGTCGTCATGTTTTTTTGCTATCTCTGCGAGCAGCCCTGTCACGACCTGAACGCTATCTTTTCTCTGCGTTCAGGTTGTCCAGTGTCGCTCCTGCTCCGGGATAGTCCGTGCCGGGTCTTCCATGGCCCGCTCTTTGACAGCGCCCAGCTGATTGCCAGCTGTCTTGTTCTGCTGCGCTGGGACAGCTGTCTCCTATTCCTAATCATCTCCCCCATTTAAGCGAGCAGCCGAGAGTTACTCGTCGCTGCGACCTCGCTATGGGAAGACGTTCCTTGTGTTTCCCACGACTGTTAGCTCCTACGACTAGCTTCAGTCCACCGTTACCTCGGCGCTTCACCCAAAGTAAGTGTTGCGACTCGGCGTGTATTTTTCCCTCGCCGCCTCTCTAGCCTTTCTCCCTGGGTGGTATGTTACCCTTAGTTCTATGTGTGTTTTAGCCCCACGTGGCTCTTTACTTTTCTGTTCGTTATTTAGTGTAGTGTGTGCTTTGTTAATAAATTACGCTAACTCACTGGTCGCCCTCGTATCTCCTTTCCGGGCTCGTGAGAGCCAGAGTTATGACAGTAGGTCGCAGCCATAGTGAGACGGCCGCGACCGTGAGTTGGCTGTAAGGACTCGACGCCTTTTTTTCCCCTTCCTCTGGGTGCGGGCGAGCCAGTATCATGTCTCCCTCCAAGAGACTCATGCGGCACCCAGGCCACGATCTCTCGGAGGCTCTGGACCTTGTGGACGGAACGTTGTTCACCACGGACCTCTACGATGCCCCCAGCAAGATACACTGGCGCCTGGAGCTCGCCGAGGGTATGCTTAACCGCTTTTCTCGCTACTTCCTTCTCCCCGAGGTTAAGGCGAGGAGGGCAGACATCTCTGTGGCCTGGGAGAGGCTCCGTAGGCTGGAGGAGAACTCCGGCAGGAAGCCGAGGACAGGACGCCATCGCTCCTCGCTTCGGAATCCCGCTCCTGCCGCCGATCCAGTCCAGGAGTTCGCCTCACCCAGGGGTGATCCCCAGGATAGAGTGACGTCAACCGGGTTTCCCCCGGAGAAGATGAGAGTGACAGCGATGCACATTGCGGATCGAGTGGCAGCCGCTTCTTCCGCCGCCGTTCCCCCCCGTAGCCATGAAGAACGTGATTGCGGCGGTCAGGCTGGTCGAGAAGAACCCGGAGCTGAACGATTATCCGGAATACACTGACCTGTTGGCTTCGCTCATCACACAGGAGCGGCGTTTCCCCGACCTCACGTTCAGAAGACGTCGCTCCCAAATTCCCCACTCATCTCAGCGAGAGTCCCGTCCGGATCCCGCTCCAGGAAACCACACGAATTCCGCCTCCCAGCCTGCTGTTGCTCCCGTGTCTCGCCGAAGAAGTGAATCAGCTGCTCCCGCTCCTGGGCCCGCTCTCCCCGCTGTCCCGTCAGCTTTGGGCCCCCAGCTCTCCTCAGCTGTTTCACCCCCCTCTTCGTCATTCACTCCGGCCGCTGGGAGAAGCGCAAATTCATCTCCAGGTGTTCCAGGTCCCGATCCGGTGCGGGTAGCACCGCCTCATCTGTCCGGGGGGTTCCCCACTTCTATTCGGTTGGGAGAAGAGAGACTCAAGTCCCTTGTAGCGGGTTCCACCGGCCCTCCGGGAATCAGGCAAGTGTCCTTTCATTCTCCTCCCATTATGAGTGAATTGCCTTGTTTGATTCCTGGGGGAGGAGTTCAGGGTTCACAGTCCCCTGAGCTCTCTCCTCCCGCTGCAAAAACTGAATATGAACCTGCGTCCTCTGTGTCTCTTCCCCTTGAGTGTGCCCCGGTGCCAGGTGTACACCGCTGCGCGAGGAGGAGGCGGCCTGCGGCCCTCGAGGGTTTTGCCCCAGCCCCGCAGCCACGTTATGGGCAGAGGAGAAGGTCGAACTGCCTGTTGGAGCCAGTGCCGACGGTTAAGCGTCCCCGGGTCTCCACGGAGGAATGGTTCGGCCCAGCAGAGTCCAGATCTCCTGCCTCCACGCCAGGTGGGCTGTCGACGCGGTCTTCGGCGTTTGGAGGTCGTTTGACTGTGGAAACCATCATGCCGGCTGCGGAGCCATTCGCAGTCGAGTTGGAGCCGGAGGACAGAGTCCTGCACGCTGAGCCCGGAGCATCGAAGTCTTGGATGGCGGTAGAACCCGAGATCAGGCAAGTGCTCTATTTTGTTTTTCTCTTCTCTATTCTGGAGCATTATTGCCTGTCTCTCGGGGGGGCGGGCCGGGTGCAGCCGTCTGCTGCGCTCGAGCCTGTTCCGCCGGGCTCTGCCACTGCCGGTGATCCTGATCCCGGTTCCTTTTGTCCCTCTGAGCCTCTCCCCAGGGCCACCGGGAGTGTTTCGCCGGTCCAGCTGGAGTCCACCGGGAGTGTTTCGCCGGTCCAGCTGGAGTCCACCGGGAGTGTTTCGCCGGTCCAGCTGGAGTCCACCGGGAGTGTTTCGCCGGTCCAGCTGGAGTCCACCGGGGGTGTTTCGCCGGCCCGATCGGGGTCCACCGGGGGTGCTGCGCCGGCCCGATCGGGGTCCACCGGGGGTGCTGCGCCGGTCTGGGTAACAGTTAGTGTGGGAGCTGGAGGATTGTGTTCGCCTGACGTCAGGCTGACTTCGTCCCTTGCCTCCATCATTTCTCCTCCTGCCGCTGTTGGGGTTCCTCTCACCCGGGCCAGTTTCCCCCTACCCTTGTTGCCATTAGATGGCAGGCTAACTTTGCCCCTGGCCTCCATCTCTTCTCCCCCTACTACTGTGGGGGTTTTTCTCACCTGGGTCAGTTTCCTCCTGCCTTTTCCCTCAGGGAGGAAGCTGCACCAAGACTTCTCCCTCAGCTCTCCGTGGTCTGAGGTCACGGGACGACCGCCTGGGAAGCCATCTGGCTGGTTCGGTGGTCTGGGTCGGCCTCTGGAGAAACTGTGTCTCCTAGCCTGGGACTCGGGTAGGCCACCCGAACTGGTGTTGTGGTTCCTGGCCTGGTGGAGTTCAGGCCGCCCGCCGGACAAGCTGTCATCGCCTGCCTCACTCCACCTGCTGTCATTCCTGACAGACTGACTAACTGTTCATAGCCTTGTGTTTTGTATGCCTCCATTATTTAATTTCATTCAGGACATCAAGGAACTTTCTGTGTTAGAGTCCTTATTGGGATGTCATTTCTACCGAGAATTTTTCTTTAGACAATTTTCTGTGTTTTACGATCCCTGTATGGATCCCTATTCTAATTTCTCCCTTGAGTAGCATTTGCTTCACATTGCCTGGCCTCATTCCGAGTAGTCTTGTTTTTCTGTATTTATATCCTCCTCCAGACTGTTTAGTGACACTTTTTGTGCTAATACGTGTTTGAGGAGTTGTTCCTTTTGTATTTTTATGCCCGGACTGCCTCCTTTGTATTTTATTCTGTTCTGGCCGGGGTTACATGTGTAAGTCTATTTAAACCATATGTTCAGAGTTTTGTAGTTTTTGGCCTTCGGGACATGAGTTTTTTTCATTGTCCTCACCCTAAGTTATTGAACTTTTTCCATGACTATGTCGCTATGTTTCTGCATTTTGGTTCTTGTTGTTTCTCCCCACCTCCTGTGGTCACCTGCACAGACCGTCTGGCCTCTGCAGGGGAGGGGGTGATTGTTTTTTTTTTTTGGGTTTAAGATTATTATGGTATCTGACCCTATACTGTATCTAGGTTTTTTTCTCTTCCCTGCCTCCTTTTTCTGGTCCCTCCCTTTCTCCCAGATCTGGCCCCCGCCGCCCTCCCTGGTCTTCCCTCGGGGGGGGGGGGGGGGGCGCGCGGGGTTAGGCCGCTCCAGGAGGCGCGGCTCGGGGGAGGAGTACTGTCACGACCTGAACGCTATCTTTTCTCTGCGTTCAGGTTGTCCAGTGTCGCTCCTGCTCCGGGATAGTCCGTGCCGGGTCTTCCATGGCCCGCTCTTTGACAGCGCCCAGCTGATTGCCAGCTGTCTTGTTCTGCTGCGCTGGGACAGCTGTCTCCTATTCCTAATCATCTCCCCCATTTAAGCGAGCAGCCGAGAGTTACTCGTCGCTGCGACCTCGCTATGGGAAGACGTTCCTTGTGTTTCCCACGACTGTTAGCTCCTACGACTAGCTTCAGTCCGCCGTTACCTCGGCGCTTCACCCAAAGTAAGTGTTGCGACTCGGCGTGTATTTTTCCCTCGCCGCCTCTCTAGCCTTTCTCCCTGGGTGGTATGTTACCCTTAGTTCTATGTGTGTTTTAGCCCCACGTGGCTCTTTACTTTTCTGTTCGTTATTTAGTGTAGTGTGTGCTTTGTTAATAAATTACGCTAACTCACTGGTCGCCCTCGTATCTCCTTTCCGGGCTCGTGAGAGCCAGAGTTATGACAAGCCCTGCTTAGGTTATACAGTCTGACTGCCGTAGGTAGGAAGGACCTGCGAAACCTCTCGGTTGTGCACTGAGGATGATGTAGTCTGCTGCTAAATGAACTCCTCAGTGCGTTCAGTATGTCCTGCATAGGGTGGGACTCGGACTCCAGCAGAGATGACAGTTTAGCCACCATCCTTCTCTCTCCTATCTCCTCCTCTGGGTCAGGGCACTGCCCCAGGACAGAGCTAGCTTTCTTGATCAGTTTGTTCAGTCTCTTCCTATCAGCTGCTGTAATGCCACTGCCCCAGCAGACCACTCCAAAAGTGATGGCTGATGCCACCACCGTGTCGTAGAATCTGCCACCTTTAATCCATCCCGTCATAGACACAACTAATATGTGAATGATGACTAACCAATAAGCTTGCCTTGCCATGTCTACCATCAAAACATAACATTGTTTGCACAATAACACATTTTAAATAAACTGGGTTTAGATTGTATACAGGTAAGTAGTAAGTATTTCGAAATACAGTATGGTTGTTTTTGTTTTGCTTTCTCCATAGATAAAAGCAGTAAACAAAATAAAACTAAGAAGATGCTTCTTCTATTGGCGGAGTGTAGAAGGAGACTGAGGCAGATAAGGAGGGGCCCAGATTGCCACTGTGGGGACATTTTGAAGATGCTAACAGCTTCATTTCAACAAGCAATAATTCGAGTGTGACTACACAATGGAAAAGGGATCATCTGCCTGAAACCACGCCACAAAGGTCCTGTTGATGGCCTTCACAGCTGTCAAGGTTGCAGAAAGATCCACAGCGGGGAATCAACCATTGGAAAAAGGTCCCAAATCCAGGACTCATCAACAGTGCCCACTAACCACGAGTGAATTCTTTTGCTGGTCACCTGGCGAGGTGATTGAAGCAGTGGGACAAAGAATTGTTAAAAATATGGTTTTCAACACCACTTTTCTTTTATGCCTTTTGGGCATCAAAGGGGGGGGGATGATGGAAAAATTTTATTTTACACTGAGTTATATAAATGTTTATGAATATGAATATGAATTTTTCTTTATAAAGCTTAATGTGTATACCTAGGAAATCCTGTTACCATATTTGGAGTTGTTGAGTAGTGGAAAAAACAGACTGAAGGATGCTGATGTGACTGAATGTTCAGTTCTATCACTGACTGTACAGCTTACCACTAGTGTTTTCTGCATGGATTCAGCAGATACAAACTTAGTCATGAATGAAATAATCAAGAGGCTCAGCAAACCTTATCACACTGAGTCATGAATAAACTTATCAAGAAGAGACCCCACCCCAACAGTCCCTTGGATATATATTAGCTGGAAACACTCTGTTAGGCAAGCCAATGCACTGTAGCAGTCTGTGAAAGCTGTACTCTGTATTGTCTTCCGCTGATCAGTGCATATTAAATTTGCTGAAACTTTGATCCTGCCTGTTTCTTGACTACCAATTGAAGAGATTTCTCCAACAGCCCACCATTCACGGATATACAACAAAGTATACAGCCCATAGTTGTAGGTCAGGATCCCGAAGTGAACCTGTGTAGCAAGTATGGTGACCCTAGAGAGCTTTACACATTCTATAGTAAGAGATCATAGGGAGTGTCAACCTTGACTTTTGACCTTTTAACCCCAAACCTGGAGTCAGAGGTTTTGGTCTCAGAGTGAACCTGTGTGCTGTTTGGTGACCCTAGCTTTCTTTGTTATTGAAATATAGTTTATAAGCCATCTTGATGTTGACCTCTGGCTTTGCGATCCCAAAACAACAGTTACACTTCAGGGTCACAGGGTGAACCTGTGTACCAGGTTTGGTGGCCCTAGCTTTAATCATACAGTAATAAGGCATAAGGAATGTTAACCTTGACCTTTGACCTTTTAACCCCAAACCCATAGTCAGAGGTCAGGATCCCAAGGTGAACCTGTGTAGCAAGTTTGGCGACCCTAGCTTTCTTTGTTGTTGAGATATAGTTTATAAGCCATGTGGATGTTAACCTTTGACCTTGCAATCCCAAAACCATAAACACACTTCAGGGTCACAGGGTGAACTTGTATTCCAAGTTTGGAGACCCTAGCTTTACTCGCTGTACAGTAATAAGGCAAAGGGAATGTTAACCTTGATCTTTGACCTTTTCATCCCAAATCCATAGTCAGAAGTCAAGATTCCAAGATGAACCTGTGTACCACGTTTGATGGCCCTAGCTTTATGCGTTGTACAGTATTAAGGCATAAGAAATGTTCACCTTGACCTTTGACCCCAAACCCATAGTCAGAGGTCAAGATTCCAAGATAAACCTGTGTAACAGGTTTGATGGCCCTAGCTTTATGCACTGTACAGTATTAAACAAGAAATGGTCACCTTGACCTTTGACCTTTTGACCCCAAACCCATAGTTGGAGTTAAGGATCCCAAGGTGAACCTGTATACCAGGTTTGGTGGCCTTAGCTTTACTTGCTTTATAGTAATAGTAAATGTAGCATTTACCATAGTGCAACTGCAATGTTAACTTTGAGCCGTTGACCCCCAACCCATAGTTAGGTGAGGATGTAAGTCATCCAAGATGTGTATTAGATACAACTACTGTATCAATTTCAAAAGCCTACCTCATTTCTTTCAGTAGTTACTGTGTTTAGAAGATTTAGGGAAAAATCTGACCTGACCTTTAACCTCAAGGTCATCTGATGAGAGTGAAATTGCAATATGCGCATCATCAGAGTATCTCAAACCATGGTACCGAGTTTCAAAATAATCGGAACTAAACTGTAGGAGGAGTTGATTTCACAAGATAGTTGCTGTCTATGAAGTGAGGTGAAGCAGGAGGTCAGGGGATACAATTACCGCAAAAATCATCCGATCAGAACCAAACTGCAATATACGCGTCCTCTGTGTATATCAAACCATGGTACCAAGTTTCAAAACAATCAGACCAAAACTGTACGAGAAGTTGATTTCACAAAAGTGGGACAGACAGACAGACGGACAGATGGACAGACGGATGGACAGACGGACAGACAGACCCATAACATAATCCCCCTTCTGTCTTTGCCCAAAGGGCTCTTCAACCCCTTTGGGCTTCGACCGGTGGAGGATAAAAAGCACAACCTTGGAATAGCCTTTTAAAAAGCCATTAACAGTCTGACAGGGGAGGGTGGTTATCTGTGTCCTTTTCCTTTCATGTTCTGGTTTTTACTCGCATGCAGAAATTGTTAATATTTAATAGTTTTTAAACCATAATTGGAACAAACAAGGCGAGATAATTGCTGAATTTCACTGCCCACAATGGCAGCTTTATTGAGTCATGTGGCTTCTGCACCGGACAATATTTAATTTGTTAGTTTGTTTATTTAATTTGTTTATTTTCTATATTGTGCTCATAGAGGTGCTTAGCAACAGATACCTGAGTACATATATTTTCAGACTCCATTCTTCCCTGTCGATTCTGTGACTGAGACCCTAATTCACACCTTTGTAACATCTTGGCTGGATGATTGCAACCGAGTCTTGTTCGGGGTCCCCAAGAAAGTCCTGGACAGGCTCAAGTATGTACAGAACTCAGCTGCCAGGGTTCTTACTCGCACCAAGACTTGGCATCACATTACTCCCACCCTCATGCACTTACACTGGATTCCAGTTAAATTTCATATTGCCTATAAACTCCTCCTCCTGACCCACAAGTCACTCCACAATCTTGCGCCACAATACTTAACGGACCTTGTCCACCAGCAAAGCACAACTCAGAACCTGAGACCTCTGACTCAGGTCTCCTCTCCATCCCCCACATCAAGAATCAGGCTTTTGGGAGAAGAGCCTTCAATGTTGCTGCCCCCACCCTTTAGAATGCTCTCCTATCAGAAATCCGCCATGCAACTTCATTGGACTCTTTCAAGTCTGCACTGAAAAGACATTTATTCACGCAGGCCTTTGGCAGTTAATCTTTTGTTTTGTTTTGCCGGTAAAGGCACTATACAAATTTAAGCTATTATCATTATTATTATTATTATTATTACTATTACTACATTTAGAAGGGACTATTTTACTCTGCAGAGGAAAATAACTAGTAAACAAACAAAAACAGTCATAATAGTTTGTTGTATATCGCTATCAATTAATAAATTGTGCTTGTAGAACTGCTCTGTAAAAGCAATATTACCCTTGAGGTCATGTTGTATCATGTTTTGACTGAATCACTGTGGTGATATACTGTATTCATTGATAATACACTCCCAGATGCTTCTGGACGCTTTTAAATCTGCAACTTTTTCTCAAAAACTTTCAAGTTTTTTCTTGTAAATTTCTTTCTCAAAAATTAGCAACTTTTTTCTTGTAGATTTGAAACTTTTCTTTTAACCCCTTAGCATTCCAGCTAATTTCCATAAATTTAGCACACACAAAGAAAATCAAATTCTTTCTTCACTGAGTGGCAGTGGAAAATTTGAAACCTCCTGCCGGCAGAACACCAGAATTTTAAGGTTAAGGGAGCTAAACGAAGCAAGCAGGATGAAGTAAGGGCCAAAGCTGCTCTAGTAGATTTAAAGTAAATAGAAGAGAACACTCGGTCCCCTTTTATGTTCAAATGCAGGTCTTTGTGTCGGATACATGCATTCACCTAAGAGGTGGCATAAAAAGGCCACAACACCCCTCCAACCGCATCTGAAAAACCTGCTCCATGTCTATAGCTACAGTGCTTCCACACATCACATCTGATGCCTCGAACAGTGAACTGAGGAGAGAAAACAGCGAGGGAGCACCAGGGAGCAAAGAGCTGTGTGAGGTTTTGCGGCGAGCAAGCGCTTGTTTAGCAGGCCACACCTGAATGGAGCCATTAATCATAAGCATTGGCAATCCAATCAATTATCCAACGGGGGGGGGAGGAGAAACAAAATCCATGAACTCTGGAGTCGATGAAGTCAATGAGCACTGACCTTTTCACCAATCTCAAACAACCCATGCTAATCAGACAGCTGTACCTACATCGGCATACAGAAATCCAGTAAGGGAAGAGAGAGAAGCGCACGGTCATGCAGTCCAAAAAGCCGAGCCCCATTTGTTCAAAAGCCTCCCAAAGTCCCACACAGATTAGAGAAAACAAGCAAGCAAAGAATAGAGGGCTTGATGTGAATGAGAGTGATAAAGAGTACAGCATGGCAGCGGGAGTGCAGACACACCACTTATGTGCTACTGATGCCGTGTGCACCTCCACCAAATAGATCTGTCAGACCGGAGCTTCTGAAGGCTCCTGAAGGAACACTCGATAGAAAAGAAAAGGAAACTTGGGCGTCTCCCAGCTTCTCGGGCCAAAGTAAACAGGCGCTGAGCACGGTGTTATTGATAGACTGCGAGCTGGCACCGCTGTTGCCTTCTGTCATTGCTTAGTAGTGTCAGAATGCTCAGTGCTACTGTTGCTGCAGTGGAATATTTTATCGGAACAGGAAACAGGAGACCAACAACCGACAACTTAGTTAAATGAACATTAGTAAATGCAGATGTGCTCCAGTTGTCCAAACCTCACCACAGTAGTCCAAACAACTGAACGTTGTAACAGACCACCAAAAAAAATGACCTTTAGATTCATAAACAAGTTAAAGCTGAAGTAGGCAGAGACATTAGAAACCATTTTTAAAAACTCCTTAAAACTTTGATAAAATCCACATCCAGTAAACCAGAGTGACTATACTTGGAGTGTTTTCACACTTTCAGACTTTTCAGTTTGATCTGGACCAAAATTTTAGGTGTGAAACCTTCCATGAACCACGCTTCTTAACCAAAGAGCCAAAATTTGGTCTACCAAAAACAAAAGAGGTGGTCTTGGTGTGGATTCAACTGAACCTTGGTCCAGTTCATTTAGAGTGTGACAGCAGTTTTCAGAAAAGTCTGGACTTTTTGTACTAAATACAGGAAGTTATGGCAGTTGAGAAGGGGAAAATAAGCCGTGATAAAACCAGTTTTCAAATGAAATATGCCCGGATAGCAGCATAGTTAATTTGAAAAACAATCTTTAAAATGTAGAAATTTACCAGATATTTTCAAACAGAACAACTACAGATAGTGAAAGATTGGAAGAGCAATGCCAACTGAAGATCATCACGACTGATGAGAAAGACAAACATCCTTTTTTAACGATGATCTGGATAATAATCTAGCCTCACTAAACTAGTTCACCTCTTAAAGGTGAACTATGTAGAAATTGCAGGAGATTACTAGCAACACCATCCACTAGTCCAAACTGAATTTGAAAAAGTTGTTGTTTTTTTTTGCTGATGGCCCAAGATGACTTATTGAAGTCTTTCTGCTCCAAGTGAACTGGTAATTAACTGTTATTACATGCTCTGCCCTATTCTAATGTCCTAATGACAACATGACCAGTGTTGGGGAAGTTACTAAAAAATAAAAACTTTACAATTACTGCATGATTAAAGTAACTAGTTACTTGAAAAAGTAACTTTCACGTTACTTTTAAATGCGTACTTAAATCATCTTGCACACATAGCAAGATAATTTAATTAATGGATTACATTACGGGCTTATTAATGTCAGGCTGAAAACAGACTGTTTCAGACACACGTTCAGTCTGCTTTATCCTGCCGTGAGAGCTCTTATTGTGGGAAAAATCTGAAGAAAATAGATCCACAACACATTGTCGTTAGCATAGCATAGCACTAGCTTTGTCGGAGCATTGTTGCTGTTTTCAAGCACTTCTGAAGATTGAAGCAGGTCTCAACGGGCATTTAGCTTGCAACCCACCAGTATGCTTTCGTCTTTAACAGCGACAAGGGAAAAATAATTATTTTTCCACTGGTCAACACCAAATTTATTGTCTAAGTTTTTTTAGCTGATTTAGGACAATTTTGATGTGCTGAATCCAAAAATCATATTGGTTTTGCTCAATCAGGTCAACTGTTTTAACTATGGCTATATGTTTTTTTTTACGTTTTTGTTTACATGTACGGGTATTTTCGCTTTATATAATGCAAAATTCTTTTTTATTTCTTGAAATTCTCTGAATTTTGAACAATGATGACATAACATTCAATTTACATGTACTTACCTTTGTCATTGTCTACTATTCAATTTACAGTACAACTGTACAACTGCTGTACAACTGCTTACAACTGAGCATATAAACCTGACCTGATCGAGAGAAACAGATGCCACCATCAGTGTGTGAATGTGTGCGTGAATGGGTGGATAGCAGGATCTGTAAAGCGCTTTGGTCATCAAGAGATGAGAATAAAGCGCTATATAAGTGAATGCCATTTACCATTTACCATTTTTGGATTCAGCGGAGCAAAATTGTCTTAAATCAGTTGAAAAAACACAGACAACTTATTTTTATTCTATTTCCACAAAAACAAAGTAGCTTCATCTTTTCCTCCACTCAGTAGTGAAGACTTGCAACAGGTCATATCAACTGATGGCTGCATCAGCTACAGCAGGGTCATTCTGTATATTCATTTATTTGCGGTAAAAATATCTATCCATATTAATAAAACGAGTAACATATCTGATCAAATTTCAAGAACTGTAACGCATTACTGAATTTTTATACAGTAATTTCATTACACAGCACATTACTACAAAAGTAGTGGTGTTACAGTTACTCCCAACACTGAACACACATAGGTGTGTCACATAAAGTTGTTTGATTCACTTGGCTAAGAAGCAATGTGACACCAAACCTAACCAGACTAAATGCAGACAATGGAATAAAAACATGAACCTTGGTACAGAACTTGGTGCAGATTTCGTGGTGTGAAAACAATCTAGAGGTGCATTCAGACCAAACGCAAACAGGCGGCACAAATCCATACAAAGTGAATGGAAAGAGGCAAGTATACTCGAAATTGTACAGTCACGCATTCATGTCTGAGGTAATATGCTAGCTTTGACATTCTGCCATCACCGGAGTAAAAGTATCACCATTGCAGAGTAAACTAGTTTGAAAATGAGACTGCCACTCACCTGGAAACAGGAGGACCGGGAGCTTTTCAGCTAAATCGGGATGTCGGAGTTATTTACCCATGGATTCTTGCCACAGACGTGCTAACAAGGCTAGCAAGCTAGCAATGGAAAAATTCATCATCTTGTAAAGTTTTGGAGACAGGAACAACTTTTTCAGGTGAGCTCCCCGTCGGATAATGTAAACCTAAAGCATGATGTTATTTTGGGGATTTAAACAGTAGATTGAACACTGCTGCAGAAGTTATAACTCAATGTAAACGCATGTTTACATTGAGTTATAATATAATCCCACCAGGCAAAAAATTCACCCGTTTGCATTTGGTCTGAATGCACCTTTAGTCTGAAATATTTGAGGAGCCTCAGCTTGCAACTCCAAACACATCTTTTGTAGAGCACCCAGTCGCAAAGTCTGAAAAGACCTGTTCCCATAGGTGTGAAACTTTCAAGAGGCTCAAAATCAGTCACTTTTCCCCTCGGTTTGTTTTGTCTTCACATGTAAAAATGTATTCAAACTACACGAGAACGTCCACTCCACTCATTGGTCAGATTTCTGCAATGGCAAAGAGAGATGTAAATACAGGAAGTAGATCCTGGTTTGTTGACAAGTTTCTGTGATGGGAGAGACAATGGAGGTTAACATATGTCAGTTTGTTGTTGCTGTTGTTGTTTATTATATTACATAATTTACCACTTAAAAAACTGCTTCAGAACAACATCTTGATGCACTGGAGTCAGTGAGGATGCACATCAGGACAACACAGGAGGGACATGCCTATCAGTCAAAAATATTTCCAAAGACTGATTTTGGTCCCAGTATGCTTTCTCATCAGGAGACCCGCACCAAAGTTCACCAGATGATCCAGATCTACACCACTACTTTTTGAGGGTCTCAGTCCACCAGAAAAATCCCACAAACTGGTGGAAAATTGGAAGATGATCCAAAGAGGCAAATAAATCTAATGAAGGGACTCTGATTCCAGTGTGAGTCATCAAAAGAAGAGCAAAGTTGAGCCAAGAAGCAAGAGAAAAGCCAAAATTGGATGGAAGAAATGACAGAAAATAAGGTTCAACTAGAGGTGGAGCAGCGCAGGAGGGATGGGGGTGGGGGGACCCACAGCAAAAAAAGGCTCAGTGTTGATGTCTTATTATAAAACTTACAAAACTAAGAAAAAAACAGTGAACAGGTTCAAGATCACACTGAAACAATTCCACCTTCCCTTTACAGAACACAACAGCATGAATTATGTTAATTTCATTATTATCATTCACTTTAATTCTAACATTCTACTTTCAGTTTTAAAAAGACTGGTTTCAAACAGGACAAAAATGCATACTAGACCTTAACTCTGGAAATAATAGAGAGATCAGAAAAGAATTCAATTCATTCATTCATTCATTCATTCATCTTCTTCTGCTTAATCCTTTTCGGGTTGCGGGGGGGCTGGAGCCTATCCCAGCATCTTTGGGCGAGAGGCAGGGTACACCCTGGACAGATCGCCAGTCCATCACAGGGCCAACACAGAAAGACAGACAACCATTCACTCTCACAGTCATACCTAAGGACAATTTAGAATCCCCAGTTTGATGCCAATTAACCTAACTTGCATGTTTTTTGGCATGTGGGAGGAAAGCAGAGAAATCCCGGCGTAAACCCACGCAGACACGGGGACAACATGCAAACTCCACACAAATCACTGTTGGTCGGGGGCTGGGATCAAACCCAAGATTCCCCAGCCAAGGGTGAGTTGCTGTGCTGCCGCAGTGCTAACCACTCCGCCACCGCACTGCCCATTCAATTCAATTCAGCTTTATTACCTCCGCCAGGAGGTTATGTGATCATCAGCGTTGGTTTGTCTGTTTGTTTGTTTGTCTGTTAGCAAGATAACTCAAAAAGTTTTGGACGGATTTCGATGAAACTTTCAGGCGTTGTTGGAAATGGTACAAGGAAGAACTGATTAAATTTTGGGGATGATCCGGATCACCATCTGGATACAGGAATTTTTTAAAGGATTCTTTATTGTAATAACAATAATAGGTATCATGATCATCATCGTAACTACAATAATAGGTATCATCATCATCGTGATGATGATATGATGACTATGATGACTATGATGATGCTGATGATGATGATGATACCTATTATTATTACTACGATGATGATGATACCTATTATTGTTACTACGATGATGATACCTATTATTGTTGTAACTATGATGATGATGATGATGATGATGATACCTATTATTGTAACTATGATGATAATGCTCAGATGATAATGCGCAGGAGGTCTGCGCTCTTCGAGTGCTTTTCTAGTTTATATAGTGCCATATCACAACAAAAGTCATCTCATAGCACTACCAAATGCAGGGAAAACCCCACAACTGCAGAAAGACCCAGCAATCAGACGATCCCTGTGAGCAAGCACTTAGTGATGGTGGAGAGGAAAAACTCCCATTTAACAGGAAGAAACCTCTAGCAGAACCAAGCTCAGGGAGGGGCAGTCATCTGCTGCGACTGGCTGGGGGTGAGGGGATAGAGAGGATGAAGAGAACAGACATAAAGAACATGAACGGTGAGAAGCCAAGTACATTACTGCAGGTCACCCAGCAGTCTGAATCTATTAACAGCAAAACAAAAGGGGGATTAAGAGACACAAGATCCCTCCCTAATCGTAGGCTATATTGAAAAGGAAGGATTTTACCCTGTTCTTAAAAACAGAGATCGAGTCTGACTCCCGGACCCAGAGTGGTAACTGGTTCCACAGAGAAGGAGCTTGATAGCAGAAGGCTCTCTGCCTCCCATTGTACTTTTGGAGATTCTGGGTATTACAAGTAATCCAGCACTTTGGGAGCGTAGTGCTCTGTTAGGATGATAGGGTAATATCAGATCTTTTATATATGAGGGGGCCTGATTATTAAGAGCATTGTAAGTGAGAAGAAGGATTTTAAACTTAATTCTAAACTCTATGGGAAGCCAATGAAGGGAGGCCAGAACCGGAGAGATATGATCTCTCTTTCTAGAACCAGTTAAAACTCTTGCAGCAGCATTTTGGATCAATTGAAGACTTTTTAAAGATATTTTAGGACAACCTGATAATAACGAGTTACAATAATCTAATCTAGAGCTGACAAAGGCGTGGATCAATTTCTCAGCATTATTCAGAGACAAGATGCTCCTAATCTTGGCAATATTGGGCAGATGATAGAAGGCAGTCTTAGAAACAAATTTAATATGTGAATTAAAGAACAGATCTTGATCAAAAATAACTCCAAGGTTCCTCACAGAACTATTCAGAGTAAGAGTAGTGACATCCAAATTAAGAGTATGATTTGGAAAGGAATTTCTAAGGATTTTTAAACCGTAAGAAGGAAGAAGATGGAGGACAAGCTGCAACAGAGTGACATCAGCGGGGTCTGGAGAAACCTTAAAACCATCTCTGGGCTCCAGAATACCTCCCCCCAGGCCACGGGGGGCAGGGAGTGGGCAAACAATCTGAATCTGTTTTTTGATAGGTTTGACCAACCGCCCTCCCCCCCCCCCCCCGACTGCACAACAACCACTGCTGCCACTGAAGACATCAAGTCCTGCTGCCTACTCCCCACTCCACCATCACCCCCCCACTCCCAACACACAGCCCCCCAACCTGACCCTCACTAAGACCCAGGTGAGGACGGAGCTGAGGAAGATCAAGGCGAGGAAGGCCTCGGGACCGGACGGCATCAGTGCAAAGCTCCTCAAGTCCTGTGCAGACCAGCTGTGTGGGATTGTGGAGCACATCTTCAACCTGAGCCTGAAGCTGGGGAGGGTACCACAGTTGTGGAAAACATCTTGTGTGGTACCTGTACCAAAGACTTCCCACCCCAAAGATCTGAACAGCTACAGACCAGTGGCCCTGACGTCCCACATGATGAAGACCCTGGAGAGACTGCTCCTTGCTCACCTCCGCCCCCTGGTGGGTCCAGCGATGGATCCACTCCAGTTCGCCTACCAGCATGGTATTGGGGTGGAGGATGCGGTCATCTTCCTCCTTCACCGTTCTCTGTTCCACCTGGAGAAGCCCGGGAATACAGTGAGGATCATGTTCTTTGACTTCTCCAGTGCTTTCAACACCATCCAACCGATGATCCTGAAGGACAAGCTGCTGTGTGCAGGGGTGGACCAGCACCTGTCATCATGGATCCTGGACTACCTCACAAACCGGCCACAGTTTGTGAGAACCCGGGACTGTGTGTCCGACACGATCATCGGTAGCACGGGGGCCTCACAGGGAACGGTTTTGGCTACCTTCCTGTTCACCCTTTATTCTGCGGACTTCTCACACAACACAACACACTGCCATCTACAGAAGTTCTCTGACGACTCTGCGATCGTTGGCCTCATCTCCAACGGAGATGAAGCTGAGTACAGAGGCCTTATCCAGGACTTTGTGGACTGGTGCCATCGGAACTGCCTCCAGATCAATGCGAGGAAAACTAAGGAGCTGGTGGTGGACTGCCGCAGGCAAGGACAACCCCTCACAGCACCAGTAAACATACAGGGAACAGACATTGAGATGGTGACATCCTACAAGTACCTGGGTGTTCATCTGAACAATAAACTAGACTGGTCACACAATACTGACGCACTCTACAAGAAGGGACAGCGCAGGCTGTTCCTACTGAGGATACTCAGGTCTTTTGGTGTACAAGGGGAGCTGCTGAAGACATTCTACGACACGGTGGTGGCATCAGCCATCACTTTTGGAGTGGTCTGCTGGGGCAGTGGCATTACAGCAGCCGATAGGAAGAGACTGAACAAACTGATCAAGAAAGCTAGCTCTGTCCTGGGGCAGCACCTTGACCCAGTGGAGGAGATGGGAGAGAGAAGGATGGTGGCTAAACTGTCATCTCTGCTGGAGTCCGAGTTCCACCCTATGCAGGACACACTGAATGCACTAAGGAGCTCATTTAGCAGCAGACTACATCATCCTAGGTGCACAACCGAGAGGTTTCGCAGGTCCTTCCTACCAACGGCTGTCAGACTGTATAACCTAAGCAGGGCTGCTCGCAGAGATAGCAAAAAGACGTGACAACCTAATAGTATTGGATGCAAAAGACGCAATAGACTTACACAATGGTCCCCTCCGCTATACAACTAGGAAAATACCGGTAGCTACGGAGGGTGACAATATGTATGGGTACATAATCATACCATGTAGGATAACTAAGCAGACGGTTATGCTGTTTCATTCCATCAAGCTGCAATGCTCCGCACTGTGGGTGTTTGTATATTTATATATTTATTCCATCTAGCGACAATGCTCCACACTGTGTGTTTATATATTTACATATTCATTCCATCTATCTACAGTGTTCCGCACTGTGTGTGTTTATATATTTACATATTTATTCCATCTAGCTATGGTGCTCCGCACTGTGTGTTTATGTGTTTGCATATTTATTCCATCTAGCTACAATGCTCCGCACTGTGTGTGTGTTTATATATTTACATGTTTGTTCCATCTAGCTACAATGCTCCACACTGTGTGTTTATATATTTGCATGTTTGTTCCATCTAGCTGCAATGCTCCGCACTGTGTGTTTATATATTCATATATTTATTCCATCTAGCTACAATGCTCTGCACTGTGTGTGTTTATATGTTCATATATTTATTCCATCTAGCTACAATGCTCCGCACTGTGTGTTTATATATCTATATATTTATTCCATCTAGCTGCAATGCTCCGCATCGTGTGTCTATATATTTATGTTTATATGTACATATGCATACTCGCTACTCTTGTTTTTTCTTGCCTTCTGATTGTTGATCTGAATGTTGCTATCCCTGTGCTGTTGCAATCCTGGAATTTCCCCATTGTGGGACTAATAAAGGCTTCTCTTATCTTATCTTTTTGGACCAACAAGAATGACTTCAGTCTTATCTGGGTTTAATAGCAGAAAATTACAAGTCATCCAGGCTTTGATTTCCTTAAGACAGGCATCTAACTTGGCTAACTGATTACAATCATCGGGCTTCATTGACAGGTATAATTGTGTGTCATCTGCGTAACAATGAAAATGTATACAGTGCTTTCTAATGATATTGCCTAACGGAAGCATATATAAACTAAAAAGAATAGGGCCTAACACAGATCCCTGTGGAACTCCGTGACTGAGCTTAGAGTTGGAAGAAAACTCATCATTGATGTAAACAAACTGAAGTCTATCTATCGGACAAATAAGATCTAAACCACTGCAGCGACGTTTCAGTTAGTCCAACATAGTGTTCCAATCTATCAAGTAGAATGTCATGATCGAGAGTATCAAAGGCTGCACTAAGATCTAAAAGGACAAGGACAGAAACAAGTCCATTATCAGATGCGATAAGGAGGTCATTAGTGACCTTCACTAAGGCTGTTTCAGTGCTATGATGAACTCTGAACCCAGATTGAAACTCTTCAAATAAACCATTTCCCTGCAAGTGGTCAAACAATTGCGCAGCAACAACTCTTTCTAAGATTTTTGAAATGAAAGGCAGATTAGAGATTGGTCGATAGTTAGCCAAAACTCCTGGATCGAGTGTTGGCTTTTTGAGCAAGGGTTTAATTACAGCAATTTTAAAAGCCTGCGGTACATAACCCGAAGTTAAAGAAGAATTAATTATATGAAGAATACGGCTACCAATAATTGGGAAGAATATTTTAAACAACCTGGTAGGAATAGGGTCTAAAAGACAAGACGAAGGCTTAGATGAGGAGATTATTTTATCTAACTCTAAAAGGTCAATTGGAGTAAACTTATCTAAACAGATATCAATTGAAGGAGTTGTAGTAGTTAGTGTACTTAAGTTTACGGTGGGAAGAATCTGACTGATTTTGTCTCTAATAGATAAAATTTTATGATTGAAAAAGTTCAGAAAGTCCTGAGTAGAAAGCTCAAGGGGGATGCGAGGATTGACCGAGTCCTGACTCTTTGTCAGCCTGGCTATAGTGTTGAAAAGAAACCTGGTGTTATTCTTATTCTCTTCTATTAATACAGAGTAATAACTTGAACCACTGAAAAACATGGAAAAATCGTTGATTTTGCATGAGTCGATCTTCTCATAAATGTCATCCTCATGAACGAAAAGAAGAAAATTTTCTGGAATAAATCAAGAAAACAGACCTGTCACCATCATATTAATTGACCTCATATCATGTAGGGTTGTAGTCAAGACCAGTCTGAGACCAGACTGTAGAAAGACTTTATGGGGTCAAGACCACTGTGGGTCTGGGTCCTGCTGTTTACCCCTTATAGTGGCTGCATATCGACAGAGCATGTTTTTTGTTGTTTTTTTTTTTGTTTTGTTTTGTTTTTTTTCCAATGGGAGTGACTATTTTATGTTCATTAGCTATGATTTATGTCTCTGGGCTCAGGGTGCTTAAAGTTGAAAAGTGTTCAAGTTTGGAGCTCTGCAGTGCTCATCAGCAACACACATCTCTAACCAGCTGATCAGAATCAGGGTAAAAGGACACCGTGATCAATATTTGAAAGCAAACGCTTGGAGGGATGCATGTTTTCTTACCAGTTTGATACAGTTTAGTGGAGCTAGTTAAGAACTTCAGGGCAAAATGTGTGAAACAGAGGGAGCTGTGAGTGACAGGTCAAGCAGTTGCTAGGATACAGGGCGGAGACCTTTTTAAGAGCACCTGTGAAGCACCAAAAAAAAAAAAGGTCTAGAGCATTGTTACGTGTTCAGTGAACGCGTAGCCTCATAGTGTTGGTCTTGTCAGATCTTGCCTTGGTCTTAGGAGATTCTGGTCTTGATCTGGATGATTTTGACTACAAAACTAGTATCATGAAATGGATTTCTCAGGTGGAAATGAGGGTAAATAACTTCACATGTAAAATTTAAAATCAAAACTATACTGGTATACACTACCGTTCAAAAGTTTGGGGTCACTTAGAAATGTCCTTATTTTTGAAAGAAAAACACTTTTTTTCAATGAAGATAACTTTAAACTAATCAGAAATACACTCTATACATTGCTAATGTGGTAAATGACTATTCTAGCTGCAAATGTCTGGTTTTTGGTGCGATATCTACATAGGTGTATAGAGGCCCATTTCCAGCAACTATCACTCCAGTGTTCTAATGGGACAGTGTGTTTGCTCATTGCGTCAGAAGGCTAATAGATGATTAGAAAACCGTTGTGCAATCATTTTAGGTCTGCAATGCTGTAATTGCTGCAAATGGAGGATTCTTTGACGAAAGCAAAGTTTGAAGGAAAAAATTATTATTTCAAATACAAATCATTATTTCTAACCTTGTCAATGTTTTGACTATATTTTCTATTCATTTTACAACTCATGGTGGTAAATAAGTGTGACTTTTCATGGAAAACACAAAATAATTGTCTGGGTGACCCCAAACTTTTGAATGGTAGTGTATGTCCACCTAAGTGCGTGTTTCTCTACTTACTATTTATTGTACATGTTGAACCTTTTGCAATCAATTCAATTATTGCTGCATCTGCAATCACAGTTGGTGTTGTGTTTCCTTGTTTGCAAAAAGTTGAGTTTTATGCAAATGAGGAGTGGGCGCATTGAGGCAATCGATTCAGGGAGCTCATCCTAAACTTTTGAAACTTTAAAACTGTTAATGGACATATATTAAATAGTTTATTGACATTAACAGTAAACCACTTATTTCTCGCCTCATATAGCTTCAGAAACATGGTTTGCTGTTTAGTTGAAAAGATAAAGGAGAAAGTTTACTGGCCAGCTGCCATCTTGGATGCGGGCAAACTTCTCGAACAGACTGTCCACTGGGGAGATGTGCCAACCAGCAAGGGGCAGCCTGCATGCTTGGCCAAACAGCAGAAACTGTATGTCAATCATTTTTTGTTTCTCTTCTCGTTATGGTCCACTGACTCGAAGCTGCACAGGCGGCCTGATAGCCTAGCGTCAAAACACGTCTAGAAACCATAGATGCTGTATCTCAGAAAGTAGACTAGATACCTTCCTCACACTTCAACAGAGGTGGGTAGTGCGTACATGCACAATATTGTACTTTTGTGAGTATTTTTACTGTAGGATCTTTTTTTACTACAATTACAATGAAGAAACAAGGAAAGGAAAGTATTTTAAGCAACTTCTCTCATAAACCGTCATATTCAACAGCTAGAACAACAGAAGACACTTAGAACGGAAATAAAACAGAGCAATTCTTAATTGATTTCCAGAGTTTCTGACCTTAATGTTTAGTTAGAAGGTTTTATTCACCTTGTATTGGAGTGTTTTTCTCGGATCATTCTGACAGAAACTCAACACGTTTTCATCCTTTTGAGTGAGCAGCCCTAATCAATAATGTTACGTCAGGTGCGTATGTGTGCGTGTTTTAAGTGGGGTTTGTGCATGCAGTATGAGTCCACCCTAAGTGCCCTGGAGGATCACTTTAATACAGTGTAAATTTACACCGCACTAGAATGACGCTGAAAACCAAGACCTACTCTTTTTAAATTGAGACAAACCTGTGAAGAGACAGGTTTGTCTCAACTTAAAACAAGAGTAGTCTTGGTTTTCAGTCTGTGTTAATTGCCCCACCTAAATCAAAAAAACTTAATATTCCCACTCCTACTTTAAGAAAAACATGTACTTTTACATCAAGTGTATTTGGTCTTACTTTCTGAATTAAATTGGATTCATTTGAAATTAAGAGTAATGATGGTATCGTTTGTTATTTTAGGGAAACTGATTTCATTAAATTTTATTCATGAAATCATTGTTCTATTTTGGCTTTGCAAATTTATTAGTAAAAGCTGCCAGTATACACGTAAAAAGTCACAATTTTACAACAGACTGCTTCAAATTCATCAGGGAAAGAAGCAAATTACTATAAAATGGACATAAATTTAGAAATAAAAAAATCCATAAATATATAAAAAAGTAATAAATTTAAACAAAAATAAGATTCATGAGAAAAAACATCAATTAACAAGAATTAAGTCTCAAATGTAGACAAAATATTCATAAATTGGAAGGGAAAAGGGAAAACATTTTTGAGTAAAAAAGTTGGAAATGTATCACTTCACTCTATCACTCTTCATCACTCTATAAACGCAAGAAATCTCTGTGTGTCTGTCTGTGTGTGTCATGCTTCATAGGACATCATAGGACGGCCTATGATCTCTGCCTGAACATCATAGGACACAAACATCTCTTTTGATGTCACATAGACCATGTGTCTGTGTCTTCTGAGCTCTGCCTGAACATCATAGGACACATAGACAAAATGATCTCAGGCATCATAGGACACAAATGTGTCTTTTGATGTCACATAGACCATATGTCTGTGTCTTCTGATCGCTGCCTGAACATCATAGGACGTCCTATGGTCTACGTGACATCATAGAGACACATTTTCTTTTTGCTCAGATCTATTTTCATGATCCTGTCCATGAACTGAAATTATGACACACCTATCTGTCAACCACTGGTCTCAACGAAGAAAAAGAAGACCCACCAGATGGAGAACAATAGAATGAGGACAACTGCTTCACGTCAGAAAAGATGCCATGAAGATGGAACACCTGAGGTTCCAGCAGTACATTGCACCCGTCTAAGACAGGAGGACACCCTTCACCAGCATAGGGTACGACAGACTTTAAAGCACATTTATAGGACATCATAGGACGGCCTAAGATCTCTGCCTCATCATCATAGCACGTTCTATGAACTCAGGCATCATAGGACGACTCGCGATGCCGACAGACAGCAAATGTGTAACCTTGACGAATGCCAGTCTACACTACAAATGTGTAAAATGCCAAGCAAAGCACTCATTTTCTCCGGGTGCTCCAGTTTCTTGGTTTCTACAGGCAAGCACGGGCCTTCCTGAACAGGGTGGAAAGCCACTTTTTCAGGATTGTGCCCATGAACTGGAATTACAATGCACCTATCCCTCAGATCTATTTTCATGATCCTGTCCATGAACTGAAATTATGACACACCTATCTGTCAACCACTGGTCTGGAGAAGAAGAAGAAGAAGAAGAAGAAGAAGAAGAAGAAGAAGAAGAAGAAGGAGAAGGAGAAGGAGAAGAAGAAGAAGAAGAAGGAGAAGGAGAAGAAGAAGAAGAAGAAGAAGAAGACCCACCAGATGGCGAGCAATACAATGAGAACTGCTGCACGTCAGAAAACATACCATGAAGATGAAACACCTGAGGTTCCAGCAGTACATCGCAAAATATGAAAATAAAAATTTACAAAGAAAAAGAAATACATTTACCATAAACATAATAAATATAGGAGAAAAATCTGTCAGATTGGCACATGTAAAGTCTTTACTCACAACTTAAATAATTTTTAGGGAGACTACCGTAAAACAGGGCTAGAAGGGACGGCGGGGTAATAAGGGACACTTTTCTGGGAAATGTTTTAAATGTAATTCTGCTTTTTTTATTTTGAGCAGGACGCTGAGTTGTGTTGTTATTGTCTTTCCTGTAGATAGATATTAGTTTTAAGAAATTTGTCGCCGTTATATTTAAGGAAAATTCGAAAAAAAAAGTGTCCCTTATTACCCCGCCGTCCCTTATAGCCCCGTTTTATGGTACTCTAACTTGTACGTGAGTAATTAACTTCATAAGCTAACACTACTTGAGTACAATTTCTGGCAACTCTACCAACCTCTGATCCTAAAGAAGGTTCCAGCTGTCTGTGAGGAAAACCATGATGATGACGACACTTCCAGTACTTGGACAAAGTGTACAAACTAGGCCTGTATCTTTTGGAAAGGCACTGCAATTCTAATATGTGGCCCAGCCTCCTTTGGTAATAAAATTATTCACACAAGAAGCCCCTTTCTCAGGCTTTATCTGCATTTTATTTCCCCTCTGTACTGCTTAAACACCTGGGTGACCTTCAACCACACAAAGCGTAAGCATAGTGTAATTAGAGACTCTGTATATCTTAACGTTGAACTGCTGCTCCCCAAATACCGCTGGACTCCTTAACAACAGCAGTTAGAAAACTGCCAATAACAATGAGTCAATGTCACTTGCAATTGTTTTTCCCCCTCTAGTTTTTGCATAATAACTCCAAACTGGCTTCCCTGTGGGCAGCGTGGCTGCTGTGCTTCTAACGGGGTCAGAGTCCCGTCTCAGCGGGAAGCTCTGCACCGCTTGGCATCCACTCCTTATCTTGGTCGGACCGCTTGATCGATGAATGGCGAATAAACTCATCTCTCTGCAGTGGCGACCCCGTTGCTTGAGTCCACAGACACAATCACGGAGCACAGGCCAGCAAATCAATTCGCCAGTTTAGCAAATAAGGTGCCACACAGAGAGGCCTTAACAGCCGGAGTGAGAATAGACAGCGAGGCGGCCCCAAACCTCAGAGCAGCTCGGGTCAGGTAAGTTCTCGCAGGATGGCAACAAGAAATAAATAAGGGAGGAAAAACGCTCAGTTATGTTTTTGAATAAAGACAAATATAACATTTTCTGCATATTTGAAATTAGAATAAGTGGTGGTTTTTTTCCCTAACTGTGCCATTTTAACAGATGTAAACTGCCAATGCCTCATACATTCTGTCAATAAACTGTTTTATTCTTTAAGTGCACTGTAAAATATAGAAGTGTATGTGTTGCTGACACTTCTTTCACTCACACTCTACAAAAGTGGTCATCCGTTTATGCTCAGGGGTCTGCAGCTCGGGGTACCAGAGCCAGATGTAACTTTTTTACTTGAAACACAGGTACACAAAATTTAGTTTTTCATATAGTTATAGGTGTCAGCTAGTTAGCTTGTTGGCTGCATTGAGGGAGTCCTTAACATAGCCATGATTACGCTATAACCACATAGTGATTACGAGTCTCTAATTCTGATGGTAAATACAACCTCAGCTTGATCCTTTTTGTCGTGTGTTCCTCCACTGTAAACAGTCCAGCTGATGTGGATAGTGGTTAGAGGCTCATAGCCATTTAGCTTGGGCACATTTCCATGTTAAGGTGGATTCACAGTACAACATTTGGACTGAATTTTACTGACGTTTTGGCAAATGTCTGGCTCTGCTGGTAAAAGTTAATGACAGTTGGTGTTTATTGGCAAATGCTGGAAAAAGTTGTGTTCTTTGAAAATTTTCAGCATGCTGAAAATTTGCCAACGTTTGGAAATACACATTGGTGAAAGTTGTGCTCAGTTTGTAAAAGTTCCTGAGTGCTGGGCTAAGTTATGCAGAGTTTATTTAAGTCAGCCTAAGTTAAAGCTGGGTTCACACTACAGTGCTTGGACTGACTTTTACAGACGTTTTGACAAATCAGAGAAATTAGTCCAAACATCAGTGAAATTACATTCATGAGCAGTTTTTTTTTTTTTTTTTAAATTCCAGCGCACACCAACTTTTACTAACTTTTGCTAGCATTGCATTTGGAGTGAACACAAGTCCCTTGGGCATATGTTTCAATATTTATTTTCATTTTATATTCCTATGTAGTTACTTCTGCATGCCCTTTTCCCCTGTTCATTCATTCATTCCTCAAAAAAAAAAAAAATACAATAATGCCTATCTATAGACTCCAACAGTAAGTCTGCAATTAAAATCTGAATGTGGATGGGAAAAAAAACTATTTGATGTATCATCATATAAATTAAATGATGGGAAATTATGTTTTGACTGATACAACTCTCTCCATTAAAATAACATAAAATCCCGTTAAATGTCATTTACTTTTTGACACCACATCAGCGCTGTTTGATTCCCCACAATGGAAGCTGAACCAATAAATCCTGGAGAATGATTACACATGTAACAGAAAGTTAAGAACAGTAAATTTCTCAATGAGGAGACTTTTTTTTTCTTTTGGGCTGTCACATTTTTGGGAGATTATAAGATAAGATAAGATAAGATAAGCCTTTATTAGGCCCATAATGGGGAAATTCCAGGATTGCAACAGCACAGGGGCAGCAACACTCAGAGCAACAATCAAGAAGACAAGAAAAACAAGAGCAACGAATATACATATGTACACATAAATATATAAATATATACACACACAGTGCGGAGCATTGTAGCTAGATGGAATAAACAGCATAACCGTCTACTTAGTTATCCTACATAGTATGAATATGTACTCATACATATTGTCACCCTCCATAGCGAATGATATTGTCCTAGTTGTATACTGGAGGGGACCACTGTGTAAGTCTATTGCATCTTTTGCATTCAATACCATTAGGTCGTCATGTTTTTTTGCTATCTCTGCGAGCAGCCCTGCTTAGGTTATACAGTCTGACAGCCGTAGGTAGGAAGGGCCTGCGAAACCTCTTGGTTGTGCACCTAGGATGATGTAGTCTGCTGCTAAATGAACTCCTCAGTGCGTTCAGTATGTCCTGCATAGGGTGGGACTCGGACTCCAGCAGAGATGACAGATTAGCCACCATCCTTCTCTCTCCTATCTCCTCCACTGGGTCAAGGCGCTGCCCCAAGACAGAGCTAGCTTTCTTGATCAGTTTGCTCAGTCTCTTCCTATCGGCTGCTGTAATGCCACTGCCCCAAAAGACCACTCCAAAAGTGATGGCTGATGCCACCACCGTGTCATAGAATGTCTTCAGCAGCGCCCCTTGTACACCAAAAGACCTGAATCTCCTCAGTAGGAACAGCCTGTGCTGTCCCTTCTTGTAGAGTGCATCGGTATTGTGTGACCAGTCTAGTTTATTGTTCAGATGAACACCCAGGTACTTGTAGGATGTCACCATCTCAATGTTTGTTCCCTGTATGTTTACTGGTGCAGTGAGGGGTTGTCCTCGCCTGCGGCAGTCCACCACCAGCTCCTTAGTTTTCCTCGTGTTGATCTGGAGGCAGTTCCGATGGCACCAGTCCACGAAGTCCTGGATAAGTCCTCTGTACTCAGCTTCATCTCCGTTGGAGATGAGGCCAACGATCGCAGAGTCGTCAGAGAACTTCTGTAGATGGTAGTGTGTTGTGTTGTGTGAGAAGTCCACAGTATAAAGGGTGAACAGGAAGGGAGCCAAAACCGTTCCCTGGGGGGCCCCCGTGCTACCAATGATCGTGTCGGACACACAGTCCCGGGTTCTCACAAACTGTGGCTGGTTAGTGAGGTATTCCAGGATCCATGATGACAGGTGCTGGTCCACCCCTGCGCACAGCCGCTTGTCCTTCAGGATCATCGGTTGGATGGTGTTGAAAGCGCTGGAGAAGTCAAAGAACATGATCCTCACCGCATTCCTGGGCTTCTCTAGGTGGGACAGAGAACGGTGAAGGAGGAAGATCACTGTCCTCACCATGTGGATCGCAGAGCTGCTCCCAGGCAGTGGTTTCAAAACAGTCCTTTAGAGCGTCCATTGTCTCCTCAGACCATAACTTCACTGTGCGCATGACCGGAGGTTGTCTGTGTACTAGGGGTTTGTACACCGGCAGGAGATGAACCAAGTTGTGATCCGATCTCCTGAGTGGGGGGAGTGGTGATGAGGTGTACGCCTCCTTAGTATTTGCATAGAATAAGTCCAGTATTTTATTGTCTCTAGTGTGGCATGTGACATACTGGATGAACGTGGGTAGAATGGGGGACAGTGAAATATGGTTGAAATCACCTGAGATGAGGAGAAGAGCATCTGGGTGTTCTGTCAGCAGCCTGACAGTTACTGAGTGAATGACGTCACACGCTGTCCCCGCGTTCGCCGTCAGATTTGCATAAATAACAATGCAGATCACGTGTGAGTATTCGCTTGGGAGATATGTAGGCCACATGCTAGCAGCTAGCAACTCCATGTCTTTGTTGCAGTGTTGTTGTTTAACCGTGATATGTCCTGGTCTGCACCAGTTGTTATTGACATACATTATCACTCCTCCGCCCCTTGCTTTCCCACTGTCTGGTGTTCAGTCTGCCTGTATTGCGTGGAAACCCTCCAGTTCAATGTTAGCATCTGTTGCTAGTTCTGTTAGCCACATCGCCGTAAACAGCATCAGGCTACTCTTTCTGTACACGCTCTCGTAGCGGGAGATAGCCGCTAGCTAATCTGTTTTATTGAGTAGTGATCGTACAGTCCCCATAGATAGATAGATAAATACCGTAAAACGGGGCTATAAGGGACGGCGGGGTAATAAGGGACACTTTTCTGGGAAATGTTTTAAATGTGATTCTGCTTTTTTTTATTTTGAGCAGGACGCTGAGTTGTTATTGTCTTTCCTGTAGATAGATATTAGTTTTAAGAAATTTGTCGCCGTTGTATTTAAGGAAAATTCGAAAAAAAAAGTGTCCCTTATTACCCCGCCGTCCCTTATAGCCCCGTTTTACGGTACTTTAGATAGATAGATAGATAGATAGATAGATACTTTATTTCGAACAAAAAAGTATAACAAAAACAAAACAAATGACAAATGCAATAAAGTAACAGTATACGGTGTTCGAAAGGGAGGAGGAAGTGAACACTTATTAATTCCATCTCCTCTTTTCCATAAATACACCCATGTGAATTATATACAAATTACCACATTTAAGACCCCAAGTAAACAATTAACTGTATTTTGTACATATCAACATTAACACCCATCCATCCTAGCATACATTGATGTCTATACATCAAAACCAGCCTCAAACAATACAGATATACACAGTGCTGTCCCACCCACCATTCCATAGTGTCCCATAGCGTCCCAGAGTGAGTATAGTGAATCGTACATATAAATACTACCCTTCTAACATATATCCTTTCAGCAAATAATGTTTGTACCTCTTTTTGAATTGATTTCTGTTTGTACATAGTTTCAGTTCCGGCTCCAGACTGTTCCACAAATCCACCCCACAGACAGATATGCACATACTTTTCTTGGTTGTTCGTATCTTGGGCTTTGTAAAGTTTAAGTCTCCTCTCAAATTATGATCATTGTCTCTTTTTTTAAATATTTTTTGTATATTAGTTGGGAGTTGATTATTAATTGCCCTGTACATGACTTGTGCTGTCTTAAATTTAACTAAATCCATGAACTTTATGACATGTGACTAAAAACAACGAATTGGTATGGTCTCTATATCCTACATTATTTATTATCCTTATAGCTCTTTTTTGTAATGTGCATATTGACTATAGGTTGGTCTTGTAGGTGTTTCCCCAGACTTCTACACAGTAGTTAAGATAAGGTAGAAACAGTGAATTGTACAGTAAGACCAATGATTTATAGTCCAAGATGTGTCTTGTCTTCCCCAGTATGCCTATACATTTTGCCAACTTGGCCCGGATGTGACTGATGTGAGGTTTCCAGCAGATTTTGTTGTCTAGCGTCACCCCCAGAAACTTATTTTCCTGTACTGTTTCTATTCTGGTATCATCTATCGTTACCATTATTTCATGATTTATTTTATAATTTCCAAACAACATAATCTTTGGGGTTTTTTTCAGATTTAGAGATAATTTATTTTTGTTGAACCACTGCGTTAACTTTTTCATTTCAGTTGTGACCACCTCTAAAACCTGCTGCAAATTCTCACCAGTGCAAAGGATATTTGTGTCATCCGCAAACAAAATAAATTTCAGAATTTTTGATACTTGGCATATGTCATTTATATACAAAATAAAGAGTTTGGGTCCCAAAACTGACCCCTTGGGCACACCACAAGTGATGTCCATGAAGGGTGATTTGTGCTCACCAATTTGTACAAATTGTTGTCTGTTACTTAAATAACTTTCCACCCAACTCAGTCCGACCCCTCTTATCCCATACCTTTCCAGTTTCCTTAGTAGTATTCTGTGGTCAATGGTGTCAAAAGCTTTCTTTTAATCTATAAATACTCCTACAGCAAACTTTTTTTTATCTATACAACTAGTAATTTCTTCTATAAGTTCGATCAGTAATAACGGATGGGAGGGCGTGTCTGTACCTTATATTCCCCGCCCGCCATCTTACTCCAGCTCGACATCCACGCCATTTCCATCTTATTTCTCCCGGTATGTCGAGTTTTTGCATTAGCATTGTGGGTTGGTTAAGTGCTAACAGCTGGTCTCTATTGTACTGCCTCCTGCAAGAAACAGTGGCTCCGTCCGCTGGCTCAGGAGACATTTGGGTGAGCTACGTGTCCGTGATGGATAAAAGTGTCGCCGAATCAGAAAGATTAGCAAGAGAGCCAGATAGTAAATAGAAATAGGAAGAAATTGATCAGCTGTTGCAAAAAGGCAGCCTACTCGTGTGGCGCCGGAAGTAGAAAAAAGTAGTCACATTTTTGGGAGATTATATATATATATATTTTTTTCTTTTTTTAATTCCCCCTTCTCTCCATTTCTCTTTTGTCCGTGCATGTCTGAAGTGAGTTTTGGTCTAAAAACATCTGCTTTCATCGGCATTTCAGTCAATGTTTGCCAGTGGAGCTTAACTTAAGCCAACTTAGGCAAACTCTGCACAACTCAGCCCAGCGCTCAGGAACTTTTACAAACTGAGCACAATTTTCACCAACGTTTATTTCCAAATGTCGGCAAATTTTCAACATGCAGAAAATTTTCAAAAAACACAACTTTCGCCAACAAACACCAACAATTATTAACTTTTATCAACTTTTGCCAGCAGAGCCAGATGTTTGCCAAAACATCAGTAAAAGTTGGTCCAAACGTTGTTGTGTGAATCCACCCAAAAAAGCAGGTCCAGAATGGCAGGAAGCCTCCACAAACACTGATCTTTATATGAGCATCGCCTGACGCTGATGTCAGCTGACATACGCTGAGTATTCATTTACTTAAGTTAACCTAAACTGGCAACAGCTACACATACACTAGCCCAAGTTGGCAAAAATTTGCCAATGCTGAATGAAACACTGGCAAATGCTAGCAAAAGTTTGTTAAAGTTTGTAAAAGATGGTGTGTGCTGGATTTAAAAAAAAAAAAAAACACCTGCTCACAAATGTAATTACACCAACATTTGAACTAATTTGATTTTTCAAAATGGCTGTAAAAGTCGGTCCAAACGCTATAGTGTGAACCCAGCTTTAGTTTCCGTTCCCTTCACTAACTTTTTTTTGTGGCATTTTCAGATGAAACAAAGAGTCCATCACCACAAACGTATTACGGTTGAATAATCAAGACAATAAATCCAACTCTAGCTTGTCTGTTTTATTGTAAACATATCCAGCAAGATGTTTACAAGGGCTGCACTTCTGGGTCATGGAGGTCTGGATTTATAGAGCTGTTTCTTTTCAAATAGCGCCTCACTATGGAAATTAAGTTATCCAATACAGTATTACAATTCTAACTAACTAACTAACTAACTAACCTGCACTTATATAGCGCTTTTCTAGTCACAAAGACCACTCAAAGCGCTTTCATTAATACTAACCCTCTATTCTAAGGGCCTATAGGAAACAGATATCTAGGGACAATTTAGAACAGCCAATTAACCTAACATGCATGTTTTTGGCATGTGGGAGGAAACCGGAGAAATCCCGGAGTAAACCCACGCAACACGGGGAGAACATGCAAACTCCACACAGATCACTGTTGGTCGGGGGCTGGGATCGAACCCACGATCCCACGATCCCCACAATCCCCCGGCCAAGGGTAAACTGTGCTGCCGCAGTGCTAACCACTGCGCCACCGTGCAGCCCACATTTCCACAGTTCTCACATATTAGAAGAAGCCACTGATATTAACTATAATTTAAGATTATTAAAACACATCTGAAGTGGAGTGATACACACTTGATGAAATGTCCGAGTGTGGTTATTGGAGAATATACTGTAGTAACTCCTGAAATCACTATCGTCCAATCATATTGCTTGGTCGGAACTTACTGTTGTATAAACGTTGAATATAAATGTTAAATACTGAATCTAAATGCTAAATATGAATCTAAATGTTAAATGCTAAATCTAAGGGGCCTATTTTAACCCACTGAGTGTGAGAATTTGCATGCCCCTAGTGGCAGGGCGTGGCACTGCACCTGCCTTCTCACTCTGACTTTGTCAAAAGTAAGTGAGAAATTTCTGGGTTTTTTTTTAAATGTACTGAATTCTTGTTCATATACTTTGAAGAAAAGATGATGAGGTACCTCTGTACAAAAAACGGTGTCGAAAGACTGAACCATTTTTTGTGTAAATACATCCAAAGTCCAGTTTTGACTGAGTTATGGAATTTAAAGAGGTGCCGCGACATCATACAAATTAGATGCGTAAATTTATTCCTGTCTGAAACTTTGGATTATATTTTACATCAAGTCATTATCTCCTACCACTTTCAAGTTATAGCCTTGGAAATCTGAACTATTTTATTGACAAAAAATATTTACCACTCTTGACCACTAGGGGGTATGTCGCAGTTCTGCACCATACACACTCGAAGGGTTAACTGTCATCAGTGGACTTTTGTGCCAGACTTCCCACCATACGCCAGTGTTTTTGTTAGTTTTTGTAAGCACACTGTTTTTTATGCTTTGCGTCACACCATCTAATTACCAGTAGACAGTGCGCCCGCTTTAGAGTCAGGGACTCGTCGTGAAACTACCCAAAAAGAGTGACCTCCAGATGTGTGACAACTGGCGTGGCATTACCCTGTTATCCATACCTAGCAAAGCCTTCTGCTGAATAATCCTAAACTGCCTGGGAGGCCTTCAACAACTTTCACAGAGAGTTTGTGGTCAATCCTGCAAGCACTATGGTATTCCTGACAAGATAATGTGCCTCATCAGTGCTCTATAAGAACTTTGAATGCAGTGTCATACTAGATGATTGACAGACCGAGTGGTTCAGAGTGAACACTGGTGTGAGACAAGGCTGCATCCTTTTCCCACTGCTGTTTCTCATAGCCATAGATTGGGTGATGAGGACTACGACAGAGGAGGCGCACAGAGGTATCCAGAGGACACTCTTCAGCTAGTTAGAAGACCTGGACTGTGCAGATGACCTGGCACTACTGTCTACCCTGATCAACCATCTCCAAAGCAAAGCTGACTCACTTGACATCCATGGCAAGGAAATCTGTCTCACCATCACCAAAACTCAACCAATGTACATCAATATCCCTCTCCCATATCCTCCCCTGACAGTTGATGGCCACACTCTAGAGCCTACTGAGGAATTCACATACCTTGGGAGTCTCATCAGCACCAACAATGGTAAATGGCATTCACTTATATAGCACTTTTCTTCTCATCTAGGATGACCAAAGCGCTTTACAGATCCTGCTATCCACCCATTCACGCACACATTCACACACTGGTGGCGGCAGAGCTGCCATACACACAGGCGCTAACCTGGCCACCAGGAGCAACTGGGGCCATATGGAGCCAACAATGCAGCCAACATATGGACTGTCGTTGTTGTGTCATTTCTGTTGCATAATTTAACTATGGGGTGTATTATGGCGAATGTGGTTGTGGGATGAATGATGACTAAGAGTGATATTGTAATTTGTTGGGTATGGAAAAGGGATGGGACTATATAAGCGTTGGCTTCTTCCCACTCCTTTTGAACATTTTATTTTTGGCTTGATTTTTGTTTTGTTTTAAATTCTTTTTTTCTTTTGTCGGAATGTTCAAATAAATAAAATCAATCAATCAATCAATCAAAAAAACATATGGGGCCAACAATGGAGCAGGAAAGGACATCAAGGCACACCTTGGCAAAGCTAAAGGGGCCTTCAGCTGTCTGTGAGCCATATGGAAGAACAAACAGCTGTCAATGAAGACCAAGCTCTGCCTTTACAGCAGCAACATCAAATCTGTCCTCCTATATGGAGCAGAGTGTTGGCGTGTCACCAAGAAGGATATCTGGGCCGTGAAGTCTTCCACAACAGATGCCTTCGCGACACCCTCAACATATTCTGGCCAAACACCATCTCTAACAAGGATCAGTACCAGCGCACAGGATGCTGCAACATTGCCCTGAAGATCAAGAGATGGAGACTGAGATGGGTCGGTCACGTGATGATGATGTCCCAGGACAGGATGCCAAGGGTTGCCATGAGATGGACATCACCTGGCAAGAGATTTAGAGGAAGACCCAAGATGACCTGGTGCCGGACAGTGACAGAGGACCTGGGCCTCTCCTGAGGACAGGCACAGACACTTGCACAGGTCAGGGCTAGATGGTAGGGATTCATGGTGGCCTTATGTCCCGAAGGGGATGAAGAATATTAAGTAAGTGCACCGACTTTGAGCTGGAAGGTGGAAAGTCATTTCAAAGAGGTGTGGCAGTGCGGAATCTCCTGCAACCGGTATTATGGTGCATGCTATGACGATCAGGAAAAAGGAGGTCTGTAGTCAAAAGTGCATTGTTTAATGCTATTTCAGTGGCTTTGTTTTGAAATCGCGCAGCTCCGGAGCTCATGAGGAAATAGCATGTGCTGGGATTTTCTATTTTAACAATGGTTGAAACAGTCATGATACAGATGTGGACAAAATTGTTGGCACCCCTCTGTTAATGAAAGAAAAACCCACAATGGTCACAGAAATAACTTGAATCTGACAAAAGTGGTAATAAATAAAAATTCTATGAAAATTAACCAATGAAAATCAGACAATGCTTTTGAATTTGGTTCAACAGAATTATTTTAAAAAACAAACTCAGGAAGCAGGCCTGGACAAAAATGATGATACCCTTCATTTAATATTTTGTTGCACAACCTTTTGAGGCAATCACTGCAATCAAACGATTTCTGTAACTGTCAATGAGACTTCTGCACCTCTCAGCAGGTATTTTGGCCCACTCCTCATGAGTAAACCGCTCCAGTTGTCTCAGGTTTGAAGGGTGTCTTCTCCAGACGGCATGTTTCAGCTCCTTCCACAGATGTTCAATAGGATTTAGATCAGGGCTCATAGAAGGCCACTTTAGAATAATCCAATGTTTCACTCTTAGCCGTTCTTGGGTGTTTTTAGCTGTGTGTTTTGGGGCATTATCCTGTTGCAAGACCCATGACCTGCGACTGAGACCAATCTGTCTGACACTGGGCAGCACATTTCTCTCTAGAATACCTTGATAGTCTTGAGATTTCATTGTACCCTGCACAGATTCAAGACACCCTGTGCCAGATGCAGCAAAGCAGCCCCAGAGCATAACAGAACCTCCTCCATGTTTCACAGTAGGGACAGTGTTCTTTACTTGGTATGCTTCATTTTTGCGTCTGTGAACATAGAGCTGATGTGCCTTGCCAAAAAGTTCCAGTTTTGTCTCATCTGCCCATAGGACATTCTCCCAGAAGCTTTGTGGCTTGTCAACATGCAGTTTGGCAAATTCCAGTCTGGCTTTTTTATGATTTGTTTTCAACAGTAGTATCCTCCTTGGTCGTCTCCCATGAAGTCCACTTTGGCTCAAACAACAACGGATGGTGCGATCTGACACTGATGTACCTTGACCTTGGAGTTCATCATGAATGTGTTTAGAGCAGGGGTCACCAACGCGGTGCCCGCGGGCACCATGTCACCCGCAGGGACCACATGAGTCACCCGCAGGCCTGTTCTAAAAATAGCACAACTCGCAAGTGAGCTGCGTCTAAGATGTAATTTTTTCTGCTGCTGTTTTGTAAAATCACACTTGCATTTATATAGATTTTAAAATGACAATGTCTTAAAAATAAAAAAAATGAAAATATGTTTATTATACATAAAGTTAAGGTGAATCTGACCTAGTTCAAAGGTCAGTATTGTGTGCATGACAAAACCTTCGCGCTTGTGGAGAGTAAGCTAGCGGGCAGTGAAGATGGTCAGCGGAGTGCAGTTTCCCTAGCCCAAAAACATGGCAAAAAAAGACAGAAAATTTATCATTTTCAAAGTGAGCGGGAGGAAGAGTTCTTTTTTACTACCGTGAAAGGAAGCTGCGTGTGTTTCATTTGCGGGGCGACAGCGAAGCGCCACGGAGCGACATTTCACTACCCATTCTTTTTTTTTTTTTTTTTGGATTTATCTTGTACCCGTAGGTGGATTTGTTCTGCAGTCCGGTGACAAGCCACCAGCTGCCGGTGGCTGCGTAAGCGCCCCTTAACTCCCTAACCTGCATGTTTTTTGCATGAAAAACCAGAACATGCAAACTCCACACAGATCACTGTTGGCCGGGGGCAGGGATCAAACCCACGATCCCCGCGATCCCCCGGCCGAGGGTAAACTGCTGCCGCGGTGCTAACCACTGCTCCACCGTGATATAAGCACTCTCAACGCTGTTTAGCTTCTTATGAAAGGACAGTGCTGGTTATTACTCCAGCATGATTCTTGGCAAGAACTGTATGGATATAATTCCAGTGAAGAAGAACACACAAAAGTGTGTTTATTAAATGTAACAGATTTTGAGCAGAATTGCAGCAGATTTGTTCAGTTAAAAATGTGATAAGATTTATTTAATATGAAAGTTGATTTTTCTTAAATGTTGCATAACTTTTTCAAACATGGTTCAACATAGTTCATGAATTAAAAGGGTTTAGTTTTTTATGGTTAAAAGGGACTGGTGAAAACTGGACATTTTTTTAATGAAATGTAGAAGTGATCATCTGAACAATTGCTGAGATTAATAAAAAATAAAGTGTTGAATATTGATCTTGTCTGTTACCCACTCTAAGTTATTGATAATTATTTATTTATGTGTATATATATATATACACAGTATATATATATATATATATATATATATATATATATATATATATATATATATACAATTTGTTATTTTAGAGGAGTGTGTCAAGCTGGTGCCCTTCACATGACTCGATACCCATGAAGTAGCTCTTGGTTTCAAAAAGGTTGGTGACCCCTGGTTTAGAGGTTGTTCTGGGCTCTTTTGTTACCATTCGTATTATCCGTCTCCTCCTGCGGTCACGTCCAGGGAGATTGGCTACAGTCCCGTGGATCTTAAATTTCTGAATATGTGCAACTGTAGTCACAGGAACATCAAGCTGCTTGGAGATGGTCTTATAGCCTTTTCATTTAACATGCTTGTCTATAATTTTCTTTCTAATCGCCTGAGACAACTCTCTCCTTTGCTTCCTCTGGTCCATGTTTAGTGTGGTACACACCATGTCAACAAACAGCACAGTGACTACTTGTCACCCTTTAAATAGGACGACTGACTGATTACAAGTTTGTAGACATCTGTGATGTTAATTAGAGGACACATCTTGGTTGAACATGTCCCTATGGTCACATTATTTTCAATCTTTTCTAGGGGTACCATCATTTTTGTCCAGGCCTGTTTCATGAGTTTGTTTTTTAAAATAATTCTTTTGAACCACAATTCAAAAGCATTGTCTGATCTTCAGTGGTTAATTTTCATACAATTTTTATTTATTACCACTTTTCAACTTTCAATTCAATTCAACTTTATTTATATAGCGCCATTTCACAACAACAGTCATCTCATAGCACTATCAACTGTAGGGAGGACCCCCACAGTTGCAGAAAGACCCCAGCAATCAGGCGATCCCCTGTGAGCAAGCACTTGGCGACGGTGGAGAGGAAAAACTCCCTTTTAACAGGAAGAAACCTCCAGCAGAACCAGGCTCAGGGAGGGGCAGTCATCTGCTGCGACTGGCTGGGGGGTGAGGGGATAGAGAAGAAGAAAAGAACAGACATGTAGAGAGCAAACAGCACGATGGGGACTCAATCTATGGGAGAGAACAAACAAATGTTAATGACCAGCAAAAAAAAAATATTTCATAGAGAGTGAGGAAAGGAGTGAGGCCCAGTGCATTACTGGAGGTCCCCCGGCTGACTAAACCTATTAGCAGCATAACTAAGGGAGGGTTCAGAAAACACATGATCCCTCCCTAATTGTAGGCTATATCAAAAAGGTAGGTTTTAGCCCTATTCTTAAAAACAGAGATCGAGTCTGACTCCCGAATCCAGATTGGCAGCTGATTCCACAGGAGAGGAGCTTGATAACTGAAGGCTCTGCCTCCCATTGTACTTTTGGAGATTCTAGGTATTACAAGTAAACCTGCATTTTGGGAGCGTAGTGCTCTGTTAGGATGATACGGTAGTATCAGATCTTTTAAATAAAAAGGAGCCTGATTGTTTAGAGCTTTGTAAGTAAGAAGAAGGATTTTAAACTTAATTCTAAACTCTATGGGAAGCCAATGAAGGGAGGCCAGAACCGGAGAGATATGATCTCTCTTTCTAGTACCTGTTAAAACTCTTGCTGCAGCATTTTGGATCAGCTGAAGACTTTTTAAAGATGTTTTAGGACAACCTGATAATAAAGAATTACAATAATCTAATCTCGAGCTAACAAAAGCGTGGATCAGCTTCTCAGCATCACTCTGAGACAAGATGCTCCTAATCTTGGCAATATTACGCAAATGATAGAAGGCAGTCTTAGAAACAAATTTAATATGTGAATTGAAGGACAAATCCTGATCAAAAATAACTCCAAGGTTCCTCACAGAGCTATTAAGAGAAAGAGTAACTGCATCCAAACTGAAAGTTTGATTTGGAAAGGAATTTCTAAGGTTTTTTGGACCAACAAGAATGACTTCAGTCTTATCTGAATTTAATAGCAGGAAATTACAAGTCATCCAAACTTTGATTTCCTTAAGACAGGCTTCTAACTTGGCTAATTGATTAGTATCATCTGGCTTCATTGACAGGTATAATTGTGTGTCATCTGCATAACAGTGAAAATGTATACAGTGCTTTCTAATAATGTTGCCTAACGGAAGCATATATAAACTAAAAAGAGTAGGGCCAAGCACAGATCCCTGTGGAACTCCATGACTAAGCTTTGAGCTGAGAGAAAACTCATCATTTACATGAACAAACTGGAACCTATCAGATAAATAAGATCTAAACCACTGCAACGAAGTTCCATTAAGTCCAACATAGTGTTCTAATCTATCAAGTAGAATATTATGATCAATAGTATCAAAAGCTGCACTAAGATCTAAAAGGACAAGTACAGAAACTAGTCCATTATCAGATGCAATGAGGAGGTCGTTAGTGACCTTCGCTAAGGCTGTTTCAGTGCTATGATGGATTCTAAACCCAGATTGAAACTCCTCAAATAAACCATTTCCCTGCAGGTGGTCAAATAATTGCGTAGCAACAACTCTTTCTAAGATTTTTGAAATGAAAGGGAGATTAGAGATTGGTCTATAGTTAGCTAAAGCTCCTGGATCTAGCGTTGGCTTTTTGAGTAAGGGTTTAATTACAGCCGTTTTAAAAGCCTGCGGTACATGGCCTGAAGTTAATGAAGAATTGATTATATGAAGAATAAAGCTACCAATAAGTGGGAAGACTTCTTTAAATAACCTGGTAGGAATAGGGTCTAAAAGACAAGTTGAAGGTTTGGATGAGGAAACTATTTTGTCTAACTCACAAAGGTCGATTGGAGTAAACTCATCAAGACAGACATCAATAGAAGGAGTTGTAGTAGTTACAGTATTTAAGTTAACTGTGGGAAGAATCTGACTTTTGCCAGATTCAAGTTATTTCTGTGACCATTGTGGGTTTTTTCTTTCATTAACAGAGGGGTACCAACAATTTTGTCCACGTCTGTATAATCACTCGTCATTTTATTTATAAGATAATCATCTTCTTCTTTCGGCTGTTCCCTTTAGGGGTCACCACAGCAGATCATCTGTCTCCATCTCACCTTATCCCTTGCATCTTCCTCTGTAACTCCAACCCTCTCCATGTCCTCCTTCACTACATCCATGAATCTTCTGTGGTCGTCCTCTTTTCCTCCTGCCTGGCAGCTCCATCTTCAACATCTTTTGTCCAATATATCCACTATCCCTCCTCTGCACATGTGAAGAGTTCTTTTGCAAAAACATAAGTCCAGTTGAGTTGAAAATGAGAAAAACCACTTTTGCATCTGTAGGTTTATAGGTGAAAGTATTTCCAAATCAGCTTCTAAGACATGGTCACTTGAAGTATGAGTATCTCAGACATAATAAAGTAAAAAAATCAAACATCAACTCATTGTTACTTTTTGGCAATTTATTAGTACGTTTTTTTGCAAAAACAGATAAGTCCACAAGCCTTTTTTGCAAAAACAGATAAGCCCCAAAAGTCATGCTATTTTGTCTGGAACATACTTGAATGTCTATAAGCATCAATGTAGTATGATTGACACACTTATTTAGGCATATCCACTCAGTAAAATGGTATAATATAGCTATAATACAGCTATAATTCAAGATTCAAAGATTTTATTGCCAACACTACTATACAATGGGGTAAAAAAGTATTTAGTCAGCCACCAATTGTGCAAGTTCTCCCACTTAAAAGATGAGAGAGGTCTCCAATTTTCAACATAGGTATACCTCAACTATGAGAGACAAAATAAGAAAAAAAATCCAGAAAATCATATTGAAGGATTTTTAATGAATTAATTGGTAAATTCCTCGGTAAAATAAGTATTTGGTCAATAACAAAAGTTCATCTCAATACTTTGTTATATACCCTTTGTTGGCAGTGACAGAGGTCAACCGTTTTCTGTAAGTTTTCACAAGGTTTTCACACACTGTTGCTGGTATTTTGGCCCATTCCTCCATGCAAATCTCCTCTAGAGCAGTGATGTTTTGGGGCTGTCGCTGGGCAACACGGACTTTCAACTCCCTCCAAAGATTTTCTATGGGGTTGAGATCTGGAGACTGGCTAGGCCACTCCAGGACCTTGAAATGCTTCTTACGAAGCCACTCCTTCGTTGCCCGGGCGGTGTGTTTGGGATCATTGTCATGCTGAAAGACCCAGCCACGTTTCATCTTTAATGCCCTTGCTGGTGGAAGGAGGTTTTCACTCAAAATCTCACGATACATGGCCCCATTCATTCTTTCCTTTACGCGGATCAGTCGTCCTGGTCCCTTTGCAGAAAAACAGCCCCAAAGTATGATGTTTCCACCCCCATGCTTCACAGTAGGTATGGTGTTCTTTCTCCTCCAAACACGACAAGTTGAGTTTTTACCAAAAAGTTCTATTTTGGTTTCATCTGACCATATGACATTCTCCCAATCCTCTTCTGGATCATCCAAATGCTCTCTAGCAAACTTCAGACGGGCCTGGACATGTACTGGCTTAAGCAGGGGGACACGTCTGGCACTGCAGGATTTGAGTCCCTGGCGGCATAGTGTGTTTCTGATGTAGCCTTTGTTACTTTGGTCCCAGCTCTCTGCAGGTCATTCACTAGGTCTCCCCATGTGGTTCTGGGATTTTTGCTCACCGTTCTCATGATCATTTTGACCCCACGGGGTGAGATCTTGCGTGGATCCCCAGAATGAGGGAGATTATCAGTGGTCTTGTATGTCTTCCATTTTCTAATAATTGCTCCCACAGTTGATTTCTTCACACCAAGCTGCTTACCTATTGCAGATTCAGTCTTTCCAGCCTGGTGCAGGTCTACAATTTTGTTTCTGGTGTCCTTTGACAGCTCTTTGGTCTTGGCCATAGTGGAGTTTGGAGTCTGACTGTTTGAGGTTGTGGACAGGTGTCTTTTATACTGATAATGAGTTCAAACAGGTGCCATTAATACAGGTAATGAGTGGAGGACAGAGGAGCCTCTTAAAGAAGAAGTTACAGGGCTGTGAGAGCCAGAAATCTTGCTTGTTTGCAGGTGATCAAATACTTATTTTACCGAGGAATTTACCAATTAATTCATTAAAAATCCTTCAATGTGATTTTCTGGATTTTTTTTTTCCTCATTTTGTCTCTCATAGTTGAGGTATACCTATGATGAAAATTGGAGACCTCTCTCATCTTTTAAGTGGGAGAACTTGCACAATTGCTGGCTGACTAAATACTTTTTTGCCCCACTGTACGTACAGGACATACAGAAGACCTGAAATGGTGTTTCTCTCTCGCTTCATTGGTGTGCACAGTATAAAAAGAAAAGGAATAATGCTGGAAAAAAGACACTCCTTCCCCATATAGTGTACTTTATAGTGAATGCGCAGCCAACGGAGCAGTGAGAGAAGAGCTTCACATCACAACAAACTACTTTAAGGTATTTCCATCCATCCATCCATCCATCCATCCTCTTCCGCTTAATCCTTTTGGGTCGTGGGGGGGCTGGAGCCTATCCCAGCATCTTTGGGCGAGAGGCAGGGTACACCCCGGACAGATCGCCAGTCCATCGCAGGGCCAACACAGAGAAACAGACAACCATTCACTCTCACATTCATACCTAAGGACAATTTAGAATCCCCAGTTTGATGCCAATTAACCAAACTTGCATTTTTTTTGGCATGTGGGAGGAAACCGGACAAATCCCAGAGTAAACCCACACAGACACGGGGAGAACATGCAAACTCCACACAGATCACTGTTGGTCAGGGGCTGGGATGGAACCCAGGATCCCCTGGCCAAGGGTGAGCTGCTGTGCAGTCGCAGTGCTAACCACTCCGCCACCGCGCTGCCCACCTTAAGGTATTTATATATAATAACTCAGCAAAAACGATTTGATTTAATACATATTTACTACAAATTACATGCAGGTATTCATTTTTTTTTTACCACCGTTAGTCTGTTACATTTTACTCTCATGTGATGACGTCATTAACCGTGCCGCGAAAACAAGCCCAGTAGTGTCTGAAAACGGTTAATTTTATTGTTATATTGAGTTTACGGTATAGTCCACTATATCTAAATTCATTATATAGCAAGTAGGGAGGGAGTGAGTGAGTGAACATTCCGAACACAGCCAGGGAAATCAGTCAGAACGAGCAGACCCAGAAGGCAGCCAAAATGAGTCACGTGAACCAAATACCAAGCGCTGATTTGCCCTGTAGAGTTATCTGCTTTTATGAAAAAAAAACAAAAAAAAAACGCTGCCGGCGTTTATCGGCTTTTGAATTTCTAGTGTCTATAACATAGGACATATCAGCTTTTGATACAAAACAATTTGAACTTCTACAAGTAGGTAATGTGAACAGTTGTTTGATGTAAAGAGTGAAATTTTCATGAAAGTGGCATTAATCAGTTTTTGCAAACAAACTCTTCATGTCCAAACCATCTCAGCCTTGCCTCTCTTACTTTGTCTCCAAACCGCTCAACCTGAGCTGTCCCTCTGATATACTCATTTCTAATCTTGTCCCTCCTAGTCACTCCCACTGAAAATCTTACCATCTTCAACTCTGTCACCTCCAGCTCCACCTCCTGTCTTTTTTTCAGCGCCACCGTCTCCAAACCATACATCATAGCAGGTCTCACTACCGTCTTGCAAATCTTCCCTTTCACTCTTGCTGCTACCTTTCTGTCACAAATCACCCCTGACACTTGTCTCCACCCACTCCACCCTGCCTGCACTCTCTTCTTCACCTCGCTTGTTCATTTTCCATTGCCTTGGATGGTTTACCCCAGGTATTTAAACCCATCTACTTTCACTTCAGCTACTCCTTCCATCTTCACCGTTGCACCTGCCTCCCTCTCATTCACACTAATGTATTCTTTCTTGCTTCTACTGACTTTCATTCCTCTTCTCTCCAGAGTATGCCTCCACCTCTCCAGGTTCTCCTTCACCTGCTCCCTACTCTCACTACAGATCACAAAGTCATCTGCAAACATCATGGTCCATGGAGATTCCTGCCTGACCTCATCTGTCAGCCTGTCCATCACCATGGCAAACAAGAAGGGGCTCAGAGCCAATCCCTGATGTAACTCCACCCACACCTTGAACCCATCCGTCACTCCTACAGCACACTTTACCACCATCTCGCTGTCCTCATACATGTCCTGCACCACCCTCAAACACTTCTCTGTCACTCCTGACTTTCTCATATAGTACCACACTTCCTCTTTTGGCACCCTATCATATGCTTTCTCTTGATCCACAAAGACACAGTACAACTCCTTCTATCCTTCTCTATGCTTCTCCATCAGCACCCTTAAAGCAAACATTGCATCTGTAGTACTCTTTCTTAGCATGAAACTGTACTGCTTCTCACTGAATGTCACCTCACCTGGCTTCAACAACTCTTTCCCATATTTTCATAGTGTGGCTGATCAACTTAATGCCTCTGTAGTTACTACAACTCTGAGCATCACCTTTGTTCTTGAAAACTGGTACAAAACACTTCTTCTCCACTCCTCAGGCATCCTCTCACTCTCCAAGATTGTGTTAAACAATCTGATTAAAAAGTCCACTGCCATCTCTCCTAAACATCTCCTTACCGCCACAGGAATGTCATCAGGACCAACCGCCTTTCCATTCTTCATCCTCTTCAAAGCTGCCCTCACTTCTACCTTGCTAATCCTCGGGACTTCCTTGTTCACCATGTTTCCTTCATCCATCCTCCCCTCTCTCTCATTTTCTTTATTTGTCAGCTCTTCAATGTACGCCTTCCACCTTCTCAACACACTCTTGTCATTTGTTAGTAATGGTAATACATAACCATTTATGTCGTTAATCAACCTAACCTGCTGACAGCTCAATCTCTCTGTCTAGCCAGTCGACATAACTCCTTTTCTCCTTCCTTAGTGTCCAGCCTTTCATACAACTCACTATACTGTATGCCTTATCCTTTGCCACCTCTGTCTTTACCATGCACCTAGATTCCAAAGACTCCTGTCTCCTTTCTTTATCTCCGACTATCCACCTTTTTCTTTGCTAACCTCTTCCTCTGGATACTTTCCGTACCTCCTCATTTCACCACCAAGTCTCCTTGTCTTTCTTCCTCTGTCCACTGGATACACCACAAACCTTTCTACCCGTTTCCCACAATACTTTTGCTGTACTTTCCCAGTCATCTGGTAATTCTTCCCTACCACCCAGAGCCTGTATCAGCTCCTTCCTGAACTCTGTGTGACCCTCTTCCTTCTGTAACTTCCCCCACAAAGGGGCAGATTTACTAAGGCAGAACAAATTAGCGAGTGCACAAATGAGACAGGGTGCCTAAGGGAGTGGCCAATTTTTGCCAGTGATCTACTATCAACACGCAAAATTATGAACATAGACGCAGTCATTTCATTTCAATAATGCCCACTCATCCACCAAAGAGCGTGCAAAATTGCGCACAGGCACACCCAAGGAAGCGGGTCATCAACAAAGGCACAGCCAGTTTGGTGGAGCATAATGTAGTTTTTAAAGCTTTTTTTTAAGCAAACCCCAGTAAAATAGTTTATATTTGTTTGTCATATATCAAAGCTTTGATTTTCATTCCACATGGCAGACTCCTTTGTTTAATATATATAAATTAAGGACTACTCATGAATACGTAAATTGATTATTTGACCAATGTGTTTATTTTATTAACACGAGAACCATCAAGATGGTCTGATGGAGACTCTGGGGATTTATTATGTGAATAACTTTGTTTTAACAAAATCTACAGGTCTCCCAGTTCACAACTTTTTATAAATGCCATTGAGTTATTGTGTTGCAATTTCGGGGGACGTTTCTATGGATCTGTGCGATCATTTTGTTAATGTCATTGTTGTTTTCCTCCTATATTGTGAATCCTGAATTGGGAGAGAGAAATAGAGAGAAGAGGGAACAGAATTATTGTTTTATGCACAGCAAAATGAAATACTGTAAATATAGAAATATGGATAGAGAAAAAATACGAAGAAAATTGGCAATGTGGAAGATTTTGCTTCAAGAGCAAGGGGAAGCTGATAGGGAAACTCCAGATCCGAGACTAACCTCCGCAGAAAAGAAAAAAGAGTCATCGGCTGACACATCTGTACAGTATGTCCACTGCTGGTATAAGGGTTCATATTGTTTGCTATTTTATGGCTACAAATTCATATAGTAGGCTACATACAGTATAAACAAATGAAATTCAAAAAAAAAAACCTACCAGCTGACGTCCAGTTCAGAATAACAGTGATCGCTGTGAGACCGCTGATATTCATATAATCTGTTCTTCTGTCATGCCAAATCAAGTCAGCACAGGGAGAAGCTTCTCTCTCATTGGCTACGCACCCTCAGTTCTCGCCGGTGTCTCGGCACCAACGATCCCTATCATGTCAGGCACAGATGAATTAAGACACGTTTTTGGGGGGCCTTAAATCCTACCGCATTTAGCAGGAGACTGACAACCACAAACCTTAATAAATCACCTTGCACCAGTCATTTAAATACTCCCCTCCCTCAAATTTGCACGTTGACATGACAACTCCCACAAATACATATGCAATGAGGCCAGGCGCAAAATGAACATAATCCACGCATTTCCACTGCAAATTTTGCCCTGTGCCCTTTAGTAAATCTCAACAGTAGTTTTTTAACGCCAAAACAGGGTTTTGCGATGGCACAGCATGTCAGTAAATCTGCCCCTTCATCTTTGCCTCTGCCTTCACTCTCTTCCTCTTCTTGCTTTGCAAAGTCTTCCTACAGACTACCATCCGAAGCTGTCTAACTACACTCTCCCCTGCCACCACCTTGCAGTCTCCTATCTCTTTCAGATTTCTCTTTCTACATAAGATGAGGTCCACCTGTGTGCACCTTCCTTCACTCTTGTAAGTCACCCTATGTTCCTCTTTCTTCTTGAAGTATGTGTTCACCACAACTATTTCTCTCCTTTTAGCAAAATCCACAACCATCTGTCCTTCCACATTTCTCTCCTTAAGGCCAGACTTAAGATTCTATCTCCCCTGGGAACACTCTTTACCACGTCATCCAACTTACTCCAGAATTCCTCTCTCTTCTACCTGACATCCAACTTGTGAGGCATACGCACTGACAACATTCAACATCACACCTTTGACTTCTAGCTTCAAACTCATGATTTGACTCTCTCTTTACCTCCTGAACACTCTTCACATACTCCTCCTTCAAGATTATGCCTACTTCATTTCTCTTCCTATCTACACCATGGTAGAACAGTTTAACCCCCCCGCCCCCATGCTCCTCGCCTTGCTTCCTTTCCATCTGGTTTCTTGAACACACAGTATATCTGCCTTTCTTCTCTCAATCATATCAACCAACTCTCTGCCTATACCAGTCATAGGCCCTACTCTCACCTCCACACTTCTACCTTTCCTTTGCTCTCCCTTCTAACACGCCTCCACCCTCTCCTCCTCCTCAATCTTCAACCAACAGTAGCCCAATTTCAACCGGCACCCTGTTGGTTAACAGCACCTGTCGCGGTCATTGTTAACCTGGGCCTCCACTGATCTGGTATGAAAGTCTCATTTGTCATGATCCACGTTTTATTTGGCAAAGGTTTTACGTCGGACGCCCTTCCTGACACAACCCTCCCCATTTACCTGGGCCTGGTTATTTTATTTATATAATGATACACTAAATATTTTTTTAAATTCCATCCACATTCTCATTTTAACTGCAGACTCACCATTGGAGTCTATAGATTAGACATTAATGTATGAATTTTTTTTTAGGGGAATGAATGAATGAACAGGGAGCATGTGTGCATTCTGGTGTGGATGCAGCGCACGGGGGAGGCATGTCAGTCTGAAGATTTTTATTTTTGTTTTCATCACAGACTTATTAGGTATTAATTAGGGCTGCAACTAACGATTATTTTGGTAGTCGACTAATCTAGCAACTGTTTTTTTCGATTAGTTGACTAATCATGATTATTTCTGCCATGTCCGCCAGCTCAGGTTCCTGTTGGCACGGCTCAAGTTCGGGGTTCCAGGTCATGTTTTACCTCACCTGTTTAAACCTGCACACCTGTGAAAATCATTTTGTTGTCAGTCTCTGCCTTAATATAATGTAGCCGAATATAACAACTTCCCATAAGTAAATAAAATAATGACCCATCAAACATGAGTTGGAAACGTGAACTTAACAGTTTAATTAGAAGTGTTTGTAGCAACACAATTAAATAATAGATGTTAAAGGACAGTCTTTTAACCCCCCAAATAAAGTGCAAAAACTCAAATAGCAGTCTGTGCTACTGTATAAAGGGCTGTTGTAATGTTGCATGTTCAAAACAAACTAGAATTATATTCAACTCCATTAAAGTAAAAAAAGAAAATAACCAGCTAGTCCAACCTGTTGGAAACCTTCCAGGGTCTAGAAGTTTAAAAGTTTAATTAGGCTTCAGATGAAAATTAAAATAACTTCTTCCAGTCCAAAATAAATTTAAAGACACTTTAAATATCAGTGCAATAATGTAAACCTTCACTACTCATACAGTAAAATATTTAGATTTTTTTAGATTTAGAATCCTTTATTAGTCCCACAATGGGGAAATTATGGGGCATCCACATGAGTGAATGAGGCAGCCACTAATGCGGCGCCCAGCCCTTTCACCATTCACACACACATTCACACCTGGGGCCACTTTAGAGTCTCCAATTAACCTAATTTGCATGTTTTGGGCATGTGGGAGGAAACCGGAGAAATCCCGGAGTAAACCCCACGCAGACACGGGGAGAACATGCAAACTCCACACAGATGGTCATCAAGCTGAGTTAATTTATTTGTGATGATTTTATATATATATATATATATATATATATATATATATATTTTTTTTTTTTCAATTAAATTACAAATTATGGTATTCTAATTTACTTAGATGCACTAATATTCAGAATGAGGACTGATATTACCGCAACAATAATAGAGAATATGAAAAAGAGTAAGCTGCTCATGTTATTCACCCATTTACTGCAGTTAGCATATTAGCCAGCATAACAGAAGCAGCTCAGCTGTCAGTAACCATCATCAAAGAGAGATTACTGTCCGCCAGCAGGTCAACTATTTAAATGGCACACACTAATAGTGTGGTCAGTTTTCTAAAGCTGATAGAGTCGCTCATTGAAAATAAGAAGCACTAACGTTACTTGCTAACCTTATCGATGCAGTCCGCTGACAGGTGGCCAGAGACGGAGGAACGGAGAGGAGGAGGGAATGGATGTATCGCTGTAGTGCAGCTGTGATATGACAAGCTGCTTTACAGTCTACATTTAACTTGCTTCATTTATTTATTTTTGGTAAAATCCGCCCATACCTTGGAAACTTTAGGCTTTCTCTGTGATTTTCTCTCCATGTCCCCATGATGCATTCCTCTTCTCTCTTCGCTGGAATGATTAAACTGAACATTCTTGCGGTATGCACATAAACTTTCAAATGAAATGATTCATCGACAATAAAAATCTGCGTCAACAAATTTTTATGATTGACATTATCGACAACTTCGACCAATTGTTGCAGCCCTAGTATTAATGGGTTTATTTTTAGTGGAATGAAGGAATAAATGAAAGAACCTGGTTTTACTTTTCACTGTAATTCCCCAGAGAGACAGACGTTATGTCCACACGCTCCCACACTTCCAGCCAGGCTGGGGCTGCCTGCACCATGCTCCTAAGGTCGGGGTTCTCGAGCTTCGGGCCCCCCGACTGCCACCTGTCAGCCTCCAGGAGGGACCGCTGAGAGCGGGCTCGCTTTGTGGCGGGGGTCAGTGGTTGGTGGGACACCGCACCACTCTCCTTCTGAGAGCCACAAACCTCGTCAGACCCTTGCACAAGACGAGGGAGACCCTTGGTTGGCAAAAGTAACAGGAGAGGGAGTAGTCCATCTCACCACAGGCTGGGAGCAACTTCTGCTCCACCATTAATGATCCTTCAGTTTTATGAAAATTTGAACATCATCCTCTTTCCCTGAAGTTTCAAACCTATTCTTGTCTGTATTGCATCCGTGCACACTACATTAAACCATTTAGCTCAATTTTTCAGCCCAGCATTATCTCTTCCCCGTTTGTTCTATTTAAAATAACTAACTGGGCATTGTAACTGATGTCTTCCTTATTACCAAGCAGCGTTACAATCGCTTGCATTTTCGTTCACAAGAAGATGCCCTTTGGCCAGCACAAAACCAGTCTTAGACAGTCATAATGAGAGTTCACTTTAGATAATGTGCCTCTGTGCATTAAAGGGATGGCCAGGAGCGCTTTGGATTGGACTATCCAAAACACACCTCTGAATAATTAGTCTGGCCTCTTTTATATCATGCGCCCGGCAGAAGATTCATTTTTGCGCTGCTGTGATAAGGAAATGAACTTTGAAATGACCATAAACATGCTCTTCATCAATGACAACTGATCATGGAACACGTCATTGTAATACCGCCCTAAATGTTAAATGCTGAATCTAAATGTTAAAAAGTTGCAATATTTTTGAGAATAAAGTCGAAAATTTACAAGAAAAAAATTGCTAATTTATAAGAAAAGTCACAAATTTTTCAGAAAAAAAGTTGTAAATTTATAAGATTTTTTTCTTTGGCTTAGAATTGGTCATTCAATGTCATATTATTCAGTTATGTAACATGAACGGTTAATGATGATATTGGGGGACAATTCTCTGTTTGTTCTTCGTTGGGAGGGGCAATGCCCCCCCCCCCCCCGACCCGATTTACACATGTGAATTGGGATGGCAGGTTAACAATGGGGATGCTTTTGGGTCATTTTGCTAAAAAAAAAATTCTCACTCAGATCACTTACTGCTTATTATTTGTTTAATTAATATCATAAAGTAATGATACTTTCCCTTGAGTACAATCCCTGGCTTCTCTACTGCCTCATAGCTATTGAGCCCAACCCACTTTGTCAGTTTTACTTGTTTATACAAGCTGGATGCGTCCATACTAATAATGGTACATGCCCCACATTCAAAATACACACTAAAGCAAATTATTAAAGGATTCGTCTTGCAAGCCTTTCAAGGACTGACAGATGTCTCCCTCTTCAAAAGCACAGAATTTAATCCCCTTTAAGTTAAAATGCCATAAAGCCTTTGTATTCCAAAGAAAAATTTCTCGCCCTTTTTTCGAATGTTGCATCTTATGTATGTGCTTCACCAGGAGGGCGATAAGGGCAGCACCGAACTGTTGTTAATTTATGCTTTTACTGTCTTGTCATGCTTTTTTTTTTAAATGGACAACCACCAGAGAACATCTAGTCTGTTCCACTTGCAGTCAATTTAGTGGAGCCGACTTTTTTTTCCACTTTAACAGTAGACAGAAAATGTGAAATTTATTCTGAGGAAGAATGCGGGAGTACACAGTCGGCTGCTGGAGGCCGAGCGTTTGATGGCAAGCACAATGACAGTGGAGAGGGGGAAAATTGAGGCAGCTCTGAGGTGGCTACTTTTTTTTCTGGGCTCTGATTGCCAACATGAAACGACAACAGTTGTGAGTCTGTGACCGACTACACTTTTGTCTCTGTTTTTCCCTTTCTGAGAGGGAATAGATGTTATTTAGGCTGACTCCTATTCACAATGTCATTACAAAGCCCGAGCAGTGCAAAAGCCAATAGTACTCAATCAAATGGAGAGGCCAAAATATAGCATTGCACATGCATGGCAAAAGGCAAAAAAAAAACAATCTTTCCTTTATTCTGGTTTTGCCCAATAATAAAAGCCCAAAATACTGGAGATAGTGTTTTCCATTATTAACAAAGTCTCAGACAATGCATGATTGCGATTTGAGCGGCAGTGGGTCGGAGGCTTTAGTTCTGCTGAATTGAATTTGCTGCACATAATGACTGGCCAAAATAAGCCAAAAACACACAGGCAGCACACTTAACCTTGGCTGATTGTTTGACTGCTATCTCTGTTCTCTGCCTCACCTGGGAATTGAACTCAATCTAATGAGGAATTCTGATTAATGAGAAACGTGGTGCTATGCAAGCCTGTTCCACAGATTTGTTTTGTCCCTTTTATCCACTTTGACCCAAAGTTGTAGTGGATCTGGGTGAGCGCAGCACCAACTTGCTCTATGTTACTTTTGTCTTGCATAGCCTCTCTCATCAGGAGCCAGGTGTGAGATTGGCTGCAGCTGGCTGACTACCTACACCTGCGAGCAGTGGGAGATTTGTTATTTTTCAAAAAAGGAAAAAAGAAACAAACTCACAAGAGCCACAAATTTATGAGAAAAAAGTCACCATTTTTTTAATGTGACCCTAAATGTTTTCTTGTTAACATGTCTGTAACGTTTTTATGACTTACAAGACATATCAAGAGCGAAATCACTCAAATGTCTGATAGACTGTTTTTTTGCTGTAAAGTTTCATTTAAGCCTCATTTTAGATGATGTAGATGTGTTTTTATAGGGGATTGATATCCACCAGAGTGCATCTTTCAGAACTAAGTTCTAACTTTACATGAAAAAAGTCACAAAGTTTATGAGAAAAAAAGCTACAATTTAACAAGAAAAGAGTCACAAATTTATGAGAAAAAAGTCACCATTTTTTGGAAGAAACAAGTTGTAACTTAACATGAAAAAAGTCACTCATGAGAAAAAAGTTGAAATTTCTCAAGAAAAAAGTTGCAAATTGACAAGAAAAAAGTCACAAATTTGAGAAAAAGTTTAAATTTTTCAAGAAATATGTTGCAAATTTATGAAAAAGTATGAAAAAGTTGCCATTTTTTTAAGAAACAAGTTATAACTACATTAAAAAAATCACAAATTTACAAGAAAATAGTCACAAATTTTTGAGAAAAAAAGTTGAAATTTCTCAAGAAATAAGTTACAAATTTAAAAGAAAAAAGTCACAAATTTACAAGAAAAAAGTCACAAATTTGAGAAAAAGTTTAAATTTTTCAAGAAATACGTTGCAAATTTATGAAAAAAAGTAGCACGTTTATGAGAAAAAAAAGTTGTCATTTTTTTAAGAAACAAGTTGTAACTACATGAAAAAAATCACAAATTTACAAGAAAATAATCACAAATGTATGACAAAAAGTTGCACATTCACAAGAAAAAAGTGACAAATTTACAAGAAGAGTCACAATTTTGAGAAAAAGTTGAAATTTTTCGAGAAATAGGTTGCAAATTTATGAAAAAAGTAACAAATTTATGAGAAAAAGTTGCAAATTCACAAGAAAAAAGTTACAAATTTACAAGAAAAGAGTCAAATTTGAGAAAAAGTTGAAATTTTTCAAGAAGTAGGTTGCTGATTTATTAAAAAAGTAACAAATGTATGAGCAAAAAGATGACATTTTTCAAGACAAAAGTTGCAAATTTATAAGAAAAAAGCAACAAATTTATGAGAAAATGTTACAAGTTTACAAGAAAAAAAATCACAAATTTGTGAGAAAAAAGTCACCATTTTTTGGAAGAAACAAGTTGTAACTTTACATGAAAAAAGTCACTCGAGAAAAAAGTTGAAATTTCTCAAGAAAAAAGTTGCAAATTTACAAGAAAAAAGTCACAAATTTGAGAAAAAGTTTAAATTTTTCAAGAAATATGTTGCAAATTTATGAAAAAGTATGAAAAAGTTGCCATTTTTTTAAGAAACAAGTTGTAACTACATTAAAAAAATCACAAATTTACAATAGTCACAAATTTTTGAGAAAAAAGTTGAAATTTCTCAAGAAATAAGTTACAAATTTAAAAGAAAAAAGTCACAAATTTACAAGAAAAGAGTCACAAATTTGAGAAAAAGTTTAAATTTTTCAAGAAATACGTTGCAAATTTATGAAAAAAGTGACATGTTTATGAGAAAAAAAAAGTTGTCATTTTTTTAAGAAACAAGTTGTAACTACATGAAAAAAATCACAAATTTACAAGAAAATAATCACAAATGTATGACAAAAAGTTGCACATTCACAAGAAAAAAGTGACAAATTTACAAGAGTCATAAATTTGAGAAAAAGTTTAAATTTTTCAAGAAATACGTTGCAAATTTATGAAAAAAGTAACACGTTTATGAGAAAAAAAAAGTCGTCATTTTTTTAAGAAAAGTTGTAACTACATGAAAAAAATCACAAATTTACAAGAAAATAATCACAAATGTATGACAAAAAGTTGCACATTCACAAGAAAAAAGTGACAAATTTAGAAGAAGAGTCACAATTTTGAGAAAAAGTTGAAATTTTTCAAGAAATAGGTTGCAAATTTATGAAAAAAGTAACAAATTTATAAGAAAAAGTTGCAAATTCACAAGAAAAAAGTTACAAATTTACAAGAAAAGAGTCAAATTTAAGAAAAAGTTGAAATTTTTCAAGAAGTAGGTTGCTGATTTATTAAAAAAGTAACAAATGTATGAGCAAAAAGTTGACATTTTCCAAGACAAAAGTTGCAAATTTATAAGAAAAAAGCAACAAATTTATGAGAAAATGTTACAAATTTACAAGAAAAAAAAATCACAAATTTATGAGAAAAGAGTTGACATTTTTCAAGAAAAACATTGTAAATTCACATGAAAAGGGAGCAAATTTATGAGAAAAAAGTTGCATGTTTTCGAGAAAAAAATGTAGGCGGTAATTTCAGTTGTTCTCCACAAAAATATATTCATATTTTTATATTTTCATATAGTCATATTTTGTCTTAGCCTTGTTTTAAATTGTAATCGCTCTTGTCTTGTTTTCTCTTTTTTCTCCTTTGAATTCTTGGATGGAATATGGGTGGGCAATATAAGCTGCGGCTTCAGCCATCACCCATTTCGGATAACTCACGTGGAATTGTATAGTAGAAGGAGTCTTTGTCTAATTTGACCTTGTTGTTATATTATACAGTTTCTTTTAACCTGTAATGTACTATCCGAAATAAATTCATTCATTCATTCATTCATTCATTCATTCAAAATGTCCTTGCAGCCTGAGGCCCCCTAGTAGCTGAGGGGGCCGTTGCAGTTGCGTACTGTGCTTTATAGACAGAATCAGCTCCGAGCTGTGTGGGAACCCACCAGAACTGCTCAGTGCTTGTAGAAACTGAACGGAAACAGAAATAAGGGCAAAGGAGAGTTATATATGCATAGACTTAAAAGAATTGTACTCACCTAATCCATACGAAGGCCAAATAGGGCAGGAGCATGAAGGGGGGAGAAAAGGAGAAAAACAGACATGGTTAATAAACTGTTTAATAAGTCTGATCTCACAGAATAAAGGGTCAGCAGCAGAATCACAGTTAGTTTTCCTTTAGTCTGCAAATGCAAAGAAAAACTACTCAGACTTTAATTAATCCGAACATAAACTTGTCAGACAGAAAACAACATGCTTGCATTTTCTAGTAAAGGGTAGCTGGATTTATGATTCTGATTAGGGTTGCACAATATATCTAAATTTTACTATTATTCATGCACGGTGGCGCAGTGGTTTAGCACTGTGGTAGCACAGTTTTACCCTCGGCCGGGGGACCGCGGGGATCATGAGATCGTGGGTTCGATCCCAGCCCCCGACCAACAGTGAGCTGTGTGGAGTTTGCATGTTCTCCCCGTGTTGCGCGGGTTTACTCCGGGATTTCTCCGGTTTCCTCCCGCACACCAAAAACATGTAGGTTTAGGGCGCTCGCGCACGCAGCGACCAGCAGCCGGTGGCTTGTCACCAGACTGCAAACCAAATCTACCTACGGGTACAAATAAGTAACAAAAAAAATAAATAAATTATTCTTTCATCAACGTGCTCAATGTGTGTATCGCAAAAGATGTATGGAACAGTGATAACAGTATATTTTTCAGGGTGAAAGCCCAAATAAAACATCAGTGTGTGTGGTTTCAGTGGTCGGTAGCAGTAGGTTCGTGGGTGCAAGGTGGGACAAGGGGGACACTGCCCCTCCCCATTTGGAAAAGAGAGAATAGATTTCAATGAATTGAAAATAAATTTTCAACTTTTTCTTGTAGATTTGCAACGTTTTTCATCATAAATCTGCAACTTTTTTCTCCTAAATTTGCAGGACTTTCCTAAAAATAAATAAATAAGAAACATGTGACTTTTCTCCAAAATTTGCAAATATTTTCTGAAAAATTTGTGTTTTCTCTCTTAAATTGGCAACTTTTTTCCTGTAAATTTTCAACTGTTTTCTCAAAAATTTGCAACTTTTTAACTAATAAATCTGCAACTTTTATCTCATCAATTTCTGACCTTTTCTCCTAAATTTGCAACTTTTCTCATAAATTTGTGACTTTTCTCAAAAATTCACAACCTTTTTCTCATAAATTTGCAAATGTTTTTTTCTTGTAAATTTGTAATTTTATTTCCTGTAGGTTTTGAACTTTTTTCTCATAGATTTAAAACTTTTATCTCAAAAATTTGTGACTTTTGATGACAATCACGTCTCAGGGCCTGAGGGTGTGGTCTGGACATCATGGAGTGAGGTCGCATCTTCTGTGGCTTTGCCAAGAAATGGCAGAAATATATTTATCTGAGGCACATTTCAACTTTATTTTATCTGCCTGTCATCTTAAATCCTCCATTGAAGCCCGTCTATCCTTGTCACCCAGCTGAATTCACCCAAACAGCCGTTAACCTCCACTGATGGAGCATTTCAGCAGGACGGTACATGGCTATTTGAGTTTCTGAACAAGCTAGTGCTAGCATCGCACTAGCAGAAGTTCGTCAAGACATTACCCTGCCAAATGGAACGCTCCACAAGTTTAGCGATCCACATGCTGCAGTTGCTTTTGTCAACGGCGACTTGAGGAGATCCCCTTCCCCAGCCACAGAGGGACTGGATGGACGGCGCTGACATTTTGGCACCCCCAATGTATCTTTAACTATATTTGTTCATCTCGCAAAATAAGAACATTTCTACAAAATATTGAACTGTGCTTCAACAGTATCTATTTTAATAGTTTCTGTCTACTACTGCCAGTATCATTATTCATGCCATTAATTACCTGGTATTCCTCTTTATAATGCTGGACTTAGGTTTTTTTTTTGTTTTGTTTTTTTAAGGTGGGTGTGTATATGTATATGTACTGTTTATATATGTATATACATTAATTTTTGTTATCTTATCCCCCCTTTTTTTAAATTATTATTTTTATTTATTTATTTTTAACTTTACTATCAGATGTATTTTTCTTTTTTTCCCCTCTCTTCTATATAGCCTTCTTGGTTCTGTGGAGCTTGTGTAAGCTGCTGAGTCTTCTGTGTTTTTGTTAGGAAGAACTCAGGAGCTTGTAAGGTGGTGGGTACTGGCGTCTTGTTTGGGAAGATGCCTCGCTGGGTGGGTGGATGAATGGAGGATTATTAGTTCATCTGTTTTCCCCCTTTGTTTTGGTTGTCATGTTTGGTCCTTTGACACTTGAAATGTTGCCCTATGCTCAGCCTTTTTTTTTTTCCATTTTTCAGGAACGACACAGCAGTTTAACTCTAAGGGGCAGCCAGCTGGTAGATTACTTAAAATTTGTAGTTGGAACTGAAAAGGTTTGAACCAACCAATAAAGAGAGATAAAGTACTCCAACATTTCTGCCACTTACAAACCCATGTTGCCTTTTTGCAAGAGACACATTTAAAGATCTCAGATCACTCTAAGTTGAGGAGAGGTTGGGTGGGCCAGCTCTATCATTCCACATTTACATGCAAAGCAAGAGGTGCTGCAATCTTAATGAATGAGTCTGTTCCTTTCACTGCCTCCAATGTTATATCAGATCCCAATGGTCGATATATCATTGTTATGGGATATATATATGATACTAAATTGATCCTTGCTAATGTATACATATGCACCTAACTGGGATGACGCAGATTTTTTTCATTCCCTTTTTGCAAAACTTCCTGATATGTCGACGCATTTGCTCATCCTTGGGGGCGACTAACTGCTGCTTGGACCCCTCAGACCGCACCTCTAATAGGCCTAGTAACCCATCTAAATCCTCTAAAGTTATTAAAAACTTCCTCCAGGAATTCTCTATCACCAACATATGGTGTTTTTTAAATCCTACAGGTAAAGCATACTCGTTCTTTTCTTCCGCCCATCACACTTATACCCATGTCGACTATTTTTGGATAATAGACTTCTGCCCTCAGTGCATACCTGCTCTTAAAATCCAGTTGTTATTTCAGATCACACCCCATTACTTTTAAAGCCTTTATAAGAGGACAAATCATGTCCTATGTGAGTTTTGTGAACAAGCAAAAGAAAAAGCGGCTATCTGAACTGTTGACCCATATTTCACAATTGGATAACGCATATGCAACTTCCCCTTCTCCAGATATCTACAAGGATCGTTTACTCTTACAGGCGGAATTTGACAACTTATCAACAGCCCAGATTGCTGACATGCTTCTTAAATCCAAATACACCCATTATGAAGGTGGAGATAAGGCAAGTAAACTACTTTCACATCAAATCTGTCAAGCATCCATATCCTATCAAATCCTTAAAATTCAAAGTTTCCTGGGTGTGACAACTGACCGCCAAATAATCATTGATCAATTTGACCACTTCTATTCCACCCTCTATGCATCCGAACAATTGACAGATCATATGGATTTGGATTCTTTTCTCAGCAGTATTACCATTTCAACTGTTAGCTGTGCTTCTAAACTTTGATTAGAGGAACCTATAGCAGTGAAGGAAATTCTAGAGGTAGCTAAATTGATGCAATCTTCCAAATGTCCAGGCCTGGATGGGTTTCCTATTGAGTTTTACCAGAGGTTTATGGACAAGGTAGCCCCCCTTCTGATTAATATGTTCAGCCACTCGCTTGACCAGTCCTCCTTGCCTCAGTCCCTTTTACAGACCCCTATTTCATTAATACTAAAAAAGAATAAAGATCCACCCAATTTCTTTATTAAATGTCGACTTTAAAATATTAGCTAAATTATTGGCTACTCGCCTGGAAGGAACACTTCCATCTATAATTTTGTCTGATCAAACCGGCTTTATTAAAAATAGGCACGCCTTTTCAAATATCAGACAACTCTAATGTAATCTATAATCCCTCTAACTCAAATAATCCTGAATGTGCGATATCTTTGGATACCAAAAAAAGACATTTCACAGGGTGGAGTGGAGCCACCTTTTCCGCACTCTGGGAAAATTTGGCTTTGGGGAGAGATTTATAGCCTGGGTAAGCCTACTGTACTCCTCACCTGTTGCATCTGTTAGAACTAATATTACTTATTCAGACTATTTTCCGCTTTTCTGGGGGATGAGACAGGGCTGTCCGTTATCCCCCCCCCCCTTCTCTTTGCTCTTGCTATTGAAGCCTTGGCCATTGCGCTCCAATCTAATCCTAAAATCTTTGGTGTGGTTAGGGGTGGTTTTGAACAGAGGGTATCTCTCTACGCTGATTATTTACTTTTATATATTTCACAACCTGACATATCAATCCCAGAAGTCCTCTCTGTTATTAATTTGTTTCATACAATTTCCAGTTACAAGCTGAATTTTGACAAGAGTGAATATTTTCCGATAAACTTTGCAGCTCGCAATCTTCCATCACATAAAATCTCATTTAAAATAGTTTTGGACGGGTTCACGTATCTGTGGGTTCAAGTTACAGAAAAGTTTAAAAATCTTTTTAAGCATAATTTTGCCCCACTTCTTGCCAAAACACAGGAAGAGTTTGAGATGGTCTATGCTTCCCTTGTCTGTTGCTGGTCGCATTAATTTAATCAAGATAAACGTTTTACGAAAATATTCTTTTTTATTTCAGTGTATCCTAATTTTCATCCCAAGATCATTTTTTAAGAAACTTGATGGGATTATTTTAAGGTTTGTTTTGGATAAAAAGCCCCCAAGGATCTGCAAAATATTTTTACAGAGTCCCAGGAGGCAGGGAGGAATGGCTTTGCCAAATTTCAGCTTTTATTATTGGGCAGCAACCTTGCGCATGTTACAACATTGGCTGCATACAAATAATTCACCGGACACTCCAGAGTGGCTGAGACTTGAGAGCTTCTCCTGTGAACCATCATCTCTGGCTGCTTTGGTCTACGCCTCCAGCAGCCCTGATTGCGCAGAGTATAGTAGAAACCTTCTGGTGAAGACAACTCTTAAAATTTGGAACCAATGTAGATGCCATTTTGGCCTATGGACATTCTCCTTGCAAGCTCCTATTTGTAAAAACCACGTGTTTAAAGCGTCACTGGGGGATGGAGGGTTTGCTTTGTGGTCTGGCTGAGGTGTAAATTCACTTAATGACCTGTATATTGAGGGTGTTTTCTCATCTTTCAAACACCTTGTATCTAAATATGGGATCCCTAAAACCCATTTTTTCAGGTATCTACAGGATTGTAGCTTTGTCAGAGGGATGACTCCCCATTAACCATCTCAGCCTTTAATTTCATCTGTTGACACTCTTCTGCTTCCATCCTCAATTAAAAAAAGGTGCCATTTCAAGTAGCCATGAAAGAATTCATTCTCTCAGCAGCGCCCCACTTTCACACATCAGGTCTCTGTGGGAGCAAGACATGGACCAGAAATTTACCCAGGACTTATGGGAGGATATACTCCTCCGGGTCCATTCCTCATCTATTAGTGCCAGGCAAGGTCTTCTCCAATGTAACGTGCTGCATCGTACCCATTGGTCAAAACTGAAACTTTCTAAAATTTATCCAAACATTGATCCAGCCTGTGGTAGGTGTAAAACTCCAGGCTCACTAATTTATGCGTTCTGGTCCTGTCCCTCCCTTTTTAATTATTGGGCGAGAATTTTCAGCACTCTGTCCAAGGTACTTAAAGTACACTTACTGTACATCCAACTCCCTTAGTTGCTTTATTTGGGGTTTCGCCTGCTGAAATAACTTTGCCAAAATTCAAGACAGACTTCTTGGCTTTTTTAACTTTGTTAGCCAGACGATTGATTTTATTGAGGTGGAAATCCCCCTCTCCTCCCTCATATGAATCCTGGGTTAGAGATGTTCTTTACTTTACTAAGTTGGAGAAGATAAAATATACTCTTGGTGGCTCAACTGTAAAATTTTCCACGACATGGAAACCTTTCCTTAAGTACATAAAGACATCACAGTTCGTCAATATATCTCAGTGAAGCTGGCTGCCCCTTACCCCTTATTTGTGTTTTTTTTTCCTCTGTTTTGAATATGTAATGCTGTTTCATGGTGCTATTCATCTCGATGATGGTTTAGTACTGGGACCTTGTTTTTGGTGTTCTGGGTTCTGTTTGCCACATTGTTTTTGATGCTTGGGAAGACATTTTTTATTTGATTCTTGACAGGCGCTGTGAAAATCCCTGAAACTGGATTTGTACTGTGAGTTGTGGCGGTATTTAAAAATAATAAAAAGAGTTTGGAAAAAAATAGACTTTTCTCAGTAATTTGAAACCTTTTTCCTGTAAATTTTCAACTTTTTTTCTCAAAGTTGTCACTTTTTCATGTAAATTTTCCTTTTTTCTCATAAATTTGCAATTTCTTCTCAAAAATTTGACTTTTTTTCTTATAAATTTGCAGCTTTTTCCTCAAAAATTTGTGACTTTCTTCCCATAAATCTGAAACCTTTTTCCTGTAAACTTTCTCACAAATTTTCAATTTTTTTCCCTAATAAATTTGTGACTTTTCTTGTAAATTTTCATCTTTTTTTCATAAATCTGCAATTTTTTTGTAAATTTACAATTGTTTTCTGATAAATTTGCAACTTTTTTCTCAAGTATTTGAAACTTTGTCATAAATTTGCAATTTTTTCTTATAATTTACAATTTTTTGTTGTAAATTTGCATTTTTTCATGTAGATTTCCAACTTTTCTCATAGATTTACAACTTTTATCTCAAAAATTTGTCACGTTTTTCCTAATAAATTTGCAACTTTATCTTCAAAAATTTTAAACTTTTTCTTAAATTTTCAATTTTTTTCCCCAATTTTGTGATCCTTTTCATGTAAATTTTCATCTTTTTTCTCACAAATCTGCGACTTTTTCCTGTAAATTTGCAATGCTCATCTGGATGGTGGTTAAATTTTGATTCTTTGTAATTAAATTGTAATTTGCCACTTGTTTAATTTTTAAAATGGCATCTTTTATCACATCTTTGCACCTTTATTCTTGCAAATTCGTACCTAATTTAGTGTTATGACCCGAGCGCCGGTTCTGATTGCGCTCGGGCTAAAGTTATGTCTCGCTGCCGGCCTTGACAGCTGCGGGCTGTATTCTGGCCTCACTGGGCTCTTATTGTGAAAGTGCTCGGTGGGGCTTCCGCCTGTCAATGGCCGGTCAGCTGATTGTCATTACCGTCGTTAGTGCTTCGCCCGTTTAAGCCCAGCACTGGCGACGGTAGGACGCAGGAGTATCAGTCGACTTTGGTCTACGTTACGTCTGAGTGGCTTCATCCTGCCAAGCTCTGGGTCTGCGCCTCGTCATTCCTGTAAGTGCCGCAGACCTTCATGTCAGGTCATGTATCATTGCTTTGTCATAGTTAGCTCGTAGCGGCTGAGTTAGCCCTATGAGCCCAAGTCTCGTCATGTGTGTGTTTAGCCCTAAGGGGTTCATAGTTATTCATCATAGTCATGTCACAGTTAGCTCGTAGCGGTGGGTTAGCCCTACGAGCCTAAGTCTCGTCATGTGTTTGTTTGCCCTTATGGGTTCATAGTTGTGTTTTGTCACGTCAGGAAATAAATTAACATCTTGCCAAACTCCCTGGTGAACTCTGTGGCGTCTCTTGGTGATCCGCGAGGATCACCACATGACAGTATACTCCTGCCTGGTCGTCCAAACGGGGGCGCCGCATTGAGACGCCGTCTCACCGGGAGTTTGTGCCTTTTTTGGACTGTTGTTTCTTCTCGCTCGGGTGTCAACATCTGGGAGAATGCCGTCATCCAGGGGCCGCGGTCGGCGCCTGGACCAGGAGGTAGCGAGCACACTGGAATACGCCGATGGGGCGCTCCTCGCCGCTACATTTGACGACACCTCCAGTTACATGCGTTGGCATCTGAGCGTCGCTGAGGAATATCTGGACAGCCTTCCCCTCGACTACGACGATCATCCGGAGGTGATATCGAGGTGGGAGGAACTCGCCGCTCAGCGCAAGGTTCTTCGTGGGCTGGAGGAGGAAGAGAACGGGAAGCAGAGGAGGAGGCATCCTCGCTCCCCGCGTTGGTGTCCCGTTCCCGTCCCGGAGCAGGTCCAGGAGTTCGCGCCGTCTGGGGGCCGACGAGGACGTCGGCGTAACGGCGCGGGCAACCCTCAGCGGAATCCCCGGCTGGACTCACTGCCGGCGTATCCCGTCAGCGAATCTTCGAGAGCGGCCCCACCTCGTTTTTCTAGGGGGTCCTCTGTCGCCATCCAGCGGGGAGAAGGAGGAACGACGTCCCCCACAGCAGGAACCATCTCTGCCCCGGAGGAAGGCAAGTGATCGTTTGTTTGTCACATCTTAACAATGATCTGCCTTGTCTGACTCCTGGGGGCGGAGTTCGGGGTTCGCAGCCCCCCGAGCTCCCTCCACCTGCTGTGGATAAAATTATTAAACCTACTGCCTCTGTGTTCTCTCCCGTGGAGCGGTCCGCGACGCCAGGCCAGCGTCGCCGGACAAAGAGGGCCCCTGCAGTGCTGGATAGCCTGCATCCGGCCCTGCAGTCACGTCGTGGAAGGAGGAGAGGAGCGGACTGCGGCCCGGAGCCTGAGCCAACGAGGAAGCGTCCCCGGGTCTCCTCGCCGGAGCGGTCCGAGTCAGTGGGTCATGGGTTCCCTGCCTCCACGCCATACGGGTCGTCGGCGTGGACAACAGCGTGGGAGGAACCTGAGGCTGCAGATACCATCGTGCCAGCTGCGGAGCCCGACGCAGCTGAGTCCAAGTCAGCTGACGAGAGTCGCCCTGAACCCGGATCGTCGGAGTCTTGGGTGGCAACGGAACCCGAGTGCAGGCAAGTGCTCCCTCTTATGTCTCTGTCCTCTTTTGTTGAGCATTTTTGCCTGCCTCTCGGGGAGACGAGTGAGGAGCAGCCGTCTGCTGCGCCCGAGCTCGTCTCGCTGGGTTCCGTTGCTACCGGTGATACTGATCCCGGTTTTCCTGTCCCCGAGCTTTCTTTTAGTGTCGCCGGCAGCGAACGGGTCGGAGTCACCGAGGTGGAGGTCCCAGGTTCGGGGATGGAATTCGTCAGCGGAGCTGCACCGGAGGCCCAATCGGGTCCCACCGCAGGGGCGGGTTCGGCCCAATCGGGGTCCGACGTGGGTTCGTCGGAGGCCCAATCGGGGTACACCGCGGGTGCGGCTCTGGCCCAATTGGGGCCCAACGTGGGTGCTGCTGGGACCCAATCTGGGTTCAGCGGTGATGCAGCGCGGAGCGGATTCTTGGCTCGCCCTGCTCATCGACCCCCTCGGAATCATCGCCCCTTTTCATCATCGCCGGGGGCCATAGGGGTCCCTGTTCGCTCGCCCCAGTTCTCCAGAGTTTTGTTCTCGTCTGGGAGGCCGCTGCGGGTTGTTGATGCCCTGGACTGGTGGCTGAGGGACACGGGTCGGCCGCCGGAGGGACTGTTTCGCCGGTTCGGCGCCTCGGTTCGGCCACCCGACCTGTTATGTGTGCCATGGGGCTACCTAGTTCGACCACCGGAGAAGCGGACGTGCGGGACTTTGGACTCTGGTGAGCCGCCTGGTCCGCTTCCATTGACCATTGGACGACATAAACTGTCGGGGGGTGGTAGTGGTCCCTGGGTGTCTCTGTATTTGTGCCTTTTTTTGTCCTGGTTATGTTGTATTTTGTGCTCATGCTTGTGTTTTGAAAGCCATAGTCTAGTCATAGTAAGGTTATGTTAAGCATTTTTAGATTGCTTCAAGTGTGTTTGCAGTAGCCCTGCTGTTTTTGTTTCATAGTCTGGTATGAGCGGATAATGCTCTGTTTTTTGTTTTTTCATGTTAGGTCAGGTATGAGCAGGTAATGTTCTTGTATTTAGGTTATCTGAACCTGTAGTTCTGGGTTTTGTTTTCCTTTGTGCATTTTTTCTTGTTTGTCTTGTCATTGTCATTGTATGGTTTTTTTGGGGTCTTGTCATTGTATGGTTTTTGTCTTGTTCATGGGTTGGTTTCTCTCCCTCCGCACCTGTCCCCCAACCTCCCACCCTGGGAGGGGGGGGGGGCAGGGTGGTTCCTTGGGGCGTTCGGAGTCCGCCCGTGGAGGGAGGGTACTGTTATGACCCGAGCGCCGGTTCTGATCGCGCTCGGGCTAAAGTTATGTCTCGCTGCCGGCCTTGACAGCTGCGGGCTGTATTCTGGCCTCACCGGGCTCTTATTGTGAAAGTGCTCGGTGGGGCTTCCGCCTGTCAACGGCCGGTCAGCTGATTGTCATTACCGTCGTTAGTGCTTCGCCCGTTTAAGCCCAGCACTGGCGACGGTAGGACGCAGGAGTATCAGTCGACTTTGGTCTACGTTACGTCTGAGTGGCTTCATCCTGCCAAGCTCTGGGTCTGCGCCTCGTCATTCCTGTAAGTGCCGCAGACCTTCATGTCAGGTCATGTATCATTGCTTTGTCATAGTTAGCTCGTAGCGGCTGAGTTAGCCCTACGAGCCCAAGTCTCGTCATGTGTGTGTTTAGCCCTAAGGGGTTCATAGTTATTCATCATAGTCATGTCACAGTTAGCTCGTAGCGGTGGGTTAGCCCTACGAGCCTAAGTCTCGTCATGTGTTTGTTTGCCCTTATGGGTTCATAGTTGTGTTTTGTCACGTCAGGAAATAAATTAACATCTTGCCAAACTCCCTGGTGAACTCTGTGGCGTCTCTTGGTGATCCGCGAGGATCACCACATGACATTTAGATTTATACTTCTATAATCTAAATTAGTGAATGCCCCCATCTCCCATGTTAAAAAACAGCAAATCATCTACTGGTCAGAAGAATATGACCATGCAGTTCCTGGGTGTAACAAGCACAGAAATGAGCCTGAATAAGTGGCTGGATGCAGCTAACTGCCTCTGGTAAAAGAGCTGTCATGGCCAGAGTATAACAAACTATAATAAAATAAGCTAAAATATAGTTTAGGAGTGAGATATAAGAGGGAATGTAGGGAGATGAAGTCCACCTGAGTCTGCTGTTTGTAAAAGATTGGTTCAGCATTCCATGAAAATATGTGGATATGAAATCAATCTGTTGCTCACATTAAAACTGGGCACAAGGCAATCACACCTCACATGCTGGAGGTATAACGGTGAAATACAGAAAATCAATATGTCAAGTTGGACTCTAGATGACTCAAGAAATAACGGAATGCATGAAAAACACCAGTATATCCTTCCCTCCTCTATCCGTCAGCATGTAATCTGTAAGATCAGGTCAAAAACATTAAAAATCTGTATTTTTCCACCAAAGTCTTAATCCCAGTTGAGTAGTTAAGTCACCCCTGGCATCTCCCCAGCACCATAATACAAGCACTTTTTCTGATTCTTCACACCAGGGAAGCAGCACTGCTTTATTTTGTAAACTGTAAGAAACGCCCAAGCACTGAGCTGGTTTCAGAGTTGCTTACTGTGAAAATTACAGCAGAGTGGAGGTCTATATTTCTCCAGCTGACGTGATTCTATAAATCAAAATCCATCGTGACAGCTAGCTGGACGATTGGAAGTGCAGTATTATGAAGGGAGGCACTCTTTTAAACCCAGAAAGTTTAGTCTATTGACCAGCTGACATTAGTGAACATTTTAAATCTTACAAATAAAAGATGTCCAGAGTTAAATGTCCTACTTCATGGATTGTTGTTTTTCTCTTGTTTTCCATCTAAAACACCTTCGATTTAAAGGAAATGTTTAATGCACTTTTCCCGCAATGACACACTTCCCAGAGGTCTTAATAAAGTGTTTGTAACATGCTTTGGTCAGGATTCCTCAGGGTTTAGTTATTGCTGCACCACTGTGTGACCCATCTTTTGCAGCCTTCCTCAGAACGGCTCTTTTCAGTGCACGTCTCTTTAAATGCTCGTGGGCGCCAGTTCATTCCACCCTTCCCTATTTTGTCACTTGTGAGGTTAGTGTGGGGTTCCGCAAGGTTCAGTCCTGGGTCCATTAATATTTTCCTCATACAGACATTGACAAAATTGTTGGTGCCCCTCTGTTAATGAAAGAAAAACCCACAATGGTCACAGAAATAACTTGAATCTGACAAAAGTGGTAATAAATAAAAATTCTATGAAAATTAACCAGTGAAAAGCACACGATGCTTTTGAATTGTGGTTCAACAGAATTATTTTAAAAAACAAACTCATGAAACAGGCCTGGACAAAAATGATGGTACCCCTAGAAAAGATTGAAAATAATGTGACCATAGGGACATGTTCAACCAAGATGTGTCCTTTAATTAACATCACAGGTGTCTACAAACTCGTAATCAGTCAGTCGGCTTATTTAAAGGGTGACAAGTAGTCACTGTGCTGTTTGGTGACATGGTGTGACCACACTAAACATGGACCAGAGGAAGCAAAGGAGAGAGTTGTCTCAGGAGATTAGAAAGAAAATTATAGACAAGGATGTTAAAGGTAAAGGCTATAAGACCATCTCCAAGCAGCTTGATGTTCCTGTGACTACAGTTGCACATATTATTCAGAAATTTAAGATCCACAGGACTGTAACCAACCTCCCTGGATGTGACCGCAGGAGAAGACGGATAATACAAATGGTAACAAAAGAGCCCAGAACAACCTCTAAACACATTCATGGTGACCTCCAAGGTCAAGGTACATCAGTGTCAGATCGCACCATCCGTCGTTGTTTGAGCCAAAGTGGACTTCATGGGAGACGACCAAGGTGATACCACTGTTGAAAACAAATCATAAAAAAGCCACACTAGAATTTGCCAAACTGCATGTTGACAAGCCACAAAGCTTCTAAGAGAACGTCCTATGGACAGACGAGACAAAATTGGAACTTTTTGGCAAGGCACCTTAGCTCTATGTTCACAGACGCAAAAATGAAGCATACCAAGAAAAGAACACTGTCCCTACTGTGAAACATGGAGGAGGTTCTGTTATGTTCTGGGGCTGTTTTGCTGCATCTGGCACAGGGACTCTTGAATCTGTGCAGGGTACAATGAAATCTCAAGACTATCAAGGTATTCTAGAGAGAAATGTGCTGCCCAGTGTCAGACAGCTTGGTCTCAGTCACAGGTCATGGGTCTTGCAACCAATTTTACAAACCGTAAAATCTACTGGAGGAAGAAGCCCCCCAGGAGACAGCTAGCCACCAGGGCTGCTCGGAGAGGCGCTCTGGCCACCGGCAGAGTGAAGAGGCCTCGCCGTCACAGGTCCGTGGCTCTGAGAGAGATCCGTCGCTACCAGAAATCCACGGAGCTGCTCATCCGTAAGCTGCCCGTCCAGCGCCTGGTGAGGGAGATCGCTCAGGACTTCAAGACCGTCCTGCGTTTCCTGAGTTTCGCCGTCATGGCTCTGCAGGAGACCAGCGAGACCCACCTGGTGGTCTCTTCTTCGCTAAGGGGGTCACCATCATGCCCAAAGACTTCCAGCTGGCCCGCTGCATCCGCGGAGAGAGAGCTTAGACTTTCTGCTGCACATCCACCAGCCATAATGCTCTGCACTGTGTGTCTATATATATACATTTATAGTAATATGGACATATGTTTGCTAGATGTTGTTTTTTCTTGCCTTCTGATTGTTGCTCTGAGTGTTGCTGTCCCTGTGCTGTTGCAATCCTGGAATTTCCCCATTGTGGGACTAATAAAGGCTTATCTTATCTTATCTTATCTTATTAACAGAGGGGTACCAACAATTTTGTCCATGTCTGTATGTTATTCCTTTAGCTCGTAATATTCAGTCTTTTAATGGCATTTATTATCATTTTTATGCTGATAACCTTCAGTTATATATGTCTTTTAAACCCCACCAGCCTGACAGGCTATCCACCCTGTTTAACTGTTTAACCCAGATCAGTGACTGGCTCTCCAACTACCTCATCTTAAATTCCAATAAAACTGAGACCATGATTGTAGCTCCTTTTGATTTTCCTCCAATAATAAGTCAAACACTTTCTTTTTTTTGCTCATCTCCTGAGTCCAGTGTTAGAAATTTGGGTGTTATTTTTGAATCCTCTGTTGGTTTTAATTCCCATGTAAATTCTGTTTCACGTTCATGTTTCTTTCATTTAAGGAACATTTCCAAATTGAGAGCCACTGTTTCTTCAAGTGAGCTTGAAAATCAATCCATGTCTTCACGGTTAGATTATTACAATGCTTTGTTTACCGGTTTAGACAAATCTTCTCTTCTCCAGTCTATACAAAATGCTGCAGTCAGACTACTCACACGCTCTATGAAGCAAAATCAAATTACACCCATATTATATACGTTACATTGGCTACCAGTGGATTTTAGGAGTTGTTTTAAAGTTTTTACACTTACATACAGTATAAAGCACTACATGAACCAGCCCCATCCTATTTATCTGATCTTCTTAAACATACCCCTGCTTGCACTCTTAGATCTGAAGTCCAGGACTTGTTAGTTGTTCCTTCTCCCCTGGCTGAAGACCAGGGGGTAATGTGATGTTTGGACATGGTGGCTCGCCGTAAGTGATGTCATCACGTGGCAAACTGGCCGTGGCGCAGGGTGGCAGCACCCATCTGTAAATATTCAGTTGTGTGTTGAATAAAGGAGAGTTCGGTTCATGGCCGCTGTCAGCACCTCAATCTTAGACATAACAATGGCGACAAAGATAAAAACAGCAATATTACAACCTGTGCAACCATTCCTCGCTCTACCAGGTGAACCATTGATCCCTTGGCCCCACTGGCACAAGGAATTCCAGGCTTTTATCAACACTGCTGGTTTAAACAATGCTAGCGACGAGAGGCTAAAGGGGGTGCTGATCCACAGTCTCGGTAGCGAGGGGCAGCGTATGTTCCACTCTTTCAGCCCTGCGAGCACATATGGAGACTGTATTTCTGTTATGAACAGACATTCTGCTGATGCATGTAATCTGGTAGTGTGAAGAATCACTTTCAACCGGCACTGTCAATGAGAGGATGAGACGATCCATCAGTATGTCACCAAGCTCTGTTTCCTGGCTAGTATGCGCGCCTTCGGCCACTTAGATGAAGAAGTGGTACGTGACAAGCTAGTGGAACATGTTAGGCGCGAGTGGCTGCTGGAGCATATGATCCGGGCGGGGGACGACCTGAAATTAGATGAGGCTGTGAGGATGGCATCCCTAATGGAATAGCCATGCAGCTATCAATGTAGCTAACACCGCCTAACCAGCAAGCCCCCCATCCAGCCCCAAGAGCACAGGCTGTCACCACCGCCACCCAGCGCTTGACCCTGCATCTCCCCACTACAACCAGAAGAAGGGTAGGAAACAGGACAACACGGGTGAGTGCCTACCCTGCAATGACTGTGGTTCATCCAGACACCAGACTCATTCACCTGCCTGCCCAGCCAGAGGGCTGAAATGCTACGACTGTAAGAAGCTCAACCACTTTGCTAGGGTTTGCCACTCTACCTGCACAAATTCAACAGCCCGCCCGTCAGGCCCAACCTCCATTCACGCAATCGGCGCCAAAAGCTGTCCATTAAAATGGTACATAGTGGAGCTGGATAGTGTTGATGTGCTGCTGCTACTGGATATCAGGTCTCTCCTGAGTGAGGTTATGGTCAGGAAACTGTTTCCCCGGAAGACCATCACAGCCAATGCGGAGGACTCATTCAGCTACGGGCATGTCAGAATCGGCATGGTAGGGATGGTTGCCTTTTCTGTACGCTGTGGCCCTAAAACCATTCCGTTGTTTACCTTCCAAGTAACATACTGGGGGGCTGACCTGCTGGGCATCGACCTGATCCGTGAGTTGGGTTTCTCCATCACCAACCCAAGGGGATCTACCATTCTGACAGTTTCCTTATCCTGGCAACACCAGTGGCCAGCGCTCTTTATGGGACTGGGATGCCTCACATCTTTCAACCACTGACCGCTCATTGATCCGACAGTGTCACCAAAAATTCAGCCTCTCCGCTGACTTCCCCTCGCATTGTAGGACGACATCACGGCAGAACTGCAGAAGCTTTTGGATGCCAGCATCATTGAGTGGGTCAACGCTTCCCCCTGGATCTCCAACTTGGTCGTGGCAAAGAAGAAGTCGGGCAGCCTACGACCATGCACTGATCTCATAATGGTGAACAAGGAGGTGATCCCCGACAGTTATCCCCTGCCCACGATGGAGGAACTGATGGCGGCGTTCCATGGCTCAAAAGTTTTTTCCAAACTGGACCTCCACCAAGGCTACCTGCATCCACATGGGAGTGTTCGTGTACACCCGCATGGGTATCGTCAGAGTCAAACAGTGGCGTAGGGGCTCAGTCTGGTGGCCAGGCATCAACAAGGATGTGGAGATCATGGTGAAAGACTGCATGCCCTGCCTAGCCAGCAGAAAAACTGGTGCGCCACCACCCCCGCCCCTGCAGCCACTGCCATGGCCATCAGTCCCGTGGAAACGCGTCCAATTGGGCAATTTGCAGCGGACTGCATAGTGCCCCCTTGCACCAACGCTTTCTATTAGTGGCCTACGATCTCCACTCAAAATGGCCCTGAGGTGCTGCCCACTGGCTCAATCACCACTAACTCTAACGTAGTCACCGATTTCCTCACCTCCTTTTTCGCCTGCTGGAGCGTACCAAACACAATCATGACAGACGACGGACCGCAATTCACCTGAGCGGACTTCGCAGCCTTTGTGGGGGAAAGAGGCATTAAGCACAAAAGAACTGCCTTCTACCACCTTCCCACGAATGGGGGTGGGGTGGGGTGGAGAGATTCAACCAGACCCTAAAGAATGGTCTCAGGGCACACCTAGCAGATGGGCTCCCATTTTCAGCCACACTACAGAGCACCCTGCTGCATTACAGAGCGATGCTTCACACCACAATGGGCAGCTCCCCGGCCCTACTAATGCTAGGATGCGAGATGTGTCTTCCCCTGGACCGACTATGCCCCCCATCAGACACTACCCCAACAGAAAGGTCCTTACCTATGGAGAGGGTGGTTGAACAACAGCAGCGTATGAAGCAAAGGTTTGACAAGAAACACCGGGTGAAGTGACCCAGGCTTGCAGTACTAGATTGGGTTCAGATCCGGTGCCCCAACTGTGCCCACAAGCTGCAGTCATTTTGGACAACGCCAATGCAGATCACAGCACAGTTGGACCCAACCACCTTTTGTCTCACTGATAGGTCCTGGTGGCATGCCAGTCGCCTCAGAAAAGTGACACCAACTTTGACCCCAGATCAAGAGATGACTGCGGACACGATGGGATCGGGCTGGGACTTCGGCAACGCAAGACCCACAATCCCTGAAGAATGTCTGCCAGAGCCTGCAGTGGAGACACAGCCTGAGTGCCACTTGGCCTGGGTTTGACGGAGATCCTGCCACCTAAAGGACTTCATGACTAAATGTTAAAATTTGGACTCTTATGTGTAGTCAAGACGTGACCGACAACAGCGGCAGAATAATCCACTCGGTCACGTGAGCATACCGGTGGTCTACCCCGGTGCCCAGTTACCTATATAAAGTTCCTTGGTTTTTTTTTCCAAGGGGGGGTAAATGTGATGTTTGGATGTGGTGGGTCACCGTAGGTGACGTCATCACATGGCGAACTGGCCGTGGTGCAGGGTGGCGCCACCCATCTGTAAATATTCAGTTGTGTTGAATAAAGGAGAGTTTGGTCTACGTCCGCTGTCAGCACCTCATTCTTAGACATAACAGGGAAGAAGCCCAGGCTTTGGAAAAATCTACCACTCCAGCTATGTTTAGTTGACTCTGTGGACTCTTAAAAAGCAGGTGAAAACTTTTTTGTTTAACGAGGCTTTCCACTAAGTTTCAACTGCTTTTTAATGGCAAGTCTGATATTTTTTAATGATTTTAATCTTTTGTTTAAGCTTATTTTTGTATTTTTTTAAACTATGTTTTACTGTGTCTCCATCAAGTTGTGACTACATGTATGAAAATCACTAAAAATAAACTCCTCTTTGAAGTCATATTGCTAATGTTTGCTGGCTAGTTCCTAGCTCTGACAGCGAACACAGCCTGAGCCTAATATAAAATTTAACAAAAATTAATGAAATAAAGAATCACTGGTGGACAGGGGTGTGTGATTTCAGTGGCCGACAGGATATGTCTGGCAGTGTTGCCAACTTGGCAACTTTCTCACTAAATCCGGCAACTTTTCAAATCCTCTTGGTGACTTTTTTGTCAAAAGCGACTAGCGACAAACCTAGCAATTTTTTTCTGGCGTTACTGCAGACTTTTCTGGTGTTTTGGAGACTCTGATGTGAAAACAATACTGCTCTGCAGTTACTGTCCTCAACAAGCAGCAGGTGCTACTATGAGCCTCTCCCCATCCCAAAGCACTCACAGGATGTCAGTCTCACAGTAGCCTCATGCAGCAGTTAGCTGCAGTCAGAGAGGAGACCCAGGCCAGTCGCGTCCAGACTGCAAATGAATTGCACATGCACAAACCCCCCATCAATCCTGCCCTGTTTTACAGTGTGGGATGTAAATATTTCTTCACTGTCAGTGTCACACTAATAAATCACTGCATTTGACTTACAGCCTCAGTCATGTGCTCACCTCGTTGACTGTGTGTGTGTGTGTGTCTCTCTGTGACATTAGCTAAACATCTAACTCAGGGGTCACCAACTAAAACTGCAAAAGGTCCAATAAATCGGTCCTCCTCCCCAGCTGAGGTCTGAACTAGGTGTGGGAATCTTTAGGCACCTCATGATTCAGAACTCCGACTTGATTCTAAAACCATTCTTAATGCATCTTAATGCATTTTTTTTTTATTGAAGATTTTTCCCTCCCACTATGTGACAACTTGGCCCCTTTAAAACAAAGTATTTGCAATGACCCATGAATTTACTTCCAACATCTTTTATTAAAACAAATGGAAGAGAAATCTGACACATGGACAAATTTATCTCAAAATGTGCTTTTAAGAACTGTCATCCTTTCATGGACGTTCTTTCAGAAGACCACAGCTGTCTACAGGCAGGCCAGTATCATTTAACTTGCTTTCACACATTATTTTATTAAGCTCATGTTTTAGCTGCTTTTAGCTCTATATTAATTTTTAAACAAAAAAATTAAAATGAATTCTTTGTTCAATTTCAAACAAAATGTAATTTAAAATTTTATAATACAGGAGAACACTAAATGTCATAGACCCCTCCGGTAAGCATGGGTGGTGGACTTAAGCAGCAGGCAGAACTCAGCATAACATGGTTTTATCTGTCTATAAATTCACAAAGTCTCTGTCTGTGCGTTTGTATATGTCTGTCTGTTCCACGCATATCTCTTGAACTGTTCCTCAGACTGACCTCAGGTTTAATATGTGTTTTCCTGAGGTTACGAGGGTGTGCATCCCAGAGTATGGAGTCGCTCAGTCAAAATATGTAATTTTTATCAATAAAAGTTTAGCCCAGGCTCAAGAAGTGTGGGCGGCATTTCAGATTGACTCCGTGCTGACTAGACAATATGCGGAATCACAACCTGTCAGTCATCACAGTGTTCTCTGGACAAAACAAGGAAGTGAAAAACAACAACTCTGACTAAAGAAAGATAATACTGAAGATTTAATACTTTAAAACATTATACCATAAAGTTGCCGTGATTGTGTAGGTCAAAAGGATAATTCGCCATATCAGGAGAATGAGGTGTGTGAGCAGACTGGGCGGAGCATCAGTGGGGATCGGGTCTGACAAATCAACACAGAACATGCCGGGAGAAGCAGTGGCCAGAAACAACCTGGCTCAAACGCATGCTAACTGATGGTAATAAAAAAAATTATTTTCAATAAAGTAAAAAAAAGATAATGCATGCAGTGTGCTTTTGCCCTGAGGCTGATTTATCATGGAAAACAGCTGAGCTCTGTGGTTCGAGCAATCAGCTGATTGGATCCACTGGTGTTGTGACATTTTGGCATATCTATCAGAACAGCTGATATACATACAGGAGAACTGAAATGTTGTTTCTCTCTCTCTTCAGTGGCTGGAAAAACAACAACAGCAGTCCATGTACAGTAATGCTACCTGCAGTGCAAATAGCGACAAAAGATAGACTAAAGGTTTAATGTTTAAAAAATTATACCATAAAGTTGCCATGATTGCGTAAGTGTAATGGATAATTTGGCATGAAGAACACGGGGATGGGGGGGGGCACTGGCAGGGAAGCAGCATCTGAACTGGTGGATCACAGTCTTTTGCAGGCACACGGGTAAAACAACAGCTTCATTGTGGAGCGGAATGGCCAGATTGACTGCATATCATATGCGGACACATATGTATGCTTTGACCGAACGACAACAAGATGCAAAAGTGCCCAAATAACGAAATTAATCATTTTTAATTTAAATATTTACAGACAAATGGGCAACACTGATGCAAGAGTTGCAGCCAAGCAAGTTACTCTGCTCTGTGTGTGTGTGTGAGATTTTTTTGATTTTTAAAAAGTCTTTAAGAAACACACTTTTCCATCATTCAGTACAATTACCATACTATACTACATTACAAAGAAGAATTATTCCCCCAAAAAATGCCCGAACAACCCGTCACAGACTAAACAAAGGACATCCTCAAGTGACCAGAGGATCCTAAAACCTTCCACATCCCCATTCCCCATAAAAAAAAACTCAAAATCCAGCCTGATTCTGGCTTTAAGTAGCCTCACAAATAAGATTTTGACATCAACATCATTCTCAACATTCTCAAGTTTTCTTCTCCGGCTTACATAGATAGCCAACTTTGCCTGCCCTAAAACAAAGTTCAGTAGTTGACACTTCTGTTTAAAACTATGATTGTACTTAAAACCACAAATGAAAACCTGCTTGGAGAAAACTTCCTTAAAGCTGTGAAAAAGTTCTGTGAGTAGTTCAAAGAGACCATTTAGATGCTGACATTCAGTAAAACAATGAAAAACTCTCTAGAGGAACAGAAAACACACTGATCACTGGCACTGCTGTTAATCACAGAGACAAAAGCACTGAGCTATAATGCCATGCAGGACCCTCCACTGTAAATCTCCATGCTTCTTAGGAAGAGGGGGCTTATAAAGAGCCCTCCAGGAAGGCTGATGCCCTTTTTCCAGTCTAAAGTAGGCTCTCCATGGAGTCTCCACACAGGTGTTCAATCTGTCCTTGTTGAGCGGCATCACCACAAGTCTGTACAGCGCCTTACCACTGGCTCCTCCAAAGTCCACACCAGTGGGAGCAGAGAATGCCAGTAAGGAGCTAGGAGAAACGTCAAAGTCCATATGAAGTGTGAGGGAGGGAAAAGGGTCCCTGCTTTCCTGCTGCAGAGTGCCTTTGCTAAAGTCCATGAGTAGGGAGCACTCAAGTCCATGAAGCTCCTGTTTCCAGTGTGAAAGAAGACCACCAATGAAATGATTTGATCTAAAACCGAGATGTGCTGCTAAAGCTGAGGCGTTGTTGAGGCCAGGACCAGCCAGTTCCACCACTTGCTTCAAAGTGAGAGCATTCCTGGAGCACAGCCTATCAAAGAAGGTCCTTCCAACTCCGGGCGGGACACCAAGACAGCCACCAAAAACCAGCGGCTCCCTCAACAGCCAGTGGAGGGAGACGCATGGCCCTCTTTGTTTTTTAAAGACAGTCCACACTGAAAACAGACTGCAGTAAAAACTGGGTAAAGACAATGCACTAGAGTTCTTAAAATCCATTAAAAACACAGGGAGGTCTAGTCCAAGCCCAAGGACTCTCTGTAAAATAACACAGGCCAAAGACCTCCACACCAGGTCCTGGGGGCCCGTCAGCAGTCTCTGTATGAAAGTCAGTCAAAAAGCAGCACCTCTACTAGCTACATGAACCACTCCTTGCCCCCTTCCTCCTTGGGAAGAAATAACAGGGCTTGAGGGACCCAGTGGAGTCTACCTCCCCAAAAAAAGTCCACCATAACAGATTGAATTTTGGACAGCAAACCAGCAGGGGGGCCCATGCGCATTTATTTAAAATGAGCACTCTTCCTCTGAAACAGGGGTCTCAAACTCATTCCATGGAGGGCCAAGACCCTGCAGGTTTTACCTCCACCCAGTGTCTTCAGCAGGTGTTTTCATTGATCAGCAATCAGTGGGAAGAAATTCAGTGAAATCACCTGTTGAAGACACTGGGTGGAGGTAAAACCTGCAGGGTCTTGGCCCTCCATGGAATGAGTTTGAGACCCCTGCTCTAAAAGATATTTTTGGCAATAGCCACTTCCACTTATTTAGTCTCCCCTTGATTTTCTCTATGACGCCGTCCCAATTTTTTTTGCTCAAACTGTTGATTTCCAATAAAAACACCAAGATATTTGAATTGTCCTTTTTTCCAATTCAGCCCACCAGGCAGCGTAAGCTGATTTTCTAGTTTTTCCCCCACCATCAGAGCCTCGCTTTTTCCCCAGTTTATTTTTGCAGAAGAAAGTTGGCCAAAAAGATTAACCCTCTTAACCAAAATGTCAATGTCACTCTGCTTGTTTAGCAGAATGACTACATCATCTGCATAGGCCGACAGCCAAAACGTGGCTTCACAGCCAGGAAACGTGACTCCTGATCACTCATCACTTTTTTCAGTCTTAGGGCCAGAGCTTTTGAAAGAATTTTGTAGTCTGTGCAGAGCAGAGAGACTGACCTCCAGTTCTTCAGGCTCTGTAGGTCCCCTTTTTTGGGCAACAGTGTGATGATGGCCCTCCTGCAGGTCGTGGGTAGAGTTCCCCTTTTCAAACTATCTTGGAGAACCTCCAGCAGGTCTGGACCAAGCAGGGGCCAGAATTCCTTATAAAAGTCCACAGAGAGACCATCTATGCCTGGTGACTTTCCATTCTGGAGGCTCATTAGCGCTCCATGCAGCTCAGACAGAGACAGTGGAGCATCCAAGCCGGCAACAAGGTCCTCTGAGAGCACTGGAAGACCACCAAGGAAACGCTGGCCCAATGACGTGTCTTCCCTCCACTCTGCTTTATACAGTTCGCTGTCAAAACTAGTAGCACATTTCCTGATCTCTGCTGCTGTGGAGATTGTTCTCCCATCATCGTCCAGCAAGGAGTGAATAAGCTTTCTCTGGCCATTTTTCCACTCCAGTCCAAAAAAGTACTGGGAGGGCGAGTCCATTAGAGCTACGTCCATGTAGCTTGAGCGGAACAGTGCTCCTTGTGCGGTGACCCCTAGCAAGCTAGCTAAGGCTGACCTTTTTGATTTAACAGCCTCTAAGTGCTCTTGTTTTCCTGTAGAACTGAGCAACTCCTCTAGCTTTACCACCTCAGTCTCCAGAGCTTTCAAGGATTGGGTCAAGCTACGAGTGACATTTCGAGTGTACTGTTGACAAGAGTTGTTTTATTTGTGCCTTATCAAAATCCCACCACATTTGGAGAGATTTAAAAGAGGTTTTTTGTTCCCTGGGTGACTTCCATACACCATGAAAAACTCCTTTAAAAGACACATCATTTAAAAGTGTATTATTAAAATGCCAAAAAGCACTCTTACACTTTACATTTTCAATAAAAACAGAACAAAATAGCAGGCAGTGATCAGTGAAACCAACAGGACAGATACAACTATTTTTAAAAATACTCATTTTATGTTTAAAACCATAAAAACAGTCTAACCTAGCCATAGATAAAAGGTTATCTTTAACATGGCTCCAGGTGTACTGCCTCTGGTCCCCATGATGTGATCTCCACACATCAGCCATTTCGTGTGCCTTCACCAGTTCCCTCAGCCTATTGGCAGAAGCAGGGTGAGGCTCCTGATGACTCCTGTCTAGTCTGTGGTTTAATGTACAATTAAAATCACCCCCCAGAAATAAAAAAAATCTATTCGAATTACAGGATCTGACCTATCCGATAACACATCAAAGAACCTGATCCTCTCTGCTCTCTGTGTTGGCACATACACATTTATAAAAACCAAGATCACGTTTTCAAACTGTACCTTTAATAACAGTAAATGGCCTTTCACCACCTCTTCTACCTCATGAGAGACAGGCACACAACCCCTAGAGAAAAGTACAGCCCCCCCCCCCCCAATGCTGTTAGATTTGTGGCTAAAAAAAAATGCAGCCATCCCACTCTTTTCTCCACTGGCTTTGAATGTCTACAGTGCTGTGAGTCTCCTGTAGCATCAGCGCATCAAGCTTCTTTAAATTAAAAAGCTTGTATAAAGAGGCCCTTTTTACGTCATCCCTGGCCCCATTAATATTAAGAGTGCCAATTCTAAGGTGAGGCATTAAAAAGGATAAAAATAAGGTACATCAAAAAAAACACATAGCAGAAAAGGGAAAAGACAAACTAAGAGTCATCATTAGTTAGTGATTTGTGATTTCAGTTTAAGCACAAGTTTCTTTAAACAATATACTGTATTTCCTGATCAGTGAAAGTCTCATTCCCATCATTTAGTTTCATAAACTTGCGAGCTGATGCAACAAATGATTCCAGATCTGGAAAGTAATTTTCTACTTTCACAGCTCTACTCCCCTTAGTCACTTGAAGAAACTTCTTGATCTTCATAAAAGAGTAGGAGCTTTGCTCCTCCTGCGTCTGCATCAGCTCAGACTCTGCTTCACTGTCATCAGAAGACTCATCCAGCACTTCCAAACTCCCCACCCTACCAGATTTAGCAGAGCTCTGCAAGTTTTCAGCACTTTTTCTTTTTTGTGCAGCTTTAAAAGGATCCTCCTCAACAAAATTATGTTCCTGCATTTCTTCATCACCTGCAGTGTTTGCCATGCAGTGTTCACTCAGTGTGTCCATCACAGCCCCGATTTACTCCTCCTCCGCCTACAAAATCTGTTCATTCATGTTTTTTTCTTTAACTATACTCTTTTGCCCTTCACCTTTTTTACTCTGGGTGACAGGCTCATCACAATGATCAGAGCTGCCGCCAGACAGAAACTCCCCACCATCATTTGTTCGGAGGAGCAACCACCGTGCCCGCTGCGGCCTCCCTCATCGCGGCCACCCCGGCAAAAGCGGACACCGCAGCGGCACCCACCGTCGCCCCAGCAGAAGTGGACACTGCAGCAGCATCCGCCGCCACCCCAGCAAAAGCAGATGCCACAGCAGCACCCGCCGCATCACATGTAGCGCTACCCTCTGGACCTCCAGAAACACCAGTGTCACCTTTCTTGCTCCCAATATTATTCGTGTTAACTTTTTCAGGACTTTTTTGCACAACTTTTTTGCACTCATGTACTCACACCTGTTATGCATCAAGGATTGTCTCATCTCACTATTTAAGGGCAAAATAACATTCCCCCCATTGTCGTTTCCTACTGTTACCTTCCTCAGCAGTTCTCCGACAGACGCTGAGTGTTTTTGGTTTGCTGTAGAGGAGAACGGGAGCACTCCGACCAGGTAATTTATCCCTTTTCCAAATTCCCTCAGCCATGAGCCCCGTTTCTCTTCGGGTGTGCTCCAGCTGAAGTTTATCTCTTTTCCCCGGCGTCCCCGAGCACCTCAGCCAGTATTTTCCCCAGGCTGTTTTCCCCCCTCCTGGTCGTGAGCCTTGCTCTCCTCCGACGCCTTCATTTCATTGTATGCAAGTTTAGTGTTTCGTATAGTGTTCGTCTTTATGTTAATAAATGTGCAAAACCACAGCATGTGTTTGGTGTCCTTCCATAGCCCTTGAAAAGAGCAGTTTTTGACAGAAGGACATGACCGTGTGTGGACACCAGCCGCTGTAGGTTTTTGCTTTTTTCCCCTTTACCTCACGTATTATATTTTTCCTCCGGTTTGTTGTCATCATCCGTGCTTTTGAGGTATGTCTGGCCACATGGACTATAGTACTTTTGGGCTGGACGACGAGGAGTGTTGGGCAGCTGAGCTGGTGGAGGATATCGTCTCGGACGTTCACCTAACCCACACTCTCAAGGAGGTGCTGCAGGTTTGGGATAGCACAGCACAGGTTGTGGAGGCGTACCCTAGCCTGTGGAGCTATCCAGAACTTACGGGTCTCCTTACCTCAGTTTTCCATGCTCAACACCGGCTCCGCAGGCCGGGGGACCTCTTCCCCATCCACACTTGTGCCAATGAAGAAACGTCCTCGGGTACGGAAGTCTCAATCCCGGCGCCGTCACCCAGCTGCAACCTCGGCTTTGCCTCCTGAACAGTGGCCCGCCACCTGGGGTACACAGCCCTCGTGCCCTCTGCTGGTCCCAGCACGGAGGAGCGCCAGTGGATTTTGGCAGCAGAGAAGGAGCTCATTTTGGATTACAAGCCGTGGCTCCTTCCTGAGTTTCTGCAGCAGCTGGAGGGAGCTTCACCAGGCAGAGCGGAGTCTGTGCGTCCCCTGACTCCGGCACTCCACCCATCTCACCAGATGACCTTTGCAGCTCCTGAGGAGACGTCATATGGTCCCGCAGCAGTCACCACCAAGCCCCGGGATTTAAGGCAAGTACCTTTTCATTTATCTACATCTTATAATGAAATGTCTTGCCTTATTCCTGGTGGTGAAGCTCAGCAGCAGTGGTCCAATTTGGCTGAGCTTTCACCATCTGCTGCTGTTATTTCATCCTTACCTGCTTCTCCCATGTCCTTTTCCAATTCCCTTGAGTGTCCGCTGGTCCCGGGAGGGAGCTGCGGGACAATGGAGAGGCCTGTGGTCCTGGAGAGGTCCATTCCAGCCCCGCAGTCATATCCAGGATGGGAGGAGAGTGCCCTGTGTGGTCGGAAGCCTGAGCCAACAGAAGAGTGTCCCCTGGCTTCATCAGCACAGGACTAAGAGCCACTGGTGAGACGATCTTCAGCGCTTATCGCCACGCCGGAAGACCCACCGGCGTGGGTCGTCACGCCTGGAGGTCCTTGGACTGCACCTACCATCATGCTTGCTGCAGGGGTCACTGCAGTAGAGTCATCAGAGTCCTGGACGGCAGTGGAGCTCGAGTCCAGGCAAGTACTCAGTTCTGTTTTCACACCTACAGATCTTGAGAATTCTTGTCTGGCTTTTGGTGGGGCGAATCAGGTGCAGATGTTCTCTGCTTCTGGGTCCTCCTCACCAGGCTCCACTGCTGCCGGTGATTCTCCAGTGTTTTTCTCTTCTTCCCCATCTGAGGTGGCTGTGGCAGGGTTGGAGCTTCAGACGGAGCGAGTTCAGACGTCCCAGCCTGGATCGCCTGAGTCCTCGACGGCGGTGGAGCTCGAGCTCAGACAAGTTCTCTTTTTTTGTTTCCACTTATCTGTATTAGAGAGATCTTGCCTGGCTCTTGGTAGGGAGGACCGAGTGCAACCGTCAGTTGCACCTGGGTCCTCCTCGCTGGGCTCCACTGCTGCCGGTGACACTGACCCGATATCTCTGTCCTCTTTGTCCGAGCCTTCTCCTAAGGTCACTGTGGGTCCTCCATCCTCGCCTGAGGTTGCCGCGGGTCCTCTACCTTCACCTGAGGTCTCCGTGGGTCCCTCCTCTCTGCTAGAGGTCTCTGTGGGTCTTTCCCCTCCACCAGACGTCTCTGTGGGTTCTTCTACTCTGCCTTCATCTGCCTCCCCGTTGAGCAACCATCTTCTTTGCCGGATGTCCTCGCAGGCCAGTAATTTCATCTCACCTGGGTTCCTCATGGGTCCGCCATCTTCGCTGGAGGTCATCGTGGGTGCTACGCCTCCATCCGAGGCCTCCGTGGGTGCTACACCTCCGTCCAAGGCCTCCATGGGTCCTATGCCTTAGTCCGAGGCCTCCGTGGGTGCTATGTCTCTGCCCAAGGTCGGTGAGGGGTCTCCACTGTCTGCTGAGGACATCAGGAGCTCTCCGTCTTCCTTGGAGGTCTGTACTGGGCAGTCACTCCCCTCATCCGGCTCTCATGTCAATCAGCTATCATGGTCGGCAGGTCCTGCAGTCCGCTGGGGGCATGGGTTCCAGCTGCCGCCTCCCGGGAGGGGGGGGGGGCATTGTGCCCCGCAGTCCCGTGGCTCAGGGATGTTGGGAGACCACCTGACAGACAGCGCCATTGGGTTGGGTGGTTCACGAGCTCTGGGAGGCCACCCGACGGGTTACACCATCTGCGCAGGTGGCTCAAGAACTGGGAGTCTTCTTTGTGTGTGGGGGGGGGTCTTTTCCTTTTTTGATGTTGACCTGGGGTGTCTGGGGTCCACCCCTTGAGGGGGGACACTGTCATGATCCTGTGCACGGGATGGGGGGTGGGTGCCGTGCTCAGCCTCAGTTCAGGTTTAGCTTTTTTCTGTTTGTTTTGTATGGTCTATTGTATTTGGTTCCTGTATTGTTATGAGTTGTTGGTATTCCTAGTCTTGTCCTTATTGTCCTGTCTTGTTATTATTTTTTTATTTATAGTAGTATTTACATCTTGGGGTTGTGCTTTCTTATTCTTTTATTTTTATTTGGTTTCCAGGTTGTGCTTTTGACAGCATTGTGCAGCTTCCGGCTGTCAAATTGCTATGCAGGCTGCACAGCTGTCACTTATTATGTTATTGCACTCATGTACTCACACCTGTTATGCATCAAAGACTGTCTTATCTCACTATTTAAATGCATGACAACACTGTCCCTGTTGTCGTGTCCTACTGTTACCTTCCTCAGCAGTTCTCTGCCAGTCGCTGAGTGTTTTTGGTTTGCCGTAGAGAAGAACGGGAGAACTCCAACGAGGTAATTTATCCCTTTTCCAAATTCCCTCAGCCATGAGCCCCGCTTCTCTTCGGGTGTGCTCCGGCTGAAGTTTATCTCTTTTCCCCGGCATCCCCGAGCGCCTCAGCCAGTATTTCCCGTAGGTTGTTTTCCCCCCTCCTGGTCGTGAGCCCCGCTCTCCTCCGGCACCTTCATCACATTGTATGTAAGTTAAGTGTTTTGTGTAGTGTTCGTCTTTATGTTTATAATTGTGCAAAACCACAGTGTGCGTTTGGTGTCCATCCATAGCCCTTGAAAAGGGCAGTTTTTGACACGATCAGTTTTTGTCTAATAAAGTTCATGTTCCAGAACAGCTCAACTTTCCGCTGGTCATTCTGGGTTTCCAGACATAACATTTGGCAATGATAGTTAAACCATGGAAGTGTGCTTGAGGCCACCAGAGCCATTTCTGGAGAACAACGGTGAGCCACCCATTCCTTGGCCATGCTGGTTTGGTGCTTTCATCGCTTGCATATCAGCGTTGGGCCTGGATGAGATAGACGAGGTACAGAAACAAGCTCTACTGGCTCACTATCTGGGCATAGAAGGCCAACGTATTTTCTACCCGCTAGGCCCAATGGAGATGTTCGCTGAGGCAGTCATGCTGCTAGCTAGCTACTTCAACAAACTCAACAACATGTTGGCACAGTACTTTAAGTCTCGCCAACAGTGACAGAGGCCTGGAGATGACATCAACATTGTGGGCCCCGAGTTAGACATCGCGGGACAGCAGGACACTGCAGAGCAACAACCCAGCGAAAAACCTGTGGGTGAGTCAACTCAATGTTATACTTTGGAGCTCTGAGTCTTAGTGAGCATGTGTGCCCTCGGGCCCTTAGAAGACGAGCTAACCCATGACAAGCTAGCTGAAGAGCACAGCACAGAGAGTGAACACAGCACAGAGGGAGAACACAACACAGGGAACAAATACAACATGGAGGGAGAGCTGCAATCGGATTCGCCTCAGTTCCTCGCCCAGCATGAGCCTCAGGGAGTGGCTGCAGAGCTGGAGAAGAGGGAGCCCACGTCTATCGGGAACCCCGGCACAGATTCTGTCAACAACGATTGCGGCATAGCACCACGACCAGACTTCCCGGGAGAAGGAGAGAACAAACCAGACTCACCTCCGATCCTCGCCAGGCATGAGCTTCAGACAGCCACCATGGAGACGCAGGAGAAGGAGTTCATGGAGAAAGGGGAGCCCACTGGCCGAAGACGGCCCAGCGTGCATTCCATTACTGATAACAGTGACACATCATCCGGACCTCAACCAGCACCAGGTGAAAGAGAAGGAACTGGACTGCTTCTGAATCCACGCACAGCACCAGCTTGCAAGAGCCACTGCCGAGCCGCTGGATGAAGAGTCCACGATCATACAAAAAGCAGTAGAGTCACCGGACGTCTTCCGAATCCTTGATCGACACCGACCTCCAGAAGTTGTCGCTGAGCTACATGATGAAGAGCCCACAACTGAGCAAAACACAGTGGAGCCACCGGACGTCTCCCGAATCCTTGAACGGCATCAGCCTCCAGGAGCCGCTGCTGAGATGCAGGATGAAGAGTCCATGACCCAAGAGGATGTAGCAGAGCCACCACAGTCTGGTGGACGCCCCGCAGCAGACGTGAGTTATAACGTCACAACCACAATGCCAAACGCAGTTGAACAGAGCACTGCTCACAGTGATGAACTGGGTTTGGGTCCACAGAACCAAGTGACCAGGCTCACAGTTGGCCTTAACATCACCACCACCACCACCGACATTTATGAAGATCGCCACGCAGCTAAGACCAGCCGCCGTTCAGATGGCAGATGGATCGAGATGGCAGGCCAGCCATCTACGGAAGGTGAGAGCAGCTGCTGCGAATCAAGACGCGGCATTGGAGCCAACCTCAGCTGGTGTGGGATCCCAGCTGGGACATTGTTGACGAGCGTGCCACGGCTCCAGCAGGATGGCACCCGGGCCTACTTAAATTGGCGCCTCCAGGGGCGCGTCCACAACGAGCTCACTTCAGGGTCCCCCTCCGACTGAACAGCCCCCTCAAAGAAAAAATTACTGTTCAGCAAGAGGCGCGGCTGCCAGCTGAGAGTGGCAGAATAACTCACTCAGCTGCGCTGGGCTGCACGGTGGTCCACCCGCTAGTCCTAGCTAGTTTTGATTTATGTAATAATAAATTGGGGAGGGTTAATTTGCCTGTGCATACTGTTCTGTGTTTTTCCAAGGGGGGAGGGGGATGAATGCAGTGTGGCATTACAGGGGCTAAGGAGCACTGGCATGGTGATGCAGCCAGCAGGGTGACGTCACCACAGCGGACAGTTTAAAAGGGAGAGTGGGCCATCTTAGGCCCCTCTCAATTCTCAGCGGCATAGCGCTTAACCATAACAACCCTGCACTGTACTATTAGTTGTTTGTCTAATAAAGTTTGTGTTCCAGCACAGCTCAACTCTCCGTTAGTCATTCTGGGTTTCCAGACATAACAATAATGATTTGTCCGGGCGGTCGCCGATGCAGCAGTTCAGTTCCACTTTTTTCCCACTGAAATAAAACAGTCTCCTTTTTTCCCCAAATTGTATCAAAAGGCTTCGGGGTCCAGACGGAGGACTCTCGGGGTCCGAATCCCGACCGGAGTCCGCCAGTTGGTGACCCCTGATCTAGCTAGATAGAACCTGCCATAGAAAGCCTTGACCAAAATGAAGATGATCCTCTCTTTCTGTGAGCCAACATGGGTGTGTGTGTGTGGAGGGGGGTCTGAAAAAAACAATGAACCTGAATTAGGGCCAGACTTGATGCCATCATTTTCTCACATTGCCACTAATAGTTTTTTCTATTATATCTTTTTGTTGATTTTGGTTGTTAATGTTGTCAAGTTAAAATCGTTATATAAAAAAAGGTTAAAAATATTATAGCAAAAAATGTGACTTGTTGTAGGCTCCTAAGTGGAGCATAAGCTTAGAAACTAAACCAAACTTAATAATAATAATAATAATAATAATAACAATAATAATAATAAACCTAAGTAACTCCACCAGAGTGTCTCTTTTGGGTCACTTTGGCAGTCCCAAGCCCGGATAAAGGAGGAGGGTTGGATGTAGAGCCACCAGTTCCACCCCACATAACAGTCTTTTGATTAAATTTGATATTCTAACATTTAACAATGCAGGACAAAATTGATCTACGTAATGTGGGTCTAGACAAAGCATTAAAGTCATGGAGTTATTTTGAGAAGTAATGGCCTATCTGTGTGTGTTTATATATTTACATATTTATTCCATCTAGCTACAATACTCCGCACTGTGTGTCTATATATTTATGTTTATATGTACATATGTATACTCGCTGCTCTTGTTTTTTTCTTGCCTTCTGACTGTTGCTCTGAGTGTTGCTATCCCTGTGCTGTTGCAATCCTGGAATTTCCCCATTGTGGGACTAATAAAGGCTTATCTTATCTTATCTAATCTTATCTTATCTATTTAAATGGCAAAATTAAAACAAACAAACCAAGAATCAACAGAAGAAAGTTAATTTGTAGTTCTAAACATATTTAGGGTGGGTTTTTTTTAAATTAAATTAAATCACCCTTTATTGTCATTCAACCAATCATGTACAGTAGAACGAAATTGTGCTTTATCCTATCTACAGTGTCAATCACACACACCCCATGTGTAGAATCAGAAGGGCCGCTGCCATGTAAGGGGCCGCCACAGATTTCCCTCCTCCATTCCATAACTGCTGAGCACCAAGCTGGACGGCAGGAAGTTCTGCTTTTATATGGTCTTCGGCATGACCTGGCCGGGATTTGAACCCCTGCCTCCCGGGTGTGGGGCGGATGCTCTACCAACTGAGCCACCACTCCGGTAACACTCCCACAACATTATTCTTCTCTCCTACAGCGTCCATTACACTTACATGCAAATGACCAATTATGCAAATTAGGCAATGATGTCATTTAGCGATTTCTAGCGACTTTTAGCACAGCCAATAGCCACTTTCCTTACTGAGGAGTTGACAACACTGATGACCGGCCTCTGGAGTACAATAATCACAGAAACCACGGTGAATGGGTGAATAATATTAGACAAATCTTCTCTTCTTCGGTCCTGCAGAGAGTAAAATAAAGTATGTGAAATTATGTAAAATAAATTATGGTGAAATAACCCAAAATAAAGTCTAAGAATGATAGTATATGGTGCAATGTTGGCATATGAATAAAGATGAATAGTACAGAAAAACAAGAAGACCCGACTGCGATCAGCTCAGCTAAACAGCTAAGCTAGTCGTTAGCAGGACTGTCCTGGCAAGCTCTAATGTGGTTACTACTAGTCACTACTCGCTACATAGTGAATTCAGATATAGTGGACTACTGTATATGGTAAACTGTTTTCTCAGGTGAGACAGTAAAATGTAACAGATTAATGGTGGTAAAAAAACGAATACCTGCATGTACTTTGTCGTAAATATGAATTAAATCAAACTGTTGCTGTACTAATAAATAAAAATACCTTAAGTTTGCTTATGTCATGATAGGAAGCTCTCCTCTCACTGCTCTGCTGGCTGCGCACTACACTATCGGATATGTTGGCTAATGTAGTGACCATCCGATGCACCCTTCTTTTCAAAATACATTATGGGATATTCTGAGTGTACTATATAGTGAATGAAATTTTCAGTTAAGATTTCAAACAGGATTACAAAATGGCTGATTCACTACATACATACTATATGGGGAACGAGTGGACATTTCAAACACAGCATTTGACTGCCTAGCCAAGCTAATGCTAACGTTCCGATCCACAACTGTGACAGTGAAAATATAGTAAAGTAAGCCAGAAGACACTGGATGTATTACTGACTGTGGATTAGTAGACAAGGAGGAAACATGGAGGAGGCATGTCTGGTTGGGTGACTCAAATTTAAAGAAAATAGCAATAAAAAACACGCTTGCTAACCCAACTCCACAGTAGTTTGTTAGCTTTAAGGCTAACACCTTGGGCTCTGAAACTATCAGTGGACACAAGTGTATCAATGCCAACAGCACGGTGATGGGATGTAAATGAAGAGCAGATTATATGTACACTCACCGCCCACTTTATTAGGTACACCATGCTAGTAACGGGTTGGACCCCCTTTTGCCTTCAGAACTGCCTCAATTCTTCGTGGCATAGATTCAACAAGGTGCTGGAAGCATTCCTCAGAGAGTTTGGTCCATATTGACATGATGGCATCACACAGTTGGCGCAGATTTGTCGGCTGCACATCCATGATGCGAATCTCCCGTTCCACCACATCCCAAAGATGCTCTATTGGATTGAGATCTGGTGACTGTGGAGGCCATTTGAGTACAGTGAACTCATTGTCATGTTCAAGAAACCAGTCTGAGATGATTCCAGCTTTATGACATGGCGCATTATCCTGCTGAAAGTAGCCATCAGAAGTTGGGTACATTGTGGTCATAAAGGGATGGACATGGTCAGCAACAATACTCAGGTAGGCTGTAGCGTTGCAACGATGCTCAATTGGTACCAAGGGGCCCAAAGAGTGCCAAGAAAATATTCCCCACACCATTACACCACCACCACCAGCCTGAACCATTGATACAAGGCAGGATGGATCCATGCTTTCATGTTGTTGACGCCAAATTCTGACCCTACCATCCGAATGTCGCAGCAGAAATCGAGACTCATCAGACCAGGCAACGTTTTTCCAATCTTCTATTGTCCAATTTCGATGAGCTTGTGCAAATTGTAGCCTCAGTTTCCTGTTCTTAGCTGAAAGGAGTGGCACCCGGCGTGGTCTTCTGCTGCTGTAGCCCATCTGCCTCAAAGTTTGACGTACTGTGCGTTCAGAGATGCTCTTCTGCCTACCTTGGTTGTAACGGGTGGTTATTTGAGTCACTGTTGCCTTTCTATCAGCTCGAACCAGTCTGGCCATTCTCCTCTGACCTCTGGCATCAACAAGGCATTTCCGCCCACAGAACTGCCGCTCACTGGATATTTTTTCTTTTTCGGACCATTCTCTGTAAACCCTAGAGATGGTTGTGCGTGAAAATCCCAGTAGGTCAGCAGTTTCTGAAATACTCAGACCAGCCCTTCTGGCACCAACAACCATGCCACGTTCAAAGTCACTCAAATCACCTTTCTTCCCCATACTGATGCTCGGTTTGAACTGCAGGAGATTGTCTTGACCATGTCTACATGCCTAAATGCACTGAGTTGCCGCCATGTGATTGGCTGATTAGAAATTAAGTGTTAACGAGCAGTTGGACAGGTGTACCTAATAAAGTGGCCGGTGAGTGTATATACACTACCGTTCAAAAGTTTGGGGTCACCCAGACAATTTTTTTTTTTGTACTTATTTTGTACCCGTAGGTAGATTTGTTTTGCAGTCTGGTGACAAGCCACCAGCTGCCGGTCGCTGCGTGCGCAAGCGCCCCGTATCCCTAACCTGCATGTTTTTGGCATGCAGGAGGAAACCGGAGAAATCCCGGAGTAAACCCACATAACACGGGGAGAACATGCAAATTCCACACAGATCACTGTTGGCCGGGGGCAGGGATCGAACCCACGATCTCATGATCCCCGCGATCCCCCGGCCGAGGGTAAACTGTGCTGCCGCAGTGCTAACCACTGCGCCACCGTGCAAAGTCACACTTATTTACTGCCATGAGTTGTAAAATGAATAGAAAATATAGTCAAGACATTGACAAGGTTAGAAATAATGATTTGTATTAATAATTTTTTCCTTCAAACTTTGCTTTCATCAAAGAATCCTCCATTTGCAGCAATTACAGTATTGCAGACCTAACATGATTGCACAAGGGTTTTCTAATCATCCATTAGCCTTCTGATGCAATGAGCAAACACATTGTACCATTAGAACACTGGAGTGATAGTTGCTGGAAATGGGCCTCTATACACCTATGTAGATATTGCACCAAAAACCAGACATTTGCAGCTAGAATACTCATTTACCACATTAGCAATGTATAGAGTGTATTTCTGATTAGTTTAAAGTTATCTTCATTGAAAAAAAGTGTATACACTACCGTTCAAAAGTTTGGGGTCACTTAGAAATTTCCTTATTTTTGAAAGAAAAGCACTGTTTTTTTCAATGAAGATAACTTTAAACTAATCAGAAATACACTCTAATATCTAATATACATTGCTAATGTGGTAAATGACTGTTCTGTTAGCACAGCTGAAAACAGTTTAGCTGGTTAGAGAAGCTATCAAACTGACCTTCCTTTGAGCAGGTTGAGTATCTGGAAAAAATTATTATTTCAAATACAAATCATTATTTCTAACCTTGTCAATGTCTTGACTATATTTTCTATTCATTTTACAACTCATGGTGGTAAATAAGTGTGACTTTTCATGGAAAACACAAAATAACTGTCTGGGTGACCCCAAACTTTAGAACGGTAGTGTATATTAAATGGCGCCGGAGGTAGGGCGGCCGTACCAGCAGCACCTCTCTCGTGCCTTTGTGTTTCTATCTGTTTATACCTGTATATAGTGTGTCTCTTATTAACCAGGGCTCTGTAGGAATACTTGGACTAAGACTGGACCAACTTTTCTCTCTATTTAGCCGGTCTTTTTTTCTAGTCTTCGTATCTTTTCTCTTCCTTGGACAATGGAGATCAACAGAGGTGGGGGCAGACGCATTGTTTACACACGCGAACAGCTGATTGCGCTGAGGAGGCCGGAGCCTGGAGCGCTGCGGCCGGCAGTGAAGCCCCTTATCCCGGATGAGCTGAAGAGGAGACACCGCGGGCGAAGGGCTGGAGCGAAGGTGAGGAGGAGGAGGAGGAAGCATAAGCCGGCTGTACCGATGATCATCACCAGGAACGTGCGATCGCTGGGAAACAAGACAGATGAGATCACAGCACTCGTCAGGACACAAAAGGAGTATCGTGAGTGTAGTTTCATGTGTTTTACGGAAACGTGGTTACACTCACAGATCCCGGATGTAAACATAGCGATACCTGGCTTCAGGACTAAAAGGGGGGACAGAGACGTGAAAAGTAGCAGGAAAAAGAGAGGAGGAGGAGTGGCACTTCTTGTTAATGAGCGGTGGTGTCATCCTGGACACATTTACGTGAAGGAAAAGTGCTGCAGCCCGGACATTGAACTGCTGGCTGTTAGTATGAGACCTTATTATATGCCGCGAGAAATGAAGTGTGCTTTAATTGTTATCGTCTACGTCCCTCCGTCAGCTGACGCAGCGGTGGCCTGTGACGTCATCAGCTCCACTGCGGCCACATTACTGGAAAAGCACCCGGATGCATTCATGGCCATCACAGGTGATTTTAACCATGTCTCAGTGGGAAAAACACTACCAAACTTTCACCAGTTTGTTGACTGTCCCACCAGAGAGAACAAAACACTGGATTTACTGTATGCCAATGTCAGAGATGCATATAGTGCCACAGCTCTACCCCCCATTGGTAAATCAGATCACTGCATGGTCATGTTAACACCCAAATACGTTCCCCTTGTGCAAAGGCAGCCTGCTTATACACGGACTGTGAGAAGGTGGACACAGGAGGCTGCTGATGCACTACAGGACTGCTTTGAGATGACAGACTGGAGCGTACTCTCTGAACCACATGGGGTGGACATAGACAATATGACCAACTGCATCACAGAATACATTAGATTCTGTGAAGACATGACCATGCCAGCTCAGACTGTATACTGCTTCTCTAACAACAGACCATGGGTCACCAGTGACCTGAAAGCACTTCTGAACAAAAAGAAGAGAGCTTTTAGGGCTGGAGACAAGGAGAAGCTGAGGGGAGTGCAGCATGAGCTGAGAGAGATGCTGAGGAGGTGCAAGGACAATTATAGGAGGAAGCTGGAAGAGAAACTCAGGTAAAACAACACTAAAGATGTGTGGGAGGGAATGAAGCAAATAACTGGGTACAAGGGGAGAGCCAGGCAGCCATCTGGGAGCCAGGAGAGAGCTGAGGAACTGAATCTGTATTTTAATAGGTTCAACCCACAATCTGTCACCTGAGCAACACAACCAGACCCCCATGCACCCCTCCCCACCCACGCTCCCGTGCAGAACCTCTCTCCATCTCCCCCCTCCTCCTCCTCAGGGGGCACCAGGACCCTCCCTCACTTCACGGTGACTACAGATCAGGTGGAGAAACAGCTGGAGAGACTCCGTCAGCGGAAGGCTTCAGGCCCTGATGGCATCTCCGCTAGGACCCTGAGGACCTGTGCCAACCAACTAGCTCTGGTACTGAAACACCTGTACAACCTGAGCCTGAGTCTGGAGAGAGTACCGGTGCTGTGGAAGACATCTTGCCTGGTTCCTGTCCCCAAGAAGTCATCTCCATCGGATCTGAATGACTACCGACCAGTTGCCCTCACATCTCATGTGATGAAGGTCCTGGAGAGACTGGTCTTAGCCCACCTGAGGCCGCAGGTGGAGACGTGGCTGGACCCTCTGCAGTTTGCATATCAGCCCCATTTAGGAGTTGAAGATGCTGTCATCTACCTGCTGCAAAGAGCCCATCTGCACCTGGATGGTGGAGGAGACACTGTGAGAATCACTTTTTTTGATTTCTCCAGTGCCTTTAACACCATCCAGCCACTGCTGCTGGGCGAGAAGCTGCGGGTGATGGGGGTTGACAGCTCTGTGATCTCCTGGATTACTGACTACCTGACAGGCAGACCACAGTTTGTCAGGCTGGGCAATGTCTTGTCTAGAGTGGTGGCTAGTGATACGGGAGCGCCACAGGGGACTGTGCTCTCTCCTTTTCTTTGTACCTTATACACCACGGACTTTCAGTACAACACTGAGTCATGCCACCGGCAAAAATTCTCTGATGACTCAGCTGTTGTGGGGTGTATAAGAGGAGGAGAGGAGGGGGAGTACAGGGCACTGGTAGACAGATTTGTGGAGTGGACGGAGCAGAATCACCTGAGGTTGAATGTCAGCAAGACCAGGGAGATGGTGATTGACTTCAGGAAGAGGAAGGCTCCTTTTCAGCCACTGCAGATTAGGGGGGAGGATGTGGGAGTGGTTGAGGACTACAAATATCTGGGTGTCAGGATCAGCAGCGGGTTGGACTGGAGATCCAACGCCGATGCTGCGCACAAGAAGGGGATGAGCAGACTCTACTTCTTGAGAAAGCTGAGATCCTTCAACGTGTGCAGCAAGATGCAGACTGTTGTTGCCAGCGCCATCTTCTTTGCTGCGGTCTGTTGGGGTAGCAGTATCAGGGCCAGAGATACCAACAGACTTGACAAGATTATCAAGAGGGCTGGCTCTGTAATTGGTCTCAGACCAGAGACCTTTGAGACAGTGGTGGAGAGGAGAACACTAAATAAACTGCGATCCATCATGGACAATCCTGATCACCCCCACACACATTATAAAGTATGCTGATGACTCAGTTATTGTCAGTCTCCTCCAGGATGGTGAGAGTGGCCACGGCCCAGTAGTTGACGATTTTGTTCACTGGTGTGAGGATTCCTACCTGCAGCTGAATACGACAAAAACTAAAGACATGATTATTGACTTTAGGAGGAAAACTCCCAGGCACAAAGTCACCGTACTAAAAGGCCAGACCACCGAATGTGTACAATCCTACAAATATCTTGGGACGATTATTGATAGTAATTTAAACTTTGAAGAGAACTGTGAAAGGGTGTGCAAAAAGGGTCAGCAACATTTGCATTGCTTGAGAAAATTTGCACGCTTCCAAATTGACCGAACCATAATGACAGTGTTTTATCGGGCTTTTATTGAATCTGTTTTATCCTTTTCTTTAGTGTCATGGTTTGGTCAGATAAAACTGAAACAGAGGAAATCCTTGGATCAGGTAGTTAGATGGTCCAGTCGTTTGCTTGGTGAGTCACGGCTGAGCCTGACATCCCTGTACACCAGACAAGTACAGAGGATGGCTACCTCCATTTTAAATGATGACTCCCACCCTTTGCATTGCAACTTTCAGCTTCTTCCCTCAAGACGGAGGTTTGCTGTCCCTAAAAGTAAAACCCAGCGCTACAAAAACAGCTTTGTTCCTGCTGCTGTCAAAGAGTTGAACAAGTTGTAACAATATATTGCACATAATTTAGGTACCTATTTATTAACTCCATTTTATATTTACTTATTTTTGTAGGATGTTATTTGGGTTCTAAATATTTTATTGGGTTTTAGACCTTTGAGTTTTTTAACCTCTTTGACTAGTTTTTAACTTTTTAATATGACCCTTCTCTCTTACCTCTGGTTTTTCTCCCATCTCTTTGTCTTTTTATACCCTGATTGATGAAGCCTTGAGTATTTTTATTATGTTTATAGTCAGCTTCATGTGTGCCTGTGTTTGTGTCTATGTTGAATGTAATATGTGGCTTGTAAATATGGATGTCACCAGACTGCAAAACAAATCTACCTACAGGTACAAATAAAGTAACCTGAACCTGAACCCCCTCCACCACACACTAGATAGACAGCGAAGCACTTTCTCCAGTAGACTACTACAGCTTCGTTGTCGAACGGTCAGGTACAGGAAATCTTTCCTGCCATATGCAATTTCACTGTACAATAACTCACTATGATGTTGTATTCTGGTCATAGCTATGCTGCCACACTGCATCTTACAGACTAACTGGTACATCACTTTTCACTCTGCTCCTGATAGTCCTTCTTTGTGCAATGGGATGATTCATGTGTTTATACGGGTCATCATATATTAAGCTGTGATGTACATAGGTTCTATAGTCGTGTTAGTTTTTTACTTTCCATGGGTAATCCCTTTGTCTGTCATGTGTGTTTCTGTTGTTTGGCTGTCAACTGTCATGCTGCTGTTACACTGTAATTTCCCAGTTTGGGATCAATAAAGTACATCTATCTATCTATCTATCTATCTATGTTAGAGATGCAGATAAATGCAACCCAGACAAGCCAAAATGTAAATATTTGAAGTGAGATTTTCAAAAATATCCATCCATCCATCCATCCATCTTCTACCGCTTTTCCGGAGGTCCGGGTCGCGGAGGCAGCAGTTCAAGCAGAGAAGCCCAGACTTCCCTCTCCCCAGCCACCTGCTCCAGCTCTTCAGAGGGGATACCAAGGCGTTCCCAGACCAGCTGGGAGACAGTCTCTCCACCGAGTCCTGGGTCTGCCCCGGGGTCTCCTCCCAGTGGGACGTACCTGAAACACCTCAAGTGGGAGGCGTCCAGGAGGCATCCTAATCAGATGCCCATACCACCTCAACTGACTCCTTTCAATGTGGAGGAGCAGCGGTTCTACTCTGAGCCTCTCCCGGATGACTGAGCTCCTCACCCTATCTCTGAGGGTGAGTCCAGCAATCCTACGGAGAAAGCTCATTTCCGCCGCTTGTATCCGCGATCTCGTTCTTTCGGTCATTACTCAAAGCTCGTGACCATAGGTGAGAGTAGGAACGTAGATTGACTGGTAAATCGACAGCTTTGCCTTAGAACTAAGCTCCCTCTTCACCACAACAGACCGGTACAACGTCCGCATCACTGCAGATGCTGCTCCGATCCGTCTGTCGATCTCTTGCTCCCTTTTCCCCTCACTCGTGAACAAGACCCCAAGATACTTAAACTCCTCCACTTGGGGCAGGAGCCTGTCCCCAACCCGGAGAGGACAATCCACCTTTTTCCGGCTGAAGACCATGGACTCGGACTTGGAGGTGCTGATTCTCATCCCAGCCGCTTCACACTCAGCGGAAAACCGTCCCAGCAAGAGCTGTAGGTCATTGCTGGATGAAGCCAACAGGACAACATCATCTGCAAACAACAGAGATGAGATCCTGTGGTCACCAAGCATGACACCCTCCATTCCCTGGCTGAGCCTAGAAATCCTGTCCATAAAAATTATGAACAGGATCGGTGACAAAGGGCAGCCCTGGTGGAGTCCAACTCTCACTGGGAATGACTCCGACCGAGTGTTGGCAATACGAACCAAACTCTCACAATGGTCGTACAGAGACCGAATAGCTCGTAACAACAAGCCCGATACCCCATACTCCCGAAGCACCCCCCACAAAAATCCACGAGGGACGTGGTCAAATGCCTTCTCCAAGTCCACAAAACACATGTAAACTGGTTGGGCAAACTCCCAAGAACCCTCAAGAATTCTCGTGGCACATCGGATTTTCAAAAATATGTAGCGTAGAATATACGTATATAGCATTGAGTCCTACAATTTGGAAATATTATTATTAAACTAAGTTTAAAGCTTATAAATAACACTTGTAATACCTCGTTTTGTAACACTAAATGGGGCACCATCCACAGGTTTTTAAGAGTTGTGGGAACTCTGTTAAGAACCAACTTAACTTAGGAATTTGGCAGTTAAGTTAAGCATTAATTAATAATGTAATTAGCAATGTATGATCAGCCTCATAGTCTGGAGGCAGAATTCTTGACACTGAGTTGCTACAATAATGGACAAGAAGATATCACACCTTCTAGCTTTAGTAACCCATCTTTATTGAACTCAATGTAGTGGCACAAACAAAGCATTTAATATCAGCAGAATATGGCAATAATTGGGGTTACTTGATTGCATGTAATATGAACACACCATACACCAAAGATCACCCTATTAGTATCATGATTAAGTTATGGTACTTAAAGCTTAGCTCTGTACAGCCACTCTGAGGTTAAAGAAAATTTATGAAGTTTAAAAAAAAAGGTTACAAAACTTTAGTGTAGAATTTGGATTTGAATGGGTTTAAAGAACAAGAGGGAGAGAGAGGAAGGATGCGCAGAATCAGAAATGTGTCATAGACCAAGCACCATCGGGTTCTAACCGACCGGCTTTTTAACTGCTTTTCTGATGGAGCAAATATAAACCAACATGACCATCACAACAGATGACGTGAAGAGGTGAGTACCTACGGTGGATATGAAAACCTGGCAAGGGTTATTTCAGGCTAAGGGAAAGTGGTGCTCCTCGATGCCTCGTGGGGGATTTTGGGCTGCAAAATCCACATGGCCCCACTGCCACCGGCATCGGCAAGAGAAGTAAAGCACTAAAGGAACTGTATCAGGCCATCAGTGAGACACAAACGGTGCATCCAGATTGATTCCTCATCACAGCAGGAGATTTCAACCATGCAGATTTAAAGGCCCTCCTACCAAATCTACACCAACATGTCGACTTCCCAACAAGAGGAGACAATTTGCTGGATCTGGAGTACACAACCCACAAGAAAGCATACAGAGCCCCCCCTCCCCCACCTGGGTCTCTCTGATCACATCACCATCTTGTTAAGGCCGGCATACAAACCCAGAGTGAAAACAATCAGACCAACAAAAAAGAAGGAACGTGTATGGCCAGAGGGGGCCTTGGATGCTCTGAAAAACTGCTTCAGCACTACAGACTGGGACACTTTCAAGCACGCAGCCACTCACAATGGACACACAAACCTAGAGGAGTACACTGAGGTAGTTATAGCATACACAGCTAAATGCACTGATGATGTCACTCACTGCAAAACCATCACTGTTCGTGCCAACCAAAAGCCATGGATGACAGCAGAGGTCCACAGGCTCCTAAGGGCTCGGAACGCAGCCTTCAGAGCTGGCGACACTGCAGGACTAACAACAGCTAGGGCCAACCTGTCCCGTGGCATCAAGGAGGAAAAACGACAGTACAGCAAGAAAATATCCGGCCACTTCAGCAACACCAGAGATGCACATACCATCTGGTGAGGCATACAGACCCTTACCAACTACTTCGAGTGCCATCACATTGCTTAACAACTTAAATGACTTCTTCAGCCGCTATGAAGTACAAAACAACACATCAGCACATAAGACCACTCCTCCTCCAGATGAGCAGGCCATGAGTCTGGATCCAGCTAGCGTGAAGAGGACCCTCTGCAGGATCAACCCACACAAGGCAGCTAGTCCAGACAACATACCGGGTTGCGTTCTGATGGATTGTGCAGAGGCACTCAAGAATGTCTTGCCGGCATCTTCAACATCTTCCTGATTCAAGCTGTTGTCCCGACATGTTTCAAAACTGCCACCATATTACCAGTCCCAAAGAAGCCCATCCCATCCAGCTACAATGATTACCGGCCTTTAGCACTGACCCCCATCATAATGAAGTGCTTCGAGCGGCTGGTCATGCAGAACATCAAGTCCATCCTCCCTCCCTCCCACGATCCATCTCAGTTTTGCATACAGATCAAATAGATCCACAGAAGATGCCATCGCTGCTGCTCTCCAGCCAGCCATCATCCACCTGGACTCAAAGAACTCCTACGTGTGAATGCTGTTCTTGGACTTCAGTTCAGCATTCAACACAATCATCCCCCAGCACCTAATACAAAAACTCAGACACTTGGGACTCAAAACCTCACTATAACTAGGTGCTGGACTTTCTCACAGGGAGGCCACAGAATGTGTGGGTTGGTAGCAACACATTCAAGACCATCACACTAAGCACAGATGCCCCACAAGGGTGCACGCTCAGCCCGCTGCTCTTCACCCTGCTGACCCATGACTGTGCACCAGCCTACAACACCAACCATGTCATCAATTTTGTGGATGACACAATGGTGGTGGTCCTCCTCATCACCAACAATGAGGAGGCCAACTACAGAAATGAGGTGAGCCAACTGGTCTAGTGGTGTAAAGACAATAATCTTTTCATGATTGTGGGAAAAGCCAAGGAGACTGTGGTCAACTTCAGGAGAGGACACACACAGCATCCCCTTCTGATCATTGATGGATCAGCTGTGGAGAGGGTGAGCAGCACCAAGTTCCTGGGGATGCACATCTCTGAGGACCTCACCTGGTAAAACAACACCACATCACTGGCCAAGAAGGCTCAAACTCGCCTCCATTTCCTGCACAAACTGAGGAGAGCACGAGTCCCACCCCCCGTCATGTGCTTATTCTATCGGGACACCATTGAGAGCATCCTCACCAGCTGCATCTTGGTGTAGTACGGAAGCTGCACCGCTTCCTGCCCGAAGACACTACAACACACAGTGAAAACAGCCAGCAAGATCATCGGTGCCCCTCTGCCCCCGCCCCTCGGACATCTACCTCACTCGCCTCACCCACAGAGCCATCAAAACTGCAGACAATACCTCCTACCCCTCACACTCCCTCTTCAGCCCCCTGCCCCCGGGGAAAAGGTACTGGAGCCTCCGGGCCCGCTCCACAGGACTGCTAAACAGCTTTGTTCGTCAGGCCATCAGGACTCTGAACTCTGTTCACTTTTTACCCCCAACAACCCCAACCCGGACAGTAACACACTCACCTGCACAATAACTACCTTAGCTGTTTGCACAGAAAGACTGGCACACCAGCAGTAATACATTTGCTACTATATGTCTCTGCACTTTATTGCAATCATTTGCATAAATGTCATATCTGCTGCTGTCATTGCAATATTGATCATGTGCAGTACTATCTGTCACTGCACCTACACTACCACATTGCACTTGGTACTACACATATCATACATCATATCATTATTGTGATGTACAGTATATAGGTTTTAAAGTCGTGTTAGTTTTACTTTCCATGGGTAATCCCTTTGTCTGTCATGCGTGCTTTTCTGTCGTTTGGTTGTCTACTGTCATGCTGCTGTTACACTGTAATTTCCCAGTTTGGGATCAAGAAAGTACATCTATCTATCTCTATCTATCTATCTATTACTGCTCTACTTTTCTGTATATACACTACCGTTCAAAAGTTTGAAGTCACCCAGACAATTATTTTGTGTTTTCCATGAAAAGTCACACTTATTTACCACCATGAGTTGTAAAATGAATAGAAAATATAGTCAAGACATTGACAAGGTTAGAAATAATGATTTGTATTTGAAATAATTTTTTCCTTCAAACTTTGCTTTCGTCAAAGAATCCTCCATTTGCAGCAATTACAGTATTGCAGACCTAACATGATTGCACAAGGGTTTTCTAATCATCCATTAGCCTTCTGACACAATGAGCAAACACATTGTACCATTAGAACACTGGAGTGATAGTTGCTGGAAATGGGCCTCTATACACCTATGTAGATATTGCACCAAAAACCAGACATTTGCAGCTAGAATAGTCATTTACCACATTAGCAATGTGTAGAGTGCATTTCTGATTAGTTTAAAGTTATCTTCATTGAAAAAAAGTGATTTTCTTTCAAAAATAAGGAAATTTCTAAGTGACCCTAAACTTTTGAACGGTAGTGTAAGATTGCTGGGTCTCATCATTTATAGTTTATCTTTATTTGCACTATGGGAGGTCTGGGTCTATCTTTTGTCACCATTTGCACTACGGGTAGCATTACTGTACATAGCTTCTGTTGTTGTTTTTTCTAGCCTTATTCCTTTTTCTTTTTTATATTGTTGCACACCACTGAAGAGAGAGAGAAACGCCATTTCAATTCTCCTGTATGTCCTGTACGTATAGTATTATTGACAAATAAAATCTTTGAATCTTGAATCTTTTAATCTTGAATTTTAATACTTGTACTGTAATCATAAGACCCAGTAAAGCCTTTAAGTTTGTGAGGGAAAGAAATTAAACACCTACTGTGTTTCCTTCTGAGTGCTATGTGGCTTCTGTTTGTCACTGTTAACTACAAATGAACGCACACAGTAGTGTGACATTCATCCAGATTAAAGGATTACAGCACAATGTTAACTGTCATGGGATCTTGTGATTCTTAACAGTTAACATCAATATTACAGTAATACCACAAGAGAAAACAAGGTTGGTTTAACAATGCACAAATGTATCAGCCTTATTTCAGCTGTTTTTCCAGTTTTGTCATTTCGATCAGCTGTGTAAACTCATTAGTTCCACATTTCTCTCTTGGCACTGGGTTCTACTTCCTGCAGTTCAGGTGAGCTGGGATTCAGTTCAAGAAACACACATTACATTGGCTGAAAGTTAAAACAGGACTCTGTGGTTTTAGTGGTTGATAGAATATAACCAGTCCCTGGGAGTGGTGGCCTAGTTGATAGAGCATCTGCCCCACAACCAGGAGGTTGGGGGTTCAAGTCTCGGCTGGGTCATACCAAAGACCATATAAAAATGGTACTTCCCACCTTCTAGCTTGGTGCTCAGCATAATAGACTGGGGGAAGGAGAAGTTGTTTGTGGGGGTGCCTTGCATGGCAGCGACCCCTCTGATTCTACATGTGATTAACATTGTTGATAGGAGAAACATAATTTTGTTCTGCTGTATGGACTGAATGACAATAGAGATGGATTCTTCTTCTTCTAATGGCAACCTCTGCTAAAGGCAGCTATCCACTTCAAATCGAGGAGGTGTCCAGTCCAGAGTATAATAAACTATAATAAAATCTATATGGTCAAGGGTTGGTACATGATCCAGCCTAGTGGGGATTGATAGAACATATTGTAAATATGCATAAATCGACACCAAATTCAATATTCCAGTATCAGCATAAACCTTTTTATATCATGTTAAATAACTTAATAACATGACTGAATGACCAATTCTTTTTTCCCAGGTATTTTTATTAGTTTTTTTTTAACTTTAACAATAAAAAAAAACATAAGAACACAAAGCAAACAACCCCCCACCCACCCAGCCCACCCTCTGCCCTGGCTCATACAACAATATCATTAAGTACATAGAAAAACTCAGTCTTGCAGTGTTTTCGAACTCACAAAAAAATGAAGGAATGGTTGCCATTTGCATTAGAAATCAGCAGTACATCCTTTCATGGTACAGTATATTTAATCTTTTCTAGCTTAAGGAAAAACATTACATCTTTAATCCATTGTGACACAGATGGAGGAGTAGGAGATTTCCACTGGAGAAGGGTCCGACGCCTGGCCAACAGTGATGTAAAGGCAATGATCCCTCTCTATGTGGAGTTCAAGTGAGCAGACACAGCTGGGGTTCCAAAGATGGTTATCAAGGGGAAGCGATCTACCTGAAGTCCCATTACCGTTGACACTGTATTAAAGTAACCAGTCCAAAAATTATGTAAATGAGAACAAGAATAAAACCTTTGACTTAGATGACAACCTGAACTCGAACAACGTTCACATTTATCCTCCATTTCTGGGTAAATCTTAGAGAGTTTTGCCTTTGAATAATGAACTCTGTGTATCACCTTAAATTGAACAAGTGAAAGATGAGCACAGGAGGAGACTTTGCTAGCTTTGCTCAACATATCATCCCACCAATCCTGATCAAGGGCGAGACCTAGTTCACCTTCCCACACAGCCTTGGACTTAACTTTTGAATGACTGTTAAAATCTAGGATCCGATGATATATCTGTGACATGGCTCCTCTATGAGGCATAGAGAAAGTTAACAGTTCCTACCGTGGTTTCTGAGATGGAAGAGAAGGAAAGTCAGGAAATGTATTGGTAACAGAATGTCTGGCTTGAAAATACCTAAAAAGATTACTGGGAGGTAGTTTATATGACAATACCAATGTATCATGAGTGCTGAATGTCCCATTTTTATACAAATCCCGGAAACACTGAATACCATTATTAAACCACAATGTGAAGCTTGAATCTAAATAAGGAGGGAACAAAGGATTTTTACACATTGGTCCTAAAAGAAATGGTGCTGCAAATTTATAAAGTTTCCTAAACTGACACCAGACCTTCAAAGACTTTAGCAAAACTGGATTTTTAGCATACATAGATAATTTATTTGGGAGTGAGGAGTAGACAAGAGCAAGAATAGAAGTTGACTGACTGCATGATCCTGCCTCAAGTAGGCGCCACAACAAGGAGGGGGAATCAAGCCAGCAGCGTATTTTATAAATATTAGAAGCCCAGTAATAAAACTGAAAATTAGGAAGAGCCAAACCACCACTAAATTTACATCTTTGTAGTAGAGATTTTTGAATCCGTGGAGGCTTCGAACCCCAAATAAATGAACTAATCATTTTATCAAGAGAAAGAAAAAAGTGATTTGGCAAAAATAGAGGTAATGTCATGAATAAGTAGAGAAATTTTGTCAACATATTCATTTTAATGACATTTACCTTTCCAATCAGAGACAGAGGCACATTATTCCACTTTGACAAACCGGATTTTAAGTTGGCCAAAAGAGGATCAAAATTAGCCGAAAAATGAACGACCAATTCTAAGCAGAAATACAAAAAACCCCAACCTTTCTCCTCATTCATCTACAACTTTTTCCTTGTGGATTTCTGACTTTTTTTCTAATAAACTTGCTCATCTGTTCTTGTAAATTTGCCACTTTTTTCTGTAAATTTTCACCCCTTTTCCCATAGATTTGGAACTTGTTTCTCAAAAATTTTCAACTTTTTTCTGATAAATTTGCAGCTTTTCTCTTGAATTTTTCTTCTTTTTTCTCATAAATTTGTAAAATTTTTCTTGTAAATGTGCAACTTTTTGTATATTTTAGTCTATTTTTCTGATAAATTTGTGACTTTTTTCTTTTAAATTTGCATTTTTCCTGCAAATATGCAAAATTTTCCTGAACTTTTTATTCTTATAAATTTGTATTTTTTTTCCCCTTGTAAAGTTTCATCTTTTTTCCTCATAAAGTCAGAATTCTTTCAGGATAAAATTCTACTTTTTTTTTCTCATAAATTTGGGAGTTTTTTTTCTCAAAAATCTGCAACCTTTTTCTTGTAAATTTACAACACAGCTAGATGCTCGTTAAATCAACATTCTGTGTAATTAAACTGTAATTTTGACTTTTTTATTTTTAAATTGGCATCTTTTATCATCTTTGCACCTTTATTCTTGCAAATTTGTATATAATTTACATTTTACTTTTGCACCTCATGCCAAATTGGTGAACACCCTCCATCCCCCCATTATAAAATAATAAATCACCTACTGGTTGTAGTCCTAGTTTCTGTGGGCGAGGAGAACTCCTGTGCAGGTGGACGTTAATCTGTTTGGCTTAGCAGATCATATAACGTCACAAAAACCCTACATAAAAAAGCATAACAGAGCACTTTACACAACACATTTAATTGAGAAAATGCTCTGCAGAAACAAATAGTATCTCATAAAAACACTAAATATTTTCTGGTTTCTGTAGAACACTAATAATAAGAGGCACGGGGACAAACACAAGCCAAACATGTATTAAATCAATGTTTTAAACGCTTTCAAACCACTGTGCTTGCTCCCATTTCCCCAAGGAGAATGTTGCCTGAAGAATTCATGTCCTGGCCTCTTATCTATTTACAGTCTAGCAAACCAAAGAAAACCCCTTTAGACAGGCAGTCAGGCTGAGAGACAGAAAGACGGAGTCAATAAATTCCTCTGAAGCCTCTCAAGCCCGCACACATCACCGGCTCAATTACTCACACACAACACTCGGACGCCAACACACACTTCCGTCGCAGCGACACGACAAAATGCAGAGGCGACAACGGCGATCATCACTTTGGTTTTCCAATCCATTAGCATGTGACAGAACAGCACCAAACAAGTCAAACGATATTTTGTTGAACTGAATGGCTCTAAACATGTCTGATTTGCATACTTATTGTCTTCACTGAATTCATTTGCACGGCGACACCACATTCTGGTGTGACAGCACTTTTTTTAGACAGTCAAAAATACCAAACACTGGCTCAACACTGCCCCATTAGGAAATGAGCGCTAATCGGGTAAACACTGGCCCATTAGCTGCAAACAGTCTGCCCCATTAGGTGCCAAGGTAGAGAGACAAATTAAGATGTGCCACATTGTAATTGAGACTCCCTATGACTAAAGGCTGGCCCATTAGGTGCCATGTGTAATTGATTTTCCCAGGACAGTAATGGACAACAAGCAATATACATCATCACCACCATCATAACAGTCTGTCGGGGGCAACAATGACTGTTTCATTTAGGTCTGATCAGATTCCTCCACGCAGCTCTGTCCTTCGCCCTCCGCTGCCAGGAACTCCTGACCTTGTTAACCTGGGCGACGTCCGGGCCGGTATGAGTTGCTCTCTGACTGACCATTTCATGAAACTGCTTGCAAAGTATTTGAGTACCACTAGCTTTTACTGGACTAGCGGCACATTTATGGGATTTAAAATGAAACGTGTGAAAAATGAAAGTCATAAAGAACCCGGATATGCTTTAGGGGGCCGCCCCTCGATTTTAGTGCATTATATAGGATTTTTTGTGACATTATATGGTCTGCAAAGTCAAACAGCTGTCATGGATTTTCTTTATATTAATAAATTCCCTCGTCGATCTGGTGGATAAATAATAGTGCAGAGTCAAAGATGCCTTTTCTGGATATTTATTTACATCTTGACCAAGAAGGGAAACTGTCAGTTCATGCACACATGCGAGTGCCACGAGAGAAGATTGCAAAGTCTCAGAGCAAAGCAGACAAACAAGCATTGTTTTGAGAACGCTGAGTCAGCAGTTGGTGCCTAAATGCTCTGCTACGGTGGTCAAGGCTGCATTCGATCCTTGCTGTCTCGTGGGATAAGTACTGAGTGTAATTTCATTTATGATTACACGAGACAGAATGAATGGACAACAATAAAAAAAAAAAAATTCTCCCACAGAAACTAGGACTACAACCAGTAGGTGATTTGATGCGGGCTGCTGTCCCCCATCCCCATCCCAATGAGGAGGACAAGGATAGCACAGTAACGAGTTGCAGCAACATGTACTCACATAGCCTTTACATAAAATTGTACTTTTGTGACTCCTGTGGCATTTGTGTGATTTTCCTCAGATTAACACTTCTAAGAGGAAAATGTTACAAATTGGTGAGAGTATAGTTGCAAATTTAAAAGAAAAATGTTGAAAATTTGAGGGAAAAAGTTGCAGATTTAATTGAATAAAGTTTTAAGTTTATGGTACATAGGTGTAATTTGTAAGAGGAAAAAAGGTAAAAAAAAAAGTTAATTTAATTACAAAAAGTGGCAAATTTGCAGGAAAAAAAGTATAAGTACTATGTCTGAGATTATTTATAAGAAAAACACACAACTTGCTGAAAAAAATGGGAAATTTATGAGAACTTTATAAAAAACACTGGATGGATTTTGATTACATAAATTTTCACCAGAGGTGGTTCTTGGGTTACAGATGAACCTATTAGATTTTGGAAGTGATCTATGAGCGTATACCTCCACCAAGGCCCTATATCTTGCACTGTAGGGAGGGATGGAGGCAGGGAGGTACAGACAGATGGACAGAGGGAGGGAGGTTAAGGAGCCTCCCTTAGAAACAGTGTCAACATGTGGAAAATGAGCTTAGTAGGAGCTTCTTTATTCTTACTGCTGTCCTTTTATTTTGAAATAGAAGAAAAATATTTCATCGGAAAAAATAATGTGAGATAAAGTGATTGTTTTAGTTCCCCCTAGATTGCGAAAATGAGATGAAGAATTCCAAGAAAGCCCAAATAATAAATTTACAGCAGAGGCAGGGTTATGGTTTAGGATTATAGTTAGGGCTCTTTTTAAAATGGCAGTAGTTCAGATCTCACAGAATTAATTTCTTTATTTAACAAATCGACAATACCAGAAATCATAGTTGTTGCTGGTGTCAACTGGTTCCAGTGACCACTAGGTGGCGCATGAACACGCAGCGGCCTCCCTTCTCTGTGTTTTGTGCTGTTTAGTGTTATTTAAGTCATGCCTAAGTGTATATTCATGTGTTTAATGTCCACATATGATGTTGCACACAAGTTACAGTCACCACAGCCTTCTGGAGATAAGGAATATGACCGAACATTATGCCCTGGACCAGAGCGCTACAGAGGAACTCAGTGGCCTAGGACTTCTCTGCCAGACCTCCAAACCCCTGGCCTCAACTGCTGTGTCCCATCCCAAATGGAGACACCGCAGACGATGTGAGCGAAGACAGAAGAGAGGTAAATGTGGAGGTATCTGAACGAAGCTAGCCGCTAGCCCACACAGACTCATGATTGCTTCCCTCATTCTTGCCAACATATGCTCACTAGACAACAAAACAGACCACATACAGCTCCTGAGATCTATGCAACGTGATGCACAGAACTGCTGTGTTGTTATCTTTATGGAAATGTTGCTATCCCGGACTCTGCTATTCACCTAGCAGGGCTAACATACTATTGTGCTGATTGGGTGTTCATGGAGGGAGGGAAAACCCAAGGTGGAGGGGTGCGTGTTTACATCAGTGACACTTGGTGCCAAGATGCGACTGTTGTACATAAACACTGTTCTCCATTGGTGGAATTTATGATCATCAGGTGCCAACTCTTCTACTTACCGAGAGAAATTACATCTATCCTGCTAGTCGCCGTGTATGTCCCGCCCACCGCCATAAGCGAGACACAAACGTCGCATCCAGACGGATTCCTCATCACAGCAGGAGACTTCAACCATGCAGATTTAAAGGCCCTCCTGCCAAAACCACACCAACATGTGGGACTTTCCAACAAGAGGAGATAGCTTGTGGTGTACACAACTCACAAGAGCGCATACAGAGCACCACCCCTTCCCCACCTGGTTCTCTCTGATCACATCACCATCTTCCTAAGGCCTGCATACAGACCTAGAGTAAGAGCCATCAGACCAACAAAAAAGCAGGTACATGTGTGGCAAGAGGGGGCCTTGGATGCTGTGAAAGGCTGCTTCAGCACTACAGACTGGGACACTTTCAAGCATGCAGTCACTCACAATGGACACACAAACATAGAGGAGTACACTGAGGTTGTTGTAGCATACATAGCTAAATGCATTGATGATGTCTCTCACTACAAAACCATCACTACGTGGTAACCAAAAGCCATGGACAGCAGAGGTCCACAGGCTCCTGAGGACTCAGGACGTAGCCTTCAGGGCCAGTGACACTGCAGGACTAACAACAGCTAAGGCCAACCTGTCTCGTGGTATCGAGGGAAAGTGACAGTGAAGCAAGAAAATATCCGGCCACTTCAGCAACACCAGAGATGCATGCTCTCTCTGGCGTGGCATACAGACCCTCACCAACAACAAACCTCCACCTCAGACCTGCGCGAGTGACATCGCACAGCTTAACAACTTAAATGACTTCTTTGGCTGCTCTGAAGCACATAATAGCACATCTGCACAGAAGACCACTCCTCCGTCCAGACGAGCAGGCTATAAGTCTGGATCCGGCTAGCGTGAAGAGGACCCTCTCCAGGATCAACCCACGCAAGGCAGCTGGACCAGACAACATGCCAGGTCATGTTCTGAAGGACTGTATGGATTAAATCAAGAACGTCCTGGCCAACATCTTCAACGTCTCCATGAGTCAAGCTGTTGTCCCCACATGTTTCAAAACTGCTACCATAATACCAGTTCCAAAGAATCCCATCCCATTAAGCTACAATGATTACCAGTCTGTAGCAACATCCTCCATCATAATGAAGTGCTTCGAGTGGTTAGTCATGCAGAATATCAAGTCCACCCTCCCTCCCACGACCCATCTCAGTTTGGACACAAGTCAAACAGATCCACAGAAGATGCCATCACTGCTGCTCTTAAGCCAGCCATCACCCACCTGGACTCAAAGAACTCCTACGTCTGAATGCTGTTCTTGGACTTCAGTTCAGCATTTAACACAATCATCCCCCAGCACCTAATACAAAAACTTAGACACTTGGGACTCAAAACCTCTCTCTGTAACTGGGTGCTGGACTTTCTCACAGGGAGGCCACAGAATGTGCGGGTCAGCAGCAACACCTCCAAGACCATCACACCGAGCACAGGGGCCCCACAAGGGTGTGTGCTCAGCCCGCTGCTCTTCACCCTGCTGGCCCATGACTGTGCACCAGCCTACAGCACCAACCACGTCATCAAGTTTGCAGACGACACAACAGTGGTGGGCCTCATCACAAACAATGAAGACACCAACTACAGAAATGAGGTGAGCCAACTGGTCCAGTGGTGTAAAGACAATAATCTCTTCCTGAACGTGGGGAAAACCAAGGAGATTGTGGTCGACTTTTTAGGAAAGGACACACACAGCATTCCCCTCTGGTCATCGATGTTGCAGCTGTGGAGAGGGTGAGCAGCACTAAGTACCTGGGGATCCACATCTCTGAGGACCTCTCCTGGTCCAGCAACACCACATCACTGGCCAAGAAGGCTCAAACTTGCCTCTATTTCCTCCGCAAACTGAGAAGAGCACGAGTCCCACCCCCCATCATGTGCTCATTATACCGGGGCACCATTGAGAGCATCCTCACCAGCAACATCACGGTGTGGTGCAGAAGCTGCACTGCCTCCTGCCAGAAGACACTACAATGCACAGTGAAAGCAGCCAGCAAGATCATTGGTGCCCCTCTGCCCCCCCCCCTTCCCGGACATCTACCTCACCCACCTCACCCACAGAGCCATCAGCAATGCAGGCAACACGTCCCATCCCTCACACTCCTTCTCCAGCCTTCTGCCCTCGGGGAAAAGGTACCAGAGCCTCCGGGCCCGCTTCACAAGACTGCTAAACAGCTTTGTTCACCAGGCCATCAGGACCCTGAACTCTGCTCCCTCCCCACCCGCCACCCCTGGACCATAACACACTCACCCACACAATAACTACCTCAACTGTTTGCACAGAAAGACTTGGCACACCAGTAGTAATTATATCTTCTGCTGTATGTCTCTTCACTTTACTGCAACCATTTGCATAAATGCCATACCTGCTGCTGTTTGTCTCTTACTGAAATATTGAACATGAGCAGTTCAATCTGCATTGAACTTGCAAGTACGGGTACTACAGCTCCACTTTTTCTGTATATAGGATTGGTGGGTTTTATCTTTTCTCTTTATTTGCACTATGCATTGAGCTACCAGAGGACTGACCCCTCATTGTAGCTTTCACTGCTTGCAGTAGCTGTGTGGCCTAGGGTCAGACAAACGGAGATAGGTGCTGCCCCATACACCATATGCTGTCCAACATGCTTGTGACGATGGGATGTCACTACCGTATGTCTGATTATATTGTGATTATGTTGTATCTGTATTGTTGTATTGTTGTATGATTAAGATGCACATAATGATTTATGATTTGTCTTGGTTAATTCGAATGCCCCTGGGAGATAATTAGCATGATTAAGATTCTGGCAAAATAGTTAAGACTTATTGCACATACCTTTGCCAACATGCTTCCTGTGGGTGTCCAGGCAAAAGACTCCATTAGGAGTTTGAAGGCGTTTGAAGTTTATAGGACACCTGCAGGAAGGGAATATGTCTGGTAAGTTGGGGGTGGTTTAATATTTGTAAATAGGGGTTAAGGCATTTATTTATGGAATTATTTATATGACTATTTATTGTGTTATTTACATATTTATATTGTCTATGTCTGGGGAAATTATTTATGTATTTATATTACTGGGTATGTGTAAATGATGGAGGATTTGTTGTTTTACCTGGGATTGTGGTAGGGGCTAATCAGCCCTAATTATTTGTTAGTATAAAACAGGTGTGATGATTGTGACCTGGAGTTCAGTTTTGAATAAGGATAATTGAGAGAGCAGTTGATCACAATCTTGAGATCATCAGATGCAAGGAGATGATCAGATCAGGATGAATTGTTGATCAGTAATATTGAAGTGAAGCTTGAGAACCGTGTCGGATGACTGGAATAATTTACCAGTAAGTTAATTGAAAATAAAACTGGACTAATTGGAAATCTGCCTCGCCTCCTACTCGCCTTTTCTCGCTTTGCCGTTGTCCTTCACAATGCCGTGGAAGGGAATTAACTATTTATTTGCACTATTGGTAGCATTACTGTACATAGACTGCTGTTGTTGTTTTTCATCCTTATTCCTTCTTTTCTTATATACTGTGCACACCACTAAGAGAGAGAGAGAAATGGCATTTCAGTTCTCTTGTATGTCCTGTACAGTACGTATAGAACAGGGGTCACCGACCTTTTTGAAACCAAGAGCTACTTCATGGGTATCGAGTCATGTGAAGGGCACCAGCTTGACACACTCCTCTAAAATAACAAATTGTGTGTGTGTGTGTGTGTGTGTGTGTGTACATATATACAGTATATATATATATATATATATATATATATATATATATATACACACACATAAATAATTATCAATAACTTAGAGTGGGTAACAGACAAGATCAATATTCAACACTTTATTTTTATTAATCTCAGCAATTGTTCAGATGATCACTTCTACATTTCATTAAAAAATGTCCAGTTTTCACCAGTCCCTTTTAACCATAAAAAACTAAACCCTTTTAATTCATGAACTATGTTGAACCATGTTTGAAAAAGTTATGCAACATTTAAGAAAAATCAACTTTCATATTAAAGTAGAACTGAACCCACCTTTTGGCGCAAAAAGTAGAATAGCAGATTAATTCCTTATTACCTATTGTATTTTTCAACACATAAAAGAAACTTTTAGGCCGTGCGATGGCCAAGCTATAAGCCGATAAACTTTTGCCTCTGGCTGGCAGTGCCAAACAAACCGGAAGTAGTGCAGACGACGCTGCGTGACGTCACGAGTGTGATCCCTAAACAAAACAACAATGGCAGATGATAGCAGCTCCAGCAGTTCCAGCAGTCAAGAAAACCAGAGTTTTCAGAGTGAAGAGGCATTCAAGATCGGTGACGAGACAGAGGAGGATGCAGGAGTGTGGCAGGTGGCAGGCGTGCACAAGGGCGAGCCCGGGAGACAGAGACCTAATGCACCTGTGACAGCAGCTGGCAGACGGCGATGCAGAGGCGAGGTCCGCCGCTGGGGAATACAGTGATCCCTCACTTATCGCGTTTAATGGGGACCAGAACCGACTGCGAAAAGTGAAAAACCGCAAAGTAGCGTCACCCCCCCCCCCAAGGGCGTCACAAGCGCTATTTTGCACAAAAAGGCACAAGAGAACAGCGAAAAGTGCCACTAAGCAACACGAGCGATAAAGAACAATGAATGCAGTCTTCCTTCGCTGGGTAAAACGTCTCGGCCAATCAGCTTGCGAGGTAAAACGTCTCGGCCAATCAGCTTGCGAGATTCCCGAGCGGTGAAGAGGTGGGCGGAGAGGTGTGGAGCGGTGGTCAGAGAGGTGGATTTTGAGTTGTGCGGGCTCTCCGTGTTGATACCTGATACATTAGAACATCAGGTATCAACACGGGCTAATGTGTTCTAATGTTCTAATGTAGTCTACTACATTAGAACATCAGGTATCAACACGGGCTAATGTGTTCTAATGTTCTAATGTAGTCTACTACATTAGAACATCAGGTATCAACACGGAGAGCCCGCACAACTCAAAATCCACCTCTCTGACCACCGCTCCACTCCTCTCCGCCCACCTCTTCACCACTCGGGAATCTCGCAAGCTGATTGGCCGAGACGTTTTACCTCGCAAGCTGATTGGCTGAGACGTTTTACCCAGCTTCTTTATCGCTCGTGTTGCTTAGTGGCACTTTTCGCTGTTCTCTTGTGCCTTTTTGTGCAAAATAGTGCTTGTGACGCCCTTGGGGGGGGGGGGGGACGCTACTTCGCGGTTTTTCACTTTTCGCGGTCGGTTCTGGTCCCCATTAAACGCGATAAGTGAGGGATCACTGTAATATCTATATCTAGAAAAACAGCGCTTCCCGGTCGCTTTTCCTCCCCCTTTCTTTTCTTTCGTCGCCATGACAGCTTTCCTTGGCCACTGAACAGATCTTCCCAGGTGTTGGAAGTGTTTTGTAGTCGACTATCACGACAAAATGCACCAAAAACAACCAGTGTCGACGTGCTCGCAATGGTAAACATGGAGGACTGTGTCACACTCGTGACGTCACGCGGAACTCCGGCTGCACTTCCGGTTAATCGGCGGATTTGTCTGATTTTTCAGGGCGGGAAATTCAAAATCGCGATTTTCTCCAAGATTCCGGGATTTGTGGAGGGGGTGCCAATGATAAATTATCTTTATAATTGTATGTACTATCACCCAGTGCCGTTCAATGCCGTTCAGTTCAGTTCTACTTTAAATAAATCTTATCACATTTTTAACTGAACAAATCTGCTGCAATTCTGCTCAAAATCTGTTACATTTAATAAACACACTTTTGTGTTCTTCTTCACTGGAATTATATCCATACAGTTCTTGCCAAGAATCATGCTTGAGTAATAACCAGCACTGTCCTTTCATGAGGAGAAGCTAAACAAGCGCTGAGAGTGCTTATATGGGTGCAGTGGTTAGCACCGCGGCAGCAGTTTACCCTCGGCTGGGGGATCGCGGGGATCGTGGGTTTGATCCCTGCCCCCGGCCAACAGTGATCTGTGTGGAGTTTGCATGTTCTCCCCGTGTTTGCGTGGGTTTCCTCCCACATGCCAAAAACATGCAGGTTAGGGAGTTAAGGGGCGCTTGCGCACGCAGCAACCGGCAGCTGGTGGCTTGTCACCGGACTGCAGAACAAATCTACCTACGGGTACAAAATTAAAACAAAAAAAAAAAAAAAAAGTGGGTAGTAAAGTGTCGCTCCACATAGTGGCGCTTCGCCGTCGCCCCGCAAATGAAACACACGCAGCTTCCTTTCACGGTAGTAAAAAAGAACTCTTCCTCCCGCTCACTTTGAAAATGATAAATTTTCTGTCTTTTTTTGCCATGTTTTTGGGCTAGGAAACTGCACTCCATTCACCATCTTCACTGGCCGCTAGCTTACGCTCCACAAGCGCGAAGGTTTTGTCATGCGCACAATACTGACCTTTGAACTAGGTCAGATTCACCTTATATCGTCGGCCTCCGTCGGTCTATGATGACCATGGAAGAGAATCCTAAACGTCTACTCTGCTGGAACAGCACCTTAACTTTACGTATAATAAACATATTTTCATTTTTTTATTTTTAAGACATTGTCATTTTAAAATCTATATAAATGCAGGTGTGATTTTAAAAAATAGCGGCAGAAAAAATTACATCTTAGACGCAGCTCACTTGCGAGTTGTGCTATTTTTAGAACAGGCCTGCGGGCGACTCATGTGGTCCTTGCGGGCGACATGGTGCCCGCGGGCACCGCGTTGGTGACTTCTGGTATAGAAGCATTGACAATTTTGAGACAGTGCTCACCGTGGTTTAAAAAGGTAAATATGCCATTTTTAAACTAATCAAACAACAGTGCTGTTCAAAATGTCAACTTCAGAGCCTGAATGGTGTCTGCAATTAACAGCAACTACTTCAGGCTTCTGTGGAGATGTGGGCTCTACTCCTACATGCACACACTTGGATGTTCAACATTGTGTGGTTTTTTTGTTTGTTTTATTGTTTTGTTTAGCTTGAACATGCAAGAAAGGACAAATATTGCACAAACAAAAAGCTCATTTCATATTCAGTCAAGGGGAAAAAAACACAAACACAATGCAATATCTGCAGCAATTAACTTTCTCAAATATACTGTATACACACAGCTCAAAACTCATACTATGTTATTTACAATGAAATAGAAAAAGTGAAGTATAATTGTAAGAAACTATGATGCACTTGTGATGTTGGTGTACTTCATTGTGTCTGACATGTAAAAAAATAATTAAACATATTTCTGATGGAGCCATTGACCTGAGATTTTCACCAGATATCAGTAACAACTCAAGTAATCCGTACATACAAAGAAATCGAGGCAACTGTATTCACAAAACAAGTTATATTTAGTAAAGTGGAATGACACAGGGAATACTGTAAGTCTTGAACACGCTTGGTGAAATTCATTTAATATTTAGTAGAAAAGCCTTTGTTGATAATAACAGCTTCCAGACACCTCCTGTATGGAAAAACTAGGTGCAGGAATTGCTCAGGAGTGATTTTAGCCCATGTTTCCACACAAACTGTCTACAAATTTTGAAGGTTCTGTGGGTGTCTTCTTTGAACTCTGATCTTCAGTTTGTTCCATAGATTTTAAATTGGATTCAGGTCAGGTGACTGACTGGGTCATTCTAGCAGCTTTATTTTCCTTCTCTGGAGCCAGTTGAGGTTTCCTTGGCTGCGTGTTTGGGATCATTGTCTTGCTGAAATGTCCACCCTCATTTCATCTTCAGCATCTTAGCAGATGACAAAAGATTCTTATCAAGGATGTCTCTGTACATTTGTCCATTCATCTTTCCTTCAATTATATGAAGTCTGCCTGTACCATGTGCTGAAAAACACTCCCACACCATGATCCTCCTACCTCCAAACTTCATTGTTGGTATGGTGTTTTGGGGCTGATGTGCAGTGCCATTCCTACTCCAAACATGCTGTGTGTTGTGGCATCCAAAAAGTTACATTTTGGTCTCATCTGACCAGACTATATTCTCCCAGTATTTTACTGACTTTCCCAAATGTTGTGCAGCAAACCTTAAATGAGCTTCAACATGCTGTTTCTTCTGCAATGGAGTCTTGCGAGTCGAGTGGACATAGAGCCCATGCTGGTTGAGTGCATTACTTATTGTTTTCTTTGATGCAGCAGAACTTGCTAACTCCAAGTCTTTCTGGAGCTCTCCACGAGTGTTATTTGGCTCTTGGATAACTTCTGATAATTCTTTTGACTCCTCTGTCAGAAATCTTGCGAGGAGCTCCTGGTTGTGGCCGGTTTATGGTAAAATGATGTTCTTTCCACTTTCGAATGATGGCTCCAACAGTGCTCACTGGAACATTCAGCAGTTTAGAAATGTGCCTGTAACCAGTGCCATCATTATGTTTTGCAACAATAAGGTTATGAAGGTCTAGAGCGAGCTCTTTGCTTCTACCCATCATGAGTTCTTTGTGATGTGACAATCTGATATTCACAAACCTTATTAAAGGCTATCAGTCAGGACTTCACCAGCTGAAATTAATTTGCACTGAGGGCATGGGATGGCTTCCTATATTCTAATGGATTTCAGCTGGTTTCTTGGCTTTCTATGCCTTTTTGCACCTCTTTTTCTTCATGTGTTCAATTCCATTTTATCAAATATAACTTGTTTTGTGAACACAGTTGCCTTGATTTCTTTTTTTTTTTTTATTATTACTTATTTTGTACCCGTAGGTAGATTTGTTTTGCAGTCTGGTGACAAGCTACCAGCTGCCGGTCGCAGCATGCGCAAGCGCCCCGTATCCCTAACCTGCATGTTTTTGGTATGTGGGAGGAGACCGGAGAAATCCCGGAGTAAACCCACGCAACACGGGGAGAACATGCAAACTCCACACAGATTACTGTTGGTCGGGGGCAGGGATCGAACCCACAATCTCACGATCCCCGTGATCCCCCGGCCGAGAGTAAACTGTGCTGCCACAGTGCTAACCACTGTGCCACCGTGCAGCTGTGAGCCCTTTGTATGTAGGGATTACTTGGGTTGTTACTGATATCTGGTGAAAATCTCAGGTCAATGGCGCCATCAGAAATTTTTAATGAGAAAAATATTGACATGCTCAATACTTATTTCTCCACTGTATATAATGGCAATCCCCTCTCCTTTGGGCTGTTCGGAGCCACTGGGCTCAATAACTTTCGACCTCCAGTATCATTACTGTATACCCATGATCGCAATATCCTCCATTTTGTCGTTGTTATTTTCTCCTATACTATTCCTCAGCTGGGGATTAGTTCACATTACAAAAATGCAAACAAGAGAAAGTCTGCGCAGGCATCATCAGGAATTCTCCAGTAATCACTGGTCCCAAAATGGCCTTAGATGCAGCCTTAGAGAACCGTCAAAGCACAGTGGTGATACCATTAAAAAATATTATGGGTGTAACAACGTATATACTCGTACTGAACAGCTTTTATACAAGATCATAGTCTGGTACATGTCTGTGATGAAAAAGTAGCACAGGAAGTGTATAAGAGGTGTTTTTTCTTTGAGGAACACATGGTCATATTTACGTGTGACATAGCCCCTGTTCTCCAGACAGTATGCCGTTTTCTTTTGCTTAGTTTGTGTGAAAGTTTGCATGACTGCTGTGTTGGTCTTCTTCTAGACATGAATTTGGGATCGTCTCTTTCTTTTAAGTATACATGTGTATCTCAATAAATTAGAATGTCATTGAAAAGTTGATTTATTTCAGTAATTCAATTCAAAAAATTAAACTCCTATATGATATAGATTCACTAGCACTGATGCTCGTTGAATATTGCCTGCAGTGTTTAATGATGGTGGTACTACAATAGCAATAGCAAGCAAGTTTTGTCCACACACAGATATACACCAGTGACACAATACATCTGGCATGCATTACACGTTCTGATACAGAAAGAGCAATAGCAAGGTTATGATATAGAAACTTGCCGCACCAGTGAACATTTTAAACATCTGCGGCGGTATTAAGTGGCTAATTTGTACTCACTCACTTCAGTCATTACCATCTTAATCAGTTACCCTGCAGAATGGTCCATGGAATCCTGTGAAATCATTTTTCTATGGTTGGTAATTTTAAAATATTGTGTTCTATGTTCTGGACACTAACGTTATGGAAAGGTGAAGTGTAAAAAAAAACTAAAGCTTGGAAATGTGGCATTTATAAATTATAGTACAACCCATCATAATAACAGTAGGTCAGAATTACCTTAAACAGCAATAAAAAATTGACAGTATGTTAGTATATATGCATGATATTCCCTTTCATAGCCACGTTGGAAAAGCAGTTGGGACAGCTTATTTGCATATGGTCCTGTGAACTGACGGGGCATAAGCTCCATGGAGAGCAATTTCACTAAATAGCGAACAGGACCAAACAACAGTGAACGGGACACCAACCCCCAAAAAACATCCAAATAATGAATGAAATCTGCTGCTGTTGGTCCACTGGGGCGGCTGTGGCGCAGGTGTAGTGTGGCCGACTGCTGATCGGAGGGTCATGGGTTCGATCCCCGCTCTGTCTGCAGTCCACATATCGAAGTGTCCTTGAGCAAGACACTGAACCCCCAGTTGCTCCTGGTGGCCAAGTTAGCACTTGTGTGTATGTCAGCTCTGCCGCCACCAGTGTGTGAATGTGTGCGTGAATGAGTGGACTGCAGGATCTGTAAAGCGCTTTGGTCATCTTAGATGAGAAGAAAAGTGCTATATAAGTGAACGCCATTTACCATTTCACTGTGTGTTATCAAGTCCAAAGTCAGCGCATTCGTCTACCAGGAAATTTTTAGTGCATTTCAAGCTTCCCTTTGCTGACAAGCTTTTTTTTTTTTTTGTTACTTATTTGTACCCGTAGGTAGACTTGGTTTGCAGTCTGGTGACAAGCCACCGGCTGCTGGTCGCTGCGTGCGCGAGCGCCCTAAACCTACATGTTTTTTTGGTGTGCGGGAGGAAACCGGAGAAATCCCGGAGTAAACCCGCGCAACACGGGGAGAACATGCAAACTCCACACAGCTCACTGTTGGTCGGGGGCTGGGATCGAACCCACGATCTCATGATCCCCGCGATCCCCCGGCCGAGGGTAAAACTGTGCTGCCACAGTGCTAAACCACTGCGCCACCGTGCAGCCAAGCTTTATGGAGATGCTGATTTCATTTTCCAGGACTTGGCACCACACTGCCAAGAGTACCAATATCTGGTTTAATGACCATGATACCACTGTGCTTGATTGGCCAGCAAGGTAAGAGATAAGCAGACCCAACAATAAGAGGCAGCAGACCCAACAATGCAGACGACCTGAAGGCCACTATCAAAGCAACCTGCGCTTCTATAACACCTCAGCAGTACCACAGACTGATCGCCTTCCTGCTGCACTGCATTGATGCTGTTAGGATCTGTGCATGGGCGGAAGACCATGTTCATCCTTTACGTTCATTCTTATTTTCTGAGTTTATCATTATCATTGTTTTCCTGGGTTGTCATTATTATTACTATGGGCCATTATGTGGATTATGGTTATCATGGGTTTTGGCGGTATTTGTGGCGGGTTGATTCAACCCCCCCACAACACACAGGACAGTCAGCTCTCTTCTCTTGGTTTTTCCCGCTGCACTACTGAGATGTAATGTGCCATTCATGTATTGTGATGTAATGTGCCATGCATGTATTGTGATGTAATGCGCCATGCATGTATTGTGATGTAATGTGCCATTCATGTATCGTGATGCAATGTGCCATTCATGTATTGTGATGTAATGTGCCATTCATGTATAGTGTTCATGCGTCCTGTCCTTACTGTGACCTAGAGGCTGAGATCAATATGTAGATGTGCCTTGTAACCTCTTTGTCCTACACCTGGAGCAGAGGCTGGCAAATCTGCCTATTGTTATGTAGGTCTTTCAAATGCAAATATCTCATGCCTCTTCTGCAGTCCCTTTGATCGGACCAACTGCTGGGGAATGCTCTTTGATGTATTGTTGTAGTTGGGTATATATGCTGCAACTCTGTAACTCAAACGCCCTCTCATTCTGATTCTGCAACTGCTGCTGCAGGACACAGACATTGTGTCCTCCTCCTCTGAGAGCCGCTTGGGCTCGCTCCCGGCGCGCATGCACGGCGCCGGGAGCGGAGCTCGTGACGGCGGTATGATTAATAAAACTATCCTTAAAACCTTCAACAACGTTGCTTTTTTATCATCCGCCGCACTGGTGACCCCGAAGACGCACACGCTTTGTGCGACGCAGCCTTCTGGTCTCAACATCCACGCTGAACCGGCCGAGGGACACAAGACGTCTCCTCCCTCTCGCCGCCCCAACGCACCATGACCTGAAGGCAGAAAAGAACACGCTGCCAGTGAACGCTTCACTGGTTACCCCGAACATGCACACGTTTTGTGCAAAGTAACCTTCTGATCTGGACAGCTGCGCTGGTGACCCGTTCTTCATGATGAGATCTGCACGTCTGAGATCTGCTCATCCACGCTGGACCGGCCGCGCTCGCAGTTCCTCCACACGAGAGCGCAGGCACCTCGTCCCCTCTCCACGACGGCGTCCTCCATGGCCGGAGGAGAACGCAACACGTGGACCTGAACGCACCACGGCCGAGCAGTGCCAAAGATCATCTATTCCCTCCCACCGCTCCAACGCATCTGCACAAGCCTGAGGGACAAAAGATCGTCTATTTCCTCCCACCGTTCCAACGCACCATGGCCAAGCTGCAGCCACAGCCCAAACCTGGATTTTATCGGCGCCGTCTGCGCCGATCTCCACCAAGATTCTGCACCCTGACTCGCCACTCCAGCGGCCCACCCACGCACGGAACCCCGGCGCACGCAGCTGGGAGTTACGAGGACGGCACACCACGCATGGGACAATAACGGCTTCACTGACCGCCTTCCTTCTGCTGCACACTTGCCCTTCAGGCTTGCTTGTACACCTGAGGCCCGCAGCTTGCTCACTGGATTTTATGGTCTTAGCCACGGCACACAAGGGGAATTCAGCTGTCTGCGGTTCCCGAGGCTTTAGAGTTGCGCCTGCCCTAAAGTCAACACGCCAGTCCCTCTGCTTTTATTTTTTTTTCTTACAGCCGCTCCTGCTTTTCTTCATGGCCACGAGAGGAGTCAGAGACAAATTTTTCTTCTTGTGATCTCCGCACGCGCAACGGGACAGCCCCTCGACGTCGCGGAGCAGCAAGCAATTTTGCCCCTGCCGGCACTTACTACCCCTCCCCTCCCTCCCCCTCCGCCTGCAGTGAGCTTCTCCCACAGCTCGCTCCCATAGATGGATTATCGAGGTCTCGGCTCCCTGCCGTGCCCTCAGGGGGGGAGCGTGTGGCGGGTTGATTCAACCCCCCCACAACACACAGGACAGTCAGCTCTCTTCTCTTGGTTTTTCCCGCTGCACTACTGAGATGTAATGTGCCATTCATGTATTGTGATGTAATGTGCCATGCATGTATTGTGATGTAATGCGCCATGCATGTATTGTGATGTAATGTGCCATTCATGTATCGTGATGCAATGTGCCATTCATGTATTGTGATATAATGTGCCATTCATGTATAGTGTTCATGCGTCCTGTCCTTACTGTAACCTAGAGGCTGAGATCAATATGTAGATGTGCCTTGTAACCTATTTGTCCTACACCTGGAGCAGAGGCTGGCAAATCTGCCTATTGTTATGTAGGTCTTTCACATGCAAATAGCTCATGCCTGTTCTGCAGTCCCTTTGATCATACCAACTGCTGGGGAATGCTCTTTGGTGTATTGTTGTAGTTGGGTATATATGCTGCAACTCTGTAACTCAAACGCCCTCTCATTCTGATTCTGCAACTGCTGCTGCAGGACACAGACATTGTGTCCTCCTCCTCAGAGAGCCGCTGGGGCGCTCGTGACGGCGGTATGATTAATAAAACTATCCTTAAAACCTTCAACAACGCTGCTTATTTTTTATCATCCGCCGCAGTATTATCCTTTGTTCATTTCATTAGGTCCCATGCGTTTTCCCTGGCCGACTCTCAGTTACTCATGATTATAGCCATTATAATTGTCTTGGTCTTGTTGCCCTTATCCGTTGCGTTTATATTTCGGTGCTTTCCCCGTCAGTAATTGTATGTGTTGCCCTGTCCGTCCTGTTTTCCCATATCTGTCATCACTGTTCTATCTGTGTGTCAGTTGTTAGTCTTAATTAGCATCCTCGCCTGTTTGATATTCATTGATCGCCCCTTGCCTTATTTAAACCTGTGTCTGCCTTTATTCTGGCTGGTGTCCTTAATTGTCATTCGGCGTGATTACACGCTTCATGTCATGTATCCTGTTCCTGTCTTGCCTCGCCTGAATTCCTGTCAAGTTTAATATTATTTGGATTCTTGTCAAGTCTTGTTTTTGAGCCCTTGAGCTGTATCAGGGTTGACCAGCTCAAAATAAAACTTTAAAACTTTATGTCCAGCGTTTGGGCCCTGAATTCTGCCCTGGAGGGGCACTCAGCATTAACTGAAGGACACCAGCAGTATGGACACAGCGGACGCAAAGTTTTTCTTAATGGGCCTCAATGAGGAGAAAGTTTGGGCTGCTCCTCTCATCGAGGACGCCAGCACCTGCCACATGCCAGAAAGCCCTCATGTACCTTGGAGACGTTGAGCAGATGATTGAGGCTGTTACATCCCAGCATAGTTACTTCCAGCTCACCGGACCCCTGTGCACCACGACTAACTTGCAGTGGATGCTCCAGGGGTTGGTAAAGCCATCGCCGGCGGTGGGAGAGGAGCAGTGGGAGGGGGAGATCGACAGGAGCCAAAAGATGGAGCTCACGCCATTGCCGGGGAAAACAGCGGTTTGGCTTCTCATGCCCGGCGGAGGCACTTCAGGCTTCCGTGTCCTCCCTCAACTCAGCACCACACCAACGTGCAGCAGCTCCTCGTCGGAAGACCCACGTCATCTCCCGGGAGGGATTGCCCAACTCCTCAGCGGCAGCAGAATTGGAACAATGGCAAGTACTCTCTTATTTTTACCACCTAGTAATGAAAGGGCTTGCATTGTTCCCAGGGAGGGGGCTCAGCTACTGCCACCTACCATCACCGCTGAGCTCTTTTCACTGCTCTCTGCTGTCACTATTTCCATCTACCCACCTTCACCAGCCTCTCCTCTCTTCGTTTCCCTGAGCTTCACGCCTGATGACGTCAATCGCCAGAAACTGCAGGACCTCATCCAGGGTATTGGAAATTGCTATACCCCCTGCCTACGCCTGGTTGGTTAGGAGAACGTGACGTGGAGAGATGCGGCATGGAGGTGGGCTTATCGGTTGGTAGCAGCAAAGCCCCACCTGAGGGAGGATGTCCCTGCCCTCCTAAATGACTTCCTACCATGCGAGGAGTACTCCTTCACGCCAGAGGAAGAGGAGCCGTCATATGTTTCAGAGGCTGGAGGGCCTCCATCGTGTGTTTCAGAGGCAGGTGAGCCTCTATCTGCTGTTCCTGAGGCCGGCGCGCCCACGTTGCCTGTTCCTGAGATTGGCGTGCCTCAGTCAACAGCTCCAGAGGTCAGTGCGTACCATCCATCAGCACCTGAAGTCTACACACCTCAAACATCATCTGCTCCAGTGGCCGAGGCCGCCGCTCCTGCGGTTCATCATGAGGTCATCACTCCAGCAGAAGGAAACCAGGAGCTAAGGCAAGTACCTTTTCTATTATTTTCTACAACCATTTTAGAAAAGACTTGCCTTACTTCTGATGGGGGGACCAAGCGCAGAGCCCACCAGCTATCGGGCTCTCCCCACCAATCTCTGCTGCTAATGAGTGTGGTGTCACCTCATTGACAGCCTGTTCTCCTCCCTCGTCCAAGGTAGTTGTGTCGAGGATGGATCCGCAAGAGGACCACGTTCCACTAGTCGAGCCAGAGGTTGGTGGACCTCCATCTGTCAATCCTGAGGTTGATGGACCTCCAACTGTCGAGCCGAAGGTTGGTGGACCTCCACCTGACGAGCCAGACGTCGGTGGACCTCCACCTGATAAGCCAGAGGTCGGTGGATCTTCTTTGTTGCTGTGCTCCAAGCTCTGCGTCCCTGATCTTTCTTGCCTTATAGCCTGGTGGTCTAAGGACTTTGGTAGGCCACCAGACCCTCCATGTACTCTGGTCTGGGGTCCTGTGGACTTGGGTAGGCCTCCTGACTAGTCTTATTCTCCTGTCGGGTGGCCCTGGGACTACGGTAGGCCACCCGACCCGCTTTGTTTTTGGTTTGGAACCTGGGACTTTGATTTTGCCCCATGAACTGTGTTTTGTGTTTTGGACTTTGTGTGGGGAGAAGGACTTGTTTTCGGCCCGCCTGGCCTTGTACCTCCACTGCCCACCCTTGGAGGGTGATTTTTCTGTTTTTGGTGTTGTTTTGGGGTGTCTGGGAGCCACCCCTTAAAGAGTGAGCTATGTTAGGATCTGTACATGGGCAGTGGACCATGTTCATGCTTTAAGTTCATTCTTGTTATTTTCTGTGTTTATCATTATCATTGTTTTCCTGAGTTGTCATTATTATTATGGGCCATTATGTGGATTATGGTTATCATGGGTTTTGGTGGTATTATCCTTTGTTCATTTCATTAGGTCTCATGTGTTTTCTTTGCCTGACTCTCACTTAATTATGATTATTATCATTATGATTGTCTTGGTCTTGTCTCCCTTATCCCCTGTTCATATTTCGGTGTGTTCCCCGTCAGTAATTGTATGTGTTGCCCGCCCATCCTGTTTTCCCGTATCTGTCATCACTGTTCTGCCCGTACGTCAGTTGTTAGTCTTAATTAGCATCCTCACCTGTTCGATACTCATTGATCACCCCTTGCCTTATTTAAACCCGTGTTTGCCTTTATTCTGTCTGGTGTTCCTAATTGTGATTTTGTGTGAGTACACGCTTCATGTCTTGTTCGAGTCATGTCTAGCTTGTATCCTGCCAAGTTCAGTATTATTTGATTGTCATTTTGCCCTTGTGTTTTGAGCCCTTGAGCTGTGTCGGGGTTGACCAGCTCAAAATAAAACTTTAAAACTTTAGGTCCAGCACTTGGGCCCTGAATTCTGCCCTGCAGGGGCACTCAGCGCTGACAGATGCAGTAATTCGTGCAAAATGAGCCCCGACCAAGTATTGAGTGTGTACATGGACATACTTTTTTTTATGTAATATTCTAATTTTTTGAGCAACTGAATATGGGGTTTTCATTAGCTGCAAGCCATAACCATCAAAATGAAAAGAAACAGTGAAATATATCATTCTGTGTAATGAATCATTTTTTGAACTTGGTTACTGAAATAAATGTACTTTTTGATGACATCCTAATTTACGAAGCTGCACCTGTAAGCACAACTGTAAGGCATGACCTTCTGAAAACCATACTGGTGGAGGCTACTTTGCCAGCCTACAGCAATACACAGCTCAACTGCTGCTCTCCAGAGAAGAGAAGATGCCTCAAATGATATAAGGAAGGCCAGCATGAAGGCATCCACGGTTAGATTAGTGGCTAACTCAAAAGGCTTTTAGAATCCAACGATCCTTGGACACTATAATGGATCACATCTGACTGGTGTGGTCTGCCTGGCTCCACATGAGGGACTTCTGTGTTTCTATTACCTCTGCCATGGAAGGGGTAATGTTTTCATGTTGGTTGGTTTGTCTGTCTGTTTAGTATGGTTTCTGATGAAATTTTCACCAGAGGGTGCCCTTGGGCAATGGATCAACCAGTTAGATTGTGGAGGTCATCCGGGTCAGGATGCAGATTCTGGATCACTTTTTTCCCACTTTCATTAAAACAACACTATGTAAGGTTTTCACCTTAAAATAATGTTTCCAAAACTCTTTTGATGGTACATTTAAGCAGTACTACACAAGTGGGAATGCGGTATCAATGAATATAGTAACTGCAGTTATGTCCCAAACACATTTCAGTAACACCAAGCCCTGGTGAAGTGAAGAAAGCAGCTGCTGAAAGCTTACTCAGTCTGTCAAAAACAAACCAGCAAAACAGTAGCAAATTAACAACAGAGATAGGCTGACTAAACACTGGCCCATTACTGGCTGAGGTAGACCCACTGACAGCAACGCCGACCCGTCACACACGCAGCCAGACAGATGGATCCGGAAGCACAGCATCTGTTCAGCCGTTTCAGTTCAGCCGATGGTGGAGGCCCTCGCTGCTTGACCCTGGAAGCACCATCCACATCCGTCCAACAGCTGAGAGAGCAGCGTGAAGTAGACCGCACGCTGCTCACAAGATTTCTGGATGCCCAGCTTCAAAATCGGGGTCCGCCGGATTGCAAGACAGAAGTGGGGGGGTGGGACAAACACCAGAATAATACAGCACGCTGCCATCTTTACAAACTCCTCACTGATCCTTCTGTGCTGTGTAAAGATGGTGTTTAACAGATTCAGACCTTCTCCAAACTCCAGCACAGACAAAAGAACAAAAAAATTGTTCTCCAAGATGGCATTCAGCAAACACTGTCTGGTGAATGAATTACGACTAATGTTTACACTTTTTACTTCATTCCCTATGCCTGAAATGCAAGTTATCGCTTTTGATGTAGCTGTCACGATTAGAATAACAAAAGCCAAAATGTTCAGAAGAGACAGAGAGGGGAGGGAGAGGAAATAAACAGTCACAGAGAGGGCAGAGATAAAAAGCAGGGAGAATGGAAATCAAAAGGGAAGATGAGCGACAGATAAGTTGTTTGCAAAGAAAGAAGAATTTGACTGAGAAAATGAGGAGAGACCGACGCGTTGAAGTTTGACGTGACATCAGCCTAGATTAGATTTTCGAGCCTGGAACCATTTCCATAATGAAACCGGTTTCAAATGTACCAGACAGAGTTCTTGTTATTTCATGCCCAGACACTTTCCACAGCAGGATGGGAAACCATTTATAGACTGTGGAAAGCTCCTGTCAAAATGTACATTAATGGTGTGTGTGTGGGGGGGGGGGGGGACTGCTGAAAGCCTTGTGATTTTGTCAAGTCGGCAGAGCGATGTGGGGCTCTATGGGCGACGCCGGTACGATAACCTGTGAGGGTAGAAGGTAATTTTGGTCAGGCCTTCAGTGAAGTGGATGCAAAAAGAGAACGAGTCTCAGCAACCCTGAAAAATCAATGTGAGGAGTTTTATTATCAAAGTACCATGAGCAGGTATTAAATTTCACTGTTGGGGGGGGACAATAAACAGCACATTTTCTCCAGAGGACACCTGTTATATGTATATATGCAATTTAAATAAAATAAAAGGGGGTCATTCTCTAGGCAAATGTAAAAAAAAATAACCATAAAGCTGGGTTCACACTGTAACGTTTGGACCGACTTTTACTGACGTTTTGAAAAATCAGAGAAATCAATCCAAATGCTGGTGAAATTACGTTTGTGAGCACACACCAACTTTTACAAACTTTTATGAACTTTTGCTAGTATTTCCCAGCGTTGCATTCAGCATTGTTAAACTTTTGCCAACTTAGGCTAGCGTATATGTAGCAGTTGCCAACTTAGGTTAACTTAAGCAAACAAACACTCAGCGCAGGTCAGCTGATATCAGCGTCAGGCGACGCTGATATAAAGATCAGCGTTTGTGGAGGCTTCCTGCCATCCTGGACCTGCTTTTCTGGGTGGATTCACACTACAACGTTTGGACCAACTTTTACTGACGTTTTGGTAAACATCTGGCTCTGCTGGCAAAAATAGATAAAAGTTAATGATAGTTGGTGTTTGTTGGCAAACACTGGCAAAAGTTGTATTCGTTGAGAATTTTCAGCATGCTGAAAGATGCTGGGATAGGCTCCAGCCCCCCCACGACCCGAAAAGGATTATAGAGAGTTCGCCTAAGTCAGCCTAAGTTAACCTCTTTTGGCAAACGTTGACTGAAATGCTGGTGAAAACAGATGTTTTTAGATCAAAACTCAGTTCAGACATGCAGGAACGAAAAAGAAATAGAGAGAAGGGGGAGTTTAAAAAAAAAATATATATATACAGTATGTAAGAGGACAATGTGCTGTATTTGTTTGGTGATAATATGGCGTGTATGACATGTTTTTTTTTTAATTATTTTTGAATCTATGGGATATATACACTGGTGTGAAAAAGTGTTTGCCCCCTTCCTGATTTCTCATTTTTTTGTATGTTTGTCACACTTAAATGTTTCAGATCTTCAAACAAATTTAAATATTAGACAAAGATAACACAAGTAAACACAACATGCAGTTTTTAAATGAAGGTGTTTATTATTAAGGGGAAAAAAATCCAAACCTACATGTCCCTGTGTGAAAAAGTGATTGCCCCCTAAACCTAATAACTGGTTGGGCCACCCTTAGCAGCAACAACTGCAATCAAGCATTTGTGATAACTGGCAATGAGTCTTTTACAGAGCTGTGGAGGAATTTTGGCCCACTCATCTTTGCAGAATTGTTGTAATTTAGCCACACTGGAAGGTTTTCAAGCATGAACCGCCTTTTTAAGGTCATGCCACAGCATCTCAATTAGATTCAGGTCAGAACTTTGACCAGGCAACTCCAAAGTCTTCATTTTGTTTTTCTTAAGCCGTTCAGAGGTGGACTTGCTGGTGTGTTTTGGATCATTGTCCTGCTGCAGAACCCAAGTTCGCTTCAGCTTGAGGTCACGAACAGATGGCCAGACATTCTCCTTCAGGATTTTTTTGGTAGACAGCAGAATTCATGCTTCCATTTACCACAGCAAGTCTTCCAGGTCCTGAAGCAGCAACACAGCCCCAGACCATCACACTAACACCACCATATTTTACTGTTGGTATGATGTTCCTTTTCTGAAATGCTGTTACTTTTACGCCATACGTAATAGGAAACACACCTTCCAAAAAGTTCAACTTTTGTCTTGTCAGTCCACAGAGTATTTTCCCAAAAGTCTTGGATCATCAAGAGTTTTTCTGGCAAAACTGAGATGAGCCTTCATGTTCTTTTTGCACCGGAACTCTGCCATGCAGGCCTTTTTTGCCCAGTCTCTTTCTTATGGTGGAGTCATGAACACTGACCTTAACTGAGGCAAGTGAGGCCTGCAGTTCTTTGGGTGCTGCTGTTTGGTCTTTTGTGACCTCTTGGATGAGTTTTTGCTGCACTCTTGGGGTAATTTTGGTTGGCCAGCCACTCTTGGGAAGGTTCACCACTGTTCCATGCTTTCGCCATTTGTGGATAATGGCTCTCACTGTGGTTTGCTGGAGTCCCAAAGTTTTAGGAATGGCTTTTTAACCTTTTCCAGACTGATAGATCACAATTACTTTGTTTCTCATTTGTTCCTGAATTTCTTTGGAACACAGCATGATGTCTAGCTTTTGAGGATCTTTTGGTCTACTTCACTTTGTCAGGCAGGTCCCATTTAAGTGATTTCTTGATTGAGAACAGGTGTGGCAGTAATAAGGCCTGGATATGGCTAGAGAAATTGATCTCAGCTTTCCAAAGATGTGATAAACCACAGTTAACTTAGGTTTAAATAGGAGGATGGGGCAGGGGGCAATCACTTTTTCACACAGGGCCGTGTAGGTTTGGATTTTTTTTTACCCTTAATAATAAACACCTTCATTTAAAAACTGCATTTTGTGTTTACTTGTGTTATTTTTGTCTAATATTTAAATTTGTTTGATGATCTAAAACATTTAAGTGCAACAAACATACAAAAAAATGAGAACTCATGTATGTATCCTTACAATCTGTGCTTAAAATGCACGTTATTCAATTGTGCAGCATGATATAAAAAAAGTTTATGATAATATCGGGGGAGTCACTTCTCTCTCTCTTCAAGGTCGGTGGGGACCCCTGCCCCCCCCCACCCCAACACAGCACAGTGACTACTTTTCACCCTTTAAAATGGCTGAATGATTGATTAAAAGCTTTAGACATCTGTGAACTACTGAACAAAAATTCAAAATCAATGTCTGATTTTCATAAGTTAATTTTCAGAAAATGTTTATTTATTATTAGTTTTATCAGTGTCAAGTTATTTCAGTGACCGTTCTGGGATTTTCTTTCTTTAAGGTTACCAACAAATTTGTGCACATCTGTAATTGTACTACTCTTGCTGTGAGCACTTATTGTTTTCTGAGTGCCACTTTTGCTATATGCTCATGTCAAAAACAGCTTTTCATTTTTAACAGCGTAATCTGAGCCTCCAAGCGTCATCTCTGCACTACACTGTCCTTGGGTTGAAGTTCTTTGGCCTGTTCCAGAACTGACAATAAGGTACAAAACCTCTTTACCTTACTGCAAAGTCTTTGCCTTGGGCTGCCTGTTCAGCCAGTTAATTGATATGCACTTATACACTTTTACTTTAATCCTTTTACAGAGCTCACACACGGGCCTTTTTGAAGGTTAATGCTGTTGGAAAAGACGTGGGAGATGTTAAGAAATTTCATGCTTTCAAAAAGGTAGGACTGATGTGGTTTTCATTTACAATATAAAAAATTTGTGAGTGCAAGAAAAAAAGTCACAGGAGGAACAAAACACATATTTATGAGAAAAAAGTTTAAGACTTATGAGGTAAAAATTAAAGATTAATGAAGAAAACAAGTTTCAAATTTCCAAGGAAAAACTTCCCAAATATATACTGTATATGGGAGAAAAACTTGGAAATTTATGAACAAAGAGCCACAAATTTAAAAGAAAAAAAAATCATGTGAAGTCTACCCATCTCCGCACGCACGTTTTCAGCCTGGTAAGTGTGCACCTCTACACGCCCACACAAGCAGCCGGGCCAAGTAGCTCTTCCTAACATGCACAACACCATTACTATCATGAGGTAAGGCTACTTTTACTTGAGTACAACTTCTGACTGCTCTACCCACATCTAGAGGCACCCTGACATGATGCTGGTCTGCAGCCTGGTAAGTCTGCACCTCTACACGCAGCCGAGCCGAGTAGCATGCACAACACCATTACTATCACGAGGTAGCACTACTTTTTCTTTAGTACAACTTCTGGCTGCTCCTCCTTTCGTGACACATTCATGAAAACTATTTGAGAAAGTTCTCCACCTTTAAAAATGGCTACTGGAGGGCTTTAAACTGATTTGCCAGTTAAAATTTCAGTTGAACCCTAGCCTAAACCTAATGGATCAAAGTGACAAGATCATGTTTTCAGAGGCAGAGATCCGACATGCATCACATAATAAATGTGTCGGCACGGGCAAAAGCTGCAACACAATACTCTACCACTTACAACAAATGCTGCTTTGTTTACTTGCTGCAGTTTAAGCGCTGAGGTTGGAGCCGCAGACTGATGTGTCTGTCATTTTATCATCCTCCGAGTGTCATTACATCTGCTTTGATTTGTCACTCTATTATCCAGCCACGCAACACTGTTTCGCTATTCTTTGCGCCATCATAAAAGACAGTTTATCATACAGGACAAGTGAATGCAGACATTTGTTTTAGTCACTTTCGCCGTGAAAATGAAGTGTTTTTGACGTGCATAAAAGAAACAAACTGCACACTGACACAAATGATGATAAAGGTCAAAACAATGGTTGTGTTTGACTTTAGCCTTTGCAAATCCCCACAGGCTTTCTCGTCCATACTTGCTAATTGCCATACAACACTGGCTCATTATTTTACTCCCATGTATTATCTGTGATCCACAGGGAGTAAATATACACATATATAGCACAAATAATAAGCATTTCTGGATAAATTTACATTGAGCTATAACTCTGAGGAAAAAAACAGAATAGAATACAATAAGAAGCAGAGTAAGATCATAATTAAAAATAAATAGAAAATAAAATTGTTAAAGGAATAATAATTATACCCATATATAAAATGTAAAGCAAAACTTAATTAAGATCATCTAAAAATATAAAGATACATTTAGAATAGTTAAATAAGTATGTAAACATGAATGATAAAATTAGTTAAAAGCTAAACTAAAAAGGCGGGTCTTGAGCCTCCTTTTAATCAATCAACTTTATTTATGAAGCACTTTAAAAGCAACACTTGCTACACAAAGTGCTGTGCAACAAGAACACACATAATAACATAAAAGAAAGGAGCAGGACACTAACACAAAAACAATATAAAACTAACAGGACAATATAAAGCTCAGCATGAGTAGAATTTTTAAAAATATCAACGCTCTCTGCAGCCCTGAGGTCCTCTGGCAGGCCGTTCCACAGATGTCGGCCGAAAAACTCGAACGACGCCTCACCGTGGGTTTTTGTCCTAACTTTAGGTATCATGAAAAGGCCAGTACCAGAGGACCTCAGGATTTGCAAGGGACGGTATAGTAAAAGCAGATCAACTGAATAAGAAGGACCAAGACCATTAAGAGTTTTACAGACTAATAAAAGAACTTTAAAACTGATTCTGAAACTCACAGGGAGCCAGTGCAGCAATTCTAAAACCAGCATAATATGCTCTCTCTTTCTGGTCTTCGTCAGCACACGGGCTGCTGAATTCTGTAATAGTTGTAAGTTACTGATTGTCTTTTTAGGAAGACTAGAAAGGAGAGCACTGCAATAATCAATATGGCATGAAGAATGCAGAAGCAGGCCACCTGATGAACCAACAGGGAGTGAATGTGACTCAGTGAAACTCCGGGTGTTAATGTGAGACATCTTAAGATAAGATGAACAAAGAGGCTGACACATTGATCTTCCCTTGAGGCTGTTTAATGCAGCGCCGGAAGACAGAAAGGCATCTCAACATCTTACGCTCTCTCGCCACAACCTATATACTCTGAACCTCCTCACCTAAACCAGATGTGCAGCCTAAACTGTGATTACTCTGAAGATCTCTCATGGCCAACACAAACAGTCCACGGGTATCATATTATACTTTCAAATCTGTTTCTCATCGACTATATTATATTACTTATGCTAGAGGTTAAATTTCAGCCTTACTGCTGATATTACATTTTTTTAAATTATATATTTATATATTATATTATTGTTAAATTATTTTGATAGTATGTTTCTGATAACAGATTACTAAGGGCGTTTTCACACCTGAAAGTCCACACTGAGGTTCATATTTTTGTGACATTGTCTACATTTGGTGCAGTTAGGTTTGCTTTCATACTGCTCCTTTTCCAAGCAAATGAAACAAATTCACGTGTCTCTATCTTGTTGTCACGATGACGTGTGTGCTGCTAGCACAGAGTGGTAGTTAGCAAACATGCTACTCAGCCTCTGAGGAAGTTTCTGTAGCTCTGGACACTCTCTGAGTGTTATCAAGGCCCATTTTCCCTCTGATCAGCTGCCTAAACTTCTTGTGTTTCGTCCAAAAGTCTGAACCTTTCTGAAAATTGCTTTCACGCTCTCAATGAGCAGGATTAGGGTTGAGTTTGATAAGGACTGAGACCACCTTTTTTTGCCGGACCAAATTTCGGCTCTTTGTTCCAGACGGTGGTTCTGGGGAGGTTTCACACCTAAAAGTTTGGGTGGAATCAAACTGAAGAGTCCAGGGGGCTCATGTACAAAGACTTGTGTGGATTTCCTACTGAAAGATGACGTACGTTTAAATCAAGAAAATGCCATAAGCAAAAAAAATCCAGATGTATGACACAGTGCGTACAAAGGAATCCAAGAACATTTTCTTTTTACATTCCAATCTACTTAAAACTGAACACATGTGATGAAATACCGGACTCCTCCCTTGACATGGCTCCATTTGAATATGCAACTACATGCAAATAGATATATACAAGTCCTGCACATTTGATTTTCCTGTATCCACGATCAAAAATCATGGATTTAATGGAATTTCATGGACTGCGAGTTGGAGGCGCTCCTGAATGAGGTAGAGGCACGTAAAACCATTTTTGTTTGGCATGCTGTCCTCCTGCATTTGCGCCGGATACAGGTAATTCTATAGCCTGATCACAACCCTATGAGATTAGTTTACTGTTTTCCTTTATTCAGACAGGGATGAGAAGGAGATGTTTATTTAACCCTGACATGTTTCCACTGATGTCTGCAGTCGTCCTCAGAAGCATCAGCTGATTGCTGTGATTTGTGACCAGCCGGGTGGATCAGCTCAACAGTAATGAAAACAGTAATGAAAAAGAAGACAATATGAACATATTTAGTGGGTAGCCACGGTCACCTGTCAGTTGAAAGCAGATCATATTAGACTCGACAAGTACATATTTTATGTCCAAAATGCAAATCTCATCCTTTATAGTTATATAACACTTACATGGATTACACACACTACTAAATGAATGAAGTGCACCGGGGAAAGGGTGAGACTGTTGCATTTCAAACTTTATGGATGTGTTTATTGACATAACTACTGTACACACAGAGGCAACTGGGAGCTTGGTAGAATGCTGTGAAATGGTAGTTTAATCAACAAAAAAAGAAAGTCACTTATTCGAACCACTGACTTGTAATGAAGCCTTGAAGACAGGGTGATATTTGGGGGCGCGCAGGCGCATTGAGCATGAGGTGAGTTATTTAGGACAATTACATGAATTTACTCACCAAGAAGCCACCCATCCCCACAGTGCCAGCTTGTAGTTTGTTCCCAACAATGCTGGTCATTAGAATCCTTAGGAAAACTGGCTCTTGCTGCAAATTGCGCTTTTATGTCAGCCTGTTCAACTGCATTGTATGGGAATATGATGTACCTGGGTGACAGCCGGATAATGCCATCCCACACAGCTAGCATAGCTCGGCTCAGGGTTGACTGGAAAATTCCTGATCGGTCTGCCAGCTCCCTCTGGAATGCCCCTGTTGCCAGGAACACCAGCATTGTCAGCACCTGCACTGGGACAGGCAGCGCACGGCTTCTCGCCGTCTCGCGCTCCAAGAGCAGCCGTCGCTCTGAGCACAGTTCCACAAGGACTGCCCGTGGAAGCCTAAACCGGCTGACAAGCCAGTCATCATCCTGAGCCAGGAAATCTTCTGTCTCTAAATACCCTTTCTCTTCTTACTGCACGATTTGCAATATCCTCCAATAATGCTAACGCTATTGTTGTTAGAGGCATTTTCTGCACTTCTTTGTGCTTGCTTTTATATCCACTTATCTAATTGTGCACACTTGAATGTTTGTTCATCATGTGTCTCTGGTGTGTGCAATGATTTTCACGTCATTCAGTCTCCCAACATCACTTCTAAGTGCCGCCAACGGACCAATAACAGTAGAAAGGTACGTATGCCAGCCATGAAGCTGGCGTGGGGCTGTGCATATTTCCACGGTCATTTCATTCTTTTTTTTTCCACAATATCTTTATTGAACTTTTTTTTTAAACAAACATGATACAAACAATCAAACACTAACACTAAAGTACTACAAAAAAAATGCACTAAAAATACCGACAACCACCAACAAAATCAAATCTTCAACAATGCTCCTCTGTTTAGTCTAGACAATCCAATACATAAGTATACATATTATGTTCACCAGTTTGGAATTTACAAGGTCCACACACATCATTCACCTTCTTCTTCAAGAGTTATGTTTAAATTTTTTACATAATCAATAAAAGGTCTCCATATATTCTCAAACACAATTTCCTTTGATTTCAGTATATATGTTATTCTTTCTAATGGAAGGTTTGTTAACATTTGTCTTAACCACTGAGTCACATCTGGTCTATGAGTCTTTTTCCATAATAGTACAATACATTTTTTGGCATTAAGCAAACTGAGGTCTATGAATGTTCTTTCACTTTTATTAAAATTATGCTTTTCTGGGTACAGACCCAACAAAAACAGTTTAGGATTCAATATGATTTGTTTTGAGATTATTTTTTCAATTGTTACCCTCACCTCTTCCCAAAACATTCTTATTAATCTACATTCCCATAAACAATGAAATAGGGTTCCTTTACTTTCCATGCATTTTGTGCATGTATCTGGTATATTTTTGTTATATCTATTTAACTCCTCCAGTGTAACATACATCCGCATTAACCATTTGAAATGTATCAATTTAAGGCGTACATTTATTGATTTGGTTTGAGCTTCTGTACAAGCCAATTCCCATTGTTCCTCTGAAATTTCAGTTTGCAGATCTTCTTTCCAGTAGTTTAATCTTTTCAGTGAATTTTCACTTGAAGATAGTGTCAATGAGTTATAAAACTCTGAAATAATACCCTTTCTTTTACTATCTTTCATCATCATTTTTTCCAAGGATGAATAAATAGGTCGAGTGAGAGCTTTATTTTGATTTGATCGAATAAAGTTTCTAAGTTGAAGATATTTAAAAAAATGTGTTCTATTGAGATTAAATTTGATCCTCAGCTCTTCAAAAGACATTATGTTATCTGCACATGGCAAATATAAATCCTGAATCTTTTGTATCCCTTTTAAATTCCATACTTTAAATACAGCGTCCGCTCTCCCTGGTTTAAAATATTGATTACCCCATATTGGACTAAATTGTGACAATAACTGTGGTTCTTTTAAATAATTTTTAGCTTCACACCATATTTTGATCATATGCTTTACAAATGGATTTTTAACTTGTTTTTGTAATTTTTTTGCCGAATCTGAGTATATGAATATGGGAAGAGGTAAAGGTAAATTGTATGATTCCATTTCAGTCCAGTGAGGGAGATCATTTGATGAAAAATAATATGTCATAGACCTCAGTTGTGCCGACCAATAATACAACATAAAATTTGGACATTTCAGACCTCCACGATCAAATGGTAAATATAATAAAGACAGACATAATCTAGCCCTCCTGTTGTTCCATATAAATTCCACTAACTTTTTTTTTATTCTTGAGAATAAATCTAAAGGTGGTGATAAGGGAATGTATTGAAATAAATAAAGTATTTTAGGTAAAATATTACTTTTAAGTATATTGATTCTCCCGATCATCGACATTGGTAGTGACATCCATCTCTGAGTTAACTCATTGATATCTGACATTAAGGCTTCATAGTTGACACTGGCGACTGATTCTAGCTTAGGCACAATTTGGATTCCTAAATATTTAAACTGATTTACAACATTGAATTGATTTACCTCAGGGGCTGGGTAATTTCTCTGGGTCTCATTTAGCATTAATATTGAAGATTTAGTTTTATTTATTTTATATCCTGATATTTCCCAAAAATTCTTTATTAAATTCAACAAGGTTGGAATTGATTTTTTTAGATTCGACATAAACAAAATTATGTCATCGGCGTACAGGGAGATTTTATGTTCTGTTGGTCCAACTTTAATTCCATATATTTGTGAATGTAAACGTATCGCTATCGCTAAAGGTTCAATTGCAATAGTAAACAGTAAAGGTGAAAGTGGACAGCCTTGTCAACATCCTCTATTGATTTTTATTGGTTTTGAAATATTGTTATTTGTTAGGATTTCTGCTGTAGCATTATTGTATATTATTTGAACCCATTTTATGAAATTATTTCCAAGTCCAAACCTTTGTAGGACTTCAAAAAGAAAGGGCCATTCAACTATATCAAAGGCCTTTTCGGCGTCCAGTGATAGGAGAGCTGTATCCGGTGCTTCTTTATTAAAATAAATAATATTAAATAGTCTTCTTACATTATGGAAGCCTTGTCTACCCTTTATAAAGCCATTCTGATCTCGATTAATAATATTTGGTAAAATTTCTTGTATTCGTCTTGCTAAAATTTTACAGATTATCTTAAGGTCGGCGTTTAATAGGCTTATTGGTCTCATATTTTCACATTTATTAGAGGGCTTACCTGGTTTTGGCAGCAGTATAATTAAGGCATTATTTATGTATGATGGTAAATTATTATTTTGAAATGCTTCTAAAACCATTTCCAAAAAAGGTTTTATTAATTTATTCTTAAATTTTTTATAAAGGTCAACTGGAAGACCATCTGGTCCTGCACTTTTTCCTGATTTCATATTATCAATGGCTAGCCCAACTTCTTCTTGACTAATTTTAGACTTCAATATCTCCCTGTTTTCATTTGGAATACACGGTATAGATAGTTCGTTCAAAAACCCATTTAGTTTTGTTAAATCAGATTCATTTTTGGTATCATATAATTTTTCATAGTAATCTCTAAAGGCTCTGTTAATTTCTAAAGGATCTATAACTACCTGTCCATTACTTATAATACTGGTAATTGGTGTTTTAATTTCTAATTGTTTAATCTGCCATGCTAATAATTTTCCTGATTTTTCACCTTGTTCATAAAAAGATTGTTTCAATCTTAGAAGACTCGAGGCAGCTCTATTCGCTGATTTTTTGTCGTATTCAGCTCTCAAAATCAGTAATTCATTCTCCAACCTTGGGTCACTTCCTGCATACACTTTTTCCTGAAGACTTTTTATTTTATGTTCCAATTTAGCTCTCTCCTCTCGAGTCTTCTTAGATTTTGATCCTGTATAACTAATAATATGTCCCCTAATAAAAGCTTTGAAAGCCTCCCACTTTACACATGCTGATGTTTGTGTAGTATTGATGTCAAAGAACTCGTCTATCTGTTTTTCTATATACTTGACAAATTCCTCATCCTGAAGCCATTTATGCTGAAATTGCCATCTACCTGATTCCTTTGTCAATTTTTTATCTACATATATTAGACAACAGGGTGCATGATCAGAGATCACGATGTTATCATAAAAGCAGTTTTGAATCTTGGACCTTAATTCTGTGGAAATCAAAAAATAATCAATACGTGAGAATGTCTTGTAGGTACTGGAATAACAAGAATAGGCTTTAACTTGTGGTTTCATTTCTCTCCATATATCTAACAATCTCAATTCTTTCATAAAATGATTAATAGTCATCCTACATCCATTGTGCGTACAATCCAGTTCTATTGATCTATCTATACCTGGATTCAATGTACAATTAAAATCCCCTGCTATTATATGTTGCCCTGTAAGTGATGATAAGATAAGAAATAAATTAGCAAAGAACTTTTGATCATCTATATTGGGACCATATAAGTTCACAAGATTTATATTTTCTAATAGCAAAGAACCTTGAATGATTACATATCTTCCAAATTTGTCTCAATTACATTTTTCACTTGAAAAGGAACTGATTTATGTATGAGAGTCATAACTCCCCTGGCCCGGGATGAGAATGATGAAGTGAAGACACTTCCTTGCCATCTACTCCTAATTCTTTTTATATCCTCCTCTATTAAATGAGTTTCTTGTAAAAACACAATTTTTGAACCCATGTCTTTTATTTTATTCATAACTTGTTTAAGTTTTTTTAAATTTTGTAGACCTCTGCAATTCCATGAAGTTAAATTAAGATTAACACTTTGGTTTATGATCAATAGAGAGTTTGGGATTACCTTGCAGTGTAAACATGCTCATACAGAGAAGCAAAAACATGAGTGGTTGAACATTCATCCTGCAAACTACACACAAACAAATTTCCCCTTCCCACACTTGTGGCAAACCCCCCAAAATCAAAAGAAAAATTCCGTCTCCCGATATAGCCATCGACCGTTCCACACCCACGGGGAACAGCCTAAGCCACTCCTTCTTCATCCTCCCAATCACCCTAACTCTACTGCTTTTAATGACGTAACATTAACTCTCCTCTGTAGTTTTCCAACTTAACTCCAAAATTTTTAACAACTTTGTACATCATAGTTTTTTTTTGTTTTGTTTTTGTTTTTTTTTAATATATAATACAATCTATATTTTGTAAACTTACTATTTACTTCAAGTCAGTCAGATGCCTGTGCAAATGCTTAATTATTCTACCTTATATTTTGTTCATGCTTAGCTCCCACCAGTCTCTTCTTCTTCTTTGATCTTCTTGATGAACTCCTGCGCCTCCTCTGGGGTCTTGAAGATGTGGGTTCTGCCCTCATACGTGGTCAGCAGTCTCGCAGGATAGATTACACCATGACGAATCCCAAGGTTGCGCAGCTCCTTACGTATGGGATCAAACTGCTTCCTCAATTGTTGGATTCCTGTGGCCAAATCTGGGTAGAACCGCACCTGCTGGTCCTGGTGTTTAATCTCTCCTTTAGCTCGTGCAGCGTTGAAGATCTTCATCCTGTCTCTGTTGCTAAGAAACTTCATAATTAAGGTCCTCGGCGGTCCCTTATCTCTCCGTGGGCCAATACGATGTGCATTTTCCAGAACCACTGCTGATTGCAACTCCTCGATGCCCAGCACCTCCGGAATCCACTTTTCCAGAAAGGAACATACGTCCCAACCTTCTGATTCCTCTGGAAGACCCACCAGCCTCAAGTTATTCTGTCTCGACCGAGATTCCAAATCCAAAATATTATCTTCCAGACATTTATTTTTTTTTTTCCAAAGTGCGCACCTTTAATTGAAGACGGGTGACGTCATCTTCAGCACTAGCGAGACGGAGCTCCATCTGCGCCGTTCGTTCTACACAGTCACCCAATTCCTTTCTTATTCCTTCCAACGCTGTCATAATCCCATCAAATCTAGAGGAAAAGTCCGCTCTCATTGAACTCATGGCAGCCATCAGCGCATCTGCGCCGCTCCCCGCAGACATCGCACCGTTGCCAGCCTCCTCCGCCATATATGGAGTTTTATTTGCTGCGTCACAGACCTGAAAGTCCGTTAATTTGGACTGTTTCGGCGGCTCGCTTTTTCCTTTACCTGGTTTTCCAGCCTTAGGCTTCGCCGACATATCCTCGCCCAAACGCTGGGATACGTTCTGTCCCAAATGAGAGAGTTATTTGCCGATTTTTTTTCTCCAGGAGCAGAGCAGAGTGAGACACGTCCGTCTTACGTGGCAGCCATAACCGGAAGTCGTCATTTCATTCTTGATACATCTGAAATTACCCATGGAAAAGGACGTACGCCATGTTTTTGTGCCTAAGTACCCTTTGTACATGAGGCCCCAGAAGTCTAGACAAAAGGGGTCAGCTGTGAAAGCACCTGTAAACACTACTTGTGAAAGTCCTAGAAAAGAAATAGCAAATATATGAGAGAAAAGTTAAAATTTCTGAGAAAAAAGTTGTAAATTTGAGTAATAAGTTGTCACAAATTTTTAACAAAAAGTTGAAAATCTGTAACTATTTTTTTTAAGTCACAATTTTGTAAGGGGGAAAAAAGCAAATTTATCAGAAGAAAAAATACATTTACAAGAAAAATGTCAGAAGTTTATGAGAGAAAAACAAATAGGTGAGAACATAGTCAATTTATGAGAAAACAGTAGTAAATTTATGAGGAAACAAGTGATGGATTAAAGAGAAAAACATCACAAATTGTCAAAAATAAAGTCGTTACTTGATTACCCCACAGCACACATACTTTGGGCCAACATCAGGAAGTTTACATCAGGAATGCATCTCACAGAGGTTGTTTGCACATTAGCAAGACATTTATTCAAGCCACCGTCTAGCCAATGTCTTGCAAATGTACAAACAACCTCTATAAGACGTATTCCCAATGTAAACCTGGTACGTCAAGCCAATGTTGGCACAATGTGCTGTTGGGGTAATTAAGTAACTTTTTTAAGTAGATACTTTCTAGGTGTGTTTGTGTTAATTGCTCAATTGCATTAATTGTGTTTTAATCACCTTTTTAATGGTGTTGTTCAAGTTTTAAACACATTGATCACGTTAAAATGTAATAATTTCCTCTCTCACCCGTATGCCGATTAACTGTCACATTAACTGTGCGATGTGCATTAACGGGATTAACGTGAACACACCAACAACCTTTTGGGTGACTACTCTTAGTTAAACTTGAGTAATATCATGAGGTCACACTGCTTTCATGTGGGTACAGGTTCTGGACAGTATCTGAAGTATGTTGGAGCTCAGAAAGAGCTACGGCCACATCATTTTTCATCCAATGATCTGCTCTGCAGTCTTGTTGATGCTGCACTTATGGGGCTGCACAAATTACAGACAAGGACAGAGAATTTATCGGCTGACTGACGGAAGGCCTTTTCCAGTTGTGGATATTCAGTCTACAACAAAAGATTGCAGAATTCTGGAGTAAAAGATGATCTTCTTCAGTACATAAACTTGAGTACCTGTGCATGTGGAATTGGTTGCAGTGACGGAGTACGGAGGCTATGGTGGAGCGGCTCTAAGTGAAAAAAGGTTAGGAACTGCTGCCCTTGTGGGTAACTCTCTCAGGGACAAGCCAGTGTACCATTAAAGGCAAAATAAGGTGCTTTATTTTGACCAGGGAAATAAAGGTTGAACACAACATGGAGTTAATAGTTTTTAGGTAATAACAATTCCGTGGATTGTAAAGGAGTATTCTGTTAAAGTGGCAGGGGCTATTAGGGGCTGGATAATCAATAACTGTGTGCTAAACAAATCTCTGTAACACTTCTGGAAAAAGGGCAGGGGGGGGGCATTAAGTTCCCTGGCTCTTTCGAGTAATAGTTAGCTTTAATTAAATAATTCTGTAAAGTTATCTGAAATTTTGAAAAATGATTAGAAAAATCATAGTTGGAATTAACATCTTTCTGTGTTTCTACATTTAGCTGCAGTGAATGTTAAAGAGCCCCTGTTATGCTTTTATGTTGTTTTCACTTTGTTTTAGTGCATTCAGTAGGATTTCTGTAACATCATATGGTCCTGGAAAGTCAAACAGGCCAAAGTCCTCCTGCACAGCAGTCCCCCGTTCCCACAGAAGCTTGGACTACAGCTCTGTCTGAAACCCCTCATTTGGACTGGCTGTCCTCTTCTGTGAGGTTATCGCATCATCACTTAACAGGCCCAAAACAGATCTGCCTGCTGGATAGTCTGAGCTACCCTCCACCTTTGGAGGACAAGAGGAAGTTCTTCTCTGTAAATTCTAGTCACCCCACTAGGCATTGTGATCCAAGCTTGTTTATTAATCCACACTTGATAATATATCTTGTACCATTCTAGCTTATTTTTTTTATACCTTGGCTGTGCTGAGTAGATTTGGCAGCTATAGCTGGTCTGAGAGGATTTAAGAATAATTACAATTTAAATATACTGAATAAAAAATTAACCACCATGCATACGAGTGTTGCAAATCTACAAAAAAGTTACAAATTTACAGGAAAAAATTGCATATTTACAAAAAAGTTGCAAATTTATAGGAAAAAAGTTGCACTTTTTGTGAATAATTTGCAAATTTGCAAACCAGAAGTTGCAAATTTGCAGAAAAAAATTGCAAATTTTTGAGAATAAAAAAGTTGCAAATTTACAAGATAAAGTTGCAAATTTACAGGCAAAAAGTTACAAATTTGCAGGAAAAAGTTGCAAATGTCTGAGAAAAAAGTTACAGATTTATGAGGAAAAAAGTTGCAAATTTTTGAGAAAAAAGTTACAGAGTTACAGAAAAAAGTTTGCAGATTTAAAGCTGAAAATTTACAGGAAAAAATATGCAGATTTATGAGAAAAAAGTTGCAATTTTTTTTTTTTTTTTGCAATTCTGTGAATTGGTACTTTCCCCCTCATCTACTCTGCCCCGGATTATCAAGAGGGCTTACTGGGGCGGGAGCCCAGGGGCCCCGGCTTGTTTGGGGCCCCAAAAGAAACACTTTTTTTTTTGCTAATTCTGCCATACCCAACGTTTTAATGGAGGGTTTGTTTTGGCATATCAACTTTTTATTTGTTGAGGTGTACGTCTGTCCCGCCTGCTTAATTTAATTGGTTAAGAGTTGACATTTGACCTGATTAAGGACATGGGCCAGTAGTGAATCCGTGGATGAATGAATGAATGAATGTGTGATAGCAGCATCCAAAACAGAAAAAAATAAGAAAGAAAAACAAGAACATGAGAATGCGGTTTTAAAAAAAGACTCCTAAATTCACAGGATTTTTTAAAGTTGCAATAGTCAGTCGTCCACACCGAGAATACTGATCCAGAAAAGGACCGAAGAGCTGCCAGAATAAAGACGCTGTCACGTACGTGCGCTTTTACGCACGCACAAATGAAAAGAGATGAGCCCACTTGCAAGTGAAGTGTGTGCTTTAATAACAAAGAGTCAATCATACAAAAACGTGTCCAACATAAGTAATCAAATAATAAACAACACAGCAGGTAAACACAGTTCAGTTGAGTCGGGTTGACTATGGGGAAAAAGTTCACGTCACGCCCCAGGGGAAAGCTGGCTGCTGGGGGAAACAAGAAATGTGAGCCGGGAGAAGGAGGACTTACATGAATGGGTTGGAGTGCAGCTGGGCTCTGGAAAAAACAACACCAAATGTAGTCCCGAGAGAGAGTAGTCCAAACACAAAGACATTACTGAACAAAGTGGCTGACTGCGTGCAAGATACATACTTAACGCCATGACAATAAGTAAGGGACCTGATCGAGAACAAATGCACAGTGGACTAATAACCCAGAGTGAATACCAGTGAGTAACTGCAGCAGGTGTATTGATTACAGACTGCTCACTGCAGCAGCAGGGTGACCAGCCAATGGGGTGTGCCTGGAGGAAGAGGGAGAGGCAGAACAGAACACAGGATAAATCTAGACAATAAGTGAACAAAACAAGGAGACAAAATACACAATAGCCTGTGTCTGGGGTCTGGAATGGCATAAGCCCCCAGACACATGAAAGTTTCTCCACCTCAAGGGTGAATTCCAGACACCCCCAGGAAACACCCAAGGCCACCCCCCCCCCCCCCAAAAAAAGGAGAACAGCAAAAAACCACCCAGGGAGGGGGGGGGGGACGGCTGGGTGGGAAAAAATAATCAGCTCCACACACCTGTATCCCGGCAATCCCTAAGCCCCCACAGTCACAGGGCTCCAGGGTTTGGGCAGCTGACCAAAGTCCCAGGCCCAGCAGGTGGCCCGCCAAATAGTGTCAGGCGGCCTGCCAGCACAAATGGGCCCCCTGACCTGGAGACTCAGTCCATTGGGCGGCCGGCCAGCGTTGTTGAGCCACCAGGACCGGAGGGGTGAACGAGGAGACGGTCTTCCCACCAGAGGCGTAAAGGCAGGAAGCTCGACCGGAGAAGGGAAACTCCAACAGCCTATGATGGTGGAGGACAGTGGACCACAGCAGTGCCCGGAAGGGAAGGAAGGGACACCCCGAAGGCCTCAGTGTCCCCAGGCTGGCCGGCGACACCTTCAGTGCCCCCAGCTTGGAACATGGCTGCACCCACAGTGGCTCCAGGCTGGAGCTTAGCGGCACCCGCGGTGGACCCTGGCTGGGCCAACGACGCAGCCTCGGTGGACTCTGGCTGGGCCAAAGCTGCACCCGCTGTGGCTCCAGGCTGGAGCTTAGTAGCACCCACGAGGGTCCCGGACTGGGACATAGCAGCACCCGCAGTGGACACTGACTGGGCCATGGCTGCACCCGCAGTGGGCTCTGGCTGGAGCTCTACAGCACCTGTGGTGGGCTCCGGCTGGAGCTCTGCAGCACCCGTGGTGGCTCCGGCAGGAGCTCTGCAGCACCCACGGTGGACTCCAGCTGGAGCTCTGCAGCACCCACGGTGGGCCCCAGCAGGGCCATTGCTGTACCCACGGAGGCCCCGGGTTGGGACGGAACCCCTGCGTTGATCTCCACCGGAGAAACTGGACCCTTGTCGTCCTCTGGGAGTTGGACCGAATCTGTGGAGATCCCTGACAATGGTGGATCCTCTCTGGTGACCCTAAGAGAAGGCTCAGGAATGACAGGAAAGGAACAGTGGTTAGGGTTGCTGGCAGCGGCGGAGTCGGCGAGGTGAGTGTGGATGCAGCTGAGGGCTGCACCCGACTCTCCTCACCAAGAGCCAGGCAAGGTTGCTCCAACTCTAAAGGGAGAGAGACAAATGAGAGCACTTGCCTGGACTCAAGCTCCACCACCGTTCAGGACTCCGACAATCCCAATGATGGCGTCTTGGGCCCGGCCTCAAGGTGGTCCAGTTCAGGTGCTGAGTCTGCTGCGGCGGCCTCCACAGCAGGCATGATGGTGATGACAGTCCTTGTGCCCCCAGATGAATCCCCCCACACCGGTGGTTCTTCCAGCATGACGGCTGGGGGTCTGCTCCATGCTGGCTCTGCTGTAGGATTATTCAGAGCCACTGGCTCCTCCACAATCCAGCAGCCTGGTTCTGTCAGGCGCTCGGGAGAGAAGAGAGGAGACACTGAGGGGATAGGTGAGTCTTGAATAATAGCAGCAGGAGGAGAGTACTCAGATGACTGCCTAACCTGAGGCTCTCTTCTGGGATACAGACAAGGTTTATCATTATTTACTGAGATAGAATGAAAACACACTTGCCTGCCCTCTTGGGTCTGAGTGTAGACTGTTGCAGGCGGCAAGCTGTCATCCTCCTCTGTGTCCACGGCCATTCTGCTGGGCCTTGCTCCTTGCTGCTTGAAGGGCGTCACGTGAGCCAGGGCAAGGGTTCTGTTTGTGAGCCAGCAGTGCTTCTCTTTTGACCTCTGTGACTTGCTGCATTTCGTCCCAGTGAGCCTCAAACCAGTCAGCATTATTGCGTTCTTTCTTTCTGAATGCGGTCATGGCTGAGTCGTAGATGGTGTCACGAAGGTGGTTCCATTTGGCGTCCACGTCGCCTGGGATATCGGACTGGAGGGGAGCTTCAAGTTTCCTCTCAAAGTTGTCAGCGAAGGTCTGAGCCTTGATCGGATCAGAAATTCCACAAGTGTTGATGCGAGGGTGACCCTTAGTCTTGGCATGGTGGATCTTCCTTGGCTTCAGTCTGACCTTACTAGCAACAAGGGAATGATCTGTACCACAATCAGCACTGTGATAGCTTCTTGTGTGAAGAACACTGCTGAGGTCTGCTCTTCTGGTGATGACAAGATCTAGCTGGTGCCAGCGATGGGACCGGGAGTGTCTCCAAGACACTTTCCGCAGCTCTTTACACTTGAAGTAGGAGTTTGTAATGTGGAGGCCGTGATGACAACAGAATTCCAACAGCCTCTGTCCACTCTCGTTCATCCTGCATATGCCAAAGTGGCCAAGATGGGATGGCCATACTTGCCAGTCTGTTCCGACGCGAGTGTTGAAGTCGCCTAGCAAAAATAAGCCTTCAGAGCGGGGGATTCTAGATAGCACTTCCTCTATAGCCTCGTAGAACTGATCTTTCAATTCAATTCAATTCAACTTTATTTATATAGCGCCATTTCACAACAACAGTCATCTCATAGCACTATCAACTGTAGGGGGTGGGACCCCCACAGTTGCAGAAAGACCCCAGCAATCAGGTGATCCCCTGTGAGCAAGCACTTGGTGACGGTGGAGAGGAAAAACTCCCTTTTAACAGGAAGAAACCTCCAGCAGAACCAGGCTCAGGGAGGGGCAGTCATCTGCTGCGACTGGCTGGGGGGTGAGGGGATAGAGAAGAAGAAAAGAACAGACATGTAGAGAGCGAACAGCACGATGGGGACTCAAACTATGGGAGAGAACAAACAAATGTTAATGACCAGCAAAAATATTTCATTGAGAGTGAGGAAAGGAGTGAGGCCCAGTGCATTACTGGAGGTCCCCCGGCTGACTAAACCTATTAGCAGCATAACTAAGGGAGGGTTCAGAAACACATGATCCCTCCCTAATTGTAGGCTACATCAAAAAGGTAGGTTTTAGCCCTATTCTTAAAAACAGAGATCGAGTCTGACTCCCGAATCCAGATTGGCAGCTGATTCCACAGGAGAGGAGCTTGATAACTGAAGGCTCTGCCTCCCATTGTACTTTTGGAGATTCTAGGTATTACAAGTAATCCTGCATTTTGGGAGCGTAGTGCTCTGTTAGGATAATACGGTAGTATCAGATCTTTTAAATAAAAAGGAGCCTGATTGTTTAGAGCTTTGTAAGTAAGAAGAAGGATTTTAAACTTAATTCTAAACTCTATGGGAAGCGAATGAAGGGAGGCCAGAACCGGAGAGATATGATCTCTCTTTCTAGTACCTGTTAAAACTCTTGCTGCAGCATTTTGGATCAGCTGAAGACTTTTTAAAGATGTTTTAGGACAGCCTGATAATAAAGAATTACAATAATCTAATCTCGAGCTAACAAAAGCGTGGATCAGTTTCTCAGCATCACTCTGAGACACGATGCTCCTAATCTTGGCAATATTACGCAAATGATAGAAGGCAGTCTTAGAAACAAATTTAATATGTGAATTGAAGGACAAATCCTGATCAAAAATAACTCCAAGGTTCCTCACAGAGCTATTAAGAGAAAGAGTAACTGCATCCAAACTGAAAGTTTGATTTGGAAAGGAGTTTCTAAGGTTTTTTGGACCAACAAGAATGGCTTCAGTCTTATCTGAATTTAATTAAGACAGGCTTCTAACTTGGCTAATTGATTACTATCATCTGGCTTCATTGACAGGTATAATTGTGTGTCATCTGCATAACAATGAAAATGAATACAGTGCTTTCTAATAATGTTGCCTAACGGAAGCATATATAAACTAAAAAGAGTAGTGCCTAGCACAGATCCCTGTGGAACTCCATGACTAAGCTTTGAGTTGAAAGAAAACTCATTATTTACATGAACAAACTGGAACCTATCAGATAAATAAGATCTAAACCACTGCAACAAAGTTCCATTAAGTCCAACATAGTGTTCTAATCTATCAAGTAGAATATTATGATCGATAGTATCAAAAGCTGCACTAAGGTCTAAAAGGACAAGTACAGAAACAAGTCCATTATCAGATGCGATGAGGAAGTCGTTAGTGACCTTTGCTAAGGCTGTTTCAGTACTATGATGGATTCTAAACCCAGATTGAAACTCTTCAAGTAAACCATTTCCCTGCAAGTGGTCAAATAATTGCATAGCAACAACTCTTTCTAAGATTTTTTGAAATGAAAGGGAGATTAATTTAAGATTTAATGTAAAAGTGGTAGTGGGGTAGCACTGTATGTTGATAGAAAATTAAAAAGTAAAAAAGTAGACAGTATGACATCAGCAGTGAATGAAAGTATGGAATGTTTAACAATTGAGATTACGATGGAAAAAAGAAAAAATAGTAAGTTGTATATATAGAGCACCGGGATCTGATATGGAAAAATTTAAAAATGGGATGGAAAAGATGTATGCAAAAATAAGACAAAAAGATACCTTTATTTGTGGTGACTTTAATATAGATTTGATGAAAACAAAACAACACAAACCAACTGAAGATTTCTTAGATACAATGTATAGCTTAACCTTATTTCCAAAGATTACAAAACCTACAAGAATAACGACACACTGTGCTACCCTGATAGACAACATTTTTACCAATGTTATTGAATATAATATGGTGAGTGGTACAATAATAAATGATATTAGTGACCACTTGCCTGTATTTGTTTCTTTAGATGTTAATTATGGGGCTAATGAGAGTAAGAATAATAATAAACTATGTAAAAAGATTATCTATAAAAGAATATGAACAGAAGATAGAATCAGTGATTTAAAAGAAGACTTAATGCTACAGAATTGGGATGTTGTCTATAGAGAGAAAAATGTGGACTTGGCATATGATAAATTTATTGATATATTTAAATTATTATATGATAAAAACTGTCCAATTGAAGAAATTAATAAAAAACACATATACAAAAATTGCCCATGGTTAACCAAAGGGTTACAAAATGCTTGTAAAAAGAAAAATTATCTCTATAAAAATTTTATTAAATTAAGAACTAAAGAATCTGAAAAAAGATATAAAACATATAAAAATAAATTAACTGATATAATACGAACTAGTAAAAAATTATATTATAGGAAAATGTTAAATGAAAATAAAAATAATATAAAAGGAGTCTGGGATATATTAAACAAATTAAGAAAAAATGGAACTAAGAAAATGATATATCCAGAGTATTTTACTGATAATTGTGGTGATATTTATGATAAGAATATGGTAGTAAATAAAATGAATAAATTTTTCGTAAGTGTTGGGCCAGAGTTGGCAGCAAAGATTCCAAATCAAGGAAAAGACACTGTGAGTGAGACTTTAATTGGAAGTAACCCTCGGTCAATTTTCCTTACAGCGGTGGATGAACTAGAGGTAAAATCTGTTGTTGAAAAGTGTAAAAATAAATTATCTACTGACTGTGATGGTATTGATATGGCACTAATAAAAAGAACTGTTGATGGTATATTAAAACCATTCACATACAGTATATTTGTAATTTATCATTTTAAACTGGTTCATTCCCGCAGAAAATGAAAATAGCAAAAGTAATTCCATTATTTAAGCAAGGAAATAAACACCAATACACAAACTACAGACCAGTCTCACTTCTCCCACAATTTTCAAAAATTCTGGAAAAACTTTTTAACAGCAGATTAGAAAACGTTTTAAATAAACAGGATGTGCTGAATCAGAACCAATATGGGTTTAGAGCCAAGAGTACAACATTGTTGGCGATAATGGATGCAACAGAGGAAATAATAAATGCATTAGATCAATGAAAATATGCAATTGGTGTGTTTATAGATTTTAGAAAAGCATTTGATACAAAAAATCATTCAATACTTCTTAATAAATTGCAAATGTATGGTATTAGGGGAATTGCTCTGAAATGGGTTACAAGTTATCTATCTGAGAGACAACAATTTGTGAAAATGGGAGAATATCTGTCTGGGTGTATGGGAATTGCCTGCGGGGTCCCCCAAGGGTCAGTATTGGGCCCCAAATTATTTAACATATATATAAATGATATATTCCAAGTTTCTAAATTATTAAAAATAATATTATTTGCTGATGATACTAATTTATTTTATTCTGGAAATAATTATAATCAACTAATCCACACTATAAATAATGAATTAAATAAGCTAAAAAAAATGGATGGATTGTAATAAACTATCACTAAATATAGAGAAAACTAAGGTAATGATATTTGGTAATTGTAAAAATAAAGAAGATATACACATTCATATAGATAATGTAGTTATTGAAAAAGTTAAGGAGATCAAGTTTTTGGGTGTAGTACTGGATGATAAAATTAGTTGGAAACCACATGTCAGATACATACAAAGTAAAGTTGCAAAAAATATTGCAATTATAAATAAAATTAAGCAGGTCCTAGATTATAAATCACTTCATATTTTGTATTGTTCATTAGTACTTCCATACTTGACTTATTGTATAGAAGTTTGGGGTAACAGTTATAAAAGTAAACTTAATTCATTGTTAATATTACAAAAAAGGGCAGTCCGTGTTATACACAAAGTCGGGTACCTCGAACATACTAATTTATTGTTTTTACATTGGAAGTTATTGAAATTATGGGATCTGGTTCATTATTACACAGCACAATTAATGTTTAAAGTTAGTAAAAACCTCTTGTCACACAATTTACAGAATCTATTCAGGGAGAGAGAAGGGAAATATAATTTACGGGGGAATGCAAAATTTAAAATTCACTTAGTAAGATCTACAAGGAAGAGTTTTTGTGTGTCTGTGTGTGGGGTAAAATTGTGGAATGGGTTGGGGGAGAAACACAGGCAATGTCCCAACATCCATATATTTAAATCAACATATAAAGAAATGATTTTTGAGCAGTATGAGAATGAAGGGCAGTGATGTTACATTGTGTCTTCAGTGAGGGAAGGTTGTTGTGTGTTATGGTGATTGTGAAGGTGATGGTGTTGTTTGTGTTTGCATTGAACATGCCAGAATTGTATGTTTATTGTTGTTGTAATATTGTTGGATATGGACTGTCATTGTTGTGTCATTTTTGTTGTATAAATTGACTATGGGTGTATTATGGTGAATGTGGTTGTGGGATAATGATGATTATGAATAATACTGTAATTTGTTTGGTGTGGAGAAGGGGTGGAACTGTATAAGCATTGGCTTCTTCCCACTCCTTTTGAACATTTTATTTTTGGTTTGTTTTTTTTGTTGTGTTTTGAACTCTCTTTTTTCTTTCTTTAACAATGTTCAAATAAAAATCAATCAATCAGTCAATTAGAGATTAGTCTATAGTTAGCTAAAGCTCCTGGATCTAGCGTTGGCTTTTTGAGTAAGGGTTTAATTACAGCCGTTTTAAAAGCCTGCGGTACATGGCCTAAAGTTAATGAAGAATTGATTATATGAAGAATAAAGCTACCAATAAGTGGGAAGACTTCTTTAAATAACCTGGTAGGAATAGGGTCTAAAAGACAAGTTGAAGGTTTGGATGAGGAAACTATTTTGTCTAACTCACAAAGGTCGATTGGAGTAAACTCATCAAGACAGACATCAATAGAAGGAGTTGTAGTAGTTACAGTATTTAAGTTAACTGTGGGAAGAATCTGATTGATTTTATCTCTGATGGATGAAATTTTATTATTGAAAAAGTTCATAAAGTCCTGACTAGTAAGCTCTAAGGGAATGCTAGGATTGACAGAGTCCTGACTCTTTGTCAACCTGGCTACAGTACTGAAAAGAAACCTGGGATTATTCTTGTTCTCTTCTATTAATGCAGAGTAATAACTCGTTCTAGCTTTTCTAAGAGATTTTTTATAAATTAAAAGATGATTTCTCCAAGCTAAATAGATTTCATCTAAATTAGTGGAGCGCCATTTTCTTTCTAATTGACTAGTCTTCTGTTTTAAGCTACGAGTTTCTGTGTTGAACCAAGGAGTTAGAAATCTCTGATTAGACTTTTTCTTTTTTAAGGGGGCCACCAAGTCTAGAGTCTGATGCAGAGAAGCTGAAACACTATCCACCATGTTATCAATTACAGAAGGAGCAAGCTGTCTATAGCTTATTTCCGTTGTGTTGACACATGGCATAGAGGAAACAATCTGCATAAATTTGGTAACAGCATCATCTGAGAGGCATCTACTGTAATAATATTTTTCTTTAGGAGCCATATAGTCAGAAATAGTAAAATCAAAGGTTAACAGACAATGGTCTGACAGTACAGGGTTATGAGGAGACACTACAAGATTTTCTATTTCTATGCCATATGTCAGAACAAGGTCCAATGTATGGTGGAGGTAATGAGTAGAATTTCCTACTTTCTGAGAAAACCCAATCGAGTCTAATATTGAATTAAATGCCACATTAAGGCAGTCACTATCTACATCCACATGTATATTAAAGTCCCCTACTATAATTACTCTATCAGATTTCAGCACTAAATCAGCTAAGAAATCAGCAAATTCGGATAAAAATTCTGAGTAGGTTGATGGGGGACAATAAACTATGGCAAATAAAATTGGGTTTAACCTAAAATTGCTAAAGTGCCCAATACTGAGGACCAGGCCCTCAAAGGAATTATAACATGTTTTTTGCTTTACATTAACTCTTTGGCTTCTGGAGTGGACGTGAGGGTCTTCTCGCGATTCACTGGAGTTGCTCTCAACAAGGACACAGACAGAAACAACGTGACAGTGTCCAGTCTGACCGGTCCATTACAGAGGACTGCCAGAGAAAGCCATGGGGGGGAGGGGGGTAGAGGGTCTTCCTCTAGAAAAGAGATGGTGAATGAAAAGACGTTCATCATAGCCTCGAGTCAACGTAGTCAGAGGAGTCTTTTTTAAAAAACGGGGGGGGGGGCAGCTGAAAAATGAGAAAATGGCTTCTGATTTGTTTTCTTCTGGTGCACTTGGTAGGAACGCAAGCATGTAGATTTTGCCCTGTGAGAGTATGATGCCAATTGGACTGGAAAAACGAGTCAGGAGGGGGGAGTTAAGAAATTAAACACTCTTTTAAATCCCATTTGGTGACATCTGGTGCCATTCCAGTGCTTTGAATAGTTTCCAGAGTCTAAGTGAAATGAATTAATAATTAATGCTTTTCTTCGTGTGCCTCCTTTGTGCTTATTTGGCTAACGCTGTCAGCTAATGATCCGGCTGGAACCGTTCATTACATTTCAGACTGTGACCCAGCAGCTTCAGTAAGGAGAAAAGAAAGAGAAGGGGGGGGGGTGCTTTCACATGGGGTAATTATGCAAGACTTAATTTTTTTAAATGGTGTATGAAGACAAGCTGGCGGAAAAGGAAACAGAAAAATACATTTGCAAGACTCATAAATATAAAAGAGCCCTCTGTGAACATGTTGTGCAACTTAGACGTTAAGCTGAGAAAAAGCTGTATGAATATGGACTAGAAAGACACATTTATTAAATAGAATAGGCTGGCAAAGGTTCACGCACTCAAGGAGTTTTCTTCAAATCCAGACAAAAATGTTTGAGCGTGGGAACGGAGGAAAGACAGCAGAATCACGGCTAACCTGGCTGAGTTTGGGGCAAAAAATGTTCAGCTTGTTGGTGGTGGACGCGTTGCCTTTTTCCTCACAAAACTGAAACTTTTTCCCAGCAAAATCTTTAATCATTTGCAAAAAAATTCTTGTAAATTTGTGTGGATGTTTTCCTCATTAAACTGATGTTTTTAAAAGACTGGTTCTAGCTTTGGCAGAGATGTCTTTTTCTTTTTTATAAATTTGGCCTATTTTTCTTTCTAAATTTTTGCTGACTAAAATGAAAGATTCTTCATAAATGAGTGGCATTTCCCCAATAAAATTTCAACTTTTTTCATAATTTTTTATATTTTTTGCTTAATCTTCTGCTTTACTCAGAAATGTGGATTTTTTTGTAAATTAGTTACTTTTTCATGTAAAAATGTGACTGTTTGCACATAAATCTGAATTTTCCAATAAAATTGTAGTTTTTTATGATTTTTTTTTAGCAGATCTTGCAGTACTTTTTCTTGCATGTCTCAGGACTTTTTTCTTCCAAAACTGCAACTTTTTCCAAGAGATTTTTTTTTCCAGAAATTTTGTGACTTTTGTTTACTATAAACTTATAGGTATGTTTTCCTCATAAAATTACATCACTGCTCTCTAAATTTGTGAGATTTCCCCCCCTTTTTTGCACACATTTTCAGATTTTTCTCCTGATATTTTTCACCTTTTTTGTTGAAAATGTATTACTTCTTAGAAATTTGTGATGGTTTTTTTCCTCTAAACCTCAGGGAGTGACTGGCTATGTGAAAAAGAGCCACAGCTTTCAGACCCCTGTTCTAGATGAGATATATAAGAATGATTGTAAAGGATGAAGCAGGCAAAACACAAGCAACTGCAGCAAACAACTTTATTTCCTCTATCAAGCAGAACAGACTGACTCAGGCGCCAAAGTGGATTTCTTTTATACACTTTCACTCCCTTCTTTGGCGCCTGGAGTGCACACATTAACACGCACACAGAAGAGCATCACACCATGCAATACTTCCACACCTGGCATCTGAGGTGTGGAGGCGCAACTTCACTTCACATAATACATTCACACCTGGCATTGCCAGGTATGAAGGCGCATCTTAATTTGGTTTTCTAAATCCTGGTGCTCTGGTGCCTACTGTCGCCCCCTCTCCTTTTCTTCTCCTCATTTCCATCTCTCACCTCTTCCCCCCCCCCCCCCATTCCCCAAAGACCCTGGGTGGAGTACGGCCACCCGTTGCGCCACCACATGATAAACAAGACTCAAAAGTGGCTATGACCACTGCACCAGAGGAAGCAAACACAGCAGAGGTTGTGTAAATCACAACCTGGAAAAAAGAGAATTGTTGCCCCGATATCATCAGAAACTCTGTATATCATGTTACATAACTGAACGAAACAACTTTGAACCATCAATTCCAAGAAGAAATGCAAAAAAAATATTTTCTTATAACTTCGCAACTTTTTCCTCATAAATCTGCAACATTTTCCTCAAAAATTTGTGACTTTTTTCTTGCACATTTTCAACTTTTTTCTCACAGATTTGCAGCTTTTTCCCTCAAAAGTTTGACTTTTTTCTCACAAATTTGTGACATTTTTCTTGTAAATTTTCAGCTTTTTTTCTCATATATTTGCAGCTTTTTTCTGAAAAATTTGACCTTCTTCTCATAAATTTTCAACTTTTTCCACAAAAATCTGACTGTTTTAAGCTTTTTTCTAAAACATTTGCAGCTTTTATTCTCAAAAATTTGACTTTTTTCTCATAAATTTTCAACTTTTTTTTCTTATAAATCTGCAACTGTATGGCTGCACGGTGGCGCAGTGGTTTAGCACTGTGGCAGCACAGTTTTACCCTCGGCCGGGGGACCGCGGGGATCATGAGATCGTGGGTTCGATCCCAGCCCACGACCAACAGTGAACTGTGTGGAGTTTGCATGTTCTCCCCGTGTTGCGCGGGTTTACTCCGGGATTTCTCCGGTTTCCTCCCGCACACCAAAAACATGTAGGTTTAGGGCGCTCGCGCACGCAGCGACCAGCAGCCGGTGGCTTGTCACCAGACTGCAAACCAAGTCTACCTACGGGTACAAATAAGTAACAAAAAAAAAAAAAAAAAAAAAACTTTTCCTCAAAAAACATTACCTTTTTTTCTTGTAAATTTTCAACTTTTTTCATAGATTTGCTAACTTTTTCAAAAGTTTGCAACTTTTTCCAGTAAATTTGCAACTTTTTCTTGTAAATTTTCCACTTTTTTCATAAATTTTCCACTTTTCCCTCAAAAATTTGTGACTTTTTTCTTGTAAATTTTCTACTTTTCTCATACATTTTCAGCATTTTGCCTGTAAATTTTCAGCTTTCCTCAAAAATTTGCAAAATTTTTTCTTGTGAATTTTAAAATTTTTTCTCATAGATTTGCAACTTTTTTTTCCAAAAATTTGACTTTTTTCCTCATAAATTTTCATCTCTTTCCTCAAAAGTTTGCAGTGTTTTTCTTATAAATTTGAAACTTTTTTCTCAAAAATCTGCTAATTTTTCTTGTAAAATTTAATCTTTTTTTTTTCTCATAAATTTGAAACTTTTTGCTGTAAATTTTCAAGTTTTTTTTCTCATAAATCTGCAACTTTTTTTCTCCAAAATTTGCAAATTTTATTCTTGTGAATTTTCACCTTTTCTTCTCATAGATTTGCAACTTTTTCTCAAAAATCTAACTTTTTTCTCATAAATTTGTAACTGTTTTCCTGTAAATGTGCAACTTTTTCTCATAAATTTGATACTTTTTGTCAAAAATTTGTGATGTTTTCATTGTTTGCAAGGTCATACCAAAGACCATATAAAACTGGTAGTTTCCACTTTCAAGCTTGGCGCTCAGCATAATAGAATAGGGAAAGAAAAAGTTAATCACCATCGAAGACTGAAGACATGAGCCCCAGGGCACTGGCTGCAAAATGAGATGTCTACACCTCTACGATTAAATGGCCGTGCAGCTAACAGCAGGGCAAAATCGAATGCACATCAACAACCCTCCATCATCTTTATGACTCTTGAAGTGATGACACCAATGCTAAGCATGCCCGTCTTCTCAAATATTGAGGTCAGGATATGTACAAGTAATTACTATGGGGGGAAAACAACTCCAAACACTCATTTTTAGATGATTTTCATGACTCTTTGATCTTAACGCTGTCAAACACAGCGATGAGAGTTAATATGCTCATGCCAGTCACACAGCTGTGAGGACAGAACCAACTGCTGGTTCAATTTCCAGTGTAAAGCCGATAACCAAACAGAGGAAATCTGGCATAAGTAGGTGGGTTGGGGGTTTCCTCAATACCCATTTTAGTTGAAATTCTGAATGATGTTACCACAATGGTGAGCACAGGTGGAGAGCCGTGCTCATGCTTTTAGTTAGATTATTTTCTGTATTTTCCCTCTTTAGTTTATTGGTGTTCATGAACATTATATTATTAGTATCTCTAGGTTTTGTATGATTATTTTCTCCTTGTGAATTATTTGGTTTCAGTTCCGCTTGTGTAAATATTCCATATTCATTATCAGTTATCTTTTGCCATTATTTCTCCTGTGCTCTTATTTTGACAGCATGTTTTGCTTACTTCCTTGTTAGCCCAAGTTTTCGGTTTATCCCAGCTGTCATTAATTTGGTCTTATTATCCTCTCTGCTGTTACCCACACCTGTGCTCATTTGTGTTTGATTCCTTTTGTCCTATTTAAGGGCGACTGCACTGCTATTCTGCCCATTGCCCTTCTCAGTGTTCAGACGGGAGTTCTCTGTCTCACTTCACCATTGTATCCTGACATGCGTTTCACGTATTCTCCGGCATTCCCATATGCCTCTGCCTCCGGGCTACCTTGCCTGGTCAATCCTGTGTTGTAAGTTTAGATTTTTGTTGGACATTGTGTTAGTTATTAAACATTTTTGCAAACTCACAGTTCAGCGTTTGGGTCTTCGTCCAGCCCTGGTGGGCAATTATGACAGAAGGGCACTGCCAGTGTGGACCCAGCAGACTGTGAGTTTGCTCTTTTGTTTTTTCCCTCCAGTTTGTTTTTGTTAAAGTCTGTTTTGTCCACTGAGATGTCAGCTAACACGGACTACTCAGTTGATGGACTGAACGAGGTGGAGTGCTGGGCTGTCAGAGTGCTAGAGGGTATAAAGTCGGTGGCTCATGCCTCCTGCACTCCCGAAGCAGCCCGGGGATGCCTGGACAGTGCGGCAAAGGTACTGGAAGCATGCCCTAGCCTGTGGAGCCATCCAGAACTCACGAGTCTCCTTGCCTCAGCCACCAATCCTCAATCCATGCTCAGCGAGCTGGGGAAAACCTCTTCTCCATCCGTACCTGCGCCGACGAAGAAGCATCCCCAGGCACGGAAGTCTCAAGCCTCTCACCGTCATCCAGCTGCAGCCCCGCCTTCTCCTCCTAAACAGTGGCACACTCTGTCTGCTGCCACTCCGTCGCTGGAAGAGCCAGCAGTTTGCCGGATTGGGTACTTAGCCTTCGTGCCCCCCAACGGTCCCACTGCTGAGGAGCTGGGGGAGCGCCGGCAGGTTTTATTGGCTGAAACAGAACTGTTATTGGACTACAAGCCATGGCTCCTTCAAAAATATGCACCCCAACTGGATGGAGGTTTGCCGGGTGGGTCGGTGTCTGAGCCGACAATGGAGCATCCCCTGACTCCAGCATCTCATCCACCTCACCTTGAGCCCGTGTAGTTGCCCGCTCGCTAGACGACCTCTGCAGCATCTGGAAGGGAGTCACCTGGTTTTTCAGCAGCAGCAACCACCAATTCCCGGGAATTAAGGCAAGTATCCATTCATTTTCTAACACCTTAAAAATGAATTGTCTTGTCTTATTCCCGGAGGGGGGTCTCAGCAGCAGTTATCCACTTTGGCTGACCCCTCACCACCGGCTGCTGCAATCATTCCCTCATCCTCACCTGCTTCTCCCATGTCCTTCTCTGTTTTCCCTGAATGTGCGCCAGTCGTGGGAGGGAGCCACCAGATGATGGAGGGGCCTGCAGTTCCGGAGAGTCCTATTCCAGTCCCACAGTCACATCCTGGATGGGACAGAAGGGTCCCCTGTCTCGAAGCCTGAGCTGACAAGACAGTGTTCCCTAGTTTCTGCATCGCAGGACCAGATGCCATTGGTGAGATGTTCCCTATCTTCAGCAGCCACATCTGGAGTTCCACCAGCATCAGTCGTCTCATCTGGGGTTCTGCCAGGGTCAGCCGCTATGCTTGGAGTTCCACCAGCGTCAGCCGCCTAGACTGGGGTTCCGCCAGATTGACCCGCCATCACGCCTGCTGCTCGGGTCGCCGCAGCAGAGTCACCAGAATCCTGGACAGCGGTGGAGCTCAAGTCAAGGCAAGTTTTCTTTCCTGTCTCTACTTTATCAGTTTTAGAGAAATCTTGTCTTGCTCGTGGCGGGGAGAACCAGTTGCAGCTGCCATCGGCTTCTGAGTTTTCCTCGCCAGGCTCCAATGCTGCCAGTAACAGTGATCCAGTGTTTATCTCTTCCTCCCTGTCTGAGGTGGCTGCGTCAGGGATGGATTCACAGATGGATGGACTCGAGATGTCCCTGCCTGAATCGCTGGAGTCCTGGACGGTGGTGGAGCTCGAGTTAAGGCAAGTCATCTTTTCTGTCCCCACAATGTCAGTATTAGAGAGATCTTGCTTTGCTCTTGGTGGGAAGAACCAGTTGCAGCAGCCAGCTCCTCCTTAGTTTTTCTTGCCAGGCTCCACTGCCACCGGTGATGTTGACCTTGTGTCTGTATCTGTTCTCTAGTCTGAGTCTTCATCTGGTTCCACTGATGATGTTCGGTCCCCTTCGCCTGGTCTTGCTGAGGGTCATCAGTCCGCTGCGTTGGGTTCCACCAATGGTCATCAGCCTTTACCTGAGGTCACCGAGGGTCCTCCACCTTCGCATGAGGTCATCAAGGGTCCTCTGCCTTTGTCTGAGGTTGCCAAGGGTCCGCCGCCTACGCCTGAGGTCGCTGAGGGTCATCCGTCATTGCCTGAGGTCACAGAGGGTTATCCGAATTTGTCTCAGGTCACCGAGGGTCACCCATCTTCACCTGAGGTCGATGCTGATCTGCTGTCTTCGCCGCCTGGTTTCCTCACTGATCAGCTGTTTTCTTTGTTTGGTTTTCCCACTGATCAGTCATCTCCTTCACTTAGTTTCCTTGCTGGTCAGCTGTTTTCTTCGTCTGGTTCCCTCGCTGGTCAGCCGCCATCGCCGTTGGCCAGTAACTATCGTCGGGGGTCAACTCCCCGCAGCTAACGTTCCATCTGATCCATGCTGCAGTCCCTTTGGTCCATTGGGGGCACGGGTTCCAGCTACCACCTCCAGGAGGGGGCGCATCGTGCCTTGTGGCCCGTTGGCTCAGGGATGTTGAGAGACCACCCAACGGACTACGCTCTTTGCGTCGGTGGTCTAGGAACTCTGGGGGGGCACCCAATTCATTCCACCATGTGATCTGGTGGCTGTGGGACTTCTGTAGACCACCGGAACTGCCTTACTTTTTCACCCTGTGGTGCTAGAGTTCTGTTGTCACCTTATCCGTACTGGTTGTGTGTCATGAGTGTGTGTGTTGTTTTTGTTTTTTGTTTTTTTCAGTCCCTCCTAGCCTGGGTTCCCCCACTGCCCTGCCGGGGTGGGTTATTTTCTTTTCCTATTTGGGGGGGGGGGGGTCTTTTTGTTTTCTTTTTAGTTGTTACCTTGGGGTATCTGGATTCCACCCCTTGAGGGAGGGGCTCTGTCACAATGCTGAGCACAGGTGGAGAGCCGTGTTCATGCTTTTAGTTAGTTTGATTATTCTCTGTATTTTCGCCTCTTTAGTTTAGTATTTATTCTGGTTGGTTATGGTTGTGTCATGTTATTTGAGCTTGCCTTTTGTCTTTGTTCATGGGAATTTCTGTTGTTAGTTTAGTCACTGCTATTTTGTCTTTTATATTTTTTGTGTCTGTGACCAGCTTGATTTTGTATTGTTGTCTGCCTTTTTTGACATGAGTCTACCCTCGTCTTCACCCTCACTTCTCTTCTCATTTATTGGTGTTCTTGAAAATTATATTATTACTATCTCTAGGTTTTGTATAATTATTTTCTCCTTGTGAATTGTTTGGTTTCAGTTCCACTCGTGTAAATATTCCATATTCATTATCAGTTATCTTTGGCCATTGTTCCTCCTGTGCTTTTATTTTGACAGCATGTTTTGTTTACTTCCTTGTTAGCTCAAGTTTGCGGTTTATCCCAGTCGTCATTAATTTGGTCTTATTACCCTCGCTGCTGTTACCCACACCTGCGCTCATTTGTGTTTGATTCCTTTAGCCCTTTTTAAGGGCAACTGCACCGTTATTCAGTGCAGCGCCCTTCTCAGTGTTCAGATGGGAATTCTCCATCTCACTTCACCATTGCATCCTGACGTGCATTCCACATATTCTCTGGCGTTCCCGTAACCTCTGCCTCTGGGCTACCTTGCTTGGTCAATCCTGCGTTGCAAGTTTATGTTTATGTTTTTGTTGGACTTTGTGTTAGTTATTAACCCCTTGAACTCTGTGAATTCCTTGGGCGGTCACGTCTCTGCATCTTAGTGCGTCTCAGTGCGCACTGAAAAAAAAAAAAAAGCTGTATTTCCGGTCTTCCAGTACAGACACAGCCTTGTTACAACCTGAGAAAAAAGCTGTGTAATATATTCATTTTCTGTGGTATTTTTACAAAATTTTGACCTGAGCTTGAAAAAACTTGGTTCTGCATTTCTGTTGTGTTTTCCAGCCAGTATCTGACAGCTGTATGTTATTTGCAAGCATTTGTATCTAAAAAAACACCCAGGCAAACTTTCTTGTTACTCAGTGGCAGGAGCACTTACAGAGATTATGACTGTTTTGCCAAAAAATTCAGAGTGTTTTCTTTTAAATGAGACTAACCCCATGCAGATGCTGCAAAGGCTTGAAGAACAGCTTTTGATTTACTTTGGGCATGTTATTTTTAGGTGTTTTTAGGGAAGTTGAACAGAGTTCAACAGGTTAAATGTTTTTGCAAACTCACAGTTCAGCATTTGGGTCTTCGTCCAGCCTTGGTGGATGATTATGACAGATGTGTTTCCAGTGTGAGGACAACCGACTGAGGAAATCAGCATCATTTACTGGCAAAAAGGACCTGTAAATGAGGTCCTTTTAGTTAGTTTGATTATTCTCTGTATTTTCCCTCTTTAGTATTTATTCTGATTGGTTTATTGGGCACACCCGCACCTCGCCCAGGTGTGCCCAATTGGTGGTGCCAGAAATGCTAAGATAAGATAAGATAAGCCTTTATTAGTCCCACAATGGGGAAATTCCAGGATTGCAACAGCACAGGGATAGCAACACTCAGAGCAACAATCAGAAGGCAAGAAAAAACAAGAGCAGCGAATATACATACACTACCGTTCAAAAGTTTGGGGTCACTTAGAAATTTCCTTATTTTTGAAAGAAAAGCACTTTTTTTCAATGAAGATAACTTTAAACTAATCAGAAATACACTCTATACATTGCTAATGTGGTAAATGACTATTCTAGCTGCAAATGTCTGGTTTTTGGTGCAATATCTACATATGTGTATAGAGGCCCATTTCCAGCAACTATCACTCCAGTGTTCTAATGGTACAATGTGTTTGCTCATTGTGTCAGAAGGCTAATGGATGATTAGAAAACCCTTGTGCAATCATGTTAGGTCTGCAATGCTGTAATTGCTGCAAATGGAAGATTCTTTGACAAAAGCAAAGTTTGAAGGAAAACATTATTATTTCAAATACAAATCATTATTTCTAACCTTGTCAATGTCTTCACTATATTTTCTATTCATTTTACAACTCATGGTGGTAAATAAGTGTGACTTTTCATGGAGAACACAAAATAATTGTCTGGGTGACCCCAAACTTTTGAACGGTAGTGTATGTACATATAAATATAAATATATAGACACACAGTGCGGAGCATTGTAGCTAGATGGAATAAATATAAGAATATGTAAACACAGTGCGGGGCATTGTAGCTAGATGGAATAAATATGTAAATATATAAACACACACAGTGCGGAACATTGTAGCTAGATGGAATAAATATATAAATGTATAAACACACACAGTGCGGAGCTTGTGCTTGTACTTAGACGGCCTTTTGCCAGTCAAGCATTGCTGGACCATTGCGCTAGTCTACGGGTGTTAATTGCCATGTGACTGCCTGTGTTCACGAAGGATTGTGTTTTGCTCACTCTTTCCACAGTATAGTTTGGAAAGAGTGAGTGCCAGTAAAGGAAGAGTTTGTTTGTTTGTTTTTTATTGTCCATTCTGTCTCCTGTAATCATAAATGACATTACATCCAGTACTTTTCCCATGAGACAGCGAGGATCCTGACCACTGTAGCAGAACACTGAGACACCAACTGCTGACTCAGCGCTCTCAAAGCAATGCTTATCTGTTTGGTCTGTTGTATTAAAACTCTCTGCTCTGGTTTGAGATGTTGAGTCTTCTCGTGGCCCTCATCTGCGTGGGGGACATGACATTTTCCCTTCTTGGCCAAGATGTACAGTGGTGTGAAAAAGTGTTTGCCCCCTTCTTGATTTCTCATTTTTGTATGTTTGTCACACTTAAATGTTTCAGATCATCAAAAAAAATTAAATATTAGACAAAGATAACACAAGTAAACAAAAAATGCAGTTTTTAAATGAAGGTGTTTATGATTAAGGGGGAAAAAAAAATCCAAACCTACATGGCCCTGTGTGAAAAAGTGATTGCCCCCTAAACCGAATAACTGGTTGGGCCACCCTTAGCAGCAACAACTGCAATCAAGCGTTTGCAATAACTGGCAACGAGTCCTTTACAGCGCTGTAAATTTTGGCCCACTCATCTCTGCAGAATTGTTGTAATTCAGCCACAGTGGAGGGTTTTTGAGCATGAACTGCCTTTTTGAGGTTATGCCACAGCATCTAAATTGGATTCAGATCAGGACTTTGATTAGGCCACTCCAAATGTCATGAACCGAGCCGGTGTTTCCTATAGGCTTGGATCTGACCAGTCTCTGTGGCTCGGGTGTCAGGTGATTTATGTATTGTGTTATCTTTTGAGTTCTTGTGGTGTTTATGTCTTTGTTCATTTTTTTTTCCATACCCGTAGCCACCGCTCTGGCCGGCGGCTGTTAGGAAGCCTCTTTGACCTACTTTCATGTGGACGTTGCCTAACACTCACCGGTCTGACCACGCCCCCTCTCTCTTGACAGCCAGCTGATTCCTCCCCGGTACTTGTCTTTCCCGCGCCTCGCCCAGGTGTGCCCAATTGGTGGTGCCAGAAATGCTTGTACTTAGGCAGCCTTGTGCCAGTCAAGCATTGCTGGACCATTGTGCTAGTCTACGGGTGTTAATTGCCGTGTGACTGCCTGTGTTCATGAAGGATTGTGTTTTGCTCACTGCCTTGGACTATTGGACTGCTCCTGTACCGAGAGGTAATCTGTTTGCGTTTCTCCATGCAGTCAACTGCTACGCTTTGGCTGGTTAGCCCAGGTTTTTATCTTCAGTCAGTTGACCCTCCTTGAGGTCTCCTAGCTTCCCAAGCTAAAGACATTAATTGTATTGTTTGTTTTTGTGGCCACTGTGCACTGTGGTCTGCCTGCAGCACGTTACCGTGTTATGCCCTTAAGTGCACCCTGTTCCCTTTTTGTTTGTCTTTATTTTTGAACTGTCTGCCCTTGTATTCAATAAATGTGTTGTGGTGGACTCCATCCATCCATCCATCCATCTTCTACCGCTTTTCCGGAGGTCCGGGTCGCGGAGGCAGCAGTTCAAGCAGAGAAGCCCAGACTTCCCTCTCCCCAGCCACCTGCTCCAGCTCTCCAGAGAGGATACCAAGGCGTTCCCAGACCAGCTGGGAGACATAGTCTCTCCACCGAGTCCTGGGTCTGCCCCGGGGTCTCCTCCAAGTGGGACGTGCCCGAAACACCTCAAGTGGGAGACGTCCAGGAGGCATCCTAATCAGATGCCCATACCACCTCAACTGACTCCTTTCAATGTGGAAGAGCAGTGGTTCTACTCTGAGCCTCTCCCGGATGACTGAGCTCCTCACCCTATCTCTGAGGGTGAGTCCAGCAATCCTACGGAGAAAGCTCATTTCAGCCGCTTGTATCCGCGATCTTGTTCTTTCGGTCATTACCCAAAGCTCGTGACCATAGGTGAGAGTAGGAACGTAGATTGACTGGTAAATCGACAGCTTTGCTTTAGAACTAAGCTCCCTCTTCACCACAACAGACCGGTACAACGTCTGCATCACTGCAGATGCTGCTCCGATCCATCTGTCAATCTCTCGCTCCATTTTCCCCTCACTCGTGAACAAGACCCCAAGATACTTAAACTCCTCCACTTGGGGCAGGAGCCTGTCCCCAACCCAGAGAGGACAATCCACCTTTTTCTGGCTGAGGACCATGGACTCGGACTTGGAGGTGCTGATTCTCATCCCAGCCGCTTCACACTCAGCGGCAAACCGTCCCAGCAAGAGCTGTAGGTCATTGCTGGATGAAGCCAACAGGACAACAACATCTGCAAACAACAGAGATGAGATCCTGTGGTCACCAAGCATGACACCCTCCATTCCTTGGCTGCGCCTAGAAATCCTGTCCACAAAAATTATGAACAGGATCGGTGACAAAGGGCAGCCCTGGTGGAGTCCCACTCTCACTGGGAATGACTCCGACCGAGTGTTGGCAATACGAACCAAACTCTCACAACGGTCGTACAGAGACCGAATAGCTTGTAACAACAAGCCCGATACCCCATACTCCCGAAGCACCCCCCACCAAAAAACCACGAGGGACGCGGTCAAATGCCTTCTCCAAGTCCACAAAACACATGTAAACTGGTTGGGCAAACTCCCACGAACCCTCAAGAATTCTTGAGAGGGTAAAGAGCTGGTCCGATGTGCCACGGCCAGGACGAAAACCACATTGCTCCTCCTGAATCTGAGGTTCGACCAACGGCCGGACTCTCCTCTCCAGTACCTTGGCATAGACCTTCCCAGGGAGGCTGAGGAGTGTGATCCCTCTAAAGTTGGAGCACACCCGCCGGTCCCCTTTTTTGAAGAGAGGAACCACCACCCCAGTTTGCCATGCCAAAGGCACTGCCCCCGACCTCCACGCAATGTTGCAGAGGCGTGTCAACCGTGACAGCCCAACAACATCCAGGGCCTTGAGGTACTCAGGGCGAATCTCGTCCACCCCCGGGGCCCGGCCACCAAGGAGATTTTTAACCATCTTGGCGACCTCAGCCCCTGTGATAGGCGAGTCATCCCCCTCGTCCCCAAACCCTGCTTCCTCTGTGGAAGGCGTATCAGTGGGATTGAGGAGATCCTCGAAGTATTCCTTCCACCGCCCGACGATATCCCCAGTCAAAGTCAACAGCGTCCCATCCGCACCATACACAGTGTGGACAGGGAGCTGCTTTCCCCTCCTGAGGCGCCGGACAGTTTGCCAGAATCTCTTCGAGGCCGACCGAAAGTCTTGTTCCATGGCCTCACCGAGCTCCTCCCATACCCGGGTTTTTGCTTCAGCAACCACCCGAGCTGCACTCCGCTTGGCCTGCCGGTACACCTCAGCTGCTTCGGGAGTCCCACAAGCCAACCAAGCTTGATAGGACTCCTTCTTCAGCTTAATGGCCCCCCTCACCACTGGTGTCCACCACTTGGTTCGGGGGTTGCCACCACGAGATGCACCAACCACCTTGCGGCCGCAGCTCTGGGCCGCCGCTTCAACAATAGAGGTGGAGAACATGGCCCATTCAAACTCCATGTCTCCAGACTCCCTCAGAATGTGGTTGAAGTTCTTCCGGAGGTGGGAGTTGAAGACCTCCCGGACAGGAGCCTCAGCCAGACGTTCCCAGCACACCCTCACTATACGTTTGGGTCTACCAGGTCTGAATGGCTTCCTCCCCTGCCATCGGATCCAAATCACCACCAGGTGGTGATCAGTTGACAGCGCTACACCTCTCTTTACCCGGGTGTCCAAGATATACGGTCGCAGGTCTGATGAAACGATAACAAAATCGATCATCGACCTGCGACCTAGGGTGTCCTGGTGCCAAGTGCACATATGGACACCCTTATGCTTGAACATGGTGTTCGTTACGGAAAAACTGTGGTTAGCAAAGAAGTCCAGTAACTGAACACCACTCGGGTTCAGATCGGGCAGGCCGTTCCTCCCAATCACCCCCCTCCAGGTTTCACTGTCATTGCCCACGTGCGCATTGAAGTCCCCCAGTAGGACAATGGAGTCTCCAAGCGGAGCACCCTCCAGCACCCCAGTCACAGACTCCAAAAAGGGTGGGTACTCTGAAACATCATTTGGTGCATAGGCACAAATGATGGTCAGGACCCGTTTCCCAACCCGAAGGCGCAGGGAAGCAACCCTTTCGTCCACTGGGGAAAACTCCAATATAGAGGCAGCAAGGTGGGGAGATACAAGAATACCCACCCCCGCTCGTCGCCTCTCGCCCGGGGCAACTCCAGAAAAGGCCAAGCTCCAGCCCCTCTCCAGGAGACTGGTTCCGGAACCGGAGCTGTGTGTTGAGGTAAGGCCAACTATATCTAGCCGGTATCTCTCAACCTCGTACACCAGCTCAGGCTCCTTCCCCACCAGAGAGGTGACAGGTGACATTCCACATACCAAAAGCCAATTTAGAAAGCATGGGATCAGTCCACCAAGGTCTCCGCCTTTGACCGCCACCTAATCCATCCTAATCCTAATCTAATTGTGGTGGACTCCTGCACGTAAATCCATTCTTCCTTCCCCTCCTCTGTGCGCTGCGTAAAAGCGCACGAGGAGGCTCATAACACCAAAGTCGTCCTTTTGTTTTTCTTAAACCGTTCAGAGGTGGACTTGCTGGTTTGTTTTCGATCATTATTCTGTTGCAGAACCCAAGTGCGCTTCAGCTTGAGGTCACAAACAGATGGCTGGACATTCTCCTTCAGGATTTTTTGGTCAGCAGCAGAATTCATGGTTCCATTTGCCACAGCAAGTCTTCCAGGCCCTGAAGCAGCAAAAGAGCTCCAGACAATCACACTACCACCACCATACTTTACTGCTGGTATGATGTTCCTTTTATGAAATGCTGTTACTTTTACACCAGATGTAATGGGACACACACCTTCCAAAAAGTTCAGCTTTTGTCTCGTCAGTCCACAGAGTGTTTTCCCAAAAGTCTTGGGGTTCATCAAGTTGTTTTCTGGCAAAACTGAGACAAGCTTTTATGTTGTTTTTGCTCAGCAGTGGTTTTTCATCTTGGAACTCTGCCATGCAGGCCATTTTTGCTCAATCTCTTTCTTATGGTGGAGTCATGAACACTGACTTTAACTGAGGCAAGTGAGGCTGCAGTTCTTTGGATGTTGTTGTGGGGTCTTTTGTGACCTCTTGGATGAGCCATCGCTGCGCTCTTGGGGTAGTTTTGATCAGCCAGCCACTCCTGGGAAGGTTCACCACTGTTTCATGTTTTCGCCATTTGTGGATAATGGCTCTCACTGTAGTTTGCTTGAGTCCCAAAGCTTTAGAAATGGCTAGGAAAATCGAACTCAGCTTTCCAAAGATGTGATAAATCACAGTTAATTTAGGTTTTAACAGGAGGGCAATCACTTTTTCACACAGGGCCATATAGGTTTGGATTTTTTTTTACCTTTAATAATAAACACTTTCAATTAAAAACTGCATTTTGTGTTTACTTGTGTTATCTTTGTCTAATAGCTAAATTTGTTTGATGATCTGAAACATTTAAGTGTGACAAACATACAAAAAAATGAGAAATCAGGAAGGGGGCAAAAACTTTTTCACACCACTGTAACTAAACGCCCAGAAAAGGAATCTTTAACTCTGCACTTTATTTAGTCACCAGATCAGCAGGGGACATTTATAAATTAAGGTGAAAATCCATGACAGGTGCTTTCACATCTAACCCATTTCATCTGGACTTTTGGACTTTTCACTTTGTTCAGGACCAAAGTTTTAAACCTCTCCCAAACCATAGTCCAGAGCAACAAGCAGAAATTTGATCCAGCAAAAAGATGTGGTCTCAGTGTGGATCAAATTGAACCTTGGTCCGGTTCATTTAGCGTGTGAAAGCTATTTTCAGAAAGGTTTAGACTTTCAGACCAAATCTTCCAGCCCCATTAGACTGGTTCACTGGCTACAGTGGTAGAGCCTTCCCCAGTTTCAACTTAAAGTGGGGTTACCGATGGGTCCAGAGCTGCAGAAAACTCAGCAGCATGTTTGCTAACACAGACATTGTCATGGCAACAAGACACAGGTGTGTTAAGTAAAAATTATTTCACTTTGATGAGTGTGAAACAGAACCTAATCAGACCAAATGTATAATGTAAGAAAAACATGAACCTTTGTCCAGATCTTGATGCAGACTTTCAGCTGTGAAAACGTCCTTCTATCCCCTTTACACGGGGGTGGAGATCGTTGAGAGATCGCTGAGTGACGGCAAAATGGCCAGATTTCCAAACGGCCTTTCACTGATTTCTCAGCAATCATGAAGATCTCTGTGATCTTCAGTGATCTCCACAGTCCTCAAAGTTTTGACTCATTCCAAAACAATCAACGATCTCCAAAGGGGGGTCTCTCAACAAGCACTCAAGGATCTCATCAGTCTTCCAACGATCTCTCAATGACCTCTCAGCAATCTTTCAATGAACTCTACTGATCTTTCATCTAACGCTCAGCAGTCGTTCACTGATCTCTCAGCCATCTCTACTTTCAGCCTGGAAAAATTTGGCATTCATCGAGAGATCACCAAGATCAGTGAGCGCTCCTTGTGCTCTCCTTGACCGCTCAACAAACTCAAGCATCTGCCCGCCTTGCCTGCCTGCACGCAGTGCCTCTTGGTGTTCTGATACATTCAGGAAACCATGAAGTAGTGCAGCCGTAATTCGATTCTACAGCATGTTGTGAATGAAAACGCATCCCAACATGCTAATGAAGAAACACTGACCTACTGTAGAATCAATACATCTAGCTTTTAGGATTTACGTGGCACCGATTGCCCATTTCTCTGGCATTGGAGCTGCGATATTCGCACAGTTTGGCTTGCAAATGGATCCTGTGCTTTTTTTTTTTTTTATCTAAAGTGAACGTGACAACAATCAGTAGCCGCACAGCACGAGAGGCAGAGGCTAACTCATAACATCCTACACAAGATAAATACATCTACAGCACATGCAGCCATATCTGTGGTGGCTTGGCTGTAAGAAATACAATTACATAAGATGAAAACACATGAGAAGCCATTTTTAACACTGTTTCCTATAGTCAGAGTTTTTTTGGGGGGGGAGAGGGGCAGAAAGGTGACTGATGTGTTTCCTAGTGAGACGGCGGGATTTATTATGTTTTCCACCTGTCTGTAGAATACAAATGAAGGCACTGAGAGTGACTCCCTCAGTGAAATGGGATAATAATTCCATTTCCTCATCTGACAAGCTCTTCGCGGCTCTCCCCGCCCACCATCCATACCTATGATTGAAATGGGTTTTGGGGAGGGGGAGGGGGGGCTCCTTCACTGTCTATCCCGTTTTGAACTTCCACCGCTGAACCCGAACAGAAACCCCAAACGGCCGCGTTCAGTCAGTCACAGCAGAAGTCCATTCGCCGCTCCGTCTCTGTCAAGTGAGACAAATATTTACCGAGCCAGGCGCTCGCTGCCACGGGCCGCCAAATTGTTGGGAGTTTTTTGTTGGGGGGGGTAAACAGAAAAGATCAAGTCACTATACACAGTGAGCCCGAGGGTGTCGCTAATGGAACTCACACGGAGGATGAATGATAAACACTTCAGTGGGACGCGGCGTGCTTTTCTGTTGAGTGACAGGCACAACGGGAACCTCTCTGTCACCCCGACGTTCCCGCCGTTTTAAAAATGGCTGAATGAAACATCTTTTTTTTTTTTTAACAGTTTGCTGCTTCTCCACGGTTTGTCTACGAGGTGCCGAAGTGGATGAAAATGGCACCGAATCACCGACGGCAGGGCGTGTCCACGTGGGCCCCACCAAAGGTTGAACTGGGCTGTCTTATGGGTCCCTGTGGGTTCGTCTGTGGGTTCCATGATGGCCCCGACTGTGTTTGCCCACATGGACTTCACCCGTTCACCTATTTTCAACTTGTTTTCTCATCAATTTGCTATTTTCTTGTAAATTTGACTTTTCCCCCTAATTTGATTCATTTTTCTTTGAAAATTTGAAACTTTCTCATGAATTTGTAACGTCACTGAAATCTCACTGCTGGCATGTCTGCTGTCAACCAATCACAGAGCAGCGACGCAGCATGAAGGGTTCACATAAATTTTCCACTTAAAATTTTTTTGACTTTTCTCTTATAAATATGGAAATTTTTTCTTATAAATCTGCAACTTTTCTCATTAATTTATGACTTTTTAAAAAAAATTGCAATTTTTTCATAAATTTACATTTTTTTGTGCAAATTAGCAGTTTTTTCCTATAAATTTTCAACTTTTTTCTCATAAACATGCAACTTTTTCCTCCAAAAAATTGACTTTTTTGCACATAAATTTGCATCTTTATTCTTGCAAAATTGCATTTTTTTCATGTAAATTTGCAGTTCTCCTGCAAATTTTCAACTTTTTTCTCATAAATTTGTAACTTTTTTCCTGTAAATTTTATCTCATTTTTGCATAAATTTGCAATTTTTTTTAACTGTAAATTAGCAACTTTTTTTCCTATGAATCTGCAACTTTCTCAAAAATCTGCACTTTTTTTGTCATAAATGTGTAACTTTTTTCCTGTAAATTTTTATCTCTTTTTTGCATAAATTTGCAATTTTTTTTTCTTCAAAAATCTGGAACTTTTTCTTTTAGTTTGTGACTTTTTTTCCTCAAAGAATTTACATCTTTATTCTCATAAATCTGCATTCTTTAGCTTGTAAATCAACAATTTTTTTTGTGAAAATTTTCTTTTTACTCGTAGATTTGCAGCTTTTTTCCTCAGTTTTTTTTTACTTTTTTCCTGTAAAAATTTTCATTTTTTCTTATAAATTTGAAAAAAAAAATTTTTCTCCCAAGTTTGCAATTTTTCCCGTAAGTTTTCAACTTTTTTTCTTCTAAATCTGCAGTCTTCAAGTGGATGGATTTCATTCTTTGTAATTAATTTGCAATTTGTGACATTTTTATTTTTCAAATTGGCATCTTTCATCATATCTTTTTACCTCTGTACTTGCAAGTTTGTACTTAATCTACATACATTTGCACCCTAAATTAACGAATACCCCCCCCCCCCCACCAAAAAAACCCAAATCACCTGCTGCCTGTAAGGTATCACCTGCTATTTTTCTTTCAAACTCTAGAAAACAGCCTGAATCCAAGTGGACTGACCCGATTAAAGCCCCCCCCCCCCCCCCAGCAGCTTCTAAAGATCTATACCACCCTCACAGAAAGACAGAACTCCATAACATCTCCCACTTTTGAAGGAAAAGTCTGTACACAGTATTTTCTGCTGCCTATTTGTGCTTCAGCGCTTCTCTCGCTGCTGGGAGCTTCAGTCAGTCTGTTTGAAATTTGCACCTTTTTCTGCGCTCTAACCCAGCCGCATCCCGGCAGAAGAACGGGGGGGGGGGGGGGGAATCAAAAGCTTCTGAAATGGTATTCACGGGGAAGAACAATACCGGAGAGACGTTCAGTCCTTAATCCTGTTCCCGGATGGAGCGCGCTCCCAAACACTTCCTACCTGCGAGCCTCTCAGCGAGGGTGAGCAAATAAAACACCGACTATTCTGCTCTTAAACGGAGCCGCTCAGATAAGATTAGCCTGTGTAGCTGTGAATGAAAGATAAGTGATTCCCTGTGGGGGTTTTTTTTTGGGGGGGGGGGACTTCCTGCGGAGTCCCAGCAGGCTGACCCGCAGCAGAAGCTTCCTGGAACGCTGCCAGCTGCCGCTGATCAAAGACGAGCAGTCAATGATTTCCCGCCGTACATGACAGATGATTAGTAGAGGATGAAGAAGCCACCCGGGGACGGCCGTCTGCTCCGGCGGCGTCCTCCTTCCCACACGCGTCTCTGGCTGTAAAGCAGACTACACAAGTGCTACGGGCGCCCGCGGCCTCTAGGGGGCCCCCAAGCTACAAGGTCACCCTCAGCGTTTTTGTGAGAGGAATTAGCATTACCTCCAACTTTTTTCTAAATACATTTCCTTCGATTTTCTTGTAAATTTGTGACTTTTTTCTCTTAAATGTACAACTCGTTTCCCATGAATTTGCTGCTTTTTTCCTCAAAAATTTCTGCCTTTTTTCTTGTAAATTTCCTATTTTCTTGCACATTTTCAATTTTTTTTCTCATGAATTTGTTACTTTTTCCTCTTAAAATTGCAATTAGCTAGAATTTCTTGTAAATTTGAAACTTTTCCTTGTAGATTTGTGACTTTTTCCTCCTAAATGTGTAAATTCGTCTCATATATTTTATTTCCTCAAAAATTTGTAGCTTTTTCTCATAAATTTTTCTACATTATTTTCTCATAAATCTGTCACTTTGCTCGTAAATGTACTACTTTTTTCATAAATTTGCAACTTTTTTCATACATTTGCAACTTTTATTCTCATAAATTTTATCTCATAAATTCGGGACTTCTTTCTCTCTTAAATTTGCAATTCATTTTTTAGAAATTTGTTACTTTTTCTTGTAAATTTGCAATTTTTTATCTTGTAAATTTGTAATGTTTTCTTGTAAAACTGCAACTTTATCCTAAATTAGTAACTTTTATATCATAAATTTGCTACTTTTTTCTTGTAAATTTGCAAATATTTTCTCCTAAATTTAAAAAAAAATCCAAAAAGTTTCTACTTTTTTCTCATAAATTTGCAACTTTGTTCTTGCAAATTTGTGACTTTTTCTTGTAAATTTGCATTTTTTTCTCTTGCAAATTTGCAACTTTTTCTTATAAAATTGTGAATTTTTCTCCTAAATATGTAACTTTCTTCTCACAAATTTGCTACTTTTTCTTGTAAATTTGCAGTTTTCTTCTTTTAAATTCCAAATTTCTTTCTATTTGTTACTTTTTATTATAAATTACATTTTTTCTTGTAAAACTGTATTTTTCCTCCTAATTTTGTAATTTTCATCTCTTAAATTTACTACTTTTTTCCTGTAGTTTTGCAATTTTTACTCTGTAAATTTCCAACTTTTTCACAAATATTAGTTTTTTTAATTATAAATGTGCTTCCTTTTTGTGTAAATTTGTGACTTTATTCATGTAAAATTACAAATTTATTTTCTCAGAAATTAGCATTTTTTATCTTGTAGATTTGTAACTTTTTGTAAAATTGTAACTTTTCTATTAAATTTGAAATATTTTTCTCACAAATTTCACATTTTTTTCTTCTCAATTTGCAATTTTTTTCTCCTAAATATGAAACTTGTTTTCTCTCAAATTTACTACTTTTGTCTCATAAATTTTGCAACTTTTTTCTTGCAAACTTGCTGCTTTTTCTGGTAAATTTGAAACTTTCTGTCTTGTACAGTTGTGACTTTTTTCTCCTAAATTTTAAACTTTTTCTCTTACAAATGGACTACTTTTTTCTTGTAAATTTTCAATTTTTTTCTGGTAAATTTGCTACTTTTTTCTCATGAATGTGCAACTTTTTTCTTGCAAATTTGTGACTTCTTTCATATATTTTCTCATAAATTTTCTTTTTTTTCATAAATTTTATATCATAAATTTGTGACTTTTTTCCTCTTAAATCTGCATTTCTTATAAATTTGTTACTTTTTTCTTTTAAATTTGTGACTTCTTGAAAATTATAAATTTTTCTCTTGTAGATTTGCAACTTTCTCATAAAATTGTCCTTTTTTCTCCTAATTTTGTAACTTTTTTCTCACAAATTTGCTACCTTTTCTTGTAAAATTGTAATTTTATTTTCTCATAAATTTGCGACTTTTCCATCGTAAGTTAGCAATTTTTTCTCTTAAGTTTGTTACTTTTTTCTCATAAATTTGAAACATTTTTATTGTAAATGTGCAACTTTTTATCTTGTAAATTTTAACATTTTTTTTCTAAATGTTTTTAATAAAATTCTAGCTTTTTTCTCATAAATTTGTGTTTATTTACTCGCTGATCCGACTATTTTATTATAACTTTTTATTGAATGGGTAGAGATTTTTCTTTTTTTTTCACATTTAAAGGGGCATACTCTTTCCTGTTCCAAAAGCAGGCGCCTCCAAAGTCAATCTTGGATATTGTCCCCAGAAAGCTAAAAACGTTGCTGCCGATTCACCTCGCACAACAAGTGAGAATCGTTGCACGAGCGTAGCATTAGCCCGCTACGCATGAGGCGTGAAGGTGGGGTGGTGGTGAGGCGTTTCTTCAGGCCGATTCATATCTGGCACGCCTGATTCTGATGACAACATGGCCGCCTGTCTTCAGCATGACGAACAACACGCACACAAACACGCACACACACACAAAAACAACATGGGGACACCTGCTGTGCGGTGAGCTGTTGAGAGCCAGGAGGAAGCGTTTTATCAAGCTGTTAGCAAAAAGAAAAAAAGGAAAGAAAAAAAAAAGCGAGGCCATCAATGGGGCCCGAAAAGAAACAAACAAGTAGAGAAAGTATCTGTTTTCATATCAAACACCTAGCAGCCTGAAAAAAATCAGGAGGATTAAAAAGCTTTTGGAACAAACGATGACAAGTGCAGACCTCTTTTTATTACTCGGGGCGCGTTGGTATCCTTGCACCATTTGCCAAGAGACAAGACAGCAGCAGTTTTTGCCTCCTCCTCCTCTTCCTCCAAGTAAACAGACTTCTGGAGCTCCAAAATTCACAACACAAGACTATTTACTCTGGAAGTTGGCACACTCAATTACGGTCGAGGGCAAGATAAAGCACAATACTTTCATTCCCAAACACATCTGCTAACAGTCGCTGGCATCAATACTTTGCAGCAGAGCGCAGCCGCTTTGATGACATGTAATTTTATCCGGACAGCTGCCCGTTACTGGTTTTTCTCTCTTTCTTTCTTTCTTTCTTTCTCCACAGAACAATTTCAACCAAGTGTCAGAGTCGGCAAAATTGACAAAGGGGGGGATGTCTGCCACTCGCGTTTTCTTCTACGCCGCCGTCCTCCAGTACACAGTAGTACGGTACGCACTGTAATTTGTCAAGGCACGAACAGCTCTTGTAAAACTTTCCCTGACACAGGAGATGGGAATATGAACCGGAGAATGTTCATAAATATGCAGCGGCTGTTCTTAACGCTGGCATCGCCTCTGTTTTCCCATACAGATGTGAGGTCATTTTATATTTCATGAGGCTATATAAAGCAAGATATCCGCGACGGCTTTGAAAAATGTCCTGCGGCACCGATACAGTATCTGACTCAAATCAGCGGGACCCAGCCTTCAGAAGAGGCCGCTGATGATTAATTGATTTACCAGTTAATCAAAGCAGACATCCTGCAATGGGCTTTAATTACATTAATCATATTTCTAAGCACCACACTTGATTAGGTTACTCGCAAGCCAATGCCATAATTTAGTTACTTCCTTGAATTGTTTTCCTGACCTGTCAACTTTCATACACATCAAAGGGTCCTCAAGCATGAAATATGTTTGAGCATTTTATGAAATTTAAAAAAAAAAAAAACTGATGGTGTGCAGGAATTTCTACAGTATATCAATGACAGTGACATTAGAGACTAATTTAGCACACAGACGTACAGTAAATCAAGGGAGGGACAGAGAGGACATGTCCCTCCCAACCAGGAAAAAACAGACAACCGTCTCTCCCAATATGATCGCAAACCTTTCATGTCACCCAACTGAACAAAAGGCATTTTATGCACCAATGCTAAGGACACATTCAAAAAAAGAAGAAATTTTTTTTTTTTTTTTGGGGGGGGGGGGGGGTTGCAACTTTTCTTATAAATTTGTGATTTTTTTTCTCATTAATTTGCAACTTTTTTATGTCAGTTTCTAACTTTTATCATGTAAATTTGCAACTTTTTTCTCATTAATCTGCAAGTTTTTTCTCATCAATTTGCAACTTTTTTTAATTGTTAATTTGCAACTTTTTTCTAATTGATCTGCAACTTTTCATTAATTTGCAACAATTTTGGACAATTTTTTCTGGATAAATTGACAACTTTTTCCTCACTTTTTTCATGTAAATTTGCAACTTTTTTCTCATCGATATGCAACTTTTTCATGTCAATTTGCAACCTTTTCATGCAAATTTGTGTAATGAAGCGGAGCAATGGGGGAGTACCGGGTACACGCTTCACAGTTTTCTAATTATGTTCTGTATTTCTTCTTCTTGGGTTATTGTATATCGAGTATGGTTTGTTGTATGTTTGGTATCTGAGTTGCCCTCTTGTTTATGTTCTTAGTTTCCTGTTAGCTCATCTTAGCGTGGTTATTAGATGTATTTTTGTATTATTGTTTATTTTCCTGTGTTTATATTTGTCTTTTGACTTCCTGTTGTAATCTCAGTATTTATTAGTTTTGTGTTATTAGCCTTCTTCAGTTTGTATCCTCACCCTCTCCTCAGTTCCCTCCTTAAGTGACTTTTTAGTTTGTCTTACTGCTGTCTGATCTGTGCTTAGTTATTATTCTTAGTGTATTCTGGTTCTTGTATTTGTTTCTCGATTTTTATTCGTCACGGTTTGTGCTTTTATTTTGGCAGTCACTCTTGTTTACTTCCTGCTGTCAAACTCTGTTCGTGCTGTCACACCTTTCACTGTTTGACCTGATTATTCCTCGCCCCGTGTACTCACACCTGTTAGGCGTCAGTGTTTAAGGACTGCAGCTCAGTTTATTCCTGGCTGCGTCATTAACCTACCTCTCGTCCCTAGACGGAGTCCCCGTCTAATTTGTATCCTGTATCCTCCGGGTGTTCTCCATTTTCGCCGGCGCTTCCGTGCGCCTCAGCCTCCATGCTGGTATTCCTTAGTATCCTGTTTATCGTTGTGAGTTTTTGTGTTGTTATATTTTATGTGTAATTATTAAATCTGCAAACTCACAGCCTGCATTTATGACAATCTGCAACTTTTTTCTCATTAACTTGCAACTTTTTTTTACTGCTGATTTGCAACCTTTTCATGTAAATTTGCAATGTTTTTCTAATTGATCTGCAACTTTTCATTAATTTGCAACTTTTTTTCATTGGTTTTGTTCCACATTTTATAGGGTTTGAATTCTTCTTCATTACAAAACCTTGCATATTGCCCCCAAAACCTAGTAAGGACCCTGATTACAGTAATACTTATAGTGTCCCCTCAATGTTTACTCTTGAGAAAACATAAAATGCTAAGAGTAGAAGAAAAGACAATATTTAATTAATTTTTAAATAACCTGACAACAAATCACCATAAAAAGGGAGTGGGGGTGATAATCAAACATCTATTAGCTGCAGCAGACATTCCCCACGTTTCCTTTGCTACTGTAACAAATTCCTGAAAAGCATCTGTACAAACAGAGGACGGTGGACTCGGACTGCAATGGTATTCATCTCTAGTTTCAAACCAGTCTGTTCTTTGAAAAATGACACCAAAGGAACACCCAAAAGTATCGAAATATGATGTGTTAAGAAAAAAAATGTCATAATGCAGGTCTGTAATATTACTCTGGGGTGAACACAGCTTCCACAGGCGTTGGTTCTGCTTGCTGCATCTGGGGACTACTGAGTCCAAGAGTTTTCCTCAATGCTCTCTGCTTTTTACGACCCGGCACCTTTGAAATTGCCTCATGTGAGTATCTGTTGGTTGGCATTTGTTATGATCTGCTGCTTTGGAAGGCAGGTGTAGGTGGTAAGATGGACCCAGGGCACAGGCAGGACTTCAGTGCAAATAATTTAACAGAAACACAGCACGGGGGCTAGAATTAACTAGAAACGTACAGCAAAAACTCACGTAGAAAATCACCTTGGCTACACAGGGAGAACAATGGGAGAAAACGGCACACAACGTTGATGACCCAACAATGAACTGGCCGCAAAAGGCAGCATATATAGGGAGGAAACTAATCAGGGGAGCACACCAGGAGCACACATGAGGAAATGGCTATGGGTATGGAAACATGAGGAGCTGGGGACAATAGGGAGACAAATACACACGCAGGCCCACAATACAGACACAAAGGGCAAACAGTGGGTGACACAACAGACTAAGGACCAGGGAAAAACACAGGAGACAATAACTATAATACTAATAGTACACCAAAGGCAATTACTGAAATTAATAAACACAGGAGACAATAACTGCAAATGATAATCAAAAATAATCACAGGGAGAACTAAAATAAACAAAGCGTGGACATGATCCCAAGATCATGCCGAGATTCATAACAGCATTGTTGGGTTAACAGCAGAAGAGATGAAAAACCGTGATACAGGACTGAACCTACTTTACGCTTTTATGTGAGGGGAACTTATCATGAATTTCTCAGTGCAATTATCTTCTAAAACACTGTATAGAACTGAAACTTTTGGGCTGGTGCTAATGTAAACCCTGCGTACAGTAGTTTTTCCATAATCCTGCTAACAAACATACAGACAAACCGTCCTGATTACATTCCCTCCTTGGCTGAGGTAATTACATCAAATAAAAATATAACTCACATCCAGATAAGCATTTTAAGTTATAAGAAAAAAGTTGAACTCTTACAGGAAAAGAGCTGCAAATTTTTAAAAAAAATGTAAATGTACAAAAGAAAAAAAAGTTGCAAGTTTACATGAGAAAAATCATAAACTTCTGAGGGAAAAAACTTGCAAATTTATGAGGAAAAAAGTTGCAAACGTGCCAAAGAAAGTCAATTTCAAGAAAAAAGTTGCAGATTTAACAGAAAAAGTCAGTAATTTATGATGATAAAAAGATGCAAATTAACAAGTGAAAAAAAATCACAAATTCATAAGAAAAAAGTTGCAAGAAAGCAGCAAATTTATGAGAAAAAAGTAGAAAAAATTATGAGGAAAACAGTTCAGTTTTATGACTTTTTTTGTATTTCTGCTTAGAATTGGTAGTTCAAAGTCATTTCAGTTCTGTAGCATGATATAAAAATATTTGGGATGGGGGGATGGCAGCTTAACAAGGGCAATATTTTTGGGGTGACTTTGTTAACAAGGGGGGATGCCATCCCCCTTCATGCCCTCTCAAATCACCTACTAGCTACTCTGGATGTGTTCTACTCACCCTACTGGACATCCTTGTTCCCAGCTGGTTCGTTAATCCACGCTCAATCATATAGTTCACTTCTAAATGTTACTTTAGTTTACTTTGTTAGATTTTGACGATGATGGCCCTGTAATCACACCGGCAGATAGTGCAGCACAGTTAGCTTAGCTTGTGGCTCCCCTTAACATAAGTCACATGCAGTATTAAACATCCAGGATCCCAGCCATTTCGACCAACACTTCCATATATCTTTTTTCTAGACGCTATTTATTTACATTAGCCCAGGTTGTGCCTGAAAACTTGAGCTGGCAAGCTAACATGAGCTTTAATCAGAAGTGATAAAAGAAAGAGGGTGGGGTGAGCTGAGGCTCATTGGCTTTTAAAGAAACATGCACTGAAATGTGACACTGTGAAGAAGGGTGTTTCATCTTGGTGTAAAATGACGCTTTAGTATTTAATCCCTTATATGTTTCTGACCAAAGCATGTCACAGACGTTTCATTAGAGCCTCTTGGAACTGTCAACATGTGGGAAAAAGAGCATATGTCCCCTTTAACAATCATTTATAGGGATCACTTCTGTTGTACTCCCCTCAAAACAGATTTTCCTTAAAAAAAACCAAAACCAAAAAAACATCTCTTCCTCAGTGCCTCGTGTGTCCTCGTGTCCTCATCCTGAATTCCTCCATCTCGCTCTGATGTTACACTCCTTCCACTGCTGTCTTTCTCAGCCGTTATCAAATTCCAAACGTCAGTGCTGGCATACACGACTTCAAAAGGATCCATAGCTCGGGGCTATGGTCTGCTTCCTACACGCTGGGCAATGTTCTTCATTCTGCCAAAGCTCCGGTCATCAATCCACCTACTGCCGGCTCTTCTCCTTCGTGGCTCATCAATCATGAAATGAACTTCTCAGTTTGGTCGAAACACCAGAATCCACTTCCAATTTTGAGCAAGGGCTGAAAAAAATCCCCTTTTCAAAAACTGTGTAGTCCTTGAACTCATTCTCTCCCCCGTGCTCCTCTTCATTTATGACAGCGAAAGGGACAGGATTTTTATTTTAACACTGTAGTTTGTATTCCTACTATGATTGGATAACACTCATTTCCATAACTGGCAGTTACTGAGTTGGTTGTTAAGCGGGAAGCCAAAGGTGTTAGATTCTGAGCTAACAGTGGTACTAGAAAGCTTGCACCAAGCACGCTTTATATTGTTATTTTCTTTAGATTTCAATCCCTGTTTCTATCTGGTTCACTAATCATCAGTTGATAACAGATCTCCAACTGTTCACCTCAATGGGGAGGAGGCGACAGACAGGCCACCTAGTGTTAGCTTAACTGTCAATCCGCCCAGTTTTGAGCCCTATTTTCTATAAATTCTATTCACCCCCCATTGGAATCATTGTTCATCTAAAACTTAACCATATAGTTTGTTCTTGGATGTTATTTTAGCTTACTGCAATATTATCTATAACCACAACCAAAGGTGGCTAGCTGAAGCTAGCAATTTAGCCACTCATTCACAAATACTTCTTTGATTATTGCCCTCCAGGGACCAAACATATCCCATATACTACTGAAACCACACACCCCTGTGATGCACTGTTTCATTCATTCTTAAAGACAAATTTATGTTAGTTGACTCTGTGCTAGCGAGCTAATGTTAGCAATAGTGACATAAAAGAAAGGGTGGAGTTGAATGCAGTCGAGGAATTTAAAAAGACAAGCACTGAAACCAGAAAAGGTGAAAAAAAAAATGTGAGCTGTTAAAATGTGGAAAAAGCACAATGACTCCTTTAAAAATGTAACTTGTCCCCCGTAAAAATCATGGTTTTGCGATGTGTTTTGTGGTGTATGAACAAGCGAGACATTTGGAGTGGAATGCGGCCTGCAGCTGACATCACCACCGATACATATTGGGCAGTCTGCCATCTCACTGCATGTTGTATTAAGATAGTTCAGGGTTACAGCTAGAGTGCAGATATGCTGAGTGTACATGTGCTTACGCTACTTTCTTGTAATAAAGTTCAGTTCGAGCACAGCATCCTCGTCCATCTTCATTCCAGGTTTGTGGACGTAACATTTGGCGACGAGAATTTCGAACCATGGAAGCGTGCTTGAGACCACTACAACCTGTCCTCGAGTCCCCGGGTGAACCAAGCATCCCGTGGCCATGATGGCTGGACGCATCTGAGACCTACGTTGCGGCATTGTTCCTGGGAAAACTGGATAAAGTAAGGAAACAAGCGCTTCTTGTCCACAACCTCAGCATAGAAGGTCAGAGGAGTTTTCACACGCTGGATCCGACAGAGTCATATGTAGATGCTGTTGAACTGCTTGCTAGCTATTTTGCTACACCGGACAATATGATAGCACGACGGATTTGATTCCGTCAACGGCGACAGAGAATTGGTGAGTCCACACAACAATTCGTCGTTGACCTGAAACATTTGGCTAGCATGTGTTGTTTTGGACCGTTGGAAGACAAGATGATTGTGGGACCAGTTAGCTGAGCACACATGTAACCCGAGGCTAAGAGCTAAGATGCTAATGGCACCAAACGACATGATGCTAGCGAGCATGATACAACTAGCGTTCCAGCTTGAGTCAGTGGAGAGGTTAGCAACGGAGCTAAGCCGGCACCAAATATAGAAGCTACCCAGACAGACAACACTAGCTAATGCGGTGATCACAGAGGATTGTGAAGGCATGGCCGAAGAGTACGAGACGACCGCTGTCAACCGAAGGACCACTCCGAGAAGCCCCATCTGTGGTAGCTGTTTGTCCCTGGTGCACCAGGACAGAGCACGTTTTGCCCGGCGAAAGGACAATGTTGTAACAAGTGTGGGCACTTAAACCATTCGCCAGAGTGTGCTGGTCGCCGGCACCATGGAGCCCGCCAAGTAAGCCAAGCCACCTGCCAACAACAACTATTCATGCGCTAAGCCCCAACATCAACGGTTACACATATGGCATGGTTGAATTAGACGGTGTGGCTTTACTGCTACTACTCAACACGGAGGTGGTTAGGTCAATGTTAAACTGGGCCATGGTGAAGAAATTTTTCCCAAACCACAAAATTAAGAAGACCCCAATGGAACTGTACAGTTACAGCGGTTACAGACTTTGTAATGTGGGAAAAGTTGAGCTAACAAGTTTAAGACTGTGTACAACTTCACATTCCAAGTAGCGGCACACGGTGACAACATTATGGGATGTGACCTCTTCTACAGACTGGGCTTCGCTATCCAGGACAGTGCTGGGTTCGAATGGTCCGGGTGTGGAAACTGGGACACAACGGACCTTGACGACGACAACATGGTGTGAGACAAGGTAATTCAAGGTAACACTGACACCAAACCATCCACCCCGCGCACTCAGGAGGAGAGCTGCCCGGGAGGAGGCCAGCAGCTGGACTTGCCTCCGTTCCTCGCTCAGCCGGGGGTACAGGAGAGGGAGCCCATGCACGCAGAAAGCCCCGAGGCACAACAACAACAAAAGGGCGCAGACATCACTCACAACGTGGCACAGCAGAGCACTTCAGATGGGAGAGAAATCAAACCGGACTGCTTCCGCACCCACACTGAACAACAAGCTACAGAGGTTACAACCGAGCTGACGGGTGAAGCGTCCGCTTCAACGAACGACACGGGAGAGACACCGGACACCTTCCGTACCCACAACCAGCCTCAGCCTACAGAATCAATGGCGGTGACGATGGGTGAAGGGTCCACAACAAACACGATAACAACGGAACCGTCACAACATGATGGAGATCCCAAACCGAATGAGCATGCAGCGCTACCAGGATCACAACAACACACAAAACCAAGCAAGGTGCCGCTCCAAGTCATGGACTGGGTTCAGGTTTGCACAGGAGAGAGACCGGGATGGCGACTGACTGGGCCACAGCTGACAAGACAACGGGCACCGCAGAGGATCGTGGCGAAACTGGGCTCAGCGTGCTTTCAGCTGACAGACGGTTTGGTTCGGCATGCAAACCAACTACGGCATGTCCAGGTGGCTGCTCCAGACGACCGGCACACCACCCATATATATTGGACGATCCGCCATCTCACTGCATGTTGTATTGAGATAGTTCAGGGTTACAGCTAGAGTGCAGATGTGCTGAGTGTGCATGTGCTTATGCTACTTTCTTGTAATAAAGTTCAGTTCGAGCACAGCATCCTCGTCCGTCTTCATTCCACGTTTGTGGACATAACATGTTTCCTCAAAGTTTTTCTCCTAAAATGTCACATTTTTCACTTAAAGTCATTATGTTTTCCTTGGAAAGCTGCAAAGTTTTGCTCGTAAGGCTGTAATGTGTTCCTTTTAACATCAGGAAGATTTCTGCATAAAGTTTCTAAAATTATCCTTGTTCGGCTGCATCATTTCCTCCTGTTGTGGCAAAGTTGTGAGTTTTCTCTTTTAAACTTGCAACTTTTCTTTAAAATGTGTTTGCTGTGATTTTTAAAATCCAGAGAGAACAAAAAGCAAGTGAACAAATGTCACGGCCGCTTCTTCCTATTATTTGCTTTTAATAATTTGTGGGGTATGCAGGGGCATTGTGTTCCAAAATGTAAACAGTCAAATATTTTATCTTTTTCCTCCGGCACATTTAACTGTAGCTGCTTCTTATCAAGTTTCCTTTTAACCAAAAAAAAAAAAAAAAAAGAGAAAAGAAAAGTTGTGAACTGCCTGTTTTTGTGAAATGCAGAGTTTACTTTCTGAAGTTTTAACTTAAGAAAATTAAGAATAAAAAAAAGTTGCAAATCTTGCAACTACATCAAGTTACAAGTTTGCAGTTTTCCTCTTAAATGTGCAATGTTTTCCTTTTTAATCTGCAAAATTTCCCCTTTAAAGTTTTCTTTAAAATTTTCTTGTTAATTTATGACTTTTTTCTATAAATACACTTTTTTGTAAAAAAAAAACACCTTGTAATGACTGCCTCTTAGAATCAATTTTTCTTGTACATTTCTTTTTATACATTTGAAACCTTTTTGTAAAGTAGTAATACAGATTTATGACTTTTTCTTAGACAAACCCCAATTCTAATGAAATTGGGATGCTGTGTAAAATGTAAATAAAAACAGAATACAATGATTTGCACATCCTTTTCAACCTATCTTCAACTGAATACAGTACAAAGACAAGATATTTGATGTACAAACTGATAAACTTTGCTTTGTTTTTTTGTTTTTTTGCAAATATTCACTCATTATGAATCTGATGCCTGCAGCATGTTCCAGAAAAGCTGGGACAGGGCCATGTTTACCACTATGTTACATCAACTTCTCCTTTTAACCCTCATAATGTCCTGGGGTCGTTCTGGCTCCAAATTATGTGTTTTGCCATCAAAACGTGTTTTTATTCATCAAATGGTCTGAAAATAATGGGGTTGTTTGGTGCTACGCTCTTCATGATGAAAATAAATTTGAAGTAATTTCATTGAATTATGGGTGTTTTATTAAATATAATAACTTCTGTTGTCCTCTGGGGTCAAAAAGACCCCGCAGCACAAAGTGGTGCAATGAGGCCAATGTTGCCAACTTTTCAGAACTGTGCATGGCGAAACTGGGAGGTGGATGGGAGTGAGCGTGCAAGCGAACAATACACATAATCAGTTGGGTTTTTTTTTTATTTTTTTCCAACACATTCTTTAGCTCAGAATAAGTTTTAGAACATGTCCGGTCTGTTTGCCATGGCGATCAGCCTTGACAGCTCCTATTGTGTAAAATTCTGATGGAAGTCAACATGATATTGGCGATATTTTCCTTATTTTGGAGTGACAGATAAGGTCTGTGGTGTGAGACAGAGGGAAAAAGAGTGAGACTCACTCTCAAAGTGTGAGAGTTGGCAACACTGGCGTTCCAACAGTTGAACCCGTCGCCTCCTCACTGCACGCGCACACACACACACACACACACACACACACACACATGCACATGCACACACGCACATCTGTGATATGTGCAGTCAAGCAATAGTCAAGGCAATAACAACAACGACAAAAAAAAACAGGTCTTTTCTCACAGATGTTGGGGCAAAAACAGGGTATACTTTCATGTAAACAAGGTCTATTGGCCTTAAATTACAAAACAAAGGGAAAAAAATTATGATAATGGGTTGTCCGGAAGTAAGACTAAAGGTGTAGCACAGAATTGATTGTTATTTAAAGCATATAGTATAAATTGTCAATCAAACCAGGCGGGATCATTTTTGACTACAGAGGACAAAATGCGTTAAACAGTCAGGGGGACATTATGAGAGTTAACAACACCCAATAAGTGTTTAGGAACTGAGGACATTAATTGTTGAAGCTTTTTAAGTGGAATTCTTCTCCAGTCTTGCTTGATGTACGACTTCAGCTGCTCAACAGTCTGGGGTCTCCGTTGTCGTATTTTGGGCTTCATAATGCACCACACATTTTCAGTGAGAGACAGGTCTGCACTGCAGGCAGGCCAGTCTAGTGCCCGCATTCATTTACTACGAAGCCATGCTTTTGTAACACATGTAGAATGTGGGTTGGCATTGTTTTGCTGAAATAAGCATGGTTGTCCCTGAAACAGGCACTGCTTGGACGGCAGCATATGTTGCTCCAAAACCTGCGTGCACTGTTAAGCATTAATGGTGCCTTCACAGATGTGCAAGTTACCCATGCCATGGGCACTAACACACCCCCATAACATTACATATGTTGGCTTTTGAACTCTGTGCTGATAACAATCTGGATGATCCTTTTTCTCTTTACCTGGAGGACACGACTTCTGCGATTTCCAAAAACAATTTGAAATGTAGACTCATCAGACCACAGCACACTTTTCCACTTTGTGTCAGTCTATCTCAGATGAGCTCGGGCCCTGAGCAATCGGCGTCATTTCTGGATGTTGGTGATATATGGCTTTGGCTTTGCATGGTAGAGTTAGCCTATATTAACCTGTTCACTAAGGCTGGGAATCATCAATCATTGTCAGAATTGATTCAATTCCAATTCTTTAGGTTCTGAATCGATTCAATTCCGATTTGATTCAATCCCAATTCACTAAGGAAAATGACCATTTTAATAGCTATTTTACTTGCCAGGAAAAAAAAGACACCTAATGCTGCAAATTGTACCAGGAATACTCTAACTTTGTTGATACATAAAGTATCACATAAAGAACTGACCCAAAATCAGTTACAATAATGCACTTTTTATTATTTAACTTATGATTTCACAAAGTGCTAACAAGTGCTTTCTTTAGTGCAAAGGGTGTGTAGTGTCAAGTTAACAACTCAGAGTAAGTGAACAAATTCAGTGCATGGAGCATTAATACACAATCTCACAGTATTTGCCAGCATCTTTAGACATCAAATGTATCAGACATTCAGTGCAACTTGAACATACTTTTTGTAAAGACTAATACCTGAGAAAATGCTACACTTGTGAGGCTAAATTGAGCACATGTGCAAAACAGCCAACGTGCAACTGGCCCATTATTTCCACAACACGAACCATATTTGCAGTATTAAAGCAAATAATATATGTAAACATGCGGAAAGAATGCACATTCGCGTCCAAGGGATCGTGCTAACGAGGGCTAGCAAGTAATCAACCTTGAGATTCTGCCATCACCGGAATAAAATTATCAACACTGGAGAGTAAACTAGTTTGAAAATGAGACCCACTCACCTGCAGGCAGACATATTGGAGCTGAAACGGACTGTCTGTTGTATATACTCATCTCATGTACGCCTGCCATGGACATGCTAATGATGGCTAGCAGGCTAGCAATGTAAACAACCGTCATCCAGGTGTAATTTTGGAGGAGGCTGTGACAAATTTTCAGGTGAGAGCCCCGCCCAATAACATTGTAAACTTAAACATGACGGTTTGAGTTTTGTTGAGCTCTTCGCTACCTTCACAGTTCTTGAATCCAATCCATCAGCTGCGTGCCACCATGGTGATCCACTTTGACCTGCGACTTAACTGTTCTGCCGGCTCAAGGACAACTAGCGTTTTGTGGTTCATAGACGTAAAAGCATTACATTAAAAGATCGATCCACGGATTTTGTATATCGATATCAGCTCAGTCAAACGTGAATCGATTCGAATAGGAGAATCAATCTTTTGAACTCCCACCTACTGTTCACCTGTGGAATGTCCAACTCCACTCTTTTCTTGCCTCTGTCCCAACTTTTTGGGAACGTGCTGCACGCATCAAATTTAAAATGAGTGAACATTTGCAAAAAAAAACAAAGTTTGTCAGTTTGAATAATAAATACCATCTTTGTAGTGTATTTAACTGAACAGGTTGAAAAGGATTTGTATCATTGTATTCTTTTTATTTATGTTCTACACAGTGCCTCAACTTCATTAGAGTTGGGGTTTGTAGATCCACCACTTTTTTTTTTCTTTTCTTGCAGATTTCCATCTTTTTTCTTCTAAATCACATTGCTCCTTGTGTCAGGCTAGACCACCACCCCCTCAAAATGTCTATGCACATCCCTGAGACAGTGGACGATGGTGAAAAAAAAAAAAGAAAAGATGAATGCCACCTCATCCAGTAAAATGCCACCTTGCGCTAAAATATGTTAAATGTAAATGACAACCAGAAAGAGAGCTTTCATCCCCATTTGCACAGTTTGCTGCACCTTGTTCAGAATGAGTGATGACAGCCTCCACTATCTCAATCAATCTGTTAAGTCTGAATGTAAAACATTGTTTTAAATGTGCAACAACAACACAAAAATACTGTTGCTCCAGGATGCTTTACATAAATTTTCTGCCTGTATTAAATGGGGGAAATCTACATTGTGCAGAATTTACTTTAAAGTTATGAAACTGAAACCGCTCTGGAGACGGGTTTTCCCCTAGAACAGCATTTTCATTCTCTTTCATGTGGAACAACCCTCCTCTGGGGTGGAAAATTGAAATTTTAACAGTAGCAAATCACCGCCTACGCCTTCCTCCATTCCCCCGTCTTCCTATAATGTTCTATTGTAGTACAGTAATTTCTAAAAAGTGTGTGTGGGGGGGGGGGTGCAGGGTAGGAACAAAATCAGAAGATGCAGCAAAGAAAACTCCAGCTGACAGGTAACAAAATGTTACCCAAATCCAGTCATCAATACGGAGCTGCTGCAGAGAGTCTGAAGGGTCTATATTCCTGGACAACTTATTTAACTTGACAAATACGAGTGCAATCGTATTGACTCTGATAATCGCACAGAAAGCCCCGGTGCCAGTAAAATATGAAGGGGGTCACATATTGGGACTGACACCTGGGCACAGAAACAGACACTCTCTTCACCTCTAATTTCACAGGGGTGCACGAGAGCGAGCTGTGGAGAGGAGCCGCAGAGAGACAATATCAGAAGCAGATGGGGACAAATTAAATTCTGGCATCAAAGACAAATGGGTTATGGGACGAGGAGAGAGGCCGAAGAGTCTATTATGCTCTTTTTCTACATGTTGCAACAGTTCCCAGAAGTGCCAATGAAATGACTGTGACATGTTATGGTCAAAACAGCTCAGGGTTTAATTACCGCATTAGCATTTTATACACAAGGAAGGAGCTACTGTATGCTCAAATAGTATACTGCTTTCAGTGCTAATGGGCCCCAGTTTTAGCAGTAATGCCATGTTCAAGACTAACATCTTAAAGGTTAGCTTTTAGCTTCAGTTGTCAGACTAAATAGCATACTAAAAATCCATTTGCTGAATGTTAGAGATTAAAAACCCAAATGAGGCCTTATGAGAGAAAGGGGTGTGTGGTTTGAGAGTTCAATAGCTTATGACTGGTTCCTATGGTGTAATAAGCACAGAAACAACCCTGAATGAGTCAGTGCTAACTCTACTATCAGCAGCTAGCCACTGGTGATCAAGGTGTCTGGTTCAGACTACAATAACCTTTAATAAAATAGGTTAGAGTAATAGCTACGAATGAAAAAAAATGGTTAAGGATTGTTCGATGATCCACACATTGGCCCGACACACCAATTTCACATCAGGAATGCATCTTACATCTTACAGGAATACATAGAGGTTGTTTGCTTGTTGGCAATTTGAAGACATTGACCCGATGTATGTTTTCTGTTGGGGTAGTCTATTGGAGATGGATAGAATATACAGAAAACAGACAATAATGGATACTGAATGGCAGTCAAGTAGGGATGCAAGTTTTCAATTAATTAATTGATTCATCTTATCGATTGATTAATGATTAATTGATAAGCAGCAATTGTCCTGAGAATCTTAATATCCCTTGCTACAATATGGTCTTTCTAGCTTTAACATACAAAAAGTTAATTACTGTTTTTGATATAGTGAATAAAATATGAACATCATATGCCTCGATGATTTATTGTACCATTTGCATTTTTTTACTACAGACAATGGCATTTTTTGTAGTTTAATAAATTTTGTACTGTATAGTGTGTACTCTGTGCTGGTACATCTCAGTAAATTACAAATGTCATGATGTTTAAATTATTTTAAAAACTATTACCAGTATAAATTTATCTTTTTTAGTTATATTACAAAAAAAATAACTTTCACACTCTAATTTACTGAGATGCACTAGTAGACAGTTTTAACAGGAAAATAAATTGTGAGCTGCTTCATCTGTTGCATGCTAAACATTATCACAGTACCCCGGCAATCCAGGCAAACCCAGAACGATCTGGGCTCCTCTGTTGTCTGTTGCCTCAGTGGTAACTTGAGTCCGGTCTGCTTTCCCGTCTTGCGGTGCGGGGCAGCGGCAGCAGGGATGGATGGCTTTTTGCGCTCGTGTCATCTTTTTCTTTGCTGCGGTCAGTTTCTCTGCTATGTTAATTTGAAGCAGGTGGACCTTCAAGCTCGTGTGCCATTGGAACTTGTTGTGGTGCTCGAACGTGTTATGTATGGAAATACCTGGGTGATGAATGAGGCAAGATGAAGTTGGCGAACACAGCTTTATTAAAGAACTATGTACAGAGCAGTACACAGCAGGCACCAGCGTGGGCATCCGGGGTAAGAGACCGTAAGATGGTGGCCCTCCCACTACATGCGGTGACGTGACAGGAAGTCCACGTCACCACACTGCACTTCACAATAAAGTGCCATATTTCAATATACCACATTCCACCCCCTTAGAAAGTCCAAAAACCACACAAACAGTTGACACCCCCCCAATTTGGGACCCGAATCACACACTAAAATAATGAAAACTGATGTACTAAATTGGCCTAACACATTCACTCAAAACAACCTAAAATAGGACTGGTGGGTGGACTGCCACACAGCCCGCACGGCATGGTGGATTTTTCTGCCACCAAAATAAACTAAAAAGTCCTTTTATTAAACTAAAAAAAAATATCTGTCATGCTCCCAAACTACACATAACACAAAACTATAAACAAAGTGCTACCGCACAGTCACTTGGGTGGGAAAAATGGAACCGGCATGGAGGGGGGGCCCAGGGCAGCCCCTCAGCAGGCACGCCCCTGGAGGCAGCAGGCCCCCGGAGCGATGGCTGATCTTCTGGACGACAGAGCCCAAATCCCACACCGCCATTACTGACTCCCGTCCAGTCGCGCTACCTGGAGCGTCGTCCTGGACAAGCCACAGCTGGTTGGCATGCCTCATTGAGCTGTCGGACAACCAGAAGCACACCGCTCCCAACTTCGCCACTATCCGCAGACGTGCTTGATGTTTTGCTGGCTGTCGTTTGGCCCATTTTTGCCATGGACTTTCATCACCCCGAACCCAAACCAAGTCCATAACCCGAAGTGGAATTTTACTCGGCCCAATGTGCTGCTCCTGAGCATGCAATAACTCCATGCTCATCGGTCTGGCCATGTCCTCTTCTATAAACGTCACCGTCATAGCTGCAGACCCCACACCCAACTGTGGCCAAGTACTGGAGGCGTCTGGGGTGCCACTCATCAGCATGGGTACTGACACTGAGCGAGAACTGGTCAACTTTAAAATGAGGATGTCCATTAGCTCTTTGTACCGTTTGCTCCCGGTGTCCATCGGGGGCGAGGTGATTTCTCCCGTGGGTTCCCTGGGTAAGACAAACGGCACACCCTGGCGTAGTGATTCAAGCATCGACATCTACTACAACATTTTCCTCTTGCCGGGCATTTCTTGGCTTTATGGTGGTGCGTCACGGACCCACAACCCCTACAACGGGGGTTTCCAGGGTCAGACCTTCGGCTGGCAGCATTGATTTCCCAATAATCTTCGTCCAAGCTATCCTCGCTGTCAGGGTCTGCAACGTTAGCTGAGGCGGCAGCTCCTGTGGTTTCTGTGGCTAGCGCCAGTTTAGCGCCACAGCTAGCTTATCAATGGCTTCCAACAAGAGAGCTAGCTCAACTGCTTCAGCTAACGTCAAATCATTAGGCGCCACTGATAGCCTAGCACGCAGATCAATGTTTCACGTGTGCTCTGCTAGTTGGCCACATACCATCTCGTCTTCAAGCGGCCCAAAACGACACTCACTGGCTAGCTGCTTCAACTCAATGACATACTGATGGATAGGCTCACCTACACGCTGGCGTCTCCGGCGAAAACAAATTCTCCGAACAGTCACGCTGTCTGGGGTGGAGAAACGTTTAACTAGCAGCTCCACGACGTCCTCATACAAGTCCGCTGTGCCGAGCATCCATAGTACCCTCCGGCCTTCAATACCCAGGTTGTGAATGAGAAGGGCCCGCGCTCTCACCTTATCAAGCTTCCCGAGGTCCAGTGCCGTAATATACCTTTGATAGGCCTCCAACCAATGAGGCCATGGAACCAGTGGCTCACCCGGGAGCTTGAGGAAGTGACGGAGTGGTGTAATGCACGCCTCCATATGTTAATCCTCAGTCGCCAAATGTTATGTATGTAAATACCTGGGTGATGAATGAGGCAAGATGAAGTTGGCGAACACAGCTTTATTCAAGATTCAAAGATTCAAAGGCTTTATTATCATGTGCACAGTTAAGAAATGCTACATTTCCTGAGCAATGAAATTCTTTGCTCTCCGAACGAATGCCAAGGTAATAGGTACAGAAACAACAATTCTAATAATGTCATGACACACTAACACAGTAACTCAATTCTAATAATAATGGATGCTAATAACACACACACCAACACACAGTTAGGCAGTTAGGACTCCTGAAGCACATCTTGATACTAAATACTAAAAGTAATGAGTACTAATAACACACACTACGCAGTTTGGACAGTTAAAGCAGTTAAAGCAGTCAGACAAGAGGAATGAAATTGAAAATTCACTGGATGACTAAAGTGACAGTGGTATATTGATATCAGAGATGATGTGAACCTGGGACGCATGAACCTATGTACAGTGTGCAAATGAGCACTGTGCAACCTGATGTGAACCTGCGATGGCATAGACAGTGTGCAAATGAGCATTGTGCAACGAACAGTGTATAATTACAAATTACAAATTAGCACCCGGTGATAATTTCTGTACCGGTAGTACCAGTAGACTGTGCATGATAAGTAGCTGCAGAGATGATAATATGCAGCAGAGATGATATGGACATCAGACGGGTGAAACTGTATCGACTGTACGGTGAGCAGTGTGCAAATTTAGCAGCCGGTGTATGAGTTACTATATGCAAAGCTGTGTTACGGAGTTTTGGGAGTTGTTATCTGCTCAGGAGTCTGATGGCAGTGGGAAAGAAGGAGTTTTTCAGTCTGGTTGTCCTGCATTTCACACTTCTGTACCTGAGGGTAGAAGGGATAAGGAAAGGACCTGTACTTATATAGTGCTTTTCTAGTCTCAAAGACCACTCAAAGTGCTTCACTAGTACTAACCCTCTATTCTAAGGGCCTATAGGAGACAGATATCAAGGGACAATTTAGAACAACCAGTTAACCTTACATGCATGTCTTTGAATTGTGGGAGGAAACCGGAGCCCCCGGAGTAAACCCACGCAGCACAGGGAGAACATGCAAACACCACACACAAAGATTCCTACCCCTGCCAGCCTGGGGATTCAAACCCGGAACCTTCTAGCTGTTAGGCAACAGTGCTAACCACTGCACCACCGTGCTGCCAAGTGTGAACAGTCTGTGCTGGGGGTTGGTGGGGTCCCTGAGGATGGCGTCAGCTCTCCTTTGGACTCTGCAGTGGTAGATGCTCTGCAGAGAGAGGAGTGGAGTCCTGATGATCTTCTCCACTGTCTTCACCACTCTCTGCAGGCGTATGTGGTCCGGGGCAGTGGTGCTGCCATACCACGCAGTCATGCAATTGGTCAGGATGCTCTCGATGATGCAGCTGTAGAAATTGTTGAGGATCCTGGGGGACATGCCAAACTTCTTCAGCCTCCTCAGAAAGTACAGTCGCTGTTGAGCTCTCTTAACCAGCTCTGTAGTGTTGTGTGTCCACTTAAGGTCCGCGCTGATATGGATGCCCAGGTATTCAAAGCTGCTCACCCTCTCCACCTCAAGCTTCCGCATGAAGAGCGGCCGATGGGGTCTCCTCCTCCCTTTCCTCATGTCCACTATCATCTTCTTTGTCTTGTCCGTGTTGAGGGTGAGGTTGTTGTTCTCACACCATGACACCAGGTTGGCCATCTCCCTCCTGTAGGATGCTTCATCATCACCAGTGATGCATCCTATCACTGCCGTGTCATCCGCAAACTTTAGGATGATATTGTCCTTGTGGGAGGAAACACAGTCATGGGTGAAGAGGCTGTAGAGGATGGGGCTGAGAACACAACCCTGTGGGACACCTGTGTTTGTGATGATGCTGGCTGAGGTCCTGTTACCCATCCTGACAGACTGGGGCCTGCCAGTTAGAAAGTCCAGTAGCCAGTCGCAGAGAGTGGGGTGCAGGCCAAGTGAAGACAGTTTGTCGGTGAGTTTGTGGGGGTTGACCGTGTTGAAGGCGGAGCTGTAGTCGACAAAGAGCATCCTAATATAGGAGTCTTTATCTTCCAGGTGGGAGACAGAATAATGGAGTGCTGCAGCTATGGCTTCTGAGGTGGACCTGTTGGGCTGGTAGGCGTACTGCAGGGGGTCCAGAGTGCTCGGTATGCTGTCCTGAATGAGGGGCAGCACCACTCTCTCGCTCTTATTAAAGACCTATGTACAGAACAGTACACGGCAGGCACCAGCGTGGGCATCCGGAATAAGAGAGCGTAAGATGGTGGCTCTCCCACTACATAGAGCAGTGACGTGACGTGACAGGAAGTCCACGTCATTACACTGCACATCACAATAAAATGTCACATTTCCATATACCACAAAACGTAACCCAGAAGGGCGAGTTTTTTCGCTCTCCACAGTGCATGCGCTCTCAGGGCTTGGTGTCTTCTGTTTTTTCAGTTGAAATGCAGCAGTGGGTGACCATGTGTGCCCCCGCCTGGATGGCGACGCCACTACATTTCACAGAATAAGCTCCCATTGAAAAGGACTGCTGAGTTATCAGTTTATTAGTATTTTTTTTTAATTTTAGAATATTTATCCCAGAGGGAAATTACAGGGCATCCACCTGGATGGATGAGGCAGCCAATGTGTGGCGCCAGTTCCTTCACCATTCACACCTAGGGTCACTTTAGAGTCTCCAATTAACCTAACCTGCATGTTTTTGGCCTGTGGGAGGAAACCGAAGTACCCGGAGTAAACCCCCGCAGACACGGGGAGAACATGCAAACTCCACACAGAAGGATCACCGATGGTCAGGGGGTGGGATCGAACTCACCATGGTCAGGAGTGGAATCGATCCCGTGCCCTTCTTGCTGTGCTCCCACAGTGCTAACCACTACGCCACTGAGCTGCCATTCAGTTAATTGACAGCTAATTTAATTTAGTCAACTAAATTCTTATCGACAATTAGTCGAAAATCAATTAATCATTAACATCCCTACAGTCAAGCTGAAGGCTAGCAGACTCCTCTCTCAGCTCATACCATGCAAGTCAACCTCGAAGTCATTTCACTTAGACTACCTAACATTAGCAGTGCAATCTACTTGGCAATTTACGGACAAAATATAACAAAATAAGCCAGAATGGAGCAAGACATATAACTGACTGTATGAAAGAACTAGTTGGTCTAGTATGGTGACTACAATTTGCAAACGAGAGCCGTAAAATACCTGGTTGTGCTGATTTGTGTTACTTAGCTAGTTGTGTTAACAGCCCTGGTACTCATCTCATGCTGGGAAAAAATAACAAAATAGGCCAGAATGATGTGAGCTATATTATCAACTGTAGATTAATCAATGAGCAGGGACAACGGATGTCTAGTGGGGTGATTAAAATTTACAGAAAAGATCTCTAAAAACCACAGTGGGCTGTGATCTAACTAGTTAGGCTAGCTGCACTGTAGCTATGTGAGCTCTGAGGCTCCACTGGAAACTTCCTCTTCTCCTCCTAGGACAGGGCGTACCAGACTATCCAGGAGGCAGGTCTGCATCAGCTCTGTCAAGTAATGACGCAATAACCTCACAAAAGAGAACAGCAAATCAAACGAGGTGTTTCAGTCAGCATTGTAGTCCATGTTTCTGTGAGAGAGGAGAACTCCTGTGCAGGAGGACTTTGGGCTGTTTCACTTTGCAGACCATTTAATGTCTCAAAAATCCTACATAACCCACTATAATAAAGGGAAAACCATAAAAAAGCATAATAGGGTCCCTTTAAAACAGCACTATGTAAGATTTTCACCTATAAATAATTTTTCCAAAACGATTTTATTGTACATCAACCTTTGTCTGAGCAAATGTCACCTCCATCATAGCCCAAGTTGGCGAGCATCACCTCCAACACTACGTACCACACCAATCAGCGAGCACAACTTTAGACACCAATTAACAAAGCACCCTGTGATTGGCGACTGGGACTCAGGCCATAAAACGTGCCAGTTGTAGCCTATTCAGTGTTCCTACCAGGAATAGGATAGTTACAGTACATAGTGCCGGAAACTCAGCAATGAATTTCATATGTTAGCCATGTAGTAATGCTGCGTAAACATCATGACATGTAGGTCACAGTCCCATTTAATCTTGACAAGACATTAACACGTCCCACACAGGTGTTTGTCTTTGAACAAGGTGCCAGAGAGACGTTAACGTTGCGCTGTAATGCAGTTGGCAGGTGAAGGTCACCGAGGTCGTCAGGGCTCAACTTCAATTCTGAGTCTAAACCCCCAGAGCTGGCTGAAGGATAACAGTGGCCATAGTCGATTCCATCATTTTCTTATTGTCTCCAAATCTCTTAAGGCGACCTAAACCAGCCAAGCGTTCATCTGTCTACACTTTCTGACCTCCGTCTGTGGCAGCAAGGCTGAGATCCAAAACCTGTTTTTAAATAAAGAAAAGTGAGGAAGTTTTCTTTTGTTCCCGTCAATCATAAATGCTCCATAACACAGCCCGGCATAACACACAGCTGATCAATGACAACACAGTTACAGACACCAAAATGTGGATTTCTCAGAAGACGTTCAATCAATGACCCGGGGTCAATGACGCTTTATTACAGCAGCTCACTGCAACCATGATCACACTGTGATGGTCCCAGGCAATTTGTGAATGTAATTTTGCCACTAATGCCATGTAATATATATGTGTGTGTGTGTGTGTGTGTGTGTGTGTGTGTGTGTGTGTGTGTGTGTCTTTGTTTTTGTTCTGTCTTTGGATTGTTTTTGTGGCATGCATCATCTGTGTCAATTTCAACCAAATCAAAATCGGCTTTTCCCACTTCAGAAACACAGTTTGTAGGCAATTGTCAGCAAATGCATTTTTATACAAAGATAAAATGTTTCCAGGACGCTGTATCTGAAGGAGACGTTAGGAATGGTAGATGTAGGCCAATCAATGGTAACGAGATTAATCCTGCTAAGGGGAAATTCTTGGTACTGTACATACGCTAATCGATGTGGACATGTGTTATTTGGTCTGAGAATAAAATGGTGCAAAGGTTAACAAAAAGGAAAGGATGTTCAGAAGATAAAACATACAGGTGCAGCTCAAAAATTAGAATAAGCAAAATTTGGTTGTTTTTGTAGATTTTTATTCAAAAAGGTGAATTCTTGAATAGCATATTCCATATTTATGTAAAGTCAAACATTTCCAGTCTTTTTTGTTTTAATTTTGATGACTATATGGTGGATTTTTGAATTGAATAAAACATGACAGCTACTTCTCTGAGATTCATCTGTACGAGTAAAGGGAGGAAAAAAACAAAACACAAATTCTAAATACTAATGCATATCAGTAAATTAGAATACCAGGATCTGTAATTCATTAAAAAAAAACTACAACCATAATCATCAAAATTAAATGCTGAAAATATTTTACTTTTCGTGTAATGAATATTGAATATATGAAAGTTTGTCTTTTCTTTTATTCTTTTCCGTATTGAGAAGATTAACGTTTTCACAATATTCATATTCAGTATTCATTCACAATAGCAGTTCTCTCCCTTTGCTTTTCTTTCTCTCTCTCCCTCTCTCTCCAGCTCCCCACCTCCACCCCCCTCCGACCACTTCATATCCCTCAAACTCCCTCCCCCATGCCCCCCCTTCAGGTCCAGCATAAGACTATCTAAATAAGGTATGAAAGTTATTATACAGCAAGAGGAGCCCATAAATACTATTAAGATACAATTTATATTAAATACAAGCAGAGCTCCTTTTGGCAAAGTAAATGTGTTTGGCACAATAAGGCAACAAGATATCTGTTTTACCAGCCAAGCTGCTGGACAGGACAAGTTAAAAAAAAAAGAAAAAAAAACTTTTTTTTTTTTTACAATATTCTAATTTACTGTGATGAGGTTTTAAGAACCTGATCAGGAACTCATAATCCCTATGTGGTGATAAAGACTCCCCCAACACAGCTAACAAGCTAATTAGCCACCGCCGTGAGTCGCGTCATCCACAAACCCTCAAGAGGTATGCTAACAAACACTGACTTCTGCACTAGACAATGTTTATTTTGGTTACATGTGTGTAAAATCATTACATTATGCTCATTTACTATACTGAATCACGGCAGTGATATATTCACTGATACCACTCCCTTGTGTAAGTTTGCTTAATTACGAGCCTTGTCAGGGAGAAGAAGAAGAAAGGTTCAATTAACTGTGATGTTGCTTTAAGGTCAAACTGCCCAGTCCTATGTTCGGTACACATGTACTGTATGCTTATTTAAAAGCTAGTCGGTCAATCATGCCACGTACTATGACTTCCATGCCAAATGCAACGTTTTGCTTCAAACACACATCGACACAAAGCTGTTATAAGATGCAAATGAATTATAACTAAACATGTGGCCATAATCCCCTATTCCAAGTCATACCAGCAATTAAAAAAAATAACAACAGGAAAAAAGCATCCTGTATCATAGTGAGTTGGAGATGAGCGATAACAGGCAACATTAGCAGGGGTCAAGTGTCAATCACAGTCAACAGCCTCTGAAATCAAAGCTCATGAGCAGGCGGCTGAATCTAATTTCCACCCACCGCTGTCGGTGAAAACACAGCTATCATCATTCTGCTGCTGCATCACCAGGACTCGGCGCAGGAATAACAAACCCAGACGAATATCGTCATGTACATAGTTTATTGACCTTAATATAATCTCTGAGCTGATGTGAATAAATGTCTTTAGGTTTAAATGTGATTTAGAGGACAATCACAAGTTTAGTGAAGAGCTCAAAAATATGCAGGATGGGGTTTCGAAATACAGAAATGAAACGCCATTTCTCTCTCTCTTTTTTTTGGGAGGGGGGGGGCTTTAAAGTGAGTGTTAAGCAAACATCCTCTAAAAGCCAGAGCCTCTCTGAGTGCTTTAAAAGAGGAAGAGTGGTTTTTCCTCCCTTTATTCTGTGGCACCACTTGGCTTATCTGCTATATAAATGAATATAAATGTTGCTTTATGCAAAACTGACTCACTGTGCTCAGTTCCAGCTCTGGTTTCTTATTCTTTGACTGTTTGTTGTTTTGGATTCACAAAATGTTTAGAATTATTCTCAGTCATCCTGTGGTGGGCCTCAGCACATCGATGCACTCCATCCACTGGTTAAAATAAGCCATTTTAGCTCCTTTGTCATTGGAATAGTTTCTCTCCTGCTGCATCTTTTTTTTTTTCACAACAGACTAGAACTGAGGTAACCGCTTGTTTTCTATTCTTTGTTAGTATTGCTTCAAATAAGCAACGTTTCTGTTTTTCCTCATTGTTTTTTTTTATTCTTGTGAAAGCTTCTTATGATGCGATTCAGTGTTATTATACAACAGTCAGTTCTGACCGAGCAATGTGACGGGACAACAGGGATTCAAAGAATTACTACAGAGTGGGTAAAACAGGGATTGAACATGTCACCATTTTTCACAGTTAAATATATTTCTAAAGGTGCTACTGACAGGGTACTTTCTCCACATGTTGGTAACAACCCAACTAATCCACACACACAAAGAAATAAAAAACATAGATGTCCATAAATTAAGTTATGTGTAATAATGTGAAATGACACAGGGAAAAAGTACTGAACATGCTTCCCTTTGTTGGTAATTACTGTTTCAAGATGCCTCCTGTGTGGAGAAACTAGATTGCTTTCTAATTACTGATAGACTTAAGCTGGTGTCCTGGCTTTCTGTGCCTCTTTGCACCTCTCTTTCTTCATGTGTTCAATACTTTTTTCCCTGTGTCATTTCACATTATTACACATAATTTATGAATATCTACGGTTTGATGTCTTTGCATGTGTGGATTGTATGGGTTGTTGCTGACATTTGGTGAACATTTCATTACACTAGCCCCATTAGAAATATATTTACTGAGAAAAATGGTGACATGTTCAATACTTATTTTACCTGCTGTATTCCACGATAGCTGTACTCGGACGTTTCGCCAAATATGTATCATTCCGCTTTAGCTGTGTTCTAATAATCTTTAAATTATAGCATTTATCAATGGCTTTTTATATGATAATTGTAATGCTGTGTTGTGTACCTTAATTTCCACAGCAAGGAACTGTTTGAAAAGAGACAGTCCTATTAATCCAGACTTCAGATGTCCCGCCCCTGTGAACATCTGGCTACATATTTCTTGTCTGTTTCCAGCAAAATAGACAAGCAAGAGTTGGATTTGTTATCTCAATTAGCCAACTGTAATACCTATGTGGCGATAGACTTTATTTCATCTGAAGATTGCCAAGAAAAAGATAGTTTAACTATCCACACCAGCTTGACCGCCAACAGTGGATGAGCTGAAGACAAAATAGATGAGCTTAAAGTAGGATTTATCATCCCGATCAGAGACTTGTAATACCTACGGGGTTAACATAATCGTGGATTTGTAAAGGACTTCCTTGGTGCACGTTAACTAGCACTCAATACTAGTCATGTGACTAGCTCAAGAGGTGAACAGCATGTATATAAATACTGGCTTGTGCACTCCACAATATATATTTTCACTGTACAGTGCCGTGAAAAAGTATTTGCCCCTTCATGATTTCTTACATTTTTGCATATTTGTCACACTAAAGTGTTTCAGATCATGAGATAAATTTTTAAATTAGACAAAGATAATCCAAGTGAATACAAAATGCAGTTTTTAAATGATGATTTCATTTATTAAGGGAAAAAAGTTATCCAAACCTACCTGGCCCTATGTGAAAAAGTAATTGCCCCCTAAACCTAATAACTGGTTGTGCCACCCTTGGAGGCAACAACTGTAATAAAGCATGAGGCCCACGCTTCTTTGCAGAATTGTTTTAATTTAGCCACATTGGAGGGCTTGAGCTTGAGGTCACGAATTGATGGCTGGATATTCTCCTTCAGGATTTTCTGGTAGAGAGCAGAATTCATGTTTCCATCAATTACAGCAAGTCGTCCAGGTCCTGAAGCAGCAAAGCAGCCCCAGACCATGACACTACCACCACCATGTTTGACTGTTGGTGTGATGTTCTTTTTATGAAATGCTGTGTTAGTTTTACACCAGATGTAAAAGGATGCACGTTTTTCAGAAAGTTCAACTTTTCTCTTGCCAATCCACAGAATATTTTTTCCCAAAAGTCTTGGGGATCATCAAGCGGATTTTTAGCAAATGTGCAACGAGCCTTTGTGTTCTTTTAGGTCAGCAGTGGTTTTGGACTTGGAACTCTCCGATGGATGCCATTTTTGCCCAGTCTTTTTATTGTTGTTGAATCATGGACCAGTGTCCAATTTGAGGCAAGTGAGGCCTGCAGTTCTTTAGATGTTTTTCTGGGTTTTTGTTTCTCATCTCTTCTTGAATTTCTTTAGATTGTGGCATGATGCATTGCTTTTTGAGAGCTTTTGGTCTACTTCACTTTGTCAGACAGGTTCTATTTAAGTGATTTCTTGATTCAACAGGTCTGGCAGTAATCAGGCCTGGGTGTGAAATTGAACTCAGCTTTCCAAAAAATGTGGTTCATCACAGTTAATTCATGATGTAAGGGGTGGGGGGGGTACTTTTTCCACTCAGGTAGGTCTGGATACCTTTTTTCCCTTAATAAATTATATCTTCATTTAAAAACTGCATTTTGTATTTACTCAGGCTATCTTTGTTTAATATTAAAATTTGATAATCTGAAACATTTAAGTGTGACAAATATCTACCTATAAATTCAAGACATCTCTTCTGTTTGTGTGTCTGTGTGTCTTTCTGTGTGTTCCTCAGATATCTCTCAAACTGTTCGTCACACTGACCAAAGATTTTAAGCATGCTTTGCTGAAGCTACGAGGGTGTGCATCCCCGAATACGGAGTCACTCAGTCAAAATATGTAATTTTTATCAATAAAAGTTTAGCCACCACTGTGTGACCGCTCTATGTCTTCATCCCCTGGCTTCAAGAAGTGTGGGTGGGGTTTCGGATTGACTCTGTGCTCATTGGAGAATATGCCACATCATGGCCATGCTGATTGGACAATACGTGGCATCACGACCGTGCTGACTGGATAACACAGCTTCACGACCAGTCAGTCACCGCAACGCTTCACATACAAAGATTTTAGAAGTGCTTTGCTGCTGAGGTGTGCATCCACGAGTATGGTGCTGGTCAGTCAAAATATATACCATAAAGTTGCTGTGATTGCATAGGTCTAATGCATATATTCACCATAGAGAACATGAGGTGTGTGTGTGTGTGGGGGGGGGGCTGCCAGGGACCCGTGGTGCCGCAAATGACATTCCGTCCCGTCCCACCAGGCGCTCCACGAACGTTCGGGGGGGAGGCACGCTCAGCCTGCCCGGTCAGTGGTTGACAAAAGTCCCGACCGCTGCTTCACTGAGGAGCGGAATGACCAGATCAACTGCATATTACATGCAGACACATATGCATGCTTTGACTAAACAACAACAAGATGCAAAAATGTCCAAATAGTGAAATAAATCATTTTTATTTAATTATTTACACACAAATGGACAGCACTGATGCAAAAGTTGCAGCCAAATTGCTCATTCTGCTGTGTGTGTGTGTGTGTGACTGGTGAAGGGATCGGTGCCGTACGTGGATGCCCTGACTTTCCCTCTGGGGATCAATAAAGTATACAGGATATAAATACAAAATAATAATAATAATAATAACGTTTGGTGTTTTGTACTTATAATATTGCTAAAATATAAAAGGATGCACTGCAGTGGGTCTCAAATATTTGTAAGTGTCCTGTTATAGTACTGCACGACTTTATTGACGACAGACTATAAACTACACATATAAACTAAATTATAAAGGTGACTGAACAACTCCCATTGCCCAAAGTGCAACATACAACATTTATGAATATAACTCATAAAAGATCACACAAATAAGTGACCTGACAAACGAATAAACAAGCGGCTCTTAAACACTGGCTAATAATGGATGTCCCATTCATTCTCAGCTATTCTGTAATTAATATCCACACAATCAAATAAATCTCAGTTCAGTCCCTTTTATATTTGTCAAAGTCTAACATATGATTGCCTACATATAGGCTACACCTCTGTATTCCACTTTCAAACACAGCCTACATTTGGGCCTGGAAAGTCTGACTGGGCTACCTGTTTCAGACAGGAATACTTGCTTTCCATGGGCATGCACTGGTGCAAAAAATATAGGAAAGCAGGAAGTCTCCTAGCAGGGTCTTCAACAGTACTTCCCGTCTCCTGTTGTCCACCTTTTTTCTAACCATGGCTAACGCTTTTATTTTTCTACCAGTGAATCATTTTCACCTGACCTGCAGTCCCTGACATCAGGGCTGTCCCACTGTTGACTCATGAAGTGAACAAGCGCTCTCTGCAGACATTTGGGGCTCTTGATGTGTATTACTCATAATTTTCCTGCATCTGTGCAGGCTTTGCCTCAGGGAAAAGAGTTCACTGTGCCATATTGTTAAACACTTGGTTGCAGGTTATAATGTGCATATCTCGGATTTCTTTTCGTTCTGACCTTTTATCCACAGAAAAGGAAAGGATTTACTTGTGCCGGGTTAAAGTACTATCAGGATGGCTTGTACTTTAAAAAAAATGCATAATATAAGAAAGAAATTTACAAAATTTCAGGAGATTTTGAGCCTACTTACATTTCTGTATCTGTGACCATGGCGAAGCTTCACCAGCATGAGGGCAATAACAGAGAGTGATTAAAGACATCTCATGGCAACCGGAGTGTACAGTATAACTCAGTATAGCTTTTCGTGTGATAATCAGTGTGCAATTTTTTTTTTAAAAAGGGGGCTAGAGGGTGTTCTCCAATTTAGCATAAGGTACAAATGTATAAGTGTAAATTAGGTACAAATGTGCAAGGATAAAGGTGCAAAGATATGATAAAAGATGCGGATTTAAAAATTAAAAAGTCACAAATTGCAATTTAATTGCACAGAATTAAAATTAACCAGCATCCAAATGAGCACTGCGAATTTACAAGAAAAAAACCTGAAAATTTTCAGGAAAAAAGTTGCAAGTTACAAATGTATAAGAAAAAAATTGCTAATTTACTAGAAAAAGGTGCAAATTTTTGAGAAAAAAATCACAAATTTATGAGGAAAAAAATTACAAATTTGCAAGAAAAAATGCAAATTTATGAGAAAAAAGTCACAAATTTATGACAGAAAAGTTGCAAATTTATGAGAAAAAAGCTGAAGAGCTACAGGGGGAAAATGTCAATTTACAAGAAAAAAAAAGTGCAAATTTAGGAGGAAAAAAGTTGAAAATTTGTAAAAAAAAAAAAAAAAAAAAAACACCCTGAAAATTTACAGGAAAAAAGTTACAATTTTTTTTTTTGAAAAAAGTCACAAATCGATGAGAAAAAAGTTGAAAAATTATACCGTTTTTTTGTTTTTGCATCTCTCCTTACAATTGGTCATTCAAAGTCATGTTATTCAGTTACATAACATGAACAGGTTATGATGATACTGTGGAGAAAGGAGGCAGGCGAGGCAACAAGCTGGATGGCACAGAAACTTCATTCCATCTCCAACATGCAGCACAGTAAAAGAGCTCCCGGGTCTCTGTGCATTCCTCTTTTATATCTTTAATACCAGGCACTGAGACCCAAAACTTCCGACCATCATACATTGTGTTTAGAACAAAGCCTGTGTGGCGCATTAACCCTCTGAGTGTATATGTTGCCGAATTGCGACATAACCCCTAGTGGTCAAGAGTGGTAAATATTTTTTGTCAATAAAATAGGTCAGATTTCCAAGGGTATAACTTGAAAGTTGCAAGAGATAATGGCTTACTGTCAATTAGAAAGAGGTCAGATAGGAATAAATTTACGCATCTAATTTGCATAATGTTGCGGTACCTCTTTAAATTCCATAACTCAGTCAAAACTGGACTTTGGACATATTTACACAAAGAACGGTTCAGTCTTTTGACACCATTTTTTTTTTTTTTTTTTTTTTTTACAGAGGTACCTCATCATCTTATCTTCAAAGTACTTGAACAAGAAATCAATACATTTAAAAAAAAACCTGAAATAAGTCACTTTACTGTTGACAAAGAGGGGCTGGCTGGTTGGGTGGGTGGATGGCTGGCTGGCGTGGTCGCTGCATTTTCACACATCATGGTCCATATTTTGCGTTCTGTCGGTAATTTAAACTCTGTACCACATCTACAAAGTCTTATGATTATCCCACATAAATTTCGCTTGTATCCCGAGGCTATTTTCGGCATACAAAGCCGAAAAAGTGACGGTGACGATCACAGACATATTAGCTTTCTGGGTTAAATGCTAAAACAGGAAAAGGAAATGAGGAGTTCTTCTTCTTTGGTGTATTACGTGTCACCCACTGAGTCCTCCAACAGATGTCTGCCACCTTTTGAAACCGGCAAATCAGTACAATCAGTACAAATCCCCAAGGCAGGCGATCATGTCAGAGTGAGAAGACAGGCACAGTGCCGCACTCTGCCACTAGGGGCACGAAAATTCTCACACTCAAAGAGTTAACATGACATCACGCTGTCACCGCTCTCACACCCTTCTTCTTCCAGCAGCTCCGGCAGTTACTCCTCTCCCCGGGGGGGCGTAGTCCTTACTGTCCCATCTGATACCCCCCGGTGACACCTCCTCTTTCGGTCCATTGTCCTTCCCCCCCTTCCCCAGTTGCCTTCTTCTCTGGGTGGAGAAGTCCCGCACCATGCCCCCACAATACTGGGAGGACAATTCTCTCTTTTTTCCAGGTTGGGAGGGGAAGTCTCCCCACTGTCCTCCCTTGATGGGGGGTGGCAGGTTAACAAGGGAGATGATTCTGGGTCAATCTGCTCACAAGTGGGATGGCTCCCCCCTCAGATCATCTACTGATAATAACACACTTTTTCCCCCATTGGCATAGCATTGTCACACATGGACCCCACATGTGGGGTCCCCAAGCTGCAAGTTCACCCTCAACTTTTTTTATTATTTGTAAGTTCTTGCAATTTTTTTCTTAAACTTGAAATTTTATTGCATAAATTTGCTGGGTTTTTTGAAAATGTGTTTTTCTTCTTGTAAATTTTCAACTTTTTTCTCATTAATCTGCAACTTTTTTCTTGTAAATTTGCAGCCTTTCAACTGTTGATTTACAGCTTTTCTCTCTCTTTTAAACTTTTTTTCTCATAAATTTATGTCTTTTCTTGTAAATTTGCTACTTTTTACTCATTAATTTTCGATTATTTTCTCATAAATTTGTGACGTTTTTCTTGTAAATTTGCATTTTTTTCCCTGTAAATTTGCTAATTTTTTCTCATGAATTTTCAACTTTTTTTCTCAAAAATGTGACTTTTTTCCTTGTAAATTTGTTTCTTTTTTCCTCATAAATTTGTGATATTTTTTTGTTGGAAATTTGCAATTTTTTTCTTGTGAAATTTTAACTTTTTCAAATAAATTTGTGACTTTTTTCTTGTTGATTTTTACCGTAAATCTGCAACTTTTTTCTCATAAATGCAGGACTTTTTTCATGTAATTTTGTTTCTTTTTTCTCATTAATTTTCAAGTATTTTCACATCAATTTGTGATGTTTTTACTGTGAATTTTCTACTTTTTTCTCATGGATTTTCAACTTTTTTCTCATAAATTTTACTTTTTTTTTCTTGTAAATTTGCTACTTTTTCCTCATTAATTTTGAAGAATTTTCTCATAAAATTGTGATGTTTCACTTGTAAATTTGCAAATGTTTTTCTCTTGAATTTTCAACTTTTTTTCTCACATATTTGTGACTTTTTTTCTTGCAAATTTGCAACTCTTTTCCTATTAATTTCCAACATTTTTCTCATAAATCTGTGACTTTATTTTCTTGTAAAAGTGCAAAGTTTTTCTTTTCAACTTTTTTTCTTGTCAATTTTCTGAATTTTCCTGTAAATTTGCTACTTTTTACTCATAAATTTGTGATTTTTTTTTCTTGGAAATTTGCATTTCTTATCTTGTGAAATTTTAACTTTTTCTCATAAATTTGTGACGTTTTTCTTGTTGATTTTTACCATAAATCTGCAACTTTTTTCTCATAAATACATGATTCTTTTCTTGTAATTTTGTTCCTTTTTTCCTCATTAATTTTCAAGTATTTTCACATCAATTTGTGATGTTTTTCTTGTAAATTTGCAGGTTTTTTCCTGTAAATTTGCTACTTTTTTCTCAAGGATTTTCAACTTTTTCTCTTAAATTGATGACTTTTTTCTTCTAAATTTGCAACTTTTGTCCTCATATAATTGCTAATTTTTCTCATGAATTTGTAACTTTTAAAAAATTAAATAGCAACATTTTTCTTATAAAGTTTGCTGCTTTATTCATGTGGATGCTGGTTAATTTTTTATTCTGTGTAATGGTTGATTTTTTTGTTCTGTTCATCTACAATAGATAATGCCCAAGACCTCGTCATGACCACAGTCGACCAAGACGAGACCAAACCTACATACACTTAAATTCTTGGTCTTTCTATACTCTGATCTCACTCTGGTCTCGACTGCAACACTCGACCCAAGTTTATTTCTTGGCGTTGCTGTCGGGAGGGGAGAGATTTATTCTCAGCAGCAGATCCCTCTCAGCTGTGAGCGTAACGAAGTGACAGATTTGAAATGTAAATAAATGCAAAAAATGCCACCAAGTAAAAAAAAAGAATCTCAACAGCTCCCCCAACCAGGATGGGAGTGTGAGCAGACAGGAGCTCTGTCAGCATGACGCGCCTCTCCTCATGTATTATTTTTAAGTTATTATGTTCACAAGAATGTGTCTACATGCAGATGACACCGTGACAAAACACGCCGTCCCGCCTGCCACCCGGCATCATGGTGGGACATTAAACATGGATCATGTCCTCAAAGTAGGCCACTGCAGCTGCCTGACACCTCCAGGAAAGAAAAAAAAACCCTCTCCACGTCTCCGACATGCTGCCGAGCTCAGTGCCTTGTGCCGCTTTGATTCTGCCGACGACACTCGGAGCTGAATTCAAACTTTTACATTCTCAAACTTTCAGAAGTGGCCTTTGTAAGGTGTGCCGCTCAGCGGAGGGCCACGGGTGTGTGTGAGTGTGTGTGTGTGTGTGTTCGCATGTGTTTCTGAGGGCAGAAAACAGATCCCGGCGCCACGGCAACCAAGCCTGCATCACCAAATACCCACCGCATTCACCTCTCTCCCTGACTGTCACCAACACCGTCTTTTTAATTGGCAAAGATTAAAATAGAGTGCGTGTTAAAAGGTTAAAAAAAAAAAAAAGAGATGAAGCTGAGGAGGCAGATAAGATGAGGTGCACCCAATTAATTTCAATTATTCTAAAAGTAACAGCCAAAATAAGAAGAGAAGTTTTTGCCCATAGAAGAATATTCAGTCTAAATTTATACACTCAAGGAATTTAAAGGTACAGTGTGTGAAATTTTTGGTAATCGGAAATCTGAAATTGAATGCAGCATAAAGTCTTTACTTCGGTTTCAGTGTCGTATATAAAGTTGTTGGGGCTTCTGTGCCTTAAGATGAGATTTTTAACACACAGGAAGAGGGTCCTTCTCTATGGAGGCGGCCATCTTGGACCACAAAAATGTCTTTCCAAGTTTTTGTATCAAACTTTAATTACGCAAATGACTTCTGCAGTATTTCCAATAGGCTTTGGAAGAGAGTCATGATAAAATGTGGTTTACATTTTTAAATCTAGCTGTTAGTTTGTGCTGAATATTACACACTGTACCTTTAATAACACACCTCTCTACAGTGCATCTGGAAAGTATTCACACTTTTTCCACATTTTGTTATGTTACAGCCTTATTCCAAAAGGGATTAAATTAATTTTTTCCGTCAAAATTCTCCACACAAGACCCCACAATGACAACATGAAAGACATTTTTTTTTTTTTAGATTTTTGCAAATATAGTAAAAATAAAAAACTAAGAAATCACATGTACATAAGTATTCACAACCTTTGCCATGAAGCTCAAAATTGAGCTCAGGTGCATCCTGTTTCCACTGATCATCCTTGAGATGTTTCGACAGCTTAATTGGAGTCCACCTGTGGTAAATTCAGTTGACTGGACAGGATTTGGAAAGGCACACACCTGTCTATATAAGGTCCCACAGTTGACAGTGCATGTCAGAGCACAAACCAAGCATGAAGTCAAAGGAATTGTCTGTAGTCCTCTGAGTCAGGATTGTCTTGAGGCACAAATGTGGGGAAAGGTACAGAAAAATTTATGCTGCTTTGACAATCCCAATGAGCACAGTGGCCTCCATCATCTGTAAATGGAAGAAGTTCAGAACCACCAGGACTCTTCCTAGAGCTGGACGGAAGTCTAAACTGAGCGACTGGGGGAGAACGGCCTTGGTCAGTGAGGTGACCAAGAACCTGATGGTCACTGTGTCAGAGCTCCAGTGTTCCTCCGTGGAGAGAGGAGAACACTCCAGAAGGACAACCATCTCTGTAGCAATCCACCAATCAGGCCTGTATGGTAGAGTGGCCAGATGGAAGCCACTCCTTAGTAAAAAGCACATGGCAGCCCACCTGGAGTTTGCCAAAAGGCACTTGAAGGACTCTCAGACCATGAGAAACAAAATTCTCTGGTCTGTTGAGACAAAGATTGAGCTCTTTGGCATGAATGCCAGGCATCATGTTTGGAGGAAACTAGGCACCGTTCAAAACCATGCCAATGGTGGTGGCAGCATCATGCTGTAGGGATGTTTTTCAGTGGCAGGAACTGGGAGAGTAGTCAGGATAGAGGAAAAGATGAATGCAGCAATGTACAGAGACATCCTGAATGAAAACCTGCTCTGGAGCGCTCTTGACCTCAGACTGGGGCGACGGTTCATCTTTCAGCAGGGCAACGACTCTAAGCACACAGCCAAGATATCAAAGGAGTGACTTCAGGACAACTCTGTGAATGTACTTGAGTGGCCCAGCCAGAGCTCAGACTTCAATCCAATTGAACATCTCTGGAGAGATCTGAAAATGGCTGTGCACTGACTCTTCCCATCCAACCTGATGGAGCTTGAGAGGTGCTGCAAAGAGGAATGGGCCAAACTGCCCAAAGATACAGTGGGTGTTCCAAGCTTGTGGCATCATATTAAAAAAAACTTGAGGCTGTAATTGCTGCCAAAGGTGCATCAACAAAGTACTGAGCAAAGACTGTGAATACTTATGTACATGTGATTTCTTAGTGTTTTATTTTTAATAAAATTGCAAAAATTAAAAAAAAAAACTTTTTTCACATCGTCATTATAGGGCATTGTGTGTAGAATTTTGAGGAAAAAAATGAATTTAATCCCTTGTGGAGTAAGGCTGTAACATAACAAAATGTGTTAAAATAAAGCGCTGTGAAGACTTTCCGGATGCACTGTATTTTTGGCCCAGTTTGGGAAGAGCTTTTCTCTGTTAAGAAAACAAGTTGTACAAATGCATGTAGGGTAATTCCCAACATTTGGGATTTGGTCACATCTGACTGATTATTGTAAGTAGCCCTGTGTCTCAAAACAGAATTTTGGGGACAGAGTCACAATGGATCAATGTATGGTGCTTACGTTTCTTGGCATTTTTTTAGTCGTTTTCTTGTTTTTTGGTCACTGATTAAGTCAAGATAAGATATTCATTAAAAGGTAAGGAGAAGCAATATATGAGTGGTCATTTGCATACAACTCCAACTACACAGGTGAATTCACAAATAAATGTAGTTGAGTGGACATAAATAAAAAAAAAATTAAAAAGCTTCCTTTTAAAGTGAGTTTAAAACAATTAAACAGCTGTACTAAAAAATGACATGCAGACACCAGACTCTAGGAGTAGTGCAATGTGTTCATTTTACAATTAGTGTCAGGATCGGGACATTGGCTGGGCTACAGTATGTCCTCGCTCTGAGTTATGTTTTTGGGTTTTGTTTTGGTTGGAACATAAGCACAGCCCATGTTCTCACTTTTTGTGGTTTTAGAGACTCTTTTTGTTATTTTCATGTTTATTATGTTTTGTATTGTTATTCCTGTCAGGGTCTAGGATTGGCCTTTTGTTTTGACAGAGTCTTTTGTTTATTTCCAGTTTTGCGTTGTGAGTTCCTGCTTTATAGATAATTATTCAAGGCTGCTTTTTGATTTCATGATTATTGATTGTTCTTGGGTGTTCTTGATTTATGTTGTTCTATTTATAGGGGTCGAGTGCTGCCTTTAGCAAGGCAATCTACACGTTAACAGGCTAAATACACTTTCACATTCACGCTCCTAGCCTTTGTTTTTTGCTCCCATCTGGAAGTTTGTTTTGATCAATAAACAATGCCTCAAAATCGCTTTGCACCTGAGGCCAATTCTTTGCCCTGGAGGAGCAAGGACTGAGCGGTTTGGAGACAAAGTAAGAGAGGCAAGGCTGAGATGGTTTGGACATGTGCAGAGGAGGGATAGTGGAGATATTGGACAAAGGAAGTTGAAGATGGAGCTGCCAGGCAGGAGGAAAAGAGGAAGGCCACAGAGAAGATTCATGGATGTGGTGAAGGAGGACATGGAGAGGGTTGGTGTCACCTTTGTTCTTGAAGATCTGTACCAGAACACTTCTCCACTCCTCTGTGCGCTGTTATTATTGAAAATACTACTTAACAACAGTAGGTGATTTGAAGGGGTGCAAGGAGGGATGTGATCCCCCTTGTTATCAAACTGACCCGAAATCATCCCCCTTGCTAACATGCCATCCCCCCACCCCAATTCATAAGCTTGGGGGGGGGGGTGACATTTCCCCCCAATCTGGAAAAAAAAAAAGAGAGTTGTCCCTCCCAGTATCATCATAAACCTTGTAAAGTGGCAACTTTTTTCTCATAAATTTGCAACTTTTTCCTCATAAATTTGCAACTTTTTTCTCGTAAAATTGTAACTTTTTTCTCAGTTTTAAAGTTTTTTCTCAGACATTTTAAACTTTTTCTCGTAAAACTGCAACCTTCTTTCTCATCAATCTGCAACTTTTTTCTGGGAAATTTGCAACGTTTTTCATAAATTTGCGACTTTTTTTTGCAAAATTGCAACCTTTGTTATTGTAAAATTGAATGCCCCCCCGATAAAAAATAACAAATCACCTACTTCATAACACAACAGCGAAAACTAAAGCAACACATCAGCACCTGTCACCTCAGACGCAGCCATTTATCAAAATAAAAAGTGCTGAATTAGTTTGTCATTTCATGAGCAGATTTATTACTGGATTCTAAACCCCCTAAAAACCTTTCAGACTTTGATTAATTAATTTTTGACTGTTTAAAACAAAGCATAAATGGTGCAATTTTCCCACCTCCCGTCTGAGTGCTGAAAAAACAGACCATTAAGCAGCCCGGGCTTAATGCAGAGGAAGTGAGCGCTTAGAGCTGTGTTCCACTTAAGCAGCAGCTCATCAACCTCTGCCCTCTGGTTTACTCATGTTTTTTGCAAATGGCAGGAAGACAGACTACACCCTGAGCTGCGGGAATGAGTGACAAGCATCGACTCCAGAAAAGAAAGAACCTTAACGTCAAACAGATCGTTTGAAAGACACCGCTGCAGCCACATACGTTCAAACAGCCCAACTTATGGCCCAGATAAAGTATTCCACTACAGCAAAGCAGCCCGGCTCATCGGCTCAGGCGTGACTTTAATGTATAATCTCACTTTTTTTTTCTTTCTGTTTTTCTTTTTTTCCCCTCATCTCTGAATCCCAACCCGGCTTCAAAGCGCTTGACAGCCTGTCCTCTTGAGATAGGTTACCGTTTCTTCACAACTCACTGGATGCTATGTCACACCCCCCACAGCAGGCCTGGAAACGCGCTTCCACCGCTAAGCCTTATTCATGCTGCATTTCCCCTCTAGTCTGCTTTGGTCCACGTGCACTTTGGATGAGCCCGGCACGCACGCGGCACTGTTCATGCTCACTTTTTTCATTACCCATGCCAAGCGATTGACGCATGCGCACAACCATCATTTGTAGTTTCACTCCTGCCCTATAGGTAGCGCCAATGTGCTGACGCGCCAAGATCCTCACCAACAAAGAAACGCTGCTTACTTTCTGCTGCTTGACTTCCCGGTTTTCTCTCCTTTTCCATGAAGACGCTGCTGCTGCTGAAATATGTATGTATGATTCATGTATGTTTATTCTCATCTTCCGCTTCCTCGTTGTCTTCTTCATGTACTTTGTCTTGGTATTCTGTGCCGATATTGCCACCTCGTGAACGGGACATTCAGTCTTGCGCATGCACTTTTCAATGCGTTCAGGTCGTGGGCAGGCAGCGCAGACACAAAATTTGGGCTGCACGCGGTCGTCCGTGGTCGAGCACTGCGGACACTAGCGGAGTGGAGACGATGACGTAAATTTCGTCACATGAAGTTCCCAGTTACACGTACGCAGACAGCAGAGGTGGAGCATGAATCTAAATCCCGCTTCACTCTTGGGTGTTTTGACATTTCAGTAATTAACCCACTTACCACTCCCCCCTCCCCCTTTGCGCAGTTTGGTACCTTCTGGAATGTCCATGGGATTTTATTTTAAACAAGGAGAAGGAGCAAAACAAAAGTACAGCTGCTTTTGGCTTTATTTTTAATGCATTAAAGTAATATTTAAAATCATAATTACTACCATTTTTGGGGCCCTATTTTTGTAATGAGGAAGAGTTCAAACCATTTAAAATTGGGGAGGGGGGGGTCTTTCCACTCTCAAGACAAAAATTAAAGATGCACTTCGGTCAGTGACGTGCGGTGAGGTTTGTGGGTGGTCAGGCACTGACTCTTTCAAAGTCAGATCTACAAATGTATGAACACAATAGCATAATAGTTAGTTAGCTCCCTTCCACAGCATGTGGGACACCATATGGTGTACAGGGGCGGCACCTATCTCCGTTTCTCTGACCCTAGGCCACATAGCTACTCTAAGTAGTGAAAGCTACAGTGGGGGGGTCGGTCCTTCTGTGCATAACTTTCCTTTTCCCATTCTATTATGCTGAGCACCAAGCTAGAAGGTGGAAAGTACCATTTTTATATGTCTCTGGTATGACCCGGCCGGGATTTGAACCCCGGCCTCCCGGTTGTGGGGCAGATGCTCTATCAACTAGGCTGTGGCTCACATATTTTTGATTACATATGTATAAGCACAAGGTGAGATGCTTAGTACTGCATGTGTTGATTGACCTCACGTCTGGGATGGAACAATACGTCTGGACCGCCTGTGGATAATGGCAGGAGGACGGAGGTGCCGTGGTAAGACTCTGAAAGGACTTCCTGACCTCCTGGGATCAGACGGACGACGAAAGGACTCGGGGGGGAGAATTATTGTCAATGGGGGATTTGACGACATTGTGTGATTCTGCCTCTGATGTGACATGTATAAATGTGGGGGTTTTTATGCAGCTCACTCTCTTCTTGTCTTGAGAGAAAGCTGGGGATGTGAAATCTGCATTAAACCTGAATTGAGAAATAATTCAGTCTCTTTATTTCACGCTCCCCACAAGGCCACCACTCTAGTACAATAGCATAAGCTTGAATTTAATTGCAATTGAAAGTTTGCATGTTTTATGATCTGCTAGTTGTACATTATAAAATCTGATGATATAAATAACTTATTAACAAAACAACTAAGGTATTTTACTGAATTGCCTCTTGACAGAATGTGGAGTGAATTTAAGTTCAGTTCTGCAATGCATGTCCAGAGCTTTTGTTGTGAAGGGAAAAAGGAAAAATAGTAGGACACTCCAGTTGCTTTGTGTTGCAGAAAGGCAGTTAAAGTTCTGCTGACTAACTCCATGCCTCCATGTTTTCATTTCATTCACCTCTCCTGAATATAAACAACGTCCAAAGATCCGTGGCTACACAAATAAAATGTATTAGGTTATTTTATGGACAAATTTGGGGGCCCAGAATTGATTATAGACTACTGGTTTCACGTCTCAGGCCAAGGAAGAACTAAAATTGCAGCACATTTGCTGTGCACCCTGTAGCTCCACAGTTCAATACAAATTCAAGTATATAAAACAAGTATGCATGGTCTTACCGTTACTTGTAAATGAAATCCATCCACCTATCCCTCTGGACAAAAATCTCATTGACTTTGTTGTCAAAGTCCTCCTTGTCCTTTTAAAAATCTCTCTGTCTTAATCAAGATTGATGCCAATTATGACTGAAAGTCCAATTTTGAGAATTTTTTTAAGTTTAGCTATAAATTCTTCCATTTCAGTCTGTATAATATACAGTAGAAGCACAAATGGAGTACTCGGTACTGTTGACTTTCTAATTTTATCTTTAGCTTATTTGGCACTTAGCCTCAGCGTAGAAGAAGAGCAACCGGGACAAACTCCTGTACCTATGGTGCTCAAGCACGCCCCCCCTTCATTGGAGCAACATTACTGCGCAGCCTCTGACCATGATTTTTAACTAAAGTTTTATGTCAGATTAAGAAGACTAAATATGTTATACACGCACGTTAAGTACATTACATAGACTATGGAAAAGGAGGACACACAATAAAAGCTCCTACAAACATTACATTTTTGACACCAAGAACGCCCATCTTGCACAAGCTCTAACCGGGCTGCAGAGGACTAGGCAATCCTTTTGAGGCTGCGTTTGTTGCTGATTCACCTGGCCTCTCTCCCTTGTATATGAACAGGAAATGTGCAGATTCTGCGATTTTAAATATATAAATATTGTTAAAATGATACGAATCTTTCAGAAATTACATTTAGACCTACAAGACAAATTAGTGGACAAATAATAATATATTTATAATTCTTTATTTTCTCCATGATAACCAGAGCCTCACCTGCCTCCCCTGACCGTACGTCACTGACTCCGGTGGATATAAATTCCCTATCAAAACATATATACATCGTCTAAAATGGTATCTTATGTTTTCTACAAACAAAACCTTTTATTGTCTTACAGTTTAATGTGAAAATCTTTTCACTTTCTCCCCTCCTTCAAACGCCAGGATCGGTGATTACTAGGCCAAACCATATACCACAAGGCTAACAGTGGCTAGCGCTACATTATAGAATAAATCCTGTGACAAAAAAGACTTGCTGGTTGAAGGGCGTGCCCAGTTGTATGCACGGTGGCCCAGGATAATGACTGAAACTGCATTGGTCCTTAAAAGCAGTTTAATGGTAAAACCCATCTTAATTTGGGACAAGTTTTCAAAGCAGTTTGTTAAAAAATGCTAACTAGCCTGGAGGATAACTTCAGTTAGGCCAGAGAGTCGTCACTGGCTCAACAATACCCACAGTGCCAGTACCATGAATAGCTACATAGCTAAAAACGCTCAACTGGCCTTTTTGTAGGGGGCGGGGCTTAAGTGAAATTTTAAAACAAAAAAAAAGAGATATGAGACATTTGAGTGATTTCGCTCTTGATACATCTTGTAAGTCATAAAAAAAACATGTTGCTGACATGTTAAGAAGAAAAAAAAAATTGATTTTTGGTGGAGTATCCCTTTAAGAAATAAACTTGGATCACTGTCTAGACGAGCGGTCAGCAACCTGCGGCTCTGCAGCTCTTTACTCATAGCTGGTGGCTCCCTGAGGCCTTTACCAAAAAAAGTCAAAAATTTCACAGAAAAGATGCCACCAATTTATATGGAAAAGGCTACAAATTTTCTAGAAAAATGTCATGAATTTAAGAGAAAAGCCTAAATTTGATGCCAAAAAAAAAATCTCAACAATTGGGCAGAAGGTTTAAATTTTATCAGGAAATGTCGCCATGAATTTGCAAAAAAGAAAAATAATAACATTTCTGAGGGAAAAAATTGCAAATTTCAAGAAAAAAGTTTCCATTTTATGAGAAAAAGGTTACAAATTTAATCAAAATGCTGCAATCTTGCCTGAAAAGGCTAACAATTTTATGCAGAAAATATGAAAATTTATCAGAAAATCAGAAATTACGACAAAAATAGACAAAAAAATTAAGAAAAATGTTACATTTAAAAAAAACTGAAAAAGTTGCAATTTTATAAGAAAAGGTCACATTTACAAAAAAGAAGAAAATTTATTAATAACAAGCACTATTAGTACTGATTTTTTTTAATTTAAGATTTTGTAAAGGGTATACATGTCATTACAGCATTGCATTGTTTACATTTTCATCACATATTCCCCTTTTTTTTGACAACATTGGAAAAAAATTATTACAACACCCTTTTTTTAAGTGAAAGAAAAGAAAAATTAAAAAAAACAAAACACAAAACAAAAGAGCAGAAAAATAAAAAAGCATCTGAGTAGTGTTGGAGCAAAGAGAGGTGCTATTATTGAAATGGTATTTGTCAAAGATTAGATCTAATGGAAGACACATATGCGTTCCAGGGTTGCCAGAAGTTCAAGAACCCATCCATGTCCTGTCTCAGTGCGAATGTCAACTTTTCCATCGAATAAATGTCCTGAATCACGTTAATCCAATCTTCAGGTGTAGGACAGTCCTTCAACATCCATTTTTTGTTAGAGCTTTTTTACTTGCCAATATTAAAACAGTGAATAAGTATTTTTCCCCTCGTCTTTCCAGTGAGTCCGGTAGTAAACCCAAATACAAGGCTCCAAAAGAAAAGGGAACTGTTATTTTGAATATTTTCCCCAATATTGTCTGTACATTGGTCCAATATTGGTGGATAACTGGGCATGACCAAAACACATGAAAATGATTTGCAGTCTTTTCACCACACAAGCACCAACAATTCAACCCTTTACGAGTAAATTTGTTTTGTGCAGGTGTTCTGAAAAATCTTACCAAGTTTTTCCATCCAAATTCTCTCCACTGCAGGGATGAGGTACTTTTCCATTGCTGTTTATTTAGCTTTTCCCATATTTCCAGTTGTAAAGTGAAATTCCCCTCTTTTTCCCATCTCTCTTTTATATATGATGTGTTGTCTCCTTTTAAGTCTTGAAGACCTTGGTATATTTTAGAAATGTATCTGATCCCTGGGATCCCTTTATATGCCATTAAGAAAACCTTCAGAACACCTGACTGGGCCCTTTCCAAATCCTCCTTTTTAAGTATATTGTTTATGTGGTGTCTAAGCTGAAAGAACCTGTAAAGGTTGTAAAGACCTTGTTTTTTCAAATCTTCAAAACTTCTTAAAGTTTGCTCTTTAAAAAAAATCGTAATATTTTATCAGTCCGTTCTCTTTCCACTTTTTAAATCTAGTGTCTGTTTTATTAGGAGTAAAGTCTTGATCATAGGAAATCCATTGCAATAATCGATAGGGTTCTTTAGTTTGATTCTCTCTGACTATCTTGAACCAAATTTTTAGTGGGGTCTCTATCCACGGGTTAGTGTTATTCAAAAGTTTAGGTAAGGCATTGTTCCCTATTATCGCCTGTAGGGGGATGTCACTTGTTATTTGGCATTCCATCTCCTTCCATTGTGCAGTGTAGACTGGGTTACATATCTCTACTAAAGTTTTAATTTGTGCGGCTTTGAAATAGTCCCTGATATTTGGCAGCGCGAGCCCACCTTTGTATGTTGAGGTTAGTTTGTACTTGTAACTGCTATTTCCCTTAGTTTTCAGGCTCACATATTTTTTGTGGCTCCATGCTAAATTTTTATGTCAAAAATAACACAAAATGGCTCTTTGTGTAGTACAGGTTGCCAACCACTGGTCTAGACCAATGTTTTTCAACCAAGGGTCCCTAAAACATTGAGGTCTCCAAGAGCAATTTTCTAATTTCACTTCTTATTTGATCCAAAAAATTAAAAATAATTTGCCAGTGTTGTGGATGGGTACGTATAGAACCTATGAACAATAACGGCAATTTCTTTGCAATTTTTTGGACCAATTAAAAATGAAATGACAAAAATTTCCCACGGAAATCTCAAAGTTTCAGGGACCCCTGGTTGAAAAACACTGGTGTAGAAAATCAGAAAAAAATTAACATTACATAAAATAAACATTTAGCCACCACTGATATGAATGCTGCAAATTTTTATGAAAAAAAATGCAAATTTACATAGAAAATGTTGCAAAATGCCCCCCCCCCCCAAAAAAAAAATTAGCAAATTTATGAGGAAAAAGTTACAAATTTACAAAAAAGTCACAAAACTTTGAGAAAGAATGATTAAAATTTATAAGAAAAAGAGTCAAATTTATAAGAAAAAAATTCATAAATTTACAAAAAAAAAAGCTGAAGGAAAGTCTTCCCTCCAGACAACCGGACTAATGCAAGAACATGTTTGTACTGGTATGTGTGGTGTGCGTATATTTTGAATAAGCTGCGTTGGTACGAATAAGCCCCTCCAGATTTAACAAACGCTCATATGTCCTACAAACGTGTAAACAGTCCACTTAAAAATGGTGATTTCCACCCGTGTGTAAGTGAGAACACATTCACGAGTATTGAAGTTTTAAATAATTGATACCCTAAAACTAGCTTGGGGATGGGATTACAAGGGGGGAATGGGATTACATCAAGGATCGGCTCTGAGCCCCTTCTTGTTTGCTATGGTGATCGACAGACTTACAAACCAGGTCAGGCAGGAGTCTCCATGGACTGTGATGTTTGCAGATGACACTGTGATATGTAGTGAAAGTGAGGAGCAGGTGGAAGAGAACATGTAGAGGTAGAGGTATGCTCTGGAGAGAAGAGGAATGAAAGTTAGTAGAAGCAAGACAGAATACGTGAGTGTGAATGAGAGGGAGACAGGTGTAACGGTGAAGATGCAAGGAGTAGAGGTAGTGAAGGTTGGTGAGTTTAAATACCTGGGATCAACCATCCAAAGCAATGGAAAATGCACAAGAGAGGTGAAGAAGAGAGCGCAGGCAGGGTGGAGCGGGTGGCGATGTAACCCACGTGAAAAATGTGGTTACTAGATCTATGTATTTTATTACTGTCGGTCCCTTTGGGGGGTGTTCTGGCCATTGATTATAAAATGGGGCAGTGAGCGCCTGACTTCCTTTTTCTTCTGCTGCTGCCACTGGGATCAGACACACTCGACTAAACTGAGGCCGAACTATGAGGACTGGGAGACAATAACTGCTGAGCAGTTTGTCATTGGATACTCCGGCTGGTTTGTTAGATATCCTGAGAGAACCTGGATTCCGGGATGGCGAGCCCAGCCCAACGAGCTTGTGGAAGGTCATGGATGCAGTCTGGCCAGACGTAGGACCTACCCACAAGAGGATACCAGATCGTCTGATTTCCCCATTCACTCGACACCAGATAAGCTCTGAACACACTACAACACTGCCCGTAGTTGTAGGAATTCCCACACATGAAACATTTCCTCCAAGACACAGAACACCAGACAGAGCTGTTGCGCACAGAACTGAACTCTTTTCTTTGGTTCCTTGATTAAGGGAAGAACCGTAATTCGAACCTTTGAAGTGAAGGACGTGAACTATTTTGGTTTTCTTTTATCTGTTTTAAGGAGCTCCATTTTCTTTTGTTGCTGCGCATATGTTAACAGAGATTAAAACACATGTTAAGCGATTATACACGTTAAAAAGAAATTAAGACACATGTTAAAAGAAATTGATAAGAAGTGAATACTGATTTTTGTTATTTTGTTTGTTTTGTCTATGTCTGAGCAAGTTGTAAATAAAAGCGTTACCTGTTCAACCTAAAGCAACTCTCCATGAGTTACTAGAGCAACTGCTAACCGAACCTAGAGAAACGTCTAGTGCTGCTAAGGTGGGGCCGGCTAGGAACTACAGGGGGCGCTGCATGCTAAAGAGACAAATGCCAGGGTTGATTTGTGACACAAGGATAGCAGCTAGAGTGAAAGGGAAGATTTACAAGATGGTAGTGAGACCTGCTATGAAGTGCGGTTTGGAGATGGTGGCACTGACAAAAAGACAGGAGGCAGAGCTGGAGGTGGCAGAGTTGAAGATTCTGAGATTGTCACTGGGAGTGGCTAGGAGGGACAGGATTAGAAATGAGTAAATCAGAGGAAGATGCAAGGGAGTGGGTGAGATGGAGGCAGATGATCCACTGTGGAGACCCCGGGGGGCGGGGGGGGGGACCATCAGATTATAGATAAATTACAGATATTTCAGTGTGTGTTTGCTGCAGCTGCTCCATGAAGACACAGGTGAGCGCAAGTGTGAGCAGTATGACACATTTCAACAATTTGAGCTTAAAACGTGTGCGTGAAAAATGGACTTTTGTTAATTTTTCACAGCATGATGTTAGTTTATATGAAAATATGGCCTGCTCTTACTAAAATGGACCCAGCTCTGCACCCTAGCCCAGAGGTGAGGCCCACACCTCGCGTGAAGGCAGTAAAAATCAGAATCACATCCATGTGGTTTGCATTGTGGTTCTTGCATGAAGCCCAATACTGATGATAAATTTGAAGCTTGGATCAGAAATATCTTTGTTTAGAAAAACAAAATAGTGAAAAATAAAAAGTTAATGCTCCAGAAAATTCATTCAGATGAAAACGTGTTAAAAATGCATATATTTCTAGTAATAAAGGAATGTTGTATTATTCATTTCTTCATGCATTCTCATTCTGAGGGTGTAAATTCTGAAGAAAATCTGCTGTCCTGGGTTTGAGACCAAACATTTGACTAGGTTAAGCATGATGATATTAAATCCTTCAATATTATGAAGATCATTCACTAGCTTTAAGAAGCTGTCAAACAAATTTGATCTTACGGTAAAAACCAAGTAAACTGTGTTGAAATTTTCCACTAAAACGAGCATTAATGCCCTGATGCTGTTTCCTCAAATGCTGAGCATCACAAGCAAGAATTCCCAGAAAATCAGCGACACCCAAAGCAGACTGAAAGCATATTAATATGGATTTACTGCTGCCACAGATGGCTGGGGCCGTTTATTCTGCGGTTTAACGACCCACAAACGCTGCGAGCGCAGTGGTCATATCGCTAACGTGGAATGCATCACGTCAAAACGGCGCGCAGCCACACCTAAGCTTCTTACTCGTGAAATGGAAACTATCCTGGAGGATCTGGCTTTCTTTGTTTGTTGATGACAGTGGAATAAATATTCTAAAGCGTCTGATGGCTCATCACCGCTTTGGCTGCATGACTTAATGACTGAAGGAGAAAGGAGTCGTGGGAGTATTTTTTGGGGGGGGTTCGTAATTGAAAGTGGCAGAAGCGCTACCTGCCTGTCAGTCAGTAATTGGTTGTTTTTGGGTGATCCCGAGGGGAAGGGAGTCATTATAACAAAGCAACTCTGCAGCTCCCTGAATCATCAAATGCATGCGCCACTCTAATTTATGACTGTTAAGGAGGATTTTTTTTTTAAATAAGGCTCAAAATAACCTTATCAAAGGACTCGTCTTTAAAATCTGTTTTCTCTCTGCTGTTGTTGTCTGATTGTGTTTTCTTAGTCCATTTGTGCTTTCTTTTTATCGTGATGGATGACATTTAATGAGATTCCAAATGTGGCATCATAAATATATATTTACATATAATAATAATAATAATAATAATAATAATAATAAGTTTATTTATAGAGCACTTTTCACAGACAGAGTCACAAAGTGCTTAACATGGTAAAAAAACAAAATAAAAATACAGGCACATAAAACAGTAAAAAAAAAACAAAGAAGACAGTAAAAGCACATAAAAATACAATCAACACATAGATAATTAAAAAGTCAGGCTAAAAAGGTGGGTCTTTAGTTGCTTCTTAAAAACACCAGTGGAAGGTGCAGATCTAAGTTCAAAAGGTAAGGAGTTCCACAGTCTGGGAGCAACAGCAGCAAAGGCTCTATCGCTTTGGTTCTGAGCCTAGTGTTAGGGACTACCAATAGATTCTGATGAGAAGACCTGAGAGACCTGCTGGGCTGGTGTAGATGGAGTAGGTCACTAATATAAAAAGGCGCCTCTTCATGAATGGCTTTTTATTAGAGCTTAATGAACCAATGCTATAAACCGTCTTAGGAATTAGATTATCAGGTGCTACAATAAGGACTTCCGTTTTATCAGCATTAAGTTGCAAAAAGTTACTAGGCATCCAGTCCTTAATTGGAGACAGACAATCATGAATAATTTTTAAATTGTCAACATGGTCAGGTTTAAAAGAGAAAAGTAGCTGTAAATCGTCAGCGTAGTAGTGATAAGACACACCTTTAAATTTGCTGATGATAGAACCAAGTGGCAGCATATATAGGGCAAATAAAAGTGGACCCAGAATAGAACCCTGAGGCACCCCACAGGTTAAAGGAGCAGAGTCAGATGAATAAGAGCCAACAGCCACAGAAAAACTCCTACCAGAAAGGTAGGAGAAAAACCAATCCAGAGCTTTTCCAGAAATACCTACCCAATCTCTAAGCCTTTGTAACAAAATACAATGATCAATAGTATCAAATGCTGCAGAAAGATATAATAACACTAAAACAGAGCATTTGCCAGTGTCTGATGACATTAAAATATCATTCGACACCTTAAGAAGAGCGGTCTGTCGAGTGTTTCTGACGAAAACCTCACTGAAATTTGTCGAAAATATTGTGTTCAATCAGAAAGTCCGTGAGCTGCTTGGCAACAACTTTTTCTAAAAGCTTAGAAATAAAAGGAAGCTTAGAAATTGGCCTGAAGTTTTTAAAAACAGATGGATCAAGGCTAGGATTTTTTTAAAAGTGGCTGCACAACTGCATGTTTAAAATACGAAGGTACACAACCAGATTCAAGTGAACTGTTAATGATATTAACCAAAGATGTACCCACTGAGCCAATTACCTCTTTTAACATTGAGGAAGGCAAAATATCTAAAGCGCAGGAGGAGGATTTCATGGAGTTCACCAACACTAACAAATCCTCAAAAGAAATTGGGGTAAAATCACTTAAAAAGGCCTGTCTGTTAGGGCAATCAAGGATTAGGGGAAAGGAATGAGTAAAACCAGCCCTAACGGCAGTGACGTTGTCAACAAAATAGGAAATAAACTTGTTCCAGTCATTAATTGAATAAACAGGGGGAGCAGAAATGACAGGATTAACTAAACTGTCTATTGTGCTGAAGAGGATCTTTGGATTGTTACTATTGGAGGAGATGATGTTGGAAAAATAAGAAGTTCTTGTCATTTTAATCATATTGTTAAATTCAATTAACAGTTCCTTAAGGTACAATCAATGCACCTCAAGTTTAGTGGACTTCCACAGTCTTTCCACCCTCTGACATTTACGTCTAAAACAACAGAGATCATCATTTAACCAGGGGGATGAATTAACAGCACGGACAGTCCTGGTTTTAAAGGGAGCAACTACATCTAAGATGCTTGAACAGTGTGAGTTAAAAGAGCAGAACAAGCTCTCAGTGTCGTCAACAGAGGATAAAACCACACTGCTGTCAAAGGCAGCAGAAAATTTCACAGCTGAAAACTGGTCAATGACACGAGAGCATTTTACCCGCTTGCCAGTGTAACAGACACATATGCCCAAAAGATATGGCAGCTACTCTCCCACACACCAGTTTGTTGTTGTATTTGAAGGCTGCCTGTGCAACCCTGGAAAATGCTTGTTCTTAATGACCAATGAGTGGACTAGAGCTGGAGGGAGAATTCTTCAGTGGGGGGATGCCATTCCCTCAAGGTTTCCCCTGGAAACATTTCTGTGTGGCGGCCCGCCCCCCTAAGGAAGTATGCCGCCACACCTATGACATATTAATTTAAGAAAAATTACACATGAAAGAAACGCTCCACAAGCGCGCACACAAACAACATGTGTGACTGTCATCCACACGGAAGCGCCCCATAAGCCCGGCACCCACGTGACTGTTTCTGCAGGCAGAGCATGTCTCTCTAGCGTTGCTGTCCGAGAGAAGCCTGAGCTTATTAAAGTACTTTAAACATGGAAAACAGTACAAGAGATAAGCAGTGGAGGCATTTATGGTGGTTTTAACCCACTGGTAACCGGAACAACATTGAGGAGTTGCTTAGCTAACAGGTCTGGTTAGGCTTCATTGCAGGGAAAGGAAAGAGTGACTGATGAATCACTGAGGATTTACTTCATCAGCTACTACAGTATTAACTAATAAGTTCTGTTCATTATTATGTACCTGGCAAGTTAAGATGACCGAAATTTACGAAGTCAATGACTTTAATCCATCAGCAGCCTTCAGAGAAACTAAACGTGCCAACATTTGAATTTCAAAATAAGGGAGGTTTTTCCTGTTGTCGGGTTGGTGAGGAGATTTCTAAAAATCTATAAATATATAGAAATATTATAACAGAAATAACTGCATCTTTGGTCATTTAAGTTAATTTATTTCTTTAAATATAATTTTAATAATTATATTTCTTTGAAAGTTAAAGTTATTGTTCTGTTCTGGCTCTACAAAATTATGGTCAAAAGTTTAAATCGTATGAGGAAAAAAGTAAAAATTTTGCCACATTCTGTTTTAAATTTATTAAAAAAAAACAGTAATTTTATAATAATCTGCCTTTGTCCATCAGACAGGCCTCTTGACTGTCCAGTTTTAAAACTCCTCTTAAAACCCATTTTTATGCTCTGGCTTTTGACCCAGTTTGAGACATTGATTTTATATGTTCTTATTGTCTCTACTGTATGACTATTGTTTTGCTTGTGCTGTTTTGTACTTTAGCTGTATTTTGTTGTTTTTATATTTTATTTATCATTGATGTAGAACACTTTGTGTCAACTGTTCAGCTTTATAAATAAAGTTGGATTGGATTAAAAAAAGATAAAACATTAGCCATAAAATAATCTACAAATTTATAATAGTCTCAAATGTCCAAGAAAAGTCATAATTTTACAAGAGAAAATTATAAATTTGAGGAAAAGTGTTGCAAATTTAGATAAATTTACAGAGAAAAGTAGAAAACTATAAGAAAATTGTTATAAATTTTGGAGAAAAACCTCAAACCTTCAAGACTGAAGTCATTACTCAAGTTTTTAAGTGGGTGCTCTTTGTACCCTTAACTAAATTTAGAAAGTTTTGCTTGTCTACTTTTAATTATTAATTTCATAGTACTGCTTTTACATGAGTAGAATTTCTGGCTACTATACCCACCTCTGATCATATAATTTAAGTATGAATGAGTAAATTACTATTATGAATGGGTTTTTTTTTCCCCTTCCCTTTCCTACTCTTCGTCAATGGAGAAAAAAAAAAGAAACACTAGACTAAAAATACACATTTTGGTTATTTATGTAAACCATGAAAAAAAATCCTGCAGGACAAAACATGACACTTGGCATTTTCTAACCTGTTTCTATACCACCATAGACAGAGAGAGAAGCTAAATTAGACAGGGCTCAGAGAGGGAAAAATGAGACAGAAGAGAGGAGCCAAGGAGAGGAAAGTGTTCAGGCAGAGGGTCCAGGAGAGGTGAGAGCAGAGGGAGGGGAGAAGGATGACACCAGTAAAAAGTTCAAACACAGGACATCTGGGTGGGACCCCAACTGGTCCAATATGCCAACATTCAAGCCTTGGTTGTACAATACTACAAATGGTAAGTTCCATTATGCAATATTACTGTGCAAAATAAAAAAAGAAATAGTGTAAAATTAACTTATTCCGGTTACATTTGTGTCACGTGTTTTCTGACCCCCCACCCCCACCCCCGGAAAAAATATGTTGCCACCGCACCAAGATCTTTAAGCCAGAGGAAACACTGGCCCTTGTTATCAAAATGAGGCAGAATCATCCCCCTTGTTAACCTGCCATCCCCCATCTCAATTCATAGGCTTAAATCAAGGGGGGGCATTTCCTACAGACATGGAAAAAAGACAGAATTGTCCCCCGTAGTATCATCACAAACCTTTAGACCTGAATAGCACCAATTCACTAATTCTAAGCAAAAATGCATTTTAAAAAATCTTATAAATTTGAAATGTTTTTTGCATGAATTTCCAACTGTGCCCTTCAGAGGTAAAGTGGGCTATCCCACAAAACCATTATTTTGAGAAAATGAGCTCTAAAGTTGAAATATTCTCAAAAAATCAGTGTGCCTATATCATTAAAAAGTTACCCCCTATAATTACCTTCAAGGTGTGACTTAAATATGAAAATATATTTAAATCACATAAACTTTAGAGCTCATTTTCTCAAAATAATGGTTTTGTGGGATAGCCCACTTTACCTCTGAAGGGCACAACTTTGCCTTCATGTGATTTTTTTTTTTTTGGTAAATTAAACTTTTTTTTCATAAATTTGCAACTTTTTTCTTGTAGATTTGCAACTTTTTCCTCATAAAACTGCAACCTTTTCTCATAAATTTGCAACTTTTTTCTTGTAGATTTGCAACTTTTTCTCATAAAACTGCAACTTTTTCTCATAAATTTGCAACTTTTTTCTTGTACATTTGCAACTGTTTTTACATGAATATGTGGCATTTCTCTCATAAATTTGCACCTTTATTCTCATAAATTTGCAACATTTTTTTATTGCAAATTTGTAACTTTTTACTCAAGAAATGGCAGCATGGCGGCACAGTGGTTAGCACTGTGGCAGCAAGCAAGAAGGTCACGGGATCGATTCCACCCCTGACCATCATGGGTTCGATCCCAGCCCCAGACCATTGGTGACCCTTCTGTGTGGAGTCTGCATGTTCTCCCCATGTCTGCGTGGGTTTACTCTGGGTATTCCAGTTTCCTCCCACAGGCCAAAGACATGCAGGTTAGGTTAACTGGCATCAGCTGGGGATTCTAAATTGTCCTTGTGAAAGTGAAAGGTTGTCTGTCTCTCTGTGTTGGCCCTGCGATGGACTGGTGATCTGTCCAGGGTGTGCCCTGCCTCTCGCCCAAAGATGCTGGGATAGGCTCCAGCCCCCCTGCAACCCGAAAAGGATTAAGTGGTAGAAGATGGATGAATGGATGGATACTCAAGAAATGCAACTTTTTTCTCAGAAAATTACAACTTTTTTCTAATAAATTTGCAACTTTGTTCTCATAAATTTGTGACTTTTTATTGCAAATTTGTAACGTTTTACTCAAGATATGTAACTGTTTTCTTATAAATTCGCAACTTTTTTTCATGTTTTAAACTTTTTTCTTGTAAAACTGTAACCTTTTTCTCAGAAATCTGCAACTATTTTGTCATAAATTTACATTTTTCTTGTAAATTTGCATTTTTTTCTCATAAATTTCCAGCTTTTTTCTTATAAATTTGCAACTTTTTCTCATAAAATTTGCAGCTTTTTCTCATAAAATTGCCACTTTTTTCTTGTAGATTTGCAACTTTTTTATTATAAATTTGTAACTTTTTACTCAAGATATCTAACTTTTTTATACATTTGCAACTTTTTTCTCAAGTTTTAAACTTTTTTCTTGTAAAACTGCAGCCTTTTTCTCAGAAATCTGCAACTATTTTATCTTAAATTTGCAACATTTTTCTTGTAAATTTGCAACTTTTTCTCACAAATTTGTGCCTTTTTTTTGCAAAATTGCAACTTTTTGTATCAAAAAATTGCAACTTTGTTCTCATAACTTTCAAACTTTTTTCTCATAAATTTTCAAAAATTTTCCTGTAAATTTGCAGCTTTTTTCTAGTAAATTTGCTTGTTCATTTGGATGTTGGTTAAATTTTTTTTCTATATAATTAAAATTATAATTTGCAGCGTTTTTAATTTTTAAATTGGCATCTTTTATCATATTTTTGCATATTTATTCTTGAAAATTTGCACCTAATTTATATTTATACATTTGCACCTTATGCTAAATTTATGAATATAACCCTTCCCCCTCATTAAGAATTATCAAGTCGACTACGGCATGGTGGCGGAGTGGTTAGCACTGCGGCAGCACAGTAACTCACCCTTGGCCGGGGGATCCTGGGTTCGATCCCAGCCCCCGACCAACAGTGATCTGTGTGGAGTTTGCATGTTCTCCCCGTGTCTGCGTGGGTTTACTCCGGGATTTCTCCGGTTTCCTCCCACACGCCAAAAACATGCATGTTAGGTTAATTGGCATCAAATTGGGGATTTTAAATTGTCCTTAGGTATGACTGTGAGAGTGAATGGTTGTCCGTCTCTCTGTGTTGGCCCTGCAATGGACTGGCGATCTGTCTAGGGTGTACCCTGCCTCTCACCCAAAGATGCTGGGATAGGCTCCAGCCACCCCCCCACCCCGCGACCCGAAAAGGATTAAGCGGAAGAAGATGAATGAAGTCGCCTACTAAGTAGACTGAACCAGGAAATATTGCTCTGACTGCCTTTAACAGTCATATTTCTCTGGCTCACCCCACACCTAAACTCAACTCCCGACTGGTCATCACAGCTCAACAGGTACAACAACAAAAAATTATAATACCGTGAACATTTTCAATTATTTTTCATAATTTAATCCCAAAAGTGCACTTTCATACACTGTATTTTATATTCCTTAAAAGGGTTGGGTGGATGTTTCATTTCACTCTTGTAGGGACTATAAACAGAACATTTATTTAGAAGTGAATATTGAGAGGGGCATGGTAAGTATTATTGTATTCAGGGACATTTCTAGCATTTTTGGGGGCTCTCTGCAATATTATGTTTGGGGGCTCCTATTTTTGGAATGGGGATGAGGTCAAACCCTTTAAAATGAGAAAAAAAAACCTCTCCCTTCTCAACAAAAACATTAAAAATAAAATTAAATCATTGTCTAGATGAGCAGGAAAAACCAAACAGTCAATGACGGAGTAGTTCATTCCGACCTGATGAAATCACACCGGGAGAGCTCAGATCTCCTGACCGTTGACCTTGACCTTAAGCGCAGCCTAGATACAGACCAATCTAGGATGTGCTTAAGGTCAAAGGTCAGAGGCCTAAGAGGAGTACTGTTTTTTTTGTGAAATCATAAACGCCCAGATCTCCTGACCTTTGATCTTGACCTTGAGCACAACCTGGATGTAGACCTACCTGAGGGTCACTGTGAGTGAGTTTGGTGAGCATCCAGGCAAATACCTAAGAGGAGTAGCAATTCCTGTGAAATGTGGACAAACGGACAGACAGACAGATGAATGGACGACTGACACCATGTTGTACCATTGCTTTAAAATGAAATTAAAAATAATACAAATTTAAGCGTTCTTACTGAGATTGCAAATTTACAAAAAAAGTCACAAATTTTTGAGAAAAAAATGTATATTTACAAGGGAGAAAAAAATGTGTTTTTACTCGAAAAGAGTTGCAAATTTATGAGGAAGAAAGCTGTAAGTTTACTGGAAAAAGTCACAAATTACAAGAAAAAAAAACGTACAGTAAATCGACAATAAAAAAAAAATGCAAGTTCCCAACAAAAAATTACAAATATATGAGGAAAAAGTTGCAAATTTATAATTTTGAAAAGTTACAATTTTAGGGAAAAAGTTGCTACTTTTTCAGAAAAAAAATTACATTTATGCTTAACATTGGTGCTTCACATATATTCATTTTCTGTAACATGATGATTTGTGAATTAATTTACACGTGTGCTTACAAATAAAGGGAAATATTTCAAGCCTTTTTTTGGTCTATTGTTGATGATCATGATTTATGTATAGCTTATTAAGATCAAATCAAAACTGAAGTGATCCGAAAAGTGACCATTTGAACATACGTACATCCACATGATTAAAAACTACTACACATATGAGGACCGAACCCTTTTTTTTTTAAATATTCAATAAAATATTTTAGTTTTCAGTTTGGCAAAAAGCCACACACAATAAAGGGGTCAGTGAGACGTCTCGCCATTCTGCAGCTCACCACCAGAGGGCGATCATGATGTGCAGGCATCTCATCATTTTTTAACAGCCTATGGGATGAATTTGCTTCAATATTCAGTATGTTTGAGATGAGAAATTAAGGTCCTTCTCTAATAAAAGCCTTTTGTTACTATTTAAGAACTTCTGTTTGGACTGCCCAGCCAGACATTTATTTCTATTTCTACTTTCCCTCACACTTCCAAAGTTAAAGTAAGTTTGGGGGGCAGACAATCGAATTTTTATACCATTAGGCAGGCTGAACATCCAGAACAACTCAACTGAAGAAAAACAATAAGCTGAACTGTATGAGTGAGATTTGAATCAGAACTGTCATTCTCCAGATTGCTGACCCTAATGTCACATATCACTGAAGAAGGCAGGCCAACAAGTGACAACGCTTCCAGACTTGTGCATTTTTTCTGGCGTCTGTCCAGTATGCTCCGTGCTTATTTGTGAGGAAAGTGGCAGTGAAGTGCAGCTGTGTTGCCAGCACTGCAAACGGTATGAAACACAAGTCAAATCGAGACGGCCAAGACGCATTTCGAGCGATGACCAGCGCCAACAAATGCAGCTCAAAGCAGCAGTGAGAGGCCATAGTCATGGGGCTTTCTATCTCAGACATGTGAAAAGTATAAAGATAAGATAAGATAAGCCTTTATTAGTCCCACAATGGAGAAATTCCAGATAAAATATATATATTCATAAATAAAAAACTAATGTTTGACGGGCCAATTGTGGATCAGGAAGGCTTGAATGTGTGGGAACTACTGCTTCACGTTTGTATTTATGCGTCTGGGGATTTTCCACAAGAAAAATTCCAATGAAGATAACAATTTAATATGATTCACCCTAACCATCATCAAAAACACTGGTCAACACCAAATTTATTGTCTAAGATTTTTTTTAGCTGATTTAGGACAGTTTTGATGTGCTGGATCCAAAAATCACATTGGTTTTGTTCAATCAGGTCAACTTTTTGAATTATGGCGACATGTTGTTTTATACGTTTTTGTTTACATGTACGGATATTTTCGCTTTATATGATGCAAAATCCTTTTTTATTTCTTGAAATTCTCTGAATTTTCAACAATGATGATGTAACATTCAATTTACATGGTCGTACCTTCATATAAAGGTAAGTACATGCACAGTACTAAGTAAGTACAGGTTTTTACTTAACACCTGATCGAGAGAAACGGATGTCATTTTCGGATTCAGCGGTGCAAAATTGTCTTAAATCAGTTGAAAAACACAAGACAACTTACAAAAAAATTATTTTTGTAACCCTGTGTTATTGACATGTTTCTTGCTTTTCTTGTGAAAGTTTAGCTTTAATTTTGAAAATTTCAGCTTCCTGCACCAAACGAGGGACAATTAGCAACACTTGGCTTCATTTTCAAATGAAAAAGTTTTTTTAAAGTTGATAACGTGAGGCTCAAGTAGCTCTTGCTAAAGCAGCTCTACTTCATTCCGAATGGTTTTCTGCTAGCCTAGCATTAGCAGGTTAGTTTTAAGCAGGATATACAGTACCATGACAAAGTATTTGCCTCCTTCCTGATTTCTTATATTTTTGCACATTTGTCACACAAATAATTCAGATCATCAAATCAATTTTAATATTAAACAAAGGTAACCCACATAAAAACAAAATACAGTTTTTAAATCTTCATTTCATTTATTAAACAAAAAAGCTATCCAAACCTACCCGGCTCTATGTGAAAAAGTAATTGCTCCCTAAACCGAATAACTGGCTTTGCCACCCGTTGGCAACAACTGCAATCAAGCGTTTGTGATAACTGGCAATGAGTCTTTTACACCACTGTTGAGGAATTTTGGCCCACTCTTCTTTGCAGAATCATTTTAATTCAGCCACATTGGAGGGTTTGAGCTTGAGGTCACAAATTGATGGCCAAACAATGTCCTTCAAGATTTTCTGGTAGAGAGCAGAATTCATGGTTCTATCAATTACAGCAAGTAGACTAGGTGCTGAAGCAGCAAAGCAGCCCCAGACCATCACACTACCGCCACCATGCTTAACTGTTGGTGATGTTCCTTGTATGAAATGCTGTTACACCAGATGTAACGAAACGCACACCTTTCAAAAAGTTCAACTTTTGTCTCATCAGTCCAATATTTTCCCAAAAATCTTGGAGATCATCAAGATGTTTTTTGGCAAATGTGAGACGAAACTTTGTGTTCTTTTTGGTTAGCAGTGGTTTTGGCCTTGGAACTCTCGCAAGGATAACATTTTTGCCCAGTCTGTTTCTTATTGTTGAATCATGGACCAGTGTCCAAAATGAGGCAAGCGAGGCCTGCAGTTCTTTAGATGTTCTTCTTGGTTTTTGTTTCTCATTTGTTCATGAATTTCTTTCATGATGTGTTGCTTTTTGAGATCTTTTAGTCTATTCACTTTGTCAGACAGGTTCTATTTAAGTGATTTCTTGATTCAACAGACGTGGCAGTAATCAGGCCTTAGTGTGGCGAATAAAACTAAACTGAGCTTTCAAAAAAATGTGGTTAATCACAGTTAATTCATGAATTAATTTATGAAAGCACCGAGGCAAGCTGATGCCTCAGTGCTTATGGCATGGTAGCATAGGATAGCAAAGTATTGTCAGGCCATCCATGCACAGTTTTGAAATGCTTGGCATTTGTTTACACATGTACATCATCATTACAACACATGAGGTGTAGCTCATCCCAGGGCTGTACCCTGGCATTTTTCTTAAGGAGCTTGTAAAAGAAAAAAATAGTAGCAGGAGTAACAAATTTTATGAATTTAAAGGTGCACTCCAGCGGCTCTAAAACTACCTAAAAACCCCTCAAAAACAAATATGTATTGCTCAGAATAGTATATTGTGGCTTTTTACCCACAAAAAAACTTTCATTGCCTTAGAATTGCTTGGAAAGAGATTTTAAATCTTGCACCTACGTAAGTATGAGTGGATCTATAAATATTCTAATTAGCAGCCTGCAGGGCCTGCACATGATTGGTCACCATGCTCCCAAATGACAGAGCTTGCACGTGATTGGTCACTGTGCTCCCAACCTACAGGGCTTTCATGTGATTGATCGCCATGACTCCTAGAGGGTGGGCTGCTAGTCTGTTCAAGATGCTTCAGAACATTAAATTTTTGCCTATATCTTCATAAGTAAAAAGCGAAACATTTTTCTGAAAACAGTTGAGGCGAGAGATAAATGTGTAGTTGCCAAATATGTGTTTACTTTTTACTAACAACCAGACCCCCGTTGTTAGTGGTGTGAAAAAGTGTTTGCCCCCTTCCTGATTTCTCTTTATTTTTGTATGTTTGTCACACTTAAATGTTTCAGATCCATCCATCCATCCATCCATCTTCTTCTGCTTAATCCTTTTTGGGTCGCGGGGGGGCTGGAGCCTATCCCAGCATCTTTGGGCGAGAGGCAGGGTACACCCTGGACAGATCGCCAGTCCATCGCAGGGCCAACACAGAGAGACAGACAACCATTCACTCTCACAGTCATACCTAAGGACAATTTAGAATCCCCAGTTTTGATGCCAATTAACCTAACCTGGGCCGTTCTGAATTGGCAGTTAAAAGGCTGAGCGATTAAGTCAGGGTGTGATGTTTCTCTACAACATGTGTAACACTTCCTCCTAAGCCTTTTGTCATTTAAGTGGAACCAATCAATCATATACAGTGGTGTGAAAAAGTGTTTGCCCCCTTTCTGATTTCTCATTTTTTGTGTTTGTCACACTTAAATGTTTCAGATCATCAAACAAATTTAAAAAATTAGACAAAGATCACACAAATAAACACAAAATGCAGTTTTAAAATGAAGGTGTTTATTATTAAAGGGGAAAAAAATCCTAACCTACATGGCCCTGTGTGAAAAAATGATTGCCCCCTAAACCTAATAACTGGTTGGGCCACCCTTAGCAGCAACTGCAATCAAGTGTTTGCGATAACTGGCAATGAGTCTTTTACAGCACTGTGGAGGAATTTTGGCCCACTCATCTTTGCAGAATTGTGGTAATTAAGTCACATTGGAGGGTTTTTGAGCATGAATCGCCTTTTTAAAGGCCAAATGTCACGTAATTTTTTTTTCTAAATGACAACGAATTTAGATAAAATACACATAGCTTAAACCAAATATTCATACCGGAGACCATATCACCCACCTGTATTTACATAATTGCACAAAATACACCAGGTGAAGGCCCCACCTTGCTTGCTGGCTTGTGACAGCCAGTCCAGACCACGCCCATGTTTTTGACATCACCAGTTGTACCCTGGCTGCCCTGCCTATCCACATTCACACTTATCAACATTGGACAATCATGACGGAAAGTGACAGCGATTGTGAACAAATTAGTTTAGTTTTGTCTTTTTTTTTTTGTCTTTTTTTTTTGTCAGTGGTTCAGACAGTGACAGAGGCATAGAACCTTACCGGTTCGAGCCGTCCGAGACGGAATCAGATGCTTTGTCTGATGACAACAGTTCCAACGATGACCAGAGAGCAGAACCAGTGGAAAATGTCATTGAACTGGACATTAATCGCCTCCAGAATTGCGAAGCCGGAGGGGGTCTGTCGAGGGCGCCCCATAAATATTGATTTTTCGGAAGCCATTATTATTACAGTGGAGGAGAGCCGCTGCTGTCAAGAAAGTGACCAGATCAATATGAAAATGGAGGCGCATACCTGTCAAGGGAGACGTTTTCGCCGTATTTTGGTGCCAAGCGCGGCTGTGGGGGACGGCGCAGTGGTTTGGGACACTTTTCTGGGAAATGTTTTAAATGTAGTTCGTGTTGTTATTGTCAAATATTTTATGGAAAATACGGGGAAAATGCAATTTTAGCAAAAACGGGCGTATTGCCATTTCTGTACGCCCAAAAGAAAAAATATACTGGAAAAAAAACTGAGTGTCTTGAGGAGCAGTCCTGTGTGTGATCACTCACAGCTGAGGCGGGCTGATCGCTCAGCGGGAGCAATTCGCACTACTGTTCGAAGTGTGGAGTCACTCATTAGTTTAATTGTCTGGGCGGGCTGATCGCTCAGCGGGAGCAATTCTCACTACCATGAGAAGTCATTAGGACAATGGTTTAACACGTTGAGCTGTGCAGCGGTTGCGGAACAGACAGAGATCCCAGAGAGGTGTGCCTTGTTGCTCCGCCGTTGCTTATAGCCGCTTTTTACGGTGTTGAAGTACGGCGAAAACGTCTCACTTGACAGGTAAGAAAACATTTCCCAGAGAAGTGTCCCTTATTACCCAGCTGTCCCTGATAGTCCCGTTTTAAGGTATGGGTGAAATATCCAATTTTTTCTTTCTTGTTGCTCACTTCAACCTTCCAGTCTCCATATAAACAATCAATTGAAATACCCCAAGCATCAAACTAGGGTACAATCGATTTCGTCACTTCCGCCTTCTTCCCCAGGCGATTCCAGGGGCCGTGTCAGGCCAAGCGCGGCAGTTTTAAATTAACGAATATTCCGTTGTTACTGAAGCATATGCACCAAGACCCGAACGGATCGGTTCCCTTTTATATCTAGTTTCAAGATATTTAAAGTACCCTGTTACGTGACATTTGGCCTTTAAGGTCATGCCACAGCATTTCAATCGGATTCAGGTCAGGACTTTGACTAGGCCACTCCAAAGTCTACATTTTGTTTTGTTAAGCCATTCAGAGGTGGACTTGCTGGTGTGTTTTGGATCATTGTCCTGCTGTAGAACCCAAGTGTGCTTCAGCTTGAGGTCACAAAGAGATGGCCGGACATTCTCCTTGAGGACTTTTTGGTAGACAGCAGAATTCATGGTTCCATTTATCACAGCAAGTCTTCCAGGTCCTGAAGCAGCAAAATAGCCCCAGACCATCACACTACCACCACCATATTTTACTGTTGGTATGATGTTCCTTTTCTGAAATGCTGTTACTTTTACGCCGGATGTAATGGCACACACACCTTCCAAAAAGTTCAACTTTTGTCTCATCAGTCTACAGAGTATTTTCCCAAAAGTCTTGGTGATCATCAAGATGTTTTCTGGCAAAACTGAGATGAGCCTTTATGTTCTTTTTGCTCAGCAGCGGTTTTCGCCTTGGAACTCTGCCATGTAGGCCATTTTTGCCCCATCTCTTTCTTATGGTGGAGTCATGAACACTGACCTTAACTGAGGCAAGTGAGGCCCACAGTTCTTTGGATGTTGTTGTGGGGTCTTTTGTGACCTCTTGGATGAGTCGTCGCTGCGCTCTTGGGGTAATTTTGGTTGGACAGCCACTCCTGGGAAGGTTCACCACTGTTCCATGTTTTCACCATTTTTGGATAATGGCTCTCACTGTGGTTCGCTAGAGTCCCAAAGCTTTAGAAATGGCTTTATAATCTTTTCAGGATTCAAAGATTCATGATTCAAAGATTTTATTTGTCAGTACTACTATACATACAGGACATACAGGAAAATCGAAATGGCGTTTCTCTCTCTCTTCAGTGGTGTGTACAATATAAAAAAAAAGAAAAAGGAATAAGGCTGGAAAAAACAACAGTCTATGTACAGTAATGCAACCCGTAGTGCAAATGGCGACAAAAGATAGACCCAGACCTCCCATAGTGCAAATACAGATAAACAATTAACAATGATGAAACCCAGCAATCCTATATACAGAAAAGTAGAGATGTAATACCCATAGTTGCAAGTTCAATGCAGTAGTGTAGGTGCAGACAGTAGCAGATAGGACTGCACATGATCAGTATTGCAATGACCGACAGCAGCAGATATGGCATTTGTGCAAATGGTTGCAGTTAAAGTGCAGAGAAATAATACAACAGCAAATGTATTACTGTTGGTGTGCCAATCTTTCTCTGCCAACAGCTGAGGTAGCTATTGTGCGGGTGAGTGTGTTATGGTCCGGGGGGAGGGTGGTGGTGGACAGAGTTCAGGGTCGTGATGGCCTGATGAACGAAGCTGTTTAGCAGTCTTGTGGAGTGGGCCCGGAGGCTCCAGTACCTTTTCCCCGAGGGCAGGGGGCTGGAGAGGGAGTGTGAGGGGTGGGAGGTGTCGCCAGCGATGTTGATGGCTCTGCGGGTGAGGTAGATGTCTGACAGCAGGGGCAGAGGGGCACCGATAATCTTGCTGGCTGCTTTCCCTGTGCGTTGTAGTGTCTTCTGGTAGGAGGCGGTGCAGCTTCCATACCACACCCTGATGCAGCTGGTAAGGATGCTCTCAATGGTGCCCCGATAGAAAGAGCACATGATGGGGGTGGGCCTCATGCTCTCCTCAGTTTGCGCCAATGCTCTCCTCAGTTTGCGGATGAAACTGGAGGCGAGTTTGAGCCTTCTTGGCCAGTGATGTGGTGTTTCTAGTCCAGGAGAGGTCCTCAGAGATGTGCACCCCCAGGAACTGGTGCTGCTCACCCTCTCCATAGCTGCACCATCGATGGATGATCAGAGGGGGGTGCTGTGTGTGTCCTTTCCTAAAGTTGACCACAATCGCCTTGGTTTTTCCCACGTTCAGGAAGAGGTTATTGTCTTTACACCACTGGACCAGCTAGCTCACCTCCAGAATGATAGATCTCAGTTACTTTGTTTCTCATTTGTTCCTGAATTTCTTTCGATTGCAGCATGATGTCTAGTTTTTGAGGATCTTTTGGTCTACTTCACTTTGTCAGGCAGATCCAATTTAAGTGATTTCTTGATTGAGAACAGGTGTGGCTCTCATGATCAGGCAAGCATGCCTCCCCTCTTCCTTCCTGTTTCTGTTTTCCCAGCTCCGGAGCTCATCAGCGCACCTGCGTGGTTAAACACCTGCTGCTTCCTGATTCACCAGCGTATTTAAGGGCCAGAGTGTGAAGAGCTATCCGCTGGATCGTTGGGTTTGTGGTGCCTCTCAACTACTGTTCTTGTTGTTTGGCAAAATGTATTATGTCTTCAAGTTGTCTTACCTTTTGTCCTCTCCTCCTCTCAGGTTTGCTGCCGCCTCCAGCGGTGTGTCTCCGCAGCTGTGTGTGTACGCTTGCCTGAACCATCCCTTTTCAAGATGACAGCTTCTCCACCCAAGTTCATCCGCCTCCTCGCTTCCTTTCCTGTAGTCACCAGATCCCCTTCTCCTTTCCCACGCTGGAGTTCACTGCTGGGCTCTTTGCTAGTATTGTAAGACCCATTCCCTCATTTACCAGTGTGTCAGACTCCTCATTAATCATTCCTCTCCTCTCTTTCCTCCTAGGCTGCATGTGGCTCCAGCGTGCAACTGTTTTCCTGTATATAGTTTGGCATCTTGGTTGCTGGTTTCATTAATTGTAGTCTGTGCATTTATTCTTTCAGTTAGTGTGTTTTGTAAAGGGTTTTTGGTTTTCAAAAAAGCGGTGTTAACTTTTCATCTGCATCTGAGTGTTCGTCTGAAGTGGTTGCCCTGCACTTAAGCCTCCTCAAAACATCAAATCATGACAGTGGCAGTAATCAAGCCTGGGTGTGGCTAGAGAAATTGAACTCAGCTTTCTGAAGATGTGATAAACCACAGTTAATTTATGTTTTAACGGGGGGGGGTCACTTTTTCACACAGGCCCATGTACGTTTGGATTTTTTTTTCCCTTAATAATAAACACCTTCACTTAAAAACTGCATTTTGTGTTTACTTGTGTTATCTTTGTCCAATATTTAAATTTGTTTGATGATCTGAAACATTTAAGTGTGACAAACATACAAAAAAAAGAGAAATCAGAAAAGGGGGCAAACACTTTTTCACACCACTGTATTTGGGAGTATGGAATGATTTTGCTCTTGATATGTCTTGTAAATCACAAGAAACATGTCACAGACACGTTAACAACAGGAAAAAAAACTTGATTTTTGCCGGTGACTTTAATGCATGTATATTTACAGGACAGCATGCAATAACAGGTAAAAATAGCAACATTTCCAAAAGTAAAACCATAATTATTAATATTAAATCAGAACTGTTTAAATGATTCACAGTTATGTGTAATGAATATTTAAAGTTTCTTAAATCATCTTGCAAAAAACTAACTTCTTCAAAAAGTTAATTTATTGAAATACAGTAGCAATTTCTTTTATAAATAGTAAACGTGCAATATTCTTATTTAGCTTCCAGCCGTTATCTTCACAGCTATCTGACTGCTGACCTTCAGGTTCACCATCGTGGACCTCAGAGACAAACGAGAGGAAAGAAAAACACATCATAAAAATCTGATTATTATTAAAGATGTGCTGGAACTATTTCAAAGTCAGCATAATAAATAAATTATTACAGATGTCATGCTCCTCCACAGTTTAACAAATTGCTTGGTTTTCTTTAAAAAAAATTTTTAAACAAGAGCACTTTGAGACGAGTGCAATATCCCCCGCCTCCGTTTTCTTTGAAGATCCCAATACTTACAGATGGAGAGCAGTTTTCAACATAATTACTGTGTCAGAACCAAATTATGATAAACCCATCATTGTCATGGGCAACCTCTGAGCAGCAGAAAAGACACTCTAACGCAGGCAGGACTTCAATTCAACTGGGTTTATTTCCCCAAAACAATACAAAATAAAACCAGCACAAGGGCTGAACATAAAGCAAGCCGTGAAAGGCTGAAAACTTACAGACACGGCACAATCACTGGAACGAAAGTCAAAGGGGAATCCACAGTATGACGCCACACCAATTGAACACAGACGAGACATATATAGGTAACAGATGATCAGGTGAAACATGAGACAGCTGGGGGTAGTAATCAGGGATAAATCAGCAACACTTGAGGAGAAATGGCTATGACTACGGAAGACATGACGGACTGAGAATGATAGAAAAGGGCGTACAGGGAACACACACACACACACAAAATCTGTAAAGATGACCAAGGCAGGACACAGAATCACAGCAGCTGGTAATGGGGACCACGTGACAGACAATAACAATCACAGAGGACCCAGGGGAGACACAGAAGGCAAAACACAGGCAAATGATCATAATAATAAAGCAAACTATGGGCATGATCCTAGGACTCAGCCTAGACTAAGGGTTCTTAACCTTTTTGACCTTGGGGCCCAAATTTTTCAGTAAAAAGTGGCTCGCGGCCCATTCAAATATTATCATTGCATTGGTTTAATAATTGATTATCCCATTTATTTATTACCCATATGTAAACCTGCACATACAACAAGATGCCAAACAGTCATAAATTCATGGAACAAATCATGCTGCTACAAGAACAGAAATTAAATAAAGTGTAAATAAAGTGCAAATGAAAAAAATATAGCCTTTTAATCTGAGAATGAATTTGATTCATTTTTCATTCATTCATTTTTGCCTGGCAGAACTATAATAGTCACGAGTCCAAGCTACAACTTCCTTTTTATATTCACCTCTTCCAAACAGGCTGCAACAATTCATGAAAGATATCAAACTGCTACAAGAACAAATTTAAAGGCTCAAGTAAAGCTTATTAACACAAAAAATAGATTAAAATAGATTAATAATAGAAGTTTCAAATTAAATAAACTTTAAATCAATTTTAAATAAAGTGCAAATGAAAATATAGCTTTAATAACTTGGTAGCTTTGGTAGAGCATCCGCCCCACACCCAGGAGGCCGAGGTTCAAATCCCGGCCTGGTCATGCCGAAGACCATATAAAAGTGGAACTTCCTGCCGTCCAGTTTGGTGCTCAGCAATAATGGAACGGAGGAGGGAAATTTGTGGCAGCGCCTTGCATGGCAGCGACCCCTCTGATTCTAGATGTGATTAACATTGTAGATAAGAGAAATATAATTTTGTTCTACAGTACATGATTGGCTGTATGGATTGAATGACAATAAAGTTGGCTTTACCTTAACCTGTGAATGAATTTGACTCATTTTTTTCCATTCATTCATTTTTGCATGGCATGCTATATGTCTGAGGCAATGTCCATGATACCGTGACTCACCGTATTGTTTTAGATTGGGATGGTCAGCAGCCTCTCCGATCATTTCACGGCACATATCCACAGCAGCAGGCAGTCGCTCTGCTATGGTGAATGAATGCCTACTCTGCGCCACACGTCTGGCTACTAGATAGCTGGCTTTCAAAGCACATTTAAGCCTCTTTTCCACTAGCCCAGCACACCTCGGTACGGCTCGATTCACTTCAGTACGGCTCGGCATGCTTCTGTCTCCATTAGCACGGTGTTTGGCATGGGTGTTGTGCTGGGGTGGGTGGGTTTATAACAGCGAGGCGGTGCCACACTCCCGTGACGTAACGCACGCAACCCAAGCAAAACATTTTTTTTTCCAAAACTTTATTGAGAAGACCCAAGCAAAACATAACACATAGCTGTACAAGGCCACTCCTCGGTCTGTGGCTTTTTTCACCGTAAACGCCAAAAAGGACCGCCAGACAAGGGTACAGGCAGCAAGATGAAATATGAATGAATATTTCAATTTAATACTATCCCACTTGTACTTACAAAAACGTGTGAATATTCATAAAAAGCACACACATGAAAGGTAGCACCACAAGCAGTGGGTCACAGCGGTTTTAGGCAACAGCAACACAATTGTGTATCCTTTGCCAATCTGTCTGCTGTTATTTAATGTTTAACAGTTAAGGGGCGGATGATTATATGCTCCAAAACTGGAGAAACTCTCTGATAAAAAAAAGCTGCAACAACACAAGTCACTTTTGTTTTGAATTAACTGCCAAATGACCTAGAAATAATGAGCTGAAACTTGTTTTTATTCGTATTAAATAATGAGACAGTGGCACACTAGCCAACACCAATTTGTATTATTTTTTACATCCTAGGGCATTTTGGATGTACTGAATAAAAAAAATTCATGTTTTTCACTTTCAGGTCAACGTTTGGAACAACAGTATTATTATTTTCCGTTTAGATGATGCTACACTCCTTCTAAAGTATTGTAATTCTCTGAATTTGGAATGCCGATAGAACATTCAATTTACGTATACTTACTTTTTGACTTGTAAGCTTGATCAGTCTCTCCTGCTGCATTTCAAAGTCCAACTGTGCAACTTCTTATAAGTTAACATAAAAAAATTTACCCAAAGTTTAGAACTGTATCATGTGGTGCTAATTTTTTATGATATTTCAATAAAAAGAACAGAAAGCTTACAAAAACATTTGTTTTTTGGTCTAGTTAAAAATTACATTACCTTTACAATGGTTGACCCCTGACAGGATGATCAGCATCATTTTCATCAGACTAGGCAATGGAATTTCTATGCAATTATACTGTTTTATAATTCAGTGTTATAACAGACAAACCACACTTTCCAAAACAATTCCATTTTATTATATACAAAATATTAAAATAAAAAAAAAACTTTGCAACACAACATGAAGGTTAATCGACATTTTATACACGCCGACCACTGAGTGCCTCTACACCAGCTTCCCAAACTGGGTCAGGAAGGCTCGGTTGAATGAAGCCGTCTCTGCCAGGTCCAGGGATACCCTCGCGTTTTCTGCAACCTCATTTAAATGTTGCAAATATTTATCATTGAATACATTTTGCGTCTGGTGGTGGGACAGATTCACATTGGAGAATCCGGGCGGGCTGGCACGGCGGACGCGTGGATTCTACAAGGAAAATGCACACAATAAAATACAGCATGAAAGTGCAAGATATACAGAAAAGACAATAGTTTTTAACAAGATTACATAAGCTTATTTCAGCGTATTGTTCACATGAATAATTAAAAGAAAAGCGAGTCCGCAGTGTGCTGCGATAAAGCAGCGATCATCATCCACAAATGAACAGCTTTTTTATTGCATAAATAAACTGAGCGTCTTACCGAATATATTTGCGAAAAAACGCACAATAAAAAAAAATTAAAACTCACCGTTAAAGGACTCCGATGTCGAGACCTCCCGGTATATTTTTTCATTCCGGGTGGCTCCGTCTAACTCGCGCTGGATACGTTCGTCTGACAATGCAGTGAGCAGACACTGCAGCTCCTTATTGGTCCATGGAACACCCTTATTACGCGAAGCCATTTTTGATAGAGAATAAATGAAAATAGCACAGCAATACACTGAAAAGAAACCGCCAACAGTGGTTGCGCGCTGAGTAATGGTGGTCGTCTAGATTCTTTTTTTTTTTTTTTTTTTCAAAAACTTTATTGAGAAGGTCGTGAAGATTCGGTAGAAGAGGAGGAGGAGAGGGGCGGTTACAACCTGACCAATCAGTGCCGGTTATGACCTGACCAATCAGCGGCGACCAGTCTGTTAACGTCACAACACGGCACAGCTCAGCACTGCTGTACCCTACCCTTCAGCGGGGCTGAGAATCGCGGCTGTTAAACCGTGTTGGGGCTTGTGGAAAAGCGTACAAAGCATGCTGAGCCGTCCCGTGTCGCGCTAAAGCGTGCTAGTGGAAAAGGTCCTTTAGTTACCAGTCAGTGACACGACAGACCGTTTCTGCATCTGTAGCCCACGTTCTTTTCTCTTGAAAGAGTCCACCAGCTTTCCCACAAGCACTGGATGCTTCATTTCAAAGTTGCACTTTAATTTTGAAGGCTTCGGTGCTTCGTTTCATAGCGTTTGTCCATACTCCACATACCGGGCTCTTGGCTCTGCCTCATTTCCTCCAATCACAAAGCCATACCTAATGAAGTGAGAATTGTACTTGTGCAAAATTTTACCCTTTTGGGGAGGTTTACCATCATCTTCGCCATCATTTTTTCTTTTTAAAAACTTTTCCATAACTTTATCTTGGGGTTAGCGGCTGGCTGAGTGTCTTCTTCTGTCTACATTGGCGCTTGTAAACAACTGACTTATGCATTACCACCACCAATTGGTGGGAGGCTGTACTGCAGCTGTGTCTCATGGACGTCAGTATAATCACTGATATCTCTGGTGTCTTCAATTGCCGTCCTGCAGCCCTCGCGGCCCACACGTGTTAAAGTGAAAGTTTTTTGCGGCCCTCTAGGTGGCACAGTTAAGAATCACTGGCCTAGACCATGACAGTCATCCATAAATATTAAACAAAGTATACAACCCATAGTTGTAGGGCAGTATCCTGAGGTGAACCCGTGTAGCAAGTATGGTGACCCTAGACAGCTTTACACGTTGTATAGGAAGAGAGCATGGGGAGTGTCAACCTTGACCTTTTAACCCCAAACCTGTAGTCAGAGGTCATGGTCTCAGAGTGAACCTGTGTACCAAGTTTGGTGACCCAAACTTTACTCGTACAGTAATAAGGCATAGGGAATGTTGACCTTGACCTTTGACCCCAAACTCTTAGTCAGTGGTCTGGATCCCAAGGTGAACACAGGTTCACCTTGGGATTAGCACTGATGCTTAACAGATAGAAGGTTCCAAGTTCAAATCCCCAGGCTGGCAGGACTAGGAACCTTTCTGTGTGGAGTTTGCATGTTCTTCCTGTGCTGTGTGGGTTTCCTCCCGCAATCCAAAGACATGCATGTTAGGTTAATTGGTCATTCTAAATTGTCCCTATGTATCTGTCTCCTATAGGCCCTTAGAATAGAGGGCTAGTGCTAGTGAAGTGCTTTGAGTGGTCTTTGAGACCCAAAATCATAATCACACTTCAGGGTCACAGGGTGAACCTGTGTACCAAGTTTAGTAGCCCTAGCTATACTTTGTACAGTAATAAGGGATAGGGGATGTTAACCTTGACCTTTGACCTTTTGACCCCAAACCCATCGTCAGAGGTCAGGCTCCCAAAATGAACCTGTGTACCAGGTTTGGTGGCCCTAGCTTTACTCATTTTACAGTAATAGCAAATGTAGCATTTACCATAGTGCAACTGCAACGCTAACTTTGAACTTTGACTTTTGACCCCTTGACCCTAAACCCATAGTTAGGTCAGGGTGTAAGTCGTCCAAGATGTGCCTTAGATGCAACTACTGTATCGATTTGAAAAGCCTACATCATTTCTTTCAGTAGTTACTGTGTTTAGAAGATTTAGGGAAAATCTGACCTCTGACCTTTGATGTCAAGGTCATCCAATGAGAGTGAAATTGCAATATGCGCATCATCAGTGTATATCAAACCATGGTACCAAGTTTCAAAACAATCAGAACAAAACTGTAGGAGGAGTTGATTTCACAAGAGAGTTACTGTCTATGAAGTGAGGTGAAACAGGAGGTCACAGGTTAGGGACTACAATTCCCGCAAAAATCATCCGATCACAGCCAAACTGTAATATGTGCATCCTCCGTGTATATCAAACAATGATACCAAGTTTTAAAACAACTGGACCAAAACTGTAGGAGGAGTTGATTTCACAAAAGTGGGACAGACGGACAGACAGACGGACTGACCCATAACATAAACCCCCTTCGGCCTTCACCCAAAGGGCTCTTCAACCCCTTTGGGCTTCGTCTGGCGGGGGATAAAAACTCACGTGGGTTTATTATTACTATCATCAGGAGTTATTTTAGTAATACTGTAACTGAGCTCTCTACAGGACTGTAAAGGTTATTTTTAAGTGAATCAAGCATGTCACACTGTGGTGTTTTTATATTTGTGACGTTAGCATTAAGAATTAGAAAATCGGCTGAAATTTAGAGAAAATAATTTAAAATGTTAAATTAATGTAACCAAGCAGTCACCAGTATGGAAAAAATTACACATTGGAAAAAAAATAATGTCATGTAAAACAAACTTTAAGAACCAAATGTTGCAATTTTAAGCTGGATTTATGCACCCGCATCACGTCGACGCCATTACCAATGTCCGTCATAGAAGCAGTGATTGGCAACTTTTTCTTGTGTGTTGGGTGAAATGCACTGTTCTGTTACCAAAACGGGTTTCAGCCAATGTGTAGAATGATTTGTGTTTGTCATGTGTTTTTGTTTATGAATTAGTGATGGACAAGAGCAGATTGTGATGGAATTGGACCTAAAAAAAATGTTAAGAAAAAGCAACTTTTAATACGATCGTTGCACAGAGACAAACAGAAGTCGGAGAAAATGGTGCGTGTGACTACCGCCGCTGCCATTTTGACAATTTGTGTAGTTACTGGGGTTATGATGAGCCACAAAATGTTCTGTATATGCTTACTAGCTCAGTGTTCTTTTGAATGTGGACCGCTGTTTAACAGACTTGAAAGTTGTGCCTCCGTGAACAGGTAGAGCAAAGCAGCGGCGAGAACAAGGAAATGTGAAGGAGACAAAGCAGACCAATCACAGCTCTTACGGCCTTTGTCACCGATGTGCACCTCTCCTTCTCTGGAGAGGTGCACGTCGGGCAACACAATAGGAATGCACATCAACACTGCATTGACGCCGCCACAGCTGCGTCAGGTCAACATAGGTGCATAACTTGCGCTTTTGGAGTCATGAGTATTTTAATATTGAAATTGCTGCATAATTTAAGCACAAAACTTACTTTAAACTGTTTTTTCCTTCAATCAGATGCCAGCCATGTTGCTTTGTTCTTTGGGGAGGCAGATGTGCTGATTGGCATGTTGCGATTTGAGGAATGTGGGACTTGTGGTTTCTAACCATTGAACTGAAAACTACAGGAAGAAAATATGTTGTCCTTCCTCTTCAAACCTAAACAGCGAAATGAGTCTGAAAACAATCGATGTGAGGAATAAATGGTGTAGTTACTGAATATGTCTTTAGTTTTCAGTAACAACCACTATTTTAAACGTTCAGCACAAGAGCGACTGTTGACAGGAAGTGGTCCGTGGGGCTGTTAAAAAAAAAAAAAGTTGCACTGCCGCATCTACTGGCCCGGCATATTATTACAATAACGTTTTCCCAGCTGCACTGACTCTAAATGTGAGTTAATTTTCTGTTTATTTTGAAAACAAAGCCTTATCTTGAAATTCTGGCAAATTAAAACTTGAGAAAATATGGTGATACAATGATACAAACCTTTAGTTCCATTTGATTTTGAGCGGCTGAGCTGAAAAGCTGGTAACGGACAGACAGACACACACAGACGCATCGATATGTTACTGTATGCGGACGTTGCTTTGCACTGAGGCATAATGAAATCACCATTTAAACTGCATCTTGTATTTACTCGTGTTATCTTTGTCTTAAACAGACCCCCTCCAGAGAACCCCCCCACAGCTAGAACCAGCAACAGAACCACTCCCCATAAAGACAAGCATCATCCCTAAGATGGAAGTAAGGAAGGCAATGAAGTCCCTCAAGAATGGAAAAGCAGCGGGTTGTGATGGCATTCCGCCAGAAGCATGGAAAGAAGGGGGCAAGCAATCTGTGGAAGCCTTACAACTGCTACTTAACGAGATCTAGACGCAAGAACGTATTCCTGAGAACTGAAAAAGAGGACAGATAATTAAACTGCCCAAGAAAGGTGACCTGACCCACTGCAAGAAACTGAGAGGAATCATGCTCCTTTACACAGCCAGCAAGGTATTGTGCCGTGTCATCCTCAATCGCATAGCCAATGCCCTGGAAAGCAAACTTCGTGACAATCAAGCTGGGTTCAGGCCAAACCGCTCTTCTTGTGACCAGATAGCCACCCTTAGAATTATCATAGAGCAGTCCATCGAGTTCAGTTCTCAACTATACCTTCTCTTCATCGATTTTGAAAAAGCCTTTGACTCTGTAGACAGAAATACTCTTTGGAGCATGCTTCAACACTATGGAGTCCCTGGAAAAATTGTCAACATGATACAAATCTTCTACGAAGGATGCCAAGCACAAGTTGTATACGATGGCCAGCTTACTGAACCCTTCTCCATCACCTCAGGCATAAGGCAAGGGTGCCTCCTCAGCCCCATGCCCTTTGTAGTTGTGCTGGATTGGGTGATGAGAGAGACCACAGAAGGGTAGGTAACAGGAATCCAGTGGACACTTACAGAGAAGATAACATAAGATAAGTCTTAGTCCCACAATGGGGAAATTCCAGGATTGCAACAGCACAGGGATAGCAACACTCAGAGCAATAATTAAAGAGAAAAGAAAATAAGAGCAGTGAATATACATATGTACACATAAATATATATACACAGTGCGGTGCATTGTAACTAGATGGAATAAACAGCATAACCGTCTATTTAGTTACCCTACATGGTATGAATATGTACCCATACATACTGTCACCCTCCATAGCGACTGATATTGTCCTAGTTGTATACTGGAGGGGACCATTTGTGTAAGTCTGTTGCGTCTTTTGCATTCAATACTATTAGGTCGTCACGTTTTTTTGCTATCTCTGCGAGCAGCCCTGCTTAGGTTATACAGTCTGACAGCCGTAGGTAGGAAGGACCTGCGAAACCTCTCGGTTGCGCACCTAGGATGATGTAGTCTACTGCTAAATGAGCTCCTCAGTGCGTTCAGTATGTCCTGCATAGGGTGGGACTCGGACTCCAGCAGAGATGACAGTTTAGCCACCTCCTCTCTCCTATCTCCTCCACTGGGTCAAGGCGTTGCCCCAGGACAGAGCTATCTTTCTTGATTAGTTTGTTCAGTCTCTTCCTATCGGCTGCTGTAATGCCACTGCCCCAGCAGACCACTCCAAAAGTGATGGCTGATGCCACCACCGTGTCGTAGAATGTCTTCAGCAGCGCCCCTTGTACACCAAAAGACCTGAGTCTCCTCAGTAGGAACAGCCTGCATTGTCCCTTCTTGTAGAGTGCGTCTGTATTGTGTGACCAGTCTAGTTTATTGTTCAGATGAACACCCAGGTACTTGTAGGATGTCACCATCTCAATGTCTGTTCTTTGTATGTTTACTGGTGATGTGAGGGGTTGTCCTTGCCTGCGGCAGTCCACCACCAGCTCCGTAGTTTTCCTCGCGTTGATCTGGAGGTAGTTCCGATGGCACCAGTCCACAAAGTCCTGGATAAGTCCTCTGTACTCAGCTTCATCTCCGTTGGAGATGAGGCCGACGATCGCAGAGTCATCAGAGAACTTCTGTAGATGGCAGTGTGTTGTGATGTGTGAGAAGTCCGCAGTATAAAGGGTGAACAGGAAGGGAGCCAAAAGAAGACCTAGATTTTGCGGACAATATTGTCTTGTTGACCCAAACCATTTGGCATATGAGGGAGATATTTTCAAGCAAGTGGAAGAGTTTACATATCTGGGCAGTACAGTAGATATAGAAGGAGGTACAACCAAGGACGTCAGCGCCCGCATCAGCAAGGCTCAGACTGCATTCTCAATTCTCCGGCCAATCTGGAAGCTAAAGAGTCTATCCACGAGAACCAAGCTGCGAGTCTTTAACTCGAATGTTAAATCAACCCTCCTTTATTGGTGCAAAACATGAAGCCTGACAAAGGAACACCTCAGGAAACTGCAGACCTTCATCAATAAGCTTCTCCGTTATATTCTGACGATATGGTGGCCCATCAAAATCACAAATGAAAAGCTGCTCCAGTGTGCACAGCAAGAACCAGTAGAAATCTCCATCTGTAGGAGAAGATGGCGCTGGCTGGGCCATAATCTTCGGAAACCACAAAACTCCATCACTAGACTAGCAGTGCAATGGAACCCACAAGGAAGGCGTAAAAGAGGCAGACCAAGGCTTTTGTGGAGAAAAGCTGTGGAAAAGGACATGAAGTCGATGAATGTGACCTGGACAGAAGTTAGGACCAAGGCAACTAGAAAAGACCACTGGTGTTTGTTCGTTGAGGCCCTATGCTCCGAATGTGTGGGCAAAGAGGACTGATGATGATTTTTGTCTAATGGGACGGCTGCCTTGTGATTAACAAACTGTAATGCCCAAGCCCAGAATTTTCCAGTTAGATCCACCAATGTGGAAAACGCAAACTCCAAGGATTCAAAAAGCGACTCCATGGCCTCTGGTGGCCCATTGGTTGCAACATGCAACATAACAGCACATTGCTCTGGTGCAGCGATCCCTGGTTCAATTCCCAGTGTTGTTTACCCTGCTCTTTGCCCTATTACCTGTCTCTCATGCCTGTATCTATCCAATACAGGCATAAATTCCTTCAGAAAAGGAGTTGAGACACCTGTGAATTTAATAATATTCTACCAATGACAATCTTTGCGCAGGATTTTCCCTCCTAGTATTCCGATGCTCTCTAATCAGCATTTAAAACACAATCAATTAGAGCGAGCTAGTAAACATAGCGAAACACTTTGCAGACAAGCAGACGATTGTTTTCATTAGCTGGTGCAGACTAAATGGCAGTTCAGTGACTCTAAAAGAAAAGTATCCATTCACTGGCATTCATCATAACATTGTTGCAGACACAAAATCTGAGAATGCAAGTTGTTAACATTTTGTAGCAGAATAAGATGACAAATTAAGATAACTGCCTTCTGGATCGGTTTTGGCAGAGCACTCAAGTATATTTCAGGCCCAGTGGAGCATATGTGTTTTAATGCTCTCAGTTTAATCAGCCTTATTTTTTTGGTGCCAGGAGTATTCACAGAGATGGAGGAATGGACACATCTTCATTTAGCATTACACTGAAGGTTGCTCTCCTGCTGGGTTTATCCTGGTCTTATTTATTTAATCGAAGTCTTTGTGCTTTTGAGGAAAATAAGAATGCTTTAGACATGCCTTACGCCAAAGTTAATCGTTACTGGGATGAAGTGCAGCAAAAAAGAGACGCTTTTATACCACCAGTATCACAAGGTCACCAGAGAGTTCTCTTGTTTTTCTAATTGTGCTGGGATTAACAGCAGACGTCGCTCTGGCAGATCATACATGAACAGTGTATATGTGTGGGGGGGCGGGGTGAGAAGTAGCTTAAGTGGGTGAATGACTGAGCGAGTGTGTGTACAAGTGTGTACGTTCAAGAGCGAGAGAGATGGAGACGCAATAAATCTAGGACAGGCAGTGACTGCAGTGTGAGGGGTGGGAGGGAACGTGAGGTAGAGAGGATTTCAGAGAAAGAAAGAAGAGCCGAAGAGGGAGGGGAAATAAAAGCAGTCACAGAAAGAAGAAGAGAGTCCCTGATGCATAGCTCTCATTGTGAGGTGGGGATTTGATTTTTCTTAATCCTGCACAGGGGCAGGGGGAGCTCGCTGACTATAGACCACCACTGAAAGATTAGAGGATATACAGTAAGTTTGTGACATATATCACAAATTTGGTCTTAGATTGGCCATTGAATCCTTAGAGGTGAATCCATCTGTACATCCAGTGCTTTGAAAACGCATTTGCCTCCTTCCTGATTTCTTATATTTTTGCATAAATTGTCACACTTAAATGTTTCAGATCATCAAATAAATTTTAATATTAGACAAAGATAACCCGAGTAAATACAAAACACAGTTTTTAAATTATTTCATTTATTAGGGGAAAAATGCTATCCAAAACTACCTGGCCCTATGTGAAAAAATAACTGCCCTCCCCTTGTTACATCATGAATTAACTGTGATGAGTTCATTTTCACTCACCACACCCAGGCCTGATTACTGCCAGACCTGCTGAATCAAGAAATCACTTAAATAGAACCTGTCTGACAAGGCAAAGTATGCTAAAAGATCTCAAAAAGCAACACATCATGAAAGAAATTCATGAATAGATGAGAAACAAAAACACAGAAGAACATCTAAAGAACTGCAGGCCTCGCTTGCCTCAGTTTGGACACTGGTCCATGATTCAATAATAAGAAAGACTGGGCAGTTAACTCAGAGATGGATGTCACTACCAATGTCGATGATCGGGAGAATCAATATACTTAAAAGTAATATTTTACCTAAAATACTTTATTTATTTCAATACATTCCCTTATCACCACCTTTAGATCTATTCTCAAGAATAAAAAAAAAGTTAGTGGAATTTATATGGAACAACAGGAGGGCTAGATTACGTTTGTCTTTATTATATTTACCATTTGATCGTGGAGGTCTGAAATGTCCAAATTTTATGTTGTATTATTGGTCAGCACAACTGAGGTCTATGACATATTATTTTTCATCAAATGATCTCCCTCACTGGACTGAAATGGAATCATACAATTTACCTTTACCTCTTCCCATATTCATATACTCAGATTCGGCAAAAAAATTACAAAAACAAGTTAAAAATCCATTTGTAAAGCATATGATCAAAATATGGTGTGAAGCTAAAAACTATTTAAAAGAACCACAGTTATTGTCACAATTTAGTCCAATATGGGGTAATCAATATTTTAAACCAGGGAGAGCGGACGCTGTATTTAAAGTATGGAATTTAAAAGGGATACAAAAGATTCAGGATTTATATTTGCCATGTGCAGACAATATAATGTCTTTTGAAGAGCTGAGGATCAAATTTAATCTCAATAGAACACATTTTTTTAAATATCTTCAACTTAGAAACTTTATTCGATCAAATCAAAATAAAGCTCTCACTCGACCTATTTATTCATCCTTGGAAAAAATGATGATGAAAGATAGTAAAAGAAAGGGTATTATTTCAGAGTTTTATAACTCATTGACACTATCTTCAAGTGAAAATTCACTGAAAAGATTAAACTACTGGAAAGAAGATCTGCAAACTGAAATTTCAGAGGAACAATGGGAATTGGCTTGTACAGAAGCTCAAACCAAATCAATAAATGCACGCCTTAAATTGATACATTTCAAATGGTTAATGCGGATGTATGTTACACCAGAGGAGTTAAATAGATATAACAAAAATATACCAGATACATGCACAAAATGCATGGAAAGTAAAGGAACCCTATTTCATTGTTTATGGGAATGTAGATTAATAAGAATGTTTTGGGAAGAGGTGAGGGTAACAATTGAAAAAATAATCTCAAAACAAATCATATTGAATCCTAAACTGTTTTTGTTGGGTCTGTACCCAGAAAAGCATAATTTTAATAAAAGTGAAAGAACATTCATAGACCTCAGTTTGCTTAATGCCAAAAAATGTATTGCACTATTATGGAAAAAGACTCATAGACCAGATGTGACTCAGTGGTTAAGACAGATGTTAACAAACCTTCCATTAGAAAGAATAACATATATACTGAAATCAAAGGAAATTGTGTTTGAGAATATATGGAGACCTTTTATTGATTATGTAAAAAATTTAAACATAACTCTTGAAGAAGAAGGTGAATGATGTGTGTGGACCTTGTAAATTCCAAACTGGTGAACATAATATGTATACTAATGTATTGGATTGTCTAGACTAAACAGAGGAGCATTGTTGAAGACTTGATTTTGTTGGTGGTTGTTGGTGTTTTTAGTGCATTTTTTTTTTTTGTAGTACTTTAGTGTTAGTGTTTGATTGTTTGTATCATGTTTGTTAAAAAAAAAAAAAAAAGGTTCAATAAAGATATTGTGGAAAAAAAAAAAAGAAAGACTGGGCAAAAAATGACATCCATGGGAGAGTTCCAAAGAGAAACCCACTGCTGACCAAAAAGAACACAAAGGCTCATCTCACATTTGCCACAGAAATATCTTGATGATCCTCAAGTCTTCGGGGAAAATATTCTGTAGACTGATGGGATAAAAGTTGAACTTTTTGGAAGGTCTGCATCCCATTACATCTGGTGTAAAACTAACGCAGCATTTCATAAAAAGAACATCATAGCATCAATCAAGCGTGGTGGTGGTGGTGTGATGGTCTGGGGCCGCTTTGCTGCTTCAGGACCTGGACGACTTGCTGTAATTGATGGAAACATGAATTCTGCTCTCTAAAAGAAAATCCTGCAGGGGAATCTCCAGCCATCAGCTCGTGACCTCAAGCTCAAGCCCTCCAATGTGGCTGAATTAAAACATTTCTGCAAAGAAAGGCTTCTATATATTGCACCTGACTGGCAGCTTCAATTTGATGTGGGCAGACAAATGAAGGTTCTGCCACATACTGTACGGCTGAAGATTTTCTCTGACCATGCACAATCATTTTCTCTGAGATAACAATATAGCCGATCATGCTGGAACTCACAGCTCCCCGGGCAGATTGTGTGAAAGAATAGAAATGCTTTTATTTGTCCCACAGCAGGGAAATGAAAGGAAAAAGGGCAAACTATCAGGATCCGGTGGAGAAATTCTACCTCAAAGACAGGAAGATTTGATGTAAGCTCACAGAGGTGGGATGGAGAGTCTTCGCTGGTCGGCAACTCGGTGACACCTTCAGTCATCTGGGCATCCCAACATCAAAGAAGTTTAACTGCAGATAAAGCTTCTATGTGGCTTTGGATGAAGAGGGCTTATCTGTGGTCGGATACTGCTGAGACATCTTCATATGCACTCTCAATCTGACTGGGTCATCTGGGCGAGGGCGTCTGATGTTGAAATAGCCAAAATACTTGATGACCCCAGGTTATGTTACTAACAGTGTGTTCCAGAGCATCCAAATCCAGATGAAACTATTTGTAATGCAGTCATATGAGTATTGACTAATTAAGATAATTCGAAGTTTGCATTGTAGCTGTCTTCTTGTATTTGAAATAATTCATCTGCTGTGAAACCAAATATCTGGTTTAAACGCCTTAACTCATTGGTTTGGTTCTGTGTATTGATTGTATATAGACAGACATTTTTTCATTTGAACAAAAGTGAAGTCAAACTCTAAGTACCTAAAAATTGCATTCTATCTAATGGCCAGCAGATGGCAAATCAAAACAGTTCACTGTCATTGCCTGCCATTGATACTGTCAATGGAAAGATGTGATTTTGGGCCAGCTGATGCAGACACTCACAAATCTGAATCTATGTGAGTTGGATTTTGATCAACTCAGGGAAAATGATGCTTATTTGAGAAAACCAATCAACATCAGGATTCTGCCATCAATGGGAGTTAGTCTGAATAATGATGGATCAACTGAAAATGAGACTGCCACACAACTGAGAGAGAGAGTGTCTGTAGTTTGTATCCGTCCATGAAATCCTCCGATGTGCTAACCATTCAAAATCATTCAAGTTGAACTCCAAGGTTGCTTTCTAATCGCACCATAGGTCACATTTTGAACAAAAATGGACTCCATGAAAGCTCAGGAGGGTGCCACTACTGACAGAATAACATTAAAAGTCAGGCAAAATGCATGCTGACAAGCCCCAAAGTTTCTGGGAGGTTGTTCTTTGGACTGATGAGACCAAGCTGGAGCTTTTGGGCCAGTCACATCAGCTCTATGCTTCCAGAAGGAAAAATGAAGCAGACAAAGAAAAGGACACTGTACCTACTGTGAAACATGGAGGAGGCTTGGTTATGTTCGGGGGCTGCTTTGCTGCTTCTGTCACAGGGTGTCATGCATCTGTGCAGGGTACAATGAAAACTCAAGACTATCAAGGCATCCTGGAGGGAAATGTGCTGCCCAGTGTCAGAAGGCTTGGTCTCAGTCACAGGTCATGGGTCCTCCAACAGGATAAAGACCCAAAACACACAGCTGAAAACACCCAAGAATGGCTAAGAACAAAACATTGCACTATTCTGAAGTGGCTGTCAATAAGCCCTGATTTAAATCCTATTCCTTACATCTGTGGAAGGAGCTGAAACATGCAGTGTGGAGAAGGAACCCTGAGACACCTGGAGCAGTTTTCCCGTGAGCAGTGGGCCAAAATACCTGTGGAGAGTTGCAGAAGTCTCACTGAAAGTTACAGAAATTGCTTGATTGCAGTGATTGCAATAAAAGGTTGTGCAACAAGATATTAAGCTAAGGGTATCATCATTTTTGTCCAGGCCAATTTCATTTTTTTTAAATGATTCTGTTGAACCAAAATTCAAAAGCAATGTCTGATTTTCATTAGTTAATTTTCAGAATTATCATTATTACTTTTGACAGTTTCAAGTTATTTCTGTGACCATTGTGGGATTTTCTTTCTTTTAACGGAAGGTTGCCAACAAATTTATCCACGCCTGTATTTGTTAGACATGGTGGGGAAAACACCCAGTTTGCTCTCCATATACTACTCTTGAATAGCATCTTTTACAATGTCAGTGCCAGCAACCCAACCAGACAGACTGCCCTGAAGTCATGAGTGATCCACCCTCTTTCCCGTTACATGACAGGCACATTTTAGGTTTGACATTTGGATAAATTTTAGCTTTATGATACAAAAACAGACCTTTACCCCGTGACATGTTCAACAATTTTCTCAATGATGTTTAGTTTTAGTACTATATTAAATATTTGTCCTACCAAGATAACATTTCCAGAGTGCAATCTCCACCTAGAACTCTTTGGTTGTATGCCAGCTGTACTAACATTTAAAAGATGTACGTTCAAGAAATATGAACAAATGTTTTGAAATTGTTTACTAGCAATATGCACTTTTATTCCCTTACATTAAAACAAATGACTGTTTTGTCTGGCTCACTGGAGTGGAGTGTTCACTAATCACAACGATGCTGTTTTACACTCATCCGTCCAGTGTCCTTGAGCAAGACACTAAACCAATCTTGGGGTTGTGCGAGTAAAATTTATACTGTAGACCGCTGCCACCGCTGTGTGCAAATGTGAGCGGAGATATTATGACGATTCAACTCTGTCAATGCAATTTAAAGTGCATTTGCAAGCTTTAAAGGAATTATAAGGCACATTTATCACGTCAGACATATTCAAGGAGCTTCGAAATGCCTGAAAGGATTTAAAATTTAATTTAAAAATACACCACTGTCAATTGGTGCATACCCAAGGGCAGCTGAAAATCACATTGAGCAGAAACCGCCCTCTCACTTGAGGCCAGAGGAGCTCAAAGTCAATACTGTCAGATTGGTCGAGTGGTTGCTGGAGCTGTCTTTGGGAGTGGTTTTCTTGCCCAGAGTCTGGCCGATCTCTCTCTCTCTCTCTCTCTCTCTCTCGCTCTCTCTCTCTCTACAGACAGCCCACAGTGTCTCCAGCCAGAGTTGAACCATTAATTAGGCATCCACACAGCCTCAGCTGCTGCAGTTAAATTAACTGGACGGACATTAGACAAGGAAACAAACTGTGCTCAAGCCAAGACTGCCAAAGACTGGACACCTTGAAGAAGGGAGTTTTTCCTTTTATTCATTACAGGATGCAGGAAAGAAACGGAATCAGCCACTAGTGCTTCTTTTAATCGGTTGCCCTGGACTCCAATAGTGTTTAGGCAATCTAGTTTATGTTTCCATTTGTGGGGGAAGGATATCTAGGATACATCTTACTGTCCATGGGCGGATAGTTCATTTCACTGTTGAGGGGGGAACAATAAACAGAACATTTTCTCAAGAGTAAAGATTGAGGAGGACACTATTGGTGTTATTGCAGCCGGGGCTCTGAAAGATTGTGTTTAGGGTCCCCTGTATTTGTGATAAACAAGAGTTTAAATCCTTAAAAACAAAAACATTACAAAAACTTGAGCCATTTTCTAGATAAACAGAGAAAATGTAACCAGTTACACAGAATAAAAAAAACTAAACCAGCGTCCATATGAATGCTGCAAATTAAGAAGAAAAAAGTCTCAAGCTTACAAGAAAAAACCTGCAGATTTATGACAAAAAATCAGTGAATTTATGAAGAAAAATATCAAATTCATAAGGAAAAAAGTTGCAAAATTACAAGAAAAAGTTGCAGATTTAAAAGAAAAAAAAACAGCAAATTATGAGAAGTTTTATATTTATGAGAAAAGGTTGCAAATTTACAATAAAAACACTGCAAATTTATGAAAAAAGTTTCAAATTATGAGGGGAAAAGTTGCCAATTTACAAGAAAAAAGTTGCAAATTTACTAGAAAAAAATTGCAAATTTATGATAAAATTGCAGATTTACAAGAAAAAATTGCAGCTTTATGACAAAAAAAGTAGTGAATTTATGAAGAAAAATATCAAATTCATAAGGAAAAAAGTTGCAAAATTACAAGAAAAAATTGCAGATTTTAAAGAAAAAAGAAACGTTTCTCATGAGAAAAAGGTTTTAAATTTATAAGAATTTTTTGTTGCAAATTTACAATAAAAACACTGCAAATTTATGAAAAAAGTTTTTAAATGTATGAGGGGAAAAGTTGCCAATTTACAAGAAAAAAGTTGCAGAATTACTAGAAAAAAGTTGAAAAAAAAGAAAAAGATTGCAGATTTATGACAAAAAAGTTGTGAATTTATGAATAAAAAATAGAAAATTCATGAGGAAAAAAAGTTGTAAATTTAAAAGCAAAAAGTTGCAATTTTTTAAAAAAGTTGCAAATTTACAAGAAAAAATGGGGAAATTCCTGAGAAAATGGTTGCAAATTTAAAGAAAAAAGTTGCAGATTTATAACAAAAAAGTAGTTAATTTATGAAGAAAAATATCAAATTCATTAGGAAAATTTTTTTGCAAATTTACAAGAAAAAATTGCAGATTTAAAAGAAAAAAGAAACGTTTCTCATGAGAAAAAGGTTTTAAATTTATAAGAATTTTTTTTTTGCAAATTTACAATAAAAACACTGCAAATTTATGAAAAAAAGTTTTAACTATGAGTAAAAAGTTGCCAATTTACAAAAAAAAGCTGCAAATTTATGATAAAACGTTAGAGATTTAAAACAAAAAAGCTGCAAATTTAAGGTCGCAAATTTACAAGAAAAAAGATAAGCCTTTATTAGTCCCACAATGGGGAAATTCCAGAAAAAAAAAGTTGCAGATTTAAAATTGGTTCTTCAGATGCATTTTATTCTGTCATGTAATATGATATTTTTATTTTTTTTTTAAAGGGTTTATGATGAATTGGGGGTGCAATTCTGTTTTTCCAGGTTGGCGGGACATGCCCCCCCCCCCCCCACCTTGACTTATGCCTGAATTACTGTTTAATATTTAAACTTTTTTTGGCATGGTCAGAGGTTCACATGAGCACTCCTCTCCTGTTACTGTGCCTGCATAACGAGATAAATGAGACACTTTAACCTCCACTTCTCCTTTCAATGATCAGAAAGCAACTCTAATCTTTTCATCCACTCACAGCCACTGTTCTTTTTTTTAATTCGCTGATTTAAGAAAAAAATGTATTGATATGAAGCCACATTTCCATGTTGTGGAGGTCTGTGCTTTTAGTTGGTGAACAAGTTAGTGAGGCCGCAATATTATCCAGGGTTGATGAAAAGGATGTTTGTCCTTCTCATCAGCCGTGATGATTTTTTTTTTTTTCTTTTTTCAAAAACTCCTCTGAAAATAGCTGGTAAGTTTCACAGCTCCTCTTATCTGCTGCTTTAACTTCCTGTGTTTAATCTGAAAATCTGAACCTTTCTGAAAATTGCTTTCACTCTCTAACTCAGGGATGGGCAACTTTGGTGGTAGTGAGGGCCACTAAATTATTTACTCACTTCCCGAGGGCCAGATTTACATGTAAACCTTCAGGGGGGTGAGGGGGGGGCAAAGTGAAAAGTTTCACAATTAAAACTGCAAATGCAAATAAAAATAAAAGCTACTCAGTGTTTTATCATATTAAAATTAAAAATTAAAATTACTGATAAAATTATATCTGCCCTGCAGTGGACTGGCAATCTGTCCAGTGTGTATCTGCCTCTCACCCAAAGTTGCTGGGATACACTTCAGTTCCCCCGCCCCCATCCAAAAAGGATTGAGCAATACAAGATGGATGGATGGATGGATGGATGGATGGATGGATAAAACTGTATCATGACCTAATTTTTAAAACTCTCCATCAAAATGATGACCAAAGAGAAATTCCGGATGATAATTAACAAAAAAAGCCAAGAAGAAAAGGAAATATGACAAGGCTTAGCTTGCTCTTGGATTCATTATGGGTGTGGAGGGGCTGAGAAATAGCTGTGGGTCTGGCTCCCCAAAATGGGGAATAAAAAAATATTTAAGAGCCGGACTTCCGGTCTGGACGCCATGGCGACTGCAGCTTAACACTGAAGCTCTCAGACCCAATCCAAGATAACACCTTGAAAATCAAACTTAACGGATTTTTGGAGGAGTGAAAATCAAAAGACAAAATCATCATGTCTAAAGGAAAACAGAAGAAACTGAAATTCTCCAGGCCAGGACACGTATCGGCCGGAGAATCTGAACTGGAAGATCTCCGTTCAGAAGACGAGGAACTGGTGGTAGCTAACAAAAAGGTTAGCCTGAAATCCCTATTTGAAGAGCTACGACGATTTCGCCGAGAGGTTACGGCCGAATTTCGGGAATTCAGAGAAGAATTGAAAAGGACAAACAGCAGAGTGGATCAGGCCGAGAACCGAATCTTGGAAACCGAGGAACGAATAAAAGTGCTCGAAGATTCTGTGCTGGACCTACGCAAAAGACAAGCATCTATAGAGGCTAAGCTAGCCAACCAAGAAGGAAGACAGAGAAGAGACAATATAAGAATTCATGGTCTGATAGAAGGAGCCGAAAACGGTTTTAACTCAATGGCAGAATGCGTGGAATCTTTACTAAGAGAGAAATTGGATATTCCACAAACCACCGACTTAAACATAGAAAAGGCACATCGTTCATTAGCCGCTAGGCCAGCGGCGGAAGCGCCCCCACGTTCGGTGTTGGTAAGATTTTCCAATTTCAAAATAAAACAAGAGGTTGTCAGACTGGCTTGGCAGAAAAAAGGATTTATGCACCAGGAGAGAAAAGTCTTCGTGGAACACGATTACGCCCCGGAGGTCCTTAAAAAGCGCAGGGAATACAATGACGCGAAAAAGGTGTTAAGAGAGAAGAAACTGCGCTTTCAGACGCCATTTCCTGCGAAGTTAAGGGTCTTCTACGGCGAAGAAACATGTCTCTATAATTCGGCGGAAGAAGCAACAGCTGACATGGCGAGAAGAGGGCTCCCGGTAACGGTATTTAAACCCGCAGCAGACCCGAGTGAGAAGATCAAAACGCAAACATGGACAACACAAAGACCTTCAAAATCCACGGGCCAGCAGCGGGAAACCCAGCGCCAGAGCGTCGCGGATAAACTGTCCGTTTTCAGGTTGGAATAGCGACCTTTTTTTTTTTTTTTTTCTTGAATCAATCTGCACATCCAACCCCCCTCATACAAGGTAACAAACATTAAAGGAGATGCTATTCAGCATGTGGTAAAACATTTCATGGAACAGTCATAATATTTGAAACAAATAAGTCTTTTTAATTAAAAAAAAAAAAAAAAAAAACTTGTTAAAATAGAAATGTGACAATAATCCACATGTTCTCCTCACACTAACAAATACTGTTTTTGCGTGAATGTTTGATGTGATGGGGGTGGGAGGGTGCACACAATTTCACAGGGTATAGGCATAAAAGGAAAAAAAAAATCATTACAAGTTCGGATTGGGTTCTGAAACTCACGTTAAAAGCATGGGACAACTTACAGGGGTAAGAGAGGGCCCTCAACACGTAACAGAGTTTGAGGAATTTCCCTCAGAGCCTTCACTCCATCAAGGCTCTTCCAGGGTCTTTAAAAAGACCTCAGCTCAGGAAGTTCTTTTGACAGCTTTTTGTTTTAAAGTTTTATACACTATGTTCTTAATGTTTTTCTTGTTTTTAATGTTCTTTCAGTTTCTGAGTAGCACAAAAGAGGGCCACCACACAGTTATACTAAACAAAACAACACAATGGAGAAACAGGGTGTAACCAAAATAATTTCATATAATGTAAAAGGAATCCTGAATCCAGTTAAAAGATCCAAGATTCTAGGCAAAATGAAAAAAGACAAAGCAGGAATAATATTTTTACAAGAAACCCACCTAACAGATGTGGAGCACAATAAACTCAGTAGACAAGGGTTTAAAATGATCTCTTCATCTTCATATAAGTCAGGGAGGAGGAGGGGAGTAGCGACATTGATATCAACCAAAATTACATTTGAAAAAAAATCAGAACACAAAGATAAAGAAGGGAGATACAGTTTGGTAACTGGATGGCTACAGGGAGAAGATATCACCCTGCTGAATGTGTATGCTCCCCCAGGGGCTAACTGGAAATTTTATAAAAATATATTTGACCTAATGATAACTAAAGCTCAAGGTTTAGTGATATGTGGTGGGGACTTCAATCTTAGACTGAATCCATACTGGGATGCTTCTGGTAATTCTCCACATCAATATAACACCCAAAGCGGGAAGACTCGGATGCTACTAAAAGAAATGGGAATCTGTGATGTGTGGAGGGAATTCAACCCCAATGTAAAAGACTATACATTTTACTCAACTCCACATTCATCTTACTCAAGGATTGACTATTTTTTTATGTTTAATAGAGACATTGGAAGAGTAGAAACATGTAAAATAGGACTGATGGATCTCTCTGACCACAGTCCGATCTACATGGACTTAAATATCCAAAAATACACAAATAATACATTTTCTTGGAGGTTAAATTCAAATGTCCTGAAAGGACCATTGAAAGATGAATTGGAATCAGATATTCTCAGATATTTGGAAGAAAACGATAATGGAGAAATATCCCCTTTAATACTGTGGGATGCATGCAAAGCTGTAATAAGAGGAAAGATTATTGCAAAACTGGCAACCCAAAAGAAACTAAGACAAGAAAAACTATCCACATTAGAGTCAGAACTTAGGAACCTAGAAAAACAACACAAAGGCAACACTCATGCTACTGACTCGCTCAAGATTAAGGAAATTAAAAACCAAATAAATGAGATCTACACAATAGAAATCCAGAAGAAACTTACATTTTTGAAACAAAAATACTATGAAGCAGGCAGTAAATCGGAAAAATTGCTAGCCTATAAATTGAGGAAACATCAAACAGAAAGAGCAATCTACAAAATCAGAGACCCAGTATCAAAGGAAATAAAATTCAGAATTCAGGATATTCTTAAAAGCTTCGAGAATTACTATAAGAACTTATACTCCCACAAAAAACATAAAAACGCATCCGAGGCATTCCTAAACACATTAAACCTTCCCCAACTTACGGAGTCACAAAATAAAACACTACTGTCAGAAATACATCCTAAAGAATTGGAAAAAGCAATTATGAAACTTAAAGCTAACAAATCCCCAGGAGCTGATGGCTATACAGCAGAGTGGTACAAAACCTTTAAACAGCAACTATCTCCTCTCCTCCTGAAAACATTTAATTATGTCCTCCACACAGGGGAAATCCCCCCCTCCTGGAGAGAAGGGGTCATTGCAGTTATACCTAAACCTGAAAAGGATAAACTAGAATGCTCCAACTACAGACCAATCAGTGTACTAAATCAGGACTATAAGCTTTTTACCATTATCCTTGCCAAAAGGTTAGAAAATATACTGACAGACCTAATTCATTTAGACCAAACAGGTTTTATAAGACAAAGACAGACACAAGACAACATTCGACGCACTTTACACATAATTCATCATATAAAAAAATATAACTTAAATGCAGTCATATTGGGATTAGATGCTGAAAAAGCATTCGATTCGGTTGACTGGTCTTTTCTATATAGAATCTTATCCAGTTTCAATTTTCATAACAACTTCATTAGAACTATACAGGCATTATATAAAAAACCAACAGCTAAAATAAGGATTAACGGTAATTTATCATCATCTTTTGAACTGGAAAGAGGATGTCGTCAGGGCTGCCCCCTGTCTCCACTGCTCTTTGCAATCTTCATAGAACCTCTGAGCCAATGGATAAGACAAAATCAAAAAATTCAAGGTATTACACTTGGTCAGAAGGAACATAAAATAGTACTCTTTGCTGATGACATTTTAATATACCTAGGGCAGCCGGACACTTCTTTACCAGAACTAACCTCAGTTTTTTCAGAGTACGGAGATTTATCGGGGTACAAATTAAACATGCATAAAACCCAAATTTTAACATTCAACTATGACCCAAATCATTATTCACTAAGCAAACTCAAAACTAACTGGGAGTCGGAATCTATGAAATATCTGGGGGTCAATATCCCGAAACAACTCAACAAAATTATATCACTAAACTATGATCCACTGGTGACAAAAATAAAATCTGACCTAGCAAGATGGAATATGATACCATTCTTGGGTAGTGCACAAAGAATTGAAGCAGTCAAAATGAATATACTTCCACATCTTCTATACCTTTTCCAAACAATACCGGTAGAACATCCCAAAAAAACATGGCAGGAGCTGGACAGAAGGATCTCAAGATTCATATGGCAGGGCAAGAGACCTAGAATCAGATATAGAACCCTACAGCTAAACAAAGACAAAGGTGGGCTCGCGCTGCCAAATATCAGGGACTACTTTAAAGCCGCACAAATTAAAACTTTAGTAGAGATATGTAACCCAGTCTACACTGCACAATGGAAGGAGATCGAATGCCAAATAACAAGTGACATCCCCCTACAGGCGATAATAGGGAACAATGCCTTACCTAAGCTTTTGAATAACACTAACCCGTGGATAGAGACCCCGCTAAAAATTTGGTTTAAGATAGTCAGAGAGAATCAAACTAAAGAGCCCTATCGACTTCTGCAATGGATTGCCTATGATCAAGACTTTACTCCTAATAAAACAGACACCAGATTTAAAAAGTGGAAGGAGAAAGGGCTGATAAAATATTACAATTTTTTTAAAGGGCAAATCTTAAGAAGTTTTGAAGATTTGAAAAAACAAGGCCTAATAAATCAAGACCTTTACAGGTTCTTCCAGCTTAGACACCACATAAACAATATACTTAAAAAGGAGGATTTGGAAAGGGCCCAGTCAGGTGTTCTGAAGGTCTTCTTAATGGCATATAAAGGGATCCCAGGGATCAGATACATTTCTAAAATATACCAAGGTCTTCAAGACTTAAAAGGAGACAACACATCTTATATAAAAGAGAGATGGGAAAAAGAGGGGAATTTCACTTTACAACTGGAAATATGGGAAAAGCTAAATAAACAGCAATGGAAAAGTACCTCATCCCTGCAGTGGAGAGAATTTGGATGGAAAAACTTGGTAAGATTTTTCAGAACACCTGCACAAAACAAATTTACCCATAAGGGATTGAACTGTTGGCGCTTGTGTGGTGAAAAGACTGCAAATCATTTTCATGTGTTTTGGTCATGCCCAATTATCCACCAATATTGGACCAATGTACAGACAATATTGGGGAAAATATTCAAAATAACAGTTCCCTTTTCTTTTGTAACTTTGTATTTGGGTTTACTACCGGACTCACTGGAAAGACGAGGAGAAAAATACTTATTCAATGTTTTAATATTGGCAAGCAAAAAAGCTCTAACTAAAAAATGGATGTTGAAGGACTGTCCTACACCTGAAGATTGGATTAACGTGATCCAAGACATTTACTCGATGGAAAAGTTGACATTCGCACTGAGACAGGACATGGATGGGTTCATGAACTTTTGGCAACCCTGGATCACATATGTCTTCCATTAGATCTAATCTTTGACAAATACCATTTCAATAATGGTTCCGCTCTTTGTTCCAACACTACTCAGATGCTCTTTTACCTTTATTTACTTACTTTTGCTTTTTGTTTGTTTTTTGCTGGTTTGTTTGTTTTTTTTGTTTTTTGTTTTTGTTTTTTTTCTCTTTAATTTCACTTTTTCTTTCACTTTAAAAAAAAAAGGGGTGTTGTAAGAATTATTCTCCCAATGTTGTCAGATATCAGAAAATAAGGGAACATGTGATGAAAATGTAAACAATGCATTGCTGTAACGACCTGTATACCCTTTACAAAAACTTAAATAAAAAAAAAAAAATATTTAAGAGCCACTGGTATAAATGAACAAAAATGGGATTGAAACTCTCAGTGCTTCAGTCATGCTCTTTAGAAAGAAATCTCAAAGATTTGAATTTTTTTCTGCACAATTAGAAGAAAAGCCTCAGAGTTCCATGAGGCTTCACCTGTCAAACAAGAATAAATGCTACAGCTCCTCAGGAGTATTTATTCTTGTTTAAAACAGCCTACTGTGTACATTCACTGCTGTTTACAGCCTACTAATGTGGTCTTAGCAGGCAACATACCTTAAAAACACGTTCTCCACCAGTGCACTGTTCCCTCTGTGGCTCCCTCACTCTCACTCTCTCTTTGACCACTTGCAGAGAGCAGCACCTAGGTTTCAATTAGCGCTCCCTCTGCTGGTGGACTCTACAATTGCATTTAAGAATGCAGTTCCAAATATGGCAAACGTGATATAAATAAATAATTGATTTTTGGAAATGGACTGGCAGGCGGCAGCAGGCGACAGCATGGTGGTGCAGTGGTTAGCACTGTGGCAGCAAGCAAGAAGGTCACGGGATCAATTCCACCCCTGACCATTGTGGGTTTGATCCCACCCCCAGGCCACTGGTGACCCTTCTGTGTGGAGTTTGCATGTTCTTCCCATGTCTGTATGGGTTTACTCTGGGTACTCCGGTTTCCTCCCAGAGGCCAAAGGCATGCAGGTTAGGTTAACTGGCATCAACTGGGGATTCTAAATTGTCCTTAGGTATGAATGTGAGAGTGAATGGTTGACTGTCTGTCCGTGTTGGCCCTGCGATGGATTGACAATCTGTCCAGGGTGTACCATGCCTCTCGCCCAAAGATGCTGGGATAGGCTCCATCCCCCCCCCCCCCATGACCCAAAAAGGATTAAGCGGTAGAAGATGGATGGATGGACTGGCAGGCTGTAGTGGATGAGGGGATGGGTCGCATGCGGCCCGTGGGCCGCCAGTTGCCCATCCCTGCTCTAAATGAACTGGACCAAGATTCAGTTTGATCTGGACCAAGACCATCTCTTTTTGCTTGACCAAATTTCAGCTTCGTGGTTCGGGTGGGGTGGGGGGTGTTAACATCTAAAATTTGGGACCAAACCAAAGTCTGGAAACAATGGGTTAGGTGTAAAAGTGCCCTAAAAGGTCAAGAAATATGCTCGTCTCCTAGCAATGAGTAAAATCCATCATTATTTACTGCAATCTATATTATTGTTTTTATTAACTTCAGAAGTTAACTATTAAAAAAATATATACACTGATAATTCATCTTTCACTGAGCTATTTTTTCCATGTACATCTAATCTTATTATTGTTCCCAAATATTCATTAATTTTTAAAGATTTTAACCCTTGAAATGCCAGGTTTTTGTCATGATGCTACCATTTTTTAAAATGGAGAAAACAGAAAAAAAATGATTATTTTCAATATACTACATGCAAAGTAAATTTTTTTTTGTGTTGAATTATTACACCCCAATTTGTCGGGATGGGGGGGTGACAGTGCCATCTAGTGGAAATAGCACATTTTTTCTCCATATGCCAATGTGGTCTAAAACTGGCGCCATCTGGTGGAGAGTAGCAAAAATAATCAATTCCAAGGCAAAAGCCCAGATCGACACCCAGATATAATAAAATGAATGCACTGTGCTTTAGCAGTGCAATCAGAAATTGCAGCTTGAATGGGTTTTTAATGGCACATTTTTTGCGCTTAACAGTCCGAGTGTAACAATTGCTTGTACACAGTGTATTTCAGACTTACTGTAGGAGCCGATTGGGAAATAAAATCAAATAAATAATTGGCGGCTGAGTGCTTTTCTGGTTAACACAGAACAGAAAACTCCTACCTAAGAGGGTTAATCTATCCACGATTTCAAAGGAGAATATCTAACATGTCTCTTGACATCACTCTAGTATGTTTTCTTTCCAATAAAACAAACAATTGACAAGATTTTTAAATATTAACAAGCCAGAGCAGATCTACTAGAATCTCAATCTGTTCACCATCCAGCAATGTTTGAATAAAGCACTAAAACACCGAGCCATAAATTATTTAGGCCCTGAAGGGTAATGAAAAATGAACGGTGAAGAAGACAGGTACTCCGTGCGCCGCCGAGGATACTTTCCTAATTAAAGCACCTGATTGAGTGGAGGCCGCCCAGGTGATTTTAGCTTTAATTGAACTGGCGTCTTGAGGGATAGCATAATTTAATATACACAATGCTATTATAAATTTTTATTGTTGGACCCAATTATTGCAATTAATCGGAGCGAGACTTGTCATTTAGCAGTTAAGGAGGAAAACGATTATCACACCTGTTGATTCCTAGTGCTTCATTTGATTCCTATTTTTTGACAAGGGGTGACACGTGTTAGAAATTCTGAAAATGTTTCAGGACGGGAGGGAACAACGAGCCTTCAAAACAATCCGATTTTCACAGCACAACATGGCTACCAAACACAGTTATGTTGGATGATTATTTCATGAGAACGTGCTAGACTGGGGAGGCTGTAATGAGGCCACCGTTGATGCTCTTCCCCATTTTAAACAGAGCCATGTAAAATCCACATTAGCCAACTGTTAATTTCCAGATGCTCCACTGGTTACATGAAAGATGAAGTTAGACCCACACTGTGAAAGAATGAGGAAGGGAGGGGTCTTTTCTAACAAAAAATCGTGATTCCACAATTTTAAGTTAATTAAAAACAGCTTTATGGTGGTGATCGGGGAGAAAAAAAGGAGAGATTAATATTCTGTTAGAAATTAGCTGCCCATTTCTTTCCAAATGACCGGCTAATTTCTCTACCACAGCTAACAGGATAAGCACAGAATTCACGGCAGGGCAAGAGTTTGATTACAAGTTTATTAAATTCAATGTTTTAGTCAAGTATGTGGAATCATTTTGTCTGATGTAGATTTTCCCTGGAACAAATTCACAAAATCCCATTGATCTACCACTCCAGCTCTGCTGCACAATGAAAAAGAATAACTAAACTATATGTTAATTTCCCCTCAATTACAGTGTATCTGAACTGGAGGATTTACATGGAAAAAGCGTAACAATTAGAATAAGAAACAGTGTCTATTTAAAAGGGAAAGTGAGTGAAATGATGTAGCAGGGAAAGATTAACAAGGAACCCGGACAACCATATACTGTATATGAGTTAGTATTACTGTCTGTGGTTTTTCACATTGAATCTCATAATTGGCATAAGTCATTAATAAATTGATTATTGTTAACATTGCTGACATGGCACATCCATGTGCACGCAGACTCGCACAGGAACCAAATTTCATAAAAATGAGTTCCTTCCTCACACTAGTTCCACTTAAAATGTACCCCTGACCAGAGGCACTGCATGCCAACAGGCAAGACGGGCAAATGCTTGGGGCCCCAGGCCAGAAGGGCACCCCTGAGGGCTGACCAACTTTGAATCACTACAGCAGGGACAATATGGAGAGTTTGCAATGACAGTGGTAGGCTGGCGCAGAACTCTGTTAGGTACTGGTGTGCGTCTTATGTAAGCAAACAAGTGAAAGCAACTTTGCAAGTTATCTGTCTGGCAGTGACAAATTAAAGAAGAAAAAGAATAAGAGGAGAAAAGAAAGCAAGACAATGGAAATGATTCCTTATCTAAAGTTATTTAATTATTTATATTTTTACTGCTCTGGTTTTGATTGTTCTGCTCTATCACCGCTGATCTCAGTTGTTGACACAATATCGCTAATGTTAGCTAGCTAGCTAGATGGCTAGCTCCTAGTTCTGGTAGTGAACCCAGCCTGAGCTACCTGATAAATTGTGTGAAAGAATGAAAGAAATAAAGCATCACTGCTCGACATGAGTGTGTGCTTTCAGTGTTAAATAAGATATGATAGGTCCCTGGAGTACAATAAGCAAAGGAACAACCCTGAATGAGTGAATAGGCAATAGCTAATGACAGTTAACTTCCTTAGGTCCTGGTCACAGTATAAAAAAGTACAGTAAAACAAGCTAAAATAATGTCTAAGAGTACCATAGTGTATATGATGAAGTGCTGTCTAAGATGTCTAATAATATAGAAAATAATGATAAGACCAAACCACAACCCAACAGCTAAGCTAACACTGACCTACCAGCCTCTGCTGTTGAGGTGTGCTGTATTGCAATTTTACAGACCGACTTCATCTGTCTATTTTAGCTAATGCTAAAAGCAACTTGGTGGCTACCATGACAAAATTCTACTAAAATATAAAAAAATTAGGGGTGGGAAACACCAGAAGCCCCACGATACAATATTATCCCAATACCTGGGTCACAATAAGACATTATCATACTTTTGCGATGCACTGAGTAGTGCAATATCATATATTGCGATTTCCCATCCCGATCTCTGTCTTGTTCAACTCCTGGTTAGTGCTCATGAGTCACTCCTTTGCCATATACTGACCTAACCTGACAGCAAGCATTTAGCACCATCTAAAGGTGTGAAAAGTCAACTGGTTTTTAGCACTCTGGCAACATTTTTTGATATTGTAACGTTGGGGCTGTGATAAGAAGCAGGGGATTCTCCCGGAATGCTTTGCGTTGCACAAGATTCAAAGACTGTTATTACCTCCGCCAGGAGGTTATGTTTTTGCTGGGGTTTATCTGTCTGTCTGTTGGTTAGCAAGATAACGCAAAAAGTTTTGGATGGATTTCAATGAAACTTTCAGGCGTTGTTGGAAATGGTACAAGGAAGAACTGATTAAATTTTGGGGATGATCCAGATCACCGGCCACAAGAAAACCGCCATTACGGAAAATGCCATTTTCGTGAATAACTACTGAACCACTAATCCTATCATTGTCAATCCAATTGCTAGTCATATGTTTTCATGGTCAAGGAATCTGAAAACATACACACAAACACTGTATGGAGGGAACTGTGGCGCTTGGCGGAGGTCTGCGCTCTCCGAGCGCTTTTCTAGTTGTTCTTGTGTTCTAAGTCTCGTTGTGATAGTTTTGCTTTCCCTGTGTGTGAGAGATTACGTGTCAGTGTCACCCTGAGTGAGGTGAGTGTCTGTGTGAATGACCTCTCTGTTCTGTGTATTTAGTCAGAGCTGAAATAAATGCCTGTTATGTTCCAAACTCTCTCTCATTATTGTGTGAACCCTTGAAACGTCCCACTGGTGTCAGAAGTGGGATTTTGAGAGATGGAAGCGAGGATCAAGGCAGAGATTTGACAGCTTGAACAGTTCATCACCCAGATGGAGATGGACAGCAGAGAAGAAGCAAGCACGTCCCATTTTCTGCCTTTTTCAAGACAGGATGGGGAGCGCCAGCGGGGGGAACTACGAGCCAGCGATTCTGTGGCAAGAGCTCTCTGCATGCTGTCCGATCTCCGGCCTGAGGAACATCACACCTGGCCAGCACTACAGGGAGCACTTTGGAGGCGGTTCAAGAGGGCGGCCCACGCTGACCACACCCGGGAACAGCTGGCCAGCCACCAACAAGGCAACCGAGAGAGGCTGGGGGCTTATGCAGCGGACGTACAGCTGCTGACACAGTGCGGCTACACGGACTTCTAGCCGGAGGCGGTGAAGAAGCTCGCCCTTCAGAATTTTATCCGGGGGCTTCACCTGACCCAACTCCGAGAACATGTCCGGATTCACACCGCGAGCAGCTGGCAGATGGCTATGGCAGAAGCGGAGCAGGTGGGGCCGATGCTGGAGTACGCAGCTGACATGTCATCACCAAGGCAGAGAGCTTTCCAGGCTACGGCTGAGAGCGAGGACGAGGAGGAACTGCACCAGACCACAGGTGCACGGCCGGTGAGAGTACGACAGCAGGACAAGGAGGGATGCTTCCGCTACTGGAAGCCAGGTCATGTCGCACGCCCTGCACCTACCCTGTGACAACCCGCCCCCTCGCCAGCATTAAACTAGAGCGAAGTGGCACAGACCGGGACCTGCCACCTCTCACAGACATTTCCCCAACGAACTATCACCACGTCTGGGCCAACTTGGTCACTCACCAGGGCTGTACCTACACTGAAGCCTGGACAGCACGTCAATCCGGGCCCTGATCAACACCGGTTCCACCATCTCCTTGGTCCAACCCGGGGTGCTGCATGGTACAGATGAACTTGGACCACAGGGATGGAAACCCACCAGGTGCTGCATCACCACAGCCACCGGTGAGCACGCCAGACTGGGAGGGCAACGAGTCCTTGTTGTGGGAGTGGCCGGTGTGAACACAAACCACCCATTCTGGCTGGCTGACATCCAAGACCCCTACATCATTGGACTAGATCTGCTCGTAGCATGGGGCGCAAAGATCGACACAGCCAGCTCTTCTCTCCTTCTGGGGGCTTAGACCATCATGCTCTGCAGCGAGAGCCAGACGAGGAACCAGGGGGCCCGTGCAATCAAGGAGCTGTCAGCACAGGCCAAACTGAGGGGATTGCCGCCAGAGCCAACCTCCGCAGCACCACCAGCGTGAGCAGAGGGATTGTCATTGCTGGCAGAGAGAGCAGAGGCGGGGGGGGGGGGGGAAGCAGTAGAATGAATCACCACGTCATTGGAAACCCAGCAGGCAGTCAAGGAGCTGTTCCAGTGGAGCTGCAGAGGGTTAGAGTCGGCACAGAGACACCAGCTCCGGGAACTGCTGGACTGCTACGATATTTTTGCCACCAGGGATGAAGAGTGCACTCAAACCAGTTTGGTGCAGCACCAGATCAACATTGGTGAGACCAGGGCGATCCGGCTGTGTCCCATCATCTGCCTTTTTCAAGGCGGGCGGCGGCAGAGCAAAAGATTCAGGAAATGCTGGAGCCAGATGTCACTGAACCCTCCAGCAGCCCCTTGGCAGCACCAGAATTCTGGTCAAGAAGAAGGATGGTTTGTGGTGGTTCTGTGTGAATTACCGGCGCCTGAATGACATCACACGTAAGGACTCCTACCCTCCGCCCCGCATTGATGATGTGCTGGATTACATCACCGGCTCCAGTTGGTTCAGCTCGCTCAACCTCCACAGCAGCTACTGGTAGGCAGAGTTGTCACCAGAGGCCCAGCAGAAAACAGCCTTCTCCATTGGGCAGGGACTGTGGCAGTTCAAGGTGATGCCGTTTGGACTTTACAATGCCCCAGCAACCTTTGAACGCCTGTTGGAGTGGGTGCTGGCTCACATCCCCCAGAGTCGCTGCATCGTTTATCTCAACAACCTACTGGTTCATGCAGCTGATTTTGGTGGCACCCTGACCAACCTCTGGGAAGTGTCGGACGCCGTCTGCCATGCTGGGATGCGGCTGAACCCTTGGAAATGCCACTTGTTACAGGGAGAAACCACCTTCCTGGGCCACGTCGTCAGCGCTGCGGGAGTCGTCACTGACCCAGAGAAGGTGGCAGCAGTGAGAAATTGGCCAGTTCTGCAGGATGTAGGAGAGCTGAGGAGATTTCTCAGACTGGCCTCCTATTATAGGAGGTTTGTGAAGGATTTCGCCACCATCGCCAGCCCGCTGCATCAGCTGACACAGAAGGGCTGCACATTCAAGCTACTTCATACTGCTTTTTCCTGGCTCCGTTCGGCGCTCATCGGAGCCCCCATGCTGCCGCACTATCAGCAGAGCCGAGAGGAATTATTGCATCATCCACCGAGAGCTGCTGGCAGTCATCCAAGGGCTCCGCCATTTCCACCCCTACATTTATGGGGGGAGGTTTCAGCTCAGGACGGACCATGCTACCCTGACCTGGCTATTGAACTTTAAAGAGCCGGACAGTTAGCGAGATGGCTGGAGGCACTGCAGGATTATGATTTTCAGATTGTGCATTGAGCAGGCCGCCTCCATCCCAATGCTGATGCGCTGTCCCGGCACCCTTGTGCTGTGGAGGCCTGTTGGCACTGCCAGCAGGCAGAGGATCATGACCCAGCAGTCTCACGGGCTGCTGCTCTCCAGACTGCTGTGCCCGGGGATAGTGTAGTGGCTCACAGCTCCTCCTCAGAAAATCAGCCAGGTCTCCCCAGCGATGATGTCACAGAGGCCCTTGGCACGCAGCAGCTTCGAAGCAAACAGGATGGATATTCTGTCATCTCCCAGGTCCAGCAGTGGCTGGACATGGACCAGTGGCCCGCCTGGTCCAACCTCTGCTGTTGTGAGGGTGTTGTCCATTGGCGGTGGCAGTCTCCAGCTGAGAAGCATCATGTCTGGCAGCTGCTGGTTCCCCGACAGCTCCACCCCAAGGTGCTCCAGTTGGTCCATGGATCAGTGGGGGTGGGCCACTTCGGGGTGACGGACACCCTGCAGCGTCTTCGGGCCCAGTTCTACTGGCTGGGGTGTCGTCAGGACGTGGAGTTCTATGTCCACCACTGTGACACCTGCACGGCCCAGAAGGGGCTGACTCAGTGATCCCACGCCTCCTTGTAGCAGTACCAGGTAGGGGCACCAATGGAGCGTGTGGTGGTGGACATTCTGGGCCCTTTTCCGACCACGGATCGGAGAACCGCTATGTTCTGGTTGCAATGGATTAATTCACCAAGTGGCCAGAGGCATACGCAGTCCCTGATCAGAGTGCCGCCACCACAGCATCAAAGCTGGTGGATGAGATGTTTTGCCGGTTCAGAGCCCTGGAGGAGCTGCATAGTGATCAGGGATGGAACTTTGAAGCAGACGTCTTCAGGGAGGTCTGCAGGCAGCTCTGCATCCAGAAGACCCAGACCACCCCGCTGCACCCACAGAACGATGGCCTGGTTCAACACTTTAACCAGACCTTGACCACACAGCTCGCCATCCTAGTGGACCAGTGGCAGTGAGACTGGGACCTGCATCTGCCCCTGGTTTTGTGGGCATACTGGACAGCAGTTCAAGAATCCACCCGATGTACCCCGGCAGTGCTGATGTTTGGACATGAGCTGTGCACCCCGGTGGATATGGTGTGCAGCCCTCCCCCGGAGCGGGAGGTGGACGTTAAACTGGGGTTGGATTATTGTTTTGCTTAAGAGAATGTCTTCACACAGTGCATGAACTGGCTCGGGAAGCCCTGGTAGCGGCGGGGATTCAACAGAAGCGAGCATGCAACTCCCACTGCCTGGGGAGAGACTATGTACCCGGGGACCAAGTCTGGGTCTTCTGCCTGGAGCGGAAAAAGGGACTGTCACCAGAGGTGGCAAGCTACTGATCGGGACCGTGTATGGTCCTACAGAGACTGTTGGATGTAGTGTACAGGATGAGGCTGAAGAAGAAGAGTCGGGTGGTGGTGCTTCACCGCGACTGCCTCACCCCATACCAGCCAGCTGCTCTGCGGGTGGCTGAGCCAGAGGCTCCATCCCGACTGGATACCCCGGTCAAGGCTCGAATAGGCACTAATGGGCCCGTGTGTACCAGCCGCCACTGACAGCAGGCAACCCAACACCTGCACAGGTTCGTATTGGACTTTTGAGTTGGACTTATTATTCTGTGGACAGAAACCATTCCGGGGGAGACAGTGTAATGTCGGGGCTGTGATAAGTAGCAGGGGATTCTCCAGGAATGCTTTGCGCCTCAGAGGATTCAAAGACTATTATTATTATTGTGTTCTGAGCGTTACTGTTGTACCATTATAATTGTGTTATGTGATTCTAAGTCTGGTTGTGATAGTGTTGTTTTCCCTGTGCGTGAGAGATTATGTGTATGTGTCACCCTGAGTGAGGTGAGTGTCTGTGTGAATGACCTCCCCTCTGTTCTGTGTAATTAGTCAGAGTTGAAATAAATGCCTGTTAGGTTCCAAACCCTCTCTCATTATTGTGTGAACCCTTGAAACGTCACAATATATTTATTTAAGTATTGTAATGCTGGTTTCTCTGAATCAATACAGTATCATGGGCACAAAGTAAGTAGGGCTGGCAGCAGATCAAATAGCCTCTCCCTGTTGATGCAAGCTCTAATGCAGTAGCTGGGCTGACTCCAACCACCTAGCCAAGATAATGCTATCCTCCCGATCTACTCGGCTAACATTAAAAAAAAATTAGCAAAACAAAAACAAAGCATATAACAATGGTTGACCCTAACAAAGTGACGGTTGTGGGTTTTTTTTTCAGAGGTTCTCCATCAGTAGCCACTCCAAATACCCAAAAAGCTGCACAAAAACATGGAAAAGATGAAATTTTCACCATACCTCTCCTTTATGATTCTTACCCACTTCCTGTATATATCGATCGTTAACACTGCAATTTTCTACTATTCACAGATGATATTGTAATCTTTTATCCAATTTATCCAAACTGTTAATGCTGTATAATAAATAGAAATAAAATAGAAATCCTTTTTTCTAAATACATGTTGAAAACATGTGTATTTCCCAAGAAATCTTTAGCTTATCCTATTTGTCTTCCAAATCAAACACAAAGCATCAAAAGAAACCTACAAAAATATTTCACAATTCACAAAAACATATTGATAATTCAACAAAGGCAGAAGAAGATCAGACGACATCTCACCAAGGCAGCTTCAGTCAAGTACTTATATGAAATTATTCTTTCAACAGTATCCTCCTTTCTCCCAGGTTGGATCCCCACAAAGGAAATCACTGAAGTAATAGCAACACCAAGAGCAACACCATGGAAAAGGACTTCTAATATTCATCACCCCCTCACCCCCAACCCACTGGACCCGCTGTTGCATTCCACTTCTAAGTTTTGATTTCTGGAGTCTAATGAATCATGCAAACAATCTGCCAAGCAACTTTTACTTTCAAATACAAAATCATACAATAATGGAGAGAAGCCCCCCACCCCAATATCATCATACACCTTTCTATATCATGTTACATAACTGAATAAAATGACTTGGAACTAACAATTCTATGCAGATATACACTTTTTTCCTCATAAATATGCAACTTTTTCCTGTAGATTTTCAACTTTTTTCTCATTAATTTGTACATTTTCTCATAAATCTTCTGCTTTGTACAAATAAATTTGTGACTTTTTTCTTAAAAATTTGTAACTTTTTTTCTCATAAATTTGCAATTTTTTCCTTTAAATTGTCATGATTTGCCCTTCGGGGCAGAGAGGTGAGACCCACGTGCTGAGCTGTGAGTTTGGGCAATTTATTGAAAAAACAACAAACATAAAGTCCAACACTGTGCTCTGACGGAAAATACAAAAGGGTAAACTTATAAACACAGCGCACCAGAGCAGGAACAGGGCTCTGGTGGAGACGACGAGAAATTTCTTTAACAAGACAGCGGTCAGGAGAAATGAAAATAACTGCCCTTAAATAGGGTAAAAAAAACAATTTACATAATCAATGACCGGTGTGGGTCACATGAGCGGGCGGGAGGAAACAATGATACATAATCAGGACCAGCTGGGAGCAGTGAGAGAGGAGTGAAGCCGAAGCTGACAGCTGACAGGGCAACGCCCACACGGAGCACCACGCCACTGACAGCTGTCAACCAGTGAAAGAACAACAGTAAAAATATATAAAGAATAAAATGTCAACCAAAGCAGACTAAAATATAAATGTAAATTAATACAAAATTAAAGTGTCACAAAACTAAAACATAAACAGGAAAATAGCAAACAGTACACGAGTGACAGAAACCCAAAAGGCACAAAATACTGTCACGGACGGGGCTGATGCCTCAGTCCCGCTCCGTGATTGTGGCTGTAGTTCCTGATTATTTGATAATTATTTCCAGCTGGCAGTTATTGCAGCCTGAGCCTGGCTCCCTGTCGGCCTATGGCCACGCCTCCTCCTCTCTGCCAGGCATCCACCAGTTTACGCTGTCACCTGTGGTATATTATTGGTATTTGTCCTCCTACTTGTTTTCTACATACTTATTTACCCACCTGCACGCACTCAAGCACACTCCTTCATACATGTACATACACACACTTACGCTTACAGACACACATGCACACACATACACACACACACACACACACACATCCATTCTGACTCACAGTCACTCATGCACCTGCTCTGCCACACTCGTGTATCCACTTGAAATCATTAGCTCTCTGGGTACTTATCCTTGTCGGGTGGTGCACTCAGTGTGGTGGCAACAGTCAATCGTGACTAGTCTTTAGTCACAAAGTCTTTCCAGTCTCCTCTACACGGGTCTATGTTGATGTCCTGGAGCTGTCGGTTCCCTTCCCTTTGGACTGCTCAGGTGTTGTTTTTCCCAGAACCAGCTGCACTCCGACACCCTTGTAAGTCTTCGTCTTATTATTAGCCCTTCCTATCCGCTGGCCAGTCCCGTCTGGGAGTGCATGGGGCTCCTCCTGCCAACTGAGCTTGGACATCCGTCACCTTGTGTATCAGACTGTTTTCCATTGAACATTTTGTGTATTTTGTTTTTCCCCTTTCTGTTAATAAACACGTTCACCTGCATCTTGGGCTTGTATTAATTAATTTGTGTGTGCGCAATTACACACACACATGACAAATACAACAAATATATAAATATAAGGAAAAAGCCATGAGACCGAGTCTGACGGAAACCTCCAGTGCTCGGCTCATGACATAAATATGCTATTTTTTCCTGTAAATTTACAACATTTTTCGTACATTTGCAACTTCTGTCTAAAAAAATCTGTGACTTTTTTCTCATAAATTTGTGACTGTTTCTCCTAAAATTTTACTTTATTCTCATAAATTTTTAACTTATTTCCTGTAAATTTGCAACTTTTTCCTCAATAATTTGCACATTTTTTTCCTGTAAATGTTCAACTTTTTTCTCATGGATTTGTGACTTATTTCCTCCAAATTGTCAACTTTTTCTCATTAATTTGCATTTTTTTTTCTTGTAAATTTGCAGCTTTTTTCTGGATAATTTGCCATTTTTTCCTGTAAATTTTCAACTTTTTTCCTGTACACCTGCAACTTTTTTTCTCAAAAATTTGTGACTTTTTTAAAATCAATTTTCAACTTGTTTTCTCATTAAACTGCAACCTTTTTTCTTGTCAATCTGCAACTTTTTGCTCATGCATGTGTCACTTTTTTCAGAAAAAACAGTTTTTTCATAAATTTGTACTTTTTTCTTGTAAATCTGCATTTTTTTCCCCTGTAAATTTTCACTTTTTTTCTTGTAGATAAGCAACTTTATTCTCAAAAATTTGTGACTTATTTCTTATAAATTTGCACCTTTTGTCTCATTAATTTGCAACTTATTTATCTATTTATTTATTTATTTTAATGGTTTAATCTTACAGGGACAATGCACATTAATAAACATTTCTGTAAATGTTCCAGTTTAGCCAATTGGCTAATTTTCAACTGCAATTTTCAACTTTCTTGTAAAAGTTTTATTTTTTTTTCTCAATAATTTGCTATTTTTTTCCTGTAAATTTTCAGCTTAATCTGATAAATCTGAAATGCTCAGCTGGATGCTCGTTAAATTTTTATTCTGTGCAATTAAATTGCAATTTTTGATTTTCTTTTTTCATTTTTAAATTGGCAACTTTTATTTGCACTTTTATTCTTGCAAATCTGTACCAAATTTACATTTATACATTTGTACCTTATGCTAAAGTGGTGAATATCGCCCTTGTTAAAAAATACAATTTGCCTACTGATTATATGCCAAAAAAACTATCGTCTTAAAGTGACACTCTGCCAAAAATCAATTTTTTTTCTGTTGTTAACATGTCTGTAATGTGTTTTCTGTGACTTACAAGACATATGAAGAGCAAAATCAGACCCAAGTCCCAAGTCTGTGTTTTTCTGCTGTGAATGTCCAGTTAACCTGTTGCACTCCTGTGTACCGCGGACGGGCACGACTCTGCGTCCTAGAGCGCACGAGGGCGCACGAGGGCGCTGCGTTCTAGAGCGCACTGAAAAAAGAAAAGCTGTATTTCCGTTCGTCCACTACAGACACAGCAGCGAACAGATTAGATATGATTGACCTCTCATTTGACTAATAAGAGCCTTGAATTGGGTTTCTGAAACCTTGAAGAACCAATGACTGAAAACCTAGCAAGAAGGACCCGCCTACCAACGCTGCGAATGCAGCGAGCCAATTGAAGCACAGAAGTTCGAAAGCTGTTTTGTGTAAGGCTGGGTGAAGAGAGACTGACTGCTGCAGCAGATGAAAAAAGGACCCGCAGGAAGAACCGCAACAGACCCAGCAGCACGGAGACCACCCACAAGTGCGACCTGTGTGACAGGGACTGCCATTCGCGCATCGGCCTGTTCAGCCACAGGCGGTGCTTTTTTTTTTTATTCCAGCAGAGTAGACGTTTAGGATTCTCTTCCATGGTCATCATAGACCGACGGAGGCCGACGACGAAGGCTGGGTGACACACACGCGTTCGCCAGTCTTTTTTAATTACTACTGTTATTTGTTTTGAAAAATCATTCGCCAAAATCGCAATCATGGAAGCGCAAAACCGCAATAATGGAATTATGTTTTGACCGGGTCGCAAGACCAGAACCACGAGTCCGTAACAAGCGGACCAGCGTCGCGTTCGTCTGACAATGAGGAAGAGAAGTTCGCCAGCTACGCTGCTACTGTGAACAGGTAAGTATTATAAGCTAAATTATTCTTTATCCCTGAAAATTGTGATCAAAAATGACTTTTGACCGATTGGTAAATTACAACTGTACGGCACACGAAGTCCGAAGTCCGTGCGCCGCGGTATACGGTTCGTGCGCCGCGTCCGGACCATGAACGCCCCCCTCACACACCGCTACTCTTCTGTTGCGAGGGGGGGGGGCCGCGGTGACCGCGGTGACTGTGCGCCGCAGTCGCCACATCGCCACATGACTATTCCGTCATGTAGCGATGGCCGATGTCCGTCCTCTGTAGCGGGGGGTGGGAGTTGTTATCTTCTACATTACAAATATTTTAGAATAATTTTTAGTGCACTGTAGGTTATTTTTTCTTGTAAAAAAAAAGCCACACATTTTTTACGTGGCATGCTTCTTTGTGTATGGGGGCTTGTTTGTTCATTCATTCATTCATGAATGAATAAACAACCCCCCACACACACACACACAGCCCTGAGTGTCACCTTTCATTAGAGCCCAAGATGAAGCTTCTATATTGAATCATTCAAAAGTTACAGACGTTTTTCCAAACTGTGCCATTTGGCACAATTTGGCACAGTTCAAAAATGCCTGGGAACTACCTGAGAACAAAGCTGTGTAATATATTCAATTTTTGTGGTGTTGTTACAAAATTTTGACCTCAGCTGGATAACACTTGGTTCTACATTTCTGTTGCATTTTCCAGCCCGGATCTGACAGCTGTGTGTTATTTGCAAGCATTTGTATCCAAAAAAACACCCAGGCCAAATTTATTTTCTTCAAGTTCAGTATGTTTAGATGACTGTTACTCAGTGGCCGGAGCACTTATAGAGATCATGACTGTTTTGCCAAAAAATTCAAAGTGTTTTCTTTTAAATGAGACCAACCCCATGAAGATGCTGCAAAGGGTTGAAGAACAGCTTTTGATTTACTTTGGGCACGCTATTTTTTGGTGTTTTTAGAGAAATTGACCGGAGTGCAAGGGGTTAAGCCCCCCCCCCCCAAAAAAAAAAATGCGAGTTTGGACAGAGCGTTTCTAGGTACGTAAGCATTCCTGCTTAGCCTTAGTTATAACATTAACCAATGAAGCACTGGGCATGGCTAAACACCTGAGTTCACTCCCCTAGGGGAAGAGGGAGGAGCCAACATCTCCAAAAGTACAATGGGAGGCAGAGCCTTCAGTTATCAAGCTCCTCTCCTGTGGAATCAGCTGCCAATCTGGATTTGGGAGTCAGACTCGATCTCTGTTTTTAAGAATAGGGCTAAATCCTACCTTTTTGATATAGCCTACAATTAGGGAGGGATCTTGTGTTTCTGAACCCTCCCTTAGTTATGCTGCTAATAGGTTTAGTCAGCCGGGGGACCTCCAGTAATGCACTGGGCCTCACTCCTTTCCTCACTCTCAATAAATATTTTTTTTTGTTGGTCATTAACATTTGTTTGTTCTCTCCCATAGATTGAGTCCCCATCGTGCTGTTTGCTCTCTACATGTCTGTTCTTTTCTTCTTCTCTATCCCCTCACCCCCCAGCCAGTCGCAGCAGATGACTGCCCCTCCCTGAGCCTGGTTCTGCTGGAGGTTTCTTCCTGTTAAAAGGGAGTTTTTCCTCTCCACCGTCGCCAAGTGCTTGCTCACAGGGGATCGCCTGATTGCTGGGGTCTTTCTGCAACTGTGGGGGTTCCCCCTACAGTTGATAGTGCTATGAGATGACTGTTGTTGTGAAATGGCGCTATATAAATAAAGTTGAATTGAATTGAACATGGCTCTGTGGATGGAGGCTCACGGTCTACCTACCACTGACCACGCTGACAGTCAGTGTCCCTTCCCGGAGACGGCACGAAACTGACCGCGGCGCCCATAGTTTTCCACCGCTGGGGCTAACATATTCTGGAACCCTGTAGCACACGTGGAGCACGTTCAGCTCAGACAGCGGAGTCCACGCCGGCACATGCAGGGACCCAGACGTGCCCCCAGATAAATGGGAGACACGCGGTCGGAAAGCCGAACCAGAAAGCGATGGGGGGATGAAGGCACCAAGACTGCCACCCATCCATTTTGCATTCGTTTCACCTGGTTCAGTGTAGGGGTTTTCGGGGGGGGGGGGGGGGAGGAAAGACATAATTCAATTCAATTTAATTCAACTTTATTTATATAGCGCCATTTCACAACAACAGTCATCTCATAGCACTATCAACTGTAGGGGGGACCCCCACAGTTGCAGAGAGACCCCAGCAATCAGGCGATCCCCTGTGAGCAAGCACTTGGCGACAGTGGAGAGGAAAAACTCCCTTTTAACAGGAAGAAACCTCCAGCAGAACCAGGCTCAGGGAGGGGCAGTCATCTGCTGCGACTGGCTGGGGGGTGAGGGGATAGAGAAGAAGAAAAGAACAGACATGTAGAGAGCAAACAGCACGATGGGGCCTCAATCTATGGGAGAGAACAAACAAATGTTAATGACCAGCAAAAAAAAAATATTTCATAGAGAGTGAGGAAAGGAGTGAGGCCCAGTGCATTACTGGAGGTCCCCCGGCTGACTAAACCTATTAGCAGCATAACTAAGGGAGGGTTCAGAAACACATGATCCCTCCCTAATTGTAGGCTATATCAAAAAGGTAGGTTTTAGCCCTATTCTTAAAAACAGAGATCAAGTCTGACTCCCGAATCCAGATTGGCAGCTGATTCCACAGGAGAGGAGCTTGATAACTAAAGGCTCTGCCTCCCATTGTACTTTTGGAGATTCTAGGTATTACAAGTAATCCTGCATTTTGGGAGCGTAGTGCTCTGTTAGGATGATACGGTAGTATCAGATCTTTTAAATAAAAAGGAGCCTGATTGTTTAGAGCTTTGTAAGTAAGAAGAAGGATTTTAAACTTAATTCTAAACTCTATGGGAAGTCAATGAAGGGAGGCCAGAACCGGAGAGATATGATCTCTCTTTCTAGTACCTGTTAAAACTCTTGCTGCAGCATTTTGGATCAGCTGAAGACTTTTTAAAGATGTTTTAGGACAGCCTGATAATAAAGAATTACAATAATCTAATCTCGAGCTAACAAAAGCGTGGATCAGCTTCTCAGCATCACTCTGAGACAAGATGCTCCTAATCTTGGCAATATTACGCAAATGATAGAAGGCAGTCTTAGAAACAAATTTAATATGTGAATTGAAGGACAAATCCTGATCAAAAATAACTCCAAGGTTCCTCACAGAGCTATTAAGAGAAAGAGTAACTGCATCCAAACTGAAAGTTTGATTTGGAAAGGAATTTCTAAGGTTTTTTGGACCAACAAGAATGACTTCAGTCTTATCTGAATTTAATAGCAGGAAATTACAAGTCATCCAAACTTTGATTTCCTTAAGACAGGCTTCTAACTTGGCTAATTGATTAGTATCATCTGGCTTCATTGACAGGTATAATTGTGTGTCATCTGCATAACAATGAAAATGTATACAGTGCTTTCTAATAATGTTGCCTAACGGAAGCATATATAAACTAAAAAGAGTAGGGCCTAGCACAGATCCCTGTGGAACTCCATGACTAAGCTTTGAGCTGAAAGAAAACTCATCATTTACATGAACAAACTGGAACCTATCAGATAAATAAGATCTAAACCACTGCAACGAAGTTCCATTAAGTCCAACATAGTGTTCTAATCTATCAAGTAGAATATTATGATCAATAGTATCAAAAGCTGCACTAAGATCTAAAAGGACAAGTACAGAAACTAGTCCATTATCAGATGCAATGAGGAGGTCGTTAGTGACCTTCGCTAAGGCTGTTTCAGTACTATGATGGATTCTAAACCCAGATTGAAACTCTTCAAGTAAACCATTTCCCTGCAGGTGGTCAAATAATTGCGTAGCAACAACTCTTTCTAAGATTTTTGAAATGAAAGGGAGATTAGAGATTGGTCTATAGTTAGCTAAAGCTCCTGGATCTAGCGTTGGCTTTTTGAGTAAGGGTTTAATTACAGCCGTTTTAAAAGCCTGCGGTACATGGCCTAAAGTTAATGAAGAATTGATTATATGAAGAATAAAGCTACCAATAAGTGGGAAGACTTCTTTAAATAACCTGGTAGGAATAGGGTCTAAAAGACAAGTTGAAGGTTTGGATGAGGAAACTATTTTGTCTAACTCACAAAGGTCGATTGGAGTAAACTCATCAAGACAGACATCAATAGAAGGAGTTGTAGTAGTTACAGTATTTAAGTTAACTGTGGGAAGAATCTGATTGATTTTATCTCTGATGGATGAAATTTTATTATTGAAAAAGTTCATAAAGTCCTGACTAGTAAGCTCTAAGGGGATGCTAGGATTGACAGAGTCCTGACTCTTTGTCAACCTGGCCACAGTACTGAAAAGAAACCTGGGATTATTTATTATTTATTATTAAGTATTAAGTAAGTAAGTAATATTATTATTATTATTATTATTATTATTATTATTATTAATTTAATATTTATTATTATTTATTATTTATTATTTATTATTAAGTTGGAGGAGACATAAGTTGGGTAACCAGGGGGCACGTGGTGCAATGGGAGGGGTGAGGCCGCGTGCGGGGCACTGAGAATATGGTTCCATGGTGGTGGCGCATCAGACTGCTGGCATCCGGTGGGCACCTGACAGCCTCCAAGTGGGACCACCAAGAGCCAGTTCGCTTTGGCGGGGGTCGGCGGCATGTACATGTATGTCTGAATCACTAAAGTGTTTTAACTGGCCATTGTTGTTTAGCGAGGCAGTCTTTGGTGTTCTCAGGTCAGAGGACAGCGGAGGGCCGACCTTGCAGAATCTGCTACTGGTGGGTGGGGGTATGGGTGGAGCTAATTAGAATATTCATAGATCTGCCCATACTTAAGTAGGTGGAAATGGAAAAACTCTTTCCAAGCTCTTACAATTAAAGTTTTTTTGTGGATAAAAAGCCACAATATACTATTTTGGGCAATACACATTTGTTTTTGAGGTGGTTTTAGAGCCACCGGAGTGCATCTTTAAGTTGATCATTTTGAAGGGCTTTTGGCCACATAAATGTACCATTTGTACCATTTGTAACATCAAAGTCAATTAATAAAAAGCTAAAAATCTAGGTTTTACATCTTAATTTGCTGCAAGTCTAAATCAGATGTTGATTTCAATTTCCATGCGCATCAGGCAAACATGGCTTCAAAAAAGAAAAGAGATGATTCTGGATGAAATAGCTGGAGCAGAAATTGCAGTCCCCCAAAACCTCTGAGGGTTTTTCCCCAATAAAAAGAGCAAATAAAGTAAGATGAGGGATACAATGGCTTGTTGAAAACTGCACGCTCAGTGCAGAGCAATCTCCCCTCTGAGATTCCAGAGCGACAGTCACATCCTCTCAGCGGAGCTTAGCAGTGGCCGTTATTATTTATGTGTATTTGAAAGAGGAAATGCACAGAAAAGGGAAAATATTTGCTTTCTCGAGAAATAAAATATTAATGATTACACAAAATAGCAAAATGTGATTTACTGAGCAGCGGTATATACTTTCCCAGTCAAATGCAGGTGGAATTCAACAATAGCAAGCAGCACTGTCACTTTTAATGGACATTTAAGGATGTGATATTTCAAATATTTGATGTTGAGTCAGTATATGTAAAACTGTTTTAGGTTCTTTCAAGAGCCCCTATTACATACGTTTTCCATATGTTGACAGGGTTTCAAGAGGTGTTACTGCAATGTCTGTGACATGCTTTCGTTAAACACCACATAGTTTAATTACTGCAGTACCATTTTACACACGGGAAAAGAGCTCTCTTCAAAACAAATTATTTTATAGCATGTTGCTTTAACCTCTTGCACTCCGGGATACCGCGGGCGGTCACGTCTCTGCGTCCTAGGGCGCACTGAAAAAAAAAAAGCTGCATTTCCGTTCTTCCACGACAGACACAGCCGCGAACAGGAAGCCAAAGGATTGCTTTGATTGGTTTAGATGTGATTGACCTCTCATTCGACTAATAAGAGCCTTCAATTGGGGTTCTGAAACCTTGAAGAACCAATGACTGAAAACCTAGCAAGAAGGACCCGCCTACCAACGGCTGCGAATACAGCGAGCCAACTGAAGCAGAGAACTTCGACAACTGAAAGCGTACGTCCCGTGCGTAAAATCTGTTTTGTGTAAGCCGCTGAGTGACACACACGCATTCGCCAGTCTTTTTTTCTTACTACTGTTCTTATTTGTTTTGAAAAATCGTTCGCCAAAACCGCAATCATGGAAGCGCAAAACCGCAATAATGGAATCATGGTTTGACCGGGTCGCGTGACCAGAACCACGAGTCCGTAACAAGCGGACCAGAGTCATGTTCGTCTGACAATGAGGAAGAGAAGTTCGCCAGCGACACTGCTGTTGTGGACAGGTAAGTGTTATAAGCTAAATTATTCTTTATCCCTGAAAACTGTAATCAAAATGACTTTTGACCGATCGGTAAATTACAACTGTGCGTCATCGCCACATGACGTCCGGACCGTGAACGCCACCCACCCCCCCCCCACTACTCTTCTGTAGCGGATTGCAGATATTATTGCAGATATTTTAGTACAACTGTGCGTAGTAGACCGCGGCGCACCGTCACGGCAGTCCGTCATGTAGCGATGGGTGATGTCCGTCCTCTGTAGCGGGGGTGGGTGGGTGGGTGGGAGTTGTTATCTTCTACATTACAGATATTTTAGTATAATTTTTAGTGCACTGTAGGTTGTTTTTTCTTGAAAAAAAAAGCCACACATTTTTTACGTGGCATGCTTCTTTGTGTGTGGGGGCTTGTTTGCTCATTCATTCATTCATGAATGAATAAACAACCCCCCCCCCCACACACACACAGCCTTTCACCTTTCATTAGAGCCCAAGATGAAGCTTCTATATTGAATCATTCAAAAGTTACAGACGTTTTTCCAAACTGTGCCATTTGGCACAATTTGGCACAGTTCAAAAACGCCTGGGAACAACCTGAGGAAAAAGCTGTGTAATATATTCATTTTTTTGTGGTATTGTTACAAAATTTTGACCTCAGCTTGATAACACTTGGTTCTACATTTCTGTTGCATTTTCCAGCCCGGATCTGACAGCTGTGTGTTATTTGCAAGCATTTGTATCCAAAAAAACACCCAGGCCAAATTTATTTTCTTCAAGTCCAGTATGTTAAGATGACTGTTACTCAGTGGCAGGAGCACTTAGAGAGATTATGACTGTTTTGCCAAAAAATTCAAAGTGTTTTCTTTTAAATGAGACCAACCCCATGAAGATGCTGCAAAGAGTTGAAGAACAGCTTTTGATTTACTTTGGGTACGTTATTTTTTGGCGTTTTTAGGGAAATTGACCAGAGTGCAAGGGGTTAAACACTAATGAGCCCCAGTTCACCCCACCCTCCCTATTTTGCGCTTTCCTCAAGATTTTTGATGGTGATGCCATGATTGAGGCTATTGTATCTTGTAGCTTCAGTTCTCAGACTAAGTAGGATACCAACAATTATTGGTTGAATGTGAGTGTTTAAAAATGTATTACTGTATATCAGGGACAGGGGTGTGTGGTTTGAGTGGTTGATAGCAAATGACCGGTCTCTGGGGTGTAACAAACACAGAAATAACCCTGAAGGAGTGAATGGCTAACTATGCTAACAGCAGCTAACCACTGCTAATCTCTGCTAAACCACTGTCCATTCCAGAGTATGATAAAATATAAAGTTAAAATAATGTATATGAATGAAATACGGTCAAGGGTGACAGTGACATGCACAGACATTTCGGGGTGCAGGTGCCCAACCAAAAAGGAAAGGGTGCGCCTAAATACTGAAAATAAAGTTACATACACAAGCGCAAATATATACTGTACTTGTGTGGTACATGTATTTTATTTTAATACCTACACACTCATTGAGATATTTAATACTTCACAGATTTTTGCAAAATAATCAACTCACAGAAACATCATTAATTATGTAAAGGTTAATAAAAAAAAATTGGCAGCTTCCACTGAAAAATAAATATCTCTTCAAAATAAGTAAATCTTTGCAAAAATCTGAAAAAGGCTTTTCCCCTGTGATAAAATGAGCCAAAATTATCCCCTCCTGTTAACCTGCCATCTTCCATCCCCATAAAGACTGCAAGGGTCATTTATACTGGGAAACTTAGCATATCAGTGAGATTACAGTAGTGAATGTGCAAGAAAAACCGTGAAAATGTGAGAGAAAAAAATTGCAAATTTTATAGAAAACATTTGCAAATTTATGAGAATATTGTAAATTTGTGTGGGGTAAATGCAACATCATCATCATCATAGCAGTCTGTTGTGGGCGACAATGACTGTTTCATTTAGGTCTGATCAGATTCCTCCACGCAGCTTTCCGCTGCCAGGAACTCCTGTCTATATCCAGCTTCTTCAAGTTTTTTACAGTGTCTTTAAATCTGAGCCTTGGTCTACCCTGATTGCGTTTGCCCTCGCATAACTGTGAGTAGAGTAACTGCTGAGGGAGACGCTGGTGGTTCATCCTCTCAACATGTCCGAGCCATCTCAGGTTCGTCTGTATTAGCATGTCCTCCATTGATGGTAGACCGGCTCGTTTCAACACTTCTATGTTGGTTATCTTGTCTTTCCATAAGATGTTCATTATGGCTCAAAGGTGTTTCATCATGGATGTGTGGAGTTTTTTTACCTGCACTCTGTAGACAGTCCAAATTTCAGCACCGTACAATAGAGTAGCCAGTACTGTCGCTCTGTACACTTTGCATTTCACACGGATAGACACATGTCGATTGTTCCACAGTCTCTCCCTCAAGTTTCCAAACACAGCGCTTGCTCTTCCCATTCTGAGAGACAGTTCATCCTCCAGCCTAGCATTCTCTGAAACAGTACTCCCTAGATACCTGAAAGTCTTGCACTTGACTAGTGGCTCTGTACCAATGCTGATCTCTTCTGGTAGTGATGTTGATAATTGGAACTTTGGTGGTTGATAAAGGCACTCTGTCTTCTTGATGTTGATTTTGAGGCTGAATTGGCTAGCTCCTCTTGCAAATTTCTCCACTAAAGATTGCATATCTTCCGCACTGTGTGCAACTAGAACACTGTCGTCGGCAAAGAGCATTTCTCTTAATACCTTTATCGATGTCTTACTCTTGGCTTTAAACTGTGCCACATTGAACAAGTCTGCTTCTTTCCTTGTTTGAATGTATACTCCTTCTGAAGTGTTTTTGAAGGCCATCTCAAGCATGGCTGCCAGATATAGCGAGAAGAATGTAGGCGCCAGCACACACCCTTGTTTCACCCAGTTGCTTACTGAAAAGTCTTTAGATACTGAACTACTCATTGCCACATTTGCTTGCATACCTGTATGGAGTGCCTCGATCAGGCTGAAAAATTTCTCTGTACATCCATATTTCTTGAGTACCTGCCAAAGTCCTTGTCGCGAAACAGTATCGAAGGCTTTACTGAAGTCTATGAAGACTACATAAAGTGGCATGTTCTGTTCGATACACTTTTCTTGAACCTTTTTGAAGCAGAAAATCATGTCCATTGTGCTTCTTCCACTTCTAAAGCCGCACTGGGTTTCTAGTAGTACATTCTGCGAGATGTGTTCATTGAGTCTGTTCCAACAGTGGCTAGCAGTGATATACCTCGGTAATTTCCACAATCTTTCCTGTCACTTTTCTTGAACAAAGGCACAATACTTGCATCCTTCCAGTCTTGAGGTACTTTCTGGGCATCCCATATCTCTTGGATGAGCTTGTGCAGGCAGTTGGTCAGCTGAACACCACCAAATTTCCACACTTCTGCTGGAATTCCATCCCTTCCTGGAGCTTTACCATCATGTGTTGTCGTGATAGCTGCCATTAGTTCATCAAGATTTGGTGGTTCATCCAGACTTGATACAGCTGGTCGCTGCACTAGAGCTTCTTTAGCCTCTTCAATGAGATCTCCACGGTTGTTTAGTAGTTGGTCAAAGGGGTCTGCAAATCTGTCCAGGATCTTGTCTTTCTCCTGCAAAACTGTTTCACCATCCATAGTATTTAATTGGATCAATCCTCTTGGTTTAGGGCCATAGATTTCTCTCAAACCTGTGAAGAATGTTTTCATGTCCTTCATGTCTGCTGCAGTTTGAAGTTCCTCCGCTTTTTCATCCCACCAGTTGGACTTCATCTCTCTGGTGTACTTCTGTAGCTCACTCTGAGCCTTTGAGTATTTCTTCTTCTTCGACCTTGTGTTACACTGTAGGTTTTCCTGCCTAGCTGTATTCCTCGCTTCTAGTGGTTTCTTCAGATGTTCATCATGCAAACCAAACTAATCTTGATTTTTTTCTCTCGGGGTGGCCTAATACATCACTCACAGTCTGATACACCGTATCCTTCAGTGCTGCCCATTTCTCTTCTATGTCATTCTCTGAGATGTTAAGTTGAGCACAAAACATGGCAAATTTAAAGGAAAAATAGTAGTACATTTATTATAAAGTAATGCATTTGTCAAGAAAAAGTTGAAATTTATAATATAAAAATTGTTAATGTTTACAACAAAAACCTCACTAACTTGGTGAGATAGATAGATAGATAGATAGATAGATAGATAGATAGATAGATAGATAGATAGATAGATAGATAGATAGATAGATAGATAGATAGATAGATAGATAGATAGATAGGCATTTTCACAGCAGGTAGAACACAGCTGCAGAAATTATAAAGGCAACTCCGTCCATCTGCATCTAGCTCACATGGTGAATTTATGTCAATTTGCATATTTACATTAGCATTTAATTGCGCTGCGCAAAAAAAAAAAAAATTGCGTGTTAACACCTTTAGGAGACTGTAGTCTTGACAATGTCTTGACTACAACGCTATGACACTACATACAGTGGCATGAAAAAGTGTTTGCCCCCTTCCTGAGTTCTCATTGTTTTGCATGTTTGTCACATTTAAATGTTTCAGATCATCAACCAAATTTAAATATTAGACAAAGATAACACAAGTAAACACAAAATGCCGTTTTTAAATGAAGGTGTTTATTATTAAGGGAAAAAAATCCAAACCTACATGGCCCTGTGTGAAAAAATGATTGCCCCCTAAACCCAATAACTGGTTGGGCTACCCTTAGCAGCAACAACTGCAATCAAGTGTTTGCGATAACTGGCAATGAGTGCTGTGGAGGAATTTTGGCCCTCTCATCTTTGCAGAATTGTTGTAATTTAGCCACATTGGAGGGTTTTCGAGCATGAACCGCCTTTTTAAGATCATGCCACGGCACCTCAATTGGATTCAGGTAAGGACTTTGACTAGGCCACTCCAAAGTCAGTCTTCATTTTGTTTTTCTTAAGCCATTCAGAGGTGGACTTGCTGGTGTGTTTTGAATCATTGTGCTGTTGCAGAACCCAAGTGTGCTTCAGCTTGAGGTCACGAGCAGATGGCCGGACATTCTCCTTCAGGATTTTTTGGTAGACAGCAGAATTCATGGTTCCATTTATCACAGCAAGTCTTCCAGGTGCTGAAGCAGCAAAACAGCCCCAGACCATCACACTACCACCACCATATTTTACTGTTGGTATGATGTTCCTTTTCTGAAATGCTGTGTTACTTTTACACCGGATATAATGGGACATACACCTTCCAAATTGTTCAACTTTTGTCTCGTCAGTCCACAGAGTATTTTTCCAAAAGTCTTGGGGATCATCAAGATGTTTTCTGGAAAAACTAAGATGAGTCTTTATGTTCTTTTTGCTCAGCAGTGGTTTTTGTCTTGGAACTCTGCCATGCAGGCCATTTTTGCCCAGTCTCTTTCTTATGGTGAAGTCTGGAGTGAGGTCTGCAGTTCTTTGGATGTTGCTGTGGGGTCTTTTGTGACCTCTTGGATGAGTCGTCACTGCACTCTTGGGGTAATTTTGGTCGGCTGGCCACTCCTGGGAAGGTTCACCACTGTTTCATGTTTTCGCCTTTTGTGGATAATGGCTCTCACTGTGGTTTGCTGGAGTCCCAAAGCTTTAGAAATGGCTTTATAACCTTTTCCAGACTGATAGCTCTCAATTACTTTGTTTCTCATTTGTTCTTGAATTTCTTTGGATCGCAGCATGATGTCGAGCTTTTCAGGATCTTTTGGTCTACTTCACTTCATCAGACAGGTCCTATTTAAGTGATTTCTTGATTGAGAACAGGTGTAGCATTAATCAGGCCTCGGTGTGGCTAGAGAAATTGAACTCAGCTATCCAAAGATGTGATAAACCACAGTTAATTTATGTTCTGGGGGGGCAATCACTTTTTCACACAGGGCCATGTAGGTTTGGATTTTTTTTTTTTTTTTTACCCTTAATAATAAACACCTTCATTTAAAAACTGCATTTTATGTTTATTTGTGTTATCTTTTCTAATATTTAAATTTGTTTGATGATCTTTTTCACACCACTGTATATAATCAACTGTGGATTAATCAACAAGCTGGTCTAGTATCACAGTTTACAAAAAAGAACTATAAAATCCCTGGTCATGCTGATTTATATCGCTAAGCTAGCCATGCTAACAGCCATGATACACATGTCATGCTTGGAAAAAATAATAAAGGCAAGCACTAGCTTCAGCCTACACCCTTTTGGTTGTTCTTTCATGTGTCCTACATATTTTTGTTGTTTTTATTGTATGTTTATTACCAAATAAAATTCACATTCATTCATTCATTATTGTGTATTATGAACTGGGACCACAGATGACTAGTGGGGTGACTAGAATTTAGAGAGAAGCGCTCCAAAGACCACAGTCGAGCCTTCGAGCTAACTCACTAGCTAAACTAGCTGCACTGTAGCTATGTGAGCTCCGAGGCTCAGTGGAAACTTCCTCTTCTCCTGAGGAGTGGGTGTACCAGACTATCCATGTAGGTGTGTATCAGGTCTGTTAAGTAATGACGTCATAACCTCACAGAAGAGAACGGCACATCCAAACGAGACGTTTCAGAGTTGTAGTTCTAGTTTCTGTGGGAGAGGAGAACTACTCTGCAGGAGGACTTTGCAGACCCCATAATGTCACAGAAATTCTACATAACCAACTAAAATGAAAACAGAATAGGGTCTCTTTAAGTCTCATTTAATTTGGCAACAAGTTTTCATCCAAAAAAGCTTGTTAAAGCAGAAAATTTAATTACTTGTCCTTCATCTGTAAACATTTTATGCAACCTTGATTTGTATCGTTGTGGTGATCATTTACAGTATCTCACAAAAGTAAGTACACCCCTCACATTTTTGTAAATATTTTATTGTATCTTTCCATAGGACAACACTGAAGATATGACACTGATACAATGTAAAGTAGTCAGTGTAGAGTCTGTATAACAGTGCTGTCCCTTCAAAATAACTCAACACACAACCATTAGCGGTGCAGTGGGGCAGTGGTGAGCACTGCACCAGCACAGCGACTCACCCTTGGCCATGGGATCCTGAGTTCGATCCCAGCCCCTGACCAACAGTGATCTGTGTGGAGTTTGCATGTTCTCCCCGTGTCTGCATGGGTTTACGCCGGGATTTCTCTGGTTTCCTCCCACATGCCAAAAACATGCAAGTTAGATTAACTGGAGGCTCTAAAGTGGCCCTAGGTGTGAATGTGTGTGTGAATGGTAAAGGGATAGCGCCGCACTGTGGCTGCTTCATCCATCCAGGTGGATGCCCTCAATTTCCCCTCTGGGGATCAATAAAGTATACAAAATCAAAAAAAAAAATAATGTCTAAACTGCTGGCAACAAAAGTGAGTACACCCCTAAGTGAAAATGTCCAAACTGTGCCCAAAGTGTCAATATTTTGTGTGGCCACCATTATTTTCCAACACTGCCTTAACTGTCTTGTGCATGGAGTTCACTAGAGCTTCACAGGTTACCACGGGAATCTTCTTCCCTCCTCCATGACGACATCACGGAGCTGGTGGATGTTAAGAGACCTTGTGCTCCTCCACCTTCCGTCTGACAGTGCCCCACAGATGCTTAACAGGGTTTATGTCTGGAGACATGCTTGACCAGTCCATCACCTTTACCCTCAGTTTCTTTAGCAAGACAGTGGTCGTCTTGGAGGTGTGTTTGGGGTGGTTATCATGTTGGAATACTGCCCTGTGGCCCAGTTTCTGAAGGGAGGGGATCATGCTCTGCTTCAGTATGTCACGTACATGTTGGCATTCATGGTTCCCTCAATGAACTATAGCTCTCCAGTGCCGGCAGCACTTATGTAGCCCCAAACCATGACAGTCCCACCACCATGCTTGACCGTAGGCAAGACACATTTGTCTTTCTACTCCTCACCTGGTTGCCGCCACACACGCTTGACACCATCTGAACCAAATAAGTTTATTTTGGTCTCATCAGACCACAGGACATGGTTCCAGTAATCCATGTCCTTAGTCCGCTTGTCTTCAGCAAACTGTTTGAGGGCTTTTTTGTGCATCATATTTAAAAGGGGCTTCCTTCTGAGATGACAGCAATGCAGACCAATTGATGCAGTGTGCGGCGTATGATCTGAGCACTGACAGGCTGACCCCCCACCCCTTCAACCTCTGCAGCAATGCTGGCAGCACTCATATGTCTATTTTCAAAAGACAACCTCTGGATAGGACGCTGAGCATGTGCACTCAACTTCTTTGGTCGACCATGGCAAGGCCTGTTCTGAGTGGAATCTGTCCTGTTAGACCACTATATGGTCTTGGCCACTGCGCTGCAGCTCAGTTTCAGGGTGTTTGCAATCTTTTTACAGCCTAGGCCATCTTTATGTAGAGCAACAATTCTTTATTCAGATTCTCAGAGAGTTCTTTGCCATGAGGTGCCATGTTGAACTTCCAATGACCAGTATGAGAAAGTGTAAGAGCGATAACACCAAATTTAACACACCTGCTCCCCATTCACATCTGAGACCTTGTAACACTAACGAGCCACATGACACCGAGGAGGGAAAATAGCTAATTGGGCACAATTTGGACATTTTCACTTGGGGGTATATTCACTTTTGTTGCCATCAGTTTAGACATTAATGGCTGTGTGTTGAGTTATTTTGAGGGGGCAGCAAATTTACACTGTTATACAAGCTGTACACTGACTACTTTACATTGTATCAATGTGTCATATCTTCAGTGTTGTCCCATGAAACAATATAATAAAATATTTACAAAAATGTGAGGGGTGCATTACGTCTGGAAATGAGGGGCAGACAGGAGTCTTGTTCATGCAGCCAACTGAACTTTTATTGCAGCGAACTTGGGATTATATACACAGTGGGCCGTGCCCGCCTGACGTCACCCAGTGGGTGGGCATGGCATCACATACACACACATTCCATACACCACATTCTCCCCCCCTTTAGAAAAATGCAGAACCACACACACCATTGAAAACCTCCCAAATTTAGAACCCGAATCACACACTAATAACATGGAGAATAATATACTGGAATAAAACAACCTATCACATTCACACAAAGAACAACTAAAATTGGACCTTGTCTCTGAAAATGCATAAAATAATCCCATATTACACACTTTCACTCACATGCACACCAGCGTCATATTTACAGATATTTACACGCTATTATTAGGTAACACCAATGTCCCTGAGCAGCCACCATTTACCACACTGCTCCGGAGGCCCCGGGCAGCCCCATGCACATGCGCCCCTGGCTGCTGTCTGCCCCCAGGGTCGAAGCCCCCCTCCCCAGCGAAAATGTCCCTTCTCGCCATTAGGCGCTTCTTCCCCCTGGGCCAGCAGTGCTGTTGTCCGGTGCGCCATCTCTCCATGCCCGCCGGACCGTTCCCGACCGCCGTCCTCACCGCCATCATGGACTCTCATCATGGACACTCCAGCCCCCAGTGGCCACACTGCTCATCGGCGTCGTCCGCTGCTTCGGGCACCTTGCCATAGCACCCAGCACCCTCCTCCAGAGCGCTCCACTGTACTGCTTCCAAATCCAACTGCTGCTCACCCTCGGGGCTCATCACGGCACCCTCGGCAATGTCGTTCTCCAACCCAGGCACCTCACCACTGCATCCAGCACTCACATACCAGGCACCCTGCTGCGTTGTCACCGTACCCGGCTGTGGCTGTTCTCCCTCGGGGTTCTCAGCCTCCCGCTGTGGGGTTGACTCCTGCAGCCTCTCCTCTCCGCCGTCCTTGCACACCACCCCGTCCGATTCATCAGCGCTGTGGTCCTGTGCCAAACTGAGCTCCATAGCTAGCTCGCTGACTTCAGTGACCAGGGACTTTCCCATACTTTGTCCCGGCCCCTCCTCGGCATCCAGCTTGGCGCCCGTAGCCTCGTTTTTGCACGCAGATAGCTTCTCGGCTAGCCCATCCATTGGCACAGACAGAGCCGTTACCTTCCCAGAGTCAACTAGCTCACACATTCCTGATGCCAAAAGCTCCATCACCCGCAGCCTCCTGGTCCACATATGCTCAGCGAAATGCACAGTCAGTCACTCGACGGCATCCTCATAGCACTCCGTTGCGCCCAGCGTATTAAGGATTTTTTGGCCCTCCGCACCGAGGTTGTGAGCCAGGAGTGCCCACCGCCGTCTCCCGTCCAGCCTGTGTAGGCCCAGTGCTCTGAGGTACTGCTCAAACCCGGCCCTCCAGTCCGGCCGCAGGATCAGCGGCTCACCTGCACGCTCCAGAAATGGCAGCAGTGGTTGAGGTAGCCAGCATGCTCCCATTTTTCTCCTCGTTGCCAAATGTTACGTCTGGAAATGAGGGGTGGACAGGAGTCTTGTTCATGCAGCCAACTGAACTTTTATTACAGCGAACTTGGAATTATATTCACAGTGGGCCGTGCCCGCCTGACGTCACCCAGTGGGTGGGCACGGCATCACATACACACACATTCCATACACCACAGGGTGTACTCACTTTTGTGAGATACTGTACATTACTATAATGGAATGTAAATTACAGTGAAGTAATGCAGCAATGAAATGCAAATGTACACTACCGTTCAAAAGTTTGGGGTCACTTAGAAATTTCCTTATTTTTGAAAGAAAAGCACTTTTTTTCAATGAAGATAACTTTAAACTAATCAGAAATACACTCTATACATTGCTAATGTGGTAAATGACTATTCTAGCTGCAAATGTCTGGTTTTTGGTGCAATATCTACATATGTGTATAGAGGCCCATTTCCAGCAACTATCACTCCAGTGTTCTAATGGTACAATGTGTTTGCTCATTGTGTCAGAAGGCTAATGGATGATTAGAAAACCCTTGTGCAATCATGTTAGGTCTGCAATGCTGTAATTGCTGCAAATGGAAGATTCTTTGACAAAAGCAAAGTTTGAAGGAAAACATTATTATTTCAAATACAAATCATTATTTCTAACCTTGTCGATGTCTTGACTATATTTTCTATTCATTTTACAACTCATGGTGGTAAATAAGTGTGACTTTTCATGGAAAACACAAAATAATTGTCTGGGTGACCCCAAACTTTTGAACGGTAGTGTATGTCCAATGAAAATGCTGAGTGGCTTTTGAAAATGTAAAAATGCTTGTGTCAAGTTCTGGTTTTAACTACAGCGCTGGTAGAAATACTCGTGTTTTACTCATTTGGGCATTCACAAAAGACATCTTCAATTTTTGACATTTCCAATTTCTGCACAGTTAATTGGAAAAAATTGAATTTCATCATCCAGTCTGGACTCCTCTGCAAGCAGTGTACATGTTGTACGTCAAGTCGGCTCGTGTTCATATCAGGATCGATTATGTTGATGGACTGCTTTGATGGATTGTAGCAGGTTTCATGCAATCACTGCAGCAGATTCACAGGCCGCTGCACCCCCATTAAAAGATCTGAGTGGAGAAATGGTGAAGAAGAAGTCTGATTGGTGAGGACTGAAATCAGAATATCAGAAATACCAGGAATAAAATCAGAGAACCTGACCTTCAACCCGTTCAACTAGTCTGGGGATTCTTTTATCAGGAAAATAAAGTATTCATTCTTTGAACTTGTGCTATTTTGTCAATGGTTATATTTTATATCCCTGTTAATGGTTTTGTACTTTTTTTTAAACCTTGCATGAATGGAATGGAACATACTGACAGTATGTTCAGTCTTTTGCTAATGCATATAAGATCAGATGATATGGACCACAAACCATGTCCCATTATATTTAGGCTGAATGAATGATGATAAAATTCATATCCAGATCAGAGGTGGGTTGAGTATTCAGAATTTATACTCAAGTAAAAGTAACAGTACCTTATGATATTCATTACTTAAGTTCGAATAACAGTTTTTCATCTAAATGTATGTCCCTTTTCTTGTGAGTTTACTATATTTTTCTTGTAAATTTGAAAAAAAAAAAAAAGACTTTTTAAAGTTTATCAGAGTTTTCCTTCTAAATTTAGGACTATTTTCCAGACATTTTTCTTGGAAATTTATTACTATTTTTTAAATAAATCTGTGGCTTGTCCCCCCCCCCCAATTTATTTATATTTTATAATAAACCTAGCATTTTTCTAATGAATTTCAAAAGGTTTGTGGTAAGATTGAGACTCGCTTCATATATAATTGCAAATTTTATTCATACATTTGCAAAGACAAACTAGGACAAAGATTTCAAATCTGATTTCAAAGGGTCCAGGGTATAATAAACTGTAATAAAATAGGATAAAATAATATCCATGAATGAAAAATATGGCGAAGGGTTGGTTGATGATACGGCTGGGAAATTGGCGCCTAGATGGGCCGCATAGAATATAGAGAAAATAGATAAAAACTGATGTGAAGTGACAGTCAAGTTAGCAGCTAGGCTAGCAGACTCCTCTCTCAGTTTGTAACTTCTGGGTAACTTCAAAGTCAGAAAACCCACCTGTGGCTACTCAGACCAGCTAACATTAGCAGCCAAATCTACCCAGCTATTACAGCCAAAATGTAGCACAAGAAGCCATAATGGAACAAGATATATAATCAGCTGTGGACTAATGAACAAACTGGTCTAGAAGGTGACCTCAGTTTACAAAAAGGAGCCATGAAAATTCCTGGTTATACTGATTCACATTGCTAAGCTAGCCATGCTAACAGCTACAGCACATTTGTCATGCTGGGAAAAAATTAACAAAATAAGCAAAAATGATTTGCGATATGGGAAATAGCGTTCATTTATATAGCGCTTTTTTGCTCATCTCTGGATGACCAAAGCACTTTAAAGATCTTGCTCTTCACCCATTCATGCACACATTCGTACACTGATTCGCACATTGAATTTACAGAAAAGATCCCTAAAAACCATGGTGGGCTGCAATCTAGCTAAACTAGCTGCAGTGATGTGAGTTCTGGGGATCAGTGGAAACTTCCTCTTCTCCAAGTAGAGGGTGTAGCAGACTATCCAGGAAGCAGGCCCGTGTCAGAAAACAGCTAATTCAAATGAGATGTTTCAGGCAGAGTTGTAATCCTAGTTTCTGTGGGAGAGAAAAACTAAAGAAATCCCAGTTAGCAGCCCAGACCTGGGTACCGTAGCCAAAATATTAAAAAAAGAAAACAAAACAGGAGAATGGCACAACATATATAATGGACTGTGGCCTAATGAACAAGCTGGTTTAGTGCAGGAACTACAATTTATGGAGTCATCTACGCTTATGTCACCGACCACATGAACTTAGCTTTAGTGGCAGAGCAAGGTACAAGCAATCTCCGCTCTCAATGTATTTCATTGGAAATGCTAGCTACATTTAAACAAGGAATATGCCAAAATGTTGCACAATTGGCTCATGTAGCCATCACCATCTTATGATAGATGATAATGGCAAGCAGACATCTAGGGTTTTTAGATTCCCATTGGCCAGCAAAGATTACCAAAGGGGGATGCTGTGAGCTAATGCCTGCCGAAGGAGAATGCCTTTTCATAATGGGATGTGGAGGCCTAGGGATGATATGCCCTACGTCTACGTCTGTTCTGACCACTTTGTAACAGGTATGCCTATTTACCAAAACTACAGAGTCTTATTTAGCATTAAAAGCCATCTGCCTACACGTAAAGTTAAAGCAAACATGCAAAAAACACCCAAATTTGGCTCCAAGGGTGTTGATAGCTAGAATAGCATAGAAACGTGTCTGCTCCGTAGGAATATTCATTCCAGTGTGAGCCACTAATCAGACCCAGAGTAAAAGTATTAAAACTGCAATTAAACTAGTTTAAAAAGGAGACATTCACCTGCAGAAAAATGGACCAAAGCTCTGTACAGCTGAAACAAAGTGGCGGGATTAACGAGGGCTACAAGTGTAAACAAACTGCAGTCTTTGTGGAGGTAAGTAATATTTTCCCAGCTGTTAGCTCCGGTGGATAAATTTTGCAAAACTGAACATGACAGCTTTTTTGGGATTTCCACAGCAGGTACCATTTATTTTCTATTATTAGAGTGTTCCACCAACGCACAGTGAAGCGAGTGCATGTATCTGGCAGTTACAAATATCAATAAATACTGTTTCTGGTCACTCTACTGGATTGTTCTTCCACATACTGGCTGGTAAATAGTAGGGACACTTTTCAAGATCACACATTTAAAGATTTTTATCATATCTGATCCAATCTTGCAGTGAAAGCTCATCATGATATTGATATGACATATTGTTTCAATGGTAAACTGCCAGTTTTTATCACCTCAGTGTGTTTTTCCCACAGGACCACACCCACAAAGTACCCGGATATGTAGACAGCCCTGTTCATAGTTTTAAGATGATGTCACACGGCTGCCAGTCGCTATATGGGCGGACATGTTGGGAGGGAAGCTGCAGGGAGTGATTCTATTTCATTAAAGCTGAAAATTACATAAATACAATGCACTACTGTGGAATAATTGGTTGTACAAATGCTAGTGGGAAGGAGAAAGTGTTGTTTTATTGATTACCTGCAATTATTTAGAACCAAAGCAAGTCAACTCGGGAACTATCAGAGAAACAGAGGAGAATTTGGCTTTCTCCTATTAGTATTAGTAGAGCTGGCTTGCTGCCTTCCTTGTATTCCAACTTGCGGGTGCTCTGACCATTTTGTAATAGGTTTGTAGAAGTAACTGACTAATAATATAGTTGAAGGGTCTGTGATGCTCTGTGGACATTTTCACAGATTCATAAGCTCCCTGTTCTGATCAGCTCAGCTGCTGCCAGCCATACACAGAGCTAAACAAACGTACTTGTTCATCTAATGGGACCTATCAGGGATCTGTACGAGCCAACTTAAGTGTCACACTACAATCTACAGGATATTATGAAGCTCCAAATCACTGTTTAGCCCTCCATACTCTTTGTTATATTTTTACCTTCGACTGCAGTCTGTAAAATCAGCTGTGTCCACACAGACGAGACAGTAAATGTCTCCTTCCGCTCAGCTATGCAGGTGTTTCTAATCATTCCGGCTGATTAGACCTCCGTACAGACCCGAGGGCGAAGCGTGTTCACCACACGGATCCTGCTCACCTCCTGTTTCCTTTCTGTTGAAAGAAGACTCCAAAAAGGAGAAAAACAACACAACTTTATTCTTGAGGCTGCTGGCAGGAAACTAGCAAAGCTGAGACACTCCGTGCTGGAACAAGCTAGTTGCTAAAGCTAACCTTAGCTGGAGTTAAGGCTTTTCAAGAATGACGCTGAGATCCAAACTTCACCAACATTCAAGAGTGTCACTCACTTGGGAAGTCTTAATTCTTCTGAACAACAACTGAAGAAAAAGAAGGTGTAGTAACCCAAGGGTTGCTGTTCTGATGTCAAAATGTCAGAACACTGGCTAAATAGCCTGTGGCTTTGAGGATTGTTGCAAGTAGCTGGGAGTCTACAAATCAACTGCTAATTGTTAACAATAAGAGACAATGATTAGACACCACGACAATGATGTCTAACTTCTTCTGAAATGGTAAATGGCATTCACTTAGTATATAGCGCTTTTTCTCATCTCTAGATGACCAAAGCGCTTTACAAATCCTGCTATCCACCCATTCACACACCGATGGTGGCAGAGCTGCCATACACAGGCGCTGGCCTGACACACCAGGTGCAAATGGGGGTTCAGTGTCTTGTTCAAGGACACGTCAACATGCAGACTGCAGACAGAGGAGGAATCAAACCCCTGACCCTCCGATCAGTAGTCGACAACACTACACCTGTGTCACAGCCACCCCCGTGAAAGCACCTGGACAGGTGAGTGTGCTGAATGAAGCCAACCTTTAGCTAATGCTAAATCAAATTAGATCACATATCAAACAAACAAAGCAAAAACAGAGAAAAACGAACAGGAGAAATTAAGTTGGGGGCTCTGTGAATAATTCATGGGCTGATGTGGATAAACATGCATGATAAGTGTTATCAAGAAATATATTTAGCTTTGTACATGTATAGGTGATGCTAGCCCACTTCTCTGTCTTTTGGCCAGTTTTGCTTTGGAATGAGATGGGGCCCTACTTTTTTTTTTTTCTTTTTTTTGCTCCAAGATGGCGCCCACAGTGGTCGACATGGTGCTTCGCTGCCCTTTAATTTGTCTAATTTGTTTGTTTTTGTTCGTCGATTGTGTGACTGCTACCTCTTATACTCGTGAAGAGTTATTAAATATCAGGACTCTTACTCCCATGGACCTTCTCCCAGTTTTTTTAGCTCCTGCCGCCGATCTGATTCATTGTTTGGCTCAAAGAGTAAGACGGCGAAAAAGAGGAAAGCGAGGGGGGATTCTCGCTCGGCTGCGAAGGAGAGGCACGCGAACAGCCTTGCCTGGCATATTTTTATCCAATGCCAATTCTCTCTTGAACAAGGTAGAAGAATTAAGACTGCTGATGCGAGTTAAGGACCTCGCTTCCTCGTCTGTCATCTGTTTATCTGAGACCTGGCTCAAAGGGAACATACCGGACAGCGCGATCAGCCTCGAGGGATTTCAGCTGTTTCGTGCTGATCGCGTCACAGAGCTCTCCGGTAAGTCTATTGGAGGAGGAGTGTGCTTCTATATTAACAGCAGCTGGTGCTCTGATGTAACGGTGGTTTCACAACACTGTTCTCCCGATCTAGAATTTCTCTCTGTTAACTGCAAGCCATTTTATTCCCCGCAGGAGTTCGCATCATTTGTTTTGATCGCTGTGTACGCCCCTCCCGACGCGGACGCGCGCGAGGCCCAGCGTGCGCTCGCAGATCACGTCCTACATGCGGAGCGGAATTTTCCAGACTCCCTGGTTATTGTGGTGGGCGACTTTAACCAGAGCAATCTGAGTCACGAGCTCCCCCGATACAGACAGTTTATTAAATGTCCAACCAGAGGAAATAACACGCTGGATCACTGTTACACCACAGTGAAGGACGCATATCGCGCTGTTCCCCGCACTGCACTTGGATTATCTGATCACGTGATGGTCCACCTCATTCCCACATACAGACAGAGATTGAAACTCACTAAACCTGTTGTGACCACCACGAAGAAATTGACCAGTGAAGCTGGAGAGGAACTGAACACATGCATGGAAATAACTGACTGGGGCATGTTTAAAGGAGCTACACATGATCTTAATGAGTACACAGACACTGTGAACTCATATATCAACTTCTGTGAGGAGAGCATTCTCCCATCGCGCACCAGGGTGAGGTACTCTAATGATAAGCCCTGGTTCACTGCTAAGCTCAGACAGATCAGAAAGGAGAAGGAAGCTGCGTTGAAAAGTGGAGACAGAGACTGCTACAGGGAGGTTAAATATCGGTTTAACAGAGAGCTGAGGAGAGCTAAATCTGTGTATTCTGAGAGACTCCAGCAGCAGTTCACTGCTAATGACTCGGCTTCTGTGTGGAGAGGACTGAGGCAAATCACCAACTATCAGCCTCAGGCTTCTAAAGGTCAGGATGACAAAGCCCTTTGTCAAAAACTGTCCCAACATTACGCCCGTTTTGACACCTCGTCAGCTGTGTCCAACTCCCCCACTCCACCCAGCTCCACTGCCTCCTCGGCCCCTAATTCATCAAAAGCGGTCCCCCCTTCCTCCTCCTCCCCCCCTGCCCTTGTCATCAGTGAGCAGGACGTGCACAGACAATTCTCCAGACTGAACCCGTGCAAGGCCCCCGGGCCGGACGGTGTGTCTCCCTCCACCCTGAGACACTGTGCGAAAGAGCTGGCTCCTGTCTTCACAGACATTTTTAACACCTCCCTTAAGCTGTGCCACGTGCCGACCTGCCTCAAATCCTCCACCATCATCCCTGTCCCCAAGAAGCCACGGATTACTGGACTTAACGACTACAGACCTGTAGCTCTCACCTCTGTAGTCATGAAGTCCTTTGAGCGCCTGGTCCTGTCTCACCTCAAGTCCATCACCACTCCCCTCCTGGACCCGCTGCAGTTTGCCTACCGTGCCAACAGGTCTGTGGACGACGCAGTCAACCTGGCCCTCCACTCCATCCTGCAGCACCTGGACTCCCCGGGAACCTACGCCAGGATCCTGTTTGTGGACTTCAGCTCTGCATTCAACACCATCCGCCCCACTCTGCTCCAGGACAAGCTGTCCCTGCTCGGCGTGCCTGACTCCCTCTGCAGGTGGATCACCGACTTCCTGACAGACCGGAGGCAGCATGTGCGGCTGGGGAAGTCTGTCTCGGACTCTGTTAGCATCAGCATCGGATCACCCCAGGGCTGTGTACTTTCCCCCCTACTCTTCTCCCTTTATACCAACTCCTGCACCTCCTCCCACCAGTCTGTTAAGCTGATCAAGTTTGCGGACGACACCACCCTCATCGGGCTCATCTCCAACGGCGACGAGTCCGTCTACAGGAAAGAGGTGGCCCAGCTGGTGTCCTGATGCAGCCACAACAACCTGCAGCTGAACGCTCTGAAGACAGCGGAGATGATTGTGGACTTCAGGAAAGTCACAACCCCCCTGCCCCCCCTCACCATCACAGGCTCTCCCATCACCATTGCAGATTCCTTCCGCTTCTTGGGCACCACCATCACCCGGGACCTCAAATGGGAGCCAACCATCAGCTCCCTCGTCAAAAAGGCCCAGCAGAGGATGTTCTTTCTGCGGCAGCTGAGGAAGCTCAAGCTACCCACCAAGATGTTAGTGCAGTTCTACACGGCCATCATCGAGTCCATCCTCACCTCCTCCATAACCGTGTGGTACGCAGGAGCCACTGCTAGGGACAGACTAAGGCTGCAGCGTGTCGTGCGCACTGCTGAGAAGGTGATTGGCTGCAAGCTCCCATCTCTCCAGGACCTGTACATCTCCAGGACCCGGAGGCGTGCAGGCCGGATCATAGCCGATCCTTCACACCCTGGTCACGTACTGTTTGCCCCCCTCCCCTCAGGTAGAAGACTTCGGTCCATTCAGACTAAAACCTCCCAGCACATGAACAGCTTTTTTCCCTCTGCCATCAGACTGCTGAACATTAAGTGACTTATTGACTCTTGTGCACTATATACAGCAGCTCATGTCGTTCATCACTGTTTTTCTGTTGCATTATTGACTGCACTGTGGTACCCCATATTATCTGCTACTTGCTAATTTATTTAAATCTGCCTTGACTAGTATTACTCATTATTATTATTATTATTATTACTTATTATTCTACACTTATTGCATGTTTTTAGTCTTTTAGTTTTTTTAGTTTATCTCTTTATCTCTTCATGTTTTTAATGTTGCAGCATGGCACCGAGACAAATTCCTAGTTTGTGTACTACATGAACAATGGCAATAAATCTGATTCTGATTCTGATTCTGATTCTGACTTCTCAAGTAAAACTAATTTGTCATCATACCGCTGTCTGTCACTATCAAGAGTTTCATAATAAATTTCGGACGTTTTCACATTTTTTGTTCCATTGCTCCGTGATTACCCCCCCCCCCCCCCAACATGGCCGGTGATCTTATTCAACCCCACCAGAAGTCACATGATCAAAAACTATGAATACTGAAGAGCCATAAAATTCTGGATTCACGTTACTAAGTTAGCCATGCTAATAGCCCCAGTAGTGGTGTCATGCTTGGGAAAAAATAATAAAATAGGCCAGAATTGTGTGAGATATAAACTGTGCATTAATGGGGTTACTAGAATTTACAGAGAAGACTTCTAAAAAGCACAGGTGAACTGCTAGCTACTTCACTAGCTAAGCTAGCTGCACTGCAGCTATGTGAGCACCGAGACACAGTGGGAACCTTCCTCTTCTCCTTTGAAGAGAGGGTGTGCCAGACTATCCAGGAGACAGGTGTGCAACAGGGTCTGTTAAGTTAATGACGTGATAATCTCGCAGAAGAGAACAGCAAATCAAAGTGAGGTGTGTCAAGAAAAGTTGTTTTACTGTTTTGTTGGAGAGAACTCCACTACAGATGGCTGTTTGACTTTGCAGACCAGAAAATGTCACAAAAATCCTGCATAACACACTAAAATAAAGGGGCAAAAATAGAAAACATTATAAAATCACCATACACACACACACACACACACACACACATATATATATATATATATATATACAGTATATATATATATATATATATATATATATATATATACAGTATATATAGATAGATAGATAGATAGATAGATAGATAGATAGATAGATAGATAGATAGTGGTGTGAAAAAGTGTTTGCCCCCTTCCTGATTTCTCATTTTTTTGTATGTTTGTCACACTCATCAAATGAATTTAAGTCTTAAACAAAGTAACGCAAGTAAACACAAAATGCAGTTTTTAAATGAAGGTGTTTATTATTAAGGGGAAAAAAAATGCAAACCTACATGGCCCTGTGTGAAAAAGTGACCCCCCCCCCCCGACGTTAAAACATAAATTAACTGAGGTTCATCACATCTTTGAAGAGTTCAATTTCTCTAGCCACACCCAGGCCTGATTACTGCCACACCTGTTCTCAATCAAGAAATCACTTAAATAGGACTTAAATAGGCCTGACAAAGTGAAGTAGACCAAAAGATCCTCAAAAGCTAGACATCACACTGTGATCCAAAGAAATTCAGGAACAAATGAGAAACAAAGTAATTGAGATCTATCAGTGTGGAAAAGGTTATAAAGCTATTTCTAAAGCTTTGGGACTCCAGCGAACCACAGTGAGAGCCATTATCCACAAATGGCAAAAAACATGGAACAGTGGTGAACCTTCTTCCCAGGAGTGGCTGGCCGACCAAAATTACCCCAAGAGCGCAGCAATGACTCATCCAAGAAGTCACAAAAGACCCCACAACAACACCCAAAGAACTGCAGGCCTCACTTGCCTCAGTGAAGGTCAGAGTTCATGACTCCACCATAAGAAAGAGACTGGGCAAAAATGGCTTGCATGGCAGAATTCCAAGACGAAAGCCACTGCCAAGCAAAAAGAACATAAAGGCTCGTCTGTTTTGCCAGAAAACATCTTGATGGTCCCCAAGACTTTTGGGAAAATACTGTGTGGACTAATGAGACAAAGTTGAACTTTTTGTAAGGTGTGTGTCCCATTACATATGGCATAAAAGTAACACACCATTTCAGAAAGGGAACATCATACCAGCGGTAAAATATGGTGGTGGTAGTGTGATGGTCTGGGGCTGTTTTGCTGCTTCAGGACCTGGAAGACTTGCTGTGATAAATGGAACCATGAATTCTGCTGTCTACCAAAAAATCCTGAAGGAGAATGTCCGGCCATCTGTTCGTTACCTCAAGCTGAAGCACACTTGGGTTCTGCAACAGGACAATGATTCAAAACACACCAGCAAGTCCACCTCTGAATGGCTTAAGAAAAACAAAATGAAGACTTTGGAGTGGCCTTGTTAAAGTCCTCACCTGAATCCGATTTAGATGCTGTGGCATGATCTTAAAAAGGCGGTTCATGCTCAAAAACCCTCCAGTTTGGCTGAATTACAACAATTCTGCAAAGATGAGAGGGCCAAAATTCCTCCACAGCACTGTAAAAGACTCATTGCCAGTTATCGCAAACACTTGATTGCAGTTGTTGCTGCTAAGGGTGTCCCAACCAGTTACTAGGTTTAGGGGGCAATCACTTTTTCATACAGGGCCATGTATGTTTGGATTTTTTTTCCCTTAATAATAAACACCTTCATTTAAAGGGGGCAAACACTTTTTCACACCATTGTATATATCCCATAGATTAAAAAAATAATTAAACATGTCATACACACCATGTTATCACCAAACAAATACTGTACATTGTCCTCTTACATATATATTTTCTGTTTTTTTAACTCCCCCTTCACACAACTGTATATTTCATGTGAGTTTGCAGTGTAACATTTGTTTAAAAAAGTACTGCAGATTTCCTGAAACTGAAGAAATATGGCTGCAGTCAACACTGGCCTGGAAGGAAATCTCCACCAGTAGCACCCACTGTTTGTAACTGTGGTGCATAAACTCAGTTCTCTAATGATAACAATGGATTAACAACCAGATGGCATCACGTCGAGGATCAACAGTCTGGCGGATGTGGATCACATGTCCTCTCCGCCACTCTCCACCTGCCAAATATCCCGTCCCCAGTGTTCTGTACCCTCATTCATTTCAGCTGATTCACTGCAAACCACTATTTGATGTTTGTGGACTGCACTGGTGCAGATTTGTCAAACAAATAAGGTGGGGAGAGGCTAATTCCAGATACTAGAAATGCTGGAGTGTGTTTAAGCATGTGTGGAGAATAATTATGTAGACTCTCCATTTCTACAACTAATATGCTATTTCTGATCCATCAAATGTCACAAAAGGTGGACGTCCATTTTTTTCAGAATGTTTAATAGCATCACTTTTTCTGACTGACTCCAGCTTTGCTGTCTTGGACTGAAGCTGAAGATTAAAGTTTTGATTAGAGTGGCCCTTATGTTCAAAAAAACTCTTCAGAACAGAACAAGGACCATGGCAGCCAGCTGCAGTCCTCAACAATAGAGTAAGAGCTCATCCAAACCCGACGGAAGAGACTACAGAGGCAGCCGAACGATATCAAGGACCACCACAACATCCATATGCACAGTCTGCCGGGGGGGACACTAGACAGGAAAAAGGCCTGATGGGTAATAATGACTGGACTTCTAAAATAAGAGTGGTGGAATTAGCTGATGTTAACTTAGCTGCAGGTGGTGGTTGTGTTTATAGAACAAAAGCTATAGTGAGTATAGAAAAGACCTACTTTTTTTGTTGTGTTACAATCTGAAATAAGGATGGACAAAATTGTTGTTTTATCCAGCTGTCAGGAGGAATGAGTCTCTACCGACTTTGCAATATTTTCCCGATCTTCTTTGCAGAACTGCTTGAGTTCAGTTAAATGGGATGGTGAATGTTGGTGAACTGCGGTCTTCGAGTCAAGAACCTGATGATATTTTGTCTTGCCTATTTTCCTGACAAGTGTCCTGGTCTCTGCAGAGAAACACCCCCACAACATGATATTACCACATTTATGTCTTACTGCAGGAATTGTGTAATGTTGTATTGGAATTTGCACCTGACATATCATTTGGTGTTGAGGTCAAACAGTTCAATTTTAGCCTCATCTGACCATAACACCTTTTCCACTTGTCTTTAAAGGTCCAATTCACTGCACTTTTCCCACATTTTGACAGCTCCCAGTCTTAATGAAATGTGTGTGACATACTGTATTTTGGTCAAATTGCCTTTAATTATTTAACTGCTGCAGCATCATTGTGAATTTTTTCAATCTTTTGCAGACCTTTCTCAAAAGGGCTCTATTCAGTGCACGTCTCTTTAAATTCCTAAGAGCCACATTCAACTCCACCCACCCGCTTACATCTGTCATGAGGCTGAGTGCGGCGTTCAACCGTGCTCAGGCTCTCAACTTATTTTTGCTTATCTCCTGTATTTTCTCAGGTTATGTATCTTTTCTCTGTGTGTTGGTTTTTGAGACATGTTGTTTCTGTTTGACATGAGCTCTCCCCCTCTTCCTCAAGACACTCCCACCTTGTTATTCTCGCTTATGCGTAGCTCAGTATTCCCTGCCATTGGTTCAGCTCTCGGGTCGTCAGCTGACACCTGTCATTAATTAGGTCAACCTTCCCACTCATGTGATTCACACCTGCAATCATTTGTATCATTGATTTCATGCCCTATTTAAGTCTGCTGTTTCATCCACTCATTGTCGGAGTCTAATCTACCCATTTCCACCAGAACCCTTTCCCTGTTCTGGTGTGCTCATCTTACCTACAACCTGTTCATCCCATGGTAAGTTTACTTTTGTGCACTGTTTGGACTTTGTGTTTTTCCTCAATAAATATCACAACTAGCAATTCAGCACGTGGGTCTCCCTTCCTGCCCCATAGGTGCCAAGTCATGACAACATCACGATTGCTGATCTTAGCTGGCTAGCTCTTCGCTAAGCTCCTCGCTCAACTAACTAATATAAATTTGTCTCAAAAAATTAATAAAATAATGCATCATTGGTGGATGAGGTGTGTGGTTTCAGTGGTCGATGAGATATGATTGGTCTCTGGAGTACAATAAGCACAGAAGCATTCATAAATGAGTGGTTAAACTGCTAACCTAACCAAGCTAACGCCAATGGTTCAATGTAGTATCATGCGAAAGTATAACAAAACAAGCCAGAATAACGCAAGATATACAGTGCATCCGGAAAGTATTCACAGCGCTTCACTTTTTCCACTTTGTTATGTTACAGCCTTATTCCAAAAGGGATTAAATTCATTTTTTACCTAAAAATTCTACACACAATACCCCATAATGACGATGTGAAAAAGTTTTTTTTTTTTAGATTTTAGCAGATTTATTAAAAATAAAAAACTAAGAAATCACATGTACATAACTATTCACAGCCTTTGCTCAATACTTTGTTGATGTACCTTTGGCAGCAATTACAGAATCAAGTTTTTTTTAATATGATGCCACATGCTTGGCACACCTGTCTTTGGGCAGTTTCGCCCATTCTTCTTTGCACCACCGCTCAACCTCCATCAGGATGGATGGGAAGCGTCGGTGCACAGCCCTTTTCAGATCTCTCCAGAGATGTTCAATTGGATTCAAGTCTGGGCTCTGGCTGGGCAACTCAAGGATATTCACAGAGTTGTCCTGAAGCCATCCCTTCGATATCTTGGCTGTGTGCTTAGGGTCGTTGTCCTGCTGAAAGATGAACCGTCGCCCCAGTCTGAGGTCAAGAGCACTCCGGGACAGGTTTTCATTCAGGATTTCTCTGTACATTGCTGCATTCATCTTTCCCTCTATCCTGACTAGTCTCCCAGTTCCTGCCGCTGAGATGCTGCAATCCCCATTGGCATGGTTATGTGCGGTGTCTGGTTTCCTCCAAACATGACGCCTGGCATTCATGCCAAAGAGTTCAATCTTTGTCTCATCAGACCAGAGAATTTTGTTTCTCATGGTCTGAGAGTCCTTCAAGTGCCTTTTGACAAACTCCAGGTGGGCTGCCATGTGCCTTTTACTAAGGAGTGGCTTCTGTCTGGCCACTCTATCATACAGGCCTGATTAGTGGATTGCTGCAGAGATGGTTGTCCTTCTGGAAGGTTCTCCCCTCTTCACAGAGGAACGCTGGGGCTCTGACAGAGTGATCATCGGGTTCTTGGTCACCTCCCTGACTAAGGCCCTTCTCCCCCGATTGTTCAGTTTAGACAGCCGACCAGCTCTAAGAAGAGTCCTGGGGATTCAAAACTTCTTCAATTTGTGGATGATGGAGGCTACTGTGCTCACTGGGACCTTCAAAGCAGCAGAAATTTTTCTGTACCCTTCCCCAGGTTTGGGCCTCGAGACAATTCTGTCTCGGAGGTCTACAGACAATTCCTTTGACTTCATGCTTGGTTTGTGCTCTGACATGCACTGTCAACTGTGGGACCTTATATAGACAGGTGTGTGCCTTTCCAAATCATGTCCAATCAACTGAATTTACCACAGGTGGACTCCAATTACGCTGTAGAAACATCTCAAGGATGATCAGTGGAAACAGGATGCACCTGAGCTCAATTTTGAGCTTCATGGCAAAGGCTGTGAATACTTATGTACATGTGATTTCTTAGTTTTTTTTATTTTTAATAAATTTGCAAAAATCTCCAAAAAAAATCACATTGTCATTATTGGGTATTGTGTGTAGAATTTTGAGGGGAAAAATGAATTTAATCCATTTTGGAATGAGGCTGTAACATAACAAAATGTGGCAAAAGTGAAGCGCTGTGAATACTTTCCGGATGCACTGTATTATCAACTGTGGATTAGTGAACCAGGTTGTAACAGGGATGTTTATTAGGGTGACTGAAATATACAGAAAACAATAATATGGACCGCGTTTGGTAAGCTAACTCCCTAGTTCTGAAACTAACGCCTTGACTGGGTTCCCAGCTCATCTGTGTTTGCAGACAGACAGCTGTGCTGGCCAATAAGAGAGCAGCAGCAAACATCAAGGCTGGGCTTACCTTTTCTTGATGTCAAGAGGAAAAAAGAGTCAAAATTGTTCATAGGGAGCAGAAATGATCTGAAGGTCGTGTGTGTGTGTGTGTGTGTGTGTGGGGGGGGTTAATAGAAGTTAGCATTTTTATGTTTTTTCAATAATCATGTGACCAACAGACCCATTTTAGAAGGTTAAAACCTACAAAAACACAAATTTTCAGTGAACAGGACCTTTAAAGTGAATTATGGCACTGTTGCACGGCCTTTTTAGGAAGTGCCTTTTTTTCTTGCAACACTCCCTACAAGCTACAGTACATTTATAGAGAATTTGTGATTGTCACATGCACATGCGAACACTCTGTCATAAGCTCCCACAGCAGCTTCAGAGTGGCTGTAGGCCTCTTGGTAGCCTCTCTGACCAGTTTCCGTCTTGCTTTTTTATCCAGTTTGGCGGGACGTCCTGATCCATGGAGAGTCTCAGCTGTGCTGAACACCTTCTACTTCTTAATCTTCTACTTCTTAGCCGTTGTAGCTTTTGTTGTTAGAAGTTGCACTGAGTAATGCACAACTGGGGGAAACGAAACAAAAACTGTTATTTTAGGCAACACAGCAACAAAATGTGATTATGTCGCTGCAACAAAGTAAGGAGTGGTTAAAGCTGTTTATAAAAAAAACTTTTGTTCCTTGAAACAATGAAGTGGAAGAAATTTGCACTTAAATGAACTCATTATCTAAAGACACTGAAAAAGGTCATCACCACGGCAACACTGATCTCAGCATCTCTAACTGATTTCTAAGATGAGCACTCAAACACAACGGATTACGTGGTTAAGAAGAAGAATGAATGAAGAGAATTGTGGGTTTTTTTTTTTTTTTAAAGATGAAGCTCTCACAGTTTTGTTTTGTTTTTTTTTGGGGGGGGGGGGTGGCTCTTCTGGCCACCTCCTCCCCTTGAGAAGACACAGCAGACTTTAAAAGAAAGCCCACGGAACAAACACAGTCTCCAAGGATGAGCAAACCTCCCGCCTTTCGTGCCTGTCGCCAGGTTCATTTCGTGACTCAGACTTTCTTAGCCGTCTCTGTATCTCACTCAACTGTTCTGGACTTCCTGAGCAAAAAAAAAAAAACTTTGAAAGGCGCTCACAAACAAGAAATTAGAGCGTTTACAGAAGCTCTTACAGGACTCTGATAAAGATGTGATTTTTTTTCCCCATTTACACCTCACTCTACTAAACACTCAAACATGTTTTTTCTGCTTTTATGGCCATCCCTCCAAAAGTTTTCTTTTCAAAATAAAAAATAAACCTTCCCATTATGCAATACTACATTATGCGGTACATAATCAATCTTTGAGGAGCCTTTGTGTCTCTAAAATGTGACTGAAGGGTTGAATTTTAAACAGGCAGAAATGACAGCATCTTCACGATGAATTAAGTGCAAACGTTTTCAGGAGCAAAAGCTGAGGATACTCCCATTCTGGAAGCGTTTTGGCTTTAGTTAAAAGTGGGGGTTATTCCCTGCAGCATTTACTGAATGGATATAGAGAAAAAATTATAAAGTCGGCGGGCCATGAGAATTTGCAGTTTTGTGATAAACCACTTGCGAATGCTGTATCCATTTTTTGATTGGCTGGTGCAAAAGTGTAAAGGAAAAATGAGTTTGTCCCTTTAGGAAATATATATACTGATATCTACATCCTTAATTTCTTACACTACAGGGTTATTTCTGAAGATAATTTTGGCTTATCGTTCACTTCTGGGGGTCCTGTGTTTCAGAGCGGTTCCTGGAAATCCTGCCTATTATTTCCATGGCGTTCAGCAGAAAATTGTCGAGATATTTCTAAGAAGAACAATTTAGCTCTGTGATTAACAACTGATGCCTCACATGTTAGAAGTTAAGTACTGGGGAAGGAAATAGGAGTCACAGAGATACAGTACATCAGCAATCTAGAAGAAGTCCCAGAAAGACTACTCAATATTCATCATTTTAAAAAAAAAAATGTTTCTATAGATCTAGTCACTGAAAAATCATAATAGCAACTCTGAATGAAATTTTTTACACATTTCCAGACAAACCTCAACCTCGGAGACTCCTTCCTGACCTTGTCTGTCAACCGGTCCATCACCATGGCAAACAGTAAGGGGCTCACAGCCGATCCCTAATGTAATCCCACCTGTGACTCCTACAGTACCCCTCACCACCATCTCACTATCCTTATAAATGTCCTGCACCACCTTCACATAGTTCTCTACCACTTCTAACTTACTTATACAATATCACACTTCCTCTCTTGGCACCCTATCGTATGCTTTCTCTTAGACCCACAAAGAGACAGTGCAGCTCCTTCTGACCTTGGCTATACTTCTCCATCAACACTCTTAAAGCAAACACTGGATCTGTGGTACCCTTTCTTGGCAAGAAACTGTAAGGGAAACTTATTTTGTACTCTTATGTAATTTGTCTCTTTTAATGGTAATGACTTGTATATTTCTCCTTTTCTTTGTCTGAAGAAATTGGTGTCTCTTCTGCTTAGTGTTCTCTGGTTAGGAGGATATTGCCTGTTGTAAACCAGAGTTCTGGTCAAGGGGTTGTAAGGTTTATTAAGCTACGATCACAAAGATTCTTACAAACAATGGATTCATAAGAATCTCCCAGTTCCTACAAATTCTGGAGTTCACAGACATTCGTGGAGGGGGGCATAGTTTCTTATGGCTCCCTTTCAATTCGCAAGAGCAGCTTGAGGAATTCTTGAGAAATGGGGTGCTTTTCTGTCATACAATAAGATAAGATAAGATAAGCCTTTATTAGTCCCACAATGGGGAAATTCCAGGATTGCAACAGCACAGGGATAGCAACACTCAGAGCAACAATCAGAAGGCAAGAAAAAAAAAACAAAAAAAAAAAACAAGCAAGCAAGAGCAGCTAATATACATATGTACATATTACTATAAAAATATATATACACACACACAGACACACAGTGCAGAGCATTGTAGCTGGATGGAATAAATATATGAATATGTAAACACACAGTGCGGAGCAATGTAGCTAGATGGAATAATATGTAGATATATAAACACACAGTGCGGAGCATTGTAGCTAGATAGAATAAATATATAGATATATAAACATAAACACACCCAGTGCGGAGCATTGTAGCTAGATGGAATAAATATGTAAATATATAAACACACACAGTGCAGAGCATTGTTGCTAGATGGGATGAAATAGCACAACCGTCTACTTAGTTATCCTACATGGAATGATTATGTGCCCATACATATTCTCACTCTCCATAGCGACCGGTATTTTCCTAGTTGTATGCCGGAGGGGACCATTGTGTAAGTCTATTGCATCTTTTGCATTCAAAAAACTATTAGTTTGTTACGTCTTTTTGCTATCTCTGCGAGCAGCCCTGCTTAGGTTGTACAGTCTGACAGCCGTTGGTAGGAAGGACCTGCGAAACCTCTCAGTTGTGCACCTGGGATGATGTAGTCTGCTGCTAAATGAGCTCCTCAGTGCATTCAGTATGTCCTGCATGGCCCTAGAGTTCTGATGTTCTTCATATGGGTGCCTTGGGATCTTCCTATGGCATACTTACTGCCATCTTATGAAAATTATTGTGCAACTCACGGCACTCTCAGGTCATTGGTAGGAAGATCTTATGGATTTCTGTACATTTTGTCAGCACAAATGTCGCACGAATGACGTACTTCTGCCTTCTGAGCATCTCACTACTGCCTTACGCATGCTGTACAAATCATTTCATACGACCACTGTAAGGGACCCGCAAGAACAACTTAAGGTGTTCTTGAGGCATACTTACAGCCAACATCTTGCCTAGCTCTTACGTTGTTCCTAAGGCATTTGTATGGCTGCCCTATAATGAGTGGTTTTCGTGGGGCATTCGTAAAAATCTTGGACAAGACCATTGACTTGGCCACGAACTTACAATCTACGAACACTGGATTCTCCTAAGGCCACCATACGAAATGGTCCAAAAATTGTTTGTACGGTGTTTGCAGCTGTTCATAAGGGCATTTGTGGCCACAGCTTTATCCAGGATGGGAGGGCTGGAGGGGGTTGACTGGTTTCCTGCGTGGTGCTCGTCTGTCACTGATTAACAGAATAGAGAGACGTGTATGTGTTTTATTGTTTTATGACTTCCCATGGATGTATGTATATAAATGAGGCGTTCACTCTACTTAGGCAGACTTCCTCACTCACTGCTGTGGGTTCTGTGTGACCAGTTGCCTCTCTTGTACAAGATTAAACCAGAAAAAAGACAATAATGTGTTGATTCTTTCATACTCTAAGAATGACAAATAATTTCCATGATAAAGCCAAACATAATAAAAGTGAAATACAAAACATAAACACCCGTTCCAATCACAAGTTAAAGAATATGTAGTATAGGGAGTTCTGGTAAAATCTGGCATACATAAACATAAAATTGGTTGATCTGAGGGGGTCAGATAGAAGGACATTGATAAGAATGCCAAATAAAGCTAGACGAACTAGGAACAAGGATTGAAGAATAGTGGGAGACAAGAGAGTGCTGTGCCCTAATTTTTTATGAGACCTGGCTTTCAGACAGAGTCCCGAAGAGTGCCATTCAACTACAAACTCACTCAACACACCAGGCAAACATTATACATTATACCGGAGTGGTGGCTCAGTTGGTAGAGCATCCGCCCCACACCCGGGAGGCAGGGGTTCAAATCCCGGCCGGGTCATGCCGAAGACCATATAAAAGCGGAACTTCCTGCCGTCCAGCTTGGTGCTCAGCAATTATGGAATGAAGGAGGGAAATCTGTGGCGGCGCCTTGCATGGCAGCGGCCCTTCTGATTCTACACATGGGGTGTGTGTGATTGACACTGTAGATAGGATAAAGCACAATTTCGTTCTACTGTACATGATTGGTTGTATGGTTGAATGACAATAAAGGGTGATTTAATTTTAATTTTAAAACAGCACAGGAGACTCTGGTAAGACGGGGGGGGGGGGGTATTTATAAACCACTCATGGTGTAGAGATGTACAAACCGTTTACAAGCACTGCTCACCCGACGTGGAGTTTTTACTGCTGAAATGTCGTCCCTATTATTTACCGAGGGAATTTACCACTGTGTTTTTGGCCGCTGTATTCATATGTCCACAGAGCAACTACACAGTGGCACTAAACAAACTCCACGACATCATCAGCGCAGTGGAGACAAAACATCCTGATGCTGCGTTTATTGTTGCTGGCGATTTTAACCAGTGCAATTTACGGGCTGTACTCCCCAAATATTACCAGCATGTGGACATTCCCACCCGCGATAAAAGCACATTGGATCATGTTTATTCCAACATAAGTGACGCCTACAGAGCGGCACCCCGCCCCCACTTTGGACAGTCAGATCACATCTCACTGTTTATGTACTCAGCCTACAGACAAAAGCTAAAACAAACAAACCCTGTTATTAAACAAATTAAGCGCTGGACTCCAGAGACTGAGAGCACCCTGCAAGACTGTTCTGCCTGCACAGACTGGGTTGTGTTTAAAGCTGCAGCCACCCGAGAGGACTCTTCTGTAAACATACAGGATTATGCTGAATATGTGACTGGGTACATCAGCACGTGTGTTGATACCATCATACTCACCATACAGGTCAGGAAGTTCCCCAACCAGAAGCCCTGGATCAACAGTCAGGTACGTCAGATGCTGCGTGCTGGCTCTCGTGCATTTAAATCAGGCTGTGAGGTTGAGTACAAAGCTGCAAAGTATGGACTGAGAGAGGCTATAGCAACAGCCAAGAGGCAGTACAGAGAGAAGCTGGACAGCCTCTACTCCACTCCTGACCCGGGGTGCATGTGGCAAGGCCTGCAACACATCACAGTCTACAAGAGGACCAACACCAGCACCACTAGCTCTACAGACAGCCTGCTGGATGTCAACAACATCTTTTACACCCGCTTTGAGACCATCTGCCACAGCACAGAGAAGAGACACACACTCACGCACCCACCGACCCCCACTAAGAGTCTCACCAGGCCAGGTAAACAAAGCACTGAGAAATATCAACCCCCACAAGGTAGCAGGACCAGACAGCATACCTGGGCGGGCCCTCAGAGCATGCGCTGGAGAGCTGACTGACATTCTCACAGCAATCTTCAACCTCTCCCTCAACCAGAACATAGTCCCCTCCTGCTTCAAAACGACAACCATCATCCCCCTCCCCAAAAGGAGCCCGCCAAACTGTCTGAATGATTACAGATCAGTAGCACTCACTCCAATCATCATGAAGTGCTTCAAGAGAGTGGTGCTGCCCCTCATTCAGGACGGCATACCGGGCACCCTGGACCCCCTGCAGTCCGCCTACCAGCCCAACAGGTCCACCTCAGATGCCATTGTTGCAGCACTCCATTATTCTCTCTCCCATCTGGAAGATAAAGACTCCTACATTAGGATACTGTTTGTCGACTACAGCTCCGCCTTCAACACGGTCATCCCCCACAAACTCACAGACAAACTGTCTTCACTTGGCCTGCACCCTACCCTCTGTGACTGGCTACTGGACTTTCTAACTGGCAGGCCTCAGTCTGTCAGGATGAGTAACAGGACCTCAGCCAGCATCATCACAAACACAGGTGTCCCACAGGGGTTGTGTTCTCAGCCCCATCCTCTACAGCCTCTTCACCCATGACTGTGTTTCCTCCCATAAGGACAATATCATCCTAAAGTTTGTGGATGACATAGCAGTGATAGGATGCATCACTGGTGATGACAAAGCATCCTACAGGAAGGAGATGGCCAACCTGGTGTCATGGTGTGAGGACAACAATCTCACCCTCAACATGGACAAGACAAAGGAGATGATAGTGGACATGAGGAAAGGGAGGAGGAGACCCCATCGGCCACTGTTCATCTGGAAGCTTGAGGTGGAGAGGGTGAGCAGCTTTAAATACCTGGGCATCCACATCAGCAAGGACCTTAAGTGGACACACAACACCACAGAGCTGGTTAAGAGAGCTCAACAGCGACTGTACTTTCTGAGGAGGCTGAAGAAGTTTGGCATGTCTTCCAGGATCCTCAACAATTTCTACAGCTGCATCATCGAAAGCATCCTGACCAACTGCATCACTGCGTGGTATGGTAGCACCACTGCCCTGGAGCGCAAATGCCTGCAGAGAGTGGTGAAGACAGCGGAGAAAATCACCAGGACTTCACTCCTCTCTCTGCAGAGCATCTACCACCGCAGAGTCCAAAAGAGAGCTGACGCCATCCTCCGGGACCCTACCCACCCCCAACACAGACTGTTCACACTTCTACCCTCAGGCCAGAATTACAGAAGTGTGAAATGCAGGACAACCAGACTGAAAAACTCCTTCTTTCCCACTGCCATCAGACTCCTGAACAGATCACAACTCCCAAAACTCTGTAACACAGCTTTGCATATAGGAACTCATACACCGGCTGCTAAATTTGCACACTGCTCACCTGTACAGGAGATATAGTATAACCCGTCTGATGTCCATATCATCCTCTGCTGCTACTTACAGTATCATGCACAGTCTACTGGTACTATTGTTACAGAAATAATTTGTAATTATATACTGCCCGTTGCACAGTGCTCATTTGCACACGGTACATAAGTCTATGCCATCTCAGGTTCACATCAGGTTGCACAATGCTCATTTGCACACTGTACATAGGTTCATGCCATCTCTGGTTCATATCATCTCTGATATCAATATACCACTATCACTTTAGTCATCCAGTGAATTTTCAGTTTCATTCCTCGACTGTCTAACTGGGTGTTGGTGTGTGTGTTATTAGCATCCATTAGTATTAGGACTGAGTTACTGTGTTTATGTGTCATGACCTATTAGAATTGTTGTTTCTGTACCTTTTACCTTGGCATTCGTTCAGAGAGCAAAGTAAGAATTTCATTGCTCAGGAAATGTAGCATTTCTTAACTGTGCACATGATAATACAGCCTTTGAATCTTTGAAATAAACAAATACAAAAATCATCAAAATCGGCCTCGACTAAAACTGTCCACACACAAATTTGGCCATTTGGTAACAACTGATACATTCAACCAATCATCTAACAGCAAGATCTCATATCACCCTGTTGTTGTTTGTTTTTGCAACAAAAAAAAAAACAAAACAAAACACCAAGTAAATGGAAGTCATTACTTTCCTGACACTTCTTCTAGTTTATCTCTCAGCTGAAGAGCCTAATATAGAATACATTGAGTAAAATGCCTTAACCTCATTTTACTCCTCGGGATAGATGCGAGTTTGAATAGTACGCCATCATGAAAAAGCCCTTAAAGCTGGCACTTGATGAATCCCATCATGTATTTCACAGAGAATTATGGGACCAGTGGGAGGTAATTAAAGCTGGCAGCCACAAATCCAGGCACACTAATTAGTCGTTAATAAACACAATAAGATCATTTACTTCAAAAATGCACGTATGGAAGAGATCCCTCAAACTGTATGTAGTCATTACAGATCTATTTCTTTTGCTTCCTGTTCAAGTTTCATCAATATATTATAAATTATTATAAACTATCACGGTAAAGCCACACACATGAATTTGCATGGCCTAAATAAATGCATGTAATCAAAGAGAGCAGCTTCTGTTATCACTGTGGACTCTTTCAGTCAAAAACGTCATCTGCACGCATGACAGCTCAAGATCAAACAATGTTTTTATTTACGAAATACAAACAATAGGCAGTGATGATAAATGACAACCTGCCATCATTTATCCTGAGGGAGTTTTGTTGAAGCCCATCGCGGAGCCCAGAGGGAAAAGGTTTGCAGCAAAGTCAGGGCCAGACGCTTTTGGAGTGTGGTCCCATCTGGAAGCATCACTTCAGTACACAAACAAACACTCTTATTTTTTTGTTGGGTAAGAGACATTGCCAAACAGCAGCTGAAGTTGGTTCTTGGCTAGAAGACAATGTTTACATCCAAAAACACAAGGAGTCAGTAGGCTACGTTGTTCCCGCTCAGGCCAAATGGTCTAACAGCTTAGCAGCCAGCTGCGAAAATGGGAGTTTGATTTTCACACCACATACTGGTTATTATCCGGAAACGCCATTAAAACGGTGCTCCATTAGCTGCACCAGCATCCGTCTAATACTCAGATTCAGACAGGAAACAGAGAAGAGGTGATGCAGATGTTCTAGAGGTAGTAGTAATGAGTAATCAGGGTAGTTTTTTTCAGAAAATTGGAGTTTACTGTGCAAATCTATTGTGGTGCACTGTTTACTCTTCCCCATATTACTCTGTATAACAATTACTGATATATAACAGCCAAACAGGAGAGAGCAATAATCTCGAATGCCCTCCAAGAACAATTCTGGACAGATGGTGGCCATCATGTGCCAAGTGGTGTCCCTGAGGGACATCATCCACCCCACAACCAGGAGCTCAGGGTTCAAGTCCCAGCCGGGTCATACCAAAGACCATATAAAAATGGAACTCCCTACCATCCAGTTTGGTGCTCAGCAAAAATGGAACAGAGGAGGGAAATGTGGGCGGAAGTGGCTCAGGAGGTAGAGCAGGTCATCTAATAACTGGAGGGTTGGCGGTTCAAATCCCGCTCTCCCCAGACATCCTGTCGTTGTGTCCCTGGGCAAGACACTTTACCCACCTTCCCTCCACTGTCCATGACACTGGGTATGAATGTATATAAATGTTGGAGAGGCCGTTGGCGCAGATTGGCAGCCATGTTTCCGTCAGTCTGCCCCGGGCAGCTGTGGCTACAGTAGTAGCTTATCATTGTCTGCGGAGTGAATGAACAATGTATCCATTGTAAAGCATCTCTGAGTGGCCACGATTACATGGGCAAAATTTCTTCAATCTGATTACAATTCAGATCAGAATTTTACTGTTTACATGGATCCTGAAAAAGCTGATCCGATTAGGACGTGCGTTTCCATGTGTCACACATTTGAACGGAATAAATCATTTTGACATGCGCACGTCGACATTTTGACATTCCAAAAACAGTAGAAGAAGCAGCAACTTCCAGTGTTAACAAGCCCCGCTTCGTGTCGAAATTGACCTGTATTGTGTTATTCAGCCTGTACTTTTGTTTCTGCTGGTCTCTGTAATGAAGCTACAAGTACATACCTCTGAATATGACGAACAGAGGGCAACAGCAGGATGATACAGACCAGTTTTGTTTTACTTCCGCTATGTTTTCCGCTAGCTGCTGTTAAGGCGGAAATACGTCACGTCAACGTGCGGCTGGTGTACAGACATGCGCAGTAAACATATTTTCTGCCCTACATTCGGAATAAGTGTTTTCATGCGCACCATTCGGATTAACAATAGGCATAACCCACCCCTCTCAATCGGAACGAAATTTTGATCCGAATGAGCGTGATCGGGTTAGAATATTCAGATTGGCGTGTTTTCATGAAGCATTTTTATTCCGATCAGGCTTTTTAATCCGGTTACTTGTGTGCATGTAAACACAGCTACTATCTATCAAAAGTGCTATATAAATCTGATTTATTATTATTATTAAAATTCTTCCAAACATACATTAGGTAATATTTCTTTATCTGCAACTGGATCCAGTGGCTTTTCTTTCTGTGATGCCTACTCACTACAGAAGAATATTTCAGCATGGTATATTCAATTCAATTCAATTCAACTTTATTTATATAGCGCCATTTCACAACAACAGTCATCTCATAGCACTATCAACTGTAGGGAGGACCCCCACAGTTGCAGAAAGACCCCAGCAATCAGGCGATCCCCTGTGAGCAAGCACTTGGCGACGGTGGAGAGGAAAAACTCCCTTTTAACAGGAAGAAACCTCCAGCAGAACCAGGCTCAGGGAGGGGCAGTCATCTGCTGCGACTGGCTGGGGGGTGAGGGGACAGAGAAGAAGAAAAGAACAGACATGTAGAGAGCAAACAGCACGATGGGGACTCAATCTATGGGAGAGAACAAACAAATGTTAATGACCAGCAAAAAAAAAATATTTCATAGAGAGTGAGGAAAGGAGTGAGGCCCAGTGCATTACTGGAGGTCCCCCGGCTGACTAAACCTATTAGCAGCATAACTAAGGGAGGGTTCAGAAACACATGATCCCTCCCTAATTGTAGGCTATATCAAAAAGGTAGGTTTTAGCCCTATTCTTAAAAACAGAGATCAAGTCTGACTCCCGAATCCAGATTGGCAGCTGATTCCACAGGAGAGGAGCTTGATAACTGAAGGCTCTGCCTCCCATTGTACTTTTGGAGATTCTAGGTATTACAAGTAAACCTGCATTTTGGGAGCGTAGTGCTCTGTTAGGATGATACGGTAGTATCAGATCTTTTAAATAAAAAGGAGCCTGATTGTTTAGAGCTTTGTAAGTAAGAAGAAGGATTTTAAACTTAATTCTAAACTCTATGGGAAGCCAATGAAGGGAGGCCAGAACCGGAGAGATATGATCTCTCTTTCTAGTACCTGTTAAAACTCTTGCTGCAGCATTTTGGATCAGCTGAAGACTTTTTAAAGATGTTTTAGGACAGCCTGATAATAAAGAATTACAATAATCTAATCTCGAGCTAACAAAAGCGTGGATCAGCTTCTCAGCATCACTCTGAGACAAGATGCTCCTAATCTTGGCAATATTACGCAAATGATAGAAGGCAGTCTTAGAAACAAATTTAATATGTGAATTGAAGGACAAATCCTGATCAAAAATAACTCCAAGGTTCCTCACAGAGCTATTAAGAGAAAGAGTAACTGCATCCAAACTGAAAGTTTGATTTGGAAAGGAATTTCTAAGGTTTTTTGGACCAACAAGAATGACTTCAGTCTTATCTGAATTTAATAGCAGGAAATTACAAGTCATCCAAACTTTGATTTCCTTAAGACAGGCTTCTAACTTGGCTAATTGATTAGTATCATCTGGCTTCATTGACAGGTATAATTGTGTGTCATCTGCATAACAGTGAAAATGTATACAGTGCTTTCTAATAATGTTGCCTAACGGAAGCATATATAAACTAAAAAGAGTAGGGCCTAGCACAGATCCCTGTGGAACTCCATGACTAAGCTTTGAGCTGAGAGAAAACTCATCATTTACATGAACAAACTGGAACCTATCAGATAAATAAGATCTAAACCACTGCAACGAAGTTCCATTAAGTCCAACATAGTGTTCTAATCTATCAAGTAGAATATTATGATCAATAGTATCAAAAGCTGCACTAAGATCTAAAAGGACAAGTACAGAAACTAGTCCATTATCAGATGCAATGAGGAGGTCGTTAGTGACCTTCGCTAAGGCTGTTTCAGTGCTATGATGGATTCTAAACCCAGATTGAAACTCCTCAAATAAACCATTTCCCTGCAGGTGGTCAAATAATTGCGTAGCAACAACTCTTTCTAAGATTTTTGAAATGAAAGTGAGATTAGAGATTGGTCTATAGTTAGCTAAAGCTCCTGGATCTAGCGTTGGCTTTTTGAGTAAGGGTTTAATTACAGCCGTTTTAAAAGCCTGCGGTACATGGCCTAAAGTTAATGAAGAATTGATTATATGAAGAATAAAGCTACCAATAAGTGGGAAGACTTCTTTAAATAACCTGGTAGGAATAGGGTCTAAAAGACAAGTTGAAGGTTTGGATGAGGAAACTATTTTGTCTAACTCACAAAGGTCGATTGGAGTAAACTCATCAAGACAGACATCAATAGAAGGAGTTGTAGTAGTTACAGTATTTAAGTTAACTGTGGGAAGAATCTGATTGATTTTATCTCTGATGGATGAAATTTTATTATTGAAAAAGTTCATAAAGTCCTGACTAGTAAGCTCTAAGGGGATGCTAGGATTGACAGAGTCCTGACTCTTTGTCAACCTGGCTACAGTACTGAAAAGAAACCTGGGATTATTCTTGTTCTCTTCTATTAATGCAGAGTAATAACTCGTTCTAGCTTTTCTAAGAGATTTTTTATAAATTAAAAGATGATTTCTCCAAGCTAAATAGATTTCATCTAAATTAGTAGAGCGCCATTTTCTTTCTAATTGACGAGTCTTCTGTTTTAAGCTACGAGTTTCTGTGTTGAACCAAGGAGTTAAAAATCTCTGATTAGACTTTTTCTTTTTTAAGGGGGCCACCAAGTCTAGAGCCTGATGCAGAGAAGCTGAAACACTATCCACCATGTTATCAATTACAGAAGGAGCAAGCTGTCTATAGCTTATTTCCGTTGTGTTGACACATGGCATAGAGGAAACAATCTGCATAAATTTGGAAACAGCATCATCTGAGAGGCATCTACTGTGATAATATTTTTCTTTAGGAGCCAAATAGTCAGAAATAGTAAAATCAAAGGTTAACAGACAATGGTCTGACAGTACAGGGTTATGAGGAGACACTACAAGATTTTCTATTTCTATGCCATATGTCAGAACAAGGTCCAATGTATGGTGGAGGTAATGAGTAGAATTTCCTACTTTCTGAGAAAACCCAATCGAGTCTAATATTGAATTAAAAGCCACATTAAGGCAGTCACTATCTACATCCACATGTATATTAAAGTCCCCTACTATAATTATTCTATCAGATTTCAGCACTAAATCAGCTAAGAAATCAGGAAATTCGGATAAAAATTCCGAATAGGTTGATGGGGGACGATAAACTATGGCAAATAAAATTGGGTTTAACCTGGAATTGCTAAAGTGCCCAACACTGAGGACCAGGCCCTCAAAGGAATTATAACATGTTTTTTGCTTTACATTAACTAGTAATTTGGAATGGTAAATTGATGCTACTCCTCCTCCACGACCAGAACTTCTGGGATTTTGACAGTTTAAATAACCAGAGGGAGTTGATTCATTTAAACCAACATAATCCTCTTGTCCTAACCAAGTCTCTGTAAGGGAAATTAAATCAATCTGATGATCAATTAACAGATCATGGACTAACAGAGACTTGGGAGTTAGAGACCTAATATTTAATAAACCACATTTAATTTTTAAATTATGAGGAGGAACAGAGGCCAAATCATTCAATTTAGAGGCTTTATGTTTAATTTGAGTTTTACCAATATTTTGCTTTATCACTTTGGGATGCTTATACATTATATTTTTATTTACTTTGGAGGGAGCAGACAACGATTCTCTGATGGGGAAGACAGGGGCTAAGCTGAGGGGTGGCGGATGAAGAGGAGCTGCAGAGAGGCGTGTAAGACTGCGACTCTGCTTCCTGGTCCCAACTCTGAGTAGTCATGGTTTTGGAAATTTGGATAAAAAAGATGCCATATTGTTAGATAAATGAGAAGCACCATCCAAAGTGGGATGAATGCTGTCTCGTCTCATAAGACCAGGTTTTCCCCAAAAAGAGCTCCAATTGTCAATGTAGCCCACGTCATTTTTAGGACACCACACAGACAGCCAGCGGTTCAAGGATGACGAGCGACTAAACATGTCATCACTGGTCAGATTGGGGAGGGGCCCAGATAATACTACAGTGGCAGACATCGTTTTTGCAAAGTCACACACCGATTCTATATTAAGTTTCGTGACTTCCGACTGCCGGAGACGGATTTTTTTTTTTTTTTTTTTTTTTTTTTTTTTTTTTGTTACTTATTTGTACCCGTAGGTAGATTTGGTTTGCAGTCTGGTGACAAGCCACCGGCTGCTGGTCGCTGCGTGCGCGAGCGCCCTAAACCTACATGTTTTTGGTATGCGGGAGGAAACCGGAGAAATCCCGGAGTAAACCCACGCAACACGGGGAGAACATGCAAACTCCACACAGCTCACTGTTGGTCAGGGGCTGGGATCGAACCCACGACCTCATGATCCCCGCGATCCCCCGGCCAAGGGTAAAACTGTGCTGCCACAGTGCTAAACCACTGCGCCACCGTGCAGCCCATGGAGTCTCTAGGTTCACGTTTCTGACTACAGAGTCGCCAATGATCAGAGTTTTTTCCTCAGCGGGTGTGTCGCTGAGCGGGGAAAAACGATTAGAAATGTGAACAGGTTGGTGGTGAACCGGGGCTTTGCGACTAGGCTTCCTTCTCACCGTCACCCACCCAGTTTCCTCGCTGCAGAGGAGAGCCGGGGAACCGGTGACAGGGGGACCTAAGCTAGCTAGCTCCGCTGCAGCTAAGGGGCGTCCGTCGAGATTAACTGGCGCAGACGGTGTTTCAATGCAGCGGAGCCGGGATTCCAAATCAGACAACCTCGCCTCGAGCGCCTCAAAAAGACAACATTTATTACATTTACCGTTATCACTAAAAGAGGCAGAGGTGTAGCTAAACATCTGACAGAGAGAGCACACCAGAGGAGGAGAGGAAAGAGAGCTAGTAGCCATAGCTAGTGGCTCGAGAGCTGGAGAGCAAACCACACAGGCAGACAGCAAAACAGGAAGGGACGATACGTTACCACAAGGAAGTGACGATCCTCCCAAAAAAAACATGTAATGGTATGTATATATGTAATGGTATATATGTTTTTTGTTTTTTTTTCCAGCGTTGTAAGGAGAGGTGGCCGTAACAGCGGAAGCTCTCGTGCCTTTGTGTCTTTATTAGCTTATTCTTGTATTTAGAGTGTTTCTTTACATCAGGGCTCGATAGGAAGACTCGGATTAATGACTGGAGCCAAGGTGAGGAGGAGGAGGAAGCACAAGCCAGCTGTACCAATGTTCATCACCTGGGAAACAAGGCGGATGAGCTCACAGCGCTGGTCAGGACGCAAAGGGAATATCATGAGAGTAGTATCATGTGTTTTACAGAGACGTGGCTACACTCACAGATCCTAGACCACAATGTAGCAATACCTGGCTTTAAGACTATCTGGTCAGACAGGGACGTTATAAGTACGGGAAAAAGAGGGGAGGAGGATTGGCTTTTCTTGAGAATGAAAGGTGGTGTAATCCTGAACACATTTATGTAAAGGAAAGGCGCTGCAGCCCGGACACTGAACTGCTTGCGGTGAGTATGCAACCTTATTATATGCCGCAAGAGTTCACGTGTGCAATTGTGATTACTGTTTACGTCCCTCCGTCAGCTGATGCAGCGGTGGCCTGTGACGTCATCCACTACTGCCACTCTACTGGAGCAGCACCCTGACACATTTTTGGCCATTACGGGTGATTTTAACCACATCTCACTGGGCAAAACATTACCAAACTTTCACCAGTTTGTTGGCTGTCCCACCAGAGAAAATAAAACTCTGGATCTACTGTATGCCAATGCAAGAGATGCATACAGTGTCACAGCCCTACCCACCCTTGACAGATCAGACCACATACGGGTGCTGTTATCACCCAAGTACGTTCCCCTTGTGCAAAGGAAGCCTGCTTATACACAGACTGCGAGGAGGTGGACACAGGAGGCTACTGATCCACTACAGGACTGCTTCAAGATGACAGACAGGGGCGTACTTTGTGAACCACATGGGTGGACATAGACAATATGATGGACTGCATCACAGAATACATCAGATTCTGTGAAAACACAGCCATTCCAGCTCAGACCGTGCACTGTTTCCCCAACAACAAACCATGGATCATCAGTGACCTGAAAGCACTTCTTAACCCTCTGAGTGTGTGAATTTGCATGCTCCTAGTGGCAGAGCGTGGCACCTGTCATCTCACTCTATAACATCGCCGGCTGCATTGGGGATTTGTACTGATTTGTACTGATCTGCCAGTTTCAGAAGGTGGCAGACATCCGTTGGAGGGCTCAATGGATGACAAGTAATACACCAAAGAAGAAGAACTGCTCATTTCATTTTCTTCTATTCCCTTCTTTTAGCTCAGAAAGCTAATATAGCCACGATTGGTAATCGTCACCGTCACTTAGATGGCTTTGTACACGGAAAGTGTACAACGGGCAACAAGCAAAATTCATGTGGGATAATCATAAGACTTTGTAGATGTGGTAGAGAGTGGAAATGACCAACAGGACCACAATGGGTGAAAACGCAGTGACCAGGCAGTGAGAGAGTCCCGTTAGCCGCCAGTAAGTGACTTATTTCTGTGTTTTTTTGAATAATGTACTGATTTCTTGTTCATATACTTTGAAGATAAGATGATGAGGTACCACTGTACAAAAAACGGTGTCAAAAGACCGAACTATTCTTTGTGTAAATATGTCCAAAGTCCAGTTTTGACTGAGTTATGGAATTTAAAGAGATGGTGTGATATTATGCAAATTAGATGGATAAATTTATTCCTATCTGAAACTTTAGGTCATATTTTACATCTTTCTAATTGACAGTATGCCATTATCTCTGACCACTTTCAAGTTATAGCCTTGGAAATCTGAACTATTCTATTGACAAAAATATTTACCACTCTCGACCACTAGGGGTTATGTCGCAATATGGCAACAGTCACACTCAAGAGAGTTAACAAGAAAAAAGAGGGCTTTTAGGTCTGGAGACAAGGAGGAACTGAGGAGAGTGCAGCATGAACTGAGAGAGATGCTGAGGAGGTGTAAAGACAATTACAGGAGGAAGTTGAAGGATAAACTCAGGCAAAGCAATGTGAAGGATGTGTGGATGGGAATGTAACACATCACTGGGTGTAAGGGGAAAGACAGACAGACATCAGGAGGCCTTGAGAGAGATGATGAGCTGAATATGTTTTTTAATAAGTTCTACTCACCGTCTGTCACCCCCACAACACAGCCAGACCCCAACACACCCCTCACCCTCACCCTCACCCTCCAGTGCAGCACCTCTCTCTCTCTCTCTCTCTCTCTCTCTCTCTCTCTCTCTCTCTCTCTCTCTCTCTGTTTCCGGCGGCCGAAGGAGGAGGGTGGAAATAGGAAACTCCGTGACTTGTTTGGACTTTTTTTCGATTTTCTTCTGCTGGCCGTTTTTCCAGTTTTTGTTTTTTTGGGTAGAGGATGGCGGCCTTGGGAAAGCCACCTCCATCTATCCACCAGGGGGTGAGGATCGTTCCCCCGGACAGCGCTGTTACTGTGGAGGAGGTCCTGGAGGCTGTGGCCAAGCAGGTGGGCCCTGATGCGGTCTGCTTTGCTTCCCGAATGAGCAGAGCTGTGGTTGTGTTTCTGGCAGCTGAAGACGATGTCCACACCCTGATTGTAAGCGGTGTGGTTATCGGGGAAACGTATGTACAGGTGTCCCCCTTATCTGTCCCATCAACGAGAATCACCGTCTCAGGTGTTCCACCTTTCATCACTGACAAGCAGTTGGCGACGGAGCTCCGCAGATTTGGGAAGTTTGCGGGCCCGTTTACGACTCTAACTTTGGGATGCAAGGCCACCAAGTTCAAACATGTGAAATCACTCAGGTGACAGGTGTTCATGTTTCTCGACTCGCCCACTCAGACTCTGGAAGTCTCCTTCAGGGTCAAGCACGGGGACGGATCTTATATGGTGTATGCGAGCTCGGGACAGATGAAGTGTTTTGAATGTGGAGACGTGGGCCATAAACGTTTCGCTTGTCCGCACAGGCAGCAGGCGGAGGGCCCTGATGGGGCCGCGGATGGTGCCGGCGGCGAGCCCTCCGCTCACGCCGCAGCTGCGGACGCCGGCGCGGCCTCCGCTCCCGCTACCCCTGCTCCGGAGCCTGCCACTGTGTCAGTGGACGGCCCGGCCGTGCTGCCCGCGGCCCAGCTTGCGGCCAGGAGCGTTGATGGCGATGGTGCCACAAGGGTCACTGATGGTGCGTCACAATCATCTCGCTGTGTGACGTCAACAGCTGGGCCTCCGGCAGCTGCTACCGCTTCGGAGGAGGGGACGGAGCACCGACCTGATGGTGCGTCACAATCATCTCGCTGTGTGACGTCAGCGGCTGTGCCTCCGCCAGCTGCTGCCGCTTCGGAGGAGGGGACGGAGCACCGACCTGATGGTGCGTCAGAATCTCGCTGTGTGACATCAGCGGCTGTGCTTCCGGAGGCTGCTACCGTTACACAGCGGGGGATGGAACAGCGACGGTCAGCTGCTGAGGGTGGCGTCCAGGGAAATGTGGCCCATGATGAATCCACTGGCCCGGGAGAACCAAGCAGTCAGCTGAGTTGTGCTGCCGAGGAAATGGAATCTGATAACGACGCTGTGTCTAATACTGGGTCTATTGAGGCAAAATGCAGTACAAACACGAGTTTGTACTCACTGGACGAAGTCAATGCTTTTCTGGATGAAACCTATAACAAAGCCATTAGGGTCACCGACTACTTCAGTGACACTGATAAATTCATTAAGTCTGTGGATGTGCTAAGAAGGCAGGTTGGTCTGGACCTCCTGGATGAAAGGAAACGTTATCGCCTCAAGAAACACCTGACAGCCCTGCGTAAAGCAGCAGGGGGAACGCCGGTCAAGCGCGCCCGACAGGAGGAATGAATGGCGGTTGTTCCTCTGCCTGTTTCACACGTTTTTGGGATATTGTTTGAACAGTCTTGTATATGACATTTAATTCACTGTAACTGACTGTCACAGAACAGGATCTTTGACTAGGTGGGCTGCAAGGAATGCTTTGGGGGGGGAACATTTCAGTTTGCACTTTTTCCAATGTGACACACTTGGTGGAATGATGTTGGTGTGCTTACATTTTTTTGAAGTGTGCAATAAAGGCTTATTTTAAAGGTCAAAGGTCTCTCTCTCTCTCTCTCTCTCTCTCTCTCTCTCTGAGTGGGTGTGGTCGTGAGTGCGAGCTGAGAGCGTGTGACAGCGTGAGTGAATTATTTCAAACTTTTCTCTATCTTTTGGTGTTTAAGGTGTTTTTTTGTTAAATAATCTTAATTTTTGTTGTCTTCTGTAGCTGGGGTGGGGTAGGCGTTTTGGGAGGGGGGTTTCTGCTGCCAGCTCTGCTGGTCAGCATGGTTTTGGAGCGAGGCTCCGGTTTTGAGCAGCTGACACGCCGGCATGCTGTCAAACTGACACCGGCTGTCAGCTGCTCGGTGGAGGAATGTAGTCTGGCTGTGGGGGAGCTGGTCGGTTATGAAAGCGTTAGATCAGCTTCGAGAATGAATAGTGCCGTGGTGATTTTCCTGGATAGTATTGAAAAAGTTAACCAGGTAGTGGAGAGCGGGGTTGTGATTAAAGACACACTGGTTCCTGTTCTGTCTCTGGTGAATCCCGCGAAGAGAATTACCATCTCAAATGTCCCACCATTTTTAAAGAATGAGCTGTTGGAGAAGGAGCTGTCGAGACACGGGCAGCTTTTGTCCCCCATTAAGCACATCCCTCTCGGATGTAAGTCCCCGTGTTTAAAGCATGTCATGTCTTTTAGGCGACAGGTGCTCATGATTTTAAAGAATAGCGAGGAAAGCCTCAACCTCGTATTTAAATACCGGATTGACGGCTTTGATTATACCATCCACGTCACCTCCGATAATATGAAGTGTTTCGGCTGCGGAATGGAGGGACATTTGATTCGATCATGCCCTCAGGGAGTGGGGGGTGATCACTCGGGGGAGGCCGCTAGTGCGGCCTCGGGGCCGTCTGGCGGCGGAGCGGCTTTGCCGTGCTCCAAGGCCGACGGCGCTACCGCGCCGTCGGGCGTTTCAGCCGGAGCCGCGGGGCCATCTGGCGGCGGCGCTTCGGCCGAGGCCGTGAGCCTGTCTGGCGGCGGGGCGGCTTTGCCGCCCTCCGCAGCCGGCCTGTCGATCATAACTGAAACAGCAACAAAAGTTAAAGCACATCGCAGGGCTGCTGCGCAGACCAACATTGCAGACAAGGGTGAGATTACCGAGAGGGATCACGCTGAGGATCAGACAGAGGAGCCAAATGAGGCCCAGGTAGATGGTGGGACCAGAAAGATGAATATAAAAGCACAGCACAGGGTGAGCGAAAGACAGGAAGAGACAGCTACCAGGGTGGCTGAGTCAGTGTTGGAGGACGAGGATGACATCGAAATAGATGAAGAGTTATGTAAAATCTCCATCAAGCGGAAGAATTTGGAAACCAAACAGCAGAGGATCAAAGTAAAAAGGGTTGTCAAAGACAGTTCTGAGGTTTCTCTATCTCAGCCAGATTCTTATGCTGGGTCTGAGATAGAGAGTGATGGTGAAAGTAGTGATGATGTGGCCAGTAGAGGCGGTTACCCCTTCACAAAAACACAGAAGTTTTTGCAGGACACTAAGGGGTCCAGAATGGTTAAAGTTGAAAGCTTCTTCCCTGATCTAAAACGTTTTGTTGACTCTGCTCGGGCCTACATGAAAAATAGGGGAGAGCTTGAGCAGGAAAGTTTCACTGATCAGGAGATCTACAGACTAAAAAAGCTTGTACTAAAAGTTAAGAACCAAATTGCCCAGGATGATTAGTCTTTTATCGCTCATTCTTTCTTTTCTGTTTTTGTATTGGCTTTGCCCTCTTATATACATGTGTAGTTTTAATTTTGGCACACTCAACATCAATGGGGCAAGAGAAATGTCCAAGCGAGCGTGTGTTTTTACTCTTGCAGAATGCAAGAAAATTAATGTTCTGTTTGTTCAGGAGACTCATAGTTCTGAGGACAATGCTGCTGACTGGAGGAGGGAATTTCGGGGTGAAATTTTTCTTAGTCATAAAAACAGCAGCAGTGGTGGAGTGGGTATTTTATTTTCTCAAGATTTTATTCCACTTTCTTATGACATTGATGAGATAATTGCAGGCCACATTTTAAAAGTTCGAGCTGTTTTTGAGAATGTGAAAGTTGTTTTTATAAATGTGTATGCTCCAACCGTAGGCACAGAAAGATTGGCCTTTTTAAATATTTTAGATGACACGATCAAAAATTGCAGTAATGATGACTTTTTATTTGTGGGAGGTGATTTTAATTGTACAGAAAATCCTCTTACGGATAGGAATCACCCAGAGCCACATGCTGCATCCAAAAGAGTTTTAAAAGGTCTCATAGAAGCTCATGATCTGTGATGTGTGGAGGAATTTTCATGGCAAGGCTAGACAGTACACGTGGAGCCATAGAAAGGACAATATTTTGTCCTTAGCTAGACTGGATAGGGTTTACAGTTTTAAGCACCATTTTAGCATTTTTAAAAGTGCTTTTATAGTCCCTGTTGGCTTCACAGATCATTCCCTGGTTCAGTGTTGTGTTTTTATCAAGAATATAAAGTGCAGTAGTGCATACTGGCATTTTAACACGTCACTTTTATCGGATAACAGTTTTAAAACTGCTTTTATGTTTTTTTGGAGTAATTTTAAATTAACAAAATCAAATTTTAGTTCTTTGCAGCAGTGGTGGGATGTAGGGAAGAGCCAAATAAAGAATCTGTGCCTACAGTATACTCGCAATGTCTCTGGAGACTTGGCCAGGTCTGTCAGGGACCTGGAGAGAGAAGTAGTGGAGCTGCAGTCTTTGGCAGGCTCCACAGGAGAAAGAGGACATTTTGAGGCCCTCAATGGCAAAAAGTCTGTTTTAACTGACCTACTGGGTGTGGCTGCCAGGGGCGCTGTGGTACGCAGTAGGTTCCAGAACATTGCACTAATGGACGCTCCATCTCATTTTTTCTTTGGTCTGGAGAGGAAGAATGGTCAGAGGAGGATGATCCACTCTCTCAGCTCCGAGGACGGGCGGCCGATCCATGAGTCTGCGGAGATCCGTCGCTTTGCAGTTGCTTTCTACAAGGATCTCTTTAAGAAAGAATTTGTTGAGAATCCACATGCACTGAGTCATTTTTTGACGGACTTGCCAAAGGTGATGGCTAGCGTGAATGCGGAGCTGGAGAGCGGGATCACTCTGCAAGAACTGGCAGTGGCTGTCCAGTCTCTTCAGTGTGGAAAAGCCCCAGGGGTAGATGGCCTACCAGCGGAGTTCTACAAGGCATTCTGGTCTGAGATCTGTGAGGACTTGCTGGAAGTACCGTCTGACAGTCTGCGGAAGGGTCACCTGCCCCTAAGTTGTAGGAGAGCAGTCCTCACCCTCCTTCCAAAAAAAGGCGACTTGAAAGACATTAAGAACTGGCGTCCGGTGGCCCTCCTCTGTACTGACTACAAAATTCTCTCCAAAGTGTTGGCTACCAGACTGAGGAAGGCGATGGAGCAGGTCATACATGTAGACCAGACCTACTGTGTACCTGGTAGGTTGGTTACAGACAACATTTTTTTAATTTGTGATGTTTTGGACTTCTCCAGCTCATTGGTCAAAGAACTTGGTCTTATTTCAATAGACCAAGAAAAGGCGTTTGACCGAGTTGAACATCCATACCTTTGGCAGACATTAGAGGCCTTTGGTTTCAGCTCAGGGTTCATCGCCATGATCCAGGCTTTGTATAGAGACATTGAGAGTATTCTTAAGATTAATGGTGGTTTGAGTGCTCCTTTCAAAGTTGAGAGGGGTGTCCAACAGGGCTGCCCCCTCTCAGGTATGCTGTACTCTCTTGCCATTGAGCCCCTCCTTTGTAAACTAAGGCAAGGCCTCACTGGTTTTAAAGTCCCCAACTCTGACTCTGTTTTTAAAGTGTCTGCCTATGCTGATGACGTTGTTGTTTTTACAAGAAATCAAAATGATGTAGACTACCTTTTAAGAACTGTCAATCTTTTTGGTGAGTGCTCCTCAGCGAGAGTGAATTGGGGTAAGAGTGAAGCTGTTGTGGTGGGGGGGAGACCACAAAAAATTGCCCTACCTGGTGGCCTCTCGTGGACACAAGGTGGTTTTAAATATCTTGGTGTGTTTTTAGGAAATCAGACTTTTACTGAGAAAAATTGGGAGTGTTTTTTAGAAAAAACTGAAGGAAGACTAAAAAAATGGAAATGGATTCTGCCAAACTTGTCCTTCAGAGGTCGTGTTTTAATTATCAACAACTTGATTGCTTCAATGCTGTGGCATCGACTGCCTTGTCTGGACCCTCCACCCAATTTGCTGGCCAGAGTGCAATCTATAGTCGTGGACTTTTTCTGGGACCGTCTTCACTGGGTTCCACAGAGTATCCTGTTTTTACCGAGGGAAGAAGGTGATCAAGGGCTCATCCATCTGGCCAGCAGGGGGGCTGTCTTTCGCCTGCAGTTCATTCAGCGACTGCTGAGTGGCCCCCTTGACCTTGTGTGGAGACCTATTGCCAGGGCTGTCCTGGCTCGCTGTGGAGGGCTTGGACTAGAGGAGTCGCTGCTTTTAATGGATTTAAGGGGCCAAAAACTCCCAGAACTTCCCCAGTTTTACCAAAGTGCTTTTAAAATCTGGGGACTTTTTAAAAAGAACTCTCCCCAGGCTTCCTTGTCGCCTTTCTGGCTTTCAAAGGAACCATTTGTGTTCGGGACCCGTTTTGATGTGGGCAATATTTTAGGACCTTCTGTTTTTAGGGCTGCACGGTGGCGCAGTGGTTAGCACTGCGGCAGCACAGTTTACCCTTGGCCGGGGGATTGTGGGGATCGTGGGATCGTGGGTTCGATCCCAGCCCCCGACCAACAGTGATCTGTGTGGAGTTTGCATGTTCTCCCCGTGTTGCGTGGGTTTACTCCGGGATTTCTCCGGTTTCCTCCCACATGCCAAAAACATGCATGTTAGGTTAATTGGCTGTTCTAAATTGTCCCTAGATATCTGTTTCCTATAGGCCCTTAGAATAGAGGGTTAGTATTAATGAAAGCGCTTTGAGTGGTCTTTGTGACTAGAAAAGCGCTATATAAGTGCAGGTTAGTTAGTTAGTTAGTTAGTTAGTTTTAAAAAAGTTTATTTTTGCAAAGGTTACAACGCTGGGACATTTGGTGAATTTATGTGGTCCTAACTTGGACAATGCTGTTGCCCTGTGCTCGGCTCTTGGCGTCTCTTCAGTCAGAGTTATAATGAACTTGTTGAAAGATTGGAGAGACTGCCTGTCTGCAGAAGAACACTCTGCTATTGTTTTACACTGCGAAAACTCTGTACAAACTGCTGATGAACCTTCTCCTTTTAGTATTTTATCTCCTGATTTTAAAGATGGCACTGGTGTGTTTTTAAACTCTGAGCACATTAACATTTGTGACTCTCCTGGTAAAAAAAAATGTATGGACTTTTGGTGAAAATTCTAAATGTGAATAAGTTAAAAGGTCGAGCTGATACACCATGGAGGAAACACTTGGGTCTGGGTCCAGAGGTGAGGCCTGCCTGGAGAGCACTCTATAAACCACCATTAACTAAGAAGGTTGGAGACCTACAATGGCGAGTTTTACATGGTGCTGTGGCTGTAAATGCTTTTATCTCTCTTTTAAACCCAAATGTTGTTGAGGTTTGTCCATTTTGTCCTCAGAAAGAAACTGTGTTCCATTGTTTTCTGGACTGTAACAGACTGCAATTGTTGTTTGTTTTTTTGGGGAAGCTGTTTTATCTGTTTGGAGAAGTCTTTTCCCAGCAGATTTTTATCTTGGGCTTTCCATATAGACAGAGGACTAAGAAAAAGAGTGAACTCTTAAATTTCATCCTGGGTCAGGCTAAAATGGCTATTTATGTTAGTAGGAAAAGAAAAATTGAACAACTGCTGGATTGTAATGTAAAAGACATGCTGGTTGGCATGATTAAGGCTCGAATAATGATTGATTACAATTACTATCATCTGGTGCAGAATGTTGAAACCTTTGAGGCTATGTGGTGCTTTAAGCACATCCTGTGTTGTGTTAAGGAGGGGAAAATTAACTATGGTATAATCCTGATGTAAGAAGCAAGTTTTTTGTTTTAGTTTTCCTTGTTTGGTTACTTGTGTCTTTGATTTCTTGTCAGTGAGACATTTTTCTTTTCCATTGCTTCTTTTAGTTGTTTTAGTTGTTGTGTTTTTCTGTTGAATTTGTGACAATAAAGGTGTGTTGAAAAATCAAAATCTCTCTCTCTCTTTCCGGCGGCCGAACGAGGAGGGTGGAAATAGGGAACTCCGTGGCTTGTTTGGACTTTTTTTCGGTTTTCTACTGCTGGCCGCTTTTCCAGTTTTTGTTTTTTTGGGTGGAGGATGGCGGCCTTGGGAAAGCCACCTCCATCTATCCACCAGGGGGTGAGGATCGTTCCCCCGGACAGCGCTGTTACTGTGGAGGAGGTCCTGGAGGCTGTGGCCGAGCAGGTGGGCCCTGATGCGGTCTGCTTTGCTTCCCGAATGAGCAGAGCTGTGGTTGTGTTTCTGGCAGCTGAAGACGATGTCCACACCCTGATTGTAAGCGGTGTGGTTATCGGAGAAACGTATGTACAGGTGTCCCCCTTATCTGTCCCATCAACGAGAATCACCGTCTCAGGTGTTCCACCTTTCATCACTGACGAGCAGCTGGCGACGGAGCTCCGCAGATTTGGGAAGTTTGCGGGCCCGTTTACAACTCTGTCTTTGGGATGCAAGGCCGCCAAGTTCAAACATGTGAAATCACTCAGGCGACAGGTGTTCATGTTTCTCGACTCGCCCACTCAGACTCTGGAAGTCTCCTTCAGGGTCAAGCACGGGGACGGATCTTATATGGTGTATGCGAGCTCGGGACAGATGAAGTGTTTTGAATGTGGAGACGTGGGCCATAAACGTTTCGCTTGTCTGCACAGGCAGCGGGCGGAGGGCCCTGATGTGGCCGCGGATGGTGCCGGCGGCGAGCCCTCCGCTCACGCTGCAGCTGCGGATGGCGGCGCGGCCTCCGCTCCCGCTGCCCCTGCTCCGGAGCCTGCCGCTGTGTCTGTGGACGGCCCGGCTGTGCCGCCCGCGGCCCAGCGTGCGGCCGGGAGCGTTGATGACGATGGCGCCACAAGGGTCACTGATGGTGCGTCACAATCATCTCGCTGTGTGGCGTCGACAGCTGGGCCTCCGGCAGCTGCTACCGCTTCGGAGGAGGGGACGGAGCACCGACCTGATGGTGCGTCACGATCATCTCGCTGTGTGACGTCAGCGGCTGTGCCTCCGCCAGCTGCTGCCGCTTCGGAGGAGGGGACGGAGCACCGACCTGATGGTGCGTCAGAATCTCACTGTGTGACATCAGCGGCTGTGCTTCCGGCGGCTGCTACCGTTACACAGCGGGGGATGGAACAGCGACGGTCAGCTGCTGAGGGTGGCGTCCAGGAAAATGTGGCCCATGATGAATCCACTGGCCCAGGAGAACCAAGCAGTCAGCTGAGTTGTGCTGCCAAGGAAATGGAATCTGATAACGACACTGTGTCTAATACTGGGTCTATTGAGGCAAAATGCAGTACAAACACGAGTTTGTACTCACTGGACGAAATCAATGCTTTTCTGGATGAAACCTATAACAAAGCCATTAGGGTCGCCGACTACTTCAGTGACACTGATAAATTCATTAAATCTGTGGATGTGCTAAGAAGGCAGGTTGGTCTGGACCTCCTGGATGAAAGGAAAAGTTATCGCCTCAAGAAACACCTGACAGCCCTGCGTAAAGCAGCAGGGGGAACGCCGGTCAAGCGCGCCCGACAGGAGGAATGAATGGCGGCCGTTCCTCTGCCTGTTTCACACATTTTTGGGATACTGTTTGAACAGACTTGTATATGACATTTAATTGACTGTAACTGACTGTCACAGAACTGCATCTTTCACTAGGTGGGCTGCAAGGAATGCTCTGTGTGGTGTGGGGAGGGAACATTTCAGTTTGCACTTTTTCCAATATGACACACTTGGTGGAATGATGTTGGTGTGCTTACATTTTTTTGAAGTGTGCAATAAAGGCTTATTTTAAAAGGTCAAAAGGTCTCTCTCTCTCTCTCTCCCTCTCCCTCTCTCTCTCTCTCCCCAGCCCCCTCACCCTCCTCTGGGGACATCAGCACCAGCTCACATCACTGTGACTACAGACCAGGTTAAGAAACAGCTGGAGAGACTCTGTCAGTAGAAGGCTGCAGGCCCTGATAGCATCCCTGCCAGGATCCTGAGAACCTGTGCCAACCAGCTATCTCCTGTACTGAAACACCTGTACAACCTGAGTCTGAGTCTGGAAAGAGTACCGGTGATGTGGAAGACGTCCTGCCTGGTTCATGTCCCCAAGAAATCGTCTCCATCTGACCTGAATAACTATCGACCAGTAACCCTCACATCTCATATGATGAAGGTCCTGAAGAGACTGGTCTTAGCCCACCTGAGGCCACAGGTGAAAACATGGCTGGACCCTCTGCAGTTTGCATATCAGCCCCATTTAGGGGTTGAAGATGCTGTCACCAGTAAATATACAGGGAACAGACATCGAGATGGTGACATCCTATAAGTACCTGGGTATTCATCTGAACAATAAACTAGACTGGTCACACAATACTGATGCACTCTACAAGAAGGGACAGCGCAGGCTGTTCCTGCTGAGGAGACTCAGGTCTTTTGGTGTACAAGGGGCGCTGCTGAAGTCATTCTATGACACGGTGGTGGCATCAGCCATCACTTTTGGAGTGGTCTGCTGGGGCAGTGGCATTACTGCAGCCGATAGGAAGAGACTGAACAAACTGATTAAGAAAGCTAGCTCTGTCCTGGGGCAGCGCCTTGATCCGATGGAGGAGATAGGAGAGAGAAGGACGGTGGCTAAACTGTCATCTCTGCTGGAGTCCGAGTTCCACCCTATGCAGGACATACTGAATGCACTGAGGAGCTCATTTAGCAGCAGACTACATCATCCCAGGTGCACAACCGAGAGGTTTCGTAGGTCCTTCCTACCAACGGCTGTCAGACTGTCCAACCTAAGCAGGGCTGCTCGCAGAGATAGCAAAAAAGACGTAACAAACTAATAGTTTTTTGAATGCAGAAGATGCAATAGACTTACACAGTGGTCCTCTCCGGCATACAACTAGGAGCATGCCGGTCGCTATGGAGGGTGAGAGTGTGTATGGGCACATAATCATACCATGCAGGATAGCTGGGTAGACGGTTATGCTGTTTCATTCCATCTAGCGGCAATGCTCTGCACTGTGTGTGTTTATATATTTGCATATTTGTTCCGTCTAGCTGCAATGCTCCGTACTGTGGGTGTTTATATATTTATATATCTACATGTTATTCCATCTAGCTACATTGCTCCGCACTGTGTGTGTTTATATACTTGCATATTTATTCCACCTAGCTGCAATGCTCCGTACTGTGGGTGTTTATATATTTACATATTTATTCCATCTAGCTACAATGCTCTGCACTGTGTGTTCATATATTCATATATTTATTCCATCCAGCTACAATGCTCTGCACTGTGTGTCTGTGTGTGTGTGTATATATATATATATTTTATAGTAATACGTACATATGTTTATTAGCTGCTCTTGCTTGCTTGTTTTTTTTTTCTTGCCTTCTGATTGTTGCTCTGAGTGTTGCTATCCCTGTGCTGTTGCAATCCTGGAATTTCCCCGTTGTGGGACTAATAAAGGCTTATCTTATCTTATCTTATCTACCTGCTGCAACAAGCCCATTTGCACCTGGATGGCGGAGGAGACACTAGCCACGGTTACATGTGCAAAATTTCTTCAGTCTGATTACAATTCGGGTCAAAACTTTACCGTTTACATGGATCCTGAAAAAAGTTGATCTGATTAGGACGTGTGTTTACATGTACCACACGTTTGAACGGACTAAATCATTTTGGCATGCACACAATTATCCAACATTCCGGAAATAGTAGAAGAAGAACCAACTTCCGATGTAAACAAACCACGCATCGTGTCTTTCTCTGTTTGAAATGGACCTGTATTGTGTTATTTAGACTGTACTTTTGCTTCTGCTGGTCTTTGTAATGAAGCTACAAGTCCAGCAGTACATACTTCTGCATATGACAAACAGAGGGAGGTAGCAGGACGATACAGACCACTTCTGTTTTACTCCTGCCATGTCTTCCGCTAGCTGCTGTAAATACGGAAATGCGTCACGTTGACGAGTGGCTGATGTGCAGACATGCGCAGTAAACATATTTTCTACCCAAACTTCAGAATAAATGTTTATATGTGCACCAATCGGATTAACAATTGGCATAACCCACCCGTCTCAGTTGGAAGGAAATTTTGATCAAAATGAATGTGATCGGGTCAGAACATTCAGAATGGCGTGTTCACATGAAACATTTTTATTCCGATCAGGCTTTCAATCTGGTTACTTGTGTCCATGTAAACATGGCTACTGTGAGAATCACATTCTTTGATTTATTTAGTACATTTAACACCATCCAGCCAGTGCTATTGGGTGAGAAGCTGTGGGGGATGGGGGTCAACAGCTTTGTGATCTCCTGGATTACTGACTACCTGACAGGCAGGCCACAGTTTGTCTGGTTGGGCAGTGTCTTGTCTGATGTGGTGGTTAGTGATACAGGAGCTCCACAGGGGACTGTGCTTTCTCCTTTTCTCTTCACCTTATACACCACCGACTTTCAGTGCAACACGAGTCATGCCACCTGCAGAAATTCCCTTGATGACTCGGCTGTTGTTGGGTGTATAAGAGGGAGAGAGGAGGGGGAGTACAGGGCACTGATAGATAGATTTGTGGAGTGGACCGAGCAGAATCACCTGAGGCTGAATGTCAGCAAGACCAGAGAGATGGTGATTGACTTCAGGAATAAGAGGACACCTTCACAGCCACTGCAGATTAGTGGGGAGGATGTGGAGGTAGTGAAGGCTACAAGTACCTGGGTGTCGTGATCAGCAATGGACTGGACGGGAAATCTAACACCGACGCTGCGTACAAGAATGGGATGAGCAGACTCTACTTTCTGAAGAAGATGAGATCCTTCAACGTGTGCAATAAGATGCTCAAACTTTTCTACCAGGCCGTTGTTGCCAGTGCCATCTTCTTTGCTGCTGTCTGTTGGGGTAGCAGTATCAGAGCCAGCAACACCAACAGACTTGACAAGATTATCAAGAAGGCTGGCTCTGTGATTGGTCTCAGGCTGGAGACTTTTGAGAATGTGGTGGAGAGGAGGACACTGAAAAAACTGTGATCCATCATGGACAATCCTGATCACCCCCTCCACCACACACTGGACAGACAGCGGAGCACTTTCTCCAGCAGACTGCTACAGCTTCACTGCCAAATGGTCAGGTACAGGAACTCTTTCCTGCCACGTGCCATTTCACTGTATAATAACTCACTCTGATGTTGAATTCTGGTCATAACTATGCTGTCATACTGCACCTTGCAGTGTAATTGGTACCTCACATTGCACCCTGCATCTGATAGTCCTGCATTGTACAGCAGGTACAATTCATGTACCTATACGGCTCATCATCTATTCATCTATGATGTATATAAGTTATCTAGGCACTTTTACTTTCCATGGGTAATCCCTTTGTCTATTATGCTGTGTGTGTTTCTGTCGTTTTGGTCGTCTACTGTCATGCTGCTGTTACACAGTAATTTCCCAGTTTGGGATCTAACTTTCTATCTTTCTGTCTTTTTATTCTGATGTTTACATGAGCAATTAAGTGTAATATGATAATGAAAGCACCAAGGTGCTGATGCCTCAGTTCCCGTGGCATGGTAGCATGGGGGGTTGTAAAAAAGTCACACTGCCACTTCTAGTGGGCGGGCACAGTTATTACAATAGCTTTTTATGCAGCTGGACTGATGGTAAAGGTGTCTTAAATTTGTGTTTATTTTGAAAACAAGGCCTTATCTGGAAATAGTGACAAATTAATTAAAAATTAAATTAAATTAATTCACAACAATATGTAACTGAGCCAAGTGTCTTTTTCCTTTGATTAACAGAACTCACATTATCAAGTAATCAAGCGTATCCACGTGGGCAGAGATGTTTCAGTTTACCACACATACTGTAGTTAATACTTGGTGGTCTAATAAGTGACAGAAGTATAATTTATCACTTTTTTTAATGTGTCTACATTCCATCAGTTGTTTATTTGGTGAGCCACTCGCTCTTATTTTGAAGGATTGCAAGACCGGATAGGAGGTCTTATTTTGAAAGTTCATTTGCTAAGTTCTTCACTGAGCAAATGAACGTGCAGAGTTCAGACTTGAAATTAACCCACCCCCACCCCGTTTCCTGCGCTTAAGGTGACCTTACATTTATTCTGTTATCTTCCTTTTCATCTCTGCTCGCTGCAGTTTAGATTTTTCTGTGAGCATGCAGTGGGGTGGGGCAGCCGCGGTGAGCTAAAGAGCTTCCGCTTTCAGACATCAGCGGCCAAGCTGCAGACAAACCTGTCTCACAGCAGCAGCAGCAGCTCATTTTAATATGATAAATATTCAAGTATCCATGAGATTATGATTTATGTATCGCGGGCGACCAAATGTACTGATACAACGAATATATTCGGTATATCACCCAGCCCTAAGTAACAGTAGGTCATCCTTGTGCTGTAAAAAAGTCGCACTGCTGCCTCTAGTGGCCCGGCATAGTTATTACAATACCTTTTTTCCGGCTCCATTGATGGTATAGGTGAGTTAAATTTGTTTATTTTGAAAACAAAGCCTTATCTGGAAATTCTGGCAAATTAAAAGTTGTGAAAATATGGCAATACAATGATACAAGCCTTTACTTCCACTTGATTTTGACCGGGTGAGCGGAAACAGACAGGCAGACAGACACACACACACATGCACCCAAACACACACACACACACACACGCACGCACGCACGCACGCACTGAGTGATTACCATATGCTTCCATTTTCACCGAGGCATAACGAGCAGAGAGCTTCTGTCTGTCTCTACTCAGTGTAGTTCCCACTACAGTTTGACCACATCAGAAAGGATGGAGAAGCATCTGGATGCACCTCCAACGGCCAACAATATGCGCACACTCTGCACACAAGTGCACAACACTTTTTTTTTCTCAAAATACTTTTTGACTTTTTTTCCTTGAAATTTTGACTTTTTTTCTCAAATACTCTTGACTTTTTCTCTAAATTTTGACTTTTTTCTCAAAATTTCAACTTTTTCCTCAAAATATTTTTTTGACTTTTCCTCAAAATTTTGGCTTTTTTTTCCTCAAACTTTTGACTTTTTTCTCAAAATACTCTTTTGACTTTTTTCATGAAATTATAAAATAGGAATAGAATTGTTTTTTATTGTCATTGTATAGTTGTACAGTACTACAAAATTATGGGTGCTCCACCAGGCTACTGTGCAATAAAGTATGAGAGAAGGATGTAAATAAAACAGAGTTACAGAACACACGATTGGATAAAAGTTATGACTTTTTTCTCAAAATTTTGACTTATTCCTCAAAATACTCAACTTTTTTCCTCGAAATTTTGACTTTTTCTCAAAATACTCTTTTGACTTTTTCTCTAAATTCTGACTTTTTTCTCAAAATTTCAACTTTTCCCCCCAATACTTTATTTTTTACTTTTTTACTTGAAATTTTGACTTTTCTCGAATTTTTGACTTTTTTTTCTCAAGATTCTCTGACTTTTTTCTCAAAATTTTGACTTTTTCCTCAAAATTTTGACTTTAATTTCAAAATGCAAAACTATTTTTTATTACCACCGCCAAGGAGATAGTATAATCGGGGTGGATTGTCTGTCCATCTGCTTGTTTGTTTGTCTGTCTGTTAGCAGGATTACGCAAAAACTACTGGACCGATTTTGGTCAAAATTTCACCAGAGGTAGCCCTTGGGCCAAGGATGAACCCATTAAATTTTGGCGATGATTTAAGAGTGCATACCTCCACCAAGAACCTTGTTTGTATTTATGCAGCAGGATTACACAAAAACTACTTAGATGGATTTGGATGAAACTTTTACCAGAGGTGGTCCTTGGGCCAGAGAGGAACCCATAACATTTGGATGATGATCCAAGAAGACATACCTCCACCAAGGCTCTTACCTTCTCACAGTGTATTAGCAAGAATACTCCAAAACTACTGGATGGATTTGGATGAATTTTTTACCAGAGGTGGTCCTTGAGCTAGAGAGGAACCCATAATATTTTGGTAACTAGAAAAGCACTCGGAGAGCGCATACCTCTGCCAAGGCTCCTTCTGTCCCTCATGGATCACCTCCAAAATGTAGTGGGTTTGTTTTGGAGGATTCTTGCTAACACAGTGTGAAAAGATAAGAGCCTTGGTGGAGGTAGGCTCCGAAACTACTGGATAGACTTTGATGGGTCTACACATGAACCCGTTACATTTTGGAGGTGATCCATGATGGACGGAAGGAGCCTTGGCAGAGGTATGCACTCTGAGTGCTTTTCTAGTTTTTAATGTGGCCCTGATACTCCTTCATAGCCCCCAAATCTAATCGGTTCTGCTGTTTTTCATGCTCCACCCTTCCAAAAAACTTTTTAAAAAATGTAATTTCAAGAAAAAAAAATCATAAAATTAAGAGGAAAAAAGGCTCATATTTACTCTGTTGGAGAACTCACTCAGAGCTCAGCAATGTGGCTGAAAAAAATCTCATAGCATCAAGAGTTTCGCAATTGCTTTAAACGGCTCCTTGTTTTCCCCACTTGTATTTTATCCCTATGTCTTAAGTCTCTCTGAAGTACGACATAAAGGAGAGCAGACATGATCTGAGGAGACGCTGCCTGTTAAACGGGACTGCGGCAGACAGTGGTAGCAGACTTCCATAAGAGGACGGTCTTTTGTATCCATGTTCAAGTGTCGTTGGATTGTGGAGGTCGCCTGGAGGAGACGTGAACGAGTCTCCTCCAGACAACCTCCTTGATCCTCTCTCCTTTGAAGAGCAATAACAGGATTTAAGATGTCCTCCATGATTTCAGACTGGAGTGGTTTACAGACTGCATGTAAAACTGGAGAGCACTAAGAGAGTACAACCTCCACCAAGGCAGCTAACGTTCACCCTCGCATTTTAAAATCTCCACAGAGCTTGTTTGAGAAAACTATTGCACCAATAGCAGTATTATGTGCCTGTGATGCTGATATTTTCATATAGAAGTAGGGTTGAAATTAATGTAATACATTAGTATTAAGAACAAAGTGTGTCATAAAAAAAACCCTGAGCTGGTTTCTCTGCAAGGAGATTGTACCTGAATGCGGAACGGTCGTAAAAGGGTCGTGAATCCCAGAGGCGGCTTAGAGGAGGCAAGAAAGGCAGAGATTCCTCAGAAATTTGAGAAGAAATTATTCAAACATTGTGATAATAAATGTACAGTGGTGTGAAAAAGTGTTTGCCCCTTCCTGATTTCACATCTTTTGGTATGTTAAAATGTAGTTTTTACATGAAGGTGTTTATTATTAAGGGGAAAAAAATCCAACCCTACATGGCCCTGTGTGAAAAAGTGATTGTCCCCCCCTCCCTGTTAAAACATAAATTAACTGTGGTTTATCACATCTTTGGAAAGCTGAGTTCAATTTCTCTAGCCACACCCATGCCTGATTACTGCCACACCTGCTCTCAATCAAGAAATCACTTAAATAGGACTTAAATAGGCCTGACAAAGTGAAATAGACCAACAGATCCTCAAAAGCTAGACATCATGCTGCAATCCAAAGAAATTCAGGAACAAATGAGAAACAAAATAACTGAGATCTATCAGTCTGGAAAAGGTTATAAAGCCATTTCTAAAGCTTTGGGACTCCAGCGAACCACAGTGAGAGCCATTATCCATAAATGGTGAAAACATGGAACAGTGGTGAACCTTCCCAGGAGTGGCCGGCCCACCAAAATTACCCTAAGAGTGCAGTAACGACTCATCCAAGAGGTCACAAAAGACCCCACAGCAACATCCAAAGAACTGCAAGCCTCACTTGCCTCAGTTAAGGTCAGTGTTCATCACGCCACCATAAGAAAGAGACTGGGCAAAAATGACCTGCATGACACAGTTCCAAGATGAAAACCACTGCTGAGCAAAAAGAACATAAAGGCTCATCTCAGTTTTGCCAGAAAACATATTGATGATCCCCAAGACTTTTGGGAAAATGCTCTGTGGACTGAATAGACAAAAGATGAACTTATTGGAAGGTGTGTGTCCCATTACAGCTAGCGTAAAAGTAACAGCATTTCAGAAAAGTAACATCATACCAACAATAAAATATGGTGGTGATAGTGTGATGGTCTGGGGCTGTGTTGCTGCTTCAGGACCTGCAAGACTTGCTGTGATAAATGGAACCATGAATTCTGCTGTCTATCAAAACATCCTGAAGGAGAATGTCCAGCCATCTGTTCGTGACCTCAAGCTGAAGCGCACTTGGGTTCTGCAACAGGACAATGATCCAAAACACACCAGCAAGTCCACCTCTGAATGGCTTAAGAAAAACAAAATGAAGACTGACTTTGGAGTGGCCTAGTCAAAGTCCTGACCTGAGTCCGATTGAGATGCTGTGGCATGACCTTAAAAAGGCGGTTCATGCTTGGAAACTCTCCAATGTGGCTGAATTACAACAATTCTGCAAAGATGAGTGGGCCAAAATTTCTCCACAGAGCTGTAAAAGACTCATTGCCAGTTGTTGCAAATGCCTGATTGCAGTTGTTGCTGCTAAGGGTGGCCCAACCAGTTATTAGGTTTGGGGGTCAATCACTTTTTCCACACAGGGCCATGTAGATTTGGATTTATTTATTTTTTTTTTTTTTACCCTTAATAATAAACACCTTCATTTAAAAACTGCATTTGTGTTTACTTGTGTTATCTTTGTCTAATATTTAAATTTGTTTGACTGGATGGATGGATCTGAAACATTTAAGTGTGACAAACATACAAAAAAAATAAGAAATTAGGGATGGTGTCATAGTGAGTCCTATGATCATTGATGATGTTATAGTGAGTCCTATTATCGTGAGGCATGCCTGCGTTTGATCTTTGAAGATGTCCTATGTCCTACGATCTGTAACACACAGACATGATGTACTGCTTTGAATGGGTGTGGTTTAAAGTAGTGTGTCCTATTTTAGCGATTCCTGCGCTCTGTATGACATCATATAGGCATCCTTCTGAGATCATAGGAACAGCAGCCTTACGGTTTATCTGACGTCATATAGAGTTCCGTTTATGTGATGTCATGTAGACGTCCAGTAAACAGTCCTATGAACACCGACATCATAGGAACATCATAGAATATCAGGCAGACCCATGCATGCCTGTAGAAACCAAGAAACCGGATCACTCGGAGAAAATCAGCACTTTCCTTGGCATTTTACACATTTGTAGTGTAGACTGCCATTCATCAAGGTTACACATTTGCCGTCATGTAGGCATGGCGAGTCGTCCTATGATGCCTGAGTTCATAGGACGCGCTATGATGATGAGGCAGAGATCATAGGCCATCCTATGATGTCCTAGAAATGTGCTTTAAAGTCTGTCGTACCCTATGCTGGTGAAGGGTGTCCTCCTGTCTCAGATGGGTGCGATGTACTGCTGGAACCTCAGGTGTTTCATCTTCATGGCATGTTTTTTGACGTGCAGCAGTTGTTGTCATTCTATTGCTCTCCATCTGGTTCTTCTTCTTCTTCTTCTTCTTCTTGTCACGCCGCGCCGCTCATCAGCGGCGCCACCTGCATGCACACCTGCACTTCATCAGTGGCGAGGGATATAAGCCGCCTCGCCCTGAGCTTCGGCCTGAAGCCGGCAGACTTCCCCATGCATCGCTGTGAGTTCCTACACCCTCAGCCGATTACTCTGGTAAGAAGACCTTACCACCTTTTCCTTCACAGTCTGCTCCCCTGTGCACAGGTGGATTCCCCGGCGGCGGACGACGCCTCTCCATCACCTGTTCCTCGCTGCTGCACCGGGTTCTCCAGGTGGTTGTCTACCGGACCTTGTCCCTTGTTGTGCCAGTCATCTGTCCTCTCCAAGTAAGCTCCTCTCTCGCTCTCATATCTCCTGTGTTGGTGTGTGCCCGTCACCCTTCTCCTTGTGTTTTTCCCATAGGGTTGTCCGGCTGTACGGCCTCCTGCCTCCGTGCCCGAAGCAGACGCCGCCATCAACACATTTACATCCCGCAGACACACATTCATACACTCCTGTTGTTAATAAACTATTTGAACTACTCTGAGCCTCTGTGTGTGCGTCTCCTGAGCCGTGCGTTATGTCAGTACGGCTTCAGCAGAGCGGCTCGGCAGACGGCGGGCTCGCACACTGGTTCTCCACTCTCGAGGCTCGAGTGGATCAGATAGCTTATCAGCAACAGGTGATTTTTAATCAGTTGATAAATATAACTAACTGATTGGGCCGCTTGGACCCCCAACAGCCGTTCCCCCCGGCTCGTCAGGGTGGCGCGGCTCCTGCTGCTCCAGTGGCCGTCCAGCAGGCTCCGGGTGCACCGGTTCGGCTCACGCCCATTCCAACCCCCGCCCGCTTTAGCGGTAAGCTCGGTGGAGCACGGGGGTTTATAATGCAGTGTGAGTCCGTTTTCCACCGTGTGCCCGGGGACTTTCCCTCAGATCATAGCCGAATTGGTTATATCGGGAATCTCCTGGAGGGGCGAGCATTAACCTGGACCTATGCCGTAATGGCGAGGCCCAGTTATGCCACCCTCACATATGACCAATTCGTGAGACGCTTCCTGGAGGTCTTTGACCATTCTCTTACCGAGACGGTCCAGGTCGATCGGCTTCTCGCCCTCCAGCAGGGAAGCCGGTTGGCAGCGGACTACGCGGTCGACTTCCGGGTAGCGGCGGAGGAATTAGGCTGGGAGGAACGCTCCCTCTGTGGCCTTTTCCTCCGCAGTCTCAACGATGATCTGAGGGATGAACTGGCTGGGCGGGATATCCCTGAGACGCTAGCGGAGCTAACATCCCTAGCGATCAGTTTGGACAACAGGCTGCGCGAGCGCTCCTCGGGACGGAAGTCGTCTTCTTCTCGCCCTCGTGGAGTCTCGCCGCGCCTGTTCCAAGCTCGCCCCCTGGCGACGCCGCCACCATCGTGCCCCGAGGAGTCGGAGCCGATGGTGACGGGCTGGACAAAGCTTTCCCCTGCGGAGAGACAACGCCGCCGTGAGTTGGATCTCTGCATGTATTGCGGAGATGACCAACACACGATGAAGCTTTGCCCACGGAAAGCCAGTCGGTGGGGTCCGCGAGTCACTGTAGGGGGCCTCGCGGACGTCAATCGGTTAAGTCCCCTCACACAATTAAAGCTGCCCATCCGTTTCTGCCACAACCCCACTGGGCATCTCACCCACGCACTGGTGGATTCGGGCGAGGAAGGCAGCTTTATTTCACAAAGCCTGGCAACCCGATTGGGCATCCGCTGTCAGGCACTCAGGAACCCCATCTCCCTGGTCAACCTCTCTCGAGCCTCCCTTGGGAGAGTTACGCACCAGACCGTCCCCGTCCCGGTTATTATCTCTGGAAACCACCGGGAGGAGATAACCTTTTACGTCCTGCCCAACTCTGTGTCGCCCGTCATCCTGGGGTATCCCTGGCTATGCCTCCACAACCCCGTTCTGGATTGGAAGTCCGCCGGGGTGTCGGCATGGAGTACGTTCTGCATGGGCACCTGTCTTCAGTCCGCTGCCTGCTCTCCGTCCGCTTCTCCCCCTCCTACGGACGCTGCACCCCCGGACCTGTCCCTGGTGCCACTGGAATTTCACGACCTGGGTATGGTATTCAGCAAATCCAAGGCGATGTCTCTCCCTCCTCATCGGCCCTATGACTGCGCAATCAATCTCCGCCAGGGGGCACCCTTACCTTCTGGACAACTCTACAGTCTATCGGCGCCGGAGAAGGAGACAATGAACTCATACCTCAAGGAGTCGCTGAGTGCTGGGATTATCCGCCCATCGTCATCACCTGTGGGGGCAGGATTCTTCTTCGTTGGTAAGAAGGACGGATCCCTCCGTCCTTGCATAGACTATCGTGCCCTTAATGACATAACGGAGAAGGATCGTTACACCCTGCCCCTCATGGACACCGCTTTCCACTCCCTCCAGGGGGCGACTTGGTTCACCAAGCTGGATCTACGCAGCGCATACCACCTCGTCCGGATCTGGGAGGGAGACGAGTGGAAAACAGCCTTCCGAACCCCGAACGGCCACTTCGAGTACCTGGTGATGCCGTTCGGGTTGACCAACGCTCCAGCCGTCTTTCAGCGCCTCATCAACGACGTCCTCCGGGATTTCATCGGCCTTTTTGTGTTCGTCTACCTGGATGACATACTCATCTTCTCCAAGTCCAGGGACGAGCACCAGGTCCACGTGAGGCGGGTCCTCCAAAGACTGCTGGAGAACCGGTTATACGTGAAGGCCGAGAAGTGTGAATTTTACGCAAAGACAACATCCTTCCTTGGGTTCATCATCTCACACGACCAGGTGCTTCCGGACCCAGAGAAGGTGAAGGCGGTGGTGGAATGGCCTACACCTGCATCAAGGAAGCAGGTGCAACAGTTCGTTGGGTTTGCGAACTTCTACCGCCGCTTCGTCCCAAATTTTGGCACCATTGTCGGTCCGCTGACCCGCCTCACGTCCCCTAAGGTCCCGTTCCGGTGGACCGAAGAGGCCGCAGCTGCTTTTCAGGCGCTGAAGGCGGAGTTCTCCTCCTCCCGGGTCCTTAGCCAAGTCAACCCTGCGCAGCAGTGCATCGTGGAAGTGGACGCTTCGGACACAGGAGTGGGGGCGGTGCTATCCCAGCGGTTGCCAGACAACAGTATCAAACGGCCCTGCGCCTTCTTCTCCCGGCGCTTGTCCCCGGCGGAGAGGAATTACGACGTGGGTGACAGAGAGCTCCTCGCCATCAAGCTCGCGCTACAGGAGTGGCGTCACTGGCTAGAGGGGACGGACCTGCCGTTCGTGGTCCTGACGGACCACAAGAACTTGGAGTACCATAGATCTGCCAGGCGCCTGAACGCCCACCAGGCGCGCTGGTCCTTGTTCTTCGCCAGGTTCCAATTTACCATCACCTTCAGGCCTGGCTCCAAGAACGGCCTGCCCGACGCCCTCTCTAGGCAATTCGTCCCTGAGGAGTCGGAGGACACGGTCCACACCATCCTACCCAGGTCGTGCGTCGTGGGAGCCGTCACCTGGGACATCGAGAGCAAGATCCGGAAGGCGCAGGAAGTGGAACCTGACCCTGGCGGCGGACCGGAGGGGAGGCTGTTCGTGCCATCCACGGTCCGAGGAGAGGTCATCCACTGGTTGCACACATCCAAGCTCACCTATCACCCTGGCTCCTCCCGGATGATTGACCTCCTCCAGCGGTCCTTTTGGTGGCCGGGCCTGCGGAGGGACGCTGCCCGCTATGCCCGGGCCTGTCCAGTTTGTGCCACCAACAAGTCGGGTAATGCCCCTCCAGTGGGTTTGCTCCAGCCTCTGCCCGTTCCTGGCAGGCCCTGGTCGCATATCGCCCTGGATTTCATCACCGGACTCCCAGTCTCGAACACCTACGACACCATCCTGACCATCGTGGACCGCTTCTCCAAGGCGGTACACTTCGTCCCCCTACGAGGTCTCCCAACTGCCCTGGAGACAGCGGACCTCCTCATCCAACACGTGGTCAGGCTGCATGGGATTCCGGTGGACGAGGTCTCGGACCGGGGGCCCCAATTTTCTTCAGAGGTTTGGAGGTCGTTCTGCAACGCCTTAGGAGCCAAGGTGAGCCTCTCCTCCGGCCATCACCCCCAATCCAACGGGCAGTGTGAGCGGACCAACCAGGAGCTGGAGGCTGCGCTCCGCTGTGTAACGGCGTCCAAACCTACGTCCTGGAGTAACCACCTCGCCTGGGTTGAATATGCCCATAACACCGCTCGCTCTTCTGCTACAGGGATGTCCCCCTTTAAGGCGTCCCTGGGTTACGACCCCCCGCTGTTCCCAGCGCAGGAGAGTGAGGTAACTGTCCCCTCAGTACGGGCGCATCTCAGGCAGTTCTGCTCCATCTGGGCGTCAGCGCGCAATGCGCTTTTACGCACGGCGGAGCGCAACAGAGCCGTGGCGGACCGGCACAGAAGACCTGCCCCGGCGTACAGAGTTGGTCAGCAAGTCTACGTGTCGACCCAGGACGTGACTTTAAATGGCGAGAGGAGGAAGCTGGCACAGCGCTTTATGGGTCCTTACCCCATCACCAGGATCGTCAACCCGGTGGCTGTGCGTGTAGCTATTCCCCCCTCCCTCCGCATCCATCCCACCTTCCACGTGTCCAAGGTGAAGCTGGCAGTCTCCAATCCCCTTTGCCCTCCTCCTGCTGCGCAACCCGCGCCCCGGATGATTGGTGGCCATCCGGCCTGGTCCGTCGCCTCCATCCTGGACTCCCGGCGCCGGGGTCGTGGGTTGCAGTACTTGGTGGACTGGGAGGGCTATGGGCCTGAACATCGACAGTGGGTACCCTCGTCGTTTGTGTTGGACCCGTCGCTCATCGCTGATTTCCACCGAGCGCACCCAGAGAAGCCATTGCCAGGAGGCGCTGCTAGAGGGGGGAGTACTGTCACGCCGCGCCGCTCATCAGCGGCGCCACCTGCACGCACACCTGCACTTCATCAGCGGCGAGGGATATAAGCCGCCTTGCCCTGAGCTTCGGCCTGAAGCCGGCAGACTTCCCCATGCATCGCTGTGAGTTCCTTCACCCTCAGCCGATTACTCTGGTAAGAAGACCTTACCTCCTTTTCCTTCCCAGTCTGCTCCCCTGTGCACAGGTGGATTCCCCGGCGGCGGACGACGCCTCTCCATCGCCTGTTCCTTGCTGCTGCACCGGGTTCTCCAGGTGGCTGTCTACCGGACCTTGTCCCTTGTTGTGCCAGTCATCTGTCCTCTCCAAGTAAGCTCCTCTCTCGCTCTCATATCTCCTGTGTTGGTGTGTGCCCGTCACTCTTCTCCTTGTGTTTTTCCCATAGGGTTGTCCGGCTGTACGGCCTCCTGCCTCCGTGCCCGAAGCAGACGCCGCCATCAACACATTTACATCCCGCAGACACACATTCATACACTCCTGTTGTTAATAAACTATTTGAACTACTCTGAGCCTGTGTGTGTGCGTCTCCTGAGCCGTGCGTTATGTCACTTCTAATCCTCGTCTGGGCAAGTTCCAGTTTGTGGGGACGAAGACGGTGTATCACATCTGTGTGAAAGTTCTGAATCTGCGCTCTCTGATGGACGTGAAGGAGTCGACGTGGGCGGGGTTTTTGGGGCCAGAGGTCTCCCCAAAAGGCAGCTGGCAGTGCATGTACAAGCTCCCTATTGAGAAACGGACGGCAGATCTCCAGTGGAGGATTGTTGATGGGGCAATAGCTACGAATAAATACAGAGCACACCTGGATCCAACTGTGGGGGAGGAATGTTTGTTTTGCTCCCAAGTTGAGACCCTGGAGCATTTGTTTGTTCAATGTTTTCGTTTATCTGGGCTTTTTGATCTTTTGAAAGTGTGGTTTCGGGCTTTGGGTGAATGTTTCTCTTTTGGTTTGTTCATTTACGGTCCAAAGTATAAAGTGGCGAGGAAGTCTGCGCACACTTTGATGAACTTCCTATCTGGTACTGTTAAACTTGCCATCTGGCTGACAAGGAAAAATCGGGCTACCAACGCTGGCAATGTGGATCCTGTGTCTGCTTTCAAGGCCTTGTTGAAAGTCAGACTCCAGGTGGAGTTCTCTTACTATCAAATGGTGGACAATTTGGAGGCATTCACCAATAGATGGGCTGTGGGGAATGTTTTGTGCTCTGTGGGAGAGGGGGATGAGGTATGTTTGCACTTTTGAGATGTGACACACTTGGGGGCATGATATTGGTGTTCTTACAATTTTGAATTGTACAATAAAGCCATTTTTTTAAAACTCAAAAACTCTTCTTCCTCTTCTTCTTCTTCTTCCTCTTCTTCCTCTTCCTCTTCTTCTTCTTCTTCTTCTTCTTCTTCTTCTTCTTCTTCTTCCTCTTCCTCTTCCTCTTCTTCTTCTTCTTCTTCTTCTTCTTCTTCTTCTTCTTCGTTGAGACCACTGGTTGAGGGATAGGTGTGTCATAATTCCAGTTCATGGACAGGATCATTACTACACTGCTACACTTGATCTTAGCCAAAAGGCTGAGAAGCGATCATGAAAATAGATCTGAGCAAAAAGAGGCTTTCCAGCATGGACTCACTGTATATGACATCATAAAGACATGAAGGCAGGCTTGATGTATATGACATCATAAAGACAATCGCGAGTCGTCCTATGATGCCTGAGTTCATAGGACGTCCTATGATGTTCAGGCAGAGATCATAGGCCGTCCTATGATGTCCTATAAACGTGATAGACACACAGATTTCTTGCTTTTATAGAGTGATGAGGATTTATAAAAGGGACAAAGCAATACGTACATATACAAGTAAATATGCAAAATTATAGCCAGAGCTAATTTTCATCTCCTGTCCTTTGACAGGCCAATGCCAGCCATATAAAAACAACCCAATACAACACAACAATAATAACAGCAGCAGCAGGAGATTAAAGAGCACAATAATAATAATTTTAAGAAATGTTTAAAAAAGAAATATTGTTGATCTCAGACCAGGTAAATATGCCACAGTGACCAGCATGTTAAGACATTAAAATTCAAGGTTCTAAAGTAGATTGTAAGATGCTAAAGTGCAAAGTGCTAATATGCATTAATTTAATAAAGTTACACTATGCCCATATGCTGATGATTTACTTTTTTACCGCTGCTCACAATTAGCAGTGGCATCACTGATATGACAACTTATTGACATCTCTTATGACTTTTTTGGAAAATTTACATTTTTTCCTGATGAATATGCTGTTTTCTTGTTGTTGGCTTTTAATGGTAGGCTTTCGTCTTAAATGTACAGCTTTTTTCAGTGACTTTTTGCTCATAATAATACAACCGGCGCCACACAAGTCGGCTGCCTTTTTGCAACAGCGGCTCAATTCTGAGTTTTTCTTCCTCTTTCTTATTTATTATCTGGCTTCTCTGGTCAAACTTTCTGATCCAGCGACACCTTATCCATCACGGACACACAGATCGCCCCAAATGTCTCCTGAGCCGGTGGACAGAGCCACTGTTTATAGCAGGAGATGGTACAACAGGGACCAGCTGTTAGCACTTAACCGCCCCCTCGGTGCTAACGCAAAAACTCGACATGCCGGAAGAAATCAGACGGAAACAGCGTGGATGTCGAGCTGGAGTAAGACAGCGAGCGAGAAACATAAGGTACAGACCTGTCTTTCCATCCGTTATCATGGGGAATGTACAATCGTTACTCAATAAGACAAACAAGCTAGCGGCCATGTCTTGCTACGAGAGCACCTTCAGAGAGATTAGCATGATGTTGTTTACTGAGATGTGGCAAACAGAACTAGCAACAGATGCTAACATCAAACTGGAGGGCTTCCCTGCAATACGGGCAAACCAGACACCAGACAGTGGGAAGGCAAGGGGCGGAGGAGTGATAATGTATGTGAACAACGAATGGTGCAAACCTGGGCACATCACGGTTAAAGAGCAACACTGCAGCAAAGACACTGAGTTGCTAGCATGCGGCCTGTATACCTCCCTAGGGAATACTCACATGTAATCTGCATTGTTATTTATGCAATTCTGTCGGCAAACGCTGGGGCAGCACGTGACATCATCCACTCAGTCACTTGCAGGCTTCAGACACCCAGATGCTCTCTTCCTCATCTCGGGTGATTTTAACCATATTTCACTGTCCTCCATTCTGCCCACATTCACCCAGTATGTCACGTGCAACACCAGAGACAATAAAACACTGGACTTATTCTATGCGAATACTAAGGAGGCGTACACCTCATCGCCACTCCCCCCACTTGGGAGATCGGACCACAACTTGGTTCACCTCCTGCCAGTGTACAAAACCCTAGTACACAGACAACCTCCGGTTACGCGCACGGTGAAAATATGGTCTGAGGAGGCAATGGACGCTCTAAAGGACTGTCTTGAAATCACTGCCTGGGAGCAGCTCTGCGACCCACATGGTGAGGACATCGACGGCCTCACTCACACCGTCACGGACTACATCAGCTTCTGTGTGGACAACACCGTACCCACCAAGACTATATGATGTTGTTCAAACAACAAACCCTGGATCAACCCCGAGATAAAATCACTACTGAGAGAAAAGAAAAGGATCTTCAGGTCGGGGAACAGGGAGATGCTGAAGTCCGTACAAAGGGAGCTAAGGAGGAAGATCAGAGAAGGCAAGGACAGATTCAGGAAGAAGATGGAGGACAAGCTGCAACAGAGCGACATCGGCAGGTCTGGAGAAGCCTCAAAACCATCTCTGGGCTCCAGAATACCTCCTCCCAGGCCACAGGGGGCAGGGAGTGGGTGAACAATCTGAACCTGTTTTTTAACAGGTTTGACCAACTGCCCTCCCCTCCGCCTGCACACCAACCACTGCTGCCTCTACCGTCATCGAGACCTGCTGTCCACCCCTCCCCTCCACCAACACCCCCCCCCACTCTCAGCACAAAGCCCCCAGCCCCAACCTGACCCTCACTAAGACCCAAGTGAGGGCAGAGCTGAGGAAGATCAAGGCGAGGAAGGCCTTGGGTCCGGACTGCATCAGTGCAAAGCTCCTCAAGTCCTGCGCAGACCAGCTGTGTGGGATTGTGGAGCACATCTTCAACCTGAGCATGAAGCTGAACTACAGCTGTGGAAAACATCTTGTGTGGTACCCGTACCAAATACTTCCCACCCCAGAGACTTGAACAGTGACAGACCAGTGGCCCTCATTCATCTGATGAAGACCCTTGAGAGACTTCTCCTTGCCCACCTCCGACCCCTGGTGAGACCAGCGATGGATCCACTCCAGTTCGCCTACCAGCATGGCATTGGGGTGGAGGATGCAGTGATCTTCCTCCTACATCGTTCCCTGTTCCACCTGGAGAAGCCTGGGAACACAGTGAGGATCATGTTCTTTGACTTCTTTCAACACCATCCAACCGGGGATCCTGAAGGACAAGCTACTGTGCGCAGGGGTGGACCAGCACCTGTCATCGTGGATCCTGGACTACCTCACAAACCGGCCACAGTTTGTGAGAACCCGGGACTGTGTGTCCGACACGATCATCTGCAGTACGGGGGCCCCCCAGGGAACAGTTTTGGCTCCCTTCCTGTTCACCCTTTATACTGTGGACTTCTCACACATCACAACACACTGCCATCTACAGAAGTTCTCTGACGACTCTGCGATCATCGGCCTCATCTCCAACGGAGATGAAGCTGAGTACAGAGGACTTATCCAGGACTTCACGGACTGGTGCCATCGGAACTGCCTCCAGATCAACGCGAGGAAAACTAAGGAACTGGTGGTGGACTGCCACAGGTGAGGATAACCTCTCACAGCACCAGTAAACATCCAGGGAACAGATATTGAGATGGTGACATCTTACAAGTACCTGGGTGTGAACAATAAACTAGACTAGTCACATAATACCGATGCACTCTACAAGAAGGGACAGCGCAGGCTGTTCCTACTGAGGAGGCTCAGGTCTTTTGGTGTACAAGGGGTGCTCCTGAAGACCTTCTATGATTCGGTGGTGGCGTCAGCCATCACATTTGGAGTGGTCTGCTGGGGCAACGGCATCACGCCAGCCGACAAGAAGAGACTGAACAAACTGATCAAGAAAGCTAGTTCTGTCCTGGGGCAGCGCCTCAACCCAGTGGAGGAGATTGGAGAGAGGAGGATGGTGGCTAAGCTGTCATCTCTGCTGGAGTCCGAGTCCCACCCTATGCAGGACATACTGAATGCACTGAGGAGCTCATTTAGCAGTAGGCTACAGTACATTATCCTAGGTGCGCGACCGAGAGGTTTCGCAGGTCCTTCCTATCTACGGCTGTCAGACTTTATAACCTAAGCAGGGCTGCTCGCAGAGATTGCAAAAAAACGTTACAACCTAATAGTATTTAATGCAAAAGACGCAACAAACTTGCACAATAATGGTTCCCTCCATTATACAACTATGACAATATCAATCGCTATGGAGGGTGACAACTAGGCTGATTCAAATACATAATACGCTGTATGGGTACAAATTCGTACTATGTGGGGTAACTAAATAAACCATTATGCTGTTCATTCCATCTAGCTACAATGCTCTGCACTGTGTATATATATTTATGTGTACATATGTATATTCACTGCTCTTATTATCTTCTAAATTATTGTTCTGAGTGTTGCTATCCCTGTGCTGTTGCAATCCTGATATTTCCCCATTGTGGGACTAATAAAGGCTTATCTTATCTCTTCTAATTTTGTGTTGTTGTTTTTTTTTGTCATAAGTTACTGATTTTACTCATAAATTTGCAATTTTTCTTTTGTAAATTTGTGACTTTTTACAATGGTATGGGGTTTTTTTTATTATTGTCTTTTCATTCTGTCTCCTGTAATTATAAATGACATTACACCCAGTACTTTAATCATGAGACAGAGAGGATCCAGACCCAGCCTTGAACACTGCTGCCTCAGCATTATCAAAATAATGCTTATCTGTTTGGTCTACTGTATTAAAACTCTCAGGTCTGTCCTGAGACTTTGAATCTTCTCTCGTGGCACTCGCGGGACACAACATTTTCCCTTCTTGGCCAAGATGTAAATAAATACCCAGAAAAGGCATCTTTGACTCTGTACTGTATTTATTCACCAGATCAACAAGGGGCATTTATTAATATCAAGAAAATCTACAACAGCAGATAAATTGGTAACTTTCTTTCTTGATAACTTTCTTTTAGTTGTTTGTCAAAGCCACAGAGAACCGCCGGTTGCTAGCAAAAAGATCTGCATGTAGCTCCAGGGCCGCAGGTTGTAAACCCCTGTACCGACACCTGTAAACAGAATAAAAATGCTAAGAGCTTAACTGAGACCCTGTGTGACACCTCTGAGCTTCTGACTGAAATCAAAACTGTTAAATCAGACAAGCGGTATCAGAAGGATTTGGAATCTGCAGCTACGCTGGGACAGATGGTTAACTGAAAAACAATAACTCCCCCGGAGATTTCCTCCACATGCGTGCACACGTTCAAACTTTTTTTTTTTTTTTTTTTAGGGGGGGGACGCTGGTAGAATTTACCAAATAATGAGAAAAGTGATTCCAGCGGTGACGGATTGACGGCACAGCTGCGTTCGAACACTTCCTGGCCCAGGAGACCCAATGGATGTTTGACATCAAACATATGGGCAGCATCTGGGGATTAATCCGCGGCACGTCAGCCTCCGTTAATCCTCCATAAAAACATGGCAGCAAAGTGAGCTCGCTTAGACAATTTGACTGCCAGAACAGGGGTCGGCAACCTGTGGATTCCAACTGTTTACGGTTTAAACGATGCAGATTTAGAAGACTAAAGTTGTTAATTTAGGAAAAAAACTGCAATTTATGAATCAAAATTTGCAAAGAAAAAGATGACGATTTATGAGAAAAAGATTGAAATTTCCGTGAATAAATCTGTAAATTCAGAAGAAAAAGGTCTGAATTTAGAACCAAAAAGCTGCAAATTCGCAAGTAAAATGTGGCAAATTTGGGGGAAATTTTGTGTAAACTTAGAATTAAAAAGCTTGTAAAAAATTTACAAGCGAAAAGGAGTTGAACATTTAAGAGAAAACTGTTATAGATTTACAAGTGCAAATTTAGGAGAAACTGTTGCAAATTTAGAAGAAAAAAGTTGCACATTTATGATTAAAAGTGAGCAAATTGACAGATAACTTTTTGAGCAAAAAACTTGCAAACTTACCAGGAAAGAGTTTAAAAAAAAATTAATTTGGGGGAGAAAAAAGTCACAAATTTATGAGAAAAACTTGCAAATTTACAAGACAAATGCTGCAAATTTTTGAGAAAAAAACTTGCAACCCTAAAAAAAAAAAGTCACAAATTTATGAGGAAAAAGTTGCAAATTTTTTGCGAAAAAAGTTAACCTTTTTCAAGAAAAAAAATTGAAAATTTAGTTTTTTAAAAAAAAGTTGAAATTGTATAGGGAGAAAATACAAATTTATTTGAAACAAATCACAAATTTTTGAAAAAAACTTGAAAAAAGTTGCAAATTTATGCAAAAAGAAGTTGAAAATTTATGGCAAAAAAGTTGCAAATATTGGAGAAAAAATCTGTTAATTTATGAAAAAAATGCAGATTTATGATCAAAAATTTGCAAAGAAAAAGATGACAATTTATGAGAAAAAGGTGGAACTTTTCAGGAATAAATATGTAAATTAAGAAGAAAAAAGTTGCAAATTTAGACTTAAAAAGCTGCAAATTTACAAGGTAAGAGAAAACAAGTTGAACATCTAGGAGAAAATTATTATAGATTTACAACTGCAGATTTAGGAGAAACAGTTGCAAATATTGAAGAATAAAGTTAAAAATTTAGAAGAAAAAAGTTGCACATTTTTGAGTAAAAGTGAGCAAATTTACCAAGATAAATTTTTAAGAAAAAACTTGAAAATTTATGAGAAAAAAGTTTTTAATTTTTTTTTATTTTTTGAGAAAAAAAGTCACAATTTTCTGAGAAAATTTAAGAGAAAAATTTAGCAACTTTTGTTGAGAAAAAAATTGCAGTCCTTCAAGAGAAAAGTTGTAATTTTTTTTTAGAAAAATGTCCCAAATTTATGAGAAAAAGTTGCATATTTTTGCAAAAAAAAGTGAATATTTTTCAAGAAAAAAATGTGCAAATTTATGAAAAAAAGTTGAAATTTTACAGGAAAAATGCAAATAGAGAAATAATTTGAAATAATTTGATGATTTTTGAAATTAAAGTCATAAATTTTCAGTAATTATTAGGATGCAAATTTTATGGGTAAAAAAGTCACAGTAATATGAGGGGGGGGGGGGAAGACGTGAAAAATATCCCGTACACTGTATGACAAAAGTTGAAATTTTAAGATAAAAATATTACAAAGAAAAATAAAGCTTAAAAAAGTTATAAATTTTTGAAGCGAAAACATGCAAATTTGTGTGAAAAGGTTACAAAATTAAGAAAAATGCAGATTTCTGATGAAAACAAAACATGCCTATAATGAATGTTGACTTTCTGGTTTATATTGATAATCTGTACAATCCACATTAATTTTAAGGGTTCATGAATATGTCCTGCAGTCCCTTCCAGGTTGCCGACCGCGGCCCCGGAATAATAATTTGTTGAGATAACAGTCTTCACCTCTGAGCGGAGACCAGAGTCACACCATGAAAAATGACTTCCTCAACAGCTCTGAATGTCACACTGCAATTCTCCAGCAGTTTTTGCTCTCCCAGTTTGCACCTTGTTTGATTTCCCAGGAGACCCCTCCTCCACCAACCCTCGAGTGCTCGTTGCAGGAAGTCGGTCCTCCCATCATTCATCCGGGATCACGCTGTCGGATCTCCGCACGTCTAAACACAACAGCACGGCGGGCTCATACGGCCGCCTGTTGCCGCTCAGCTGGATATTTTTTATATCAGAAATTTTTATTACCATTCTCTAGTGTGGAGGTAAAGACACAGTAGACCCTGGGGAGTTTTCAGAAAGGAAGGAGAAGGAAGCAGCATGGAATATAAGAGGAAATAGACTTTAGTCTGATTTTGCTACGTTAAAGAGCCCCATTATACTTTTTTGTGTTCCCCTTTATTTTATTGAGTTATGCAGGATTTCTGTGTCATAACATGATCTGAAAAGTGAAACAGGCCAAAATGCTCCTCGAGTTCTCCTCTCCCACGGAAACTAGGACCACAGTTCTGCCTAAAACGCCTTATTTAGATTTGCTGTTCTCGGTTATTACGTCATCACTTAAAGACGCATTCCAGTGCATATAAATCCCCTATTAAAACAAATGTACATTGTCTAAAATGGTATCCTATGCCCTTTTTCGACAAACAAAACCTTTTATTGTCTTACAGTTTAATGTCAAAATCTTTTCCCTCTCCCTCCTCCTTCAAACGCCAAGATCTGTGATTACTAGGCCCACCCACATCCCACAAGGCTAATAGTGGCTAGTGCTACATTATCAGAATAAATCTTGTGATAAGAAGACTTACCAGTTGAAGAACATGCCGAGTTGTATGTACGGTGATCCAGGATAATGACAGCAGTGTTAATGGTAAAACCTCTCTTAATTTGGGTCAAGTTTTCAAAGCATCTGGTTAAAAAATGCTAACTAGCCAGAGAGTCCTGAATGGCTCAATACTACAGATGTGCCAGCAGCTGTATATGATGATGATGATGATGAGATACAACAAAACAAAAACAAAAAAAGCAAAATAAATAATAAATGCAGGAAGGAGTTAATACTTGTTACACTCCAACTCCTTTTCCCTAAATACAACCCATGTGAAATATACTGTATACATATTATCTCTGTTTAGAGCCCCAAATAGACATTTTTAACTATATTTTTATACATAACATTTACACACATCCATCCATTCATACATACATACAGTCCATACATTTGCATACATTTATATATCCAACACAGAACAACACAGATACACACAGTACCATCCCACCTACCACACAAGTATTCAGCCAGTGTCCCAGTGTAAGTTTAGTGCATCTTGCATATTAATACTACTCCTCTAACATATATCCATATAGGAAATAAAGTTTATACCTCTTTTTGAATTGGTTTCTCTTTGTACATAGTTTCAGTTCCAGCTCCAGACTGTTCCACAAATCCACACCACGGACAGATATGCACCTACTTGTCTTTGTTGTTTGAACCTTAGGTTTTGTAAAGTTTAACTCTCCTCTCAAATTGTAATCATCGTCTCTTTCATTGAACATTTTTTGTACATTGGTTGAAAGTTGCCCTGTACATTATACTTGTCTGAACTCTTGTAACCTTTGTCTAAACTCACCTTTTTTCAGGGGGTGGGGCTTATGGTAACACGAGACATTTGAGTGATCTCACTCTTGATATGTCTTCTAAGTCATAAAAAAAACATGTTACAGACATGCTAACAAGAAAAAAAAAGATACTTGTCGGAGTGTCACTTCAACAAGGTGGATGGGGGGTATTCACCAATTTAGCATTAGGTACAAACAAATAAATGTTAATTAGGTAGAAATTGGTGAGAATAAAGGTGCAAAGATATGATAAAAGAATCCAATGTAAAATTAACCCAGATGAGCAATGCAAATTTTTAAGAAAAAAAGTTGGAAATTTACAAACTGCAAAAATTTGGGGGAAAAAGCTGCAAATTTATGACAAAAAGTCAAATCTATTTTATAAAAAAGTTGCAAAATTATGAGGAAAAAAGCTGAAATTTTTTGAGGAAAAAGTCACAAATTTATGAGAATGTTGCAAATTCACAAAAAAAACCCTTGCAAACCTACAAGAAAAAAGTTGCACTTTTTTCAGAAAAAGTCACAAATTTATGTGAAAAAAGTTGCACATTTTTTTCAGCTGAGTTGTGGCTTGAAGTCTATTTTTGTGTATTTTCTATGCTATCGTCTTTCCATTCCCACTAGACACCTGTTTTCCCAGCCAGATCACCTACCAACCACTGACCATATTTCATTCGTAGATGTTACTGTCGCTGATTTTTAATACTCCGGACCGTACACCTGCTCAATTAGCATCATTACCTGCCATTAACAGAGTTAGACATTTACTCCTTCAGGGTTGATTCTGAATGTCGAGAATAAAAGGATTTAAATTTGATCGTAAAAGGTCTTTGTGCTACTGTATATTCAACGCCATTAAATCTTCAGAGATTCTGAGATGAGTAAGGGTAAGAACAAACGTTGAAAGCCTTAGTTTTTGATAAACAAATTAAAGTCATAAATCTTTCCCTCTGAAGTCATGCCATGTCTCTTATTTTGCTTATGGTTCCGAGCACCGCACTGACACATTTTACTCAACGCTGCTTTTGAAAGTCTCCTCTTAATCCAAACTAAATTAAAAGATAACTTTACCCTCTACATTTAATTACAGACTCCTGTGTGCATTCACCATAGAAACAGTTAGAAGTGCGCAGTTTCATGTGCAGTTTCGCCAGCATGCCGCCGTCAATTCTCATTTACATAAAGCGTCTCAAACCACTTTAAATCACCCTTTTTATTGTCATTCAACTGTACAACCAATCATGTACAGTAGAACGAGATTGTGTTTTACCTATCTACTGTGTTAATCACCCCCCCCCCCCCCAAGTGTAGAATCAGACGGCTGCTGCCATGCAAGGCGCCGCCACAAATTTCCCTCCATTATTGCTGAGCACCAAGCTGGACGGCAGCAAGTTCCACTCTTATATGGTCTTCGGCATGACCCAGCCGGGATTTGAACCCCTGCCTCCCGGGTGTGGGGCGGATGCTCTACCAACTGAGCCACCACTCCAGTTTAGCCTGTCAGAATAACTTTGTACCCCCCCACCCCCGACAACTTACAATGTCTGCAACATGGCGAGGTCAGCGAGGAGCAGACAGACCACATCAATACATTGGCGGTAATTAATTATCAGCCCAGTAGGACATTAGCCCTCACAAGAGTCAGGATGTGAAAACGCCATAACCATCAGTTTGTTAACAACAGTCAGGGTCATTTATTAGATCTACTTTCAATTTAACACCCCCACAACAAAAACAAAAAAAAAATCAGGCCAAAACCTTTTGGAAGACATGTCACACAATAAAGCCCTGAGGCGGGAACATTAGTTCATCTGTAAGCGCTGTATGCAAAGAGCCGTTATGAGCATTCTGGGAGTAAAAAGAAATCTGAATGGAGCCGCAAAACATATTGGAGCCTTAAAATGTAGGTAAAACAATGAGGACGTTTTTGTCTTCAGTATTTAACTTTTTCTCTAACATGTTGGTAAATTTGCAACTTTTGCACGTAATTTTGTGATCCGTTTTTTGTGAATTTACATTTTTTTTCTATGAAGCTAAAAGAGAAAAGTTACAGGAAGAAGCTGAATCATCAACACTAGTAATAATAAAACATTATAAAACATAATTTGTGGATTCATTATTTATAGACAAATAATTTACCTGTCTTTTTTAAGTAATGATCAGAGGTTTTGCCCGTGGTAGTTTTTAATGACATATTTTAAAAGGGTGGGGTGTGACATCAGAAACAATCCATTATTTTTTGGTGGTGATCTGGACATAATTATTTTTAAGTATTTCAAAGGTGGAACTGCACTGCCTTAGTGGAGGTTTGTCTTCTCTTAGTGCTTCTAGTTACATTTCAGTTAATATAATTTCTGACTGAGCAATCTGATTGGACATCATCATCATCATCATCATCGGCATTTATTTTTGACAGGACACAATTAATCGTTCAGTTGGGGTGAGTCCTGCTTGACTGCACTCCTCAGAGTCCCACTCCAGTGGCTCCTGTCCACTGGACAATAGGAACTCCAGGAATTACTGCAAGTTTATTGCCTGATAACTGCACTGGGACATATGTATCACTGCACTTCAGCGGTGTTCTAATAATTGTTAATTACAATAATTTTTGCTGGCTTCTTATAATATGTAAGGATAGTAAAACATTGCTGTCATGGTCCGAGCGCCGATCTTGTCCGCGCTCGGGCCATACATCTTCTCCACCAGGTTTGACAGCAGGGTTACCTTCTGGCTCCCCGAGCTCTTATTGTGACAGCGCTCGGAGGAGCTTCCTGCTGTCAAAACCGAACAGCTGTGCTGCATTTACGGCTCATCAGCAGCCCGGCATTTAAGCAGGCGCTGAAGAGTGGTACAATGCAGCAGTTTCATCGATGATTCCCTCATCAGACGTCGAGCGAGCGTTCCTCGTCTCAGACGTCGATATTCCTTATTGATTCCACATCCATGATCATCCTTCGTCCTAATCCGGAATCGTAAGTGAGCTTGTTCAGCCTTGCGGTTTCCGTATCTAGTGTTGTGTGTTTTGCCCATCGAGGCTCATTACTTTCTGTTCCTTTGTGTATTATCTTGTGTTCATCTTCATTAATAAACATCTTGCAAACTTCACTGGCGACTGTTGGCGTCTTATGGTGGCTCGCGAGGGCCACCGCATGACAGTAGACTGCTGCCAGGGCGCCTAAACAGAGGCGCCAAACCGAGACGTCGTTCCCGGTGAGTTTGCATTTGGACATTGCTCTTTCCTGTCTGGGTACTGCCTGCAGAGAGAATGCCTTCGCAGAGGGGCCGCGCTCGGAGTCTGAGCTACGAGCTGGCGGACGTCCTGGAATACGTAGATGAAACCCTCATCTCCGCCTCCCTCCTTGACTATCACAACGACGTACGCTAGTACCTGGACTGCGCTGAGGACGCCTTAAATCATCACCCTCGCTACGCCGACCACCCTGAAGTCAGCGCGAGGAGGGATGACATCGCCGCACAGCGCGAGATACTCTGTATGATGGAGGAGGACTACGGCAGGAAGCAGAGGAGGAGGCATCCCCGCTCCCCGCTTTGGGATCCTGTTCCTGTCCTCAATCCAGTCCAGGAGTTCGCACCATCTGGGGCCGTTGAAGACGTCGGCGCCACGGCCAAGGTCAACCTCAGCGAGAACCCCGTCCAGATCCTGTTCCGGGCCGCCAGAATGACTCAACCTCACGGTCAGCTGCCTCTTCGGCGCCTCGCCAGGAGGGAATCCCCGCAGCCTCTCCCCCCGGGTCATCTTCTCCTGCTGTTCCGTCAGCGCTCCGTGTCCGGTTTGTCTCGGCTGTCGCCCCCTCCTCCTCGACACCTTCCCCGGCTGCTGTGTATGCCAAGAGTCCTGCTTCGGCGAGCCCCGTTCCTGATCCATCGCGAGTGGCTCCCCCTCGTCCTTCCAGGGGACCCTCTGTCACCATCTGGCGGGGAAAGGGAGGAGCAACGTCCATTACAGCAGGCACCATCGCACCTCCAGGAAGCAGGCAAATGCAAGTTCATTCTTCTCCTCGTTGCTATGATTTGCCTTGTTTGACTCCTGGGGGTGGAGTTCGGGGTTCGCAGTCCCCCGAGCTCCCACCACCTGCTGTAGCACTAATTGCTAATCCCGCTGCCTCTGTGTCTCCCTCTACTGAGCGGTCCACGACGCCAGGCCTATGTCGCCGGACGAGGAGGGGGCCTGCGGTTCTGGAGAGCCTGGTTCCAGCCCCGCAGCCATGTTGAGGGCAGAGGAGAAGAGCGGACTGCAGCCTGGAGCCTGCGCCGATGACAAAGCGTCCCTGGGTCTCCACGCTGGAACAGTTCGAGTCAGCGGGTCGGGGGTCCCCTGCCACCATGCCGTGCGGGTTGTCGGCGTGGATGCCAGTGCCGGAGGGTCCTCAGGCTGCGGAAACCATCATGCCAGCTGCGGAGCCCGACATAGCTGAGTGGGAGCCGGAAGACGATCTCCTTCCGTCTGAACCTGGATCGTCAGAGTCCTGGACAGCGACAGAACCCGAGTACAGGCAAGTGCTCTACTTTGTTTTTCTCCTCTCTATTCTGGAGCACTTTTGCCTGTCTCTCAGAGAGACGAGCCAGGGGCAGCCGTCCGCTGCACCCGAACTCGTCTCGCTGGGCTCTATCGCTACCAGTGATCCTGATCCCGGTTCTTCTCTTTCTCCTGAGCCTTCTCCCAGGGTCACCGGTGCGGAGCTGGTGCCGATCGCTGTGCCGGAGGTTCCGGGTTCGGGGTTGGAGGTCGGTCCTGGAGCTGCGCCGACCCGGTCGGGGTCCATCGCGGGTGCAGCCGTGACCCAGTCGGGGTCCATCGCGGGTGCAGCACCAGTAGGATTCAAGGTCTGTGATGGAGCTGCAGATCATCTGCTACTTGACACTGGACGGGCTCGTCATCATCTTCTCTCCCCTCATCCAAGTCACCGCCCCTGCTCATCGTCGCCGGAGGCCGTTGGGAGCCTTCTATGCTCGGCCCGGCTCTCCCACATTTTTTCCCCGCCAGGGAGGCCACCGCGGGCTGTTTTTCCATGGCTCTGGTGGCTGAGGGACGCGGGTCGGCCACCCAAGAAGCTGTTCCGCTGGTTCGGCGCCTTGGGTCAGCCACCCGACATTCTGTGTTTGCTGCAGGGCGACCTGGTTCGGCCGCCAGAGAATTGGACTTTCCAGGTCTGGGACTGGGGTAGGCCGCCCGATCACGTACTGATCCTCAGATTCCCCTGTTGGCCTTGGGATGCGGGGAGACCACCAGAACTGTCCCCATGGGTTTTTTGGTCTCTGCCTGTCCCCCTTTTCCTGTATTGTTTGGGTTAAAGGTCATGCGGGGTGATAATCTTGTTCTATGTTCTACCTGTGTTAATGTTGGTTTTTTTTCCCTGTCTTGGTCGTCCTGTGTGTTTTTGTGCCTTTGGTGAATATTGTATTTTCTGTTATCGTGCCCTGTAATTGTTGTCTGCCTTAATTATGGTTTTTGCATTTGGGAACATTGTATTTTCCTTTATCGTGCCCTGTGTTCTGTGTGATTCATGTATTTGGGAGTTTTGTCTTTTTTTTTTTCTGGTTGTCTCTGTGCTTTGTTTTCATCATGTCTTTTGGTCTATGGCTGGGCCTCTCCCTCCTGGTCTGTTTCCCCATCCGCCCACCCTGGGAGTGGGGGGGGTGGGGGGGCTTGGGTGTCCCTGGGCGTTCAGACCCCGCCCTCGGGGGGGGAGGTACTGTCATGGTCCGAGCGCCGATCTCGTCCGCGCTCGGGCCATACATCTTCTCCACCAGGTTTGACAGCAGGGTTACCTTCTGGCTCCCCGAGCTCTTATTGTGACAGCGCTCGGAGGAGCTTCCTGCTGTCAAAACCGAACAGCTGTGCTGCATTTACAGCTCATCAGCAGCCTGGCATTTAAGCAGGCGCTGAAGAGTGGTACAATGCAGCAGTCTCGTCGATGATTCCCTCATCAGACGTCGAGCGAGCATTCCTCGTCTCAGACGTTGATATTCCTTATTGATTCCACGTCCATAATCATCCTTCGTCCTAATCCGGAATCGTAAGTGAGCTTGTTCAGCCTTGCAGTTTCCGTATCTAGTGTTGTGTGTTTTGCCCACCGAGGCTCATTACTTTCTGTTCCTTTATGTATTATTTTGTGTTCATCTTCATTAATAAACATCTTGCAAACTTCACTGGCGACTGTTGGCGTCTTATGGTGGCTCGCGAGGGCCACCGTATGACAATTGCTGTTTACCTTAATTTTCACAGTGGGATGCTATTTGAAAAGAGACAGCCTTCGCAACCCAGAAATTGCACCTCTGTGTTCTGGATTCATGCTAGCAGTTAGTACAATTAGCTTTGTTATTTTACTTTAAAATTTTACTCTAAATTTTACACTTAAGTTTAGGTTTCTACTGAAGCCTCACAACACATCTCTTCACTTCATGTGAAGATGCCTATAACAAGACAGCAAAGACAGTGTAAATAAAAAAAGAAGAGATGCTGGGCTAGCTTCCACACAAGGAGATCACCACTCCCCAGTATTATCGTTGAAAATAACAAGTCCCTTACATGATGAATGAGCTGAGGGTCGATTTATCATTCCAATCAGCCCCTCAGACTAGCTACATGATTAGAATAATAGAGCAGTGACTATCTAGAATCTTGAAAGTAGTTATCGAGAGCTAGCTAGCCAGCTAGGAGAACAGAGCAAAGCAACTAGAGGGATGGACTGTGGAAAGGCATAAAAAAGTTAAAAAAAAAAAAAAAGTGATTCTAGATTACTTTTTCACCTTTATAACCACTTTTGAACTTGCAATTACGGTATTACGGCTCCACTTTTTCTGTATATACGATTGCTGGGTTTTATCTTTTATCTTCATTTGCACTAGCACTACTGTAAATAGACTGCTGTTGTTTTTCATCCTTATTCCTTCTTTTGTTATATTGCGCACACCACTAAGAGAGAGAGAAATGGCATTTCAATTCTAATGTACAGTATGTCCTGTACATGTAGAAGTATTGACAAATAAAAATCTTTGAATCTTTGAATCTTAAAATTCATACATTTCAAATTTTCTACTGCTTCTCAGTGAAAAAAGAATATGATTCTCTTTGCGTATGCTAATTTAGGGAGATTGGCTGGAATGCTAATGGGTTAAAAGAAAAGTTTCAAATCTACAAGAAAAAAGTTGCAAATTTACAGGGAAAAAGTTGCAATTTTTTCAGAAAAAAGTTGCAAGTTTATAGGAAAAAGTTGCAAACAGTTGAACATTTGCAAGAAAAATGTTGCAAAATTTTGAGAAAAAATTTTGCAAAATTACAAGAAAAAGTTGCAAACTTACAAGAAAAAAGTTACAGATATTCAAGAGAAAAAGTTGCAAATTCACAAGAAAAAAAATGAAAATTGAAGAGAAAAAAGTTGCAAATTTACCCTCTTAAAATTTGTGTTCTGCCAGCGGGAGGTTTCAAATTTTCTACTGCCATTCAGTGAAGAAAGAATTTGATTTTCCTTGCATATGTTAAATTTAGGGAAATTGGCTGGAATGCTAAGGGGTTAACATTGTGATATAAGGCCTTGGAGGACGTATGCGCTATAAAGACATAGATGATACTCAGAGAGCACATACTGCCACCAAGGCCCTATCTCTCAATGTTTAAAGAAAGGGGGAAAAGGTGGGTCTACCTGTAGCCCAGGGTCCACCTCTGGTAAGAATTTCATCAAAATCCATCCAGTAGTTTTTGCGTAATCCTGCTAACATTACCCCCATTGGCGTAGGTAGTAATACACAAAACAGAGTCCCACACTGCAGCTAACTCCCATTGTGGATATAACTGTTAGTCAGTTATGCAGCATAGCTCTACACAGAAATCAAGAGTAGCATCACTAGTTATTCCAAGCTTCATTCTAACCACTAGTGATCCAGTATCTACTCCTATTTCACCACTTGTTTGGCAGCTTAAATTGGTAGAGGGATAAAACCACACAAGGCCAACACGAGAATAGACTTTTATAAATCAATACTCACACCTCTAATGACCCCATAACACAAAGAAAAGTACAGTCCGTCCTCCAGAGCAATCAATACATTTGGTGGCGAGCAAAAAGAAATGATGCACCAGAACAGCAAAAAAAAGAAAAAACACAGGAGAATTGTGGCCTCATTGTTGTGCTCTATCTGGCACACATCAATTCTCTGAACTGGAGTCAGCGGTGTCAAAGATGCATGACAAACAAACATATGCTGTGACACCCCCCCCCACCCCCCGCCTCGGGCCCATCGGCACGTCTTGGAAACGCAACCGCGTGTAACAGACGGACAGCCAGATGAATGAACGAACACACAGGCAACAGTTGGGCAGATCGGTTAGTGCCCGCCCCAGTTCTGCTGTGGGTTCACTTCGTATTCAACAATGAAGAATCAGACCATAACTAGTGACATGAACCGTGTTAAACTGCAAACCACCAAAACAATAATTTCCTTAAGCGCAGCTCCGAAACTCAACATGGAGACAAAGAAAACAATAAAAAAAAAAAATCAAACTGAAGTGGTCTCTCTCAGCAGGCTGTCATTCATCTGATTCCTGACAGACACTGAGCTGTTTGAGGACTGCAGGTCATTGGTCTGCATGGCTCCACTTATCTGTGTCGCACATTTTCCAAAGATGCCTGTACCGTCTCATTTACTGGACACAATGAGACGGGTCTGGAAATAAGATTCACTCAAAATATGAAATAAACAAGACCATTAACTCTCCATTTTTAATACCAGTACCACCAACGTTTCAATACCCCCCGAGAGCAAAAGCATTTACGAAGACAACATTTCTTGCACCAGTGAAGACCTTTATTTTAATCTGTTATTTAGACTAAGAACATTCAAATATCAACTAAAATACTTCAGAGGAAACCAGCCAAACCTGTCTACCACTTATGAGAAATTCAACAAGCGACTTAGCAAACTTAATGAACACAAACGTGACAGACTGGGGATTGACCCACGGTGGAATGAGCCTGGGAACAGTGAGGGTACTTCCTGCCATGTCTGCTTCAGGCCAAAAAAAAAGGGGGGGAAAAAGGCAGCCCAAGTTGATAAGATTTTTGTTCTGGACATCTGGTGTTAATACCCAATTACCCGAACGATCCCGGTAATCTGTCAGCAACGCGACGGAGCAGTTTGGCAATCATCTCGCTGATACTGGAGGTGGTCAGACTTCGGCATCTGGAGGCAGCTGCATAAACAGCTGATTAGGTTCATAAGAAACACACTGATTAGTAACTAAAAAGAAGAGGAGGAGGAGGAGGGGTGGTGGATCAGTTCCAGAGTTTAACTGTCCTGATTTCTGGATTTATTTTAAAAAATGATTAGCAGGACCTGTTGTATTCCATGTTGCTTTATATAACTAAAAATATATGCATTATTATGATGTTATTTGAGAATATTAAACATACAGTACAGTAGCCCGAATTTCAAATAATGTCTGTGTACCGTACTGTGGACTCAGACGTACTGATTCACATCCTGGCTACTTCACACTCAGAAGCAAAGTGCCCAGCTTTAGATCATTGCTCAATAAAGCCAACAGGACCACATCATTTGCAAAAAGGACAGATGAAATCCTCTGGCCATCTAACATGAAACCCTCAATTCCTTGGCTGTGCCCTGAAATCCTGTACATAGAAATTATGAACAGGATAGGTGACAAGGGGCAGTCTTGGTGTGGTCCAACTCTTACTGGGAACAAGTCTGACTGATTGTTGTCAATAGACACAATGGTTGTATAGAGACCAGCTAGCTGGTAGGAACAAGCCCAACACCCCAAACTCTTGAAGGAAATAGATGCAGTGATTTATTGTAATATGTGCAAAGATCAATGGAAATACAATATAAAAAGACCAGACCACACCAAGACCAGACTGAGACCAGAGTGTACCAATACCAAGGCAAAACCAAGACAAAGACTTATATTTACAGTGGTCTTGGTCTTGACTCCGTCTCAACCCCTGAAAGCCTTGGTCCCGGTACACTGTAGTTTTGGTCTGGTCTTGACAACAAAACTACTACCCTTATTCTTCAATGCAGCCTCTCTTAGTGCTGTATTAGACAAGCTTTCTTGAAAATGGTAAGCAGTCTCCAGGATTCTTGAAGGACATCCTAAAGCTCTTCTTTGGACAGCGACTGCCTTGTGCTCCATTTTTATGTCAAGACCATCCCACAATTCAAATTTGGATTCATCACTCAACAAGGCCCGTTGTTACTGATTTTCTGTCCAGGCTTTGTGTAGTTTTCCAACAACTTAGCAATTCATCATATATCAAGATGAAAACAACAACTACAAAGAACAAACTCATAACTCCTTGATACCACTGAAGAACATGTCACATATCAAACCAAATTTTGTCTAGATCCAGTCTTACTTTATATTTGGGTGTGAATACAAGCACTCTAAAAAATTTCATCTTTGTGGCTCCTTTTGTAATCAAAAACGTCAAAACCAAAACTTTTCATCATCGGCTAAATGTTTTCCATATCTGTAAAATTTCATTGACAAATGCTGATGACTGCTTTCTGTATGCTGAGCTTGTGTAGTGTTCTTCTAGAATCAGACAGAAAACCGTAGTTAGACAACACTTTGAGAAGGAAGGAGGATATTGGGCTCCTGCTTTAGCTCAGTACAAGCATTAATTAGAACATTTAGGACTTTTGCTACACTATAGTTTTTTGAAGGATATGGAATGTTTTGATATAATGGGCTAAGTCTTCTTCAAGTGTCCTGTCTGGAGCAAACAATGATGGTCATGGTCTTCCAGTCCTCTCTGTTGCCAGTGCGTCTGATGAGGTCTATCTTGGATGTTGCGCAACTAGCCATGTATTCATTTAAGTTGTCTGCGTATGTGTTACATTGCTGTCCTTTCAATCTTTTCCCTTCAATTTTACCACGTAGGGATAACTTTTCTTATCCATTGTTTCTGTGTGACAAAAACTGTAAATGTTTCTTTCAGATCATTCGTTCTGTGTTTGCTATTTGTAGTACCTCTTCGTGATCCAGAACATACATAAATCCTCTAAATGGATCATGGCGGCGCACACAGTTGCAGTGGCTGTATGCTCTCTCAGTTGGTGTGTGTTTGTATGCGTGTTTCTGTTGGATCAGTGTACACCCTCATGGGCTAAAAACAACTACAGCCAGCATGAGCTCCTTACAATTGGAGTTTCATGCAAGCAGAATGTTACAGCCGAGTTTGTTCGATTGCATGACATACCGGCGTTTATAGCGAGGGGACCGGGCGCTCCGTGGATTACCATCCCAGAGAGGAGGCGCCGCCGCCGGCGTAGAGAGAGGAGACAGAAGCGGGGATGCCGGGCCGGGGCACTAGCTAGACTACGGCGGCAGCCACACAGACCACCGCTACCGAGTCTCTTCATCTCAAACGTCAGAGCACTCTTGAACAAGATGGATGAGCTGAGGCTGCAGATAACAACAAAGCCGATAAGGGATAGCTGCATTCTGCTGATCACCGAGACTTGGCTTCAACCATCCATCCCGGACAATGCTATCAAGCTAGCAGGCTATACCGTACAGCGGCAGGACAGAACGAGGGACTCCGGGAAGACCAGAGGAGGTGGGCTCTGCATGTACATTAACAACAGCTGGTGCACAGACACAGCGATTGTAGACAGTCACTGCTCCTCAGACTTGGAATATGTGACTGTAAAATGTAGACCCTTCTATTTAACGAGAGAATTCACCGTCGTCATGGTAACCGCCGTATACATTTCACCTGATGCTAGTGCTAACGCGGCTAACGGATATTTATATGACAGTCTGAGCAAACAGCAGAGTTTACATCCTGAGGCTGTGCATATTGTAGCAGGGGATTTTAATCATGTGGACTTGAAAAAGGTGCTCCCCAAGTTCCATCAGCATGTTAATTGTGCTACTAGGGGAGTAAATACACTTGATAAACTGTATTCCAACGTCAAGCAGGGCTTTAGGGTCACCCCACTTTCACATCTGGGCCAGTCTGACCACATGTCCCTGCGTGTAATCCCAGCATATGTACCGCTCAGGAAAACTGCTCCTATTATTACAAAAACAGTTAAAACATGGCCCGATGGTGCAACTCAGCAGCTGCAGGACTGCTTCAATAGGACAAATTGGGACATTTTTGAACACCCAGACCTGGACATATTTACGGATAGTGTGCTGTGTTATATTAAAACCTGCATGGACACTGTCACAGTTGAGAAAGACATCAGGATTTATCCTAACAGAAAGCCCTGGATGACCCGGGAGGTCCAGAAACTGTTGCGGGAGAGGAGAGCTGCCTTCAGGTCAGGCGACACGGCTCATTATAGCTTAGCCCGGGCTAACCTGAAAAGAGGCATCAGGAAGGCCAAGAGGGAATACAAGAGGAGGATTGAGGACCACCTGGATAGTAATAACAGCAGACAGGTGTGGGAGGGGGTGCAGCAGCTCACTAATTTCAGAACCAACCCTAGAGCGGCTGCAGGGAGCCCCTCGCTGGCAGAGGACCTGAATATTTTCTTTGCTCGTTTTGAGGTGGAGCCTCCAGAGATAGAAACAACAACGGAGCCCACAGCTCCCAGTAGCCCAAGCCTCATTGTCAAGGAGTATGAGGTGAGGAGAGTTCTGGGAGCGGTCAATCCGAGGAAGGCCACTGGACCTGATGGTGTCTCCGGGCATGTGCTGAAGGACTGTGCGTACCAGCTGACTGGAATCTTTACTAGGATTTTTAACCGGTCCCTGTCACAGTCCACTGTCCCACACTGTTTAAAATCCTCCACCATAATTCCTATACTCAAAAAACACAATGTTACCAGTCTTAATGATTACCGGCCAGTGGCTCTGACTCCAGTGGTGATGAAGTGTTTTGAGAAGCTAGTCAGAGCCCACATCATATCACTTCTCCCACAGTGTTTGGACCCCCACCAGTTCGCTTATAGAACCAACAGATCCACTGAGGATGCTGTAGCCACGGCCTTCCACGCTGCCCTGTTTCACCTGGAGCAGCCGGAGAGCTATGTGCGGATGCTATTTGTGGACTATAGCTCCGCCTTTAACACCATCCTCCCAGGCAGACTGGTGTCCAAACTCAGGGAATTAGGACTTCCATATTCCATTTGTACTTGGATCCAAAGTTTCCTCTCAGATCGCAGCCAGAGAGTTAAAGTGGGACCTCACATGTCCACCACCATTAGTCTCAGTACCGGCTCCCCACAAGGCTGTGTGCTGAGCCCCCTACTGTACAGCCTTTACACCTATGACTGCACCCCCATACACCACAGCAACAGCATCATCAAGTTTGCCGACGACACCACAGTGGTGGGGCTCATCTCCGGGGGAGATGAGACCGGTTTTAGGGGTGAGGTGCAGCAGTTGACAGAGTGGTGTGGGGACAACAACCTTCTTTTAAATGTCACAAAAACAAAGGAGGTCATCATAGACTTCAGAAGAAATAAAACAGACATTCAACCTCTGACTATTAGTGGTACGGGTGTGGAGAGGGTCGAGGTTTTCCGCTTCCTGGGGGTCCATATTCAGGAGGACATGACATGGGGGGTGAACACAACTGAGCTGCTGAAAAAAGCCCAGCAGAGACTACATTTCCTCAGGGTGTTGAGAGGAAACAACATCTGTCAGAGACTGCTGTTGTCTTTTTATCGTTGCTCTATTGAGAGCATTTTAACTTATTGTATTTGTATTTGGTTCAGCAGCTGCACGGTAGCTCAGAAGAAAGCTCTTCAGACTGTCATCAACACAGCCCAAAAAATTGTTGGTTGCCCTCTCCTCAGCCTTGAAGATCTGCACCACGCCTGCTGCCTTAAAAAGGCACAAAAAATCTCGAAGGACCCCTTTCATCCCGGTCACGCTCTCTTCCAACTACTACCATCAGGAAGGCGGTTTAGAGCAATTAAAACAAGGACAAACAGATTCAAAAACAGTTTTTATCTGACCGTAATTACCTCCCTGAACTCTAACAGAACATGAGGTTTGAAACTGTGAAACTGAGTGTGTGTGATATTTAAAATTAGTAATGCATATAATCTTTTTAAGCTTCTTTTTACTTTTAATTCACTGACTGGTTTGCATTTTAATTTCGTTGTACTTGTTATAATGACAAATAAAGTCTATTCTATTCTATTCTATTCTAAAATTCTTCTCAGAAACCACATTTCTGCTGCTTTGAGTCTTTTTGTCATGTCCTTGCTGATTGTCCAACATTTGCAACCGTAGAGAAGTATAGACCATACTTTTCAGAACTCAAATCTTTCGTTGAACATGGTGTTCGTGTTGTTAAGATTGGTTCTAAATTGTTGAAGGCATCTTTGACAATGACAATTCGCTTTTCAATCTCCCGATCACATTTTCTTTGTGATGGCAGCAGGTACCCAAGGTACTTAAAGCTATCTACCCGTTTGATTTTAGTCCCTTTACAAATTAGATTTCATGTTGGATTTTGTGATTTCTTTGATACCACCGTACATTTGTTTTTTTCCACATTCAGTCTTTGTGCTTTGCTTGTAGTTGTGAAAGTATTGAGAAGAGTTTGAAGTTCACGATCAGTATGGTATCATCAGCGTATCTTAATTTGCTAATATTTCTGTATTCAATTTTCCCACTTTGAAGATCATTGATGTCACAAAGAGTTATCTTGCTGTAAAAGTTGAATAAATTTGGGGACAGACTGGCTTACTTTGAGTGCATTCAGCATCAGTTCTGATAGAGGAAGGGTAATGGAACCACCTCAAAAAAGATGAATTAAAATGATTCCAGCAACAGAAATTACAGAAAATTTAGTTGATTCCAATCTGTAAGGATTTTAGGACTTGATTCAGAAACTACAATTTAGTTAGTGAATACCACTGCAACAGCAGTACTTAAATCTTTTATTTTTAACCCATTTGGGCTCTTATATCCACATATACGATCTACATGCCCATCTGTAGCCAGTTTACTTACCGTATGGGAGTCGGAGTCATTCATTATTTCATAACTAAACAGTAACCAAGACAAACTTTTAATTAAAAGCCTATTCAGTGCCAGCCATTCATTTCTATATTGGGCCAATGTAATCTTTGTCCATAGGCAGGTGGCCAGTGTTGGCCCAGCATGATAATGGTTGGCAACATAAGCAAAACCATTAAAGAAGTCCCATCCAGGCAGAACCGACTGGCCCAACTTTGTCTTCCTGCTCGACTAACACAGTCAGACTTTGTAGCACCTGCCCAGAGACCAAACATGAACATGAACTTCCTTACTAATTATGAGGATGTTACTAATTGCCTACTTTTCCTTGTCAAATGAATAAATAAGCATGTCAACAAACTCTGGTGCAAATAAACAAAATCACAATAAAGCTTTAACTAGCAATTTTAAAAAAAAATGCATTGAATACAGCATGTACTCTTGATTTTCCGTCTTAAAATCAGTGCAATGCAACCTTCATCAGGCAATGAAACGGTTTTCAAGTATTCCAAAATTAGAGTAATGAAGTCTAAGTAAAACTTTTAATTGTGTGAGCGTTATCAGCCCACTGATAGACTTGTGCATTTAGGCCAAACTCTCCTCCCTCCTGTCCTCAGAGATCTCTATGACTAATTCATTATTCTAAGCCTCTTTAAAGGTTGGGACTCAAAGGCTGTGTGATCAGTGAGAGCAGATACAAAGAATGTGGAACTTTATTCACACTCCAATTTACTTTGGATTTTCCAATCTGTCCACCCCCCTCCCATTTTGAGAAAATTGCATATGCCCCATGTAGTAATTTAAAGCGAAAAATGAAAATAGGTACCTTTGAATGTACAGTGCTGTGAAAAAGTATTTGCCCCGTCTGATTTCTGATATTTTTTGATATTTGTCACACTTAAAATTTTCAGATCATAAAACAAATTTTAATATTTGACAAAGATAACCCAAGTAAATACAAAATGTCCTTTTAAAATGATCATTTAATTCATCAAGAGAAAAAAGCTATGCAAATCTACCTGGTCTTATGTGAAAAAGTAATTGTCTCCCTTGTTACATCATGAATTAACTGTGATTAACCACATTTTTTGGAAAGCTGAGTTCAATTTCATTATCCACACCCAGGCCTGATTACTGCCAGACCCGTTGAATCAAGAAATCACTTAAATAGAACCTGTCTGACAAAGTGAAGTAGGTTAAAAGATCTAAAAAAGCAACACATCGTGTCATGATCTAAAGCAGGGGTGTCAAACTCATTCCATGGAGGGCCAAGACCCTGCAGGTTTTACTTCCACCTAGTCTCTTCAGCAGGTGTTTTCACTGATCAGCAATCAGTAGGAAGAAATTCAGAGAAATCACCTGTTGAAGACACTGGGTGGAGGTAAAACCTGCAGGGTCTTGGCCCTCCATGGAATGAGTTTGACACCTGTGATCTAAAGAAATTCAAGAACAGATGAGAAACAAAAACCCGGAAGAACATCGAAAGAACTGCAGGTCTCACTTGCCTCAGTTTGGACACTGGTCCATGATTCAACTGTGAAAATGTTCGATGTGCCGATGAGAGAAAAGTTAAACTTTCTGGAAGGTGTGCGTCCCGTGATGGTGTAAAACTAACACAGCATTTCATAAAAAGAACATCATACCAGTAGTCAAACATGATGGTGGTAGCGTGATGGTCTAGGGCTGCTTTGCTGTTTCAGGACCTGGACAATTTGCCATAATTGATGGAACCATGAATTCTGCTCTCTACCAGAAAATCCTGATGGAGAATGTCTGGCCATCAGCTCGTGACCTCAAGATCAAGCTCTCCAATGTGGCTGAATTAAAGCCCTTCTTTTTGTTTTTCCCCCCCTTGTCCTGTCAGGCAGCTAGGTGAGCAGAACAGAAATCTGCTACCCTTACATTGCCAAAAGGAGCTTTATACAGTACCTATCTATGTACTGTATATTGTTGTAAATGCCTCCTGTAATAACTTTTAATGCTTAATTTAAATTATTGTACCCATGAAGAGCCCGACAGGATGGGGAATGGGGAAAGGAAGTGTGGGGAGGGGAAAAGAAAAGGGAGAGGAATAGACAAAAAAGACAAACAGACCAACAACTAAAACAAACAGAAGACAGACTGCTTCTTCCACCAAAGAGACATTTGTGCGTGTGCATCCATGTGCGTGTATATCAAAGCGCGCGCAAAATAAGTGTGTGCATGTGAGTGGTTTGTCATGGAACATACAAAGAGGGCGACCAGTCACAGCAACTCCCCCCCTCCCCCCTCCCCCCGGAAACCCCGAGCAGGCAAGGCAGCGCCACCAACCCCGAGAGGGCACAAATGCCCGAGGTCAACAAGCCCCAGGAAAGCCAGGCATCCACCCCAGGAGGGATGACTGAGGGAGGCCAGGCCGCCAGGCTGCTGGTGCAGCGGGCCCACGCCCCCAAGCCCGCCAATGCCAGACCCCGGTCCCCAGGTGCCGGGAGGCCAGAGCCCCCAACCCCCAGGCACCAGCTGCCCCCCCCCCCCAGCATCACTGCCGCACACCCCGGGTGCCCCCATGCCCCAAAGAGCCCCCCCCCCATTCAAGGAAGCCCACGTAGCCGAGAGGCACTACCCCCTCAATCCAGCACCTCCCGACTGGCAGACACACCCATTACCACACATTCACACCCACATGCTCTCATACACACCCACATGCACTCATTCACTCTAGCTCACCCACTCCCCCACACAGTCCCACACTCGCACTCCTGTACCCACCCATTCGCTCTCACTCCTGTACCCGCTCAATCTTGCTCCCACTCACACTCAGGGTCACCCACTTTCACTCACGTTCACCCATACACACACTCTCGCTCACACTCCGACCTACTCATATCAATTCGTGCTCTCCCCCACACACTCACCCACCCTCATTCACCCTTATTACTTAGGGCAACCGCGATGCAGGTGCAGCGAGTCTGAATGCACACTAGCGCCCGGCAGTGGCCAGGGAGGCCACAGGCGCAAGCCAGTAGCCACCCCCCCCACACCAACCCACCCCAGGGCGGCTGTGGCCTCAGAAACAGACCCCCCTCCCCCAGCGCCCACCCAAGCGACTGATCGGCAGACCACCGCAGGCGCCCCAAGGTGCCACCCAACACGCAAAGTGCCACACAAAACCGACCCACCATCACCACCTCCACTCATCACTCCCTCACTCTCGCTTATTCTCTTGTTGAATTAAAACATTTCTGCTGAAAAGAGTCAGCCAAAATTCCTCAACAACAATGTAAAAGACTCATTGCCAGTTACCACAAACGCTTGACTGCAGTTGTTGCTGCCAAGGGTGGCACAACCAGTTATTAGGTTTAGAGGGCAATTACTTTTTCACATAGGGCCAGGTAGGTTTGGATAGCTTTTTTCCCTTAATAAATAAAATCATCATTTAAAAACTGCATTTTGTATTTACTCGGGTTATCTTTGTCTCATATTAAAATTTGTTTGATGATCTGAAACATTTAAGTGTGACAAATATGCAAAAATATAAGAAATCATGAAGAGGCAAATACTTTTTCACAGCACTGTACATGGTTACTGCATTACTCAACTGAACCTTATTTTTAGCCAAACTAAGCACACTGGATGGTTGGGAACTCAGCCAGATGACTCAAAGCCATGCTTCTACAAATAAATGTATCTTTATTAGGTTAATATGTTTTGACGAACATTTATATTAGCACTTGCATTTCTCTAATTAATTAAAACTCAAGCAGAGAGCAAAGCTTGAATCTTCGAAAAGGAAATAAAATTTCCCTGCCCCATGGCACAAAACAAGCATAATCTATCTGTGAGGGCTTGATGGGGTTTTAATCAATACCAATGACTCAATGATTACTTGGCCAGCAGCTGCGATTTATGGCTTGCTGTTTTGGAACAAACACTCCTCGCCTACTGGAGTGCTTTTTTGAAAGATCTTTCCAATTTCAACACACGGAAAGATGATAAGAAACTCAGGTCATACAGCATGGGAAGCAACCTGCCTGTCACAAGATCCAAACTACACAAGTATTTACACTCAAATAAAGACAATTAGCTCATCATGAGAGTGTTTACTTCACTAACGGTAGGGTGATTGCATTGTAGACTTGTTAGTCACTACGCACTAATTACTCAGGTTAATTGTTCAGTATACAAGCATCTAATTTTTAACTTTTTATGTGAAGATTATCTACCATACAGCTTTCTTTTAGCTGTGGTTGCCGTGCTTTCGTCAACTTCCTGGTTACCAATTAGAGGATATTGGATTCTTGTGTTCTCTGCAATTAGCACCTTTACATACTCCCTTCTCCTTTTGTTCCTCAGAGAAGACACTGGCGATACAGATGCATAAAAAGTAGAAATTTAACACAGAGAGCAAGATTTACAAAAAATAAAGCAGCATGTCCGAAAAATGATGGTTTTTCCAGCCGATAACGGCTAATAAAAATGCCAACAATCTCAAGACAATGGCACTTTATATGATTTTTTTTTTTAACCTGAAAAGTGCATTTTGCAGGATTGCAAGAAAGATGCCTATGGAGACAACTGGAGTCCATGGTTTGTGTCCACCTTTTTGTCTGTAAAAGGGATCATGCCACATCCAAATACTGACATTGACATATCTCTCAGAGCCTTTACAGGCTTCTGCATCCATTAAATTAACTATCTGTAAAACTCCCTTTACACAAGGGTGGAGCTTGTTGAGAGATCGTTGAGAGATCCAAAATTGGCCAGATCTCTCAACAATCTCTCAATGATCTTCCGGTGATCTAATGATTCCAGAAGTTATGATGTTGGAGCAATTTGTCCCCATTAGGGTCTACCAAGCTAAACTAGTCCTGGGTGAAGGTCCTGACCAAGAGCAGTCCAACAGACTCCCATCAAAGACTTAAAAACAAGGATCCAGAGAACCCCACCCAGTATTTCTGGGAGGGAAGGAGTCTGAGCTTGTGTGCGAGGTTGAGATTCTGGCTTGATATAGTCGGGTTCACCTCTGGTTCTGGAATCCGAGCTGTGTGGATTCCAGAACCAGTCTCCTGAAGAGAGGCTGGAAAACCTGGATATTCCCATCTGAAAAGTTCAGTCCATCAAGGAAAGGTTTGTTTTTGTTTTGTGTTGGCATAGACGACTTCCTAGAACCAGAGCCAATCAACTTCTGGCCTACCATGTTGCCAGAAAAGAGACAAGCAAGCACATGACACGCTGCAGTCATGAAGACAAGACCAGAGACCATTTCTGCACAACTTTAAAACACTGCAACACAGCAGAACACCTCACTGTGTGAGAGTCATCGTCACTGGCTATTGTGTGCTACAACTCTTTTTGTAATTTTTCAGTCCAGTCCTCAACTTGGCAACCTGAGCGACACTGCATCTTGGGGCTGGGCTGGGCGATATGGCTCACAAATCATATCTCAATATAATTATTCAGTATCTCCACACTCAATATGCAGTATAATGTATACAAAAACTGTATATAATACAAAAACTATATGGGCCGTATTACAATGACGGGGTCGGATGATCAGTTGTCACTGACGCAGAATGCATTTATGGGCGTGTCCGAGTTCATTTCCTTATCACAATTGCATAAAAACAAACTTTCCGCTGGCACATGACACAAAGAGGCCGGTCTAATCATTCAGAGTGTGTTTTGGATAATCCAATCCAAAGCACTCCCTCCCATCCCTTTAATGCAAAGATGCGCATTATTTAAAGTGAACAGTGATCATGACGGTTTGAGACGGGTTTTGTGATGACCAAAGCCAGTGTGTGTGAGCCAAAATGCACATGATAGTAATGCTGCTTGGTAATAAGGAAGACATCAATCACAGTTGATGCCCAGTTAGTTATGTTAAAAAGAACAAATGGTGATGAATGGGCTGAAAAAATCAGCTGAATGCGCAAGGACAGTCATCTCCGCACTTATCATTGTTATCACTGCATTTGTCATTTGTTTTGTTTTTGTTATACTTTTTTGTTTGAAATAAAGTATGTATCTATCCATCTATCCCAGCGCATGCCATTTCCTGAGCTGCATGATGTCAAAACACACCACTGAAATATCATTAAACAATGCGCTTCTGACGATAGAACTCCTTTTTCCTGATCAAAAGGGGATTCTCATGAAATGCACTATAATAGTGTAATGCGCATTAGATTGTGCGCTGCCACACCTCTTTGAAATGAGGCGCCTCTTCCGAGCGCACAGCGAGTGCACTGTCTACTGGTAATTTGATGGCGTGATGCAAGGCGTAAAAAACAGACAATGTGCTGACAGAAAATAACAAAAACACTGGTGTAAGGTGGAAAGCCTGTCTGAAAAGTGCACGGATGACCGTCAAAATAGGGCCCTAAGTGTTACGTAAACTTCAAATTATGTTGAATAAATTGTTTTGGTAAAAAGTCACCAGCAAATAACTGGAAAAGTTGCATTTATTTGTAATTTATTTGTAATTTAAATTTATACAGTAGGCACACACATACAGTATCATCTCTCATACACATGCACACATTAATATGTCTGATAGTTTATAGAACCAACTTTCAGTTTCAGCAGTGGCTGTTTATGATTACACATTTCTAGATATTTCATCCTGTGGACAATATTAGGATATTAGTAAGTTATTCTTACTGTAAACCAAGTTTTTACTGAGCATTATGCATTGGTATTTTCTTTTCTTGTTTCATATAAGTTCAGTCAATACTACAATCAACTCACCAATTGCCAGATGAAGTCTGTGGCTAAAAACACTGCAGCCGTCCACTTATTCTTACTCTAGAGCTGTGTGCAGTGACAAGAAATGCTGAGAACGTTTTTGTTCTGCGTGGATTAAACGCTGACCTACAGTACATAGAAAATGAACAGAAGATAGATAGATAGATAGATAGATAGATAGATAGATAGATAGATAGATACTTTATTTCGAACAAAAAAGCAAAAAAACAAAAATGACAAAAAAACCCAAAACAAATGACAAGTGCAATAAAAGTTACAGTGTACAGTGCTGGAAAGGGAGAAGGAAGAAGTTAACACTTATTTACTCAAACTCCTCTTTTCCCTAAATACAACCCATGTGAAATATATACATATTACCTCAATTAAGACCCCAAGTAGACAATTAACTATATTTTGTACATATCAACATTGACACCCATCCATCCCAACATACATACGGTCCATACATCTATAAAATAGACGCTCAGAGTGGGAAAAATGTGCTAGGTGGCCACGCAGCACTGCATCTATATATTACACAGTGTAGTCTTCGGGAAAATAGTTAGTCTAGAGACCGGAGGCTTACTTTCTTGGACTGTATGCCCACTGTGACAGTGCCCCACTGTGGCCTCCCCCACCCAGTGGCTAACATGGGATAACTTGTGAGTCTATTAGGATCTGCTAGCGGGTTTATTTCGTTCATTTTTGCACCATCCCGTGATTTTTTTTTTTTTTTAACCCTTTAACTGCCCTAGGTGCCATGTGGCGCCTGGGGCAATGCAAGGCAACTCAAGCCCCCCCCCCCCCCAGTGGTCAAGAGTGGTAAAAAAAAATTGTCAATAAAATAGTTCAGATTCCCAAGGCTATAACTTAAAAGTTACAAGAGATAATGGATCACTGTCAATTAGAAAGATGTAGAATATGATCCAAAGTTTCAGATAGGAATAAATTTATGCATCTAATTTGCATAATGTCGTGGCAGCTATATAAATTATATAACTCAGTCAAAAGTGGACTTTGGATACATTTACATAAAGAATGGTCTGTTTTTTTATGCCGATTTGTCTACAGTGGGATGTTTTTATCTAATCTTCAAAGTATATGAACTAGAAAATCAATAAAATGTCAAAAAAACATATTTCTCTTTTACCTGTTACCGGAAGGGTGGCTCACCTGCCCACATGACCGGTCCGTTTTCGTCCATCGTAGCCGATGTTTCTGTGTTTGCTCAGCCATTTACACCGTGTACCACATCTACAAACTCTTATGATTACCCCACGTGAATTTCGTTTGTATTACATGGCTATTTTTTCCTGTTTGGTGCATTTTTCCTGTGGGAATCCATGCCTCCCGTGGGCGCCACCATCTTGGTATGGGGAGCTCAGTTTTTTGTTACATCGACCTTGATGTAACACATTTACTTAGTAATTTACACCCATGTACCACATCTACAAACTCTTATGGTTATCCCACGTGAATTTCATTTGTATTACGTGGCTATTTTTCCCGTTTCATGCAGTTTCCGTCATCATCGCTGCCGTGATGACCAATCATGAAAGCATACACATTGGTGTGTGAGCTCAAAGCGGAAAAAGGAAGAATAATAATGACGATTTCTCCTTCTTTGCTATATTCCATGTCAGCCATGATTCCTTTGGTGCGTGTCTGCCACCTTCTAAACTGTCAGATCAATAGAGATTAGCACAAATTCTCAGTATAGCCGGGGGACGTCAATAAGTTGACACATGCAGTTGCTGCGCTGTGCCACTGGGAGCGCGTGACCCGTCCATTTAATCTGGGCAGCTAAAGGGTTAACTTGTTACTGGTCCTTGAAGCAAGAAGAGGTTGGGGACCGTTTTTTGGTTTTTTGGGGGTTTTTTGCAGCCATCTTCTGGACACAGATCGAGAGTGAGCCGGTGTGGGAGGTGTTATGTGCTTGGAGCAAGGTAGAAGAGGTGGAGGCAGAGTGGGGTGAAGTTGCGGGGCAGAAAGCAGATGAAATGAAGATGGAAAGCAGAAAGCAGATGGAGTATCGATACAAATGATACTGGGTCACCCAGTGTCATGGGTGAAAATATATCGATACATTGCAAAGGATCAAGATATTGCCCAGCCCTAGACTCCACTGTTCTGAATTTGGACTGCATTACCATTTTGAAACGCTAGTTGTCAGGATTACACCCTGCTCCTACAAAACACAGAGCTACATCTGATTGGGCAGCGCATGTCCTCTTAGGCGGTCTTTCTCCTGATTTCAGAAAGCACCCAACATGGCAGCTCAACATCTTGAATATCAACCATTTAAAAACATTTGAGGCAAGAAACAAACCATTTAGCTGCTAATCTTTTTTTATTTCAGGACAACGGTTAGCTTTACATTTAGGACCTGTTCACTGTAGTCTACACCTTGTGCTGGACTACAGGCATCTTAACCATTTCAAAGAATGAAATTATTTTTGAATTATCAGTTATTATTGTTACTGAATTATCAGATATGATTATTTTTGTGTTGCTTTTGCACTGCACTCCCTTTCAACGTTCAGCCCAGCCGCCGCCCCCCATCCCATACTGACATATCATTTGGAGTCCATACTGCCAAGCGTCACCGAGAGCCCCAGCATAAAAGCAGAACCCCTTTTCACCAAAGGTAGTTTTCGTAGAAGCAGCAATGTAGGAATTTGTTCTCCAACAGCCTCTGCCTGCATGTGGTTCTGTAACATCTTAACAACTGCTGTAAATCCTTTGGAAACAGAAACCGCTATGCTTTCTCTGGCTTACTGTCTGCAAAAAGAAAAAGATTTTATACACTCAATGGATAGCATGAAGCAAATCATTTAAAATGTTTCATTTTTAAAGGATGACATTGATGTTTCTGTAGAAAAAAACGAGAGGAACTCATGTGGCATCTTTCTATCACAATACACAGCTGAAAAATATTTTTCATATTCTCTAATTGGTATCTTTTCCGGCAAATTAACTGAAAGCAAAAATCAATCACTTTCTCATTTTTGCTAAGTGCCCCTGAGACCTCGCTCTAATGCCGCACTTTGAGAAATAAAAGATTAAACCAGAGTTAATTGGACAGGTTTTTAATGCACTTCCACATCACGAGAAGAAGAAGAGAAAAGATAAATGCACGGGGACTCATGCACGTGCCCAGAAGTTGCGTGCGTGCATCCGATGGGCATTGTCATGCATTTCAACATCAGAGGATATTACGAGATTTGAAAAAAATCACCACAGAGGCTCCTCAAGCAGAATTTGCAAGCATGGAGGATGTAAAAATTGACGAGCAGTAGGGGAGAAGGGGGTATCACTAATTTAACATAACTGCTTGAGGACAGGTTTAAGTGCAACAAGTTATCTTTTATTCATCAAAGACAGCGGGAGAGAAATGTTTACTAAAATGTATGATTAAAATTTCAGCCCATGTTAAAATATTAGCCAAGCCCAGAGCAAAAAAAAAAAAAAAACTTGCAGCATTCATTTTCTTTGTGTAGCATAAATCCTGTTTGGTCGGCTTATAATATAGCATAATGGAGGCTTTTATAACAGTTGGGGATTCTTTTCCTTTTTGAGCCTATGTACAGTGGGTATCAAAAAAAAATCACACACACACTCCTTCAAAATAGTCACATTGTGTTGCTCCACAGCCTGAAATAAAGGCAGACACAATTTCTGTTTTATATCCAGCTCAGTGCAACGCGTCCAACTGAAAGATAAAACGGCAACAGGTCCGAAAATATAAATAATTTACCCCTCCAAACAATGATTTCTAAATCCAGTCAGGTTTAGGGAATAAATTGCTGTCATTTTGATTAGCTCAGCATAAAAACAGCGATTTCCTGGAGTATTTCAACCCTCAACAAACACTCAACTATGGGTGATGAGGCACTGTGTAAAGGTCTCTGGGGTAAAGTCAGGAGATGGATACAGACTAATTCAAAGTCTTCACCAATCCTCAGAACAGTGAACGTCAACTGGAGGTCTGCGGGCTACATCAGCCCGCCAGAGCTTTCCCTCCGGCCCCAGTGTTTGTTGTTGTTTTGTTGAGGCAAGCAGGCAAAATCGGTGCCACAGGGCGGTCATTCCCCATGTCCCTCCAAATAAGTTACTGCCCCCCCCCCCCCACAAAAAAAAAATATCCAAGAAGAAGCCTTTTGGGTCAAGGTTTGTTTTATTAATTAATAATGTTTATTTGCAAAAAAATCTGATTTCTGAGTGTAGGTGAATGCAGCATGACGGCAGCACTCGTCTGGAGGAGCCAGCCACCTGCCAGCAGTTCCTCCCCAAGGTAATCTACACCTTTAATTTATGATGCCAGCCTTGGCTTTCATGATTATTGTGCAAAATGCTGACTGTTTTTATGCCTGTCTGAATGTATTTTGTAAGAGAGAGGATGCATAGGCTTCAGAGGTTTTGACTGAGGGGCATCTTTGGACTTCTTAATTAATTTTAGTGAATTAAGCGTACTTTTATTCATAGTTTTATTCAAAATCAGAAGTAAACTCATTGCCTTTTTCTGGCTCTGCAAATTAACATTCAAATATGTGTGGAAAAAGTAACAATTTTACCACAAACTTTTCAAGAAAAGAAAACCATAACAAATTCCTTAAAAAGTAGAAATAAAATTAGAAGTAAAAAAAAACACAAATTGATGAGAAACGTATAATATTTACAAGAAAAATTTCTGAAAGTTTTAGAAAAGCTCACAAATTTATGAGACTAAAGTGTCAAATATATGATCGTCCTAAATTTACAAGGACAAAAACACAAATAATGAGGAAAAATGTTTAACATTCATTCATTCATTCATCTTCTTCCGCTTAATCCTTTTCGGGTTGCAGGGAGGATGGAGCTTATCCCAGCATCTTTGGGCGAGAGGCAGGGTACACCCTGGACAGATCGCCAGTCCATCACAGGGCCAACACAAAGAGGCAGACAACCATTCACACTCATAGTCATACCTAAGGACAATTTAGAATCCCCAGTTTGATGCCAATTAACCTAAACTTGCATGTTTTTGGCATGTGGGAGGAAACCGGAGAAATCCCAGAGTAAACCCACGCAGACACGGGGAGAACATGCAAACTCCACACAGATCATTGTTGGTTGGGGGCCGGGATCAAACCCAGGATCCCCCGGCCAAGGGTGAGTTATTGTGCTGCCGCAGTGCTAACCACTCCGCCACCGCGCCTAAACATAAGCGACCCACCTTAAGGTGGTCGCTTATGTTTAACATTTAAGTGGAAAAAAAAACTTTCAATAAAAGAAAAGTAGTCAATTTATAAGAAAAGTGTCATTAAAAAAAGAGTCCTTCAGCAACTCTGAAGCAGTTGCAGCAAATTCTGACAAATGGGGCTTATATGATGGGGTTGCAAAAAAAAAAGCCACTCATCAAAAAAGGCTACCAAAACCCCGCCTTGAAGACTCTGGGGCCAAATGGAAAAGTTGTTATGGTCAAATGAGACTAAAATTGAACTATATGGCCAATATACAGTAGCTCACCATCTAAATTACACCATTCCTGCAGTAAAGCATGGAGGTGGTAATATCATGTTGTCGGGTGCCTCTCTGCAGCAGGGACTTGTGCACTTCTCAGGATAGAAGGAAAAACAGATAAGGGTAAAATACCTTCAAATTCTTGAAGAAAACCTGCTGCCTTCTGCCAGAAAGTTGTCAATAGGACAATAAAAGGTTCATCTTCCAACATGGCAATGACTCAAAGTACAAAGCAGAACTGACCACATGGTGATTGAAGGGAAAAATGGTGAATGTCCAAGCCAGACTCCCAATCAGTGGAATGACACAAATGCTGCACTCCACCAATAGTCACCATCAAGTTTAACTGAACTTGAGCAGTTCTGCAAGGAAGAGCCAGCAAATATTGAAAAGTCTTGATGGGCGGAGGTGGGAGAGACCTACCCCCAACAGACTAAATGCTATAAACAAAGCAGAAGGTGGTTCAATAAAATACTGAAACAAGGGACAACTGAGTGATTGACAGACTTTCCTCCAGGGCAGCAAAAGACAAAGTTTCCACAGACAAAACCACAGACAAAAAATGCAAAACCTACTCAGGGCAAAACCTTTAATTGAATTAGAGTAGCATAAGAACTGTATATATGATATGATATTTTATGATATAAAATTTCAAATGAAGAACTTTGGAAAAGATGTAATACTAAAAGAACTTCTACAGAGATCAAACAACGGTGATTCAGATGGTTAGGGCACATGCTAAGAATGTCAAATAACCGAATACCAAAAGTTGCTCTAAACTGGACACCATCAGGGAAAAGAAAGCCAGGCAGACCACAAATCACCTGGAGAAGAACAGTCCAAGACGAACTACAGGAGATAGGATACACCTGGAGACAAGCTCAACATGTTGCAAAGGACAGGGCAAAGTGGGGATTGCTTGTTGCGGCCTTAATGTCCCACCTGGGACGAAGAGGATAAGTAAGTAAGTAAATTACCTAATTTTCAGCCTACATTAAGCGCACTAAGTTTGAAATACACTTCACGAGCACAACAAACAAAATAAAAGCTGCATTTACCATAGCAGTATTTGAAGATTCAACAGTAGCATTATGGAGCCACAAGAAAACGTATTTAGCGAACAAGTTGGAGCCCTTATACAAATTTGGTGAAAGTGTGTGGATGCAAAGAACAAAAGGCCTTTTTCCACTAGGGTCAGTACGGTACGGTTCGGTACGGTACAGTTTGTCCGCTTTTCCATTCGGGACTGTAACTACTTTCAGTTTGCTTTTTTCAGAACAGTTCCTTTTTTTTCAGAACCGCTCGATTGAGGTTCCAAGGGTACCGTCCCAGTGACGTAAAAACACTGCAGGCCACTGATTGCTCCGGGCGTAACGTTTTGAGAGTGGGCGTAACGCTGACTTTCCAGAATTGCACGTGATCCGGCATTTGCAACGATTCGTCCGTGAGCCAACTAACAAGTGATATACTATACTATACTATACTATACTAAGTGATACTATATACTATAAATAACAATGATAGAATGGCTTCATAGAAATCAACACCAAAACCCAGCAGAGTTTTCTGTGCATTTTGGCTGATGAGAGAATCCAGAGGGAAGCAGACGGAGCCAACCGAACTGAACTGAATGTACGGCTGCGGGAGCACCCAACTTCAGCAGTTGAAGCTGTGATATTAGGATATAGAAGACTGTGAGTGATGTGATATGCATCTTTTACGTTATTTATCCCAGCAGTGGAAAATTCACTTTGAACAGACGAAAGTTTGCTTGTGTTTAAACGGTGACCTAGCTAGTTAGCCGTGAATGCTACGTTCGTCCTTGTAGGTTGCCTTTGTGTTGACAACATCTGATGAAATAAGCTAGTTGTAATCCTGGTTAAAAAGGTGTTTTTTGTTTTTTTTTTACATGTTGCACTTTCATGCTGTGCATGTACTTCAGTTGTGTGTATTTTCAGCCATTCAGACCACGATCTGCTCTGAATGGCTGCGTTTGGCACGACACAGCAAAGTATTCTGACTGGTAAGCTGCACATCTTGTTATTTATAGTCAAATTTTTTGCTTTTTAAGTTAAAGTATACGTAAAGTGCCAAATTTAAAGTAGCACAATTTCCACTTAATATGAAAGGGACTGAACTGAGATTTATTTGATTGTGTGAATATTAATTACAGAGTAATTGAAAATGAATGGCACATCCAATAGTAGCCACCGTAAAATAAACCGCTTGTTAATTTATTTTTTTTTTAATCAGATCACTTCTTTGATCCTTTATGAGTTATAGTCATAATAGTGTATCTTGCACTTTGGGGAAATGGGCGTTGTTCAGTCACCATTAGAATTTAGTTTATATGTGTAGTTTATGGTATTTCGTCTTTAAACTCATCCAGTAAAAGAACACATAAATATTTGAGACCCATTGTACTGCTTCCTTTTATATTTTAGCAATACAAGCACAAAACACCACCCACGGTTGAAACCAGGGCGACACAGCGGTGGCTAAACTTTTATTGATAACATTATTTCTGAAATATGTTTTAAACTCGCTTTAATTATCCACCACCCATTTCTGTCTTTCATCTAGGCAAGAGGAAAACAATCCACCCCAAACCAGACCTTGCGTCACTATTTACAGAGATGCAGGCTGAAGATCTGCTGAACCAGGACCAGTACGAGGGGCCGATCCAGTTGCTGCTCAGTGGGGCAACGTGGCCGGCGTGAGTGACCCATTCCAATTTCTTTTTTTTTTTACAGTTTGAATCTCTGTGTTGGCCCTGCGATGGACTGGCTATCTGTCCAGGGTGTACCCTGCCTCTCGCCCAAAGATGCTGGGATAGGTTCCAGCCCCCCCGCGACCCGAAAAAGGATTAAGCGGAAGAAGATGAATGAATGAATTTTGCACATTCTAAATAATCTGGAATTTGCTGCTGATTGTAATAAACAACTAGAAAAGCACTCGGAGAGCGCAGACCTCCGCCAAGTGCCACAATTCCCCCCATACAGTGTTTGTGTGTACGTTTTCAGATTCCTTGAGCATGTAAACATATGACTAGCAATTGGATTCACAATGATTATTTGTTTATTTGACAGGGACAGTGCAATAAACACACAATTAATCAATGACAATCAATCTGATAGTGATAGGATTAGTGGTTCAGTAGTAAAAGCATTGCCTCCTTGGCGGAGGTAATAAACTGAAGTGTTGCTGTTGTGTCCATCTCCTCCACTGACGGATGCAAATTGGGTAGACAGGTTGCCGTGGGTTTTATATTATATTATTTTGGGGTTGCGCTCCGCGGCAAACGAGAATTTAGAAGCTTCGCCGGCAGAGAGCTCGTTTTTGCGCAGCGCCTATGGCTGGCCGGTGAATTTCTGCCAAATGCGCAGCGCCTATGGCTGGCCGGGGAATTTCTGCCAAAGAATCCGTCGGCGGACAGCTGGCCGTGTGAGGTTTTGCAGTTGCGCGCAAACACAGGCACGCTGGCGGGCCCAGGCCAGCAGTGTTTTCCGCGTGCTTTTGTGCCTAAAACGTTGAAGAACGCGGAGTTTGTGTTGCAGACACGACGACCAGCGCCCTCCATTGCGCCTGCGCACATGTTGAAAATGGCTGTATGTCACAGTGTTGAAAAATGCTTTAAAAAATTCCTGTATCCAGACGGTGAACCGGATCACCCCCAAAATTGAATCAGTTCTTCCTTGTACCATTTCCAACAACGCCTGAAAGTTTCATGGAAATCCGTCCAAGACTTTTTGAGTTATCTTGCTAACCAACAGACAAACAGACAGACAGACAGACAGACAAACAGACAAACACACAGACAAACCCCGGCAAAAACATAACCTCCTCCTGGCCTTTTCGGCCTGGCGGAGGTAATTAAGTGACTTATGTATTTGCATCATGATTTTCTATTTTGTCTGTTAAGACACCGGTGGGAAAAGAGTCCACAGTACAAACCCTTTATCAGTGACTTTGAAAATAATGGCTCATTTTTAAGAAAAAGTAACCAAAACAATTATTTGCTGAAGACTGTATTGTTCGATGTGCCAGTGCAGAAGACACTACACACTTTAGTGATAGTCCCTGTATATGGAGGAATTCTGGGCCATATTAGCATCTGTATTTCCTAATAATGGGATAGAAGAGAGATCCTGCAAGGTCTTGGCCCTGCATGGCACATGATTGGACACCCTTGAGTTTGGGTTTAATGGGATTTAACATTTTAACACAAACTGCTTTATGGTTCATAATTCTGTTGGCAGACTTACACCAAACCAAAAGCGATTTGTCAAACTGCTGGATTGTTTTTAGACAACTTTTCCAATCTTTTAGTATTTATGTCACTTGGTAGTAACCTTCACACATAATTACTGTTAATCAATTACTGTATATACTGCACTGCTGTCCTTTGCACTTCTGATTGGATGCTAAACTGTGTTTCGTTACCTTGTATTCATACATGTGTAATGACAATAAAGTTGAATCTAATCTAATCTAATCTAAACATAAAACCAAAGTGGAGACATCTGCAAAAGTTTGGAAAAGTGGGCTGCATGGTGGCGCAGTGGTTAGCACCATGGCAGCACAGTTTACCCTCGGCCGGGGGATCGCGGGGATCATGAGATTGTGGGTTCGATCCCTGCCCTCGGCCCGTGATCTGTGTGGAGTTTGCATGTTCTCCCCGTGTTTGTGTGGGTTTACTCCGGGATTTCTCCGGTTTCCTCCCACATGCTAAAAACATGCAGGTTAGGGAGTTAAGGGGCGCTTGCGCATGCAGCGACCGGCAGCTGGTGGCTTGTCACCGGACTGCAGAACAAATCTACCTACGGGTACAAAATAAGTCCAAAAAAAAAAAAAAAAAAAGTACAAAGGTTTATTGTCAAAATTCCCAGGGCAATACTATACAAATCCATGTATAGTTCACTGCTGACACATAGAATATATATTTGTACAGTATCTACATGTAGTCACCAGTACTCAATATGATATACTGTATTTCCAGTTAATCCATGTATTTCTCCATGTAACCTTGTGACTGCATTATTTTATTTACTTTTAATCCTAGAGCCATTTGTTTTGGCTTAAAATGCATCACAATTGTTCAATATATCTTATTGTGTCTAACTCAGTACTGTTTACCTGTTGAAATATATATTTTACGGCACATATACTACAATATGGCATCTGGCAATTAAGTTTTGGAGCTGATGTTTGCCACGATACCACTGGCTAGAGCAGGTAAATCCTATGACGTCTCAACAGTCCGTCCACGATTTTGACACAGATCAGAGCAGTTTGTTGTAGAGGAAGCTAAACATTTCTTCAGACATTCTGCAGTTCTGTAACCACTTCGCGTTCATAAAGCTGGGGTGACATCACTGTGTTGAACGTCCAGACCCATGGTTTGAAACAATATTTTTGCCACAAGAGAGCCATCTGAAACACACACACAGAGAATACATATTTTAGTACCTTATACCGATAACTTGCCGACATTACAATGTCGTACGGTGGACTTAAAAGCAAAGTAGCATTAGCAATCATTAGCTTACGGTCATACGTGATGGAATTTGTATCCTCATGTCTTCCCCTTTATACTGCTCTATGGTTTCCTAAACGCTCCAGTACTTTTCCAAAGCGTGTGTCTCGCCGCCTTTGCCTTCTGTTCTCCATTTTTGGCTTTATACTGGCAAAAAAAAAAAAAAAAGGCCAGAGAACGCAGACGCCTTGTATCCTGCCAACTTGTGCTTTGCCTCCATCGCTTTTTTTGCATAACGTTATGCTTGTTTTACGCCCGTTACGCTAGTTTTATGTAACGGGAGGGAGAGGGTTGCGCCGCCTCCCGGTAACTATTCCCACACGTCAAGTGGTACTACATGAGCAGTGGAAACACAAGCGGGCCAAACTGTACCGTATCATCCCGAAATGGGCCGAAGTGACCCTAGTGGAGAAGGGCCTAAACAGGAAACACCTGCTAATTAGGAAACAGAGATGTATTTTTGTTTCTTCCAGCAAAAATGTAGATTTAACACTTCCTCATCAGATGCTAATTATTTTTCACATCTTTGTGCTGGGAACAAAAACAAAAAATCCTTGAAAAAATGCAATAGTAGCTGCAATAGCAGTTGTATATAATTGCTACCAATGGTATTTTTGGCACACTCACACTGTCCCCAGTTTTTCCATACCATGCTAAAGCATGATTGTCACCTCTCCTCTCTACCCTACTGAAGCACTGTCACAGATTTTCACAAATATCTCCACATTCTTGTGGATTTTTATCCAGTTTGCTCTACATATTCAGGTAGTACAAGGATGCAATGCAAGCAGTGCGATGGCACTAGTAAGAGCATCGGTTCCATGCCGAAGCACACTTAGTGCCTGAGCTAAGGAAGTGTTCCATGCTTGAGCACAGTATGGGAAGGTCACACTAGTCAAAGAATTTGGACATTGAGCATCAAATATACTTGAATAAAGTAAAAATAGGAGAGTATGTGTGCACCCTTAATCACGTTGACAGTTCAACATTAATATTAATCCCTTCCAGGTGTTGTCATGTTTTCTCAGTCAGTCAATAGAAGCTGTTGAACTTCCTGACCATGAAAATGTTGTGACACATTTTCACAAAGTCAAAAAACCAAGCTGGAGGCTTTCATGAATGTCATATCCGGCTCTAGGGAGCCGGGCAATCAGAGCCAGGGACAAGCCAGTGAGTCGAGATGTTTTATTCTGGGTAAGGGATAAGGGATGAGGAGAGCACAGACACTCATACAGACGTACATTCTCAGGCTGCACAGCGCAGGGGTAGGTAGCTTGTACCGGACGTGGGGGTAACAAGACGTGCATACTCACAGCGGGATACAAACACCGGAATGCTGCAAGGGGAGTTGAGGCTGACACCAGACGAAGGGGCTTCAGCCTAGCAGTGCTTATGTCGCAGCCCCGAATAATCGAAGCTGCTCCTCTTTATACTCATTAACAGCGCCCCAGCTGATGAGGATTAATTGGCCCCAGCCGTCCCGTGACACTGACAGCTGGGAACCAGCTGAGGCACTGCCCAATGAGAGGCAGGGATAAAAGGAGCATGGGCTGAGCGCCGAGCCGGCGTCTCACCCCATGGTGACAGAGCCTCCCCCTCACGGTCGGGCTCCCGAACGACCAGGAACATCCCAGCCCCCCCCCCCCCTCCCCACCTAGGGTGGGCGGAAGGGAGGCAGGACCGGAGGGGAAGATGCAAAGGGAAGGACAAAAAAAACAATAGACCAATGTAGGGCAGCAGGGCAGAGAAAAAAAAACCCAAATACAATACCCTACAACACAGGGAAAAGGATTAACCCAGAGCACAGTTAGGGAGAAAACTGAGTTAGGACACAGGTAGGGAAAATACCAAATACGACTACAGACAGCATACAAATAACGTATAGATCGGGGCAAAAAAAAAGAAAACCAAAAACCCACCAAAAAGGTGGCAGGAATGAATAAAGCAATCACAGAGTATAGTTAAGGGGAACAAAACACACTACTCCATAATGCACCAACAAGACAAAGGTCAGGACAAAAAATGATGAAAAACGCTGTGCATGGATACTAAAGAAAACAAAACACACAGCACTGAATATATAAAAGATCACCTAAAGAAACAGAGGTGACAAGGACAAAAGGGTAATAATGAAGTACAGTTAAGTGGGAAAGAAACGCATTACTTCAAACAATAACAAACACAGTCAATGTTAAAGTCGGGGCTAGGGAAGGCCCCCCACGAGGATAATAAGACAGAATGGGGTGATCACAGAGTATGGTTGAACAGGAAACCACACGCATACTCCATGATGCACCGACGAGGCCAAGGCTAAGGTAAGGATGAATGAAAACGCTGAGTAAAGATAAGAAAATGCAATACACAGCGCGATACATAAGGTGAGTCACCAAGAGTGAAAAAAAGGTGACAGGGTAACAGGATAACAATACGATAAAAATGCTGAGTATGGTTAAAAAAAAACACACAGCACAAAAACATATATTCCCCTAATGGACAAAGAAACTACACCCGAGTGACCTCAATAATAATAAAAGAAGTAAAGGACACCCGAGGAGACGGCAGGCAGAGTCCAAAACGGCCGGAATTGTTCTGGTAATCTCCCCGCCCATTGTCCAGTTGGCAACCCGGGGAAGAGAAATGTTCGGACGGCGAACTCTGGGCCCAGATCCCAGGAATCCAGTCCAACGGCTGCCGAACCAGGCCGCCCAAAGGCAAACACAGACCAGTGGGGGGAAACCAGATCGCCGAACCGAAAGTTTTGCGGGTCGGGTCGTCGACCCGCATCACTCAACCACCAGGACCGTTGAGACGGACGAAGGGTCAGAGCGGATCCCGGTGGAAGAGGCTCAGGGGAGAGCCGATGACGAGGGCGGCGGGACTCAGGGAAACGGCCACCTCCTCACCGGACCTGGACAACACTGGGGCAGCACCCACGTCGGACCCCGATCGGGCCTCAGGCGAACCCACGTTGGACCCCGATTGGGTCTCGGGCGAACCCACGTTGGACACTGCACCAGAACCGACCTCCAACGTTGAACCCGGACCCTCCAGCACCACGAGGAACAGCAACTCCTCGCCGGTGACCCTGGAAGAAGGCTCAGAAGAGAAAACAGAACCGGGATCAGGATCACCGGCAGCGCCAGAACCCGGCGAGACGAGCTCAGACGCAGCGGACGGCTGCACCCGGCTCGTCTCCCCTGGAGATAGGCTGAAGTGCTCAAAGATAAAAAGAAAGAAAAGAAAGGAGAGCACTCGCCTGATCTCGGGTTCTGACGCCGTCCAGGACTGCGAAGATCCAGGATCCGTCGTCAGGAGGTCGTTGTCAGGCTCCCATCTAGCCGCGTCGGGCCCCGCAGCCAGCACGATGGTCAGCGCAGCTTGAGATCCCTCCAGCGCAGGTAACCCCGCCGACGACCCACTCGGCGTGAAGCCAGAAGAATCTGGTCCCGCTGGACCGAACCGCTCCTCCGTGGAGACCCAGGGACGCTCAGTCGTCAGCGTAGACTCCACGCAGCAGTCAGTCCCCCTCCTCCGTCCGCAATGTAGCAGCGGAACCACAGGCCCTCTCCATATCCCACCACGTTGACCCGGAGCCGGGGACCGCTCGGCGGAGAGAGACACAGAGGATGCGGGATTAGGCATACAGGTTACAGCAGGTGGGGAGAGTTCAGGGAGCTGCGAACCCTGAACTTCTCCTCCAGGGATGTGACAGAGCAAATCATTAAGCAGGTGTGAAAAAACAATGACTTGCCTGCCCCCTGGAGGTTGAGTATCGCCTGCTGTAGTGGATTCTGCTTCTTCCTCTCCCCGCCCGGCGATAACGGAGGACCCCCCGGGAATTCGTCTGAGGATCGCTCGCGTTGTCTCCAGCAGAGAGCTCACCAGGCCGGAATTCCAGGCACACACAGCGGTCAGGAAGCGCGTCGAGGAGGAGGGGGAAACAGCCGGGGTGAGCCAGCCCGAATGTCCAGGAATGACAGCGGGGGAACGAGGCTCAGGGGACGAGGCTGTAGAATCTCCACACTGACGAGGCGAAGGGATGACAGCTGCGTGGGAGGAACGGTCCTGACGATGACCCAGAACTGGATCCGGACGAGGTTCGTGCAGAGGTGACTCGGCGATGTGACGACGACTACTCCCAGGGGACGAAGCGAGGGGGAAACCCAGGATTCGCCGCTCCAGATCGGAGATCGAGACGAGGAAGGCGTCGAGCACGGGAAGGCTTCGTAGCCCTGAAGTCCTCACCATCAATCTCACTGCCGCCGCCACATGCCTGAAGGTGGTGACAGGAAACACAGTAGAGCTCGCGACAGCCACTCGACCCCGGACATAACTGCTGTCAGCTGCGGCTCCTCGAAGGGAATCCCGAGTGACGTGGCGCAGGTCGGGGGAAGTCCTCTGGTTGGCGCGAACTCCCGGACTGGAATAGCGACAGGAACGGGACTCCGAAGCGGGGAAAGACGTCGCCCACTTCGACTCCCTGCCGGGATTTCCATCCACCCCGTGGAGCTTCTCTCGCTGTGTACCTGAAGCGTCTATCCTGGCACTGTCCTCCAGATGGTACAGAGAGTGAGGGTGACAGTCCAGGAGTTCCTCAGCACGGCCCGGATGCCAGCGACTCGCGTTGGAGGCGTCGTGCAGGGTGAAGAATGTCCCGTCGACAGCCTCCGAGATGGACCTCAGCTCGTCGCCCTGGCGCCGGAAGTGACTCCTGGGAAACGGCATGCTAGCAGCGCTGACACCCGGACAGAAAGGTACATTTCCACGGCGACTCACGGCCGCCGGTAACTCTTCTGGCTGCGACATACTGTCATATCCGGCTCTAGGGAGCCGGGCAATCAGAGCCAGGGACAAGCCAGTGAGTCGAGATGTTTTATTCTGGGTAAGGGATAAGGGATGAGGAGAGCACAGACACTCATACAGACGTACATTCTCAGGCTGCACAGCGCAGGGGTAGGTAGCTTGTACCGGACGTGGGGGTAACAAGACGTGCATACTCACAGCGGGATACAAACACCGGAATGCTGCAAGGGGAGTTGAGGCTGACACCAGACGAAGGGGCTTCAGCCTAGCAGTGCTTATGTCGCAGCCCCGAATAATCGAAGCTGCTCCTCTTTATACTCATTAACAGCGCCCCAGCTGATGAGGATTAATTGGCCCCAGCCGTCCCGTGACACTGACAGCTGGGAACCAGCTGAGGCACTGCCCAATGAGAGGCAGGGATAAAAGGAGCATGGGCTGAGCGCCGAGCCGGCGTCTCACCCCATGGTGACAATGAAAGCTGCTGTTGTGCATGCTCTGGGTAGAAGTGCTCATAAAAAGTACATTTTACTTGAGTTTCCACTTACTGTTGATAGTGGGTGCAATTATTTTGAATCATTAACTCCTTAAAAGGGTCATTGACTGAAAAATTGTGTTTTGTAGGTTTTAACCATCTGAAATGCGACTATTGATCATGTTATCAAAAAAATATCAAAATGTTCACTTCTCTTAAAAAAAAAAAAACATACAGAGGCTTTATGTTGTTTTTCTTTCCAAGGACACATCTTGACTCTTCCCAGTTTTCTATGGAACGCCATTAACATAATAAATCTAACCTTGATACCTACCCGCTGATCTGTTAGTGGCCACTAATAGAGCATAGCTGTCTGTCATTTAGATGGGAAGGCAGCCGATGGTGTAAGCTTCAGAGCAAACAATGCAGGGTTTCCTCTGGTAATATTTCCCAGTGGCGGCCCGCCACGCCAGAATAATTTCAGCCGCTCTATCAGGACATATAAATTTAAGAAAAATTTACGAAGGAACAGCAATCTGCAAGTGCACACATGAACAATGCGCGTGACCTTCATCTGCACGGAGAATCAGAAGCACCTCGTCCACGTGTTCTAGTCGCCAGCCAGGCAGAGTGTCTCACTACTAGCGTGACTGTTCAAGAGAAAGACAAAGCTTATTAAAGTACTTTAAATGCGGAAAAAAGCAGAAGACATATGTAAGCACTGGAGGCATTTATCCTGGTTTTAACCCGCTGGTAATGGGCACAATAATGGAAGAGTCACTTAGCTAACAGGTGTGGTTAAGAACTCGAGTTGGTTCATTTTGTTTAATTATTGTTTTTTTGTTTTTCTTATTTCAGACAAGGATGAAAAGGAGCTGTTTTTAACCTTTACCTTAGTTAATATTAAGATAAGATAAGATAAGATAAGCCTTTATTAGTCCCACAATGGGGAAATTCCAGGATTGCAACAGCACAGGGATAGCAACACTCAGAGCAACAATCAAGAAGACAAGAAAAACAAGAGCAGCAAATATACATACGTACATATAAATATAGATAGATAGATAGATAGTTTATTTCGAACACAAAAAATATAACAAAAAACAAGCAAATAGCAAATGCAATAAAGTTACAGTATACACTGTTCGAAAGGGAGAAGGAAGAAGTGAACACTTATTAATTCCAACTCCTCTTTTCCATCGATACACCCATGTGAATTTTATACAAATTACTACCTTTAAGACCCCAAGTAAACAATTTACTGTATTTTTTACAGATCAACATTAACACCTGTCCATTCTAACATACAATGATGTATAAACACACAGTGCGGAGCACTGTAATATATATTACATATACCTATATAAATTAACTAATTTATGTTCACTATTATGTACCTGGAAAGTTAAGATGACCAAAATTCACGAAGTCACTGACTTTAATCCATCAGCATCCTTCAGACAAACTAAACGTGCCAACGTTTGGATTTCAAAATAAGGGAAGTTTTTCCTGCTGTCTGGGTGGTGAGGAGATTTCTAAAAGAAAAAAAAAACTATGAATATATAGTAATATTATAACAGCAATAACTGCATCTTTGGTCATTTAAGTTAATTTATTTCATTAAATACAATTTTATTAATATTTTTCTTTGAAATCAGAGTTAAATTATTGCTCTGTTCTGGCTCTGCAAAATTATGTGTAGCATCATCTTGCTTTGGCACATCAATAAAATAGACTTTGCATCTTAAAAACATTGTTTCACCCAGGAAAAGGCCAGTCAAGAATTGCTTTCTCATCTCAGGACCACTGTGGAGAACACATTCCTTTGTAAAGAGGTACGAGAGAAAAGGATTCCATCTCGTGCAAGGAATGAATTAACTTACATCATAAATAAACTGGAAACTTCCCCAACTAAGACAGGTTTATTGGTTATCAGTTATCTGACAGTCAACAGGCATCCCATAAACTTTAAATGCATTTCCTAAGGCCCTAGGATTATCCACAGCTCGACACTACCCCTGGTGGACGTCTCTGGAGTAGACACTCACTTTTGACTGTACACTGATGAACTGAAATTAACTCTCTTTCTTCAAGTTTCATTTCTCAGGACAATTCTAAGGACACTATTGATGATCACTGCCTCTGTGGGACTCTGATATTCTGTAGGCAATCAATAATGGGTTTGAAAGAATATTTTAATCCTTGATTTTAAATATGTGCATGTTAAAATGTTCAAATGAAAACATGGTTTAGGTAATATCATCAGAAAGCACTGTATACATTTTCACTGTTACGCAGACAACACACAACTATACCTGTCAATGAAGCCCGATGACTGTAATCAATTACCCAAGTTAGATGCCTGTCTTAAGGACATCAAAGCTTGGATGACTTGTAATTTTTTACTATTAAACTCTGATAAGACTGAAGTCATTCTTGTTGGCCCAAAACATCTTAGAAATTCCTTTTCAAATTATGCCCTTAATTTAGATGCGGCCACTGTCACTCTGAACAGTTCTGTGAGGAATCTTGGAGTTATTTTTGATCAAGATTTGTCCTTTAATTCACATATTAAAACTGTTTCTAAGACTGCCTTCTATCATCTACACAATATTGCCAAGTTCAGGAGCATCTTGTCTCTGAATGATGCTGAGAAACTGACTCACGCCTGTGTCAGCTCTCGATTAGATTATTGTAATTCGCTATTATCTGGTTGTCCTAAAGTATCCTTAAAAAATCTTCAGTTGATTCAAAATGCTGCTGCTAGAGTTTTAACTGGTTCTAGAAAAAGAGATCATATCTCCCCAGTTCTGTCCTCCCTTCATTAGCTTCCCATAGAATTTAAAATCAAGTTTAAAATCCTTCTTCTTACTTTCAAAGCTCTTAACAATCAGGCCCCCCCAATATATAAAAGATCTGATATTATCTTACCATCCTAATAGAGCATTACACTCCAAAAATGCTGGCTTACTTGTGGTGCCCAGAATCTCCAAAAGTACAGTGGGAGGCAGAGCCTTCTGCTACCAAGCCCCTTCTGTCTGGAACCAGTTACCACTCTGGGTCCGGGAGTCAGACTTGGTCTCTGTTTTTAAGAACAGGGTAAAATCCTTCCTTTTTAATATAGCTTACATTTAAGAAGGGATTTTGTTCTTAACCCCACTTTTGTTTTGTAGTTATCTGATCCATACTGCTGGTTGACCTCCAATAATGTACTTGGCACCTTACTGTTATGTTCTTTATGTCTGTCCTCTCTATCCTCCCTATCCCCTCACCCCCAGCCAGTCGCAGCAGATGACTGCCCCTCCCTGAGCCTGGTTCTGCTAGAGGTTTCTTCCTGCCAAATGGGAGTTTTTCCTCTCCACTGTCGCTTAGTGCTTGCTCATAGGGGATCGTCTGATTGCTGGGTTTTTCTGAGACTGTGTGTTTTTTTCTACACTGTGGCGCCACGAGACAGCTTTTGTTGTGATGTGGCGCAGTATAAATAAAGCTGAATTGAATTGAATTGTATTGAATGTTTATTCTTGCATGTTAATTTAAAAGCACTAGTTATAAAGTTGCATGAATCACTGAAGTAGGTTACATTTTATACAGAAGTATATTGATGAATTTTCAGTATTAAGATGTGTGTATCAGGTTGCGAAAAAGTTTCCTCAAGTCATATGACTGGGATCTGCCAGTCTCTGCTTAGCAACAGCTCTCTCAATATTATTGGTTGTTACAGACAAAGGACTATTTGTTCATTGGACTAAAGTTCATAAAACCCACCCATGAAGGAAGACTATTGGCTTGGGCTTATATCAATCACCCTAACGGCGCGAAAATTGTCTGAGTTATAAACAGGGACACGCCCTCCTTCAAGTCAGTGTTGTTTTCAGTTCAGTTTTGCCATTGTGCTGTATAGACATCTCTGTGTTGTAGTGTTTTTTTCTTTAAGTGTCTGGGAATAAATTATTTCTTTTGAGCTCAAAATCCTTCCAAATGAAGTCAAACTTCATGCTTCACAGGCGTTCTGTTTTTCGAACTTTTATCCTGTTAACTTTTTCTTAAATTCACCGTGTGTTTTGTGTTTTTCAAAGGTCTGACCATTTGTTTTCCCACACTGGAAGCTGTTTTCAACTCCATGAAGTCAGAAAAATATCTTTCAATTTTGCTATTGGGATTGGATTTTGAATTATTCTCGAATTCTCTGGGAAAGTCACTTGCCAACAAAGAAGGAGAAGAAGCAGCCTCGTTGCCACTGCAATGAAGAAACCACCATCGCCATCTTTGTTCTGACCTAAGCTCCAACTATTATCGCAGTCAAAATCTCATCTTGTGACTGTGGACTTTGAAAGCTGCTGTACCTTGTCCAAATATCTGCTGGCAAGATATTCTGGTTTTGGTGCCATCTGCAAGTAAAGCTTCAGGAGAAGCCTCAACAACAGGACTTCAGCAAGGATTCACGTGAGCCATATTCCTCGTTCCATCTGCTGAATGACTTGTCCAAGGTTTGGAAATAATTCAAAATCTCATCAGATGCAGAATTAAAGAGGATTAATATTCTCTTTTTCATTAAAATTACATTTTTCTTTTCTTAGAATAGTTCAGAATTTTCCATATACAGTAATTAGTTTAATTTTCTCAATAAAGTTGTGATCAGTTTTTTCATAATCCTTCAACTTCAAACTGATCTAAATTCAGCTTACATTTTCACCCTGGTTCTGCAAATGTTATCACATTGTTACTCTATCCTCAGTTACAAATTTAATGTGATGGTTAATGTTGATCATTTCACTATTTACAAGTTATCTGAATGTGATGTCATTTAATCAGCTTCATTTAAATAAATCTGTAAAATGAGAGAAGTTGTTGAGGAATTTTATTCCATTCCGAGTCTGGTTTCAAATCCCCAGTATCAAATTCACTAATGTTTTGAGACTGATTATAAATTAATTTATTGAGTGATTAAATAGGTGTAAAGTGGAATTACTTAATAAATTGCTCACATTTATTGAGTTGGTGCCCTTTAACGAGTGCGTTATCCTCTTATTTATGACCGTTTGCGGCGACGGTTCAAACCTCTGTCCCAACACACATATAGTTTTAATACAAATTAAATAATCTTTATACCTGATCATAATTAAATATTGCTGCATATGGTCAAAAATATAAATTGTTATAAGGAAAAAGTAAAAAAATTACCACAGTCTGTTTCAAATTTATTTAAAAACCCAGTGTGGCGTGACCCCCACAACAGACTGAGACAGACACAGCGCTCGTCTAGAGCAATTAACTTAACAGTGAAATGTGTGTATTGATGTCTACAGGCAGCCTCGCTTCTTCTGGTTTTTTCCGGTTTTGTACTGTGATGTTAATGCACCATTCATGCATTGTGTTCATGCATCCTGTTCTTACTGTGTCTCTCAGATGCAAATGTCTCATGCCTGTCTGCAGTCTCTTTGATCATACCAACTGCTGTGAAGGCCCTTTCATGTACTGTCTGTAACTGGGTATAAATACTGCACAAGTTCTGTGACTCGCTCTCTCACTCCTGCAACTGCTGCAGACACGCACTCTGTGTCTCTCTCTCTGAGAGCCTGAGGAATCCCGCTCCAGCCTGCTCACACTAAAGGCTGGAGCGGAGATCCTGTGACGGCGGTGTGATTTAATAAACTCTACTTAAAACTCTCAGTTCGCAGTTTATTATTTCTTTGCCGCTGCACTGGTGACCCGACGCTGAAACGAACACGCTGCCAGCGAACGCAGCACCCGACGGGGATTCTCCGACGACAAACGAACGCGGCAGCCTGACTGATCTGCCCTCCCTTCTGCTTTAGGGAGACTTTGACGCAGAGTTTCCAGGTGAAACTCTCCGGAGACCACCCACGACCGGGAAAGCCGCAGCAAGCTTCATGGTGAGATCTGCACGCCTAGATTGGCACACCCACGCTGGACCAGCCGCACTCACAGCTCCTCCACACGAGAGCGCATGCACCTCGTCCCCTCTCCATGACGGCGACCTCCATGGCCGACGGAGAATGCAGCGCGTGGACCTGAACGCACCATGGCTGAGCGAGTGACAAGATCATCTCCTCCCTCTCACCACTCCAACGCATCTGCACAAGCGCGAGGGACAAAGATCGTCTGCTTCCCTTCACCACTCCAACACATCGAACAGGGATGATTACGCTCCCTGACCCTGTCTCCTCTCCAGCTGTCCCAACAACGCACGGAGCCCCGGCACACGCACGGGGAGTTACGAGGACGGTGCAACACGCACGGGACAAATACGGCTCCACAGACCGCCAGCACCCTTCGCCGCTGCACACAGAGCCTTCAGAGCTGCCTTCACACCTGAAGCACGCACGCAGCATGCACGAAGGATTTGTTAATGGTCTCAGCCACGGCACACACGGGGAATTCAGCGGTTTTGCGGTTCCCGAGGGCTTTTAAGGTTGTGCCCGCACCTAAAAGTCAACACGCCAAGTCCCTTTGTTTCTGTTTTTCCTTACAGCCGCTCCTGCTTTTCTTCACGGCCACTATTAATCCTTGCAGGACTTAATCGCGGGAGGAGCCAGTGACTAATTTTTCTTCTTGTGATCTCCGCACGTTCAACGGGACAGCCCCTCGACATCGCGGATCCACAAGCAATTTTTGCACGGCCCAGACGCTTTCACCGTCTCCGGCCGGCACTTACCACCCCCCACCCCCCTCCACCTCCGCCTGCACAGAGCTTTCACTGCTCGCTGCCAAATCCGGACTATCGAGGTCTTGGCCCCCTGCCGAGCCCTCTGAGGGGGAGCAGTGTGGCGTGACCCCCACAACAGACTGAGACAGACACAGCGCTCGTCTAGAGCAATTAACTTAACAGTGAAATGTGTGTATTGATGTCTACAGGCAGCCTCGCTTCTTCTGGTTTTTTCCGGTTTTGTACTGTGATGTTAATGCGCCATTCATGCATTGTGTTCATGCATCCTGTTCTTACTGTGTCTCTCAGATGCAAATGTCTCATGCCTGTCTGCAGTCTCTTTGATCATACCAACTGCTGTGAAGGCCCTTTCATGTACTATCTGTAACTGGGTATAAATACTGCACAAGTTCTGTGACTCGCTCTCTCACTCACTTCAACTGCTGCTGCAGACACGCACTGTGTGTCCCTTTGCTAGAGAGCCTGAGGACGCCGCTCCAGCCTGCTCACAATTAGGGCTGGAGCGGAGTTCTGTGACGGCGGTGTGATTTAATAAACTCTACTTCAAACTCTCAGTCCGCAGTTTATTATTTCTTTGCCGCCGCACCCAGTAATTTTATTTTTAAAAAATAGACAAAAATTAGCCATAAAATAATTCACAAATTTATAATCAATTCTCAAATGTACAAGAAAACTATAAGAAAACTGTTCTAAATTTTTGAGTAAAACCTCAAACCTTCAAGACTGAAGTCATTACTCAAGTTTTTAAGTGGGTGCTCTTTGTACATTTAGCTCTACGAGAAATTTTTGGTTATCTACTTTTAATTATTAATTTCAAAGCCCTACTTTTACATTAGTAGAATTTCTGGTGGTTACTATACCCACCTGATCATATAATTTAAGTATGCATGAGTAAATTACGATTATATTTTTCCCTTCCCTACTCTCTCAATGGAAAAAAAAGAAACACTAGAATAAAAATACAAAAAAATACACATATTTTTGTCATTTATGAAAACCATGACAAAAAAAATACTGCAGGACAAAACATTACATTGATATTTTTTAACCTGTTTGTCTACCACCATAGACAGAGAGAGAACCTGAATTAGACAGAGCTCAGAGAGGGCAAGATGAGCCAGAAGAGAGGAGCCAAGGAGAGGAAAGTGTTCAGGCAGAGGGTCCAGGAGAGGTGAGAGCAGAGGAAGGAGAGAAGGATAACATCACGAAAAAGTCTAAACACAGGACGTCTGGGTGGGACCCCAGATGGCCCAATATTCCAATATTAAAGCCTCGGTTGTACAATACTTCATATGGTAAGTTCCATATGCAAAGTTACTGTGCAAAATGTCAAAAAAAGAAATAAATACTATAAAATTAACATATTCCAGTAACAATAGTGTCATGTGTCCACTCCCCCCGCCCGACCCCCAGAAAAATATGTTGCCATTGCACCAGGGTCTTTAAGCCAGAGGAAACACTGCTATGCTTACCAAGCGTGATTTATATTGTTATTTTCTTAAGATTTCAGTCACCCTAATAGACATCCCTGTTTCCACCTGGTTCCCTAATCCACAGTTGATAAGATCTCACGTCATTCTGGCTTATTTTGTTTTATTTTTGCTGTGATGCTACACTGAGCTGTTAGCATTAGCTTGGCCTTGTATTCAGACAGGCTACCTGGCATTATGGCCATCGGGTGATTTTAATCATATCTCAGTGGGAAAAACACTATCAAACTTTCACGAGTTTGTTGACTGTCCCACCAAACAAAACAAAACACTGGATTTACTGTGTCAGAGATGCATATGTATAGTGCAATAGCTCTACCCCCCATCGGTAAATCAGATCACTGCATGGTCATGTTAACACCCAAGTACGTTCCCCTTGTGCAAAGGCAGCCTGCTTATACACGGACTGTGGGGAGGTGGACACAGGAGGCTGCTGACGCACTACAGGACTGCTTCAAGATGACAGACTGGAGCGTACTCTGTGAACCACATGGGGTGGACATAGACAATATGACCGACTGCATCACAGAATACATTAGATTATGTGAAGACATGACCATGCCAGCTCAGACTGTACACTGCTTCTCCAACAACAGACCATGGGTCACGAGTGACTTGAAAGCACTTCTGAACAAAAAGAAGAGAGCTTTTAGGGCTGGAGACAAGGAGAAGCTGAGAGGAGTGCAGCATGAGCTGAGAGAGATGTTGAGGAGGTGCAAGGACAATTATAGGAGGAAGTTGGAAGAGAAACTCAGGCAAAACAACACTAAAGATGTGTGGGAGGGAATGAAGCAAATAACTGGGTGCAAGGGGAGAGTCAGGCAGCCATCTGGGAGCCAGGAGACAGCTGAGGAACTGAATCTGTTTTTTAATAGTTCAACTCACAGTCTGTCACCCCAGCAACACAACCAGACCCCCACGCACCCCTCCCCACCCACCCTCCTGTGTAGAACCTTTCTCCATCTCCTCCCTCCTCCTCCTCAGGGGGCACCAGGACCCTCCCTCACTTCACGGTGACTACAGAACAGGTGGAGAAACAGCTGGAGAGACTCCGTCAGCGGAAGGCGGCAGGCCCTGATGGCATCTCCGCCAGGACCCTGAGGACCTGTGCCAACCAACTAGCTCCGGTACTGAAACACCTGTACAACCTGAGCCTGAGTCTGGAGAGAGTACCGGTGCTGTGGAAGACATCCTGCCTGGTTCCTGTCCCCAAGACGTCATCTCCATCAGACCTGAACGACTATTGACCAGTTGCCCTCACATCTCATGTGATGAAGGTCCTGGAGAGACTGGTCTTAGCCACCTGAGGCTGCAGGTGAAGACGTGGCTGGACCCTCTGCAATTTGCATATCAGCCCCATTTAGGAGTTGAAGATGCTGTCATCTACCTGCTGCAACGAGCCCATCTGGACCTGGATGGTGGAGGAGATACTGTGAGAATCACTTTTTTTGATTTCTCCAGTGCCTTTAACACCATCCAGCCACTGCTGCTGGGTGAGAAGCTGCGGGTGATGGGGGTTGACAGCTCTGTGATCTCCTGGATTACTGACTATCTGACAGGCAGACCACAGTATGTCCGGCTGGGCAATGTCTTGTCTGGAGTGGTGGCTAGTGATACGGGAGCTCCACAGGGGACTGTGCTCTCTCCTTTTCTCTTTACCTTATACACCACTGACTACAACACAGAGTCATGCCACCTGCAGAAATTCTCTGACGACTCAGCTGTTGTGGGGTGTATAAGAGGAGGAAAGGAGGGGGAGTACAGGGCACTGGTAGACAGATTTGTGGAGTGGACGGAGCAGAATCACCTGAGGTTGAATGTCAGCAAGACCAGAGAGATGGTGATTGACTTCAGGAAGAGGAAGATGCCTTCTCATCCACTGCAGATTAGGGGGGAGGATGTGGTAGTGGTTAAGGACTACAAATATCTGGGTGTCAAGATTAGCAGCAGGTTGGACTGGAGATCCAACACCGATGCTGCGCACAAGAAGGGGATGAGCAGACTCTACTTTCTGAGGAAGCTGAGATCCTTCAATGTGTGCAGAAGGATGCTGGAGCTTTTCTACCAGACCGTTGTCGCCAGCGCCATCTTCTTTGCTGCGCTCTGTTGGGGTAGCAGTATCAGGGCCAGAGACACCAACAGACTTGACAAGATTATCAAGAGGGCTGGCTCTGTAATTGGTCTCAGACCGGAGACCTTTGAGACAGTGGTGGAGAGGAGAAAACTGCGATCCATCATGGACAATCCTGATCACCTCCTCCACCACACACTGGACAGACAGCAAAGCACTTTCTCCAGTAAACTACTACAGCTTCGCTGTCGAACGGCCAGGTACAGGAAATCTTTCCTGCCACATGCAATTTCACTGTACAATAACTCACTATGATGTTGTATTCTGGTCATAACAATACTGCCACACTGCACTTTACAGACTAACTGGTACCTCACATTTCCCTCTGCTCCTGATAGTCCTTCTTTGTGCAATGGGATGATTCATGTGTTTACACGGGTCATCATATACAGTATTAAGCTATGATGTATATAGGTTTTATAGTTGTGTTAGTTTTACTTTCCACGGGTAATCCCTTTGTCTGTCATGTGTGTGTTTCTGTTGTTTGGTTGTCTACTGTCATGCTGCTGTTACACTGTAATTTCTCAGTTTGGGATCACTAAAGTACATCTATCTATTAACTTAACTGTCAATCCTACCAGTTTTGATAGCTTCTATAAATTCACCCCCAATGGAAACCTTGTTCCTCTACCAACTCTTGACCATATACATCATTCTCAGACATTATTTTTAGCAGATAGCTGACGCTAGCAACTGCATAGTGTCATCAAGGTGCTTTGGGCCACCATCTACTCATTCGCAAATGTTTCTGTGCTTATTGTGCTCCGGGAACTGGTCATATCTGATCAATCACTGAAACCGCACACCCCTGTTCACCAGTGATGCTTTATTTCATTCATTCTTTAAGACAAATTTATGTTTGTTGGCTCTGGCTCACTATCTGAGCTAGGAGTTAGCCAGCGATGATTATTAGCAACAGCAACTTAAGAGAGAGGGCAGTTCTTTTAAAGAGACATGCACAAAAACTAGCAATTGTGAGGAAGGCTGCAAAAGATGATTCACAACAATTAAAGAAAATTTGACCAAAATTTGTTACAAACATTTCATTAAGACCTGTGGGGGCTGTTAACATGTGGAAAAAATGCAGTCATGACCCCTTTAACTTATGTAAGGTGCTGGCTCCCTGACTTACATAGTCAGAAATCCATTTTCAGGGGGCATGGATTTCAGCACCTCCTGATGACTAACTGGGAATATCCCACCTGGAAAAACTCCTGGAACAGACCATATGTCTACCTTTTTTCCTATATGTTAAGCATGTTTTAACCTATATGATTTACAGGTGTGCTTCAAGTATCGGGCATCAACAACAGAAGTTTTGGCGGAATGCTCAACCCGAAATCCAACACTTGTCTGCAGAGATGTAGCATATTCCTTGAGGAGTCACTCAAGACAAAGCCACACTTTCTAATTTACTGTCAACCAAAAACAAAAGAAATCTCTGTTATGTCCACAAACCTGGCACAAAGGAGACCGACAAGGAGGCTGCACTGGAACTGAGCTTTAAGATAATTAAGGTTGCAATAGAGGAATGCAGCAGTATGCGGAGTCATCCTGGGCAAGAGAACCCCAAATGACAGATGCCCCTTATTATAGGGCGGTGTGATGATGCAACCGGAAGGCGGCGTCATCACACCGCACTTCACAATAAATCTCGATCCTGCATTCTCCCCCCTTTACAAAATAAGAAACACATCCAATCAAAACCCACCCAAATTTGGCACACAAGAACCCCCAATAAGCATGCTAAACTAAAACAGCAAACATAAAATCATAAAAAACTTCAAAACATCATAATAAACTAAAACTAGGGCCAATGGGTAGACTGCCACACGACCCTGCACAGCCAAATGGGTTATTCTGCCACTTTTTGTTGGAACAGCTGTGCTTCTAACTAAACAGTCTTTCAGTCTCTTTTTTTTTTCTTACAGTCTTCCATGGTAAGGGTAGTTCCATCAGGGGGGCCCTGCAGTGGCCCCGTGGAGGATGCACCCCTGGAGCTTTGAAATGGGCTCGTGGTGGCCTCTTCCCTGTAGCTTTGAAGCGGCCCTGTGGCGGCCTCATCCCCGGAGCTTTGAAGCAGGCCTGTGGCGGCCGCCTCCCTGGAACTGTCAGACCCCCAGGGCCAATCTTCATGACACCGGGGCCGGGGTCCCACACTGTGGCAGCCGATTCCCGCGGAGTCCCGCCGTCTGGAGCCACCGTCAGACATGCCGCAGTTTGTTCGCATGCCAAACCGAATTGTCCATCAGCGGTCCGGTCAGTCGGGTTCAGGTTTGTCCCGGCCTCCTGCCAGCACAAGCCCGAACCCAGTCCATGACTTGTAGTGGCGCCTTACTTGGTTTGATGTGCCGCTGTGCATTCGCCAGCTATGTGCTTTCCTTCAGTCTGGCACCTTCGTTACTCTGTGGCGGTTCAGCAGTCACCGTTGTTGCAGCAGACCCCTCACCCGTCACCGGATGAAACTCGACCTGAGCACTGAAGGTGTCCGGTGCCTCCCTGGTGTCGCTCATCGGAAAGGACCCTCCACCCACCAACTCGGTCACTCCCACTACAGCCAGCTGAACATGGGCACTTAAGCCGTCCAGTTCCTCCACTGAGCCGTCCGAAGTGCTCTGCTGTGCTCTGCTGTGCTGTGTTGTGCTCTGCGTCCATGTTCGGCTGCTGTCGCTGTGCGTCGTGGCCCCCTGCATGCTCGGGCCCCTCCTCCGGGCAACTCTTCCCCTGAGAGCGTGAAGTGGACGCTTCGATGTCGGTGCTGCCCATAAATACCTTATTGGCATTGGTCTCGTTAAACCCGGGCTCCCTCTCCTCCAGTTTCAGTTCTGGCTGCGTGAGGGACGGAGGTGAGTCTGGTCTCTGTTCTTTCTCCATGTCGTCTTCACCATCTTTTCCCGTATCCACCCTCTGTGTTGTGCATTTTGGCTAGCATGTCACAAATTAGCTCTCTGGTGTTTTGTTGTACCGCCAGTCACAGCGCCATCTGGGCCAGTACCTGTAGCTGAAACGCCAATTCCAGTGCCTCTGACCTCGGCAAGAAGAACACCGCCAATGGCAGGTTCTTCCACAGCGCCCTCACCGTCTCTGCCACCGTCTGGTCGTCCGGCCCATCCTCCAGTATAGCCCATATCTACGAATTCGCCGTGAACCACTTCAACTGCAGCATTATTATTCTGTCCTCCATGTGTCCAACCTCGCATGTGCCAGCCAGATGGTGAAGAGCATCCACATACTGCATAAACTACTCATTCGTCTGCTGTCAGCGCTGGTAGAACATGGACCTCCGGGCCATTACATACTGTGGGACATCGAAGTGTTTGGTTAGCAGACCAACTGACACGTTGTAGTCATCGCGGGGTGAAGTGCGGCAGCTAGCTAGTAGCCCAGCCGCCTCAGCAAGCGGGACTGGTGGTCTTATCGCACTGTAAAAACTAGCGCCCTCCGTGCCCAGATAGTAATGCAGTAGAGCTGACTTCCGTACCTCTTCCATCTCATTCAGGCCGAACACCGATAAGTAGGTGGTGAAAGCGTCAAACTAGTGCACCCATGGGACTGGCAGCTCAACGGGCTTTTCCAGAAACAGTCGTGGTGGCTCCATGCACGCCTCCATGTGTTATTCCTCAGTCGCCAAATGTTATGTCCACAAACCTGGCACAAAGGAGATAGAGGAGGAGGTTGCACTGGAACTGAACTTTAATATAGTTAAGGTTGCAATATAGGAACGCAGCAGTATGCGGAGTCGTCCTGGCCAAGAGAACCCCAAATGGCAGACGCCCCTTATTATAGGGCAGTGTGATGACGCAACCGGAAGGCGGCATCATCACACCGCACTTCAAAATAAAACTCAATCCTACAACCTCGACTTGGTTGGTCAATTCCTCTCTCGTCTTTATGCGGTTGGACTCATTTAAGGTCCAGTTCAGTTATTTGAGGATAAGACTGTCACGCAGCCATCAAACAGTAGCTATCTCATTTAAATCCATTTCAAATCTCAAACAGACTGATTATTTGAACACTACAACAAATGTTCATGAAAACTGAAATACAGGTAAGCAAAAAACAGCAAAACCACTTAACTTCTCTGCACAGGTGACATTTCTATATGGTCAAAGTCGAGCATTTTAACATGGGAGTCTATGGGAACTGACTCACTTTTGGGATAAGCCTCTAGTGGTGATTCAGGGTACTGTAGTTCTTGATTTCTTCAATTTCATGCCTTTTCGAGATCAGTGCATGCAAGCAAAGACAGATTTCACTCTTTCCATGAAATATAGAATCGGCATTGTTCACAAAGTACCCACAGTGACAGAGTGAAGATTTCCTTCCTCTGGATGAGATTTTTTTTCACGGATGTTTGATGCAGAGTCTGGTCTCTGTCGCTCTTCTATTTCAGTGTGTTTTCTCCTCTGACTCCTGCTATATATTAGAGCTGGATGATCTTTTAAGGTTCAAAATGTCAGCAATAAGCCGACAACTTATTACTCTTTAAGAGCCAGAAAAATAAATGCGGATGGACTGTGACTTAATTATTGACCCAGCTAATTAAATCTGTAATAAAAGCAACATTGTCAACCTATTTTTAATGTTCCTTTACACCACAGGTTGGGTTCTTTTCTGAATCAAACATTTATTGGCAAAAATAAAGAACACAAAAAGCCTAAAAATGTTCTTTTACCTTTAATTCTGATTCATTTTTCCCACTTCTGAGAGCTGTTTTGCTTCTGGATTTGAATGCTCTGCACATATCTGACTGTCACCAACAATAAGCACATTTGAATTATGCATGAAAAACAACACAGGGCCCTTTTTTTTTTCCTTTTCTTTTTTAGTCTGGGGTTTTGTACACAACATGATCACTGAAGTCAGCCAAATCCAGTGCACTCAATGTTATGGTAGCCTAATTTGTAAAGCATTTGTTTGCTCATGCTAAAATCAATATGAAGTAAGATTTGAACTGTATTCACAGCAGATCGGCACGCTCTATCCTCAAAAGTCCTCTACGCCGCTATCGATCGTCTCCAAAATAAGACCAAAAACAAAGGCAACACAAAAGGAAAAAAATGGCAGAGCCAAACAAATTAATCCTCTTATTTTCCCTTTTCCTTTTAGCTGCTTTTAACTTCATGTACAGTAGCTGCACTTTAAGGGGGACACAGCTGAAGAGTTGACAGCAAAATGACCTTTGCATCAATTTCAATGTATTATTTTTTAAGACACATTTATTTATTCACATTAGACCATACGAAAGGAACACAGAAACAAGGAGTAAGAAAGTTGAACTGAAAAAAGTCAAATGAATTACTTATAAAGAACAAATTAATCAGCTACATGTCGACTGCATTAATGGTTTCCCTGCTTCCAGTTCATTGCCTATATGTAAAACATTGTCATGAGGCTGAGCGCAGTGTTTCACCGGGCTCATGCTCTCACGTTATTTCTGGTGATGTCTTGTGTTTCCTCAGTCTTGTGTGATTATTTCATGGTGCATGGTTCCAAGATGTATGAGGTGTTTTGAGTTGCCGGTGATTTCTGTTTTTGTACTCCTGTTCTCTATTATTTTGTCAGTTCCTTTATGCATTATTGTTCATCTTGCCCTTAGTGTTTATATTGTGTTTCTCTTTTTGACACAGCTCCCCACCTTGTTCTCCAGACACTCCCACCTGGCAAGTGTCTTGTTTTGGTAGCTCAGTCTTTCCCTGTTCTGTATTTAGGTCATCCTGCCTGCTTTGTGATTTAGGTCATCCTGCCTGCCCGGGCTTTGTGGATGAAGCCCTCACCTCCCACAGCCCAAAGAAGATCTGGGAGAGAGTGAATTTGGCGACCGATATTGTTGAGGCACACCCTGGGTTGCAGAGGTTCCCCCAGTTCGCGGAGCTGCTGGTTACACTCTCTGTCCTGCAGCAATCTTTCCCCTGGCTGACATGGGGACCACCTCCAGTGAGCCCGAAGACGATGTGGAAGCGTGCTCCGCAGCAGAAGCCCTGTTCCACCTCTAGTTCGCCAAATCTTGCTCCTGCTCCATCTGCTCCATGATGCTGCCATCCCACTCCAGACCGCCGGAGGAATACCCCTGCCTCTCAGGCAGCAGTTTCCCTTTCGCCAAGGCAGAAGACTCCCGTAGCAGTGCCCTCCTTGTGTTTACCTCTCCGGCTGTTTTGTCAGCTTCATCCTTCTCTGCAGCTGCTCTTCCCCGCCTCTCCTCACCGTTCTCTCCCGCTGCTGAGGGGTCGGCTGTTTCCCCTCCGGCTCCGCCCATTGCTGGAGCTGCAGGAGCGGCTCTTCAAGGTTCCCCTTGGAGGCCCTCTTCAATGGAAGTCACGATGAGGGTCGATCCAACACCAGCTGCAGCAGGAAACATCGTGCCCCAGGAACACAGGCAAGTGTCTTTTTAGTCTCCCACATTTAAACGAATGAATGAATCTTTATTTCGGATAGATTAAAAGTAGAGATTAAAAAAGAAACAGAATAATATAACAAAGGGGGAAAGAAAATCCAACACGGTCAAATTAGACAATAACTCATCTGATTATACAGTTCAACATAAGTTATCCGAAATGGGTGATGGCTGAAGCTGCAGCTTATATTGCCCACCCATATTCCATCCAAGAATTCAAAAGAAAAACAAAACAAGAGCGATTACAATTCAGAACAAAGCTAAGACAAAATGTGACAAAAAACTAAGCAACAACACAGACTGGATATGACAATCCTTATGTGATTTTATATGTCATCTTGTATATATGTTTGGAGTATTTCTTCCTTTAGTTTTTGTTTAAATTGTCCAAGCGTTGTACATGATTTTAATTCAGGTCCAAAATCGTTCCATAATCTGACTCCTTGCACTGAAACACAATGTTGCTTGGTGGTAGTTCTCACTGAAGGTTTTTGAAATATACATGTTCCTCTGAAATGATATTGTTTCTCCCTTATTTGGAACAACTTTTGGATATTTGCGGGCAGTGATTGATTCTTCACTTTAAACATTATTACTGCAGTTTTAAAGTCAACCAGATCTTTCAACATGAGAGCTTTTAAGAAAAAGTGGGTTTGTTGGTTCCCTGTAAGCAGCTTTGTTTTATTATTCTAATGGCTTTCTTCTGAAGCATAAAGACTGGATATATGTTTGTTTTATATGTATTTCCCCATACTTCAGTACAATATGTCATGTATGGGAGTATTAATGAATGATACAAGGTATATAGTGTGGGTTGATTCAGCAAATATTTCACTCTGTGTAGTATTGCAATTGATTTGGATATTTTACCTTTAATATAATTAATATGTGACTTCCAACACAGTTTATTATCAATTATTACTCCAAGAAATTTAGTTTCGGACACCATTTCAATCTCTACACCATTTACACTGAGTTTAGATACTAAGTTGTTATGATGGTTGTTAAAAACTATAAATTTTGTCTTACTTAAATTGAGCGTTAATTTGTTTGAATCAAACCACAGTTTAAGCTTTCCTAATTCCTTTCCAAGTGTGTCCAAAAGTTGTTCCAAATTGCTTCCACTGCATAATAGTGTCATTGGCAAACAATATTAAATGCATTTTTTCCGAAACTTTACATATATCATTTATATACATATTGAATAACAATGGCCCCAAAACTGAACCCTGTGGGACTCCACAAGTAACCTTCAGTAACTGTGAGTTTTTGTTACCACCACATACATACTGATATCTATTCTTTAAGTAACTACATAACCAGGACAGTGCTACCCCTCTAATACCACAATTTTGTAGTTTCTTTAATAATAAATTATGATCCACTGTATCAAATGCTTTTTAAGATCCAGGAATACCCCAACTGAATACTCTTTATTTTCAACTGCAGTTGATATTTTTTCTATAAATTCCATTAGACCAAATGCAGTTGTCCTCTTGTGTCTGAACCCATATTGCTACTCACACAATAAATTATTCTTCAGTATGAAGTTGTCAGTTCTCTCATAGAATATTTTTTCAAGTATCGGAAAATTGCGGCAATAGTGAAATTGGTCTATAGTTTGAGAATTCCCCTCTGTCACCCGTCTTGTATATCGGAATTACTTTAGCTATTTTCATTGCATTGGGAAATATACCTGTTTGGAGAGACAGGTTACAGATATACATCAGTGGTTTCACTAAGCATTCAATAATAGTTTTGACTAAGAGCACGTCAATACCATCACAGTCCGCAGATGTTTTACTTTTAAACGATTTAACAATTTCAATGACCTCTCTCTCGTCTGTGATCTTTATGAAAATGGAGTCTTTTATAGCGTGTTTTTGCTTATTGTATCACCTGTGGGTGCCGTAATGGGTAATTCTCGAGCCAGATTTTATGATGATATGCCTTGCCTGATTCCCGGTAGTGAGGTTCAGTGTTTGTAGTCCCCTGAGTCCTCACTGCCTGCTGCAGCCACTAATTTCTCACCTGCCCTCTCCGCATCGCCTCCTATTCTCCCCAAGTGTTCACCGACTACTGGGTTGAGCTGCCGGGTGATGGAGGAGCCTGCGGCCCTGGAGAACCTGGTTCCAGCCCGCAGCCATGGTTCGGATGGAGGAAGAGTGTTGCCTGTGATCCAGAGCCTGCACCGACGAGTGAACGTCCCCAGGCTTCAGCTGTGCCGGATCCAGTGCCAGCAGGGAACGGACCTCCTGTTGCCATGACGGGCGAGCCACCTGTGTGGGTCACATCGCTGGGGGGTCCCGGAACTGCATCGGTCACCATGCCTGCTGCTGGGGCCACCACAGCAGAGTTCGAGCTGGACCTCCAGAGGGCCGGGCCCAAGATGTCATCATCTGGATTGACGGAGTCCTGGATGGCAGTGGAGCTCGAGCTCAGGCAAGTGCTCTTTGCTTTTGTTATTTCTATATTGAAGAGATCTTGCCTGGATCTTGGTGAGGAGAGCCAGGTGCAGCCATCAGCTGCGCCTGAGCTCACCTTGCCAGGCTCCACTGCCGCCGGTGACCCTGGCCCTGTTTCTCTGCCTCTCTTGCTTGAGCTTTCCCCCAGGGTCACCGACGATCGTTCAGCTTTGCTAGAGGTCTCCGTGGGTCCAGCCTCACTGCCTGAGATCTCCATGGGTCCAGCTCCCCCTGCCGAGGTCATCGCGGGTGCTCCGTCCCAGCCCAGGACCTCCGGGGGTGCTGCTTCTCCGTCAGCTGAGGTCGTCGCAGGTGTTCCATCCCAGCCCGGGGCCTCCGTGGGTGCAGCTTTCCTTCAGTCCGGGTCCACCGAGAGTGCAGCTCAGGCCCAGTCCGGGTCCACTGAGGGTGCAGCTCTGGCCCCATCCACGTCCACTGAGGATGCAGTTTCGACCCAGTCCAGGTCCACCATGGGTGCAACCTCACTCCAGCATGGAGCCTCTGCAGGTGTTGCTTTGCTCCAGCCCATATCCACAGCGAGTGCTGCTTTGCTCCAGCCCAGAGCCACAGTGGGTGCTGCAATGTCCCAGTCCGGGACCACCGAGGGTGCTACTGGCCAGCCTGAGGGCATCGCGGTTCCCCCTCCCCTGCCAGACGCCGTCATGGTTCCCCCTCCTCTGCCAGATGCCGTTGTGGTTCCCCCTCCTCTGCAAGACACTGTTGTGGTTCCCCTCTCCACTGCCAGACGCCATCGTGGTCCCCTCTCCTCTGCTAGATGCCGTCGTGGTCCCCTCTCCTCTACCAGATGCCGTCGTGGTCCCCTCTCCTCTGCCAGACGCCATCGTGGTCCCCTCTCCTCCGCCAGATGCCATTGTGGTTCCCTCTCCTCCACCAGACATCGTCATGGTTTCCCCAATTCCTCTGTCCCATTCTTTGGTGGGCCTCCCCATGGGGCAGCTGCCTCCTGGGTCACCTCTTCTGTTTAGGTGGCTAAAGAACTCTGGACCGACCACCTGACAGACTGTGCAGCTGGGTTGGGTGGCCCACATTCTCCAGCAGGCCACCTGATTCGTACCATTACGCCATCTGCCAGGTCTGGGACTTTAGCCGGCCACCTGAACTGTCCTCTTTGTTCCAGGGGGTCTAGGTGCCTGGGTTTGCTTGGGTGTGGCCCTGAGCGGGTTTTTGTTTTCGTTTCCACTTAGCCTGGCTCCCCCCCACCGCTCTCCCGGGTTGGTCTATTGTTGTGCTCCTATTGGGGGGGGGGGGGTTTCTTTCTTTTTCTTTGATGTTCCCTGGGGTGTCTGGAACCCACCCCTTGGGGTGAGGGGGGCTCTCTTATGAGGCTGAGCGCACTGTTTCACCGGGCTCATGCTCTCACGTTATTTCTGGTGATGTCTTGTGTTTCCTCAGTCTTGTGTGATTATTTTACGGTGCACGGTTCCAAGATGTATGAGGTGTTTTGAGCTGCCGGTTATTTCTGTTTTTGTACTCCTATTCTCAGTATTATTTTGTTAGTTCCTTTATGCATTCTTGTTCATCTTGCCCTTTATGTTTATATTGTATTTCTCTTTTTGACACAGCTCTCCACCTTGTTCTCCAGACACTCCCACCTGGCAAGCGTCTTGTATTGGTAGCTCAGTCTTTCCCTGTTCTGTAATTAGATCATCCTGCCTGCTCATGTGTTCCACACCTGCTGTCATTTACCTTGATTATTGCCTGCCCTACTTGATTACAGCCTGACTTTGCCTTCACTCCTTGTCGGAGTCTTGATAAAAATCCAGGTCAGTTAGAACCCTGTCCCTGTTCTAACACCAGCTACTCCTTATCCCATCTATTTGTTAGTTTATTTTGTGCACTGTATAGACTTTGTGTTTTTGTTAATAAATACCACAAACTACAGTTCAGCATCTGGGTCTTCCTCTCTGCCCTGAGGGGCAATTCATGACAAACATGTTGCAAAGCATTTTTGTAGCACACAAAATTCAAATGTTCTAAGAAAAAAAACAGCAATTTTTACCAAGAGAAAGTTGCATATTTACAAGGACTGTGCACTGATTATTTTTTTTTAAATAATTGCACATTTTTCTACAATTAATTGTGAGTAAATGCTAAGCCTGTGTGAAAGAATCAATGAAAAATAATAAGAAACTGCATTTATATAGCGCCTTTCAAGATACCCAAAGTGCTTTACAGTGAGTCCATTACTCATTCACTCCACAGACAGATAATGGTAAGCTACTGCTGTAGCCACAGCTGCCCTGGGGCAGACTGACGAAAACGTGGCTGCCAGTCCGCACCAATGGCCTCTCCGCCCACTACCGAACATTTATACTCATTTATACCCAGTGTCATAAACACTGGAGGCAAGGTGGGTAAAGTGTCTTGCCCAGGGACACAACGGTAGGATGGCTGGGGAGAGCGGGATTCAAACCACCAATGCTCTGGTTATTTGACGACCTGCTCTACCTCCTAAGCCACTGCCACCCCGAAAACGAAGTATACTTTAGCAGCTTTTAATTACATTTTCATATCTGTGCCCCTAATCCATCCATCCATCCATCCATCCATGCATCACTTATCTGGAGATCCAGGTGACAGGGGCATGTATATTCAATTTAATTTTTTTTTTACACCTTATGATAGCAATTTGTAATATTCTTTTTCTAGTTCATTATAAAGAGGGAGTCGATTTCTCTGCAAAACAACCATTTTTACTACTGTTGTCACATTTCCTGTTTTATTTTGAAACAGCCAAACAGGAAGTCCGTGCTCTACTTAAAGGGGACCTGTGGTGGTCATGAAAAAAAAGACATTATATTGAGCCCCTGTCTCACGTTCTAGTTCAAGTTTAAGTTCAAGTTCAAGTTCAAAGCAATGCGATATAAATCCATTGCTGATGTGCTGGTTCAGCTATGTCAGCAAAACATGCGCGCAGCCATACTGGCGGCTACATGGCCTGCCAGGGCGCTTCCTGTGACGTAGTTTCGTGGATACCGCGATCTGGATCAATATTGGCTGAGCCTGGAGTGCCCGGATGAGCAGTGGCTTTCGGGATATTCAAATTCAAATTCAAATGTTTATTTCAAACTCAGGGTTCATATTAAATGCAGAACTAAAACGAGTAGAAAATAAATAAATAAATGCTTAAATTCAGCGGGTCATCTCGTCTGATCTGAGGTCGTAACGGCCGCCAGACGGCCGGGGATTCGGCACTGGGCTCTTCCCTCGCCTGTAAAACTATATACAGAGCAGCAGACACTCGGCGCTTTTGTAACAACAAAAACATACAATGCGATATGGATATCGCAACATGGCGGAATGTAAAGCCTTTGGATGTCTCAATAATAAGCGAAAAAACAAAGATAAACACTTCTTTTGTGTACCCAAACCCAACACACCTTGTCGGAAGATCGTAGTGGAAAAGTGGTTGCGTAATCTCGGAACAGGGCACAGACGTTTCCTTTCGGACGAAATTCCGTTGTGTGTGAGGACCACTTCGTCACTTTCACCCTCAGAAGACCTTTCTGGCTCAAACCTATAGCCATGTTGACCGAATTCTTCATCAGAGTCCGACAATTCAGCCATAATACAACAAAAACACTGACAAAAGCACCCTTGTCGCTAGTACAGGCGGAGTATTGACTTTTCAGTAGCAACGTGGTGATGTCACATCCGCATGTGTCATGGCTGCGTGCATAGTTTTCATTGGCTGGCCATGCCGGCGGTCGTATTTGCATATTTCTCTGGTGGTAGATGGCTGGCAATAATTATTTAACCAAATAACGAATACTTTGCCTAATGTTTTCAAGTTGAATGCGTTTAGACGACCACCACAGGTCCCCTTTAAAGACAACTTTCTGAATTATCTCAACCATCAAAACAACAAACAGAGCAATTCTTAATTGATTTCCAGAGCTCTTGACCTTAATGGCAAGTTACAAGCATTTATTCACTTTATACTGGAGTGTGTGTTTTTCTCTGCTCACTCTGACAGAAACTCTCCCTGTTTTCATACTTTTTCATACTTTTGTAGTCACAATGACACTAGGTCAGGTGTCTCTGTGTATATGTGTGTGTGCTTTAAGTGGGGTGTATTCACAGAATGAGTACTGGAGGGTCAGTTTAGTGGGGTGTAAGTTTTAATGCTAAAAAACAAGATCTACTCATGTTTTAAGCTGAGCCAGCTGTTGAGACAAAAACGTCACCACTGCCGACACCCTCACCTGACAGCATTAGTTTTTTGTGTTAATTGGCCCACATTAATCAATGTTAATTATGACAGCCCTACATGAAATAGCAGCAAATTGTGGATGAAAAAATGCTAATTTATGACAATAAATATGCAAATTTGAAAGTAAGAAATCAGAAATTTAGTAGAGAAAATGGATTGAATTTATATGAAAAAGAATTGTTTATTTACAACAAAATCCCTAAATTTATCAGTAAAAATAACACATTCACAAGACAAAAGTTGCAAATTTACAAGAAAGAAAGCAAATATTTAAGTGAAAAAAATTGGAAATTTGAAGAAAAAAAGATGCTAATTTACAAGGAAAAATTAGCAAATTTATGAGAAAAATCTTGCAACTTTACGAGGAAAAGGTTACAATTTCACAAGAAAAAAGTCACATTTATGATGAAAAAGGTCATAAATTTACAAGAAAAAAGTCAGAAATTTACAAGAAAAAAGAAGAAAATCTACAAGAAAAAAGTTGCACAGTTATGAGGGAAAACAATGTCACAAATTTACAAAAAAAGTCAAAAAGTTACAAGAAAAAAGTTGCAAATTTATGCAGAAGAAAAAGTTAGTTTTAATTCATGTAATTAAGGTAATTTTTATTGTCTCAAAAAAAAATTGTGGGTGAATTTGAAGCTTGGGGGCCTCCTGGTGGTTGAGGGGGCCTGTAACATTTGTGCACTTTTCTTTATGGGGAGAAACAACTTTGGGAATCTTTAACATAAAGCCTAACGTATGAAGTAAGTACAGCAGCTCCATCAACACTTGGTGAAGCAGCTTGTACAACCTGGGGCTGAACACTGGAGCAAACAGCAATGGCTGCTCTCCAGCACTGTTACAAATCGTGGCCAAACTGCACACCAGACAGGAGGGTTCATTTGCATCCACTTCAAAAGCCCAAGGAGTTTGGGGATTTTTTGTTGTTGTTTTTTTTTCCCCAAACAAACTGCATCAAACATAATAGGGGACCGGCACGTCCATCAGACGGAGGAGGCAGGAAAACACGGGCATCCTGTCATGTTCCGGAGACGAACAAGAGGATTTGACAGCAACATCTGACGTCCGCAGGTAGGTAGAGCACACATCAAAAATAATCATGGAGATGTTGATTTTAATTTGTCACCACTTTTACTGTTCAGGCACATCTTTCTTTGGTGCCTGGACAGAAAAAGGATCACTTTAAACTCTTTCAGAATTGATTAGCATTTTTTTTTCCAACTGATTTATACACAGATGATCTTTTTCAGCAAATCCTCACATTTGAGAACAGGAAACTGAAGACTGATCCTATTTCCAAGCTTGTCCTCATGCATAAAACATGCAAGTAAGGCAAAATACGTAAATATAAATGCTCCGCATGTGTTGGAAATTTAAAAGGCCCGTGTCATGTTTTTTTTTTTTTTTTCCCCCATGTTTTCAACTTATCTACAATGTTACAAGGATAATTTATCATCATAAAATTAAAAAGACTGTCCGGGGTCCTCACAACAGTTTTCTGCAGTGTTCATGATCCCATGTGATTTTTTTTTTACAGAATGATTTTGGTTTTTAATGCAGTGCCACCTGAGGGATCGAAGGTTACGGGCATTCAATGTTGGTTTTCACCCTTACCGCTTACCTGCAGAAACTTCTCCAGACTCTTAGTTTCTGTTTAAGACGGCTGCACGTTCACACACTGCGGCTAGACGCTCTGGACTACTGTGCTTATTTTTGTGTTTTTCTCAGCACTGGCTCCCCCCAGGGCTGCGTGCTAAGCCCACTACTGTACTCCCTGTACACCTGTATTCCAACCCACCCAACCACCGTCATCGTGAAGTACACGTACAACACCACCTTAGTTGGGCTCATCACCGATGACAATGAGAAGGCATACAGGGCAGAGGTAGAGAATCTGCTGCTGAAACCGAATGTCCAAAAAACCAAAGAACTCATACTGGACTTCAGAAAGAACAGACAGGACCACACGCCCCTCCTGATAAATAGTGACTGCGTGGAAACCGTCCCCACCTTCAGGTTCCTGGGCACCCACATCTCCTCTGACCTCTCCTGGTCTGTCAACACTAAGGCCCTAGTGAAGAAAGCCCAGCAGCGGTTGCACTTCCTCTGTGTCCTCAAGAAGAACAACATGGACCAGAAGCTGCTGTTGGCCTTCTGTTGTTGCTCAGTGGAGAGCGTGCGGGTGTGTAGTATGCCGGCTTCACAGCCGAGAACAAGAAGGCCGTGCAGAGGGTCACTAACACTGTCCCAAAAATCCTCGGCGGCCCTCTGCCCTTCCTGGAGGGGATCCCCAGATCCTCCTGTCTCAGAAAGATTAAGACCATCACAGGAGACCCCTCACATCCCGCCCACCACCTGTATGACCTGCTTCCCTCTGGACGACGGTTCAGATCAGTCAGGTCCCACACCTCCAGACTAACAAACAGTTTCTTCCCCTGGGCCATCCAGACTGCAAACAGTCAGAGGTTCCACCCCCTCCCTCCGAACACTCACATGCACAGAACTTAGGACCTATTCAATTATCATAATAATCACACGTCTTTGCACTCCACATTTTCATGTGAAACCACAACCATACCTGTGTATATTTTCCATGATCCTTGGGCCTTTTCATTGAGTCGTGTGTTCAATTGTGTGTTCTGCACTCCGCACTTTTATGTACATTGTTTCATCCGTGAAACCACTACCATACCATGTATATTCCCATAATCCTGGGCGATTTTTATTTCAGGCGTGTGTTTAATCATGTGTTCTATAGCTGTGTTTTATCTAATCCTTCTCTCTTGTGGCACAGGTGTAGCATGGCCAACTACTGATCGGAGGGTCAGAGGTTCGATTCCCGCTGTGTCTGCAGTCTGCATGTCGAAGTGTTCTTGAGCAAGACACTGAACTCCTGGTGGGTCAGGCAAGTGCTGGTGCATGGTGGCTCCACCGCCATCAGTGTGTGAATGGGTGAATAGCGGGATCTGTAAAACGCTTTGGTCATCTAGAGATGAGAAAAAGCGCTATATAAGTGAACGCCATTTACTATTTTATTGCGCAGTAGCCTGGTGGAGCACCCACAATTTCATTGTACTGTACAACTGTACAATGACAACAAAGCCTATTCTATTCTATTCTATGAAAGTTTTGATGATATTATAGACTCTAGATGATGAAATCCCTAAATTCCTTGCACTTGCATGTTGAGAAACATTGTTCTTAAACTGTTGGACGATTTGTTCATGCAGTTGTTCACAAAGTGGTGAACCTCACCCCATCCTTACTTGTGAATGACTGAGCCTTTCGGGGATGCTCCTTTAATATCCAGTCATGACACACACCTGTTTCCAATTAACCTGTCCACCTGTGGAATGTTCCAACAACAGCACCCTGAGGTGAGTGCAGTATCCCCCGCCTCCATTTTCTTTGAAGATAACAATACTTACTGACAGAGAGCAGTTTTCAACTTTCAATAAAATTACTGTGGCAGAACCAAATTATGATAAGCCCATTATCCAGGAATATACAACAAAGTATAAGGCCCATAACTGTAAGTCAAGATCCCAAGGTGAACCTGTGTAGCAACTATGGTGACCCTTGAGAGCTTTACACATTCTATAGTAAGAACTCATAGGAAGTACCAACCTTGTCCCTTGACCCCAAACCTGTAGTCAGAGGTTATGGTCTCAGAGTGAATCTGTGTACCAAGTTTGGTGACCCTAGCTTTCTTTGTTGTTGAGATATAGTTTATAAGCCATGTTGATGTTGATCTTTGATTTTGCAATCCCAAAACCACAGTCACACTTCAGTGTCACAGGGTGAACCTGTGTACCAAGTTTGGTGGCCCTAGCTTTACTCGTACAGTAATAAGGCATAAACAATGTTAACCTTGACCTTTGACCTTTTGACCCCAAACCCATAGTCAGAGGTCAGGATCCCAAGGTGAACCTGTGTAGCAAATTTGGTGACCCTAGCTTTCTTTGTTGTTGAGATACAGTTTATAAGCCATTTTGATGTTGACCTTTGACCTTGCGATCCCAAAACCACAGTCACACTTCACGGTCACAGAGTGAACTGGTGTACCAAGTTTGGTGACCCTAACTTTACTCGTTGTGCAGTAATACAGGATAGGGAATGTTAACCTTGACATTTGACCCCAAACCCATAGTCAGAGGTCAGGATCACAAGATGAGCCTGTGTACCAGGTTTGGTGGCCCTCGCTTTACTCATTTTAGAGTAATAGTAAATGTAGCATTTACCATAGTGCAACTGCAATGTTAACTTTGAACCTTTGACCCCTTGACCCCAAACCCATAGTTAAGTGATGGTTTAAGTCATCCAAGGTGTGTATTAGATACAACTACTGTATCAATTTAAAAAGCCTACATCATTTCTTTCAGTAGTTACTGTGTTTAGAAGATTTAGGGAAAAATCTGACCTGGCCTTTGACCTCAAGGTCATCTGATGAAAGCGAAATTGCAATATGCATATTATCAGATTATATCAAACCATAGCACCAAGTTTCAAAACAATCGGAACAAAACTGTAGGAGGAGTTGATTTCACAAGGCAGTTACTATGAAGTGAGGTGAAACAGGAGGTCATAGGTCAGGGGCTGCAATTCCTGCAAAAATCATCTGATCAGAACCAAATTGCAATATGCACATCCTCATGGTATATCAAACCATGGTACCAAGTTTCAAAGCAATCGGACCAAAACTGTATGAGGAGTTTATTTCACAGAAGAGGGACAGATGGACGGACGGATGGACAGACCCATAACATAATCACCCACAGGTCAAAGCCCAAAGGGCTCTTCGGCCTCTTTGGGCTTCAACTTGTGGGGAATAAAAAGGTGTTTTTTGAGCATTCCTCAACTTTCCCAGTCTTTTCTTGCTCATGTCCCAGCTTTTTTGGAACGTGTTGCAGGCATCCAATTCAAAATCGCATGTCATTTCACTGTACAATAACTCACTATGATGTTGTATTATGGTCATAACTATGCCGCCACACTGCACCTTACAGTCTAACTAGTACCTCACATTTAGCTCTGCTCCTGATAGTCCTTCATTGTGCAACGGGATGATTCATGTGTTTATATGGGTCATCATATATTAAGCTATGATGTATATAGGTTTTATAGTCATGTTAGTTTTAATTTCCATGGGTAATCCCTTTGTCTGTCATGTGTGTGTTTCTGTTGTTTGGTTCTCTACTGTCATGCTGCTGTTACACTGTAATTTCCCAGTTTGGGATCTATCTATCTATCAAAATGAGTGAATTTTTGCAACGAAACAATAAAGTTTATCAGTTTGAACATTAAATATCTTGTCTTTGTCGTGGATTCAATGGAATATAGGTTTAAAAGGACTTGCAAATCCATTTTTTCTGTTTATATTTACATTTTACACAACGTCCCAACTTCATTGGAATTGGGTTTTGTAATAAATCGCCTACTGGTAATACAGCCAGATTAGCAGCATGGGTTAGCATGACAGTTTTCTACCCAACTAGGTGTCCCAGTGGTCAGCATAGCTCAGTAAATTGGGCTGCTAGCATTACTTTAGCAATGGTGGTTTGAAATTTTCTACATAATCTAATCACCCGACTAGACATCCTTGATCCCAGCCAGATCATCTACCAACACTTGACCAGATATCCAGTATCTGCTACCAGCTTTAGCATAGTTACAAAAACAAAAGTTGAAGGTAATTTTATTTCTCCCCACAAATAATGTTGTGGTTAAACTAGTAGCTTGGAAGCCCCCTAGTGGTTGAGGGGGCCCGCTGCACTTGAGTAGTCTACTTTATTGCAAGAAACGGAGCTGATCTTAAATGATATTCTTAAAGAAATCCATCAGATTTTCTTTACACAAGTTACATTCAAAGTTAAACCCCCCAAAAACAATCCGCTCTGATAACAATGAGAAACAGTTGAGAACTTTAACAACCCTAGCCAGACTCAGTCCAGTGCAGCAGGAAAAGCAATCCCATGGCTGAAAACAACACCATGTCGGGGTAGAATTAAGGGCTGGTCGACCATAGGCGACCATGCGGAGGACGGCTGCCAGGCTGTAGGGCGTGTTTCAGACTCCTTTAGCAGATTTGCAGCTCTGGGAAATCAGTGCAGGGAAGGGAAACGATACCGTGAGATATGCTGAAAGCTAAAAATCTGGTCATATTTTCTCCAATTTCTGCTCTGCTCTGATTGCTATGGGTGGACCCCACTGGGAGAAAAGTGCTGATATATAAAGCGGGGGAGCCAACACTTGTGTAGCACGTTCTGTTTGTGCTTTGACTTCATTGAGCTCTCCAAGGCTTTACACCCTGACAAATGGCACAAAGCCTATATGCAACTTGAACACCCACATATTTCTATCTTTCATCTTCAATGGCAGAATGACTCTTCATATTTAAACTTTTGAGCTGTGAAAGCTCATAATGCCATTCTGCAAATATAATTAAATCTAACCTCTGAAGCTTCTTTGTGATTAAAAAAAAGAAGCAGACTTCTTGCGAGCTATTCCTACCCTGAGAATAAAGAGCCTAGCATGTTCCACAGAAACACTGTTATAATAGTACAATATGAATTTTTTTAAGGTAACGATATTACAAAAGGGAATTGCTGTATAATGCTGGGCACACTTTGGCCTTCTGGTTACACATCGTAGATAATCATCACCATCACACCTCAGCAGGAGGCGCTACTGATGCTAGCTGCAGCCGTTCACTTCTAAGACTGTGGATGAAACAGATGCTGCTATCTCAGCACTGCAAACAATTGTGCACATTGTACAGCCAGGCAAACCAAAAACATAAAAAGTGAAGCAATGGAGCGTTGTAATTCCATTGGTCTAAAGTTTGAGTTGTCTCCTGCGCAGATGAGCAGCTAACTGATGTCAAAAGTTTAGCATTCTGCTAGTCAGAATCATAGCATAAACAAAGCATATTAAGAAATCTTGTACAGCGAACCAAAGTCCGTCAGATGTCATGGTCTTACCGGCCCACGGGTTGACAAAAAAATACAGCAAATGAAAGCTGTACACTCATAATCACAATGGTAAAAGCTGAAATGCATGAATTAGAAGGATGCAGATATATGGATATATCAAAAATCGTAAGCTCAGCTTTAATGTGTATTTGATGAAAGCAAACTTAATTTAAACTGAATTTAATGTTTTTTAATGTTTGTTGTAGTTCATAGCAGAAATAAATAAAGGAGATGATGCTATCTCAGCACTGCAAACAACAATCGATGCTATACATTCAACCACGCCAAACAATGAAAAGTGACAGTGACATTTTTCCCAACTGTCTGCTCCACCGGATAACATTGTAAACCTAAACATGACAAACATGACAGCATTGTTGAGATTTCCACAGCAGGTAAAGATGCTGCAGAAGTTATGAAGAACACTCGGTCAACCTGGGGAAACACTGAGCCAGCCTTGGAATTGCCCCCTGAATTCACCTTATTTCTAACATTGAGTGGCATTGGGTGTCTCGTCAACCTGCTCAGTGGTAATTCAGCTGCTCGTTTTGCATATGATGTGTGAAAGTGTAACGGATGCCAACTAGTACTGTACAGCGTAGAACGTTAGTAAACCTCCCTCCCAAAGCCTTATACAGTATCGGTAGCGCTGAGCTATCGGTCGGACCTTTAGCTCAGCGCGATCGTGCTGTGTCTCCCATGCTCGAACTGTGTGTTAGTTGACTGAGAGGTCGCGGGTTCGTGTCCCGTGTGGGGCGAACTGCGCAGGATGATCTCTGTCACAAATGCACAGTAAGTGACAGCCGCCTAGCCCAGAGGAAGTGACAGCTCTATAAGCAGGGATATCCCTCCTCCTGACCTCCTGTGAGGTTACACAAGCCCGGCTGTGAGGCATCAAACACTTTACACAACGGGGGGAATGTCTCGTCCGCCGTCGTGAGCGCGTGTCACCTGCCGCATGCCGACCTGATGTCACATATCACTTTGGTGTGGATCTGTATTCCATCTTGTCGCTCAGAGGAATTAAAGGGGCCACTTTCACCGTAACCTTTCCCTCGATCAGAAAGCTCATTCTCCTCCAGTGTGTCAGGGGAGAGCGACTTATTAAATGGGAGCGATATTGCCATGTCAAGAAAGCCAGAATTAGAGGAAAATGATTACACCCCTGAAACACTACAGAAGGAACACGCCACAGAGGGTGCCATCACATCCAGACAATAAAATCTGACAAAGGTGTTAAGCTAAGCCCGACCGGTGGTGGGGCTAACTTGCCTCCCGGAGGATGCCCGAGAGGACAGCCATTCCTCTTGAGGTACGACAGGATGCATCACCGTGCTTCTCAATTCTCTTTCTACATGCAAATGCAAATTCTAGGTGGTAAGGAAATTCCTCTGAGACTGATTCACAATACCACAGGCAGTACGACAGAAATCTGCCTAAAAATCAAAGACGCCGAGGAGTCAATGCATAAAAACTAATTCCAGACCAAACGCATCCGATCGCCTAATGTTGAAGACTGATTGCTTCCCTGCTGGGCACAAAGAGAGAGCCGGAAGATGGTACACGCAAGTTGCTCACATCTCCATCTGTCCTTCGGGAGCCGCTGCTGCTGTTACATGGCGGCAGTCAGCGTAGATGACACAGAGAAATGATCAACTGTAGCAGTCACCTTGCAAAACGTTTAGCCATTCTGGAAATATGAATTCATGGAATAAATGAAAACTGCAGTGCATTCGACCCGTAGATGGCACATCCAGCATCAATGATCACCTGCCACTTTAGATCAGTAATTACCATGTGCAGTCTAATTATTCTACACGGTGTCGCTGGACTAAAAAGAATGTGCTAAGCCAAGCAGGTGGTGCGTTGCTTCTGATGGAGCCGTCCGAATATTTTGAAAGAATCTGAACAAACGGCAAACGCAAAATCATTTCTCACATTGTTTTGTAGAGACAAAGCAGATGGGGCTCAATGAGGAAGAGTGACTTTTCTCTCATAAATTTGCTAATTTTTTCTTGTAAATTTCCAACTTTTTCCTGGACATTTTCAACTTTTTTTCTGATAAACCTGCAACTTTTTCTTATAAATTTGCAAACTTTTCTCAGAAACTTGCACATTTTTTCTTGTAAATTTGCAATTTTTTTCTGTAAGTTTTCAACTTTTTTTCAAAAATTTGTGATTTTATTTTTCATAAAATTGCAGCTATTTCCTTAAAAATCTGTGACTTTTTCACAATTTATTTGCTACTTTTTCCTGTAAATTTTCAACTTCTTTCTCTTAGAGTTGCAACTTTTTTCAAAATTTTTTAACTTTTTTCTCATAAATTTGCAACTTTTTCTAAAAAGTTTGACTTTTTTTCAAAAATTTTCAACTTTTTTCAAGTAAATTGTCAAATTTTTTCTCATAAATTTGTAAATTTTTCTTGTAAATTTTCATCTTGTTTTCTCATAAATTTTCAGCTTCTGTCCTGTACATTTTCAACTTTTTTTTCCTCATAAATTTATGACTTTTTTTTGTAAATTTGCAACTTTGTTTCTTGTAAATTTTTATCTTTCTCATAAATTTGCAACATTTTTCTTGTAAATCTGAAATTTATTTCCTGTAAATTTTCAATGTTTTTCTTGTCAATTTCCAACTTTTTTCCTTGTAAATTTTCATCTTTTTTTCTCTTAAATTTGCAGCTTTTTATTTGGTAAATTTGCAGTTTTTCTCCTGGAAATTTTCAACTTTTTTCTTTTAAAATTTCATTTTTTTTCCTCATGAATTTTCAACTTCTTTCCTGTACATTTTCTTTTTTCTCATAAATTTGTGACTTTTTTTGTAAATTTGAAACTTTTTTCTTGTAATTTTTAAAAACCTTTTTCTCATAAATTTGCAACTTTTTCCACAAAAGTTTGACTTTTTTTCTCAAAAAATTTTCAAATTTTTTCAAGTAAATTGTCAAATTTTTTCTCATAAATCTGTAACTTTTTTCCCGTAAATTTTCATCTTGTTTTCTCATAAATTTTCAGCTTCTGTCCTGTACATTTTCAACTTTTTTTTCTCATAAATTTATGACTTTTTTTTGTAAATTTGTAACTTTGTTTCCTGTAAATTTTTATCTTCTCATAAATTTGTAACTTTTTTCCTCTAAACTTGCAACTTTTTTCTTGTAACTTTGCAATTTTTCTACTGTAAATTTGCAACTTTTTCTTTTAAATTTGCAACTTTTTTCATATAAATTTTCATTGTGTTTCTCATGAATTTTCAACTTCTTTCCTGTACATTTTCAATTTTTTCTTATAAATTTGTGACTTTTTTGTAAATTTGCAACTTTTTTCTTGTAAATTTACAACTTTTTCTTGTAATTTTTTATCTTTTTTCTCATAAATTTGCAACTTTTTTCTTGTAAATTTGCAGTTTATTTCCTGTAAATGCTCGATGTTTTTCTCATAAATTTTCAGCTTTTTTCTTGTAAATTTTCAACTTTTTTCTTGGAAATTTGCAATTTTTCTCCTGTAAATTTCCAACTTTTTTCTTTTAAATTTGTAACATTTTTGTTATTAATTTGCTACCTTTTTCCAATAAATTTTCATTATTACCTCCATCAAGGGAGGAGGTAATGTTTTTGCCGGCGCTGGTTTGTTTGTTTGTCTGTCTGTGTTTAAGCAACATTATTCCAAAAGTTATGAACAGATTTTGATGAAATTTTCAGGAAAGGTGTGTAATGGCATGGGGGCACAGATGATTAGATTTTGGTGATGATCCGGATTATGATCTGGATCCAGGAATTTTTTGAAAATTATTTTATATATTAATATTAAGCTTTTCATGTACTTCCCCTTTAAGACGTGTCTGCGGAGTTACGTGTGTGGCCACGAACCTCCACACCCCAGAAGCAGTGCACTCTTACCACAAAACACTGCAGAAAAAGTAAAACGGCTTGGAATAAAAAGGAATATGGTCTCCATCCACATAGTATGTGATGACTGACATTATTTCATCTGAAGACGCCAAGAAAAAGCAAGCAAAGTGTGCGGTTTAAGACCAATGTTGGGAGTAACACATTACTGTAACACCACTACTTTTTGCAGTAACATGCTGTGTAACAAAATTACTGTTCAAAAATTCAGTAATGTGTTACCGTTACTGAAATTTGAACAGATGTGTTACTCGCTACTCGTTTTATTAATATGGATGGATATATTTTAGCTCAAATAAATGAATGTACAAACTGACGCTACCATAGCTGAGACGTAGCCATCACTCGACATGACCTGTTGCAAAAAAGCCTTAAGCTTTATCACTTTGGGTGGAGGAAGAAATGAAGCTACTTTGTTTTTGTGGAAATAGAAAGATTATTTTTCCTTTGTCGTAGTTAAGGACAAAAGCATATTGGTGGGTTGCAAGCTGAGACCTACTGCAATCTTCAGAAGCGCCTTAAAACAGCAACAAGCTCCAACAAAGTTAGTGCTAAGTAATGGCTAGCTATGGTAACAACTCACACAGTGAAGTGGATCTACTATATCTGAACACCCATGGCTGGGTGTAAAGTGGAAATACTCTTACCTGAACACCCACAGCCGGATTTCAGTCACAGGTATGCATCTGGACAGTTTGTGAACCAGCAAGAATTAAACTGACTGATTGACAGATATGTCGTAACAGAATGAAGACTTGATATCAACAGTGACTTTCCATCAGACAGCTGAGACTGTGACCCACTGAAATTAAAAATGCATTTACTCTCTACCTGGTTAAAGATTATTCAAAAATGGATTTTGATCTCCAAAAGGAATTTGAGGGACTGGATCATGTCTCTGTCACAGCAGATGTTCGGACTGTGAATTACTGGATCACTGCACATCAGATTAATCCATAACATAAAGATAAGAAAAACATGGAAAGTTTTATGCAGTGTTGGCAACTCTCACGCTTTAGGAGTGAGTCTAACTCTTTTTCCCTCTAACACCACCAACCCTGTTTCTCACTCCAAAATGAGGAAATTACTCGCAATATCGTGTTGATTTTCTTCAGACTCTTCCCACAATAAGCGCTCTGAAGGCAGAATAAAGCAGACTGAACATGTTCTAAAACTTATTCTATGGTAAAGAAGTGTATTCATCACTCTATAAATTTAAAGGGTCCGTGACAAGATCTTAGAACTATGCATAAGTATTCAGTGTGAATTTATCTTACATCGCCCACATAGTTGGTTCTGTTGAATTAGAACGCTAAATAAGTGGAAAAATATTTCTAAATGAATTCAAATTTAGCGCCGTGTTGCACTAACGCGATATCCTGAGACACGCCTCGTTTCAGGATATGACATCATGAGGAGAGTTTCCTCTCGGCTGATCCCTGTGCCGTCAATGTAAATGTATTAATTGCAATATTACACACGCTTAAGCAGGGACATTGCAATTAATTATTTCATTTAGGAAGTCTCAGAACTGCTGACAAAAAAGCCAGAAGTGACAATCATTAGTGAAGAACTTCAAGAAGAACATGAAGAAGCAGGCTTATCTTCAAGCGACATTTTTCAACCTACATCTCTGCACATTATGAAGGTAAAGACCCATAAATAATCTCATATTACATATGATTCAAGACTTTTGAAATTTGGGGTCGGCAGTGGCTCAGGAGGTAAGCCAGGTCGTCCAATAACCGGATGGTTGGCGGTTTGAATCCCACTCTCCCCAGATATCTTTCCATTGTGTCCCTGAGCAAGACACTTTACCCCCAACTGCTCCTGGTGGGTCTGGACAGCACCACGTTTGGCAGCTATGCCACCGTGAATGTGTGTATGAATGGATGGATAGCAGGATCTGTAAAGCGCTTTGGTCATCTAGAGATGAGAATAAAAGCACTATGTAAGTGAATGCTATTTACCATTTTTAACAATTAGGTGATTATTTAATAGTTTGGTTTACAAACCCGCAGAGTTTACAGACAGGTTTACAGACCTGTGACCAGAATTTCCCAGCCAAGAGAAAAAAAATTAGCACACTTGATTTTATTTTATTTTTTCCGCTGAAAGTAAAATCCTCACCTATGAATTTTGAAGCTGAGTGTTGACTTTACTCCAAATGTGTTGACTTTGTGTTAAAAATGTTATATTACTTTTTTTCATTTTTATAAATCTCATTGCCGACCGAAACTGAATATCTGAGCTTTTCTTTTTAAATTTATTTCCCTGACCACCCGATCGGGGAAATAAAAAAAAATTGAAACCAAAATTTCTGTAAACCAAACGATTAAATCACGATCGCCTTGTGTGGAAAAAAAATATCAATTACACAAACTCTTTTCCGGGCGAGTTTTGACACTGCTGCTTCTCTGCACTGTTTTGATACAGTATGTTGATATCATCTTGAGCTGTGGGTTTTCGTTTGAAAACCGTAGGTATAGCAGTCGGTTTTAGAACCCATTTGTAACAAACTTTCAAGCCTAAAGATTCCTGTATAGCAGGTGCCTCCTCAAAACTGTCTGCAGTGAAATCATCACTACAGAGTACAGAAGATGGTGTTGGTTGCCATTTGTCCCTTGTTCTCTGTACTTGCTTTGCCCATTTTTTAAGAAGATCTGGATCTTTTGGGAATGAGAACAGGCTTATACGTTCACTGGAGCAATTAGAACACCCAGCTGCCACACAACGTTTTGGCATTTCTTCGCTGATATAGAAGCTAAACAGCTTGTTTACACTGACAGCACAGGGATCAGCCGAGAGGAAACTCTCCTCATGACGTCATATCCTGAAACAAGGCGCGTCTCAGGATATCGCATTAGTGCAACACGGCACTAAATTTGAATTCACTTAGAAAGATTTTTCCACTTATTTAGCGTTCTAATTCAACAGAATCAACTATGTGAATGATATAAGATAAATTCATACTGAATACTTATGCATAGTTCCAAGATCTTGTCACGGACCCTTTAAGAAATCTGTGTGTCTGTGTGTCACGATCATAGGACATCATAGGACGGCCTACGATGTCTGCTTAATGTCCTATGATGTTCCTATGATGTCGGCGATCATAGGACTGTCTACATGATGTCTATATGACATCACATAAACCGTAGTCTATATGACGTCAGATAAACAGTAAGGTTGATGTTCCTATGATCTCAGAAGGATGTCTATATGACGTCATACAAACCGCAGAACTCGCTAAAAGACATACACATAGACACAGGTATGCAACATAACACAGAACAGTAACAAGCAGGAGAAGAAGTAACAAGCAGGGGCAAACAGAGACGACAGAGTATGGTTACAGAAAACGGCATGGACGGGGCTGCACAGATAATCCCACACAGGGGACCAGAGGGCAGACAAAATCAAGGCAATAATGATTATGATGATGACGATAATAATATGGGCTGGGGCCCATGCTCTGGAGACAAGGAATATCATCACTCTATACATAATTCAAGAAATCTCTCTCTGTCACGATGTCATGGGGAGACAAGACCAAGGCAATAATGAGAATGATGACGACGATAATAATAATAATAATGCTGATAAACTTAAACAAAGAAGAAGACCAATGAAGAAATAAATATGCAAGACAGAATCACTCTATAAATTCAAGAAATCTCTGTCAGTTTGTTTGTGTGTCTGTCTATGTGTCACTATCATAGGACATCAGAGGATGGCCTATGGTGTCTGCATGATATCCGATGATGATCCTATGATATCAGCCAACATAGGACTTGCCATGCCGTCATATTCCTCCTTCATGCAGGTTAGGTTAATTGGAGACTCTAAAGTGGCCCTAGGTGTGAATGTGTGTGTGAATGGTTAAGGGATAGTGCCGTATCGTGGCCGCTTCATCCATCCAGGTGGTGGATGACCCTCAATTTCCCCTCTGGGGATCAATAAAGTATACTAAATCTAAAAAAAATCTAAATATAGACAATAGGACTGCCTACCTATGATGTAGGCATGATGTCCTGTGATGCCTGCCTTGATGTCTTTATGATGTCATATAGACCATCACTCACCAAAGAAGAGATACTCATCACCCAATTACGAATAGGGCACACCACTTCAAACCACACCCATTCGAAGCAGTAAATCTGGAAATCTTACTCATCACCAGATTAAAAAGTGGACAGACTACGTTAAACCACACCCATTCGAAGCAGTACATTTGACCAACAAAACGGACATTGCAACGGCTCAAGATACGTCATTGAACAAATACAGCCTCACCTTCACCTCACCAAAGACTTCCCACCCCAAAGATCTGAACAGCTACAGACCAGTGGCCCTGATGTCTCACATGATGAAGACCCTGGAGAGACTGCTCCTTGCTCACCTCCGCCCCCTGGTGGGACCAGCGATGGATTCACTCCAGTTCGCCTACCAGCATGGCATTGGGGTGGAGGATGCAGTGATCTTCCTCCTTCACCGTTATCTGTCCCACCTGGAGAAGCCCGGGAATGCGGTGAGGATCATGTTCTTTGACTTCTCCAGTGCTTTCAACACCATTCAACCAATGATCCTGAAGGACAAGCTGCTGTGCGCAGGGGTGGACCAGCACCTGTCATCATGGATCCTGGACTACCTCACTAACCAGCCACAGTTTGTGAGAACCCGGGATTGTGTGTCCGACACGATCATCGGCAGCACGGGGGCCCCCCAGGAAACAGTTTTGGCTCCCTTCCTGTTCACCCTTTATACTGCGGACTTCTCACACAACACAACACACTGCCATCTACAGAAGTTCTCTGATGACTCTGCGATCGTCGGCCTCATCTCCAACGGAGATGAAGCTGAGTACAGAGGACTTATCCAGGACTTCGTGGACTGGTGCCATCGGAACTGCCTCCAGATCAATGCAAGGAAAACTAAGGAGCTGGTGGTGGACTGCCGCAGGCAAGGACAACCCCTCACAGCACCAGTAAACATACAGGGAACAGACATTGAGATGGTGACATCCTACAAGTACCTTGGTGTTCATCTGAACAATAAACTAGACTGGTCACACAATACCGACGCGCTCTACAAGAAGGGACAGCGCAGGCTGTTCCTACTGAGGAGGCTCAGGTCTTTTGGTGTACAAGGGGCGCTGCTGAAGACATTCTACGACACGGTGGTGGCATCAGCCATCACTTTTGGAGTGGTCTGCTGGGGCAGTGGCATTACAGCAGCCGATAGGAAGAGACTAAACAAACTGATCAAGAAAGCTAGCTCTGTCCTGGGGAAACGCCTTGACCCAGTGGAGGAGATAGGAGAGAGAAGGATGGTGGCTAAACTGTCATCTCTGCTGGAGTCCGAGTCCCACCCTATACAGGACATATTGAACGCACTGAGGAGCTCATTTAGCAGTAGATACATCATCCTAGGTGCGCAACCGAGAGGTTTCGCAGGTCCTTCCTACCTACGGCTGTCAGAGTATATAACCTAAGCAGGGCTGCTCGCAGAGGTAGCAAAAAAACGTGACGACCTAGTAGTATTGAATGCAAAAGATGCAACAGACTTACACAAATGGTCCCCTCCAGTATACAACTAGGACAATATCAGTTGCTAAGGAGGGTGACAATATGTATGGGTACATATTCATACTAAGTAGATGGTTATGCTGTTTATTCCATCTTGCTACAATGCTCCGCACTTTGTATATACATTTATACATATTTATGTGTACGTATGTATATCCACTGCTCTTATTTATATTTTTCGTATCTTCTTTATTATTGCTCTGAGTGTTGCTATCCCTGTGCTGTTGCAATCCTGGAATTTCCCCATTGTGGGACTAATAAAGGCTTATCTTATCTTACCTGTTGGTTGCAACATCTGTGATTAGTGTCAATGCTGGACGCACTTTCCTGATTCCACGAATCACACTCACACCATCTCACAACATGTTTAAATTCATCTTGCGATGTAAACAGTTTCCTGTAACACCCTGCTTTGCCATGAGTGTGAATAAGTTACAGGGTCAGTCTTTACAGCGTGTTGGGATTTTCTGCACAAGAGATTTCTTCAGCCATGGCCAATTCTATATTGCTGTGAGCAGAGTTGGCAGATCAAGCAATCTTCGTATTCTTGCTCAAGATCAAAAAACTAAGCAAAAGTGTCACTTTCTGAGCAATGTTGTTTATAAAGAGGTGCTGACACAGTAAAAATGTGTAACCTTGAAGAATGGCAGTCTACACTACAAATGTGTAAAATGCAGGGTTTCCTCTGGTAACATTTCTCGGTGGCGGCCTGCCTCGCCAGGAGTTTTACCGCCACGCCAAGGAGATATGAATTTATTAAGAAAAATATATAAAGCAATTATTTTCCGCAAGTGCGCACATGAACAACAGGCGTGGCCGTCATACGCGCAGAGTTTAGAAGCGCCCCGCCCATGCAAGTTTTCCAGGCAGTCAGCAGTCAGTGTCTCGCTAAGCACAACTGTCAGACACAAACATGAGTTTGTTAAAGTACTTTAAAAGCGGAAAAAAATCAGAAGAGGTATGTAAGCACTGGAGGTGTTTATCATGGTTTTAACCAGCTGGAAACGGGAGCAATAATGGAAGAGTCGCTTAGCTAAGAGACGTGGTCAGAATTCATACGCAGCCGGCTTCATATGAAGGGAAAGGAAAGGGGGACTGATGAATTGCTGAGGATATATTTCACCAGCCACTACAGTATTAAGTTATATTCTGTAGGAATTGCAGGAATGAAGAGACTGGCAATTTCTCTCTTTTCTAGCACAAGCAGGTGTGCCATTTTTATTCTCCAGCCGCAGTGACTAAAAGCAACAGCTAAAAATGCTAGCTGTCTTTTCACTCTAAACTGAGGTCCTTCAGCGGCTGCCTAGAGAGGTGCCTGATGAGAAAGCCTGAGAGCACAATGCCTAAACAGATCATTCCGTACATGAACACATATTGTAGTGAATTTTGTCTTTAGAGCCCGCTACAGTTCCCTATTATGGACCTGGCAGGTTAAGATGACCGAAATTCATGAAGTCAATGACTTTAATCTGTCAGCAGCCTTCAGACAAACTAAACATGTCAACATTTGATTTCAAAATAAGAGAGGTTTTTCCTGCTGTCTGGGTGGTGAGGAGATTTCTAAATAAAAAAAAAAAAAAAAAAAAAAAATATATATATATATATATATATATAGAAATATTACAACAGAAATAACGGCATCCTTGGTCAATTAAGTTAATTTATTTCATTAAAGGGAACCTGTGGTGGTCGTCTAAACGCATTCAACTTGAAAACATTAGGCAAAGTATTCGTTATTTGGTTAAATAATTATTTCCAGCCATATACCACCATAGAAATATGCAAATACGACCGCAGGCATGGCCAGCCAATGAAAACTCTGCGCGCAGCCATGGCACATGCGGATGTGACGTCATATCGTTGCCAATACTCCGCCTGTATGAGCGACTAGGGTGCTGTTGTGAGTGTTTTTATTCTATTATGGCTGAATTGTCGGACTCTGAGGAAGAATTCATCCAACATGGCTACAGGTTTGAGCCAGAAAGGTCTTCTGAGGGTGAAAGTGACGAAGTGGTCCTCACACACAACGCAATTTCGTCTGAAAGGATTCGTCTGTGCCCTGTTCGGAGATTGCGCAATCACTTTTCCGCTAAGATCTTCTGACAAGGTGAGCTGGGTTTGGGTACACAAAAGAAGTGTTTATCTTTGTTTTTTCGCTTATTATTGAGACATCCAAAGGCTTTACATTCCGCCATGTTGCGATATCCATATCGCATTGCATGTTTTTGTTGTAACAAGAGCGCCGAGTGTCTGCTCCTCTGTATAGCGGCGAGGGAGGAGCCGAATCATCTGCCGTCTTGCGGCCGTTACGACCTCAGATCAGACAAGACGACCCGCTGAATTTAAGCATTTAATTATTTATTTTCTACTCGTTTTAGTTCTGCATTTAATATGAACCCTGAGTTTGAAATAAACGTTTGAATTTGAATTAGAATATCCTGAAAGCCACTGCTCATCCGGGCACTCCAGGCTCAGCCAATATTGATCCGGATCGCGGTGCCAACGATATTTCGTCACAGGAAGCGTCCTGGCAGGCCATGTAGCTGCCAGTATGGCTGCTCGCATGTTTTGCTGACATAGCTGAACCAGCACATCAGCAATGGATTTATATCACATTGCTCTGAACTTGAATTTGAACTTAAACTAGAACTAGAACGTGAGACAGGGGCTCAATATAATATCTTTTTTTTCATGACCACCACAGGTACGCTTTAAATACAATTTTATTAATATTTTTTTCTTTGTAATCAGTTAAATTATTGTTCTGTTCTGACTGCAAAATTATGGTCAAAAATGTAAATTGTTGTAAGGAAAAAGTAAAAAAAAAAAAAATTACCACAGTCTGTTTCAAATTTATCTAAAAAAACAGTAATCTTATTTTAAAAAACAGACAAAAATAAGTCATAAAATAATCCACAAATTTATAATAAAGTTTCAAATGTACAAGAAAATTCAATTTTACAAGAGGAAATTACAAATTTGAGGAACATGGTTTCAACTTTAGACAGATTTACAGAGAAAAGTAGAAAACTAAGAAAATCGTTATAAATTTTTGAGAAAACACTCAAACCTTCAAGACTAAAGTCATTACTCAAGTTTTTAAGTAGGTGCTCTTTGCACCCTTAATTCAACTAGAAATTTTTGGTTGTCTGCTTTTAGTTATTAATTTCAAAGCACTGCTTTTACATGAGTAGAATTTCTGGTTACTATACCCACCTGATCATATAATTTAAGTATGCATGAGTACATTACTATTATGACTGTTTCTTTCCCTTCCCTACTCTCTCAATGGAAGAAAAGAAACACTAGAATAAAAATACAAAAAATGCACATATTTTTGTCATTTATGTAAACCATGACAAAAAAAATCCTGCAGGACAAAACATGACACTTGATATTTTCTAACCTGTTTGTATACCACGATAGACAGAGCGAGAACCTGAATTAGACAGAGCTCAGAGAGGGCAAGATGAGACAGAAGAGAGGAGCCAAGGAGAAGAAAGTGTTCAGGCAGAGGAAAGAGAGAAGGATAACACCATTAAAAAGTCTAAACACAGAATGTCTGGGTGGGACACCAACTGGCCCAATATTCAAGCCTTGGTTGTACAATACTTCAAATGGTAAGTTCCATATGCAACGTTACTGTGTAAAATTTTAAAGAGAAATAAATAGTATAAAATTAACATATTCTGGTATGCTTACCCTCCCCCCCCCCCCGGGGAAAAATATGTTGCCACCGCGCCAAGGTCTTTAAACCAGAGGAAACACTGAAAATGCCAAGCAAAGTGCTGATTTACTCCGGGTGCTCTGGCTTCTTAGTTTCTACGGGCATGCACGGGTCTTCCTGAACAGGGTCGAAAGCCACTTTTTGCACAGATCGATTTTCGTGATCCTGTCCAAGAACTGGAATTACAACGCACCTATCCCTCAACCAGTGGTCTGAACGAAGAAGAAGAAGAAGAAGACCCACCAGATGGAGAGCAATAGAGTGAGGAGAACTGCTGCACGTCAGAAAAGATGCTGTGAAGATGAAACACCTCAGGTTCGAGCAGTACGCCACAGGCATGACTGAACAACACAGTTGTCTGAGACAGGAGGAGACCCTTCAGCAATGGGCATGCAGAAATACTTGCGTAGACTTGGTTTCTACGGGCATGGATGGGTATGCACGGATATGTACTAGTAGTTTTAAGATGGCATCACACGACTGCCAGTCGCTATATGGATGGCCATGTTGGGAGGGAAGCTGCAGGGGGTGATTCTGTTTCATTAAGGCCGAAAATTATGTAAATATAGTGTACCAGAGTGGTGGCCTAGATGACAGAGCATCTGTCCCACAACCGGGAGGTTGGGGGTTCAAGTCCCGGCCGGGTCATACCAAAGATCATATAAAAATGGTACTTCCCACCTTCTAGCTTGGGGATCAGTGTAATAGAATGGGGGAAGGAGAAGTTGTTTGTGGCGGTGCCTTGCATGGCAGCGACCCCTCTGATTCTACATGTGATTAACACTGTAGATAGGAGAAACATAATTTTGTTCTACTGTACATGGAGCTTGAGGTGTAGAGGGTGAGCAGCTTTAAATACCTGGGCATCCACATCAGCGAGGACCTTACATGAACACACAGCACCACAGAGTTGGTTAAGAGAGCTCAACAGCGGCTGTACTTTCTGAGGAGGCTGAAGAATTTTGGCATGTCCTCCACGTTCCTCAACAACTTCTACAGCTGCATCATTGAGAACATCCTGACCAACTACATCACTGCATGGTACGGCAGCACCACTGCCCTGGACCGCAAACGCCTGCAGAGAGTGGTGAAGACAGTGGAGAAGATCATCAGGACTCCACTCCCCTCTCTGCATAGCATCTACCACCGCAGAGTCCAAAGAAGAGCTGACGCCATCCTCCGAGACCCCACCCAACCCCAGCACAGAATGTTTACACTTCTACCCTCAGGCCAGAGGTACAGAAGTGTGAAATGCAGGACAACCTGACTGAAAAACTCCTTCTTTCCCACTGCCATCAGACTCCTGAACAAATAAATTCCCAAAACTCCGCAACACAGCTTTGCAAATAGGAATTCACGCACCGGTTGCTAAATTTGCACATTATTTGTACAGTGTATATAGTCTCACCCTGTCTGATGTCTATATCAACTCTGCTGCTAATTATCATGTACAGTCTTCTGGTATTATCATTACAGAAAAATTTGCACACTGGGTGCTAATTTGTAATTTGTATATTGCTCATTTGCACACTGCTCATTTGCACATTGTACATAGGCTTATGCCATCTCAGGTTCATATTATCTCTGATATCAATATACCACTGTCCACTATAGTCACCCAGGGAATTTCAAATTTAATTCTTCTTGTTTCCTCTAGTTATTCTGTGGTTTGGTTCGTGTTATTACCTCATTAGTATTGTTGTGTACCCATTACCTTGGCATTCGTTCGGAGAGCAGAGTAAGAATTTCATTGCTCAGGAAATGTTGCATTTCTTAACTGTGCACATGATAATAAAGCCTTTGAATCTTGAATCTTGAATGACTGACTGTATGGACTGAATGACAATAGAGCTGCCTTCTTCTACTGTGGAATAATTGGTTGTACAAACACTGGTGGGAAGGAGAAAATGTTGTTTTATCGATTACCTGCAATTATTTTGAACTAAAGTGAATCAACTCACGAGCTATTAGAGAAACAGAGGACAATTTGGCTTTCTCGTATTAGTATTAGTAGAGATGACTTGGCGCTTTTCTTGTGTCCCAACTTGTGGGTGCTCTGATCATTTTGTAATAGGTTTGTAGAAATAATTGACTAACAATACTGTTGAAGAATCTGTGATGCTCTGTGGACATTTTCATAGATTCACCTGTTCTCTGTTCTGATTAGCTCAGCTGCTGCCTGCAGTGCATACACACACACAGAGCTAAACAAACACACTTGTTTGTATAACGGGACCAATTGGGATCTGTCCGAGCCAACTTAAGTGCAACACTTTCAAGCTACAGAGATCCAAATCGCTGTTTAGCCCTCCTTGCCATGTTTTTACCTTTTCAGTCTGTACCATCAGCTGTCCATACAGGCAGGACAGAAAATGTGTCCTTCCACTCAGCTCCACACATGCTTCTAATTATTCCACCTGATTAGTAGGGATGAGCCGATCCGATCGGCTGTATCAGTATCAGGTTCGATCTAGGCAAAATGGCTGAATCAGTATCGGCAATGAATAAAAGTAATTTACCGATCCTATACATTAATAATATTAAAATAAAATGAGGGCACAATCATGTTCTCAGCCGTGGAGGCAGTGAGTGTCACTCGAGCCTGTCTGTGGGGCTTGTGTCGGTATGTTGATGTGTGGTACCAGCATTTACAATTATAACACCAGTAACTTGATAAGACACTTGCAAAAGTATCACGGTAAAGGAGTATGCTGAATTCTGTCAACAACCGAGCAGAAGGACGTGCTTTTCCAGTTCGGAGGCTGGATGCTAAAAGTGAAACCTGAACAAAAGAACAAAACTGAAAGTAAAAACCAGACTGGAGCGTGGAAACAAAGACAGAACATGGGCTTAACTTTCGACAGAGAGTTACAGCTGATGAAAGGTAGGTGACAAACATAAATAACAAATCATAACAGTGAACTGGAAGCAGGACTAGAACAACAGGGCTACATGAAATGGAACAGGAATGACTTGAAAATAAGAGCATAATATCAGATATCAATAAACCGAGGACTAGGAGAATACTTATGATAATAATAATAATAACAAATGTCAAAAATATAACTTAAAGGGTTAGTTCCTTTATTTTCACATCTACAGCATTTTTTACCTCATGCATAAAGTGGCACTTTGAATTTCATCTGTGTTGGCCCTGTGATGGACTGGCCCAAAGATGCTGGGATAGGCTCCAGCCCACCCACAACCCAAAAAGGATTAAGCGGAAGAAGATGGATGGATGGATGTTTATTTAAATACTCAGCTTCAAAGTTTTGCATGAACTTGCACTTAAAATTTCAGAATGCATGTTTACATAGTGCTGACCATTGAAATGCTGCCGATGCTGCAAAGTTTAAAATAAAAAAGCAGCAGCATTGCTGAACTGAGCCAAATTTGTAATATATTCTTTGACTTTTAGATTTATGTTTTTATGTGTGCAAAATGCAACCAGTCATTACCAAAGTATGTTCTGTACTTAAGTTGTTTTAAATAAGAGAGATGGCATCGGGTTTGGATCGGTATCAGCCAATACTCAAAGCCACAGTGTCGGTATCGGACGTGAAAAAGTGGTATTGGCTCATCCCTACTGATTAGACCTCTGTACGGACCAAGGGCGAAGCGTGTTCACCACACTTGGATCCTGCTCACCTCTTGTTTCCTTACCGATGAAAGAAGGATCCAAAGAGGAGAAAAACAACACAACTTTATTCCTGTGGCTGCTGGTTGGAAACCAGCAAAGCTGGGTCACTCCGTGCTGGAACAAGCCAGCTGCTAAAGCTAACCTTAGCTGGAGTTAAGGCTTTTCCAGAGCGACACTAAGATCCAGACTTCACCAACATTCAAGAGTGTCACTCGCCTGGGAAGTCTTATTCTTCTGAACAACAGCTGAAGAAAATGACGGACTAGTAACCCCAAGCTTTGCTGTTCTGATGCCAGAATGTCAGAACACCGGCTAATTAGCCTGTGGCTTTGAGGATTATTGCAGGTACTGTAGGTGGGAGTCGACAAGTCAACTGCTTATTGTAACAATGACAATAACGATGAGACACCAAGACAACAATGTCTAACTTCATCTGAAAGCACCTGGACAGGTGAGCGTGCTGAAGCTAGCCTTTAGCTCTAATTCAAATTAGATCACATATCAAAAAACTGAGAGCAAAAAACAGAGAAAAACAAACAGGAGAAATTAAGTTGCACGCTCTGTGAATAATTTATGGGCTGATATGTGGATAAACATGCATGATAAGAGAATATTTTACTGTGTACAGGAGCATGATCGAGTCTAATTTTAATTTGACGTTTTTCTCAATTTTTACATGTTCAGCATTTAAAAACACCACAACAGTTACTTAGGCCCCAATTTGATAGCCTTTAAGCATTTTGTGTAAAGCTTTACAAAATATTTGCAAGTGAACAATCTGATTTTCTTCTACTTTTTCATCTCAAAAAAAAAAAATAATCAAATGTTTTGTTTACCTTGGCTCTGGGCACACAAAGGTTGTTGATTTCACACACGTCTCAGACCCAGCCGCTTGCAAACTGGCTGCAAGCTTCTAGACTAGGGCTGTCGCGATAACCGCAATTATGTAATACCGCGCTATGGACACGCCTACCGCAGAGGAAAACGACCAACCGCAACAACCACGGTGTTCACTTTTTTTCGTGTGTGTGTGTGGCTATATCTCGTTGTTCACTTATGTGTCCCTACTGATCATTAAATAAATTGCTAAATGAAGTGTATTTTAATTACCAACAGCATGTTTGCACCCGGTACTCTAGAAGCTTCCACAGCACACGGTGCTGCCGCGTGTGAGGCACTCTCTCCAGACGGACTCCAGCAGGTATTTAAGGGTGAAAGCGTTTGGACTCCTTGTTAAATACAGCAATAACAGTGAGCACTGAAATGGCACAAAGCGTGTTATTTCCTTCTGAGTGGAGTGTGTACGATCCTGACTGTGTATGCTCCACATATGAGCTCCGAGAGCAGCGTGTTTGAATGAGATTTTTAGAACAGCGGCAAAAATCACGGAGACAGGAGCCACGCAGGGTCCTGTACGGAGACTGTCCTGCTTATAAGCTGAATGTCGCTGCAGTCTCCAGTCCACACACCCCTTAGTTACCACCACTGCTTTATGAAAATGACTGTTATTTGGTTTTTGGTTTTTTTTGTTGTTTTTTTTTACAGAATCAGTAGTCCATGCCTGTATAAAGAGCGGAGCTCCGCACAGTTGTAACACACGCGCATAAAGTTGAGGCGAGCTGCAGCGAGACTCTCACAGCTTCCCTCATTTGCCACTTAAGTTATAAACCCTATTTAAATTATGAATCCACAGGGTCCTAAAAACATTTGCAATAATACCCCATACATCGAGATGGTGACATCCTATAAGTACCTGGGTATTCATCTGAACAATAAACTAGACTGGTCACACAATACTGACGCACTCTACAAGAAGGGACAGCGCAGGCTGTTCCTGCTGAGGAGACTCAGGTCTTTTGGTGTACAAGGGGCGCTGCTGAAGTCATTCTATGACACGGTGGTGGCATCAGCCATCACTTTTGGAGTGGTCTGCTGGGGCAGTGGCATTACTGCAGCCGATAGGAAGAGACTGAACAAACTGATTAAGAAAGCTAGCTCTGTCCTGGGGCAGCGCCTTGATCCGATGGAGGAGATAGGAGAGAGAAGGATGGTGGCTAAACTGTCATCTCTGCTGGAGTCCGAGTTCCACCCTATGCAGGACATACTGGATGCACTGAGGAGCTCATTTAGCAGCAGACTACATCATCCCAGGTGCACAACCGAGAGGTTTCGTAGGTCCTTCCTACCAACGGCTGTCAGACTGTACAACCTAAGCAGGGCTGCTCGCAGAGATAGCAAAAAGACGTAACAAACTAATAGTTTTTTTTTTGAATGCAAAAGATGCAATAGACTTACACAATGGTCCTCTCCGGCATACAACTAGGAACATACCGGTCGCTATGGAGGGTGAGAATATGTATGGGCACATAATCATACCATGTAGGATAACTAAGTAGACGGTTATGCTGTTTCATCCCACCTAGCAACAATGCTCTGCACTGTGTGTGTTTATATATTTACATATTTATTCCATCTAGCTACAATGCTCAGCACTGGGTGTGTTTATATTTATATATCTATATATTTATTCCATCTAGCTACAATGCTCCGCACTGTGTTTTTATATATCTACATATTATTCCATCTAGCTACATTGCTCCGCACTGTGTGTGTTTATATATTTACATATTTATTCCATCTAGCTACAATGCTCTGCACTGTGTGTTCATATATTCATATATTTATTCCATCCAGCTACAATGCTCTGCACTGTGTGTCTGTGTGTGTGTGTGTATATATATATATTTTATAGTAATATGTACATATGTATATTAGCTGCTCTTGCTTGCTTGTTTTTTTTTCTTGCCTTCTGATTGTTGCTCTGAGTGTTGCTATCCCTGTGCTGTTGCAATCCTGGAATTTCTCCTTTGTGGGACTAATAAAGGCTTATCTTATCTTATCTAATCTTATCTTACCACAGTATAGAGCTGCCCACCGTCACCACAGGGGAAATCCTCTACCGTGACAGCCCTATTCTAGACCTTTGTAGGATCTGAGTTGTTTAAGTGTAAGCAGCACTGGTACAGTACAGTAATAAATTAACGATGTCTGGATAGGTGATGCTAGCACACTTCTCTGTGTCTTTTGGCCAGTTTTGCTTTGGAATGAGATCGGGGGCCTGCTTCTCAATTAAAACCAATTTGTCGTCATACCGCTGTCTGTTGTCGCTATCAAGAGTTTCATAATAAATTTCAGACATTTTCTCCTTTTTTTGTTTCATTTTGCTCCATGATTATCCCCCCCCAACATGGCCGCCAATCTTATTCGACCCCGCTGGAAGTCACGTGATCGAAAACTATGAACGCTTTGAAGAAAAATAACTGCTTATGTGTACTGTGCACCTGCACACTCACTCACTCCTATGCCCCAGTCTCCCCCTTGCACAATTCCCGCTAAATCTCACGCCAAGCTTTTCTGAAAAGTTGGCATCTCTGCTTTATGTCCCACACACTGACACATGTGCAGCAACACCAACATTAAAAAAAACTGTCTGTGAAGCTCTGTCTGAAACACAATAACTTCAGCACTGGACAATGTTTAATTTTTTTGTTTGTGAAATCACAATAGGCCTGTTCTATTTTGCTCGTTTACTATGCACCGCAGTGATATGATACTGCGCTGTTGCTTAATGAAAGCACCACGGTGCTGATGCCTTGATGCCTGTGGCATGGTAGCATGGGGGCTGTAAAAAAGTCACACTGCCACTTCTAGTGGGATACATGATACATATCACGATATGTATTTTGTGTACTGAATGTCTTTTAAAATTTTTGTTTTGCTTACATTTTTATTATAAACTTATATATATAGTCATTTCACTTATGAAAAAGCTGAATAATAAAATTAAAATTTATGTCAGATAAAATTCTTCACAACAATAACTGAGCCAAGTGTCTTTTTCCTTTGTTTAACAGAACTCACATTATCAAGTAAGTGTATCCACATGGACAGAAATGTTTCAGTTTACCACACATAGTTAATACTTGGTGGTCTAATAAGTGACAGAAGTATAATTTATCACCTTTTTTTTTAATGTGTCTACATTCCATCAGTTGTTTATTTGGCGAGCCACTTGCTCTTATTTTGAAGGGTTGCGAGACCGGATAGGAGCTCTTATTTTGAAAGTTTGTTTGCTAAGTTTTTCACTTAGCGAATGAACGTACAGAGTTCAGACTTGAAATGTTTATTCCCCCCCACCCCATTTCCTGTGCTTAAGGTGAGCTTACATTTATTCTGTTATCTTCCTTTTCATCTCTGCTTGGTGCAGTTTAGATTTCTCTGTGAGCATGCGGGGGGGGGGGGGGAAGCTGGGGTGAGCTAGAGAGCTTGCACTTTAGACTTCAGCAGCCAAGCTGCAGACAAACCTGTCTCGCAGCAGCAGCAGCTCATTTTAACATGATAAATATTCAAGTATCTGCAAGATAATGATTTACAGTGGTGTGAAAAAGTGTTTGCCCCCTTCCTGGTTTCTCATTTTTTTGTGTTTGTCACACTTAAATGTTTCAGATCATCGAGCAAATATAATATTAGACAACAATAACACAAGTAAACACAAAATGCAGTTTTTAAATGAAGGTGTTGACTATTAAGGGTAAAAAAATCCAAACCTACATGGCCCTGTGTGAAAAAGTGATTCCCCCCACCCCCGTTAAAACAAATTAACTGGGGTTTTTCACATCTTTGGAAAGCTGAGTTCAATTTCTCTAACCGCACCCAGGCCTGATTACTGCCCCATCTCTTCTCAATCAATAAACCACTTAAATAGGACCTGCCTGACAAAGTGAAGTCAACCAAAAGATCCTCAAAAGCTAGACATCATGCTGCGATCCAAAGAAATTCAGGAACAAATGAGAAACAAAGCAATTGAGATCTACTAGTCGGGAAAAGGTTATAAAGCCATTTCTAAAGCTTTGAGACTCCAGCGAACTACAATGAGTCATTATCTACAAATGGTGAAAACATAGAACAGTGGTGAACCTTCCCAGGAGTGGCCAGCAGACCAAAATTACCCCAAGAGCTCAGCGACGACTCATCCAAGAGGGCACAAAAGACCCCACAACAACATCCAAAGAACTGCAGGCCTCACTTGCCTCAGTTAAAGTCAGTGTCCATGACTCCACCATAAGAAAGAGATTGGGCAAAAATGGCCTGCACGGCACAGTTAAAAGATGAAAACCACTGCTGAGCAAAAACAACATAAAGGCTGGTCTCATTTTTGCCAGAAAACATCTTGATGATCCCCAAGACTTTTGGAAAAATACTCTGTGCACTGATGAGATAAAAGTTGAACTTTTTGGAAGGTGTGTGTCCCATTACATCCGGTGTAAAAGTAACACAGCATTTCAGAAAAGGAACATCATACAACAGTAAAATATGGTGGTGGAAGTGTGATGGTCTGGGGCTGTTTTGCTGCTTCAGGACCTGGAAGACTTGCTGTGGTACATGGAACCATGAATTCTGCTGCCTACCAAAAATCCTGAAGGAGAATGTACGGCCATCTGTTTGTGACTTCAAGCTGAAGTGCACTTGGGTTCTGCAGCAGGACACTAGCAGGACACTCTACTGGTCCGGCATAGTTATTACAATACCTTTTTTGCGTGGCTACATTACACGGCAATGGTGATTTAAATTTGTGTTTATTTTTAAAACAAAGCCTGATCCTGCAATTCTGGCAAATTAAAAGTCAAGAAAATATGACAATACAATGATACAAGACTTTAGTTCCACTTAATTTTGACGAGCGAGCTAAAACAGACAGGCGGACAGATCCACACACAGACACATTGAGTGATTACCGTATGCCTCCGTTTTCACCTAGGCATAATAATTATGAACCTTGTCAGTAAACTGTAAGGGAGAAGAGAGGAGGGGGAAAAAAACGAAAACCGACCTGAAAGATCCAGTAAACCATGATGCTGATTTAAGATGGAATTGCCCAGCCCCAATGTATGGTCAATACAATTATGACAGTCTTGTAATTATAATGTAGTCATATTGCTTTTGCTACCGTTTCTCTGTCTGTTAGCAGGATCACACAGAAACTCATAGATGGATTTGGATGACCTTTTCACCTGAGGTGGCCCTTGGCCCAAAGATGAACTCATTAGATGTGGGAGGTGATCCGTGATTGCATACCTCCACCAAGGCCCTATCTCGCAATGTACAGATGGATGGCAATATGGCCGGACAAAGGGAGGGAAGGACAGAGCCTTGGCAGAAGTATGCGCTCTCTGAGTGCCCTCTAGTTTTTCTCATAAATTTGCACCTTTTTTCTTGTAAATTCTTTTTTCACATAAATTTGCAACTTTTTTCCTTGTAAATTTCCAACTTTTTATAATACTGCAACTTTTTTTGTCAAAAAAGTTGCAATTTTTTTTCCTGTAAATATTTAACATTTTTCTTGTAAAGCTGCAATGCTCATCTGGCTGATGGTTACATTTTTATTCTGTGCAATTAAATTGTAATTTGCAACTTCATAACTTTTTAAATTGACATATTTTGTCATGTCTTTGCACCTTTATATTCTTCCAAATTTCTACCTAATTTACATATACGCATCTGTACCTCATGCAAAATTGGTGACTGCCCCCATTCCCCTTATTAAAAAAATAATAAACCGCCCATTGCCAATAATGCAGGTTGTATTTATCGTGATTAATTCTCACCCTGAAGAAGGTAGACATTTTAATAAAGCAGAAAACTTAAATCGGGTAAATTTTCAACATGACAAAGCGATACCCATTGAGGAATTCACCCCGGAGGCAAAAACATGACATGCTTTCAGGATTTGAGCCACTGACCGAGGTCTACCAAAAACAGAGGCGATGCACAGCAAACAAACGCTTCCTTATTTCTGCAGGAGCTACCCACAAGCCTCGAAGGTCCAAATCACGCTACACCTTCACAAAAGGTTCCTTTCGCCGCCGATAAAGCACGGTATCCTTACAATTCACAACACAGTGGCCACTGCGGAGCCACAACGCCTCAGGAGCAGAAGCTGGAGGCGGCGCAGCATCCGAGGAATTCAACCATAGTTCTCCTTTTTTCTTTTTAATCCATCTTGCAATTAAAAGAAATCCAGTTTTGGCTTGTTCCAGCTATCGAACACAGAAAAATCAATTATAACTGAATGACAGGCCCACCTGGAAAATCTGTGAGTGTAATTACTGTACAAGGCTGCGGGTGAAACATGGAGCAGCTCGTCTTACTTAGCCAGTTGCCCTGCTGTTCTGAGAGCGCACATTGGCTTTAGCCTTAAGCCCAGCTGTCATGAAAATTAAAAAGGAGGGGGAAAAGTTACTTGCAAAAGGATGAAATGTTCCACACGAGTATGAAATCATCTCATGCAGCAAAACGCCACCAAAAAAACCCTCTCATTTTGAGCATTAACCATATGCTCCACGGACACAACTGCACATAAAGCAGCAGATGCACAAATAACAATCAGACATCACAACAGATAAAGGAAAAACGGAATGACTAAACAGTCAGGACGACTCATTTCCTGCTGCACGATGGCCCTCCTTAACATCTACATTTTTTGGAAAAAAAAGGATGGCAAACAGGGGACCACTTTGTTAAAATCCTGATTCTTTGATTGAAAGATCCAAGAACAAGCCGGAGAACTCTTCAATTCAAAGATGCAACATTTATTCAGAGATCACATGTAAAGCAAGCAGCGCTGGGTTCAGCGTGACGCAGCTCCCTCGGGAGCGTCGCCACACTGACCCCGACTTCCGGGTGCAACTTACATTCATCTTCTCGGGTCGGTTTGGGCAACCCCGTACAATAGGATGGGCTTATTCGCAACCGTCTGATTGGCCAGTTTAACTCTGACGTGAACAGGCCATCCGCTATTCACGTTAACTATCTCCTAAGACAGGGGTGGGCAAACTTTTTGGCTCAGGGGCCACATTGACTTAAAATTTGACAGACAGGCCGGGCCAGCACCAGATGCATATCAAAGCATATCATATCATATCAGCATATCAAAGATAAACATAAAATTGGCATTACAGTGTTAATACTTACATTCACTTTTAGTGGGAGCAGTGTTGTTGATCACCCTTTTTTGCCACTGCGTCGAAGTCTGTTGTTAGTTTTGTTGCGGCAATTCTCAAAACAGATCTGAGGTGTTCGTCACTCAACTGGGATCTGTGAGGTGCTTTGTTGGTGTTCATCACACTAAAAGTCTGTTCACAGACATACGTAGATCCAAACAACACTAGCATCCTCTGTGCCATCTTCTAGATGTTTGGAAATTTTGCTGGGCTTAATGAAGCATAAAACTCATCCAGTTTAAGAGAGCGGAACTTCTCCTTCAAGATGGTGTCAAATTGGAGATCAATCAGTTCCAACTGCAACTCCTGTGGCACTGTTTCAGGATCTTGTGTGAAGGAGCATGACACCAGCTGAAGTGACTTGTCAATTTTTCCAAAATCAGAGAACCGACGGCAGAATTCTCCATGCAGGTCATCCAGTGATTTCCTGTATTTTTTCACATGTCGAGGGGCCTCTTTCAGTGTAGCCAGCGTGGGGAAATGAGTGAATGACTTGTTTGACATTTGTTTTGAGAATAAAGCTAGCTTGGTTTTGAAGGCCACATTTTTGCAAATGTTTTCAACTTTTTTTCCTCATAGATTTCTCAAAAATCTGCAAATTTTTCCTCATAAATTTGTGATTTTTCTTCTTGCAAATTTGCAACCTTTTTCTCAAAAATGTGCATCTTTTTTTCTGTAAATGTCAATTTGTTCACATGAATTTGCAAATTTTTTCTCAAACATTCAACTTTTTCTCATCCAGACTCTTTTTTGGAAAGGAGAAAAACTAGTTTCCCATTAATTTAGCAGCTACCTGATTTATTCACATGGGTTTTCTAATATTTATAAGTGGTTTGATGTTAGTAAAAAAAAAAAAAAAAAAAAACATCCAGAGAACAGACCAACAGAATGGGTTTATTTAAAAAATCCTATCAGAGAACTGTGCTCCCAAAAGCAGGATTACTTGTAATACCTAGAAGCTCTGAAAGTGCAAAGGGAGGCAGAGCTTTCAGTTATCAGGCTCCTCTCATATGGAACCAGCTGCCAGTTTAGGTTTGGGAGACAGATTCAATCTCGGTTTTTAGAATAGGGTGGAAACTTTCCTGTTGACAAAGCTTATAATTAGTGTTCTTTGAACTGAATTTAGCTTATTCGGCGAAGGTAGGGAGAAGCAATTCTGCAAATATGTTGACCATTTGGTTATCTTGAAATAAAAGCAAGTGATTCTCAATAACAAGTGTCCGAGGCACCAAATCCAAAGGCTGCCCATAGTTTAATGAGCAAATACAGTCACTGGTGAGATCACGCTGAACAGACCTGATGTGACCGCATGTGCCATCAATGTCCTGCAGCATGTACCCATGGAAACAAAAGAAATGCATGAGAGAAGTACTGTTAACTCAAGTTTAAAGTTTTGAAGTGGTGTATACTGTACGTATAAGTATATTTTTAGAGCCTGAAGTAAAATAAACAACCTGAATAAAAGTTGTCCCCCGACCACACTGTGACAGCTGCTACACCATCTGCCCACAAAAATGCAACTTTTGTGCGTTTTTTTCTTCCACAAGGAATATCCACATGCACTGAACAGATAAGCTAAAGATCTGCTTTTTGTGTGGAAGACTGATGAGAAGAAGAGATACACAGAAGGGGAAATATACAGTATAACGAGTTCTGAGCGAGAAAAAACTGAAGGCCTGTTTGAGATGTGAGAGATTTTAAATTGCATTTCATAAACCGAACAAAGGAAAATAATCAGCAGATTAAACTGGAATTAAAATTAGCCAAGGATTTCCTCAGCTCCATCCCCAGAAGGTTAATAATTCAATTTTAAAGCATAATTGCTAAATTAACAATTTCTTCTTTATTTATTCATTGTATACATGGCTGACTGGGAGTTTGGTACATACCTGTATATTAACCTCAACCTTTTTTCAAAGCAACAAAGGCTGTAAAAGAATAAAAATACTGTACGGAACTTTTGGAAACTTGAGTTTTGGTGACACTGATTGGTCACTAGTGTCACGTTTGACCAGACTGAGATCAGAGTGTGCCAAAGTCAAGACTTTAAGGGGGGAGCGACGGAGTCAATGCCAAGACCAAATCTTGCTGCCCATCCTGACGAAAACCTCCAAATTTGAAGAGGAGGGACAGAGACTCAGGGTTGTGTCTCATGGTGTGGCGATTGTCGACAAACCTGGCGCTTTTTGGATTCGGCAACTTTTCTGATGAATGTTGGAGAAAATCAAGCGAAAATCAAGCTATTATCTCACGAAGCGGCGAATGCTGAAGGACGTTCACCAACGCTGCGCTTTTTGGGTTTCGTCAGCATTTGTAAAAAGTTGCAAAACAGTTCATACACAGTTTTTAAGGTCACCAACAATTTTGTCATGAAGGGTTTTAAACAGCTGCTAGTGTTCACTCCTTGGCAAACCAAAAAGAACTTTACCCCCGCGTCCCAGGGAGTTGTGAATGCCAGCAGATATGGCGATTTCTGGGCTTCATCAGGGTCTATAAAAGGTTGGCAGACAGACCCAAACAGTTTTTCTTGTATCCAAAAAATGTTGGAAAAAGGACTAATTTTGGCTGAATCTATTGTTCCACAAACATTTGCAAAACAGTCGTTTGAAAATGGCTGTAACACCTTCTGTTTGGTTCGCCAAGTAGTGAACACTAGCAGCTGTTTAAAAACCTTTGTGACAAAATGGTTTAAGACCTTAGAAACTGTACAAACTGTTTTGCAACTTTTTACAAACCTGTCAACTCACAATATTCTTGAACTTTCCTTACTAAATCTATGAAAAAGCTCATTTACAACAAATAAATTGTAAATTTATGAGGAAAAAATTGAAATTTAACAGGAAAAAAGTCCATTTATAAAAAAAAGTTGCAAATTTATGAGGAAAAAGCTGAAAATTTACAGGAAAAAACTTGGAAATTTATGATAAAAATGTCACAGATTTTTGAGGAAAAAAGTTTCAAATCCACCAGAAAAAAGAGGTTATCATTTACACGGAAAAACACAAATTTACAAGAAGAAAATACTAATTTATGAGAAAAAGCTGCAAATGTATTGAGGGAAAAAGTCTGAAATTTACAGGAAAAAAATGCAAATTTACAAGAAAAAAAATGCTAATTTATTAGAAAAAAAAAAGCACATTTTTGAGGAAAAAAGTCACAGATTTACGTGAAAAAAGTTGCAAATTTTTGAAAAAAAGAATTTTTTTGAGAAAAAAGTTGCAGATTTTTAAGGAGAAAAGTTGCAAATCTATGAGAAAAGGTTGAAAATTTATTTTATTTAGTTATTTGCATTTCGGCTTAGAGCTGGTCATTCAAAGTCATACACAGCAGGGAAAATAAGTATTGAACAACTTTTTCTCATTAAATATATTTCTGATGGAGCTACTGACCTGAGATTTCCACCAGACATCAGTAACAACCCAAGTAATACATACATACAAAGAAATCAGAAGGGAATTGTGTTCACATAAGTTATATTTAATAAAGTGGAATGACACAGGGGATAAGTATTGAACACATGAACAAAAAAGAAAAAAGTGCAAAAAGGCATAGAAAGCCAAGAAATCAGCTGAAACTGATCAGAATTTAGGAAGCCATCCCATCCCCCATCAGTGCAAATGTCACGTTTGCCCTTTCGGGGTGAAGGAGAGGACCTACTCGTCAGGCGAATCCGGTAAACCATGATTTATTAATAACAGAAAACAGAAAATAAACACTGCACGTGGGCAGGAATGATATGACCCCAAAACAGCAAAACAACAAATGTGAAAGTCCAGACAGCGTGGCATGACAAATAATAGCAACCCAAACGGCGTGGTAAAGAACAAGGTGTTAACACAAGGACGCAGCAAAGCACACTGACTGAAAATGCACATATATAGACAGGGAAGCAATTGAGACAATACAAGACAGGTGAGCACCATCAAGGCAATCGGGCAGCACAGGGCGGGCGGGGCAGTACAAACACAGAGGGGAGACACACCAAACATGATAAATGGGTCAAAACTGAAACACAAAGTGTGGAGAGGGCTGCAGCCCAGTCCAGACCACTACAGCAAATTAATTTCAGCTGGTTAAGTCCTGGCTGATAACCTTTAAAAAAGTCTGTGAATATCAGATTGTCACACCACAAAGAACTCATGATGGGTTGAAGCAAAGAGCTCTCTGTAGACCTTCACAACCTTATTGTTGCAAAACATAATGATGGCAATGGTTACAGGCACATTTCTAAACTGCTGAATGTTCCAGTGAGCACTGTTGGAGCCATCATTCAGAAGTGGAAAGAACATCATTTTACCATACATTGGCCACAACCAGGAGCTCCTCACAAGATTTCTGACAGAGGAGTCAAAAGAATTATCAGAAGAGTTATCCAAAAGCCAAATACCACTCATGGAGAGCTCCAGAAAGACCTGGAGTTAGCAGGTACTGCCGTTTCAAAGAAAACAATAAATAATGCACCCAACCAACATGGACTCTATACCCGCTCACCTCACAAGACTCCATCGCTGAAGAAAAAGCATGTTGAAGCTTGTTTAAAGTTTACTGTACAACATTTGGGCAAGCCAGTAAAATACTGGGAGAATATAGTCTGGTCAGATGAGACCAAAACTGAACTTTTTGGATGCCACAACACACAGCACGTTTGGAGGAGAAATGGCACTGCACATCAGCCCCAAAACACCATACCAACAGTGAAGTTTGGAGGTGGGAGCATCATGGTGTGGGGGCATTTTTCTGCACATGGTACAGGCAGATTTCATATAACTGAAGGAAAGATGAATGGCCAAATGTACAGAGACATCCTTGATAAGAACCTGTTGCCATCTGCCAAGATGCTGAAGATGAAATGAGGGTGGACATTTCAGCAAGACAACGATCCCAAACACACAGCCAAGAAAACTCTCAGCTGGCTCCAGAGAAGGAAAATAAAGCTGCTAGAATGGCCCAGTCAGTCAAATCTATGAAATGAACTGAAGATCAGAGTTCACAGAAGACACCCATGGAACTTTCAAGATTTGAAGACAGTTTGTGTGGAAGAAAGGGCTAAAATCACTCCTGAGCAATGCCCATGCCTAGTTTTCCATACAGGAGGTGTCTGGAAGCTGTTATTACTAACAAAGTCTTTTCTATTAAATATTAAATTAATTTCACCAAGCGTGTTCAATACTTACGTCTTGTGTCATTACACTTTATTAAATATAACTTGTTTTATGAACACAGTTGCCTTAATTTCTATGTATGTATGGATTACTTGGGTTGTTACTGATATCTGGTGAAAATCTCAGGTAAATGGCTCCATCAGAATTATGTTTAATGAAAAAAATGTTGACGTGTTCAATACTTATTTTCCCTGCTGTAATTCAGTTCTTTAACATGATATAGAAAGGTTTATACTGATATTGGGGGAACTTCTCTGTTTTTGTCCCCCTCCCGTCCCCCCCTTGATTTGCACCCATGAACTGGGATGGGGGGACAGCAGGGGGATGAGTTTGGGTAATTTTGCTAACAAGAGGGATGCCATCCCCCCCACATCCCTCCCTCAAATCACCTACTGAAGGCAGCCAATTGATTTCACGAATTTGTGAAAATGTTCCGGAATGTGTCAACTTCAGACGACGACTGGATAACTTCCGGTAACTGATTGGGTGTCATGATCCTGAGCACGGACGGGTGCTGTGCTCAGCCCCAGTTCAAGTTTAGTCTTTTTTCTGTTTCTTTGTTTATTATGGCCTGCTGTATTTGGTTCCTGTGTAGTTAGGAGTTGTCTGTACTCTTAGTCTCATCCTTATTGTCATGTCTAGTAATTGTGTCATTTGGCATTTATAGTATTATTTACATCTTGGGGTTGTGTTGTCTCATTCTTGTATTATTATTTAGTTTCCAGTTTTGTGCTTTTATTTTGACAGTGCTGTGCAGCTTCCGGCTGTCAAACTCTGCTTCGCAGGCTGCACAGCTGTCACTGATTATTGTGTATTTCCTTTCTCACGTATCCACACCTGTCATCCATTAATCATCTATCTCATTCACCTATTTAAGGACACAACAACATTTTCCGTTGCCGTGTCCTACTGTTTGCTTCCTCAGTAGTTTCAGCCTGTCTCTGAGTGAAGTTGTTTTTTTCCGCGGAAGTGGACGGGAGCGCTCCAATCAGGTATTTTTTCCTTTTCTATTTTTCTCAGCCGTGAGCCCCGTTTCCTTTCGGGTGTGACTCCGGCTGAGTTTATCTCTTTTGCTCTGGCATCTCCGTATACCTCAGCCTGTTTTGCCCCAGGCTGTTTTTTCCCCTGTAATCGTGAGCCCCGTCCTCCTCCAGTGCACCTCCATATCCATTATACGTAAGTGTAGTGTTTTTGTGTCATGTTCGTCTTTTGGTTAATAAATGTGCAAAACTCACAGTGAGTATTTGGTGTCCTTTATAGCCCTTAAAAGGGCGATTCATGACACTTGGAAAATCCAACCTATACGACAACTCCTGGAACACACGGTTAGATTTCTGGCTTAAAAAAATGGCCGCTAATTCATCTAAATTTGAGGAGAAATGAAAAGGAAACACCATGGACTCCAAACAGCACATCAAGACCTCCTCCTTTCTTACTTGGATGTAACAGCGCTCAATGAGTGACCAGAAAACTCTTATCAGAGCGCCCTTGAGCTTGAGCCTAATCCCTATCAGCGCCGGGAATGCCGCTCCACTCCCAACCTCTGACATCTACGTGGCGGGTCGGGCTGGAGGAAAATGAGCCATTTCTCATTAACTAACACACAACAAATCCCACTGAGGTCTTAATTCCCCTCAAGGAACAAAAAAGAAGAAGGATTTTTAGCCTGCTTATAACATTGTGTCCTCCAGTGTATATATATATGAAAATATAACTTCAAGGAGAGAAGAGTGAGAAATAATAGATTCATTACAGGAGCAGATTTTTCCCCCCCAGAGCAGCCTTTAAAGTCCATGGTATTGCTTTTTCACACCTGGGGATTTGTCTGCTTGGCTCTTCATCCAGCAGGTCTATTGCATTCCTCTGCAGGTACTCTTACAAATTGTTTATTTAGCATGAGAGTGACAAGTGGTGGTGGGGAGGTGGGGGTGCTGGGGTGAGAGCTGTAGGTAAAACTTCAGCCAGGACGGGGGGGGCGTCGAGCCGAATCTGTGACCAGTTTCCAGATTGCAAGATTGTGAAAAATTACTTCCCTTGCAACAAAATTATTTTTAAAAAGTTATTGTGTCAATAAACAGAAACAAAAAGTAACAAAAATTTAACATATGTTGTAAATGTCCAAATTAAAAAAAAATCATACATTTTTGAGCAAAATCTTACAAATTATGATTTAAAAACGTTTCAAATTTACAAAAAAAAGTATGGAATTACAAGACAAAATGAGCAAATTAAAGAGAAAAGAGCCACAAATTTACAAGAGAAAAACTGCAAATTTATGAAAAGTATATGTATACAAGAGAAAATGAGCAAATTTAAGAAAAAGTCACATTTACAAGAAAAATGCAAAATTATGAGGAAAAAAATCACAAATTTTTGATTAAAAAGTTGCAAATTTATGAAAAAAAGTTGCCAGTTTACACGATGAAAATGTGCAAAGAGAAAAAAGTAGCAAATTTATGAGAAAATGTCTCTAATTTATGAGAAAAAAAATTCACAAACTTCAAGAAAAAAAGTTGCAAATTTAATAGAAAGAAAATGTCAAGGTAATTTTTAATTCTCCTCCACCCTAAAGAAAATGCTCAGGGTGAAACTGTAACTTTGGGACCCCCTAGTGGCCGGGGGAAGGGGTAGGGGCTGTAGCATTTGCATAGTCTGCTTTATAGCCAGAACGGCTCTGCATGAGAGTTCCAAGCGCAGAGAGAAGAAAGGTGGAGCCAGCCCCCGTTCCAAAACCGTGACATCGGCTCCTTATACTGTCCGAGGAAGGCGAGGTGACCCCGGAGCGCTGAGCATCGCTGACCACAGGCAAAAGCATAGTGTGTGTGTGTGTGTGGGGGGGGGGGTATTTGTGTAGGCAGAGGGAGTGTTGCAGCACAGCCTTGGTGAAGCCATCAAGGAGAGTGTATGCTTTAGTGCACACTTTTGTGTGGTAATGAAACTGAGGTAAGCCTTAGTGAAAATGAGTAGGAGCAAGACAGAGAGAGTGATGAGGGGTATTATTGTGCAAAAAAAAAAAAAAAAAATGCTGGAGAAGATAAAAAGGGTGGCTGTGTGTTAACTGTGAACACCTTTAAAGTGGCAGCTGCAGATAATATGAGCAGAGACCAGAAAGTGAGTCTCCTCGACCGCTGCCGCTGCCGCTGCTCGGTTTGCCTCTCAGCAGCGCACTTTAATCCGCGCCTTTTGCAATGTCACACTTTGCTCGCTGCTACAAACAGTGTTGTTGTGCAGCTGCTGCTCCTGCTGCATCCATAAAGAGAGAGAGAGTGTGTGTGTGTGTGTGTGTGTGTGTGTGTGTGTGTGTGTGTGTGTGTGTGTGTGTGTGGTGGGGGGGGGGGGGGGTTAAAAAAATGGAGTTGGATATTAAAGCAGGATTAGTGTTTCTGAAGTCCACTGGGACATGACAGGAAATCATCTAATCATCTTTAGGGGATGTTTGACTTGGATTTTGTTGCAATCTGTGTGTGGCACGAGAACGTGCTGGGGGAGAAGCTGCTGCCGCCACTTTCCATCATACACCCAATATCATCTTTGATCATCTGTATATTTATTAGCCTCAGGGAACCCCGCTGTGACTACATAACGGGGAGGGGGAGGAGGAGGGGGGGGTCTGCACTTCAGCTCAGACATCTGTGGAAACAGGGAGCCTCTCTGAGCAGAACTCAGCCTCCACACATGGGCATTTTTGTCATGGTGGTGATTAGGATCACCACCACTCCCCTCCAAAAAGAAGAAGAAGAAGAAGAAGAAGAAGAAGAAGAAGAAGACCAATCACAATCAAGGCAACCTCTGCAGTGGCATGTTTCACAAATTTGGCACCGGTGCAACAACACATTTATGATCCTGGGAGCTTGTTAGAGAGGTGGTGGTGGTGGTGGTGTGTGTGTGTGTGGGGGGGGGGGGTACAAGAAGAAGAAGAGGAGCTGAGATGAAGGTACTCACCACATGAAAGCGCCACCACGCAGATGAAGAGCGTCCATCTGAAATCCCGCGCGCCTGACATGGCAGAAATCCCCATCTCCGTGCGCGTTAAATCCCAGTAGGTGCAGGAGAGGAGCGCAGCTGCCCTCCTTCCGGGGCCGCTTTCTTTGATTTTAACTTGGATGGCGCGCGGCGGGCAGCCTCCCGCGTCGTCCGGGGGTCTTCAAGGTCCTCCCCCCCCGATGCGATGGGGGTCCGTGCGCGGCAGCGGGGGGACGCGGGGCAAAAGTTGCAGCTACACCCCTTCCCGGCTCCAAACTGGCCGGGGGACGCAAAGGTGAAAGAGGCGGCCAGCGCTCCAGAAATCAGTCCGAGCCCCGAAGCGTCAGCGCGCACCCGCCAGGAAAACACATTTTATGAATCAGTGGACATCAGGAGGCGACGCGCGTCCTGGCCGGGAACGCAGGGGATGCTGCACGCGTCATCCAGATAAAGACTGGTCCCAAATACCAATCAGGGCATGGATAACTGTGGAATGTGTCTGCGCCGCTTCCCATTCCCCGGGATAACGTTCAAAGTAATTAGTCTTTGCGCAAAAAAAAAAAAAAAAAAAAAAGGCTCCGCATGCACCGTTTTGGTTCAGCTGTCACTTGACTTGTCTGGGTTCATTAGGGGAAAAAATGCTAGAAGGACGAGGTCCATTCTTGGAGCCTTGAATCGTCCCACCTGCCACACAAAAAATGTCCAGGTTTGGCTGCAAAAGGTCCGCGTCCTGTCCCCGCTCACCTACCGCAGCGCGCTGGGACGCGGATCATCACGCGTCCGTTGGAAGGAGGTCCAAAAGCGCAGGAAGAGCCGCCACTTTGCCCTTTCTGGGGGATGTGGAAGCGGGAGGGAGTCGGAGACGCAGCCAAGTCGGTCCAACTCTGCGCGTTTTTCCGTCTGTCCTCCTCTGCGTAAAATTGCAGTTTAGCCGAGCCGGACGCGTCTCAGCCAGGTGTCTGCCCCCCCCTCCAGAAGACGCAGCGCACTCGGCCGCTGTCCTCACCACGGCAGCCCCGCAGTCAGTCAGGCTCTTTAACTGCGCTCAAAAAAATTATGAAGTCAACTGTTCACCTTAAAACGTCCAGAGTCGCAGCTGCCGGACATCAAGTCGGCTGTCAGGTCAAAGGCGTTTCCTGCGCCTGCTTTCAAAATAAAACTAATTTTCCCCGCGTAGCATAAATGGGATTTTATAGATTTATTGACGTCAAATAAAATGCATGACATACTGAGGGTAAAAACTGTGTGGAAAAACATTTGAGCTATTTGGAAAGTTAAATAATGATTTCCAGAAGTTTTCTTTTTCAAACTGGGGATTCTAAATTGTCCTTAGGTACGACTGTGAGAGTGAATGGTTGTCTGTCTCTCTGTGTTGGCCCTGCGATGGACTGGCGATCTGTCCAGGGTGGACCCTGCCTCTCACCCAAAGATGCTGGGATAGGCTCCAGCCCCCCCCCCCCCCAGCGACCCGAAAAGGATTAAAATTATAACCTAATAAATACACGTTTAAGTAGAAGTTACACGAATTAAACACATTTAATTACTTATTTTAAGTAGATATGAAATGAATTATAGACGTGTGTGTGTGTGTGTGTGTGTGTGTGTGTGTTAAACCACCCCGTGAACACCTGCATTACTCTGACAGCAAATAAACCCACTTTAATGTTGAAAATACCAAGAAAATAGCATTTGATGCTCATCGTCCATGGATTTTCTGGCTTTATCTCTTGCGTTTATTTTTCTTAAAACTAGCAGGGAAAAGCCTGAGCCGCCTCATTATTTTTTTCTGAAAATCCAAACGGCTGACTTCCTGTGCGCTCTGTGTTACTGGTGTTGAGTTTGACCTCCGCCCAGTCCCGACATCACAGACTAAACATTAATCACGTGAGCGTTTTAACCGGCTCGCCTTCATCCAGAAGGGAAAAGTGTCATCCTGGATAAATAACAATTCACTGAAGGCCTGATAAAGGTGGCAGATTTGGGTTCTCATGCAACATAAATCAGCTATAATCCAGGATGGATGGATGCAGGCCCGTCTCGAGCTTTTTGGGGGCCCCGATGTATGATTGTGTTGGGGGGGCACCTTCTTTCCCCCTAACGGGGTAGTGTTCAAACCCTTTAAAATGAAGGCAAAACTCTCTCCTCCCAATAAAAAACATTTGAAAAATAAAGTTTGGTCACTGTTTAGATTTTCTCATAAAACTGCTGCTTTTTCCTGGTAATTTTTGCAAAAAGTTTGTCTTTTTTCTTGCAAAATTGTGTTGTTGTTGTTGTTGTTTTCTCATTAAACTGGTGGTTTGTTTTTGCTTCATCTTTTTTTATTATTAATTTTGCTATCTTTTTGGCATAAATGTGTTTTTCTTTTTTCAAAATGTGCATATTTTTCTTAAATTTAATACCATTGTTGAGTTTAACTGGACTTTTTTCATGTAAATTTGTGAAATTTTACTCAATAAATAAATTTTGATATTTTTGGCATAATCTGTCTTCTTTTCTGATAAAGACTGACCCTGTTTGCATGATCACGAGTAAACCGCGTATTGTGGCGGTTCAGTTAACCCCCACAACAGACTAAGGACAGACAACTCGCTACTCCTGGTTTTTTCCGCTACACTACTGAGACGTAATGTGCCATTCATGCCTTGTGATGTTAATGTTGCCTCTCATGCATTGTGTTCATGTGTCCTGTCCTTACTGTGACCTAGAGACTCAGATCAATATGTAGATGTGCCTGTTAACCTCTTTGTTCTGCACCTGGAGCAGAGTCTAGCAAATCTGCCTATTGTGATGTATGTCTCACAAATGCAAATATCTCATGCCTGTTCTGCAGTCCCTTTGATCAGACCAACTGCTGTGACACTGCCTTGATGTATTGTTTGAGTTGGGTATAAATACTGCACAGGTTCTGTAATACTTCCTCTCACTCTCAATCTGACTTCAACCCTGCTGCAGGACACAGACTTTGTGTCCCTTCTCTGAGAGCCGTGGGCTCGCTCTCGGCGCTCATGCACGGCGCCGGGAGTGGAGCTTGTGACGGCGGTATGTTAATAAAACTCTACTTAAAACCTCCAACAAACGCCGCATTATATCACTTGCCGCCGCACTGGTGACCCCTCTGAACACGCACACGCTTTGTGCGAAGCAACCTTCTGAGCTGGACAGCTGCACTGGTGACCCGTTCTTCAGGATGAGATCTGCACGTCTGAGATCTGCTCATCCACGCTGGACCGGCCGCGCTCGCAACTCCTCCACACGAGAGCGCAGGCACCTCGTCCCTTCTCCACGACGGCGTCCTCCATGGCTGGCGGAGAACGCAACGTGTGGACCTGAAAGCACCACGCCCGAGCCTGAGGAACAAAGATCGTCTATTTCCTCTCACCGCTCCAACGCTCCATGGCCAATCTACAGCCACAGCTCAACCTGGATTTTTATCGGCGCCGTCTGCGCCAATCTCCACCAAGTTTCTGCACCCTGACTCGCCACTCCAGCGGCCCACCCACGCACGGAACCCCCGCGCACGCACCGGGGAGTTACGAGGACGGCGCATCACGCACGGGACAAGTAACGGCTCCAGAGACTGCCATCGTCCTCCGCCGCTGCTCACAGAACCTTCAGGGCTGCTCGTTCACCTGAAGCAAGCACGCAGCTTGCCACTGGATTTTTTTTTTTTAATGGTCTCAGCCACGGCACAAAGGGATTTCAGCCGTCAGCTGTTCCCGGGGGCTTTGGGGTTGCTCCAGCACCTAAAGCCAACACGCCAGTCCCTCTGCTTTTGTTTATTTTTTTATTACAGCCGCTCCTGCTTTTCTTTATGGCCACGAGAGGAGTCAGAGACTAATTTTTCTTCTTGTGATCTCCGCATGCGCAACGGGACAGCCCCTCGACGTCGCGGAGCAGCAAGCAATTTTTGCGCGGCTCAGGACGATTTTACAGCCCCTGCCGGCACTTACTACCCCTCCCCTCCCTCCCCCTCCGCCTGCAGCGAGCTTCTCACACAGCTCGCTCACACAGATGGATTATCGAGGTCTCGGCCCCCTGCCGTGCCCTCTGGGGGGGAGCGTGTGGCGGTTCAGTTAACCCCCGCAACAGACTAAGGACAGACAACTCGCTACTCCTGGTTTTTTCCGCTACACTACTGAGATGTAATGTGCCATTCATGCCTTGTGATGTTAATGTTGCCTCTCATGTATTGTGTTCATGCGTCCTGTCCTTACTGTGACCTAGAGACTCAGATCAATATGTAGATGTGCCTGTTAACCTCTTTGTTCTGCACCTGGAGCAGAGTCTAGCAAATCTGCCTATTGTGATGTATGTCTCACAAATGCAAATATCTCATGCCTGTTCTGCAGTCCCTTTGATCAGACCAACTGCTGTGACACTGCCTTGATGTATTGTTTGAGTTGGGTATAAATACTGCACAGGTTCTGTAACACTTCCTCTCACTCTCAATCTGACTTCAACCCTGCTGCAGGACACAGACTTTGTGTCCCTTCTCTGAGAGCCGTGGGCTCGCTCTCTGCGCTCATGCACGGCGCCGGGAGTGGAGCTTGTGACGGCGGTATGTTAATAAAACTCTACTTAAAACCTCCAACAAACGCCGCATTATATCACTTGCCGCCGCACTGGTGACCCCTCTGAACACGCACACGCTTTGTGCGAAGCAACCTTCTGAGCTGGACAGCTGCACTGGTGACCCGTTCTTCAGGATGAGATCTGCACGTCTGAGATCTGCTCATCCACGCTGGACCGGCCGCGCTCGCAACTCCTCCACACGAGAGCGCAGGCACCTCGTCCCTTCTCCACGACGGCGTCCTCCATGGCTGGCGGAGAACGCAACGTGTGGACCTGAAAGCACCACGCCCGAGCCTGAGGAACAAAGATCGTCTATTTCCTCTCACCGCTCCAACGCTCCATGGCCAATCTACAGCCACACCTCAACCTGGATTTTTATCGGCGCCGTCTGCGCCAATCTCCACCAAGTTTCTGCACCCTGACTCGCCACTCCAGCGGCCCACCCACGCACGGAACCCCCGCGCACGCACCGGGGAGTTACGAGGACGGCGCATCACACACGGGACAAGTAACGGCTCCAGAGACCGCCATCGTCCTCCGCCGCTGCTCACAGAACCTTCAGGGCTGCTCGTTCACCTAAAGCAAGCACGCAGCTTGCCACTGGATTTTTTTTTTTTAATGGTCTCAGCCACGGCACAAAGGGATTTCAGCCGTCAGCTGTTCCCGGGGGCTTTGGGGTTGCTCCAGCACCTAAAGCTAACACGCCAGTCCCTCTGCTTTTGTTTATTTTTTTATTACAGCCGCTCCTGCTTTTCTTTATGGCCACGAGAGGAGTCAGAGACTAATTTTTCTTCTTGTGATCTCCGCATGCGCAACGGGACAGCCCCTCGACGTCGCGGAGCAGCAAGCAATTTTTGCGCGGCTCAGGACGATTTTACAGCCCCTGCCGGCACTTACTACCCCTCCCCTCCCTCCCCCTCCGCCTGCAGCGAGCTTCTCACACAGCTCGCTCACACAGATGGATTATCGAGGTCTCGGCCCCCTGCCGTGCCCTCTGGGGGGGAGCGTGTGGCGGTTCAGTTAACCCCCACAACAGACTAAGGACAGACAACTCGCTACTCCTGGTTTTTTCCGCTACACTACTGAGACGTAATGTGCCATTCATGCCTTGTGATGTTAATGTTGCCTCTCATGTATTGTGTTCATGCGTCCTGTCCTTACTGTGACCTAGAGACTCAGATCAATATGTAGATGTGCCTGTTAACCTCTTTGTTCTGCACCTGGAGCAGAGTCTAGCAAATCTGCCTATTGTGATGTATGTCTCACAAATGCAAATATCTCATGCCTGTTCTGCAGTCCCTTTGATCAGACCAACTGCTGTGACACTGCCTTGATGTATTGTTTGAGTTGGGTATAAATACTGCACAGGTTCTGTAATACTTCCTCTCACTCTCAATCTGACTTCAACCCTGCTGCAGGACACAGACTTTGTGTCCCTTCTCTGAGAGCCGTGGGCTCGCTCTCGGCGCTCATGCACGGCGCCGGGAGTGGAGCTTGTGACGGCGGTATGTTAATAAAACTCTACTTAAAACCTCCAACAAACGCCGCATTATATCATGCCGCCGCAGTATGGTGTTTACATGCACTGAGGAAACGGTTTATTGGGCAAATAAATTAGGTGTGTTAATCCATTTTCTCATAAACCGATAATGGCCTTTAACTGATAAAAGTAATTGGATTACTCTGTTTCCACAACAGTTTGAATAATCAGGTAACTCCAGAAAGCTGATTATAATCGGTTTACTCCTGACCATGTAAACAGGGTCAATGTCTTATCTGACTGCGACTCTTTTCTGGAATTTCCCCACTGTGGGACTTATAAAGGTTTATCTTATCTTTTCAGGTTAAAAAAAAAGGTGGCCTTGTTCACATACATTTGCAACAGTTTTCTAATAAAACCGTAGTTTTTTTTCTGGTAAATTTTCATCTATTCTCATAAATTTAATTAAAGTTTCTTTGTAAATTTACTACCTTTCCAGGGTAAAACGGTAGCATTTCTTGCATACATTTAATACATTTTTTTTCTCATAAAACTCCAACTTTTTCCATTAAATTTGTGTTTTCTTTTTCAGAAGTTTTGTGACTTTTCTTGCAAATTTCCGGGCATGTTTTCCTCAGAAAATTGCAACATTCTTCCCCCTAATTTGGTGAGATTTTTTGTATATATTTTCAGGTTTTCTCATTTTTGTAGCTTGTGGGACATTTTTCTCATAAATGTGCAATCCTTTGAAAATTAACTTTTTTTTTTTCTCAAGACCTCAGCGAGCCATTATCTATGAGCAAAAGAGTCACATGTGGCTCCAGAGCCAGAGGTTGGACACCTCTGGTCTAGAGATGAACGGGGGAAAATAATCATTACAGAGAATAAACATTTTATCAGCATCCATATGAATGTTGCAAATTTTTTTAAAACATGTTGAAACTTTGCAGGAAAAAATACACAATTTTTTTCTTGTATATTTACATCTTTCTTCTTTTTAATTTGTGACTTTTTCCTTTTAAATTGGTGCTTTTTTCTTGGAAATTTGTGACTTTTTGACTTGTTCTTTGCAACTTTTTTCTTGTAAATTTACAACTTTTTTTTCAGTTTTTTTCCTCTGTAAAGTTGTGACTTTTTGTAAATGTGCATCTTTTTTCTTGCAAATGTGCAACTTTTTTCATAAATTTTAATTTTTTTCTTATAAATTTGCATTAATTCTCAAAATATCCATATTTTCATGCAAATTTGCTATTTTTTTCGTTGACTTTTTTCTTGTAGTTTTACATTTTTTTTCTTGTAGATTTTTGACTTTTTAACTTGTGAATATGCAGCTTTTTACTCACAAATTTGCAGCTTCTTTCTCATAAATTTGCATTTTTTTCTTGTAAATATGCAACATTTTTTTCAACTTTTTTCTTGTTATAATTTTACAACTTTTTGACTTGTGAATTTGCAACTTTTTTCTTGCAAATGTGCAACTTGTTTCTCATCCATCTTCTATCACTTAATCCTTTTCAGGGGGTGGTATCAAACCCATGACCTTCTTGCTGTGCTGACACAGTGCTAACCACTGCACCACTGAGCTACCCACTTCCTTCTCATAAATCTGTAATTTTTCTTGTAAATTTGCAACATTTTCAACTTTTTCTCAACATTTGCTGCTTTTTTCTTGCAATTTGTGACTTTTTAACTTGCAAATTTTAAACTTATTTCTTGCAAATATGCTACATTTTTCCAGTAAATTTTCAACTTTTTTTCATATAGCCTACTAAAGATGCTCTTTTTACAGGAGTGGTGGCCTAGTTGGTAGAGCATCACAACCGGGAGGTGGTGGGTTCAAATCCCAGCCTGGTCATACTAAAGACCATATAAAAATAGTACTTTCCGCCTTCTAGTTTGGTGCTCAGCATAATAGAATAGGGAAAGGAAATTAACACACAGAGCTACCAGAGGACTCACTCCCCCTCTGTAGCTTCCCCTACTCACAGTAGCTGTGTGGCCTGGGGTCAGTGAAACGGAGACAGGCGCCACCCTATACACCACATGGTGTCCCACAGGCTGTGGAAGGGATTAACTTAACTTCCAAGATGCTCTTTTTAATGCATTCATGAACTATGAGTCATAAATAAATAGACTGTATGTGTATTTAAATAAGGTTAAGACTTTTCTCATACACACCAGTTTATTTTCCAGAACCTTCATCTTTTGTGGTTTTTGTTCATGCATTCTAGCACAGATCAGATATGCCATATCAGATAAACCCTGGCCTGTCTGTTCTGATACCAGAGCTGCTCTACACTTTGTTCACCTGAGTGTGAGGCAGCCATTGATTCCATCCCCTCCTCTACATACAGGATCAGTGGAAACAGTGTCTCTGTATAAAAACGTCCTGGTGTTTAAATGATGATTATACATAATGTTACTGGTAGCAGGCGTCCATGATAAAAATAATCTCTAATGGCCTTTTTCAGTGCTTCAGAACGCCATTAGGAGATGTGTGAAAGAGACTGGAGAGATGTTACTGATTCAGCAGGCCAATTTTAAGATTCACTGTTAGTAGGACTACACAAAACTAATAGCCACATTTGAATTTTGATGGACTTTATGTGAAAATTTCACAAGATGTACAGCTTGTTCCAGCTAAATTCTAGCTCAGATCCATCTCACAGCAGAGTCTTGATTTTCTTTTTTTTTTCTTTTTTTTTATAAATTCTATTAAATTTAATTTTCAACTTTTTAATCAACCTACAATTGTCATGGATCTGGGTGAGCGCTGCATCATCTTGCCTCGTCTTGCTCTTCTTAACCCTTTGAGTGTGAGAATTTGCGTGCCCCGAGTGGTAGAGCGCGGCACTGTGCCTGCCTTCTCACTCTGACTTTGTCAAAAGTAAGTGAGAAATTTCTGTTTGTTTTTGTTTAAATGTACTGATTTCTTGTTCATATACTTTGAAGATAAGACGATGAGGTACCTCTGTACAAAAAATGGTGCCAAAAGACTGAACCATTTTTTTGTGTAAATACGTCCAAAGTCCAGTTTTGACTGAGTTATGGAATTTAAAGAGGTGCTGTGACATTATGCAAATTAGATGCATAAATTTATTTCTATCTGAAACTTTGGATCATATTTTACATCTTTCTAATTGACAGTAAGTCATTATCTCTTACCACTTTAAAGTTATAGCCTTGGAAATCTGAACTATTTTATTGACAAAAAACATTTACCACTCTTGACCACTAGGGGGTATGGCGCAGTTCTGTACCATACACACTCAAATACTTCAATAAATACATTCACTTACCTCAGCTCTGGTCTCTCTGTGTTTGTGTTCTGCTACTGAACCCTTGCTTCTGTAAATCATGACAACAACATTCAACAAAGAAGAGGAGGAACCTTGGTGGAGGTATGCAGTCTTCAGAGTGCTCTTGTTTCAGAATATTTATTGCCTTTTAGTTCTTTTTATCTACTAAAAGCTATAAATTTAACTAAATTCTTGTCTGAAAACAGGTAAACCAATTAGGCTTTACAGGCCCAAATGTAGGCTGTTTGAAAGTGGAATACAAAGAGGTGTAGCCGATGTATAGGCACTCACATGTTAGACTTTAACAAATATAAAAGGGACTGAACTGCACTAAAATTTATTTGATTGTGTGAATATTAATTTCAGAATTATTGAAAATGAATGGGACATCCAATATTAGCGACTGTTTGGGAACCCTTGTTTATTTGTTTGTCAGACTTATTTGTGTGATCTTTTATGACTTATATTCATAGGTGTTGTACGTTGCACTTTGGGGAATGGGAGTTGTTCAGTTATCATAATTGTTTTAGTTTATATGTGTGGTTTATAGTCAGTCTATCGTCAATAAACTCATGCTGTCATGATTAATAAAACTTGGCAGCACATGTGCACAATGCCAAAGTACAGGAGGAACCACACAGAGGGGCACGTTTGAGAGTTTTATTAAATATCAAAAAACCAAAGCGCACAGCTGCAGAAACAGTCACTTGCCAGAGGAATGGCCCTGTGGAGAGAAGACACGAGATGTGAGCAGAGGAATGGAGTAAGGGGAAATGGGCGAGCCAAATTGCCACTTACTTGGGAAATCCAGGGATGACCGGCAGGGCCCAGTGGGGAATAGATGAACCAGTAGGGTAAGGGGGGAAGATGAGCTGATGGTGCCTGTCCGGGTGGAGTAGGAGCTGAGGACAGTGAGATGTGGCAGGAGAGCGCGCGCAGTCCATGAGACACACCTACACGGTGGCAGCAAAAAATAAGGTGAGACAACTTGTTCACACTTATCGTTAGATTTGCTTGCCTGTTTGCGGGCAGTATACCCAGACGAACCAGCGTTGACTGCGCGGAGAGAGCCTCCTTAAGTACGCTGGCTGATGAGCGGGTGCTGGTGTGTCTTCTGCCGCAGGTGTCGTGATGAGTTAGTGAATGTGAGGCAGGACGGGAGGGGCGCACTCCCGCTGCCCATGACAGCCCCCCCATCTAGGAACACCTCCTGGCAGTCCGGAGGGCTTCTCGGGGTGTGCACGATGATAGGCCCGGAGCATCTCCTTGTCCAGTACTCGCGACGAGGGAGTCCAGGATCGTTCCCCCAGGCCATAGCCCTACAACTCCACTAGATACTGTTCCCCCAGTGGCGAACATCTAAAATCCACCGTACAGTGTAGGCAGGGTGGCCGTCAATGATTCGAGGAGGGGGAGGCGGCTTTGGGGGGGGGGGGCTGGCCGAGAGGGGCTTGATATGACTGACGTGGAAGGTAGGGTTCACCCACAGGGTCAGGGGCAGCTTCAGCTGGACCGACGTGTCGTTAATCACCCGGGAGATGGTGTATGGCCCAAGGAAGTGGGGGGACAGCTTCTTAGGCTTCTCTTTTAGCGGAATCTGACTCACTGCCAGCCAGACCTGCTGTCCAGCAACGTACTTCGCACCGGAACCCGCCTCCTGTCAGCAGCGACCCGGGTACGTTCCGTGGTGCGGGCCAGGGCGGCCCGAGTAGACCTCCAGACGTGTCGGCAGTGTCGAGCATGGGCCCCTACGGATGGGACCAAGACCTCCCTCTCGGCCATCGGAAGGAGAGGCAGCATGTACCCTAACAACGCCTCAAACGGGGTGAGTCCGGTCACTGAGGACACCACAGAGTTCATGGTGTACTCCACCCAGGTCAGATGTATGCTCCAGGATGAGGGATTATCGGCTGCTACACACCGCAAGGTGGCCTCCAAGGACTGATTGGTGTGCTCAGCCTGCCCATTGCTCTGCGGATGATTTCCAGATGAAAGACTCACAGTGGTTCCCAGGGTCCGGCAAAATGCCCTCCAGACCTAGGACATGAACTGTGGACCCCGAGCAGACACAATGTCAATCGGGATGCCGTGGACCTGGATGACATGATCGGTGAGGAGGACCGCTGTCTCCAAGGCCGATGGAAATTTAGGGAGGGCCACCAGGTGGACCGCCTTGGAGAAGCGATCCACAATGGTCAGTATCACAGTCTTGCTGTGGGAGGAGGGCAGTCCAGTCACGAAATCCACAGCAATATGGGACCAAGGACGACCAGGGATAGGGAGGGGGTGAAGGAGACCCGATGGTGGGGAGGAGTCTGATTTCCCCCAGATGCAGGTCTGACAGGCCTTCACATATTGTTGTACGTCCCGCCGCAGCGTGGACCACCAGAACGCTCGCTGGACGAAGTCCACAGTTCGAGCGAAGCCCGGATGGCATGCAAAGCAACTGGTGTGACCCCACTGGATGACATCGCTGCAGAGGGTGGTTGGGACGTACAGGCAGTTCCAGGGGCACCCTACTGGCACAGGCTCCTGGAACTGGGCCTGACGGACCCTCTGCTCGATATCCCAAGTAAGGGCTCCTAGGATGCACGAAGGCAGTATGATGGGGTTTTTTTTTTTTGGGGGGGGGCTACCTCCCCAGAATCAAACTGGCACGATAGCACGTCCGGTTTGGTGTTCTGGGCACCAGGCGGGTAAGTGATGGTAAAATTAAATCACTGGAAAAATAGCGCCCAGCAAGCCTGCCTGGCGTTCAGTCAGTGGGCCAACCGCAAGTACTCAAGGTTCTTGTGGTCAGTCCACACGACGATGGGGTGAATGGCCCCCTCTAACCAGTACCTCCACTCCTACTAATGCCAACTTAATGGTCATCAGCTCTCTGTCCCCTACGTCATAGCTCCTCTTGGCCGGCGTAAGCCAACGAGAGAAATATGCGCACGGGCGGAGCCTCTGATCGGAGGGCGTGCACTGCAACAGCACAGTGCCAACCCCCAAATCAGACACATCCACCTCAAGGACGAACTGGAGCTGCATGTCGACCTGGGCCAAGATAGGCGTTTCTGTGAACTGGCGCTTCAATTTGGCAAACGCCTGTTCAGCTGCCTCAGTCCACCGAAAAGGGACTTTAACGGAGGTCAGCTGCGTCAAGGGCAGTGCCACCCCACTATAGCTCCTGATGAACTGGCAGTAAAAGTTTGCAAACCCGAGGAAGCGTTGAAGCTCCTTACGGGAGTGGGGAGTTGGCCAATCTAGCACTGCCCTCACCTTGGCAGGGTTGGCAATCAGCTCCCCCTCAGCCACGATGAAGCCCAAGAAGGTGGTAGATGTAGTGGCGAACTCACACTTCTCAGCCTTAACGTAAAGCTGGTTCTCCAGGAGCTGTTGCAAAATGACTCTGACGTGGACCTCATGTTCCTCTGGCGAGCAGGAGAAAATAAGGATGTCATCAAGGTAGACAAAGACGAATTGATACAGCATATCACGGAGGACATCATTTATTAACTGCTGGAAGACGGCAGGGGCGTTAGTGAGCCCGAATGGCATCACTAAGTCCTCGAATTGCCCCGGTGTGTTTTAAAAGCCATCTTCCATTCATCGTCCTCGCAAATGCGGACCAGATGATACGCGTTCCTAAGGTCTAACTTGGTGAAAACCCATGAGCGCTGAAGAAGCTCAAACGCTGAATTGATCAGAGGCAAAGGGTACTTGTCTTTAATGGTAATAGCACTGAACTCCCAGTAGTCAATGCACGGGCGCAGCGAGCCATCCTTCTTCCCGACAAAGAAGAATCCGGCTCCGAAAGGAGCCAAAGGTGGCCAAATAAGGCTGGCATTCAGCAATTCCTTAATATATTGCTCCATCGCTTCCCTCTCTGGGCCATAAATGCCATATAGCCAGCTGGACGGCAGCCTCGCCCCCGGGACGAGGTCGATAGCACAATCATAAGAGAGGTGAGGTGGCAGCGACAACCCTCTTGATTTGTTTAAGACCTCAGCAAGATCGTGATATGCCCAGGGAACGAGGCTGAAGTCCGGCGGGTCGGCCGGGGAGAGGGAAGCAGACAGAGATGGGGAACATTCCGCTGAATGTATACAGTGGGCCAAACAAAACGGGCTCCAGGCTGAGATGGTATTTCTGTCCCAATTGATCATGGGATTATGCCTGTGGAGCCACGGGTAACCAAGAACCACCAGGGAAGATGATATAGGGAGAACCAGGAATGACAGTTCCTCCCGGTGGTTCCCGGAAAGGAGGACAGATATGGGCACCATGCTGCAAGCGACCACTACGACCTCACGGCCAGATATAGTTGTGATCCTCTGACCACGGGCCAATTTATGTGTGGGAATGCCCACCTGCTTCACGAACTCAGCAGACATGAAATTACCCTCTGACCCCGAGTCAACCAGCGCCTCAGTCCTCCTCTCAACCCCTGACAATTGCACAAGGGCCGAAATTGAAAAATTACCAGGGGGAGAAGATTTGGTCCCGTCCGCCAGACCCCCCATGGTTACTGATGGGCCGCGTCTTTTAGCCGCTGGCGGCATTCGTCCAGACTGTGGTTCGTTAAGCCACAGTACGTGCACGCGGCAGCCCTTCGCCTTCGCCGGAGCTCATCATCGGTCAAGTGCCGAGAGAGCTCCATCGGTTTGGGTGAAGAGCTGGTGCCACCAGTGCCAGTAACCACGGCAGACACACGCTCGCGCGTGGACAAGGAGGAATCGCGCTCCTTCGCGCATTCAGGGTAACGGTTATCCAATCCAACAGCCTGATCTATGAGACCGTCGAGAGTCTCTGGGACAAGGTGAACCGCCAGATTGTCACAGAGTTGACCACATGCAGCCCAGAACCAACCTCTGAGTGGCCAAGGCCATGCCAAGGAAATGTAAATTTAAGAAAAAATACAAAGGAATGATGGTCCACAAGCGCACACACGACCAATGCCCCCGACTGTCATCTGCCCAGAGCTCAGAAGCACCCCGCCCCCGTGACCGTTCCAGTTGACAGGCAGTGTCTTTCTAGCATTGCTGTCTGAGAGAAGCATGAGCTTATTAAAGTACTTTAAACACGGAAAAAAAGCAGAAGAGGTATGTAAGCAGTTGAGGCATTAAGATAAGATAAGCCTTTATTAGTCCCACAATGGGGAAATTCCAGGATTGCAACAGCACAGGGATAGCAACACTCAGAGCAATAATTAAGAAGATATGGAAGATATAAATAAGAGCAGTGGATATACATGCATACACATAAATATATAAATATATATACAAAGTGCGGAGCATTGTAGCAAGATGGAATAAACAGCATAACCGTCTACTTAGTTATCCTACATAGTATGAATATGTACCCATACATATTGTCACCCTCCGTAGCGACCGATAATGTCCTAGTTGTATATACTGGAGGGGACCATTGTGTAAGTCTATTGCTGTGGTGATTTTAACCCACTGGTAACAGGAACAATGATGAAGAGTCACTTAACCAACACGTGTGGTTAGGTTTTATACTGTATGCAGGAAAAGGCAAGTGTGACTGAATTGCTGAGGATTGACTTCATCCATCCATCCATCCATCCATCCATCATGAATGGATAGATGGTATATGTCTGAGCGCCAATGTCATCTCGGAGCTCAGACACAGTTTATTGTTGTACTTTGTATATCTGTTTTCTGTCTGCTCATATGTTCGTATGGATCTCTGGTCCTGTTTTTGCCCCTCTCTCTCCAGACACTCCCATTCGCTGTTCACAGCCTGCCTCTGCTGTGAGCAGCTTGTAATTAAGTCACCTGTTGCTCAGCTCCCACACCTGCCTTGACTCATACCATCAGTTCACTCTGTATTTAAACTCAGTGGTTTCATTCATTACTTGTTGCTCCATTAGTCATCTTCCTGTTAAGACTACGTTTGTGCTGTGTTCCTCTCCAGAGCTTAGTCTGAAGCACAAAATGTTAAGTTTTTCCTATTTCTCTCTTCTGTATCCTTGTAATGCTGTTTTTCCCTCCAAAGGCCCAGTCTGGCTCTGTGGCATTACTCAGTTTTTCCTTATTTGCTATTTTGTATTGAAGTCTTTGAACTGTTTGCCTTTTTGTTTAATAAAACACACAACTTCATTCAGCGCGTGGGCTTGTCTCTTTTCCTTTGCACCTCAAGAGGCGCATTCATGACAGATAGATGGATGGATGGATGTTATGTACCTGGCAAGTTAAGATGACCAAAATTCATGAAGTCAATGACTTTAATGCATCAACAGCCTTCAGACAAACTAAACGTGCCAACAGTTGGATTTTAAAATACGGGAGGTTTTTCCTGCTGTCTGGTTGGTGAGGCGAGTTCTAAAAAACTATAAATATATAGAAATATTTTAACAGAAATAACTGCATCTTTGGTCATTTAAGCGAATTTATTTCATTAAATATAATTTTATTAATTTTTTTTCTTTGAAATCAGAGTTAAATTATTGTTCTATTCTGGCTTCACAAAATTATGGTCAAAAGTGTAAATTGTATAAGGAAAAAAAGTCAAAATTTTACCATAAATCTGTTTCAAGTTTATTAAAAAAAAAACCAGTAATTTTATTTAAAATATAAGCAAAAATTAGTCATAAAAATCCACAAATTTATAATAAAGTCTGTACAAGAAAGAGTCAATTTTACAAGAGTAAATTACAAATTTGAGGGAAATTGTTTCAAATTTAAATAAATTTACAGAGAAAGTGGAAAACTATATGAAAATTGTTATAAATTTTGGAGAAAAACCTCAAACCTTTAAGACTGAGGTCATTGGTGCCCCTCTGCTCCCCCTCTTGTACATCTACCACACCCGCCTCACCCGCAGAGCCATCAACATTGCAGGCAACACCTCCCACCCCTCACACTACCTCTTCAGCCCCCTACCCTCAGCGAAAAGGTACCGGAGCCTCCGGGCCCACTCCACAAGACTGCTAAACAGCTTTGTTCATCAGGCCATCAGGACCCTGAACTCTGTCCACTTCCTCCCCTTGGACCACAGTGCACTCACCTGCACAATAACTACCTCAGCTGTTGGCACAGAAAGACTGGCACACCAACAGTAATACATTTGCTGCTGTATGTCTCTGCACTTTACTGCAACCATTAGCACAAATGCTATATCTGCTACTGTCTGTCATTGCAATACTGATCATGTGCAGTCCTATTTGTCACGGTCTGCACCTACACTATCGCACTGAACTTACAACTACGGGCATTACAGTTCTATTTTTCTGTATATAGGATTGCTGGGTTTCATAATTGTTTATTGTTTATCTTTATTTGCACTATGGGAGGTCTGGGTCTATCGTTTGTCGCCATTTGCACTACAGGTAGCATTTCTGTACATAGACTGCTGTTGTTTTTCCAGCCTTATTCCTTTTTCCTGTTTTATATTGTGCACACCACTTAAGTAAGAGAGAAACACCATTTCAATTCTCTTGTATGTCCTGTACGTATAGTAGTATTGACAAATAAAATCTTCGAATCAATGAATCTTGAATTACTCAAGTTTTTAAGTGGGTGCTTTTTGCTTCCTTAACTCTACTAGAAATTTTTGGTTGACTGATGTGTGTGTGTAATGGAATGTGTAGTTATAAAAAGAGATTCCTAATCACACGTGGTGATTTAAAACAAAACAAACCACAATTGTGGATGTGTAATGTTTGTTAATGTTATCAATCTTTTCTTGGGGGTTGGTGCACTGAAGTTTTTGACAGTTCATTTTTTATTCAGCTAAATGTACTTTGTGATGTACCAGGTCAGTTATGACCAGGATGTAATATATTTTATTTCAAAAGGGAAACAAATGCTAATGCTACTCACAGTGCACATTGAGTTTTTATGCACTTTGAGATATGCCTGAGTAAGATGTGACCAAAATGGTTATTTACAGAATTTTATTTTTTTTTCCATTCTATTTATTTAATTGCTGAACATGTGCAGCCCAGTTACATGTCTTGATTTCAAATTGTGGCCCAACTGATTTTGTAATTGAATAGCCCTGCTTTAGACATACTGTATGCAATCACAGCAACATTATAGTATAATTTTTTTTTAAGCATTACATCTTCACTATTCTCGCTTTCTAGTCAAATTTGTCACTTTTCACTTCCTTTTTTTGTTTACAAAGCACTGTGGTGACTGACTGGTTGTGATGCCACGTATTATCCAATCAGCATGGTCGTGATGCCACATACTGTATTATTCAATCAGCATGGCTGTGATGCTGCATATTATCCAATCAGCACAGAGTCGATTCAAAACCCCGCCCACACTTCCTGAAGCCAGGGCATGAAGAGACAGAGTGGTGACAGAGCGGTGGCTAAACTATTATTGATAAAAAATTACATATTTTGACTGAGCGACTCCATACTCAGGGATGCACACCCTTGTAACCTCAGCAAAACATGTACAGTATAAAATCTTAGGCCAGTCTGACAAACGGTTCAAGAGATATGCATGGAATAGACACACACACAGACAGAGATTTCGTGCATTCATAGATAGATTTACACAGTAAATATGGGAAACAAAACTTGAATAAACACAATAAGTACTCAGAAAAAAATGGGTAAAAAAACAGGGGAAGTATCAGAAAAAAATAGAGGAAGTTTTTTTGTTTTTACCCAGTTTTTGTTTGTGCTCTTACCCTGTTCTTACATTTTTTTCACTGTATTTACCTATGTTGTCCCCTTATTTTTCCAGTACTTACTGGACTTACCCTGTCATTTGTGGGCTGTATTAGTTTTCACTTTTTTCATCAATTTGTCCTTCATTTAAAATACTGACACCTGTAGTATGCGTGCCCTGTCATCTGTATCGTCTTTACTCTCTTTTTAACACATAATAATAATAATAATGCATCAGATTTATATAGTGCTTTATCATAGACACTCAAAGATGTTTTACAAATAGATACATTATCATTATTCATTCATTCCAGACAGACAATGGTAGTGGCAAGCTACCACTGTAGCCACAGCTGCCCTAGGGCAGGCTGACGGAAGCGTGCTTGCCAATCTGCGCCAACAGCCTCTCTGGCCATTATCGAACATTTATACATATTCATACCCAGTGCTATGGGCACTGGAGGCAAGGTGGGTAAAGTGTCTTGCCCAGGGACACAACAGCAGGATAGCTGGGGAGAGCGGGATTCGAACCGCCAACCATCCAATTATTGGAGGACCTGCTCTGAGCCACTGCCGCCCTAAGCTATAAGAACCCAGACCTCATGATTTTCCTTGAGGAGAAAGGGGTCTGGGTTCTTATGGGTTAATTTCCACTTACTGCATCTATATCAGCTTTAAAACTAATACACAGAATGCTGAGTAATAAGTGTTTTTTTGAAAGAATAAAATCTTTTGGATATGTTTCTACAGTTCCTTCTGAGCTTAACAAGATATTTTTTATTAACACCACCTCCCACTTTGTGTGGTCTAAAAAGACTCCAATTACCATGGCATGGACTGCACACCATGTTGTAAACATTCCTTTGAGATTCCGCTCTGTGTTGACACAAACACTTTAAATAATTTCTGAAGATTCTTCAGATTCATATTCATGCTACCAATCTGTCATTCTGTGATGTCCCCAAAGGTTTCCTGCTGGATGTGAATCTGATGACTGGGGAGGCTGCTAAAGCACAAAGCAGCTTACTCTAACTTTTGCTTTGTGAATTTTTTTATGTTGAAAGTAAGTCATTATGAGATGATATATTACAGCAATAAAAGGATCCATAGAAGGACTACTCCCAAGTTCCTTTGGTGTACCAGAGCCAGTTAGCTGTAGTCCCCCCCCACGACCCCAACAACACACATACAGTATGTCTGCCATACGTCTTTTTTTTTTTTTTTTTTTTTTTTTGTTACTTATTTGTACCCGTAGGTAGACTTGGTTTGCAGTCTGGTGACAAGCCACCGGCTGCTGGTCGCTGCGTGCGCAAGCGCCCTAAACCTACATGTTTTTGGTGTGCGGGAGGAAACCGGAGAAATCCCGGAGTAAACCCGCGCAACACGGGGAGAACATGCAAACTCCACACAGCTCACTGTTGGTCGGGGGCTGGGATCGAACCCACGATCTCATGATCCCCGCGGTCCCCCGGCCGAGGGTAAAACTGTGCTGCCACAGTGCTAAACCACTGCGCCACCGTGCACTTTCATCTGTAGGTTTATAGGTGTTAGTATTTCCAAATCAGCTTCTAAGACATGGTCACTTGAAATATGAGTATCTCAGACATAATAAAGCAAAAATAAATAAATAAATACATCAAACACCAACTCATTGTTACTTTTTGGCAATTTATTAGTACTTTTTTTTTTTTTTGTAAAAACAGACAAGTCCCGAAAACCATGCTATTTTGTGTGGAACATACTTGAATGTCTATAAGCATCAATGTAATATGACTGACACACTGATTTAGGCATATCCACTCAGTAAAATGGTATAATATAGCTATAATAAAGCAGAAATTCAAGATTCAAAGATTTTATTGTCAATACCACTATACGTACAAGACATACAGGAGAATTGAAATGGCATTTCTTTCTCTCTCTTCATTGGTGTGCACAGTATAAAAGAAAAGGAATAAGGCTGGAAAAAAGAAAGCAACAACAACAGCAGTCTAATATACAATATGTACAATAATGTAACCCGTGGTGCAAATGTTGACAAGAAAGACCCAGAACTCCCATAGTGCAAAATTGAGATAAATGATTAACGATGATAAAACCCAGCAATCCTATATACAGTGGGGTAAAAAAGTATTTAGTCAAGTTCTCCCACTTAAAAGATGAGAGAGGTCTCCAATTTTCATCATAGGTATACCTCAACTATGAGAGACAAAATGAGAAAAAAAAAAATCCTGAAAATCACATTGAAGGATTTTTAATGAATTAATTGGTAAATTCCTCAGTAAAATAAGTATTTGGTCAATAACAAAAGTTCATCTCAATACTTTGTTATATACCCTTTGTTGGCAATGACAGAGGTCAAACGTTTTCTGTAAGTTTTCACAAGGTTTTCACACACTGTTGCTGGTATTTTGGCCCATTCCTCCATGCAGATCTCCTCTACAGCAGTGATGTTTTGGGGCTGTCGCTGGGCAACACGGACTTTCAACTCCCTCCAAAGATTTTCTATGGGGTTGAGATCTGGAGACTGGCTAGGCCACTCCAGGACCTTGAAATGCTTCTTACAAAGCCACTCCTCCGTTGCCCGGGCGGTGTGTTTGGGATCATTGTCATGCTGAAAGACCCAGCCACGTTTCATCTTCAATGCCCTTGCTGGTGGAAGGTGGTTTTCACTCAAAATCTCACAATACATGGCCCCATTCATTCTTTCCTTTACATGGATCAGTTGTCCTGGTCCCTTTGCAGAAAAACAGCCCCAAAGTATGATGTTTCCACCCCCATGCTTCACAGTAGGTATGGTGTTCTTTCCCCTCCAAACACGACAAGTTGAGTTTTTACCAAAAAGTTCTATTTTGGTTTCATCTGACCATATGACATTCTCCCAGTCCTCTTCTGGATCATTCAAATGTTCTCTAGCAAACTTCAGATGGGCCTGGACGTGTACTGGCTTAAGCAGGGGGACACGTCTGGCACTGCAGGATTTGAGTCCCTGGCGGCGTAGTGTGTTACTGATGGTAGCCTTTGTTACTTTGGTCCCAGCTCTCTGCAGGTCATTCGCTAGGTCCCCCCATGTGGTTCTGGGATTTTTGCTCACCGTTCTCGTGATCATTTTGACCCCATGGGGTGAGATCTTGCGTGGAGCCCCAGATCGAGGGAGATTATCAGTGGTCTTGTATGTCCTCCATTTTCTAATAATTGCTCCCACAGTTGATTTCTTCACACCAAGCTGCTTACCTATTGCAGATTCAGTCTTCCCAGCCTGGTGCAGGTCTACAATTTTGTTTCTGGTGTCCTTTGACAGCTCTTTGGTCTTGGCCATAGTGGAGTTTGGAGTCTGACTGTTTGAGGTTGTGGACAGGTGTCTTTTATACTGATAATGAGTTCAAACAGGTGCCATTAATACAGGTAACGAGTGGAGGACAGAGGAGCCTCTTAAAGAAGAAGTTACAGGTCTGTGAGAGGCAGAAATTTTGCTTGTTTGTAGGTGACCAAATACTTATTTTACTGAGGAATTTACCAATTAATTCATTAAAAATCCTTCAATGTGATTTTCTGGATTTTTTTTTCTCATTTTGTCTCTCATAGTTGAGGTATACCTATGATGAAAATTGGAGACCTCTCTCATCTTTTAAGTGGGAGAACTTGCACAATTGGTGGCTGACTAAATACTTTTTTGCCCCACTGTACAGACAACTAGAGATGTAATACCTGTAGTTGCAGTTCAATGTGGTAGTGTAGGTGCAGATAGTAACAGATAGGACTGCACGTGATCAGTATTGCAGTGACAGAGAGACAGATGGCAGCAGATATGGCATTTGTGCAAATTTTTGCAGTTAATGTTAATGTGCAGAGACATACAGCAGCAAAGTAGCAAGAATTCTGATAATAGAAGATAATAGCAAGAATTCTGAATATCGTTCACTGTTCCAATCTCATTTGTGCCCTACTGGTGAACGCATCACTGGTTCATCTGCTTCATCAAAATTATCCATATCTGACATAAAATGCAACAAAACTGTAAAAAAGAAAAAAAAAACTGGCAGGGAAATCACTCACAGCAAGCAGGTGCTGTGTTCGAAATGCTCACTCCTTCCCCATATAGTGTATTATTTAGTGAATGTGCAGCCAACGGAGCAGTGAAAGAATAATAATAATAATAATAATAATAATACATCAGTCTTATATAGCACTTTTCTAAATACTCAAAGACGCTTTACAAAGCAGCATAGGGACAAACATACAGAGAACGGGTAAACAGACAAGGTAGGTACACATAGGTAGAAGAGGCAGTCAGTTTTCATAGGTAGATTTGAAAAGATGGGTTTTGAGTTGACTTTTGAAAGAAGCAAGTGTGTTGGCAGACCGGATGTGAAGGGGCAAGGAATTCCAGAGGGTTGGTGCGGCGATGGCAAATGATCTATCACCCAGGGTGCGGAATTTTGTCTTGGTGTTGGGGGTAAGAAGGTGAGTGTCAGCAGAGCGGAGGAGACGAGTGGGGGAATGACGAGACAGAAGGTCAGTTAGGTATGAGGGGGCGAGGTTATGAAGAGCTTTATAGGTGATGAGGAGGATCTTGAAGTTGATGCGCTGTTGAATGGGGAGCCAGTGGAGCTGACGGAGGAGAGGAGTGATGTGGTCTCTGGAGCGGGAGTGAGTAAGTAGGCGGGCGGCTGAGTTTTGGACATACTGTAGTTTTTGGAGGATGGTGGAAGGAAGTCCATACAGAATGCTGTTACAGTAATCAAGTCTGGAGGTGATGAAGGCGTAGATGAGTATTTCAGCAGCAGAGGGGGAGAGGGTGGGACGGAGGTGTGCAATATTACGAAGATGAAAAAATGATGTTTTGGTGATATGGTTGATGTGAGATTTGAAGGAGAGGGTGGGGTCCATGATAATGCCGAGGTTTCTGGCCAGGGGGGAGGGGGCGACTGAGTGACCATCGATTTGGAATGAAAAGTTCTGGGAAGAGGGGAAAAGAGATTTTGGTCCAAAAATGATGATTTCTGTTTTATTGCTGTTTAGCTTGAGAAAGTTGTTAGTCATCCAGGTTTTTATGTCTGTGAGGCAGTTGGTGATGGTGGAGAGAATGGCGGGGGTGATGGATTTAGAGGAGATGTACAGCTGGGTGTCGTCGGCGTAGCAGTGAAAGTGAAGACCATGTTGACGGATGATGTGACCAAGTGGAAGCATGTAGAGAGTGAAAAGGGTTGGACCGAGCACAGAGCCTTGAGGGACACCGTGTGATACGGGGGTGGTGCGTGATTTGTGATTGTTGATGGAGATGTACTGGAATCTGTCAGACAGGTAGGAGGTGAACCAAGAGAGGGCGGAGTCAGTGATGCCAATAGAAAGCAGACGATGGAGCAGGATGGAATGATTGATGGTATCGAAAGCAGCGCTGAGATCAAGGAAGAGAAGAATGGTGAGGGAGCCAGAGTCAGAGGCGAGCAGGAGGTCATTGGAGACCCTGAGGAGGGCGGTTTCAGTGCTGTGGTGAGAACGGAATCCAGACTGAAATGTTTCGTAGAGTTTGTTGGAGAGGAGGTGTTTCTTGAGATGGGTGGCGACAGCTTTTTCCAATATTTTAGCCAGAAATGGGAGGTTGGAGATGGGTCTGAAATTGTTGGGGTCATCAGAGTCCAGGCCAGGTTTCTTAGGGAGGGGGGTGATGGCAGCAATCTTAAGTGATGGGGGGGACAGTGCCAGTGGTGAGGGAGGAGTTGATGGTGTCGATGATAAGGGGGGCAAGAGGGGTGAGACAGGCTTTGATAAGGGGGGAGGGGATGGGGTCCAGGGGGCATGTAGATGATTTCATGCTGGAGAGTATTTTGGAAAGTTCATCAGTGGTTATGGGTGAGAAAAGGGAGAGCTGTTTATCTATGGGTGGAGAAAAAGTGGGTTCTGAGTCAGGGGTGATGGCCAAGGAGGAGGCAAGCTGGTCGTGAATATTGTCAATTTTGGAATGGAAAAATGATAGAAAGCTATTGCATTTTTCGGGGGTGAAGGATGATGAAATGATGTCCTGGGGTTTGAGGAGAAAGAAGAGCTTCACATCACAACATAAACTACCTTAAGGTATTTATATTTAATAATTCAGCAAAAATGATTTGATTTAATACATTTACAATACAATTTTATTGTTATATTGAGTTTGCTGGATAGTCCACTACTGTATATCTAAATTCACTATCTCGCAAGTAGGGAGGGAGTTAGTGAGTGAACATTCCAAACAGAGCCAGGGAAATCAGTCAGAGCTAGCAGATGGGAAGGCAGCCAAGATGAGTCATGTGACCCAAATACCAAGCGCTGATTTGCCCTGCGGAGTTATCTGCTTTTGTAAAAAAAAAAAAAAAAAAAACAACAACAAAACGTTCCTGGCATTTATCGGCTTTTGAAAAAAAACAAAACAAAAACATGAATTTGTAATGTCTATAACATAGCACATACCGGCTTTTGAGACAAAACAATTTGAACTGCTATAAGTTCAAATTGCCCCTCATAAGTCTATGAGGGGCGCTGTGTAGACGGCTGCCTTTCCAGTAGCTCGGTATTTAGCTCCTTTTTAACCTCTTTTTCCCACTTTTTTTAACTCTTCTTGTGAAATGATTGTGTGTCTAGATATCCTATGGATACTTATAACTTTGAAATGCAACCAAGAGCCAGTCTTTTCACTTATTCACGAGAGGAACTGCTGGCTCTGCGATCAAAGGGACGAGCCAGGATACGACATCCTATCCTGGCGGAGCTGAGGAGGAGACCACGGGGCTGCAAGGCCGGGGCCAAGCTAAAGGCTGAGCTAGCGAAAAAATGGAGGTGCTTCAAACTGTCGATTCCCTCCGTCATCATGGGCAATGTGAACTCATTGCCGAACAAGATCGATGAGTTGTCCGCATTGAACAACCAGCGGATTTACCGGGAGAGCAGCTTGTTCATTTTTACGGAGACATGGCTGAACCACCTAGTACCGGACGCTAACGGGGACCTGCTAAGATTCACTGCTGTGAGAGCCGACAGAGACACTAAGGCTAGCGGGAAAAGAAAGGGTGGGGGACTCATCATGTACAGTGGGGCAAAAAAGTATTTAGTCAGCCACCAATTGTGCAAGTTCTCCCACTGTAAAAGATGAGAGAGGTCTCCAATTTTCATCATAGGTATACCTCAACTATGAGAGACAAAATGAGAAAAAAAAAAATCTAGAAAATCACATTGTCTGATTTTTAAAGAATTTATTTGCAAATTATGGTGGAAAATAAGTATTTGGTCAATAACAAAAGTTCATCTCAATACTTTGTTATATAACCTTTGTTGGCAATGACAGAGGTCAAACGTTTTCTGTAAGTCTTCACAAGGTTTTCACACACTGTTGCTAGTATTTTGGCCCATTCCTCCATGCAGATCTCCTCTAGAGCAGTGATGTTTTGGGGCTGTCACTGGGCAACATGGACTTTCAACTCCCTCCAAAGATTTTCTATGGGGTTGAGATCTGGAAACTGGCTAGGCTACTCCAGGACCTTGAAATGCTTCTTACGAAGCCACTCCTTCGTTGCCCGGGCGGTGTGTTTGGGATCATTGTCATGCTGAAAGACCCAGCCACGTTTCATCTTCAATGCCCTTGCTGATGGAAGGAGGCTTTCACTCAAAATCTCACGATACATGGCCCCATTCATTCTTTCCTTTACACGGATCAGTCGTCCTCGTCCCTTTGCAGAAAAACAGCCCCAAAGTATGATGTTTCCACCCCCATGCTTCACAGTAGGTATGGTGTTATTTGGATGCAACTCAGCATTCTTTCTCCTCCAAACACGACAAGTTGAGTTTTTACCAAAAAGTTCTATTTTGGTTTCATCTGAACATATGACATTCTCCCAATCCTTTTCTGGATCATCCAAATGCTCTCTAGCAAACTTCAGACGGGCCTGGACGTGTACTGGCTTAAGCAGGGGGACACGTCTGGCACTGCAGGATTTGAGTCCCTGGTGGCATAGTGTGTTACTGATGGTAGCCTTTGTTACTTTGGTCCCAGCTCTCTGCAGGTCATTCACTAGGTCCCCCCGTGTGGTTCTGGGATTTTTGCTCACCGTTCTCGTGATCATTTTGACCCCACGGGGTGAGATCTTGCGTGGAACCCCAGATCGAGGGAGATTATCAGTGGTCTTGTATGTCTTCCATTTTCTAATTGCTCCCACAGTTGATTTCTTCACACCAAGCTGCTTACCTATTGCAGATTCAGTCTTCCCAGCCTGGTGCAGGTCTACAATTTTGTTTCTGGTGTCCTTTGACAGCTCTTTGGTCTTGGCCATAGTGGAGTTTGGAGTCTGACTGTTTGAGGTTGTGGACAGGTGTCTTTTTTACTGATAATGAATTCAAACAGGTGCCATTAATACAGATAACGAGTGGAGGACAGAGGAGCCTCTTAAAGAAGAAGTTATAGGTCTGTGAGAGCCAGAAATCTTGCTTGTTTGTAGGTGACCAAATACTTATTTTACCAAGGAATTTACCAATTAATTCATTAAAAATCCTTCAATGTGATTTTCTGGATTTTTTTTTTCTCATTTTGTCTCTCATAGTTGAGGTATACCTATGATGAAAATTGGAGACCTCTCTCATCTTTTAAGTGGGAGAACTTGCACAATTGGTGGCTGACTAAATACTTTTTTGCCCCACTGTATGTTAACAATCGCTGGTGTAACCCAGGTCATATCTCTGTAAAGACAGTCTCATGTTGCCAGGATCTCGAGCTGCTAGCTGTTAGCCTGCGGCCATATTACTTGCCGAGAGAGTTCAGTCACGTGATCACCGTCTGTGTTTACATCCCTCCGAGAGCGGACGCAGCCACTGCCTGTGAAAAAATCCATTCAGTCACAGCAAGGCTGCAGACACAGCACCCTGAGGCACTCATGATCATCTCTGGGGACTTTAACCATGTAACTTTGAATGCTACTTTGGCTGTTTTTAATGAAGTTGTAGACTGTCCAACTAGAAACAACAAGACAATTGATCTGCTGTATGTTAATGTACGGGATGCATACAGAGCGACCCCCCTTCCCCCACTAGGGAAGTCTGATCACAACCTGGTTTATCTACAGCCACTGTATATTCCCCTGGTTCAAAAGCAACCTGTGACAACTCGATCAGTCAGGAGATGGTCCCCTGAGAAGGAAAGCGCCTTGAGAGACTGTTTTAACACCACAGCCTGGGATGTGCTGATGGACCCGCATGGTGAGGACATAGAGGGGCTGACACACTGTTTGACGGATTACCTGAACTTTTGTACAGACGAGGTCGTCCCTGTCAAGACTGTCCGTTGCTACCCTAATAACAAGCCATGGGTAACACGGGAAGTCAAAATGGTCCTCAACAAGAAGAAGGCTGCTTTTAGGAGCCGAGACAGGAAGGCCATGAAGGCAGCACAGCAGGAGGTGAAACACTGTGTGAAGGAAGCCAAGGACAGCTATAGGAGAAAGGTGGAGCAGAAGCTGAGGGAAAACAACATGAGGGAGGTCTGGGAAGGTGTGAGGACCATCACAGGTCTCAATACAATGACCAGAGTTGTTGAGGGGACAATAGAGAGGGCAAATGAACTGAACGATTTTTTCAACAGGTTCAACCAGCCTTTGCCCTTGCCCCTCCCACCCCCACCCTCATTACAGCCACGCCCCCCCCTCCACACACCTCCCCCCAAATATTGCAAACCCCCCCTCTTCCTCTACATCAGTATGACCCTTGCCATTTATTGCCACAGAACAGGTCAGAGGGCAGCTGAGGAAGCTCCGACTCAGGAAAGCTGCAGGCCCGGACAAAGTGTGTCCAAGAGTATTGAAGACCTGCGCTGCAGAACTGGGGGAACCACTACAATGGATCTTCAACCTCAGCCTGCAGATTGGGAGAGTGCCTACTCTTTGGAAGACATCCCACATTGTTCCAGTTCCAAAAAAGAACCGGCCCAGTGAGCTGAATGACTACCAACCAGTGGCACTCACCTCACATCTGATGAAGACGCTGGAGCGGCTCTTCCTCAGCCTCCTCAGACCCTAGGTGCAACACGCCCAGGACCGCCTGCAGTTTGCGTACCAACCAGGTGTCGGTGTGGAGGATGCCATCCTCTACCTGCTTCATCGAGTCCACTCCCATCTGGATAAGGGAAGTGGCACAGTGAGGATCCTCTTTTTGGATTTCTCCAGTGCCTTCAATACCATTCGGCCCCCCATTACTTCGGGATAAATTAAGCAAGATGGGAGTGGACTCCCACCTAGTGGACTGGATCTCTGACTACCTCACTGGCAGACCACAATATGTCGGGCTGAAGGATATTACGTCTGACACCGTTGTCTGCAGCACTGGAGCCCCCCAGGGCACAGTATTGGCCCCTCTTCTCTTCACCCTGTACACCTCGGACTTCTGCTACAACTCGGAGCTGTGTCATATTCAGAAGTATGCCGACGATACAGCCATTGTTGGGTGTATCAGGGATGACAGAGAGGAGGAGTATCGGAGACTAGTAGGAGACTTTGCTGCATGGTGCCACACTAACCACCTACAGCTCAACACCTCTAAGACGAAGGAGCTGGTTATTGATTTTGGGAGGTCTAGACCAAGACCTCAACCAGTCCTGTTAGAGAGAGCTGAGGTGGAGGTTGTGGATTCATACAAATATCTCGGGTTGTGGTTGGATAATAAATTGGATTGGACAACATACATTAGCCACTTGTATGGGAAGACACAAAGTAGGATGTACTTCCTAAGGAGATTGCGGTCCTTCAACATCTGCAGCAAACTTCTGCGGATGTTTTACCAGTCGGTGGTTGCCAGCGTCCTCTTTTACTCTGTGGTGTGCTGGGGACGCAGTATATCCAAGAAGGATGCGTCCAGACTGGATAAACTGATCAGGCGGGCTGGCTCTGTGGGCGGCGCGAAGCTGGACACCCTGGTGATGGTGGCAGAGATGAGGACTCTGGATAAACTGTTGGATATAATGGACAACGTCAGCCACCCTCTGCACACCGTCATCAATGACCAGAGGAGCCTGTTCAGTGAAAGACTGCTCCTTCCCAAGTGTCGGACCAACAGGCTCAAGAACTCTTTTGTCCACCATGCCATCACACTCTATAACTCCTCACTTGGGGGGGGGGGACATAGAGTACAGAGGACAGTAGGGCATTCATAGTGAAATAACCTTAACCATACTTGTACAAGCCATATTTAGCCTTATATTTATACTGTGTATATTATGTTAAGTGTTTATTAAGTGTTTATTTTTTTGCTTTTTTGCTTTTCTGATCTGTATGCTCCTTTTATGTGCTGCTGGAAATTTTAAATTTCCCAGAGGGAATCATCCCAAAGGGATTAATAAAGTTAAGTCTGAGTCGGTAATGCTAACAGTTGTTTGATGTAAAGAGTGAAATTTTCATGGAAGTGGTGTTTATCGGTTTTTGGAAACAAACTCTTCTAGGGAGTAGTATTATTAGTAATATTCAGCATTATACTGTATATGTAGGTAAATTAGCAGTATATTTCACATTTGAATGAGTACAAAGTGTTGTTGCAACATTCAATAATGATGTTAACAGTGGATTTGAAAAGGAATTTGTATTTTTTTTTAAATTATTATTATATTTTCACAGTGATGGTAGATGAACCGTTGGCATTAGCTTGGCTAGGTGGTGGGAGTTGATCTGTTTAAAGGTGCATTCACACCAAATGCGAAGCAAATTTTTCACACAGCACGAACACATACAAAGTCAAAAGAAAGAGGGTAACACACAAATTCATGCATTCGTCTCATCAGGCCAGGTAAACAAAGCACTGAGGAATATCAACCCCCGCAAGGCAGCAGGACCAGACAACATCCTTGGTCGGGCTCTCAGAGCATGTGCTGCCGAACTGATGTTCTCACAGCCATCTTTAACCTCTCCCTCAACCAGAACATAGGCCCCTCCTGCTTCAAAACCTCAACCATTGTCCCCCTCCCCAAAAAGAGCCCGCCAACCTGCCTGAATGATTACAGGCCAGTAGCACTCACTCCAATCGTCATGAAGTGCTTTAAGAGAGTGGTGCTGGCCCTCATTCAGGACAGCATACCGGATACCCTGGACCCCCTGCAGTACGCCTACCGGCCTAACAGGTCCACCTCTGACACCATTGCTGCTGCACTCCATTATTCCCTCTCCCATGTGGAAGATAAAGACTCCTATATCAGGATGCTGTCTGTCGACTGCAGCTCCGCCTTCAACATGGTCATCCCCCACAAACTCACCTACAAACTGTCTTCACTTGGCCTGCACCCCATCCGCTGTGACTGGCTACTGGACTTTCTGACTGGCAGGCCTCAGTCTGTCAGGATTGGTAACAGGACCTCAGCCAGCATCATCACGAACACAGGTGTCCCACAGGGCTGTGTTCTCAGCCCCGTCCTCTACAGCCTCTTCACCCATGACTATGTTGCCTCCCAAGGAAAATGTCATCTTAAAGTTTGTGGATGACACAGCAGTGATAGGATGCATCACTGGTGCCGATGAAGCGTCCTACAGGAGGGAAGTGGCCAGCCTGGTGTCATGGTATGAGGACAACAACCTCATTCTCAACACAGACAAGTCGAAGGAAATGATAGTGGACATAAGGAAGGGGAGGAGACATCATCAGCCGCTGTTCATCCGGGAGCTTGAGGTAGAGAGGGTGAGCAGCATTAAATACCTGGGCATCCACATCAGCGAGGACCTTACGTGGGCACTTAACATCACAGAGCTGGTTAAGAGAGCTCCACAGCAGCTGTACTTTCTGAGGAGGCTGAGGAAGTTTGGCATTTCCCTCAAGATCCTCAACAACTACTACAGCTGCATCATCAAGAGCATCTTGACCAACTGCATCACTGCGTGGTACGGCAGCACTACTGCTTTGGACTGGAAATGCCTGCAGAGAGTGGTGAAGACAGCTGAGAAGATCATCAGGACGCCACTTCCATTTCTGCACAGCATCTATCACTGCAGAGTCCAAAGGAGAGCTGCCTCCATCCTCCAGGACCCCACCCACCCCTAGCACATAATGTTCACACTTCTACCCTCAGGCCGGAGGTATAGAAGTGTGAAATGCAGGACATCCAGACTAAAAAACTCCTTTTCTCCCACTGCCATCAGGCTCCTGAACAAATAACACAATTCCAGACACAGCTTTGCAAATAGGAATTCACACACTGGATGCTAAATTTGCACATTGTTCATTTGCTCACTATACATAGTCTCACCCTGTTTCACGTCCATATCATCTCTGCTGCTAAATTATCATTGTACAGTCTACTGGGTATTATCAGGGCACATGACTTTACACAGAGGAATTCTCACACTGGATGCCAATTTGTACATTGCTCATTTGCACATTGTACAAAGTCTCATACCATCTCACATTCATATCATCTCTGATATTAAAATTACCATAGTACAGTCTATGGGTATTATCAGAGACAAGTCATACTCAGTGGATTTTTATTTTACTCAGGGACAAGTTGTAGTCACCCAGTGAATTTTCATTCTTCTTGTTTACTCTAGTCTTAAGTGCTTTAACTGTCCTAATTGCTTTTAATGTGGATTTATTAGTATTAGTATTAAGGTGTGTTTATTACCTTTATTAGTATTAGTATTGATGTGTAGTTATTACCTTGGCATTCGCTGCAGACAGCAGAGTAAGAATTTTATTGCTCAGGAAATGTTGCACTTCTTAACTGTGCACATGATAATAAAGCCTTTGAATCCTTGAATTGTGCATTTATGTCTGAGGGATAGCGCTAGCTAGTAATGGCCTTGAGATTCTGCCGTTACCAGAGTAAAAGTATCAATATTGGAAAGTAAACCAGTTTGAAAATGAGACTGACACTGACCTGCAGATACATGGACCAGGGGCTCCGCAGCTGAATCGGAGTGTCGGAATTATTTACCCACAGACTCCTGCCACAGACGTGCAGTGTTGGGAGTAAGGTGTTACTTTGCCACTACTTTTTCAGTAACGTGATTTGTAACAAAATTACTCTTTTACTACAGCTATTGAAATTTGATCAGATGCATTACTCGTTATTCATTTTATTAATGAGCAGGATGTAAAGTGGAAACATTACACTAATCTCAACACACTTGGCTGGATTTCAATCACAGGTATGCATCTGGACAGTTTGTGACCCAGTATGAATTAAACCGACTGATTGCCAGATACGTTGTTACAGAATGAAGATGTGATATCAACAGTCACTTTTCATCAGACAGCTGAGACTATGATCCACTGAAGTTAAAATGCATTTACTCTCTACCTGGATAAAGATTATTCAAAAATGGATTTTGATCTTCAAAAGGCATTTGAGAGACTGGATCATTTCTCTGTCACAGCAGATGTTTAGACTGTGGATAATGAACATTTTCTTTGGATCACTGCACATCTGATTAATCCATAACATAAAGGTAAGCTAAATATGGACAGCTTTCATGTCTCACACACTGACGCATGTGCAGCAACACCAGCATTAAAAAACTGTGAAGTTCTGTCTGAAAGCTTATGTTCAGCCTGCTATTAATAAGCCCGTAATGTAGTCCATTAATTAAACATTAATTATAATTAATTAAACTCATCATCATCATCATAGCAGTCTGTCGGGGGTGACAATGACTGTTTCATTTAGGTCTGATCAGATTCCTCCACGCAGCTCTGTCCTTCGCCTTCTGCTGCCAGGAACTACTGACCTTGTTAACCTGGGCGACGTCTGAGCCGGTATGAGTTGCTCTCTGACTGACCATTTCATGAAACTGCTTGCAAAGTATTTGTGTACCACTAGCTTTTGCTGGACTAGTGGCACATTCTTGGCAGATAGAGGTATTATCAGTGGCAAGGACAGGCCAAGACAAACTGACTCCAGTATCTGTGGCAGTGACTGACCAGATGATAGGTTTGTTTATCTCTGCTCTTTGTGTAGTGCATGTCACGATGCACCGACTGGCAAAAGTCCACCACAGACCTTGCGACAGATGTGCTTAGTGCATAAATATATTGAACAGAACTTCAGAAACAGGCTGATAGCATTTACCGATGGTTCCAAGGATCCTACAACTGGTCATAGTGGAGCTGCGGTATACATTCCTCAGTATAAAATATCTATCAATAAAAGAACCAGTAATCACTTATCAGTATACACAGTTGAGCTAGTCGCCATTATATTAGCTTTACAATAGTTGAAGATAAATTATAGGAATAATGCAGTCATTGCTTCAGATAGTTTGGCAGCCCTCAAGAGTGTTCAGTCACTGCAGTCGTGTAGGCAGGACCTAATTTTTGAAATTCACTCCTTAATTTACAACCTCCATAGTAAAGGTCAGTCAATAAACTTTCTTTGGGTTCCAGCCCACGTTGGGATAGAGGGTAATGAGGATGTATCAATTAAATTATCTTGCTATGTGTGCAAGATGATTTAAGTATGCATTTAAAAGTAATGTGAAAGTTACTTTTCCAAGTAACTAATTACTTTAAAGGGGAAATTTATGGATTTTTAATTAGGCCGAATTTGATATGTTTATGTGGGAAATGATATAATTTCCTTGAATATCACCATTTTTTGGGATAAACTGTGATCCAAAGAGAGAAAAAAGTCAATGAACGTGACATTTTCAGATGACCAAAATTCTCTGGGAATGTCAGACTGAAATGCATGATGTCAGGAGCTGAACAATTAATTAATTACTAGTCTTGTTACAATCTGAAAATGACAAGATCGTTTTCATATTTTCAGGAAAATGGAAAAAAGCATTCTCGATCTGAGTTTCTTAGTGAATACCAACAAAGAGGAAGACAAAGGTGAAGAAAATCATTTAGCAGACAGTAACGCTGATGGAGATTTGGGAGATTTTGACCCTGAAGCAGACGATGAAAACCAAGCTAGTGCTAATGCTGCAGCTGCAGTCCCTGCAGCTTACCTGCATGAACCGGGTCCAAGACAGCCGGATGGTGAGTTCTTCTTTAATCTGTCCTGAAAGGTTTTTTTTTTTTTTTTTTTTTTTTAACTGTTCAGCTGCTTCCTGTTAGCCATTAGCTCCGGTCCTTCTACCAGGCCACTCCTCCCTCATCGTCCTGCCAGTGGCTGAAGTGGCTTTTAAACTTCCACCAAACCCATGTCCGAGTCCACCGGTGGTCCCTTCTTCACCTCCGAGCCCCAGCAATGTGAGCCCCGCAGCAGCCGTTTGGTACCCGTGTGAGCTGCTGGATCAGAGCGGAACAACCCGAGTTGGTGCGCCTCCTCCAGGCTGAACCTCCATGATGATGAACCGAGGAGAAATGAAGACGAGTCGCAGCTTAACCCTACAGGGATGGCAACAGGAAATTCTGATTTCAGCTGAAATCTAAATTGGTTGATTGACTTATGGGGGGGGCGGGGGGGGGGCGCAGCCCCCCTGAAGCTGGGAGGTTTTCAGTAAAACAGAAGTAATTTAGACTGAAAAAATGATTAAAAAAAAATAAATGAAATACTAGACTTAGATAAATCATTAAATTTAATGAAAAGTTAACTTACTTTTTCTTCAATGTTGTCTCACTGTCTTTAGTCCAACATATTTAACAGTTCTATAAGAGTTTATTACACTATTTACACTGGTCACCAAGTCACTTCTAATGTTAAACTTTCTTCCTTTTGGCAGCAAGCTGTGTCAGTCTCTGAACTTCATCTCCTTTTCTGGTTTCTTCAGAAATTGTCCGAGTGTTTCTGTTACCTCGTCGAACTTTGAGCCAGTTTTCACCTTTACCGTCACTCTTCTCTCAAGCCAATTCCATCGGAACTTATTTTTGACACTTTCGTCTATTTCTAGCACTGATGACTCCTGATCCTTCAATAAAAATCTCATAATTGCGCTGAAAACAATACCGAAAGCTCAGAATTCCAACACGAACCAGCAATGTGATTCGGGGTTGGGGAAATTATCTTAAATTATCTCAAAGCCCCCCGAAGCTCCTGGGTTTTTATGATTTTTAAGTACCAGAACTGTGCTTAAATGACATAAAACAAACAGCTGAATGCCACTTATTACTGTATAATATTGACTTATGTTCCAAGAAGATAGCATTCCTAAAATATTCCAACAAGCATTATCCATCACATGCTTTAACACTTGATCAAATCAAAATCAGTTAATTTTATCTATTCCATAATAGAAATAAAATTCCAACATACCATTACTTTTTATAATTTCAGCATTCATTTCAGATCACCAGTTTCAATCTCCATTGAGACTTGAGCAGTTCATTTTGCACAATCACTGATGTAGCCAAGTCTTAGAAATATTCAAAAGTTATGAGTCAATGTCCACTGTGCACTGTCAATTTCAAACTGTTTGGAATCATAAAAGGGGATGGTTAACTTTTATTACCGTTTCCTCCCCCGCGCAGCCCAGCTCATACAGCCGTTGTACGCCGCCAGTAACAGAGAGTTAATGGCTCTCCACCTGGCCATATGCCACTTCCAGTCCTGCCTGAAAGGGCGCAGCTTCACTGCGTTCGTGGACCACAAGCCGCTAACGTACTTAACGTACTTTATCTTCCTGGAAGATAAAATAAAGCAGAATTCGGCAAATTAGCAGAAAATCACATCCCTGAGAACACGCCGCCATGAATCTTTGAAAAAGCATACAACGAGCCATTTGATTGGTCCAATCGTTTGCAACTATCCAATCGCAGGGCTGTCAAGCTACTGCAATACAGCAGTAGCTTGAACACAACACATCCGGGTTATCGCGGGAGATGACTTCCGGGGAAGCGCCGAGCGCTTATGTAATTGTGTTGATTTTCGCTAAAATCGGTAACAATAAGGTACCTTACCCCCCCTAAAATTTTCTCAACGGATTTAGACGATTCACAGAAATGATCAATTTGAAAATAAATCGGTGGAAATCTGCGGCTCGGTGGAAAATTGCCATCCCTGACCCTAACAACACTGTGAACCGGTACCTGTAAATGTATTTGATGTTTTTGTCTTACTTTTGTATTATAGAAAATTTAGAAATCCACTTTGTGACTGTCTTTTCTCTAAATTAAAAAAAAAAACAAAAAACATATGTGTAAAAGTTGTCCCTGAGTGACTGGCAACTCAGACGAAATTATTCATCAGATTTTAGAGAAACCAGAGCATTTCTTATTTTAATACCAAATTATGTTTTTAGCAAGGGCAGACCTTATTCTTCAAATACACTACCGTTCAAAAGTTTGGGGTCACCCAGACAATTATTTTGTGTTTTCCATGAAATGTCACACTTATTTACCACCATGAGGTGTAAAATGAATAGAAAATATAGTCAAGACATTGACAAGGTTAGAAATAATGATTTGCATTTGAAATAATAATTTTTTCCTTCAAACTTTGCTTGCGTCAAAGAATCCTCCATTTGCAGCAATTACAGCATTGCAGACCTAACATGATTGCACAAGGGTTTTCTAATCATCCATTAGCCTTCTGACGCAATGAGCAAACACATTGTACCATTAGAACACTGGAGTGACAGTTGCTGGAAATGGGCCTCTATACACCTATCTAGATATTGCACAAAAAACCAGACATTTGGAGCTAGAATAGTCATTTACCACATTAGCAATGTATAGAGTGTATTTCTGATTAGTTTAAAGTTATCTTCATTGAAAAAAAGTGCTTTTCTTTCAAAAATAAGGAAATTTCTAAGTGACCCCAAACTTTTGAACGGTAGTGTATATGTGCTTTATTGATCGGGATGATTTTTAGACAAGTCTTGATCATCATTTTTGCTTCATATCTTCACTCTCCCCTTGTAAGTTGCATGCTTGCAGTGAGAATAGTGATCTCGCCACCAGGTGATCGAGCGATCAAAATCTTCACAAGGTCTATTGTCTGCAATATTCATTTATTTCTACAATTTAGGTGCATAATCAAGAATGCGGGTTGGATTTGCTGGAGCCACTGAGCTTTTAGTTTGATCATTCTGCAAATACTGAAGTCAGATCCTTGATGTGGGTGCAGAGAATGAATGGAAAAATTCAATTTCTTTTCTCTCTAGACAAAATTAATGCTCCAAAAGTACTATATTCATGTTTATTATGTTCTTAACTTTTTGTAGAGGTAATAATATGCTTATTTTATGATTCTCAATGAATATTCCCTTTAATTATGCAGTAATTGGTAAAGTAACTCAATTACTTTTGAAAAGTAGTAAGTAGTAACTGAAATTAGTTACTAATTTTTAGGAACTTGCTGTAGCATCATCGTCTCCTCAGACCAAGACAGAAGATCACTTCTCTCCATTTTACAGGAATTTCACTTTATTCCTTATACAGGAATACCACTTTTCTGCATTTTACAGGAATATCACTGGCTTTCATATCGACTCATCCAGGCCTCTTCCAGGCCTGACCAAAGATGTTTGTTTTCCCAGGACCCCAATGTAAACAGTTGCCTCTTGCCGAGATTGTAAGGATCAGAATTTGCTTTTAAAGGCTCAAAGGAACATAAACTCGGGAGACCAGACCTCCAATGTGAACAATGCATTTGGATAACATCCCCTTACAGGAAACCAATGCTCTTAAAAGGGTCATAAATGGCTTAATCAGACGGGTTTATAACCCCACGATGCTGGCCAGATTTCCTCCCAGATACCATGGACCTAAAAGAAATCATCTACAGCTCAACAGTACCTCCCAGCGGATACCTACGAAATGTGTTTCAGTATGTAGGATAACTTTTTAATTTGTTCTAAACATTGTTTCTTTCAGCTTATCCTTCTCCCCTGGATCCTAAGGACACTGAAAATCATCCCTCTTTTATCACCAACCATGGTTTGCTGTACTACATTAAGCTTTGATCTAAATATGAATGCATATATTATAATTATGTATAAGAAATGTTATATTCATGAGTGTTATTCAAACAAATGTAATATTGGAGTAATGGTATAAATGCATGATCACCAAATATTAGCCAAGTCATTTAATTTAGTTAGATTTTATATTGAGCACCTAATTTCATAAGAACTGACTGAGTGTTGATTTTTCTCTGCAATTTCATGGGATGGTGTCTTCGTTTGATTGGCTGCTCTCAAACAAAGAAATGTTCTCACATTGGATGGCAGCCATTTCAAACTGCTTTTGATAAAGTTGATTGGCCAGTCTTGCGATCGACATCACCAGTTTTACGACCTGGCAAGGTAACTTTAAAAAGAGAAGTTAGATTTGAGATTATAAGTTAGAACAGCAGAAAAAGGAACAGAGAGAGATGGAGACAAGAATAGCAGAAAAGTAAAGAGTAGAAAGGAAAGTAAGTTAAGTTGCAGCTATGTGAGAGAGATTCAGGAAAAAACACAGGATTAAGAATTAGAAACAGAAAGAAGAAAGAAAGAGATTTTGAGAAAGATTAAGAACTAAATTAAGATTAAAGAAGCAGAATAGTAATCTAGATCTCAGAGGAAGATTTTATTCCACCGTTTCAAGGTCCTGTGTAGTTTTATTCTATCTAAACTGTTCTTTGTGAAGTTTGTCAAGTCTTTCGTTATTTTCTGGTTACTGAGGAGAAACCACTTTTTTCTTTAGAGCTCGCTTTTTCAGAGAATCAATTTCTCAAACTTTTTCCTTCACCTCAGAAGCCATTCTTATCCTAGTAAATGTTTTTCTCATTTTTTTCATGACTTTTCACGCCGTTAAAGTGGACCTTTAATTTTCCTAATTTAAAGTGAACAGAGACTGTTTTTGGACTCTCTTTCCGACCTCATACCCACCTGACTGAGAAGTTTCTCCTTCAGTTTTTGGTCTATCCCACTACATGAGACCTCAAATTCGGACTCTTTTCCAAGGACTTGTCACGCCGCTCTGTGACAGACCACCCACTGCTGCCATTGTCTGGAGAGCCCCCAGCTGAGTTTACACTTCCACGGCTGTGAGGAAGCATCGCAGCAGCCGCTTCCTCCGACGTCCTAACTCCCAACTCGGCCGGTATCGACCCGCTGAAACGTGGACCTATAGCTGTTTTGTAAGTGAAACTCCTACTGCTCCTAGCTGCTGGGTAAAACGTGATGTCCGAACAGTTAAATTACAATTAAATATGGCCCGTGTTTCAGGGCTCAATTAGTCTCAGCCACAGGGTAAAGCTGTAAACTGAAGGAAAACTCTTAGTCATTTTTAAGTAACTGCCTGTAAATTTTTGTAGATTAATTCAGAAGTAATTTTTAGATAATTAGCTTATGAATTTTCCCCATAAAATTGCGTTGTTTTGTTAAAACATTTCAGCCTCATTTACCGTTGAAACATAAGTCTGGTTCCTCCTTGGTTCTACAGAGGTGTAACGCTGGATTTTATGTTCAGGAATCCAATATCAGTTGATGTGATGTCTTACGCTGTTATCATTTGAATCTGTTTATCCATCATTTGAACGCCATGCCATGTAACCTGAATGAGTTTAATAAAAGGGTGAATGAGAGAAGCTGAAGCGTTTTTCTTTCACATATATCTGTTTCCTAATCACGGCAGGACAAGAACTCACTGAAACTTTGAGACTGATTCATTAAGTAATTGAAGGTACAAAATTAATTAAAATTAAAGTTAATATTATTGTCCGTTAGGACTGGTGCCCCCTTTTACGAGTGCTTTTATTTAATTTAGCGGGTGTAGAAGTGACGGTTTAACTCCCCCCCCCCCCTTTCACACCCACTATTAAATAAAATAAATAATTCCTGTACCTTATGACAAATATTTTATTATACAAATTTATCCTACATTGCCCAACACTGCGGACGTGCTAACAAGGGCAAGCAGGCTAGCACTGTAAACAACATCATCCAGGTGAAGTTTTGGAGGCAGGGACAATTTTTTTTCAGGTGAGAGCCCCGTCGGCTAACGTAATGGCATCACGGTTTGGTATGAGGGCTGTTCAGCCGCAGACCGCAAATCCTTCCAGAGAGTGATCAAGACTGCGCAAAAAAAATCACTGGCTGTTCTCTCCCTTCTCTGGAAGAGATTTCCAGGTCTCAGTACCTCAACAGAGCTACTGCCATTATTAAAGACTGCACTCATCCAGGCCATGATTTCTTTCACTTGCTCCCCTCGGGGAAGCGGTACAGATCCCATAAAACCCAGCCTATCAGGTTTAATCATAGTTTTTTCCCAGCAGCAGTAAGTATTTTGAACAGATTTATGTAACACTTACAGACTGCTGATAGTATTTTATGTTATTTTAGGTTATTTTGTGGCAATAACCCTGTGTATGTATATTTATCGCTCAGTATGTTTTTATTATTGCTATGTACATATTGTATTCAACTTTTAGGTAATATTGTTTCAAGCACTATTTATTGCTGTAAATACAACACTATTTATTGTTGTAAATACGAGAATGTTAAATGCATGAGTGAACTGTGAGTGTGATAGTTTGTTTTTAGGGAGCAGTATCTGTCATGGCCCGAGCGCTGATCTCGTCTGCGATCGGGTCATGCAGTATTTTCCTCCTTTCGATAGTATTTCTTATGGTCCCGCAGGGCCCTTATTCTGACAGCGTCTCTGTGGGGCTTCCAGCTGTCAGAGCGGAGCTGGCTGTGACAACTGGAATCAGTGGAATTGATGACTGCCTCATCAGCTGTTTCATCCCTGGCCCTATTTAAGGGAGCAGCTTTGGTTACTCCGGGCTGCAACCTCATCTGACATTCCTTGTCTGACATCGTCTGACATTCCTCGTCTGATATCGTCTGATATTCATCGTCAATTATTCCTTCGTCCAACCTCCATCCTAGATCCTCTATTCGTGCCTTTTCCCAGTAAGTGTATACCTTAGTCTGTGTGTTTCGTCAGTGTGTCGTAGTCTTAGTTATTGTGTGTTTTGCCCCCCGTGGCTTATTATTTTGTACTATTACCTGTGTTAATAAAATATGCAAACTCATTGGCTGACTCTCGGCATCTCATTGATGGCTCGTGAGGGCCATCGTTGACAATCTCAATTTCGTTGCATTGTTTATTAGCAATGGAATGACAATAAAGGCACTTTGACTTTGACTTAAACCTATGCATGATGGTGTTTTGGGAATTTCCACAGCAGGCTGAACGCAGCTGTAGAAGTTATAATGCCATCTCTGTCCATCTACAACTTGCTCAGATTGAGAATTTACATCTATTCGCATGTTTACATTGAGTTAAAATGTGATCGTGCCACGCAAAAAATTTTCCTGTTCGCGTTTGGTCTGAACACACCTTAACCACATCAGAGCTCCTTTCAATGGGGAAAGGCTAATGGTTCGCGCCATCTAGCTTGGGTTGCCAACTTTCTCACAGCCAAATAAAGGACAGAGGGTTTTAACTATTGCTTGGTGCCACAATGTTGTGGACAATAGTGTTGTCATAATACTGGGATTTTTTTACCTTGATAATACCTTAAAAAATATTGATATTCAATGTCATGTTTAATTCTACAAGGAAAAAAATACCACACTGTATACTTAGAAATTTCAGATTTTACAGAATACTGAATCTCAGTTTAAAAATGTGTAATAGCTATCAATCCATCCATCCATTTTCTACTGCTTTTCCAGGGGTCCAGGTCATGGAGGCAGCAGCTCAAGCAGAGAAGCCCAGACTTCCCTCTCCCCGGCCACCTGCTCCAGCTCTTCAGAGAGGATACCAAGGCGTTCCCAGGCCAGCTGGGAGACGTAATCTTTCCAGCGAGTCTCCTCTCAGTGGGACGTGCCCGAAACACTTCAAGTGGGAGGTGTCCAGGAGGCATCCTGATCAGATACCCAAACTGCCTCAACTGGCTCCTTTCAATATGGAGTGGCAGCGGTTCTACTCTGAGCCCCTCTTGGATGACTGAGCTCCACTGGACTCACCCTATCTCTGAGGGTGAGTCCAGCAATCCTATGGAGAAAGCTCATTTCAGTCGCTTGTATCTGCAATCTCATTCTTTTGGTCATTACCCAAAGCTCATGACCATAGGTGAGGATAGGAACATAGATTGACCAGTAAACTGGTCCTGGGTGAAGGGCCAGACTAAGAGTGATCCAATAGACTTCCATGATAAATAAAAAAATCAAGGATTCAATGTACTCCATCCAGTATGGGGTTACCGGGGTCCCATCCTGGAGCCAGGCCTGGGGAAGGGGCTCGATGGATAGCGCCTGGTGGCCAGGTTTCTGTCCATGGAACTCGGCTGGGCTCAGCCTGAAGGAGTTACATGGGTCTGCCCTCCAGTGGGCTCACCACCTGCAGGAGGTACCATGGGGGTCTAGTGCTATGCAGATCAGGTGGCAGGTGAAGGCAGAGATCTTCACGGTCTGATCCCCAGTTTTCGAAACTGGCTTTTGGGATGTGTAATAGCTATGTTTTTAATAATGGATTGCATTTATATAGCACTTTTATGACACCCAAAGACACTTTACAAAGAGTCCATTATTCATTCACTCCACAGACAATGATAGTGGTAAGCTACCTCTGGCAGAGGTGGACTTAGTCCATTTGGGGCCCAAGGCAAAGACAGTAATGAGGCCCTTCTTTTTCTTTGTTCTACACTTTCTTTTCAGGCCTTATTGAAATCCTACCTGAAACTTACAGTGCATCCGGAAAGTATTCACAGCGCTTCACTTTTTCCACATTTTGTTATGTTACAGCCTTATTCCAAAAGGGATTAAATTCATTTTTTTCCTAAAAATTCTACACATAATACCCCATAATGACAATATGAAAAAAGTTGTTTTGAGATTTTTGCAAATTTATTAAAAATAAAAAACTAAGAAATCACATGTACATAAGTATTCACAGCCTTCGCTCAATACTTTGCTGATGCACCATTGGCAGCAATTACAGCCTCAAGTTTTTTTTAAATATAATGCCACATGCTTGGCACACCTGTCTTTGGGCAGTTTCGCCCATTCCTCTTTGCACCACCTCTCAACTTCCATCAGGATGGATGGGAAGTGTCGGCGCACAGCCCTTTTCAGGTCTCTCCAGAGATGGTCAACTGGATTCAAGTCTGGGCTCTGGCTGGGCTGCTGAAGGACATTTACAGACTTGTCCTGAAGCCACTCCTTTGATATCTTGGCTGTGTGCTTAGGTTGTTGTCCTGCTGAAAGATGAACCATCGCCCCAGTCTGAGGTCAAGAGCATTGGATGTCTCTGTACATTGCTGCATTCATCTTTCCCGCTATCCTGACTAATCTCCCAGTTCCTGCCGCTGAAAAACATTCCCACAGCATGATGTTGCAACCACCATCGGCATGGTTATGAGCGGTACCTGGTTTCCTCCAAAAATGATGTCTGGCATTCATGCCAATCTTCATCTCATCAGACGAGGGAATTTTGTTTCTCATGGTCTGAGAGTCCTTCAGGTGCCTTTTGACAAACTCCAGGTGGGCTGCCATGTGCCTTTTACTAAGGAGTGGCTTCCATCTGGCCACTCTACCATACAGGCCTGATTGGTGGATTGCTGCAAAGATGGTTGTCCTTCTGGAAGGTTCTCACTCTCTCCACAGAGGAATACTAGAGCTCTGACAGAGTGACCATCGGGTTCTTGGTCACTTCCCTGACTAAGGTCCTTCTCCCCGATTGCTCAGTTTAGACAGCTGGCCAGCTCTAGGAAGAGTCCCCGTGGTTCCAAATTTCTTCCATTTATGGATGATGGAGGCCACTGTGCTCATTGGGGCCTTCAAAGCAGCAGAAACTTTTCTGTACCCTTCCCCAGATTTGTGCCTTGAGACAATCCTGTCTTGGAGGTCTACAGACAATTCCTCTGACTTCATGCTTGGTTTGTGCTCTGACATGCACTGTCAACTGTGAGACCTTATATTGACAGGTGTGTGCCTTACCAATGTAGCATAAAATGGAAATATTAATAAATGATAAATATGATCAGGTATGAATTATTTAATTTATATTGATGTATTGGAATCTGAGATCAAATCTCATTTCATATGCATCAGAAAAGTTAATAACACTCGTAAGGGGCACCAGCTTCTATCTTTAAGAAGCAATTTGATCTTTAATTTCACTTTATACCTGTTTGATCACTCAATAAATTAATCAATAATCAGTCTCAAAAATTTTCCATGAATTCGATACCTGGGCTTGAAACAGACTCAGAATGAAATAAATTCCCAACAACTTCTCTCATTTTTAAATATTTATTAAACGAAATGATTAACAGACATTGCAGTAATTTCCTTAATCATAAAATCAATCTTGTAAATGATAGATTAACAATGTCAATATTTTCGGAACCAGGGTTAAACTGAGAAATGAATTTCTATCAGTTTGAGTTAACAGATTATTAAAAAAAACGCAAATTTATGGAGAAAGTTTACTAATTATATGAAAAGTCCTTGATTGATCTTAAGAAAATAAAAACGGAATTTTAATGAAAAGAAGAGTTATGTTAAGGGCTTCTTAATTTGCATCTGATTAGATATACAAATTATTACCGAACCTCAAGTTTAATTCAGCAGATGAATTAAAGTTTTTGCAGCTCACATGATCCTCGGTCGATGATGGTTCTGTCGTCGTCCTCATGAAGTTTTGAAGTGTTGTTCAGGGGCAAAACCCAGAATATTTGTCCCGCAAATATTCTCTTGACGATGAATGATATTCATGAGATCGTAAGTTGGATCTCGATGGTTGAAATCCTGCAGAAGCACGCTGATTCCTCAGCTGCGCGATGTGGGAGCTGCGTTTTTCTTCCTGGTAGACAAACGGCTGCAGAGGTCTTCGATAATAATTAAAAGATATCTAATCCGATTTCAAATTAGAAAAGAAAACTTTCGGACTTTAGATAAAAATTATAGCTTCTGGTGTGTGGTTGGTCAAGAAAAATATAAAAAAAAAATTATAAAGTCAAGATTTTTTTTTTTTTTTTTTGTTACTTATTTGTACCCGTAGGTAGATTTGGTTTGCAGTCTGGTGACAATCCACCGGCTGCTGGTCGCTGCGTGCGTGAGCGCCCTAAACCTACATGTTTTTTGGTATGCGGGAGGAAACCGGAGAAATCCCGGAGTAAACCCACGCAACACGGGGAGAACATGCAAACTCCACACAGCTCACTGTTGGTCGGGGGCTGGGATCGAACCCACGATCTCATGATCCCCGCGATCCCCCGGCCGAGGGTAAAACTGTGCTGCCACAGTGCTAAACCACTGCGCCACCGTGCACTTTAAGATTAACGTTTACATTAAAATTAAACAAACGGTGGTTTTACAGAAAGTTTAACAAAGAAAAGTGATGAATAAAAATTGGAGTTTAACTCCGATTAAGAATTGAGCTCAAAGAAATAGGAATTCCTAGGTATTTAAGAGAAAAAGAAAAAGGCATTAAAATACAGTTGCATAAACAAATTACGAGTTATCTGCTCTGTTTTCAGAAAAGCGACACGTGGTCGAAGTCTTTGTTCAGACGGTCCTTTGTTCTTCCTTGCTGTGTGTAGACAATAGAGACGATCAGAGAAAGGGGGAGCCGGAAAGAGGATCTGGAGCAAAAGAGAGAGCAGCCGAAAAGAGATGACGAAAAAAGGCAGAAGCAGGGGTCCCTCTGTTATTTAAGTTCCGCGGGCTTCCGGGATCTCAGCCAATGAGAGTCCTTCGTGGGAGGCACAATGAACTTTCCATCCAATGACAAACAGTCTATTGTTTGGAGCTCTTTGGGATGAAGAGTTGTCATGCAGAGATTGGCTGTTGGAGTCACATGTGATATCGGTCCAAATGAACACACAATTTTAAATACATTGGAATATACACACTTATGTATAACTAAACTAACCTTAGTGTATCTTATAAGCAGTGCTTCTAAATCAACATGCAGGAATAAACATTCATTTAAACATTAACATGCATATATATAAAATCACAGATTAATGCATTTCACACATATTATTGATTTTCCACATCAAAAACATCAGAGTCCATCTGCATTTTCATAGTTCTGAAAAGAATGAAGGTTTAGAATTGAGTTTGTGATAATGTACTTTAAAGTCTGTTTAAATCCAGCTGTTTCACAGTTTAAGGAAATTAGCTGAGTGTGGGATCTGTGTAGGTTTTATGGGGGCAATAAAAGTGAAGCCGGACATTGGGGACATTCCTTAGGCTGGTTTTAACAAAAGAGGGGATTTCAGCTGTGGCCTGGGGGAAGGAAAACCATTTCTTTGTGTTATTCCTGGATGAAACAAAATGTCTTTAAGCAGAAGAGTAATTGTTGCTGAGCCAAAGTGAGATGATGCTACAGTCCCCCCTCTGGTATCAATGGTGACGTTGACTCAGCGTTGATAGCAATCCTAGGCATCAAATCCCAATTTGGCGAGGCTTGATCCAAATGCTGAACTAAAGTTCTGATGTCGATAAGTCTTAAGCTTGTAAACAGTATCTATTCCAAAGTGTAGGTCGTTAAATTTGGTTTTCTGAAAAACTTCTGGAAATTTCAAAAATAATTTTGGCATGACCAAATAAAAACATTGTATAATTGTCTAGGATATACTAAAGTTCTGTATAAGCCTGTAAAGACTTAAAAATTCTGGGTACACACACACAAAAAAAAGTGAACTAGAAGTATGTGGGTTTTGACATACTTGATATAAATGTTTTGGGTTTGCTGAAAAATATCTATTCAAAATTTCAAAAATAGTTTAAATGTGCATAAAATCTAAATAAAGTATAAAGGATTATTTGTATATACACATGCATGTATCCAAAAATCTTAATCAAAAGCACAAATAAATTCTTTCGTCTTTGAGGTAGATTCAGACTAATCAATATTGAGGTGACTCAAGGAGGTTCAAATTGAATTTGTTTTGTTAGACTAAACCATGGTTCCACAGATGTCCAAATCATAGGGTGTTTGAGGCTTTTGTTCAGAAAAACTGAGTGGGCATAGGATGTCGTTATCATTCTTTGGATGGCAATGAGAAGTAAATTTGGATTTACTGCAAAAAGGATATGATGAGAAAGCATATTCATTGTTAAAGCGTTAACTGAAAAGCTAATGTTTCTAGCTACTTCTGAGAGTAACATAGACATTGGCTGTGTGTGAGCATAGTCAACCCTTAACACAAAGAGCAAAGAGTTCAAGACCTTGTTGAGTTTGATTGAAGCTTCGGAGCAAGCATTCAAAACCAACACAGTGTCTTGTAAGATTTTGGTAACCATTTGTGGTTCGACAACCTGGCGTTTCGGTTTAGCGGTGTTGACCGAGTTAACAGTGGGCATGCTAAGGTTAACTACAGGCTCTAACGATGGGGCTGTTATCAAGAATCCATCCGAGGATCTTTGACCTTTCGTTTTGGCTTGGCCCAATTCTGACTGGGTAACAGTGGGTGTGATTGCTAGGCAGATGGCTAAACTGATAAACAGGAGGGCCATCATCTTGGTAAACAAAAGTGAGTGGTTTTGGATCTTAATCTTCTTGTTGATCTTTCTTTAGATACCTGGTTGGCAAATGAAAATTCCTCTTAGAGGTGGAATGATTTCTTTTAGATGGATGTACTTTATTGATCCCCAAACTGGGAAATTACAGAGTAGAGATAGAGATTGAACTCTAAACCTTGTGCTTGTTTTTCACCTTTGATGGGAGTTTTAAGATTATTAGCTCAAGCTAATGGTGTTGAATGTCTTGTGTATACTATTTGGTAATAGTAAGTTGATTGAAGTTTATTAGATTTTACAGAGGTCTTTGAAATTAGTTTAAGGGCTGATTTGGTTTTAATATACCCTTTCCTTTCTGGAAGTTTGATGCAGTTAACTAATTGCTTGGATAAATTTGACTGAGTGTACCTGAGGCTAGTAATTAGCTACAGTTATTTCTCAGATGTAGGTTTGATTTTAATCTTATTTATGGACTTACTTTGACAGTGTTGTACCCGACAAGTCCCATGGGGTTTTGGTAAAGGTTACTCTGATTTTGGTGAGCCCATTTGAAAATGGGGTCCTGGATTTGGCTCTTGAGTGGCCAAAGTTTGTTGTTGACAATGTGTGGATTCATCCACTCTGGCAGGAATTTAGGAGTGATTTTCCTTTCCTGTAAATTTATTTCAGGTGTCTGTGGTACAAATGTGGGGTGGAAGATCTTGTCCCCCCTTCGCAGTTTGTCATGCGAAAGTTTTTGATCGTTGTACGCTTTCTGTTGTTTAGCGACTCGGTCCGAATGGTTTTGAAATACAGCCTTGGGAGCTTTGTATGTCGTTTTGGTGCTTTTGTGCTCTGCAGCTGGAATGTTATGGGCATTGGCAGTCATCACCCCCCTCTGGTTTCGAGGAACTCTGAGCGGTGGCGATGATGGTTCATCGGAAGCATGAACAGGAGTGCCATTGCATAGCTGCAGAGAAGATTGTGTCGTGTGAAGTGGTTTCAATTTTGGTATGTTATAGGGTTTAGATGCGGGCAGCGCATGTACCATTTTATCCGACCGGTGTTTGACGGTTTTATGGATCCTTTGGTTGCACGGTTGAGTGACTGTGCGCCTTGCGTTTGCAAAAGTTGGGTTCGTTGTCGCAAAAAGTTGAGGTTTTAGAGGGTCTAGAGAGCCGGTTGGTGTGGCTCTTGTGACCATGCAGGCCTCATGGGCGGGTGGGTGGGTTTCAAAATGTGACACCACCATTGAATCATGGGTATCAAGGGTTTTAAGAGGGCCGTTTGGGGTTTTCTGCTCGGCCGTTGAGTTTACAAGGTCATTTGAGTGTTTGGCTTGACCTTGTATGTGAAGGTGACTTTTGACTTCTTTAGGACAGTACTCACCTTGGTCTTGGCGGTCGCTTTCACTCGGTTGCAGTTGTTCCAACAGTGCTAGTTGTGTGAGACTTGGGGTGTCTAAAGTGTTCAGAACAAAGCACTGTGATTCAGTTGCCCTTGTTGGGTCAAATGGGTGAGGGTGTTGCGTTTGAGCCCATAGTTTGAGGTTCTTGAAATCAATCAGTGGCTCAAAACGGTTCAGTAGGTCTTTGCCAACAAGTAATGGAATGGCGTCAAGTTTGGACACGTAGACCGGATGTGTCAAGGTCATGGGTCCAATGGACATGTTTAGTAGTGATACGCCCAACAGGGTTGTTTTAGTGAGCGCATATGGTCGCACGGCTAATGAACAGGGTTCCAGTTTCAAATATTTGTTAGCGCGGTTAGCGGCTACACGTAGTTTGTCAAAAAGGGTGTGTGACATGAGAGTGATGTCAGCAGCGGTGTCTAAAACAGCGTCCTGACACACCATGTCTTCAAGGGTCAGTGGAAGGTAGAATTTCCGTGCCACCCCCCTCTCGTTTAAATCGCATAGGAATTGTGGAACCGGTGGTTCGGCACAGAGTTGCGAAATGTCATTAGAGGAGTGGTCTGTGACCTGTGGTTGGGCTGCCATAACAGCACTGGACTGCGTTGAGTCCTTTGGTCCTTCCTCCTTTGCATGAGGGATTTTCTTCTTGCGTTTCCTTCGTTTGGAACGCTTGTTTTGAGTTGGCACAGCTGATATAGCTAGAATGTTAGCAGTTTTATTCTCTTTGTAGTTTTGAATCTCTGCTAGGAGGTATTGGACAATTTCAATAGCTTCTCTACTGAATGTAGGAGTTTCTTCTTCCTTCCAGGGTTTGTGATAGGTCTCTGCTTCTGAGCTTCTGTGATGAGATGGAGACCATTTGTCGTAGTTACGCGTGTCTTCATATCGGTATCTGTCATCATGGTAGTCCGTATCGCGTTCTCGTGACCTATCCCGTGGATATGGTCTACGACGGTAGTCGGGTTTTCGCAAAGTTGGTCCAAAGTGGTATCCAGAGGACCTAGTTTGGTTTTGACCTTGATGAGGTCGCTTGGGAAAATGCTTCGGCTGTTGATGTACTCGCGGTGTAAGAGGTGGAGTAGAGCGAGGGGCTCCTTCCAACTCCAAGGTGTTAGATGCATCGCTAATAGCTAGCACTGTGGCAGGCTCAGCGTGCTTGTTGCGACTTTGTTGCTGTTTTTGGAACGCATAGTGTGCAAACTCTCTCAGCTGACTTATTGAGTTTGACCTTGGGTTAGCTGTAACTCCCAGGTAATGACTCACAGTGGGATGGAGGTTTTGGATGAAGAGGGTCTTGAAATTGTGGTCTTCTTCCATCCCTGGTGTATTCTGAGATCCAAAATATGCAAGTAGGAGTCTCTGGTAGTAGGCTTGTGTTGGCTCTGAGCGACCTTGCTTCACAGCTAGGGCTGTGGTTAGCCCTGCCTGTAGGCAGTCGTCGGAGAACTCCTTTTCGATGGCTTCGCGGAGCAGCGTGTAATCTGCTTTGATGTTTGTTGGCTGTCTGTCTATGAATTTTGATACTGACCTGTTAGATGTTAGTTTAATCAGATAGATGCGATCGTCAATTGTAGCATCAGGGTGCTTACGCAGGTAGTAATCAATGTCCTGTAAATAGACTTTGGCATCAGGTGAACCCGTAGGTCCTGGATCAAATTTGGTGATATTTCGCGCGATCTTGTCAAGGTCGCGGTCTGAAGGGGCACACGCACGCTGTCCACGTGGTCGTCCGTATTCGAAACGGGAATCGGGCGAGGGAGCGCGGTGGATGTTCCGGTATTCATGTCTTTCCTTTAGGAGCAGTTGACACTCCTTGTAGTCTTTCTTCACATTTTCAAGTTGACCTTCAACTCTTCTGAGTTCCTTCTTTGTGTCTTGAAGGGCATCTTCAAGTTCATTGTTGTCTTGGTGAAGCACGTCATTGTTATGCATCAACCGTTCCTTTTGTGGCTCTGCACGGTCCAAATCTTGTAATGCTTCATCCAGTTGATTTTGAGTTTTGTCATTCTCCTCTTGAGATTGTTCCAAATTTTCTTTCAGTGTTTCATTCTCTCCTTGGAGAGATAGGATCGTTGTTTGTCGATTTGCTAGCTCGTTCTCGGCTACCTTTAATCTTGCGACTAATGTTAGCGCAAACTTACCTAACACACTGGTGAGGTCCTTGCCTTCTGGTGGTTTTTCAATGTGTTCATTCAAAAGTTCTTCAGTGAGTTGCTCCAATTCTTCGGGCTGTGTTTCCTTGACCCGTGCTGTGAAGCTAGAAATTAAATTAGAAGTCCATGCTTCCAATGTTGTTTGAAGGTCATCCAGTTTGTTAAATTGGTTGGTTGTCTGTTGACTCATGTTTGACCGTTGTTATTTAGCTTTTAAAAAAAAATTCAACTTGATGATTATTCTTAAATTTGTTCAACAAGGTATAACCTTGAGTGTTTTATTTTACAACCGTGATAGTTGAAAGTTCCTTTAGAATTTGTTTCAACTTGTAGGCTTGCAGGATGGGAAATAGAATTTTAAAATTATTTAGAAATGTAGAGATGCTTCAATTAACTCGTTCGTTGAAACTATGTTGTTAAATAAAGTTGAATTGAAATTGGATTGAATTTGTTTCGCAAAACAAAACTGAAATTTCAATTGTGTGGATTGACTTCTTTCCTTTGATTTTCAAGTCTAGTATTGGAATTTGTCATCAATAACTAGCTTTGGGATTTTGCAAAATGTCACTTTGAAAGTGAGGATTTTATTTACAAAAGAAATCCAAAAGCAAAAGAGGCTAAGTGCTTTAAAGTTTTAGGATTATAAGTTTCCACTTTCTTTTAAAGTTAAGGCTTTCCTTTGGTTTTATTTGTTAAAGCTTATTTTCATTTGAAGCATTAAATGTTTAAAAATTTTACAAATTAGAAACAAGTGAATTGTTTGAGTATTCGGGTGTCCTAGGATTTCTTAGGTTTGAAGCCAATAGTGATCTTTCTTGATTGTGATCTATAAATTTCTTATTTACAGAATAATCAATGTTTGCACCTTTTTGACTTTTCTTTTAAATCCTGGGAAAAATTTGAAAATTATGCTGGTTGGTTAAATGTTTTTCTTTTCCTGTAGAGAAAGCATGAATCAGAAATGACACAATGAGTTTAAATAACACCTAGAGCTTCTCTTAAGTGTTAATTGCTTGATGTGGTTTCCTAAATTTGAGAAAGAGGAAAAATTATAAATATTCACTAAGTCTGTAAATTTGTTAAAATGCACAGGACTAATCCTACTTTAATGCTACTCTTGAGTAAACATCAGCATTAGAATCCTTAAGCTAAAACTGGGTTTCTGTGAGAAGGGAATCACACCATATCACATTTAAAAACAGCAAAATAAGCACACATATAGCTTCAAAGTTTGTAACTTTTTGCTTAAAAGTGTGTAAATATGTTTGCTTTTAGCTTAAAAGATTATAATATGTGGTTATATAAGTGATTAAATACAATAGGAGTGTTTATATATGTTCCTGCTATAGGTGTCTATGCAGTTAGTGGGGTTTCACCACTGAGAAAAAACTTTCAGAAGCCAACAGGTCCTTTTCCTTTTATTCTTGGCATAAAAGTTTGGATTAGTGTTAAATTTAGTTTATTCCGAATAATATGAATTGCTTTGAAGTTACTTTGAAGACTTAATTTGGTTATAAATCGTCTTTATAAGTTTAAATAAAAATTGCAGTCCCTATGTTTCACCACAAGATGGAGGCAGTTTTCGTCTGCACTTCCAGAAGAGGAAACCCAATGACGTCGCAAGGAGTCAAGGATCTCTACTCAAAATGGCGGCTACAGGGAACTCGACCTAGACTGAAGATGGCGTCGCTGAGCCGATCTACACATGCGCAGTTTTTTTCATGCACAGCTTGACGGTCGCGTGCGCGACTGAGCGTGCACGTGCCACGTGGACGCTCAAGCTTCAGTCCATAAAACCACGCCTTGCTTTCCAAAGGCGGGAAAACTTTGGTCTCCCTAAACTTTATTCAACAAGTTTATACAATGGTTAATTCAATTAAATTCCCCTAGGGTTTGCTTCGCCTGTGGGGTGTTGCAATAATGGGGAAAACAAATAGGATTTCTTTGCTATTTTGTTCACAGGCCTATTTTAATTATTCAGCGTGTAATCACTTTTAAGCATGCATTAAAAACTAAACTGACTAGGGTGCAGTGGGGTCTTCACCCCCACCTTCTCTTGGTCAGCAGACACACACACACACACACACAGACAGCAGTAATCGGGGGCGAATTCACCCCCTCCCCCTCGTGACACAGAGACAGACAATAGACTGGCTGCAGACAATTGAACCACCTTTTTTTTTTTGTGAGTTAAAATTGACCAAAATCACACACAGCTTAATTTTTCATTCTTGAGTCGTTTCAAGTTCAACCAGGCCTCCACGCGGGGTACCAATAGATGTAACGGAAATATGGGATATTAATAAAATAATAAATATGATCAGGTATGAATTATTTAATTTATATTGATGTATTGGAATCTGAGCTCAAATCTCATTTCATATACATCAGAAAAGTTAATAACACTCGTAAGGGGCACCAGCTTCTATCTTTAAGAAGCAATTTGATCTTTAATTTCACTTTATACCTGTTTGATCACTCAATAAATTAATCAATAATCAGTCTCAAAAATTTTCCGTGAATTCGATACCTGGGCTTGAAACAGACTCAGAATGAAATAAGTTCCCAACAACTTCTCATTTTTAAATATTTATTAAACGAAATGATTAATAGACATTGAAATAATTTCATTAATCATAAAATCAATCTTGTAAATAATAGATAAACAATGTCAATATTTTCGGAACCAGGGTTAAACTGAGAAACGAATTTCTATCAGTTTGAGTTAACAGATTATTAAAAACAATGCAAATTTATGGAGAAAGTTTGCTAATTATGAAAAAGTCCTAAATTAATCTTAAGAAAATAAAAATGGAATTTTAATGAAAAGGAGAGTTATGTTAAGGGCTTCTTAATTTGCATCTGATTAGATATATAAATTATTACCGAACCTCAGAAGTTAATTCAGCAGTGGAATTAAAGTTTTTTTTGCAGCTCACGTGCTTCTCAGTGATGATAGTTCTGTCGTCCGTCCTCAGCCCAAGATTTCGTGGAAGTTAAGGGAAATATCTGCCCGCAGATATTTCAGGGTCCCAGTTCGACCTTTAGATTCAAGCGGTCGAAGGGGGCTGGATTCTGGACTGTATGACCCAGAGTTGAAACTGAGTTCTAGCCAGACAGTGACGATGCTTCTTCAGCGTGTGATGAACAGCTGCACGTTGATTCCTCAGTTGCGTCTTTTCTTCCTGGTAGACAAAAGGCTGCAGAGGTCTTCGATAATAATTCAAAGATATCTAATCCGATTTCAAATTAGAAAAGAAAACTTTCGGACTTTAGATAAAAATTATAGCTTCTGGTGGGTGCTTGGTCAAGAAAAATATAAAAATAAAGTCAAGATTAAAGTTTACATTAAAATTAAACAAACGGCGGTTTTACAGAAAGTTTAACAAAGAAAAAGTGATGAATAAAAATTGGAGTTTGACTCCGATTAAGAATTGAGCTCAAAGAAATAGGAATTCCTAGGTATTTAAGAGAAAAAGAAAAATACAAACAGTTGCATAAACAAATTACGAGTTATCTGCTCTGTGTTCAGAAAAGCGACACGTGGTCGAAGTCTTTGTTCAGACGGTCCTTTGTTCTTCCTTGCTGTTGTGACTGAGGTCATCCTGCGCAGTTCGCCCTACTCAGGACACGAACCCGCGACCTCACAGTCAACTACACAGTTCGAGCATGGGAGACACAGCACGATCGCGCTGAGCTAAAGGTCCGACCGATAGCTTAGCGCTACCGATACTGTATGAGGCTTTTCGGGAGGGAGGTTTTACTAACGTTCTACGCCGAACAGTGCTAGTTGGCATCCGTTACACTCTCCCCCTTAAACCTCACTCCCATCCGGGTTCACGGCACCATTGTGACAGAGGTCATCCTGCGCAGTTCGCCCACTCGGGACACGAACCCGCGACCTCACAGTCAACTACACTGTTCGAGCATGGGAGACACAGCACGATCGCGCTGAGCTAAAGGTCCGACCGATAGCTCAGCGCTACCGATACTGTATGAGGCTTTTCGGGAGGGAGGTTTTACTAACGTTCTACGCCGAACAGTGCTAGTTGGCATCCGTTACACTGTGTGTAGACAATAGAGACGATCAGAGAAAGGGGGAGCCAGAAAGAGGATCTGGAGCAAAAGAGAGAGCAGCCGAAAAGAGATGACAAAAAAAGGCAGAAGCAGGGGTCCCTCTGTTATTTAAGTTCCGCGGGCTTCCGGGATCTCAGCCAATGAGAGTCCTTCGTGGGAGGCACAATGAACTTTCCATCCAATGACAAACAGTCTATTGTTTGGAGCTCTTTGGGATGAAGAGTTGTCATGCAGAGATTGGCTGTTGGAGTCACATGTGATATCGGTCCAAATGAACACACAATTTTAAATACATTGGAATATACACACTTATGTATAACTAAACTAATCTTAGTGTATCTTATAAGCAGTGCTTCTAAATCAACATGCAGGAATAAACATTCATTTAAACATTAACATGCATATATATAAAATCATAGATTAATGCATTTCACACATATTATTGATTTTCCACATCAAAAACATCAGAGTCCATCTGCATTTTCATAGTTCTGAAAAGAATGAAGGTTTAGAATTGAGTTTGTAATAATGTACTTTAAAGTTCACTGGTTAAATCCAGCATGTCCAGAGTTTAAGGAAATTAGCTGAGTTGTGGGTCTGTGTAGGTTTTATGGGGGCAATAAAAGTGAAACCAGACATTGGGGACATTCCTTAGGTTGGTTTTAACAAAAGAAGGGGGATTTCAGCTGTGGCCTGGGGGAAGGAAATCCATTTCTTTGTGTTATTCCTTAGGTTGGTTTTTTTTTATAACTTAGATTTTTATTCATTTTTCATCATATATAATGCATTCAGATCACATTCTACATTTAAAAAAACAAAGGGGCTAGGGTAAGGAAAAAAAAAAGAAAAAAAAGGGGGGGGACAAATGTTGGAGCATCAAGTTCTTAGTTTCCATCTCTTAATTCTTCTGGTTTTTTCAGTGTCTTTGGTTATTCTTTCAATTTCTGCCTCGTTGTTGCACTTTGTAGTGTGTCCATTTCCGCCATTTTTTCCCCCATAGTCCTTCTTGCATTCTTTGTCGATATGTTAGTTTTTCCATCATACGTATGTCCTCAACAATGTCAGTCCATTGCTCTTGGTCAGGAAGAACTTCTGATCGCCATTTTTTTGTGATTGTTTTTTTTACATGCAATCAACAAGATTTTAACTAGATATCTGTCCTCAGCCTGTATAACATTGTCTCTTTTAAGATCACATAAGTACATAAGGTTACAGTTCATTGGTATATTATATCCTAATATCCTCTGTATTGTCACATGTATAGATTTCCAGAATGATGATATTTTGTAGCATTTCCAAAACATATGTGAGTGGTCTGCATTTTGAGCCCCACATCCCCTCCAGCATAAAGTTTGAGTATTTGTATATTTTCCTTGAATCTGTGGTGTAATGAAAAAGCGAATCAGGTTTTTCCATCCAAATTCCCTCCATGTCCTTGAATTTGTTGATGTGTGTTGTGTTTTCCATATTTCCTGCCAGCTTTCTTCTGTTATGTTTAAATTGAGCTCTTTCTCCCATTTCTCCTTTATATAGTTACTTGTATGATTGTTTGCCATAAGTTTCTGATATAGCTTTGAAATAATTCTTGTTTTATTTCCTGTATATGAGCTTAAAATGAGTTGTATAATCTCGCTCACATCTGTTTGGAGGTTATGCCTAATCTTCTTCATATAATAATCTCTCATCTGCAGATATCTGAAAAATTCCGATCTTTCTAGTTTAAATTTTCTCCTGATGTTTACAAAGCTCCCGAGATCTTTTTTTTCCGATATTGCCCCATGCTGTGATTCTCTTGTTCACCAGATTTTCGTATCCCCTATCTTGTTTTGCCGGTTCAAACTGACTGTCAAATGCTACCCATTTCAATAGTTTTATGTCTTCCTTTATATTATACTTTTGTACTATTTTATACCACAGTTCTAAAGTAAATTTAGTGATTGGGTCTATTTGTTTGATTTGCTTATATGCATCTTTATCTCCTATTATGCTTTGTACTGGGAGTCCCTCAATTTCTTTTTCCATTTCTTTCCATTTTGCCTCATATCCCTCGTCGCACCAACATATGATATATCTTATTTGTGCTGAGTAGTAATATTCCTTTAGACTCGGTAGGCCCATTCCTCCTTTCTCTTTTGGTAATTGGAGAGTTTTATATTTCACTCTTGGCTTTTTACCTCCCCAAACAAATCTCGATATCATCCTGTCCCACTTTGAGAATTGGGCATCTGGAATCTCTGTTGGTATAGCCTGGAAGAGGTAAAGTAATCTAGGTTGTATGCTGATTTTGACTGTCTCAATTTTTGAATTCAGATCCATATTTAAGATTGACCATCTATCAATATCTTTTTTTATTTCTTGTTCCAACCTATCATAGTTTGCTTTATATATTTTGCTTAGGTCTTTAGGTATGTTCACTCCAAGGTATTTTATTTCTTTTTGTTTCCAGTTTAGTTTGATCTTATCAGTTATCTGGTTTAGAGGGTTATAGTGGAATGTCAGTATTTGTGTTTTTGTTATGTTTATCTTGTATCCTGATAATTTTCCAAAATTTTCTATCAAGTTCATCATTTCCATTATTGATTCATCTGGTTGTTAAAGGTAAACTATAATATCGTCTGCAAATTGCCCAATCTTGTGTTCTGCCCCCTTTATTGTTATACCTTTTAATTTCTTATTTTGTCGTATCGCTTGAGCCAGTGGTTCTATGAACAGAGCAAACAAGGTGGGCGATAAGCAGCATCCCTGCCTAGTTGATCTTTGTATATTTACTTTGTCTGTTAAGCTACCGTTTATCTTGATTCTTGCCACAGGTTCTTGATATAGCGTCCTTATGCATTGTACTGATTTTTCGTTAAATCCAAAGCGCTCCAGTACACTATATAGGAATTTCCAGTTAACTCTGTCAAATGCTTTTTCTGCGTCTAAACTCATTATTACTGCGCTTTTCTTTTCTTTATGTATTTGGTTAATTATATGTATTGTTCTCCTGATATTGTCATGTGTTTGGTGTCCCTCTATGAAACCAGTTTGATCATCTTCTATCAATTCCATCAAGAATGTCTTTATTCATTTACATATAATTGTTGTATATATTTTATAATCCACATTTAATAATGAGATTGGTCTATAGTTTCCGCATTGTTCTTTATCTTTCCCTGGCTTTAAAATAACTGAAATGATAGCTTCGTTCCATGATGGAGGTATTTTGTTGTTGTTCAACGTCCAATTAAATGACTTTAGGAGCTGTGGCGTGAGTTCTTCTATAAACAGTTTATTAAACTCAGAAGGGTATCCATCACTACCTGGTGATTTACCGTTTTTAAGTGACTTAATCACATCTCTGATCTCTTGTGTTGTTATTTCTGCTGTTAGCTTTTCATTTTGCTGATTTCCTATTGATGGCAAGTCCAATGTGCCTAGAAATTTTTTAATATCTTTAGTATTTGTTTCTTCAGGTTGCGCGTATAGTTCTTGGTAGAAATTATGGAATATTTCTTCGATGTTTTCTGGGTTAGCTGTGGTTTTATTTGTGGTGGGGTCTTTAATCTTGTATACATTATTCATTGTTTGTTGTTTTCTTAACCGTTTTGCCAGCAGTTTTGTGGCTTTTGGTCCCGTTTCATAATATTTTTGCTTTAGATATCTATTTTTCCTTTCAATTTCATCCATTTGTGTTTCTTTTATCTTTGTTTTTTCTTCTTTAATTTCTTGATATATTTTTGGATCATTTGTGCTTTGATGTTTACGTTCTAATTCCCTCAGTCTCTCACATCTTTGTTCATACGCTTCCAGTTTAGTCTTATTTGCTTTTCCTGTTTCAACAATTAATTTTCCTCTTAACACGGCTTTTAGTGCGTCCCATAGTATTGTTGGGTCCACTTCTTCATTGTCATTCTCTTGGATATACTCGTTTATGTTTATTTTTATTCCTTCTTTCATTTTCTCATCATTTAACAGTCCTATGTTAAGTTTCCATGTTGTTTGTCGTTTTCTATTGTTTAGATATATTTCCATGTATATAGGATTATGATCTGATATTTCTGCCCCTCCAATCCAACAATTTCTCACCCTGTGTCTGTCACCTTCATTCATAAGGAAGTAATCTATTCTAGAGTGTACTTTATGGACTGCTGAATAATGTGTATAGTCTTTTTCGAGTGGGTGCAGGTCCCTCCATATGTCTACCATACCCATTTCTGCCAGTGAGGTTCTTATGAACTTTGTTACATGTTTTTTTGTCTTCTTAACACTTGTTGTATCAACTTCATGATCCATGACAGCATTTAAGTCTCCTCCACAAATTAGGACTCCTTCACTGTGTGTTGCTATGAGATCAAACAGATGTTGAAAAAAACCCTTGTCACTTTCTGGTGGGGCATAGATGTTCACTAATGTAATCTGCATACCATCTATTCTTCCCTTTATTATTACATACCTGCCTTCTTTATCCTGGATTTCCTGTTCACTTTCAAATTGTATTTTGTTTGAAATTAGTATCATAACCCCCCTTTTAGCTCCTCCCTTAAATGAACTGTAGTAGGAGTTCTTATAGCCAAATCTCTTTAGTTTCACATGTTCTGTCTTGCTCAAATGTGTCTCTTGCATAAATATAATTTCAGCTTTTTCCTTCTTGAATTTTCTTATTATTCTTTCCCTTTTAACAGGTGAGTTCAGACCATTCACGTTTAGTGTCATTATTTTAAGATTTTTACCCATATTCATGTTTTTCCATTTTTTTAACTTGTGCTCCTAGCCCCTTTAACAACAAAAATAACACATATTTATATAAAAACACATTAAAAAATCTCGACCTCCGTACTTTGGGCCTTTCTTCTGCCCACTGGTCCCTGTTGGTGGGTGGGGGATTGTCTCCACAGAGTGGAGGGCCCTCCCTAGACCTTTAATTACTATCAAAGTAATAGTCATTAGTCTAGAAATGTCCAACAAATATCACTTAAACCTCTCCTAGCCGTCTGTTTCTCTTTTACCTTGTCTTCTTGGCCTTCATTTCTTCCGTGCCTTTCTTAATCTTTGTTATGATCTAGGCTTTCAGTTGAAAGCCTTGTAGTTTGTCCTGGGCCCGCTGCTCTACGTCTCTCCCCCTTCTTCTGCCGTTCACTCGTCTCCACTCCGGCTGTCGTGATGCGTTCAGGGCCGTCGCTGCTCCAGCCGTTTCCTCCGGCACGCTCACCTCAAGGCCCCGCTCCATCATATCCCGCGCTGCCTCTCTAGCCGTGTTGTAGGTTCTTACGCCGTCCTCCCAATGAATCCTCATTTTCGTTAGCGCCGTTTGGAATCTAATTTTTTTCTCTTTCAGCGTTTTTTTAATGTTGGCATATTTCTTCCGCTGCTGCACAATTTCTGTCGGGTAGTCATGGTCAAAGAATACCTGTTTGTCGCCGATTCTTATCTTTTTTTTCCATGCTTGTGTCAGGATTCTTTCCTTTATGTCATATTTCACAAAGTTTACCACAACTGACCTGGGTGGAGAGCTTGGCTTCGGGTTCTGCGCCGGGGTTCTGTGCGCTCGTTGAATCTGCAGATCCGCTTCATCGGGCAGATCCAGTTCTTTTTTTAAGAACTGATCCATGAATTTCGTCATCGAGTTGCCTTCAATGCCCTCCGGAATTCCAAAGATGCGTATGTTGCTTCGTCTGGACCTGCTCTCCAAGTCGGTTATTTTCTCCTGCATCCTCTGCGTTTGCGTCGTTAGGGTCTGTAGCTGTTCGCTTGCCTCGCTTTTCCAATCTTCCAGCTCCGATATTCGGGCCTGCGCTTCTGTCATACACGCCCGCTGGGAGCGCAGCTCCTCCATGTTTTCTGTTAGCTTGCGCTCCATTTCTCTTCGGAGGCCCATAATTTCCTCCTTAAGCTCTTTTTTCAGCTCCTCCTTAAGAGCCGCTAAATCCTGCTGTAGCTGCCGCTTGAATTCTCTTAACTCTTTACCCAAACTGGCGATGCCAGTGTTCATGTTTTCGAGCCTGACGTCCTCCATTTTCTCTGCTGTAGACACCTCGTTTTTTTGGGCTTCGCATTCAGCGTTTTTTCCTGCGTTGTTGGAGAGGAATTCTTCAATTTTACCCTGCTTTTGTCCTTGTGCCCGGTTCCTTCGTGTTCTCATCCCTTAGTTTATTGATCCGTTTATGTCGAGTTGGCCATTTACCGATGATTTTTAATCCGGCTAGGGAGAGCTCTCTGTTTAAGCGTTATGTCTCTCCGCCATCTTCCCGGAAGTCCCTTAGGTTGGTTTTAACAAAAGAAGGGGGATTTCAGCTGTGGCCTGGGGGAAGGAAATCCATTTCTTTGTGTTATTCCTGGATGAAACAAAATGTTTTTAAGCAGAAGAATAATTGTTGCTGAGCCAAAGTGAGATGATGCTACACCAAATCATGTCCAATCAACTTAGTTTACCACAGGTGGACTCCAATTAAGCTGTAGAAACATCTCAAGGATGATTAGTGGAAACAGGATGCACCTGAGCTCAATTTTGAGCTTCATGGGAAAGGCTGTGAATGCTTATGTACATGTGATTTCTTAGTTTTTGTCATGGTGCGGTTCTGGCGGACCACCAATGAGACACTATAGGCAACCAGTGAGTTTGCGTATTTATTAAAGGAAGGAACAAGATACAAAATAATGAGCCGCGTGGGTCAAAACACAAATAAAGACTAGAACACACCAACGATAAACAGAGAACTAGGGAGACTGACGGGAGACGAGGATACAACACTTCCATATGGATAGCAAGGGCGGAACCTAATACTGAAAGGAACTGGCTTCGGGCGTAGGGAAACCAGTCTGGAAAAGGCGAGGTTGCAGCCCGGAATAACCTAAGCTGCTCCCTTAAATAGGGAAGAGGAATAATCAGCTGATGAGGATGTCATCAGCTGAAATGGCAAACAGCTGTCACTGAGGAACTGTGCTCTGACAGCCGGAAGCCCCACCGAGACGCTGTCAAAATAAGAGCCCGGGAAGGCCATAAGGAACACCGCTATAGAACGGGAGGAAAATACCGCATGGCCCGAGAGCGGACGATATCGGCGCTCAGACCATGACAGTACTCCCCCCCCCCGAACGACACACTCTGGGCGTGATGTAACATCCAAGCCTCCCCCCAACTGGAAGGCTACAACAGCCCCCACCCCCACCCCGGGCAGGAGGAGGGGGGAAAAGAAAGGCAAGGAGAGCGAGAGTCAAAAGAGAAAAAAAAAAATGACAAGGGCCAATACTGAAAAAAAAAAAATGCAACAGAGCATGGAAAAAAAAAAAAAAAAAAAAACAGAACCACAAACATACTCCATAAAGCACAGGTGAAAATACAGAAACAGAACAATGGATGCAAATAACCGATACTATGCCTAAAGGCCATGATACACAGGCACAAGAAAAAAGGCAACCACAGAGCGTCTCCCAAACAGAGATAGGGGAAAAAACATGCTAAACAGTGGTGAAATACAGATAGCTCAATAAATATAGGCATAAGCAACAAAAAGGGCCTCTCAAAAAACAGAGGCGGGAGAAACTGAAATACAGGTACATACCAAAATACAACGTACCCTAATAATACTAGACAAAGGGAAAATGAAAAAACACGCTAAAGAGTGACAAAATGCACAGTACAATATAGTTCATAGAAACAAACACAAGGTCATCTCAGAACTACAGAGGAGGAAAAAAAACTACAGGGATGACAGCAGGCAGAGCACAAAGAAAACAAGAAAAAACAATTAGTTCTGGTGGTCTACCTGCGTCCAGATCTCTAGCAGGGGAAGAAGAATGAGTTTGGGCGGTCTACCCCAGTCCCAGGCCCGGAGAACCAGTGCCTCTGGCGGCCGGACTAGGTCGCCGAACAAAAAGTCCAGTTTATCGGGTGGCCGACCCAGAACGCCAAACGGGCGAAGCAGTTCTCCAGGTGGCCGACCCGCGTCATCCAGCCACCAGGACCGCAGGGGAGAACTCAGAGGCAGCCTCCCTATTGAGAGGGATAGCGAGGGAGAGCAGTGTCGGATAAGGGAAATCCCAGCGGCACCAGGTGGAAGGAAAAAGGGATCGGGGAAACGATAAGGGACCAGTCCGGCGTTGATCGGTGGAGGATCTGCAGCTCCTTCTCCGAACCCCACACGGACTGGCGCTGTGCTCACGTTGGATTCCAAGTGGGACCGTGCTGCACCCATGACAGACCCTGACTGGGCCAGAACAGCGTCCATGACAGACCCCGATTGGGTCCACGTTGCACCCACATCAGACCCCGATTGGGTCAAAGTTGCACCCATGACGGACTCAGACTGGGCCGGAACACAACCCACGACGGACCCCGACTGGGCCGGCGCAGCACCAGGGATGACCTTCAGACCCAAACCCAGAACCTCCAAGGCGATGACCAGAGCAGGCTCATCACCGGTGACCCTAGGAGAAGGCTCAGAGGATAACAGAGAACCGGGATCAGAATCACCAGCAGCGGCAGAGCCCAGCGAGACAAGCTCGGACGCAGCAGACGGCTGATGAGGATGTCATCAGCTGAAATGGCAAACAGCTGTCACTGAGGAACTCTGCTCTGACAGCCGGAAGCCCCACCGAGATGCTGTCAAAATAAGAGCCTGGGAAGGCCATAAGGAACACTGCTACAGAACGGGAGGAAAATACTGCATGACCCAAGCGCGGACGATATCGGCGCTCAGACCATGACAGTTTTTTATTTTTAATAAATTTGCAAAAATCTCAAAAAAAAAAAAAATCAGATTGTCATTATAGGGTATTGGATGTAGAATTTTGAGGGAAAAGATGAATTTAATCCCTTTTGAAATAAGGCTATAACGTAACAAAATGTGGAAAAAGTGAAGCGCTGTGAATACTTTCCGGATGCACTGTATTGTCATCAGAAGTCTTCAAATGATGATATCATTCAGGCATCAGGAATTGCATCTGTAGAAAAAACAAAGAAGTTTAACAAATTGAACGCAGACTCTTGTCTATTATTAAAAAAAAACAACAATTTACATGGAAGAGCTGTTATTTGTTCACACTTACCAGTCCCTCCAGGATTTCGCGATTTGCGATTGCACTAATTCACGAGAAATCAGGCCATCGCCGCATCTTTTGAGCAACCTTGCAACTTTGTCCAATCACTGCAACTTTCCCGCAGTTTTGGCCAGTCCTCGTCACCTTCCACCAATTTCGCCAAACAAATTTGTCCCTGAGTAGCACTCAGATGCTCAGTCTAACCAATCAAATGCATCACTGCACCACGCTTAGGTCTGTGTTTACAGTGAGTATTAACGGAACATATCAGCAAAAAACAGAGTGTACAATTTAAAAAAAACCACTCACCGGCGAGTTTTCCCACACCATCTCATCCTCCATCTTCCCTGGCCCGCTGGTGGACGTCTCCCCACATCTCTGTCTTGACTGCATGTACGAAGTGCCAGGTTTGTGTTGAAAAAAGTTCGCCTGCATGAAAAGCACCCTGTTGCAGAAGCACGCGTGAGGAGAGATGCCGTAAAGCCACAAACAAACGAGCAAATCTAACACTACAGCCAGTGTTGCATCTTTAGAGGTAAAATCATTACTACATCTTGTCAATGAGCTTTAAAGCTGTGAATCTCCGGTCTGTACACGGACCAACGTGCACCCCTGGCAAGCCCCTAAGGAAAGCTCTTCCTCCCAGTATGACTCCCAGTAAAGGAAAGATGAGTATCTGATGAGACAGGTGTGTGTCAAGACGCACAGCAGATAGACAGACCGGTAGGAGTTAGGCATGGAAGGAAAGAGAATATTTAGTAATTTTTTTCAGAAAAACACAGACTTCGATAGACAATACAGCGCAACAGAATAAATTATTTCTTTTTTCTCTGCACTTGGTACAGAGTGGTTGGGGACTGCTGCGGTTAGGGAGTTTTCAAATGAAGGTGCTGCCAATAATTTCCAAATCTATACTCTTTAACATGCATTCAGTGCAATTTAGCTGTTGTAATGGATAATTATTTTTCATCCTTTTTATTCATGTTCTCAGCAAGAGTAGCCTACAATGATGATCATTTCTATGACAAATGTATGAGTAGCTACTCCATTCTCACTTAATTGTGTTAAAGTCTGTATTTGCTGTTGCACAAAAGAGTTTCTCTGTTTAGCTGAAGTTTCTGTTTAATTTACAAATCACTGTTTAACAGGAAATTTTTGACAATCCTGTGCTTTTCTTGTGGTGTTATATAGAATATCATTGCAGTAAACTATGGAACAAAGCATCTGCTTTAAAATTTGTAACTCTTCCCACAACATTTAGTGCAAAAAAAACAAAAAACAAAAACCCTTCTCAAAACATCACAACTTTTACCACAACTTTTTAAAAAAAAAGCTTTCGCAAATTCAGGCTTTTTGGGATGCAACTATCATAAAAACATCCCGTGAAATCCTGGAGGGGCTGACTTACCCACATTTGCCAGCAGGGTCCCGTTCATGGTGTGCTGACTGGTCCATTTTGCAGAGGCATCTATTGTGCTCCTTCCTCTGTACAATGTAGACACAAGGGAGAATATCTGTGTTAGACCCCAGGAAGAATAGCCAATGCTTTATTCAAGTTCTAACGGGGATCTTAATAAAACAAACAAACTATATTTAATCTCATGTAATGTCATCTGCTGAGGCTGCAGATATCCTGTGCACGCCTGGAGAGCACAGTTGGTCACATTTAACCTTGTGAGCCTTGGCCTCTGAAAATCTTGCAATTAGAAAAAAAATAGTAAAAAAAAACCTGTTGTTTGCCTGTATTGTCAGCAACTGGTGTCACCGCTGCCTCCTCATTAACAACAGGTGCTCGTCATCAGCATCATGTGTGCTCGTACAAGCAACGTTGCTCTCTATCTGCTCCTCAGGAGTGTAAGTCTCCTCCCAGGTTGAAGTGAAAAAGGTTGTTTTGATTAATAAAAAAATTCTGTGCTCTTCCCTTTTTCTCCATTTGTTTGCACCACTCAGATACCTTTGTTTCATTTTGCTGCTATTCTACATGCTGTACAGTTTCTTTACATTGTAGCCAATGATCCGCGCATGCGCATGGCTCAGAGACAACATGGAAGAGTCCAACAGTCTGAGGAGAAGGAGGGAGGATGTTACGTTCGTGATTTGATTTGCCGTTTATGTAATTACTGGTGTTTATTTTGTCGGATATCATGTTAGATATGCTAAACATTTAAAAATGTATATATAGCCGTGGACAAAATTGTTGGCACCCCTCTGTTAATGAAAGAAAAACCCACAATGGTCAGAAATAACTTGAATCTGACAAAAGTGGTAATTGTGGCGGGTTGATTCAACCCCCCCACAACACACAGGACACTCAGCTCTCTTCTCTCGGTTTTTCCTGCTGCACTACTGAGATGTAATGTGCCATTCATGTATTGTGATGCAATGTGCCATTCATGTATAGTGTTCATGCGTCCTGTCCTTACTGTGACCTAGAGGCTGAGATCCATATGTAGATGTGCTTTGGTGTAAACCCCCACAAACAGACTGGTCAGACACAGCGCTCGGCTAGAGCAATTAACAGAACAGTGAAATGTGTATTAATGTCTACAGACAGACTCGTTTCTTCTGGCTCACTTCTGTGATGTTAATGTTGCCTTTCATGCATTGTGTTCATGCGTCCTGTCCTTACTGTGACCTAGGGACTGAGATCAATATGTCTCTCAAATGCAAATGTCTCATGCCTGTTCTGTTATCTCTTTGATCATACCAACTGCTGGGGAATGCCCTTTGATGTATTGTTGTAGTTGGGTATATATGCTGCAACTCTGTAACGCAAACTCTCCTTCTGATTCTGCAACTGCTGCTGCAGGACACAGACATTGTGTCCTCCTTCTCAGAGAGCCGTGGGCTCGCTCCCGGCGCGCTTGCACGGCGCCGGGAACGGAGCTTGTGAGGGCGGTATGATATAATAAAACTCTGCTTAAAACCTTCAACAACGCTACTTATTTTTTATCATCCGCTGCAGTAATAAATAAAAATTCTATGAAAATTAACCAATGAAAATCAGACAATGCTTTTGAATTGTGGTTCAACGGAATTATTTTAAAAAACAAACTCATGAAACAGGCCTGGACAAAAATGATGGTATAGCACCTTGGGGGAGTCAGATTATTTAGCATCTCAGACAAGAGACAGTGGATAAGCATGGGAGAACAATGCTCAGGAGGTTCCTGGCGAGATAGCAGGAAGGAGTCAAGGATGTAGGGGGTTGAATGCAGTGTAATGCAAATGTCATGTTGTGTGTGGAGAAATGCCATGAAACTTGTGAGGAGAGATTTGGGGTAAAAAGAGAGTGCCTGCTGAAATGAGTCAGTCTGTTCTGTGCTTGAGAGATGTGAAGTGTGTAATAAACTGTGTGCCATGAGTCGGCCTCTTATTTCACACACTCCACAATGGTACCCTTAACTTAATATTTTGTTGCACAACCTTTTGAGACAATCACTGCAATCAAACGATTTCTGTAACTGTCAGTGAGACTTCTGCACCTCTCAGCAGGTATTCTGGCCCACTCCTCATGAGCAAACTGCTCCAGTTGTCTCAGGTTTGAAGGGTGCCTTCTCCAGACGGCATGTTTCAGCTCCTTCCACAGATGTTCAATAGGATTTAGATCAGGGCTCATAGAAGGCCACTTTAGAATAGTCCATCCAATGTTTGGCTCTTAGCCATTCTTGGGTGTTTTTAGATGTGTGTTTTGGGTCATTATTTTGTTGCAAGACCCATGACCTGCGACTGAGACCAAGCTGTCTGACACTGGGCAGCACATTTCTCTCTAGAATACCTTGATAGCCTTGAGATTTCATTGCACCCTGCACAGATTCAAGACACCCTGTGCCAGATGCAGTAAAGCAGCCCCGGAACATAACAGAACCTCCTCCATGTTTCACAGTAGGGACAATGTTCTTTTTTTGGTATGCTTCATTTTTGCGTCTGTGAACATAGAGTTGATGTGCCTTGCCAAAAAGTTCCAGTTTTGTCTCGTCTGTCCATAGGACATTCTCCCAGAAGCTTTGTGGCTTGTCAGCATGCAGTTTGGCCAATTCCAGTCTGGCTTTTTTATGATTTGTTTTCAACAGTGGTGTCCTCCTTGGTCGTCTCCCATGAAGTCCACTTTGGCTCAAACAACGACGGATGGTGCGATCTGACACTGATGTACCTTGACCTTGGACTTCCCCATGAATGTGTTTAGAGGTTGTTCTGGGCTCTTTTGTTACCATTCTTCATCAAGTTTCCTCCTGCGGCCATGTCCAGGGAGGTTGGCTACAGTCCCATCCATCCATCCATCTATCCATCCATCCATCCATCCATCTTCTTCTGCTTAATCCTTTTTGGGTCACGGGGGGGCTGGAGCCTATCCCAGCATCTTTTGGGCGAGAGGCAGGGTACACCCTGGACAGATCACCAGTCCATCGCAGGGCCAACACAGAGAGACAGACAACCATTCACTTTCACAGTCATACCTAAGGACAATTTAGAATCCCCAGTTTGAGGCCAATTAACCTAACTTGCATGTTTTTGGCATGTGGGAGGAAACTGGAGAAATCCCGGAGTAAACCCACGCAGACACGGGGAGAACATGCAAACTCCACACAGATCACTGTTGGTCGGGGGCTGGGATCGAACCCAGGATCCCCTGGCCAAGGGTGAGTTGCTGTGCTGCTGCAGTGCTAACCACTCCGCCACTGCGCTGCCCATGGCTACAGTCCCGTGGATCTTAAATTTCTGAATAATATGTCCCGTGGATCTTAAATTTCTGAATAATATGTGCAACTGTAGTCACAGGAACATCATGCTGCTTGGAGATAGTCTTATAGCCTTTACCTTTAACATGCTTGTCTATAATTTTCTTTCTAATCTCCTGAGACAACTCTCTCCTTTACTTCCTCTGGTCCATGTTTAGTGTGGTACACACCATGTCACCAAACAGCACAGTGACTACTTGTCACCCTTTAAATAGGCCGACTGACTGATTACACGTTTGTAGACACCTGTGATGTTAATTAGAGGACACATCTTGGTTGAACATGTCCCTATGGTCACATTATTTTCAATCTTTTCTAGGGGTACCATCATTTTTGTCCAGGCCTGTTTCATGAGTTTGTTTTTTAAAATAATTCTGTTGAAACACAATTCAAAAGCATCGTCTGATTTTCACTGGTTAATTTTCATAGAATTTTTATTTATTATCACTTTTGTCAGATTCAGGTTATTTCTGTGACCATTGTGGGTTTTTCTTTCATTAACAGAGGGGTACCAACAATTTTGTCCATGGCTGTAATATGGGGCACCTAGTAGATTGGGGCCTAAGGCAGTCACCTATCTTTGCCTAATGGTAAGTCCGCCTCTGGCCCTGGGGCAGACTGACAGAAACATGGCTGCCAATCCATGTCAACAGCCTCTCCGACCACCAGTGAACATTTATTCACATTCAAACATCAGTGTCATGAACCATGAACCCACTGGAAGCAAGGTGGGTAAAGTGTCTTCCCAAGGACACAACAGCAAGGTGGGGGGAGTGAGATTCAAACTCCCAACCCTCTGGTTATTGGGTGACCTGCGCAACCTCCTGAGCCACTATGGCGTCGTTTTTGTTTCTCTTTGAGAAATAATGCAATTTTGAGCTAGAAAACACAACTACACTGCAAGAAGTCAAATATAGGTAAAATGAAATAAATTAAGGCTGTTTATGCTTGTTTTTTTTGTCTGACAAGATATTTAGTCTTGCTGTGCAGTTTATGTGCAAGAAAATTTTACATGCTTTCCAATAGTTTTAACTTGCTTTACGCAGTTTGATAAGTCAAATTTTCTTGCTCTGTTGGAAGACAATTTTACTTAAACGAAAATATTTTGGCAATAGATAATTCTAGTTAAAATTAGAAAAAAAAAATCTGCCAATAAAGCAAGATTAGATTGCCTAAAACAAGTAACAATTTTCGTAAAGCATGTTAAATCTTACAGAAAACTGCACAACCAAAAGAAATTCTTGTCTTGTCAAAATTATCTTGTGAGAGAAAAACAAGCATAAAGTCTTGATTTAGGATGTTTTATCTTACTAAGATTTCCCTTTTTTACAGTGTGACAGATACTAGTGTCTTCGGCATAAAATTACATCAGAGAAGTATTCCTAATTCAAACACTGCACAACAGCAGCAATGGAAAAACCTGCACAGGTTGCTGGAAAGCACTGCAAATAACATGTTGTGGCACATATGTTTGGTTCATATCTCCCACAAATGTATGGCTTATGTGGATTGGGGCTTCACGTCTGGAGGAACAGGAGTCTGGATCGACGGGGGCTGACAGGAGATGGGGAGGAGGTGTGAAGTCGAGCCCTTGTCTCAGAGAGGAGGCCCTGGGGGGTTTCCCGGAACACCAGAGAATGAGAGACAATGGTGAATCTTAAGAGACTTGCATTGTGATTGAATGTTTGCAGAAGCACCATGTGACTTGAGTTCTTAATCCCCCGGAGGTATAAGAGTGTGCTGTAACATTATTCTGCCTCTTCTTGCTTTTGAGAATGTTGGATGATTGTGTTCTGCAATAAAGCCGAACCTGAGGAATACACTCATGTCTCGTCATTGAACACATCTTCCACACTGGTGACCCACGACAAAGAATGGCCGGAGAGAATTCTCCTGAGCAGAGCTCATCAGAGGCCGGCCTGATGGCTGCCTCCACGCTCCAGCTGCCTGATTTCTGGCAGCACAGCCCGCGCTCCTGGTTTAGCGCGGTCGAGGCACAGTTCAACCTCCGGAGAATCTCAAAGAATGAGACGAGGTTCTACCATGTGGTGGCGAAGCTGGACAGTCACACGGTCCAGAGGGTGGAAGATCTGGTTAACCACCCACCGGACACCGACAAGTATGGCGCATTGAAGGAGGCGCTGATCAGCCATTTCACCCCCTCGGTGCAACAGCGAGCAGAGGGGCTCCTAGAGTTGAAGGAGTCGGAGAACGACAGACCGGCAGACCTGATGGTGAAGATGCTGAGACTGAAAGACTCCGAGGATGACAAATTTATTTTCGCCCACCTTTTCCTCCGGACTCTGCCACCAGCAGTGAGAGTGACCCTGGCAGACTCACCCCGATTGGCCAAGCGGGACTATCATGGCCTCGGCAAGGAGGCGCAGTGACTCGTCGACGCCCACAAGCGGAGCGCGGTTTCGGCCGCGGCAGCTGAGCAGAGGACGGTGCCCGGAGATGGTTTGGAGCCAGGGGTGGCGGTGCCAGACGAACCGACGACGGCGGCGCCAGGCGCCAGGCGACGCGGAGCTGAAGATGGCCTGTGTTTCTACCACTGTCGTTTTGCAGAGAGGGCGCACAGATGTCTCCCACCGTGCCGCTTCAAGCGTCAGGGAAACGCCAAGACCGGGGGCCGGTAGCAGCTGCGTCCCTCGGAGAAGAAAATAAGCTGCTTTACCTGACAGATGCACACTCGGGGAAACAATTCCTCGTGGACACGGGCTCCCAGCTGAGTTTCGTCACACCTACCTACGCGGAACGGCTGATGCCGTCCAAAGCTCCCTGGGTGTCAGTATCAGCAGCGAATGGCTCAGCGATTAAGACCTTCGGTGAGAGGACCATGCGTCTGTCCTTACAGGGCCGTTCATTCGAATGGACCTTTATTGTAGCAGCAGTCAGTTTCAACATGTTAGGGGCTGATTTTATGTGCTCACATGGTTTATTGGTTGATCTTGCTAATAGACGCCTGGTTAATGCACTTTCTTTCCATTCTATCCCCTGCACAGCTCGGGTGGCTCCGCCGACTGCACACGCCAACGTCACAGCTGCGGGTGGTAAGTTTCATGCTCTGCTCACTCACTTTCCAGCACTCACAGTTCCAAAGTTTTCGGCGACAGTGGCCAAGCATGGGGTGGAGCATTTTATCACCACCACTGGGCCGCCCGTTTTTGCAAAAGCCCGGTGCTTGGACTCAGCTAAACTGGCAATAGCGCGCGAGGAATTTGCCAACCTGGAAAAACTGGGCATAATTAGACGCTCGAACAGCCCCTGGGCTTCCCCGTTACACATGGTCCCAAAGGCTGATGGCTCGTGGCGACCTTGTGGCGATTTCCGCAGTTTGAACAACGTTTCAGCACACGACCGCTACCCGATTCCGCACATCCAGGATTTCTCAGTTCATTTGGCGGGGGCGCGCATTTTTTCTAAAATAGACTTGGTGCGCGGCTACCACCAAGTCCCCGTGCGCACGCAGGATATTCCCAAAACCGCGGTAATAACTCCGTTTGGGCTTTTTGAGTTTTTGCGCATGCCGTTTGGGTTAAAGGGCGCCGCGCAAACTTTCCAACGCATGATGGATGCTGTTTTACGCGACCTGCCTTTCGTGTTCGTCTATTTAGATGACATATTGGTAGCCAGCACGTCCAAGGACGAACATGAAACCCACCTCACAGCGGTTTTTCGGAGACTGGCAGAGTACGGGTTGATAATTAACCCAGCGAAGTGCCAGTTCGGGGTGGCGCAAATCGATTTTTTGGGGCACCGCGTTTCGCCACAGGGAGCGGTTCCCCTACCTGAGAAAGTGCGCGCAATAACAGATTTCCCCCGACCTCAAACGATAAAAGCGCTGCAGGAGTTTCTAGGAATGGTTAATTTTTACAACCGGTTTCTTCCGAGCGCAGCGCGGCTTATGCAGCCACTGTATGCGGCACTAAAAAAACAAAAACCCACTAATAAAGTCGAATGGTCTCCGGAGCGGGAGCGCGCTTTCTCCCAGGTCAAATCAGCCCTTGCAAGCGCCGTTTTGTTGGCGCACCCGGTTCCAACGGCCCGTTTGGCGCTCACCACCGACGCTTCAGACCTAGCGGCGGGGGCAGTCATTGAACAGTGTGTGGCAGGGACCTGGCAGCCTCTCACGTTCTTTAGCAAATCCTTGCGCGATAACAAGCGTAAATACAGCGCGTTTGACAGGGAGCTTTTAGCCCTACACTTGGCCATCCGCCATTTCCAGTTCTGGCTGGAAGGGCGTCATTTCACTGCTTTCGTGGACCACAAACCGTTAACTTTTGCGATGGCCAAGATCTCAGAACCTTGGTCAGGCCGACAACAAAGACAGCTAGCTGCAATATCGGAGTTCACCACCGATATCCAGCATGTAGCAGGCAAACACAATGTAGTGGCGGACTGTCTCTCACGTGCTGTGGCAATGCCAGGCCACGTGGGGGCAGACTCGGTGGCTGTGGGCCAGGGCAGTGACGCAGGAGCGCGTGCAGCCTCGGTCCACGTAGGTTTGGATTATGCAGACATGGCTGCAGAGCAGGTTGGTGACGCGGATGTGCGCGCGCTCCAGTCTGGACCAACAGGGTTAAGGCTGGAGCATAGGGTGCAGCAAATAGGTATGCCCTCCTTAATATGCGATGTCTCCACGGGTCGGCCTCGTCCCGTGGTTCCAGCCGCGTGGCGCCGCTGCGTTTTTGACTCGGTCCATTCGCTGGCACACCCGGGGGTACGCGCATCGGTCAAGATGGTGGGGGAGAAATTTGTCTGGCCGGGGTTGCGCAAACAGGTCAAGGAATGGGCAGCGGCTTGTGTAGCGTGCCAGAGGGCTAAGATACACAAGCACACGAGGGCCCCTTTGGAGCCTTTTCACATCCCGGCTAAGCGGTTCGATCACGTGCATGTTGATCTGGTGGGCCCGCTTCCCTCGTCTCAAGGGCACACACACCTTTTGACGATGGTGGACCGCACCACACGTTGGCCAGAAGCGGTACCTCTGGCGTCAACAACGGCGGAAGAGGTTGCGCGCGCGTTTTTTTTTTTGTAACTTAGATTTTTATTCATTTTCCATCATATATAATGCATTCAGATCACATTCTACATTTAAAAAACAAAGGGGTTAGGGTAGGGAAAAAGAAAAACAAAGAAAAAGAAAAAAAAAAGGGGGGGGGACAAATGTTGGAGCATCAAGTTTTTAGTTTCCATCTCTTAATTTTTCTGTTTTTTTCAGTGTCTTTGGTTATTCTTTCAATTTCTGCCTCGTTGTTGCACTTTGTAGTGTGTCCATTTCCGCCATTTTTTTTCCCATAGTCCTTCTTGCATTCTTTGTCGATATGTTAGTTTTTCCATCATACGTATGTCCTCAACAATGTCAGTCCATTGTTCTTGGTCAGGAAGAACTTCTGATCGCCATTTTTTTGTGATAGTTTTTTTACATGCAATCAACAAGATTTTAACTAGATATCTGTCCTCAGCCTGTATAACATTGTCTCTTTGAAGATCACATAAGTACATCAGGTTACAGTTCATTGGTATATTATATCCTAATATCCTCTGCATTGTCACATGTATAGATTTCCAGAATGATGATATTTTGCAGCATTTCCAAAACATATGTGAGTGGTCTGCATTTTGAACCCCACATCCCCTCCAGCATAAAGATTGGGTATTTATATATTTTCCTTGAATCTGTGGTGTAATGAAAAAGCGAATCAGGTTTTTCCATCCAAATTCCCTCCATGTCCTTGAATTTGTTGATGTGTGTTGTGTTTTCCATATTTCCTGCCAGCTTTCTTCTGTTATGTTTAAATTGAGCTCTTTCTCCCATTTCTCCTTTATATAGTTACTTGTATGATTGTTTGTCATAAGTTTCTGATATAGCTTTGAAATAATTCTTATTTTATTTCCTGTATATGAGCTTAAAATGAGTTGTATAATCTCGCTCACATCTGTTTGGAGGTTATGCCTAATCTTCTTCATATAATAATCTCTCATCTGCAGATATCTGAAAAATTCCGATCTTTCTAGTTTAAATTTTTTCCTGATGTTTACAAAGCTCCCGAGATCTTTTTTTCCGATATTGCCCCATGCTGTGATTCCCTTGTTCACCAGATTTTTGTATCCCCTATCTTGTTTTGCCGGTTCAAACTGACTGTCAAATGCTACCCATTTCAATAGTTTTATGTCTTCCTTTATATTATATTTTTGTACTATTTTATACCACAGTTCTAAAGTAAATTTAGTGATTGGGTCTATTTGTTTGATTTGCTTATATGCATCTTTATCTCCTATTATGCTTTGTACTGGGAGTCCCTCAATTTCCTTTTCCATTTCTTTCCATTTTGCCTCATATCCCTCGTCGCACCAACATATGATATATCTTATTTGTGCTGAGTAGTAATATTCCTTTAGACTCGGTAGGCCCATGCCTCCTTTCTCTTTTGGTAATTGGAGAGTTTTATATTTCACTCTTTGTTTTTTACCTCCCCAAACAAATCTCGATATCATCCTGTCCCACTTTGAGAATTGGGCATCTGGAATCTCTGTTGGTATAGCCTGGAAGAGGTAAAGTAATCTAGGTTGTATGCTGATTTTGACTGTCTCAATTTTTGAATTCAGATCCATATTTAAGATTGACCATCTATCAATATCTTTTTTTATTTCTTGTTCCAACCTATCATAGTTTGCTTTATATATTTTGCTTAGGTCCTTAGGTATGTTCACTCCAAGGTATTTTATTTCTTTTTGTTTCCAGTTTAGTTTGGTCTTATCAGTTATCTGGTTTAGAGGGTTATAGTGGAATGTCAGTATTTGTGTTTTTGTTATGTTTATCTTGTATCCTGATAATTTTCCAAAATTTTCTATCAAGTTCATCATTTCTATTATTGATTCATCTGGTTGTTCAAGGTAAACTATAATATCGTCTGCAAATAGCCCAATCTTGTGTTCCGCCCCCTTTATTGTTACACCTTTTAATTTCTTATTTTGTCGTATCGCTTGAGCCAATGGTTCTATGAACAGAGCAAACAAGGTGGGCGATAAGCAGCATCCCTGCCTAGTTGATCTTTGTATATTTACTTTGTCTGTTAAGCTACCGTTTATCTTGATTCTTGCCACAGGTTCTTGATATAGCGTCCTTATGCATTGTACTGATTTTTCGTTAAATCCAAAGCGCTCCAGTACACTATATAGGAATTTCCAGTTAACCCTGTCAAATGCTTTTTCTGCGTCTAAACTCATTATTACTGCGCTTTTCTTTTCTTTATGTATTTGGTTAATTATATGTATTGTTCTCCTGATATTGTCATGTGTTTGGCGTCCCTCTATGAAACCAGTTTGATCATCTTCTATCAATTCCGTCAAGAATGTCTTTATTTGTTTACATATAATTGTTGTATATATTTTATAATCCACATTTAATAAAGAGATTGGTCTATAGTTTCCGCATTGTTCTTTATCTTTCCCTGGCTTTAAAATAACTGAAATGATAGCTTCGTTCCATGATGGAGGTATTTTGTTGTTGTTCAACGTCCAGTTAAATGACTTTAGGAGCTGTGGCGTGAGTTCTTCTATAAACAGTTTATAAAACTCAGAGGGGTATCCATCACTACCTGGTGATTTACCGTTTTTAAGTGACTTAATCACATCTCTGATCTCTTGTGTTGTTATTTCTGCTGTTTTTTCCTATTGATGGCAAGTCTAATGTGCCTAGAAATTTTTTAATATCTTTAGTATTTGTTTCTTCAGGTTGCGAGTATAGTTCTTGGTAGAAATTATGGAATATTTCTTCGATGTTTTCTGGGTTAACTGTGGTTTTATTTGTGGTGGGGTCTTTAATCTTGTATACATTATTCATTGTTTGTTGTTTTCTTAACCGTTTTGCCAGCAGTTTTGTGGCTTTTGGTCCCGTTTCATAATATTTTTGCTTTAGATATCTATTTTTCCTTTCAATTTCATCCATTTGTGTTTCTTTTATCTTTGTTTTTTCTTCTTTAATTTCTTGATATAATTTTGGATCATTTGTGCTTTGATGTTTACGTTCTAATTCCCTCAGTCTCTCACATCTTTGTTCATACGCTTCCAGTTTAGTCTTATTTGCTTTTCCTGTTTCAACAATTAATTTTCCTCTTAACACGGCTTTAAGTGCGTCCCATAGTATTGTTGGGTCCACTTCTTCATTGTCATTCTCTTGGATATATTCGTTTATGTTTATTTTTATTCTTTCTTTCATTTTCTCATCATTTAACAGTCCTACATTAAGTTTCCATGTTGTTTGTCGTTTTCTATTGTTTAAATATATTTCCATGTATATAGGATTATGATCTGATATTTCTGCCCCTCCAATCCAACAATTTCTCACCCTGTGTCTGTCACCTTCATTCATAAGGAAGTAATCTATTCTAGAGTGTACTTTATGGACTGCTGAATAATGTGTATAGTCTTTTTCGAGTGGGTGTAGGTCCCTCCATATGTCTACCATACCCATTTCTGCCAGTGAGGTTCTTATGAACTTTGTTACATGTTTTTTTGTCTTCTTAACACTTGTTGTATCAACTTCATGATCCATGACAGCATTTAAGTCTCCTCCACAAATTAGGACTCCTTCACTGTGTGTTGCTATGAGATCAAACAGATGTTGAAAAAAACCTTCGTCACTTTCTGGTGGGGCATAGATGTTCACTAATGTAATCTGCATACCATCTATTCTTCCCTTTATTATTACATACCTGCCTTCTTTATCCTGGATTTCCTGTTCACTTTCAAATTGTATTTTGTTTGAAATTAGTATCATAACCCCCCTTTTAGCTCCTCCCTTAAATGAACTGTAGTAGGAGTTCTTATAGCCAAATCTCTTTAGTTTCACATGTTCTGTCTTGCTCAAATGTGTCTCTTGCATAAATATAATTTCGGCTTTTTCCTTCTTGAATTTTCTTATTATTCTTTCCCTTTTAACAGGTGAGTTCAGACCATTCACGTTTAGTGTCATTATCTTAAGATTTTTACCCATATTCATGTTTTTCCATTTTTTAACTTGTGCTCCTAGCCCCTTTAACAACAAAAATAACACATATTTATATAAAAACACATTAACAAATCTCGACCTCCGTACTTTGGGCCTTTCTTCTGCCCACTGGTCCCTGTTGGTGGGTGGAGGGATTGTCCTCACCGAGTGAGGGGCCCTTCCTAGACCTGTATTTATTATCCAAGTAATAATCATTAGTCTAGAAATGTCCAACAAATATCACTTAAACCTCTCCTAGCCGTCTGTTTCTCTTTTACCTTGTCTTCTTGGCCTTCATTTCTTCTGTGCCTTTCTTAATCTTTGTTATGATCTAGGCTTTCAGTTGAAAGCCTTGTAGCTTGTCCTGGGCCCGTTGCGCCACGTCTCTCCCCCTTCTTCCGCTGTTCACTCGTCTCCACTCCGGCTGTCGTGATGCGTTCAGGGCCGCCGCTGCTCTAGCCGTTTCCTCCGGCACGCTCACCTCAAGGCCCCGCTCCATCATATCCCGCGCTGCCTCTCTGGCCGTGTTGTAGGTTCTTACGCCGTCCTCCCAATGAATCCTCATTTTCGTTAGCGGCGTTTGGAATCTAATTTTTTTCTCTTTCAGCATTTTTTTAATGTTGGCATATTTCTTCCGCTGCTGCACAATTTCTGTCGGGTAGTCATGGTCGAAGAACACCTGTTTGTCGCCGATTCGTATCTTTTTTTTCCATGCTTGCGTCAGGATTCTTTCCTTTATGTCATATTTCACAAAGTTTACCACAACTGACCTGGGTGTAGCGTTTGGTTTCGGGTTCTGTGCCGGGGTTCTGTGCGCTCGTTGAATCTGCAGATCCGTTTCTTCGGGCAGTTCCAGCTCTTTTTTAAAGAAATGATCCATGAATTTCGTCATCGAGTTGCCTTCAATGCCCTCCGGAATTCCAAAGATGCGCATATTGCTTCGTCTGGATCTGCTCTCCAAGTCGTTTATTTTCTCCTGCATCCTCTGCGTTTGCGTCGTCAGGGTCTGTAGTTGTTCGTTTGCCTCGCTTTTCCAATCTTCCAGCTCTGATATTCGGGCCTGCGCTTCTGTCATACACGCCCGCTGGGAGCGCAGCTCCTCCATGTTTTCTGTTAGCTTGCGCTCCATTTCTCTTCGGAGGCCCATAATTTCCTCCTTAATCTCTTTTTTCAGCTCCTCCTTAAGAGCCGCTAAATCCTGCTGTAGCTGCCGCTTGAATTCTCTTAACTCTTTACCCAAACTGGCGATGCCAGTGTTCATGTTTTCGAGTCTGGCGTCCTCCATTTTCTCTGCTGTAGACACCTCGGTTTTTTGGGCTTCGCGTTCAGCGGTTTTTCCTGCGTTGTTGGAGAGGAATTCTTCAATTTTACCCTGCTTTTGTCCTTGTGCCCGGCTCCTTCGTGTTTTCATCCCTTAGTTTATTGATCCGCTTATGTCGAGTTGGCCATTTACCGATGATTTTTAATCCGGCTAGGGAGAGCTCTCTGTTTAAGCGTTATGTCTCTCCACCATCTTCCCGGAAGTCGACCTGCGCGCGCGTTTTTAACAGCTTGGGTCGCGCGTTTTGGAGTTCCGTCGGATATAACGTCAGACAGAGGCCCTCAATTTGTTTCCGAACTCTGGTTGTCTACGGCCCGCAGCTTAGGGGTGAAGGTACACCGCACTACCGCGTATAATCCGCAGGCCAACGGTTTATGTGAACACTTTCATAGGTCATTGAAAGCAGCCCTCAGAGCATCGCTCATGGATACAAACTGGGTGGACAAACTGCCATGGGTTTTATTGGGGTTGCGTTCTGCACCTAAGGAGGATTTGCAAGCCTCCCCAGCGGAGTTAGTGTTCACACAACCTCTCCGTTTGCCGGGGGAATTTCTCCCGGAAAATCCTGCGCCCAATTGCCCCCCCGCTCAGCTGTTGCAGAGCGGCACAGGATCAAACACGCTGCCTGGCCCAGTGCATCACAGTTTTCCACGCGGTTTTGTGCCAGAGGCTTTGAAAAACGCAGAGTTTGTTTTTGTTAGACATGATGCACAACGCCCAGGGCTGAGACCGCCTTACGATGGACCGTTCAGGGTGCTGGAAAAAAATGAGAAGCATTTTTTGCTAGATTTGGGGGGCAGAAGGGAGCTAATTTGCATAAACAGACTCAAGCCCGCTTTTGTCCTGGCTGATGAACGCGTGCAGTTGGCGAAAGCCCCCCGCCGGGGCAGGCCACCGAGAAGGCATGCTCCAGAGCTCCCACAGAGATGTGATAACAATTCTAATCCCCAGGTGCGAGGAGACGCTGCAGACGCAGCGAAGCCGGCCTACAGCAGATTCGGCAGGAAGCTAAGACCTAAGAGATTGGGGGATTGATTGTTGGTTATGTGGTGATGTCTTTTATGTTATGCATTTATGAGTATGTTTGTCCCATGCAGACGTTTGGGGGGGGGGGGGTCATGTGGCACATATGTTTGGTTCATATTTCCCACAAGAGTGTGGCACATATATCTGGTTCATATCTCCCACAAATGTATGGCTTATGTGGATTGGGGCTTCACGTCTGGAGGAACAGGAGTCTGGATCGACGGGGGCTGACAGGAGATGGCGAGGAGGTGTGAAGTCGAGCCCTTGTCTCAGAGAGGAGGCCCTGGGGGGTTTCCCGGAACACCAGAGAATGAGAGACAATGGTGAATCTTCAGAGACTTGCATTGTGATTGAATGTTTGCAGAAGCACCATGTGACTTGAGTTCTTAATCCCCCGGAGGTATAAGAGTGTGCTGCAACATTATTCTGCCTCTTCTTGCTTTTGAGAATGTTGGATGATTGTGTTCTGCAATAAAGCTGAACCTGAGGAATACACTCATGTCTCGTCATTGAACACATCTTCCACAATGTCATACCTTTTTAGAAGTGCTTTCTTCTGACCTTCTTTAAAGAAAAATCCTTCATTATGTCCTTTAAGTCCAGCACACGAATATCGTCATACTGTATGGATGCATGCTTGATCCAGTCTACTTTTTACCAAGTTCAGAGTCCACTGTCCCACACACAGCTGTCTGATATAAGCAATCATGGCCTTTCTTCTCCCTTTGCCCTTCTCCTCCAGGTGAATGCTTTAACAACCCACCTGTCTCCTCCATGCAAGTAACTAGCAGCCTCCTCCACTTGATGCTCCAGCTTAGAAAAATCCTTTACGCTTCGTGATTTTTTTGAGCAATTCATTTTCCCTAAGCTCTTTTCCTCTCGATAATTTTATGAGCACCACTTTCAAACTTTTTTCCGGACATTTTGACCAAGCTAATTACTTCTTACTTCTCACTGGCACTTGCATAGTCACATATCAAAACAATTCCTCTGATGGGCTATTGCTACATTCTACCCATGTGAGGCACTTGTAAATTAGACTAATCAGCAGCCACACATGAATATCAAATGATGGACATAGAATCTGACCAATTAACAGCAATGTGATCTTTTTCATTGGCTCATGATGGGCCCTGATCTTCGTAGGCCCCTGGGCTTCAGCCCAGCCTAGCCCATTCATTAAGGTGGTGTTGAATATATGGAACAATGCACATCCTGCTTGGGACAAACATATTTAGTCCAATAAATGGGATGCCCCGGCTAAAACAGGTCAGTTGGCAACCCTACATCTAGCGTTAGCTTAACTGTCTGATCACTGCAGGGTTTATTTGTTATGTTCTATATTCTATCCACACGCCACTGGAATAATTGTTCATTAACCATCACTTGTGACTAGCTTATTTATTCTGACCAGGATGAAAGGTGGCTAGCAGCTGTTAGCAGATGCCCATTTACTCATTCATGAATGTTTCTGTGCTTATTGAATTCCAGGGACCGGTCATATCCTATTGACCACTGAAACCACACACCCCTGTCCACCAGTGATGATGTATTTCATTCATTAAGACAAATGTAGATTAGTTGGCTTAGGCCAGGGATGGGCAACTGGCAGCCCACAGGCCGCATGGGGCCCACCCTCTCATCCACTGTGGCCCGCTTGTCCATTTCCAAAAATCAATTATTTATTTATATCACGTTTGACCATTTTTGGAACTGCATTCTTAAATGTGTGGGGATCATGAAATGATGAGACTGGATTATTTCTCAGTATTGGTTTATTGCATCTCACGTCCCCAGCTCTCTCTCTCAGTCAGGAAAAAAGAGGGAGAGCTGCGATAAACCCCCACACATTTATACCAGCACATCAAAGACAGAATCACACACTCAAGTCAAATCCTTCTATTTACAATTAATCACTTCAGAGTCCTCTTTGGTCTTCCGTCTGACCCCAGGGGGTCAGACAACCCTTTCAGGATCTCGCCCCCGATCCTCTGTCTTCCTTTCCAGTCCGTGGTGGTCCAGACCCATTGTCCATCTGAGGCGTGATGTCAATACACACTGCAAGCTTAAAGTCTTTCTGTGTTTGAGCCTATGCAGTCAAATATGTGAGCTACATAAGGTTACAATTATGGGCGCTACATCACCCGCCCCCCCAAACGCCAAAGAATGGACACACAATAACAGTATCCTAATGGCAATACAGCATATGTCACCCCCCACCTGCAGAATCTACAGCACAACCTACACAGTTTGATCAAAACACACATCACTCTGCACGTAGTCTAGGCTTCAACCTCCTCCCGAACCTGCTGTACGCAGGTTTCACAGTCTGTGTTGTGCCGTCCTGCGGCGAATCTGTGGAATGAGGGGGAGAAAGGTTATTTGTCCCCTGCGTGGGCTCCAGGGGCCGTTCCCTGGGGGGTCTGCCGCGTCGAGGCGCCCTCGCCGGTCGTTCAGATTCGTCATGCAACACAAAGGCAGGCTTTAACCTATCAATACTGATTGTTTCTTTCCTCCCCCCCAAATCTAGCACAAAATATTTATCCCCGGTTTCCAGCACTCGAAATGGACCGTCATATGGTGGGCGGAGACTGTGTCGCTGAGTGTCGTGCCTGACAAAAACAAATTCAGCGTTTTGTAAAGCTTTGGGAACAAAAACACACGGAAAAGTGTGATGAGCGGGGCCCGGTAGCATTTCTGCTCCCGTGCCAATCAGAGGTCCCCGCGCCGGGGGGCGCCCTGGTGCCGCATGGGCTGGTAGGAACTCGCCGGGCAGCCTGAGAGGTTGTGCAAAAACTAATTCCGCGGGTGAGGCATCTAAGTCCTCTTTGGGCGCCGAATGCAACCCCAATAAAACCCATGGTAGTTTGTTTACCCAATCTGCATCCGTGAGCGACGCTCTGAGGGCTGGCTTCAAAGACCTGTGAAAACACTCGCATAAACCGTTGGCCTGGGGGTGATAAGCGGTAGTGCGGTGGACTGCCGCTCCTAAGCTGCTGGCCATTGCTGACCACAGTTCTGACACAAATTGAGGTACCCTATCGGACGTAATATCCGACGGAACCCCGAACCACGCTACCCAGGCTGTTAAAAAAGCGCGAGCCACCTCTGCCGCTGTGGTCAATGTTAACGGGACCACTTCCAGCCAACGTGTGGTTCAGTCCACCATTGTCAAGAGATGTGTGAACCCTTGTGACGGCGGTAGGGGGCCCACTAGGTCTACGTGCACATGATCGAACCTCTTAGCCGGAATGTGGAATGGTTCTAAGGGGGCCTTCGTGTGCCTGTGGACTTTGGCCCGCTGGCAAGCCATGCAGGCTTTCGCCCACTCTTTCACGTGCTTGCGCAGGCTCGGCCAAACAAACTTCTCCGCTACCATTTTCACAGAAGCGCGTACTCCCGGGTGTGCCAGGGAGTGCACCGCGTCTAAAACGCGACGGCGCCACGCGGCCGGTACCACCGGGCTCGGCCACCCAGTGGATACGTCGCAGATTAGGGGGGGCGAACCGGTTTGTAAACTCCTGCTCTCCAGCCTTAACCCTGTTGGTCCAGACAGGAGCGCGCTCATGTCTGCGTCTCCGCTCTGCTCCGCCGCCATGGCTGCATAATCTATCCCCACGTGAACAGGGGCCGCGTGCGTGTCCGCGCTGTTACTCCGCCCCGCAGCTGCGGTAGAACAATCCGCAACCGCGCGGACAGGCGCTGTTACCGCGCATGAGAGACAGTCCGCTACTACATTGAGCTTACCGGCTACGTGCTGAATATCAGTGGTAAATTCCGAAATTGCGGCCAGCTGTCTCTGCTGCCATCCTGACCACGGTTCTGAAATTTTGGACATTGCAAAAGTGAGCGGTTTGTGGTCGACAAACGCGGTGAAACGCCGCCCTTCCAGCCAGAACTGGAAATGGCGAATGGCCAGGTGGAGCGCTAGCAGCTCCCTGTCAAACGCGCTGTATTTCCGCTCAGCATCGCGCAAGGATCTGCTGAAAAAAGCGAGCGGCTGCCAAACTCCGGCGACCTGCTGCTCTACAACGGCCCCTATGGCCACATCTGACGCGTCGGTGGTTAGCGCTATGCGGGCTGATGGGTCTGGGTGAGCCAGCAGTGCTGCGTCTGCAAGTGCTTTTTTAACCTCCGTGAATGCGCGCTCCCGCTCCGGGGACCACTCGATCACATTGGAGGGCTTCTGCTTTTTAAGCGCGGCGTATAACGGTTGCATAAGCTGCGCTGCGTGGGGTATGAAACGGTTATAAAAATTTACCATTCCTAAAAATTCTTGCAACGCTTTGACCGTTTGTGGCTGGGGAAACTCTGCCACTGCGCGTACTTTGGCCGGTAGAGGGACTGCTCCCTCTGGGGAGACGCGGTGTCCTAAAAAATCGATTTGCGCTACGCCAAAATGGCACTTGGCCGGGTTAATTATCAACCCGTGCGCTCCCAACCTCTGAAAAACCATCGTGAGGTGTTTTTCGTGTTCCTCCTCGGAGGTACTGGCGACTAAAATGTCATCCAAGTAGACAAAAACAAAAGGGAGGTCACGCAACACGGCATCCATCATTCGTTGGAAGGTTTGCGCGGCGCCTTTAAGGCCAAAAGGCATGCGTAAAAATTCAAAAAGTCCGAACGGGGTTATTACCGCTGTTTTGGGAATGTCCTCTGGTCGGACCGGGACCTGATGATAACCGCGGACCAGGTCTATTTTAGAAAAAATGCGCGCCTTCGCCAAATGCACTGAAAAATCCTGGATGTGCGGAATTGGTTAGCGGTCCTGCGCTGTGGCATTGTTTAACCTGCGGTAATCACCACAAGGTCTCCACGAGCCGTCAGCCTTAGGAACCATATGCAGCGGGGAGGCCCAAGGGCTCTTCGAGCGGCGAATTATGCCCAACCTTTCCAGGTTGGCGAACTCCTCGCGAGCAATGGAGAGCTTAGTTGCATCCAAGCACCGAGCTTTCGCAAAAACTGGTGGGCCAACTGTGGTGATAAAGTGCTCCACCCCATGCTTCGCAACCTTAGCTGAAAACGTGGGAACTGTGAGTGCTGGGAACTGGGTTAGAAGAGTGTGAAACTTACCGCCTGCTGTGGCGATGTTGGTCTGTACTGGCGGCGGGGACACTCGAGCTGCACAAGGGATAGAATAAAAAGAGAGCGCATTTACTAGGCGTCTATTAACCAGATCCACTAACAAGCCATGTGAGCACAAAAAGTCAGCGCCTAACATGTTGAAACTCACCGCCGCTACTATGAAAGTCCATTCATAGGTGCGGCCGTGCAAGGACAGGAGCAGCGTCCTTTCCCCAAAAGTTTTGATAGACGAGCCGTTCGCTGCCGTTGCCCCGTCTCCGCGGGGCCCAGCCACACGGACCGCATAGGTCGCGGTGATGAAACTCCTCTGGGCTCCGGCGTCCACGAGGAATTGCTGCCCGGAGCCCGCATCTGTCAGATAAAGCAGCTTGTTTTGTTCACCGAGAGTTGAAGCTGCTAACGACCCCCGGCCCGGGCGTTTCCCTGTTTCTTGAAACTGCACGGCGGGATGCATCTGTACGCCTTCTCAGCGAAGCGTCGATGGTAAAAACAGAGGCCGTCCCCTCCTCTGCTTCGGGACCGCGCCGCTGCCGTCGTCGCTGGGGTTGCTTCTGCTGCCTCCGGCTCCTCACTGCCCCCGGCCGCCGCGCCGAGGTCTGCTGCTGCCACGGAAGTCTCCTGCTCGTCGCAGGTGTCGAGGAGCCGCTGCGCTTCCTTGGCCAGCGCGTGGAAGTCTTGCTGGGTCGCACACCTCATGCCAGACAGGGTACCCCTCATGTGTGCTGGGATGGTCCTCAAGAAGATGTGTTTGAACAGAAACGCATCGTTGTCTGTCCCGATCAGCTGCAGCATGTCCTCCATGAGGTCGGTCGGCCTGCGTCCTCCTCTGTCGCGCAGGTCCAGAAGCCGCCTGGCCCTCACCTCGGCCGATGGCACGAAACTCTCGATGAGGGCGGCTTTCAGCGCGTTGTACTTGCCAGCAGCGGGCGGCTGCTGCACCAGGCTCCGCACACATCGAGCTGTGCGGCTGTCGAGTCTTGCGATGACATTATGAAACTTGGTGTCATCTGCTGATATTCCCCCAAGCATGAACCGCGATTCTGCGTGTTGGAACCATGAGTGCGGGTCGTCTTGCCAGAACTCGGGGAGCTTAATCGAGCCTGCACTTGTGCGGGCGGTCTCCGGTGAATCCAGGTCAGGGTAACGTTCCCCCGGCATCTTACGTCTTGGTCACCAATGTGGGGATCATGAAATGATGAGACTGGATTATTTCTCAGTATTGGTTTATTGCATCTCACGTCCCCAGCTCTCTCTCTACAGTCAGAAAAAAAGAGGGAGAGCTGTGGGAAACCCCCACACATTTATACCAGCACATCAAAGACAGAATCACACACTCAAGTCAAATCCTTCTATTTACAATTAATCACTTCAGAGTCCTCAGACAACCCTTTCAGGATCTCGCCCCCGATCCTCTGTCTTCCTTCCCAGTCCGTGGTGGTCCAGACCCATTGTCCATCTGAGGCGTGATGTCAATACACACTACAAGCTTAAAGTCTTTCTGTGTTTGAGCCTATGCAGTCAAATATGTGAGCTACATAAGGTTACAATTATGGGCGCTACAAATGCATTCTTAAATGCAATTATAAAGTCCGCCAGCAGAGGGAGCTCTAATCAAAACCTTGGTGCTGCTCTGTGGCAGTGGTCCAGCAAGAGAGCAAGAGCAAGGGAGCCATAGAGATATAGAGGGAACAGTGTGTGCCGGACAATGTATTTGTAAGGTATGTGTTGCATGCTAAGACTGCATTAAGGCTGCTTATCAACCAAACGCATTTTTTCCGCTCTGGGCTTTTTTTTTTTTTGTTACTTATTTGTACCCGTAGGTAGATTTGGTTTGCAGTCTGGTGACAAGCCACCGGCTGCTGGTCGCAGCGTGCGCGAACGCCCTAAACCTACATGTTTGTTTGTTTTTTGGTATGCGGGAGGAAACCGGAGAAATCCCGGAGTAAACCCACGCAACACGGGGAGAACATGCAAACTCCACACAGCTCACTGTTGGTCGGGGGCTGGAATCGAACCCACGATCTCATGATCCCCGCGATCCCCCGGCCAAGGGTAAAACTGTGCTGCCACAGTGCTAAACCACTGCGCCACCGTACACCGGGCTGCTAGTTTCCATTCATTCTCTATGTAGTCTAGCATTTACAGTGCTGAGTGCCCTCGGTGCTGAGACGCTCTCGGCGGTGGCTGTTTTTTGTCGTGGCGCTCAGGGCGCTCAGAGTTGAAAAAAGTTCAACTTTTCAGAGACTGCAACTGAGCTCGTCAATGTCAGACCTTAAGCAGCTAATCAGAACTGCTACGTGGGTGAGACATAGGACGCCGGTACTAGTCTGTACTGAGACTCCTGCTTTCCGTGTCATCATATTTTACATCCAGAGCTGCTAAAAAACACTTCCTGTCCATTGTTATTTAGAGACTGCTATTAAAAAATCAGTAGAAAGTCTGATAATAAGGAAAAGCAGAAGTGCTGAGCTGAGAGTGACAAGGTGTTGCTGGGATACAGGGCACAGACTTTTTTTTCCAGAGCACAGTGCACAAGTGCTGAAAAAAAAAAAAAAAAAAAGCCCAGGGCGGACAGCAGTAAATGTACGAAGTAGGCTGCTTTTAAACAAGAATAAATGCTCCAGCTGAGGAGCGGCATTTATTCTTGATTGGCAGGTGAAGCCTCATGGAGCTCGGAGGCTTTCCTTCTAATTGTGCAAAAAAAGATTCAAAGCTTTGAAGTCTCTAAAGAGCGCAACTGAAGCACTGACACCGTTTCAATCCCATGTCAGCAATAAAAGTTCAGAGACTGTGGTTGTTTTAATCTGATGATTTTTTTTTGTTCATTTATACCAGTGGCTCTTTTTTTATTCCCCATTTTGAGGAGCCAGATGATTACCAAGCCCACCTACACACAGCTATTTCTCTGCCCCTCCACACCCACAATGAATCCAAGAGCAAGCTAAGCCTTGTTATATTTCCTTTTCTTCTTGGCATTTTTTATTAATTATTGTCTGGAGTTTCTCTTTGCTCATCATTTTGATGAAGAGAGTTTTAAAAATTAGGTCATGATATACATAGTTTTATCCATCCATCCATCTCTCACTACTTAATCTTTTTTGGGTTGCACGGGGGGTGCGGGGGACTGGAGCCTATGCAGTGGGGAAAATAAGTATTGAACACATCAACATTTTTCTCATTAAACATTTCTGATGGAGTCATTGACCAGAGATTTTCACCACATATCAGTAACAACCAAAGTAATCCATACATACAAAGAAATCAAGGCAACTGTGTTCACAAAATAATCTATAATTAATGAAGTGGAAAGACACAGAGAATAAGTATTGAACACGCTTGGTGAAATTCATTTTACTATTTAGTAGAAAAGCCTTGGTTGGTAATAACAGCTTCCAGATACCTCATGTATGGAGAAACTAGGCACAGGCATTGCTCAGGAGTGATTTTAGCCCATTCTTCCACACAAACTGTCTTCAAACCTTGAAGGTTACGTGAGTTTCTTCTATGAACTCTGATCTTCAGTTTGTTCCATAGATCCATAGAATGTCAATAGCTCCATCAGAAATATGTTTAATGAGAATTTTCACCAGATATCAGTAACAACCTAAGTAATCCATACATACAAAGAAATCAAGACAACTGTGTTCACAAAACAAGTTATATTTAATAAAGTGGAATGACACAGGGAATAAGTATTGAACACTCGGTGCAATTCATCTAGTATTTAGTTGTGATGATGGGGCGAGCGTGCTCCCCCTCCCTTCCTATTCCTGTCTTCCCGGCTCTGGAGTAATTACCCACCTGCGTGATTGACACACCTGCTGCTTCCTGGTTGTCCAGCGTATTTAAGAGCCAGCATGTGAGGAGCTCACTGCTGGATCGTTAGGTTTGCTACCTGAGTCTAAGCCACGTGTAATTATTCTTCAGTTGATCTGTGTTTCTCACTCCTGTGTCCTCCTCTCTTCTCAGGTTTGCTGCCACCTTAGCGGTGTGTACTTCAGAGCTGATCACGCTTGCCTGACCCAAAGACAATGGACGTACACCCAGGTCAACCGTCTTCTCCCTGTATCCCTGGTCCCACGCAGGAGTTCCTTGCCAGGCTCCTCTGCTCTAAGTAGTAAGTGTGTTCTTGTTACGACCCGAGCGCTGGGTTCTGTCCGCGCTCGGGCTAAGCTCAACTCGCTGCCGGCCTTGACAGCTGTGGGTTGTATTCTGGCCTCACCGGGCTCTTATTGTGAAGGTGCTCAGTGGGGCTTCCGCCTGTCAAGGCTGGTCAGCTGTTTGTCATTACTGCTCATTAGTGCTAGCCTTTATTAAGCGGGCACTAGCGGCAGTAAGGTTGCAGGAGTATTGTCAAAACCTTGTCAACTTTCCGTGTCACAGCGTTGTTTGACCTTCATGTCAAGTTCGTGTCTCATGCCATGTCACAGTTTAGCTCGTAGTGGCTGGGGTTAGCCCTGCGAGCCCTTGTATTGATTTATGTGTGTTTTTGCCCTGAGCGGCTCACAGTCTTGTCTTGTTTCGTTGTGTTAATAAACCACCATCATCGCAAAACTCACGGGTGGACTCTTGGCGTCTTATGGTGATCCGCGAGGGTCACTGCATGACAGTATACTCCTGCCAGGACGTCTAAACGGAGACGCCACACCGAGATGCCTTTTTCACCGTGAGTTTTTGCAGTAATTGGGCAATTGTTCTTCCCTGTCTGGGTGTCAACTGCTGGGAGAATGCCGTCAACCAGGGGCCGTGGTCGGCGCCTGGGCAAGGAGCTAGCGGAGGCTTTGGAGTTGGTGGACGGTACTCTATTCACCGCTATGCTATTCGACACCCCCAGCGACATACGTTGGCACCTGGACTACGCTGAGGTTCTGTTGGACAACCTTCCTCTTCACTACGATGACCACCTGGAGGTTATGAGGAGGAGGGCTGATCTCGCAGCACAGCGCGAGATACTCCGTGGGCTGGAGGGAAATCTTGGCAGGAAGCCGAAGAGGAGGCATCCCCGCTCCTCATGTCTGGATCCCGTTCCTGCCTTTACTCTGGTCCAGGAGTTTGCTCTGCCCAGGGGTGATTCCCACCAGAGAACGTCGTCATTTGGGAATCCCCCAGAGAAGCTCCAGCTCGCAGCTGCTTCCATCTGGGACCGAGTGGCGGCTGCTCGTTCTGCAACTCACCCCTCATTGATTATTAAACATGTGACGGCGGTAGTCAGACTGGTGGAGAGGAATCCTAGATTAAGTGACTTCCCGGAGTTTGCCGACCTCCTCGCCTTGGTTTCAGCACAGGAGCGGCGATTCCCGGACCTTACCTTCTCCTCGCCCTCTGCCAGAAACCGCCGTCACCACCACAATCGACCTCAGCAGAATCCCCAGCTGGACTCGCTGCTGGCAAAACCCGTCAGCGAACTTCGGAGAGCGGCCCCACCTTGTCCTCCCAGGGGTCCCTCTGTTGCCATCCAGCGGGGAGAAGGAGGAACAATGTCTCCTACAGCAGGAACCATCTCTTCCCTGGGATGAAGGCAAGTGCATGATAATTTATTACATCATGATTATAATCTGCCTTGTCTGACTCCTGGGGGCGGAGTTCGGGGTTCGCTGCCCCCCGAGCTCCCTCCGCCTGCTGTAGAGAAAATAACTAAACCTGCTGCCTCTGTGTCCCCCCCCGGTTGAGCGGTCCGCGATGCTGGGCCAACATCATCGGATGAAGAGGGGGCCTGCAATGCTGGAAAGCCTGGATCCGGCCCTGCAGCGACGTCGTGGACGGAGGAGAAGGGCGGACTGCGGCCCAGAGCCTGAGCCAACGATGAAGCATCCCCGGGTCTCCTCGCCGGAGCGGTCCGAGCCAGTGGGTCGAGTGTCCCCTGCCCCCACGCCACACGGGTCATCGGCGTGGACAGCAGCGCGGGAGGAACCTCAGGCTGCAGATGACATCCTGCCAGCTGTGAAGCCTGACGCAGCTGATTTCGAGCCTGCTGACGAGAGTCGCCGCCCTGAACCTGGATCGTTGGAGTCCTGGGTGGCAACAGAACCCGAGTGCAGGCAAGTGCTCCCTCTTGTGTCTCTGTCCCCTGTGTTGGAGCATTTTTGCCTGCCTCTCGGGGAGGTGAGTGAGGATCAGCCGCCTGCTGCGCCCGAGCTCGTCTCGCTGGGTTCTGTTGCTACCGGTGATTCTGATCCCGGTTTTCTTGTTTGTGAGCCTTGTTGCAGTGTTGCCGGCGTGGAACCAGTCGGAGTCACTGGGTTGGAGGTCCCAGGTTCGGGGGTGGAGATCGTCAGCGGAGCTGCACCGACCCAGTCGGGGTCCGTCGTGGAGGCTGCTGTGGCCCAATCGGGGTCCGACGTGGGTGCACCAGAGGCTCAATCGGGGTCCACCGCGGGTGCAGTTCTGGCCCAATCGGGATCCATCGAGGGTGCACCGGAGGCCCAATCGGGTTCCGCCGCGGGTGCGGTTCTGGCCCAATCGGAGTCCAACGTGGGTGCACCGGAGGCCCAATCGGGGTCCACCGCAGGTGCGGATCTGGCCCAATTGGGGTCCGATGTGGGTGCACCAGAGGCTCGATCGGGGTCCACTGCGGGTGCGGTTCTGGCCCAATCGGGTCCCAACGTGGGTGCAGCTGGGACCCAATCGGGGTCCAGCGGAGGTGCAGCGCCAGCGTGGTCCGCAGACGGGGGAGGAGCTGCAGACCTTTCGCCGTCGAATGGATTACAGGCTCATCCTTGCCATCCATCCCCTCTACTGAGTCACCGCCCCTATGCATCATCGCCGGGGGCCATGGGGGCTCCTGTTCGCTCGCCCCGGCTTTCCCGAGTTTTGTCCTCGTCAGGGAGGCCGCCGCGGGCTGCTTTTCCCTAGGACTGATGGCTGAGGGACACGGGTCGGCCGCCTGAGGAACTGTTTCGCCGGTTCGGCGCTTCGGGTCGGCCACCCGACGTGCTGTGTGTGTCTTCGGGTGACCTGGTTTGACCACCAGAGGAGCGGACGTGCTGGGCGTTGGACTGTGGTGAGCCGCCTGGTCATGTTCCGAATCCTATGACCACCCGCCGGCCGTTGGACGTGGGGAGACCACCTGAACTGTTCCTGTGGCACTTGGTCTCCGCCGGTCGGCATAAACTGTCGGGGGGGTAGTGGTTTTTCTGGGTTGATCCGTCGCAGTGATTGTTCTGTTTTGGTTTTTTTGTCCTTGCTGTCCTGTGTATTTTGTGTTATGGTTATGTCTTGTAGTTGCCTTAGTTTGTATTGTGGGTAGTCAGGCATGAGCCAGTAAGTGCTCTGTTTCTGTAATTGGTTTTTTGAAGACTCTCATGGGAATTCACACGGGGGGGAAGTTATTTCCTTGTGTAACATGTGGGTCAAGATTTAATTTTCTCGTGCTGTCTGGCGTTTTCAGTAGCTTATATGGGGATCCTTGGCAAAGTTATGTTACTGTTGCCTTATTTTCCTCTGTGTGTTTCACCTGGTTTGAATATTCGGTATTTTGTCATAGTCTTGTGTTTAGTGTTTCTGACCCAGTAGTTCTGGTTTTTTGTTTTCTCCATGTGCATTTTTTGATTTAATCTGAGTAGTTATTCTTGTCATTGTCCTGTATGTCGTTATTCTTGTCACTGTTTTGTTTCTGGGTTTGGTCTCTCTCTCACCGCACCTACCCCCAGCCACCCACCCTGGTGGGGGGCAGGGTGGTCCTTGGGGCGTTCTGAGCCCGCCCTCGGAGGGAGGGTACTGTTACGACCCGAGCGCTGGGTTCTGTCCGCGCTCGGGCTAAGCTCAACTCGCTGCTGGCCTTGACAGCTGTGGGTTGTATTCTGGCCTCACCGGGCTCTTATTGTGAAGGTGCTCTGTGGGGCTTCCGCCTGTCAATGCTGGTCAGCTGTTTGTCATTACTGCTTATTAGTGCTCGCCTTTATTAAGCGGGCACTAGCGGCAGTAAGGTCGCAGGAGTATTGTCAAAACCTTGTCAACTTTCCTTGTCAGAGCGTCGTTTGACCTTCATGTCAGGTTCGTGTCTCATGCCATGTCACAGTTTAGCTCGTAGTGGCTGGGGTTAGCCCTGCGAGCCCTTGTATTGATTTATGTGTGTTTTTGCCCTGAGCGGCTCACAGTCTTGTCTTGTTTCGTTGTGTTAATAAACCACCATCATCGCAAAACTCACGGGTGGACTCGGCGTCTTATGGTGATCCGCAAGGGTTACCGCATGACAGTTCTCCGTTTTCTTATTCTCCTCTTGTGGAGAATCTGCCTCTAATCATCTCCCTCTCTCTGTTCTTTTCCCATAGGCTGCATGCGCTCCAGCGGGCACCTGCTTTGAGTAGGAATTTAAGTGTGTGTGTTTGTTTTGGCATTATTCTTTAATTGTGTACTTTCATGTATTGTTGTGTGTTAGGGTTTCTTCATTAAAGTGGTGAAATTTTTTCATCTGAGTCTATGTGTTCATTTGATGTCGCTGCTCTGCGTTTGAACCTCACTCTTGAATTAAATTATGACAAAAGTAGTGTGATGGCCGCACCTGCAGCCACACAACTATAAAGTCGGTAAACACATGCACCAACACTTTGTCACACATTTGGGTTATCTTTAAGATAAGATAAGATAAGATAAGATAAGATAAGATAAGCCTTTATTAGTCCCACAATGGGGAAATTCCAGGATTGCAACAGCATAGGGATAGCAACACTCAGAGCAACAATCAGAAGGCAAGAAAAAACAACATCTAGTAAACATATGTCCATATTACTATAAATGTATATATATAGACACACAGTGCAGAGCATTATGGTTGGTTGGTGAATGTGCAGCAGAAAGTCTAAGCTCTCTCTCCGCAGATGCGACGGGCCAGCTGGAAGTCTTTGGGCATGATGGTGACCCCCTTAGCGAAGAAGAGACCACCAGGTGGGCCTCGTTGGTCTCCTGCAGAGCCATGACGGCGAAGCTCAGGAAACGCAGGACGGTCTTGAAGTCCTGAGCGATCTCCCTCACCAGGCGCTGGGCGGGCAGCTTACGGATGAGCAGCTCCGTGGATTTCTGGCAGCGACGGATCTCTCTCAGAGCCACGGGCCTGTGACGGCGAGGCCTCTTCACTCTGCCGGTGGCCGGAGCGCCTCTCCGAGCAGCCCTGGTGGCTAGCTGTCTCCTGGGGGGCTTCTTCCTCCAGTAGATTTTACGGGCGGTCTGCTTGGTTCTTGTCATCACTCTTTAGCTTCATTATATGTAATTTATACATGGACAAAAATAATGACACATAATTTGAGTTAATATTTATTTTATTTGGCATATGTTGCAATGCATTAGTTCGATTTGTAGCGTGCACATTTAGTAATTTTTGTATGCTCAGCTTTGTTAAATTACTGTATTTGTTATTAATTTCTTCTCTTCTTATTATTATTAATTTCTTCTGTTCTTATCTTACCAGTACTGGGGAAGGTCCATATGATGTCTGAGGTCTGCTGGCAACAGGAGCAAAAGATGTGCCATAGGATGCAGCGCTACTTTATAGAGGAAGTGCTCATTGGAAAAACCAAGCATTGCTCCATCATGGGAGGATTACTCATCTTGCCATTTTAAATGCATGTTTATTTGTCTTTCATTTCTGAGGTAGGTGTTTAGTTAGTTTTGAGTTTGATTACTATTATTTCGAAATAGTTACTGTATTAAACTAACTGCAGTTTCTGTATTTTATTGTTAATTAATTTGTTAGTGTTTGTTCTCCCGTGTGTCAGACTGGTCTGATCAGCCAGTATTTAAACCCGTGTTTCTTGTTTGTTAGGTCAGATTTTCTTCTGTTAAGCAGTTGGTTTGATGTTACCTTATTTTGCCAATAAGATGTAAGTTTAGTTTTGTTCTTTTGACCTCTTTTATGGGCCCAGTTTTACCAGGTGATGTTTGTATAATATCTCTTTGTTTTTGGGGTAAATAAAAAACCCATTATTTTCAAAAATTACTACTGTGTCCTTACTGTGTCCTTTGGTCTAACCTGCTCAGTCCCTCATAAAAGACTTTGTTGGTAATAACAGCTTCTAGATGCCACCTGTATGGAGAAACTAGGTGCAGGCATTGCTCAGGAGTGATTTTAGCCCATTCTTCCACACAAACTGTTTTCAAATTTTGAAGGTTCTGTGGGTGTCTTCTATCAACTCTGACCTTCAGTTCATTCTATAGATTTTCAATGGGATTCTGGTCAGGTGACTGACTGGGCCATTCTAGCAGCTTTATTTTCCTTATCTGGAGCCAGTTGAGAGTTTCCTTAGCTGTGTGTTTGGGCTCATTGTCTTGCTGAAATGTCCACCCTCATTTCATCTTCAGCATCTTGGTAAATGGCAACAGATTCTTTTCAAGGATGTCTCTGTACATTTCTCCATTCATCTTTTCTTCAATTATATGAAGTCTGCCTGTACCACATGCTGGAAAACACCCCCACACCATGATGCTTCCACCTCCAAACTTCACTGTTGGTATGGTGTTTTGGGGCTGATGTCTGTCCGTGTTGGAAACAACATCTCCAACTCCATCACGCTGAGCACTGGATCCCCTCAAGGCTGTGTACTCAGTCCACTGTTGTTTACACTTCTAACACATGACTGTGTTTCTAGACACAAGGGGAATCAGAATATTAAGTTTGCGGATGACACCACAGTGGTGGGACTTATTCAGAGGGATGAAGAATCAATGTACAGGGAAGAAGTTAGAGACTTGGAGGGCTGGTGCAGAGAGAACAATCTGGTGCTCAACGTGGACAAAACGAAGGAGATGATTATCGACTTCCAGCGGTCACGACCTGAACACGTCCCTCTTTTCATCAGCGGCCGTTTGGTGGACAGAGTGGAGAACATCAAGTTCCTCGAAGTGCAGATCTCGCAGGATCTGACCTGGAGCAAGAATTCCTTGGGGATCAGGAAGCGGGCCCAGCAGAGACTGCACTTCTTGAGGAAACTCAAACAGGCTTCTCTCCTCATCTGCATCCTCAGGACCTTCTACAGAGGTGTGGTGGAGAGTGTTCTGACGTACTGCATTGCAACATGGTACTCCAGTTGCAGTATGTCAGACAAAAAAGCCCTGTAAAGGATAGTCAAGGGAGCTGATAGGGTAATTGGAGTTTCCTTCCCCTCCGTCCAAGAACTTTTTCAGAGCTGTTGTAGGAGCAGGGCACTGAGTATTTTTAAGGACCACTCTCACCCTCTGCATAAACACTTGGAACTGCTGCCATCTGGCAAATGATTCTGGAGCATCAGAGGTAGAACCACCAGACTGATTAACAGCTTCCTTCCACAAGCTGTTAGGATGCTGAACAGTTGATCTGGAATCCTTTTTACATATTAATGCACCTTATGGACATTATGCATATTATATGTAAATTATAGTTCTAGTTAGTTTTAAGTATTTATTTCACTTAGCTATTTTGATTCACTTAGCCATTTTAATTGGTACTTTATACACAGGCAGTTATTATATGTCTCAGGGATGTGTGAATGGCTGTTGGGGTGGGGTGTGAGAGGTGTGTGTGTGTGTGTGTGTGTGTGTGTGTGTGTGTTTAAATGATGTTCTTTTTACTCATATGGATGCCTAGAGAAACACAATTTCATCTTGCTTGCACTACAGTCGTATGTATAGCATCATGACAATAAAGGTTGATTGATTGATTGATTGATTGATTGATTGATTGATTGAGTGATTGATTGATTGGTTGATTGATTGATGTGCAGTGCCCTTTCTCCTCCAAACATGCTGTGTGTTGTGGCATCCAAAAAGTTCAGTTTTGGTCTCATCTGACCAGACTATACTCTGCCAGGATTTTAGTGGCTTGCCCAAATGTTGTGCAGCAAACTTTAAACAAGCTTTTCTTTAGCAATGGAATCTTGCGAGGTGACCGGGCATAGAGCACATGTTGATTGAGTGCATTACTTATTGTTTTCTTTGAAACAGTAGTACCTGCTAACTCCAGGTCTTTCTGGAGCTCTCCACAAGTGGTCTTTGGCGCTTGAATAATTCTTCTGATAATTCTTTTGACTCCTCTGTCAGAAATCTTGTGATGTGCTCCTGGTCATGGCCGGTTTATGGTAAAATGATGTTCTTTCCACTTCCAAATGATGGCTCCAACAGTGTTCACGGGAGCATTCAGCAGCTTAGAAATGCACCTGTAACCAATACCATTATTATGTTTTGCAACAATAAGGTTGCCAAGAGCTCTTTGCTTCTACCCATCATGAGTTCTTTGTGGTGTGACACTCTGATATTCACAGACCTTTTTAAAGGCTATTAGTCAGGACTTAACCAGCTGAAATTAATTGCACTGATGGGGGGTCAGATGGCTTCCTAAATTCTGATGGATTTCAGCTTGTTTCTTGGCTTTCTATGCCTTTTTCCACCTCTTTTTCTTCATGTGTTCAATACTTGTCCCCTGTGTCATTCCACTTTATTAAATATAACTTGTTTTGTGAACACAGTTGCCCTGATTTCTTTGTATGTATGGATTACTTGGGTTGTTACTGATATCTGGTTAAAATATCAGGTCAACGGCTCCATCAGAAATAGGTTTAATGAGAAAAATGTTGATGTGTTCAATAATTATTTTCCCCACTGTATAATTTTATCAGTAATTTTAATTCTAATATGATAAAACACTGAGTAGCTTTTATTTTCATTTTCATTTTCAGTTTTAACTGTGAAAGTTTTGGCTTTGCAGAAAATAGTACCCCCTACACACACACACACACACACACACACACACACACACACACACACACACACACACACACACGGAAGGTTTAGCTGTAAATCTGGTCTTTGGGAAATGAGGAAAAAATTTTGTGGCCCTCACTACCACCAAAGTTGCCCATCCTGACTTAGGCACTCTTCCCAAGCTAGGTGCTAGCCAGCTAAGATTAGCAGTGGTACTTGAAAGGGGAGTGGAGTTAACAATGGCTGTTGGGCATTTAAAGAGACATACACTGAAAGGAAAGTTCTGAGGAAGGCTGCAAAAGATGATTCACAATTATTAAAAAATTAAAGGCAATTTGACCAAAGTATAATGCTCAAAAAAATTAAAGGAACACTTTTTAATCTGAGTAAGCTGGACTAGCCTGCCACACTTTCTTCACTTTAAGTTTTGGAGTGTTTTTATTTCCATCAAAAGACGTGGCATCTTTTCATTCTTAACACGGCGGCAGTGGCTCAGAAGGTAGAGCAGGTCATCCAATAACCACATGGTTGGCGGTTCGAATCCCGCTCTTCCCGGGTATCCTGCCGTTGCGTTTCTGGGCAAGACACTTCACCCCAGTTGCTCCTGGTGGGTCTGGAAGTGCCATGTTAGGTAGCATGCCGCCATCAGTTTGTGAATGGGTGGATAGCAGGATCTGTAAAGCGCTTTGGTTATCAAGAGATGAGAATAAAAGCGTTATATAAGTGAATGCCATTTACCATTTTTAACACATTATCCAGTCCATATCAGTGTAGATATCCAGCTTATTTTTTCCCATTAAAATCTGATGTGTTTTCAAAGTGTTCCTTTAATTTTTTTGAGCAGTGTATGTCACAAACATTTCACTGAGACCTGTGGGAGATGTCAACATGTGGGAAAAAGTGCAGTAAACAGGTCCTTTAAAGAAGGGTGCTCAAGTTGTGCACAAATAATACATTCAGTAAAACCCTGAAGCATTTTAACCAAAGTCTGTTTGTCACAGACATTTCATTAATGTCTCTAGGAGTGGTGTCAATATGTGGAAAAAGTGCACAGTGCATCAACTTTTAAGCCGGTCATGCAGTTATGATGAGTGATCCCACCTCAGACTACTTTTTTTAATATTTGACATGAACAATAACAAAACTCCCAACCTGCTTCTGCAGGATTTATGGCACTCTGCTGATTGGATAACTGCACAAAGAAGCAGGTGTACATTCTCTAATAAATCACCTGCTGAGTAGTTTTATTAAAGTCTGTTTAGGTGGTACAGTGGATAACGATCTAACTAGGAAGCAAAAATTAAAACCTTTGGACAATCTCATCAAGTGGTCATGTTTAATTTCCTCCTTGTTACATGTCTTAATGCACAGGGATGCACAGCTCAGCATCTTTTTCTATAATAACCATTTGCAGAAATGAGGAGGCTAACAAGCACCGAATCCCTCCGTGCTCCAGAGCTGAACACAGCTCACACAAATCAAGTCACTTGTAATTTTTCCGTTAGAACACCTGAGCCACAGTGTGGCAGGAGGCAGCCAGGTGAGACTGTGTGACATTAGTCCATAGAGGAGGAGGTGATGTACTGTGATCACCTTGTCCGTGTATCTGTCTGTATGTTTGTGTTTCTGAAACTTAACAGAGACATATGATACACTTTTCCACATGTTGACACAGTTCCCAGAGGCCGTAATGAAATACCTGTGACATGTTCGAGTCAAAACACTTCAGGCTTTAATTATTTCAGCACCATTTTCTTCCATCTATTTTAGCAGGCTTCCTCAGAATGACTCATGAGCTCCATTTCACACCACTCTCCTGTCATCGTGGTGAGAAGCTTGGTTGACGTGGGGTAGGCTGTAGTGCCATGTTGAGGCTGATGTTAGCTGGCTAGCTGTTACCTCTGGATGGCAAAGACAGGCTAAATTAACCAACGTAAACTGATCGAATGTTGAAAATGCAAAAGCTCAAATAAAGCATTAACAAAAGTGTGGGGTGAGACTGATCAAATGGACATGACCAGTCCCTGGGGGTCTAGTGCTAGTCAAATGTGTTTTAATGTCTGAAAACTGTATTTTGATGTCCAGTTAACACATATACATATACAGTAGTCTTGGTCTTGACTTGGTTTTGACCCCTTAAAGTCTTGGGCTTTCTGGTCTCGGTCTGTACATATCCGAGCAAAGTCTGCCATCTTTGACTGACCCGTTTGTGGTGTATCAAACGTGATACATTTGTTAATGAGTGTACTAGGGGTGGCGGCTCCACCTTTCCGGTTCCACTGTCACCCTGGGTATAAAGGGCAAAAGTGGAAGGGACTCGGTCTCTTTATGACTAGACCATCTGCCGATGCAGACCACCTGTCTTCATTGTGTGTTCAACAATAAAGTTACGTTCTACTGCACCTCCGGCCTGATTATTGAAGCACGGGTTATGGACTATGACAAAAACGTCATAGTCCGGAGGATTCAGTTTTAGCAGCGCCGCCAGCAGACGGGAGAGTCAGTGCAACGATATGTCACAGACCTGCGTCAGCTGGCTGGGGAGTGCCAGTTTGGAACTTTGGAGGAAGAAATGGGCCGTGACCAGTTGGCGGAACACACGCTTTGTTCTGTGGCACTGTTGAGGCTCCTCATGTACTGTGGTGAACTGATGTTAGCCATGGCAGTCGAGATAGCGCAGCAGTTTGAAGCAGCTGAAAAACTATTCAAGGACCTCGGTGAGAGAACCACGTTGGGCCATGCCGAACCACGATCTACGGCGCTGGCTGTGGACCCGGATAGTGAAGATAGCGTGGATGATGAAGAAGAATACACTACAGCTATAAAAATTAGGTCTGCCCCGGGTTCGCCAAAGTGTTATGGCTGTGGGTCCACCAGGCACCGGTATAAGGCAAGAGAGTGTCCGGCAAAGGACAAATGCTGTGGCAAGTGTGGACTCCTACACCATTTCGCCAGGGCCTGTAAAAATTTTGAGCAAGAGAACCGACAACGTGAAGTGGATTCCCCCACCGCGACACCGATGGTTGTTCACACCGTCTCCCCGAGCACAGATCAGGCGGATCTACTGCAATGTAATGCTGGATGGCGTGGAACTGCCGCTGTTGGTGGACACAGGAGCTGCGGCTTCTGTGTTAAACTGGCCCACTGTGAGGAGTTTGTTCCCGTATTACCATGTGAGAGGACTTTTGACGTCATATTTTGGCTATGGAGGTAACAAGTTGGCCATTGGGGGTTTGCTGGAGTTGACGGCGAGATACAAGTCGGCGGTAACATGCAACGTCCAATTCGTGGTCACCATGAGCGGGTCAAATGTGATGGGCTGCAACATATTCTATGGCCTGGGCTTCACGATCATCAGCTGCGTCGGAGAAGAGTGGCCGGGCTGTGGTTTGTGGGACCGACTGGTTCCGTGCGTGGAGGACGATGCAGTATGGGACAAGGACTGGCCTAGTATTCTGGGAGAAAACCAAGACCAATGCCATCTGGGGCCATAGCGGGAGAGTTCCGGTGCCAGTGTCCAAGGTGCCCTGGATGTGGGAACTGGATGGCAGGGTGGAACGCCCGTGATGGAGGATGGAGCCAAAAAGATAGCCCCCTCTGCTTCCAGAGTTTGGTCTGGAGATATCGTGAAGCAAGGAGCTACAACAGCTTTGCCAGCGTTTCAAATGAAAGAGAGCCGGGCAGGACCAGCTGGTATGGTAGAAAGACGTGCCACCCAGCAACACTGGAGGCCAAGGCGGGCTTCGGATTGGGTTGGTGGAGCGGTTCGACCCAGAGAAGAAGTCCGGTTTAAACGTCGTGGACATTCGAAGGCGAGTCAAGCTCCCCTGCGGGTCGCTGACATGGTTCGGCCCGGGGGGAGGCTCGGCTGAGGGGGGGCCATGACAAGAGGAAACGACAGGATGACCAGGGGCGGCTGCGGGTGGTGCCTGTCCAGGAGGACGACTATCTCCAGCTGTCCGATGACTCGTGGAGACACCCCAACGAGCTGCGGCGCACTGACGATAAGACGGAGGTGTCGAGACGCCGACATGGGTCATCCCCAGAGGCGAAGAGACAAAGGTGCTCTAGGCAGGATCCACAGACAGAACTCTGGGGGTGGCTTCTCCATCGGGACTGTATGGTGACTAAGGGGTGACTTATTAACATGTTATGGTTGAAATGTTGATATGTTGGATTGCCCAAGTCACGTAGTTGATATGTTTCACATGTACTCACTATATAATTGCCCAGTTTGAAAAAAAAGCCAACACTGTTTGTTGCATTTAATTGCACGAAAATTTGTGAGCTGCCCAAGATATGGGGTGGGTGTGTTGGGGTGGGGGCTGGCACAGCTAGATGTGAATGTACGTATTGACTGGTGTTGAGTGAAATGAAAACTTTCGTTGTATATATGTTCTGGGGTTATTTTAGGTTATTAGGAACATGGCAGTTTTTATTTTTCCTCTATGTGTTATGTCCAGAACTTGGCATTCAAGGAAGAGGCTGAAGGATGTAGCTGAACAAACTTTATTGTATAGAACCAACACGACACAGGTGCTCCATACAGGTCAGTGGGTCGACGGCCAAAGAGACTGTGATCTTCCTTCTGGAGTGACGGCAGAACCGGAAAAGCGGAGCCGTCACCCCTACTACACCCAGGTACACCCAGTATCATATTTGATACGTATCACTATGGACTCTATATTAAAAGACGGCAGAATAATCCGTCTAGCCTTGTGGAGGTGGGAAGGTAGTCCACCTGTCCCCCTCTAGTTTTAGTTGTTTTGTGTGCATGGATAGGCCTGAATGTTCTGTTGTTGTTAGCGTGTGAGTTGGGTCATAAATTTGGGGGGGGGGGGTCTAATTGGTGTGTTTGGACTTTTCAATAGGGAAGGGAAAATGTGGTGTATCAAATGTGATACATTTGTTAATGGGTGTACTAGGGGCGGCAGCTCCATCTTTCCGGTTCCGCCGTCACCCTGGGTATAAAGGGTGAAGGCGGAAGGGACTTGGTCTCTTTACGATCAGACCATCTGCCTATGTGGAGCGCCTTTAGTAGAGCGCCATTTTCTTTCTAATTGATGAGTCTTCTGTTTTAAGCTACAAGTTTCTGTATTGAACCAAGGAGTTAGAAATCTCTGATTAGACTTTTTCTTTTTTAAAGGGGCCTCTATGTCTAGAGACTGAAGCAGAGAAACTCTAACACTATCTACCATGCTATCAATTACAGAAGGGGCAAGCTCTCCATAGCTCATCTCCGTTGTGTTGACACATGGCATAGAGGAAACATCCGTCCATCCATCCATCCATCTTCTACCGCTTTTCCGGAGGTCCGGGTCATGGAGGCAGCAGTTCAAGCAGAGAAGCCCAGACTTCCCTCTCCCCAGCCACCTGCTCCAGTTCTTCAGAGAGGATACCAAGGTGTTCCCAGACCAGCTGGGAGACATAGTCTCTCCAACGAGTCCTGGGTCTGCCCCGGGGTCTCCTCCCAGTGGGATATGCTCGAAACACCTCAAGTGGGAGGCTTCCAGGAGGCATCCTAATCAGATGCACATACCACCTCAACTGACTCCTTTCAATGTGGAAGAGCAGCGGTTTAACTCTGAGCCTCTCCTGGATGACTGAGCTCCTCACCCTATCTCTGAGGGTGAGTCCAGCAATCCTACGGAGAAAGTTCATTTCAGCCGCTTGTATCCGCGATCTCGTTCTTTCGGTCATTACCCAAAGCTCGTGACCATAAGTGAGAGTAGGAACGTAGATTGACTGGTAAATCGACAGCTTTGCCTTAGAACTAAGCTCCCTCTTCACCACAACAGACTGGTACAACATCCACATCACTGCAGATGCTGCTCCAATCCGTCTGTCAATCTCTCGCTCCATTCTCCCCTCACTTGTGAATAAGACCCCAAGATACTTAAACTCCTCCACTTGGGGCAGGAGCCTGTCCCCAACCCGGAGAGGACAATCCACCTTTTTCCGGCTGAGGACCATGGACTCGGACTTGGAGGTGCTGATTCTCATCCCAGCCGCTTCACACTCAGCGGCAAACCGTCCCATCAAGAACAGTAAGTCATTGCTGGATGAAGCCAACAGGACAACATCATCTGCAAACAACAGAGATGAGATTTTGTGGTCACCAAGCATGACACCCTCCATTCCCTGGCTGCGCCTAGAAATCCTATCCATAAAAATTATGAACAGGATCGGTGACAAAGGGTATCCCTGACGGTGTCCAACTCTCACTGGGATTGAGTCCGACCGAGTGTTGGCAATATGAACCAAACTCTCACAACGGTCGTACAGAGACCGAATAGCTCGTAACAACAAGCCTGATACCCCATACTCCCGAAGCACCCCCCACAAAAAACCACGAGGGACGTGGTTGAATGCCTTCTCCAAGTCCACAAAACACATGAAAACTGGTTGGGCAAACTCCCACGAACCCTCAAGAATTCTCGAGAGGGTAAAGAGCTGGTCCGATGTGCCACAGCCAGGACGAAAACCACATTGCTCCTCCTGAATCCGAAGTTCGACCAACGGCCGGACTCTCCTCTCCAGTACCTTGGCATAGACCTTCCCAGGGAGGCTGAGGAGTGTGATCCTTCTAAAGTTGGAGCACACCCTCCGGTCCCCTTTTTTGAACAGAGGAACCACCACCCCGGTTTGCCATGTCAAGGGCACTGCCCCCAACCTCCACGCAATGTTGCAGAGGCGTGTCAACCATGACAGCCCTACAACATCCAGGGCCTTGAGGTACTCAGGGCGCATCTCGTCCACCCCCAGGGCCCGGCCACCAAGGAGATTTTTAACCACCTTGGCGACCTCAGCCCCTGTGATAGGCGAGTCATCCCCCTTGTCCACAAGCCCTGTTTCCTCTGTGGAAGGCGTATCAGTGGGATTGAGGAGATCCTCAAAGTTTTCCTTCCACCGCCCGACATTATCCCCAGTTGAAGTCAACAGTGCCCCATCCGCACCATAGACAGTGTGGACAGAGAGCTGCTTCCCCCTCCTGAGCCGCCGGACAGTTTGCCAGAATCTCTTCAAGGCCAACCGAAAGTCTTGTTCCATGGCCTCACCGAACTCCTCCCATACCCGGGTTTTTGCTTCAGCAACCACCTGAGCTGCACTCCGCTTGGCCTGCCAGTACACCCCAGCTGCTTCGGGAGTCCCACAAGCCAACCAAGCCTGATAGGACTCCTTCTTCAGCTTAATGGCCCTCCTCACCACTGGTGTCCACCACTTGATTTGGGGGTTGCCACCACGAGATGCACCGACCACCTTGCGGCCGCAGCTCTGAGCCACCGCTTCAACAATAGAGGTGGAGAACATGGCCCATTCAGACTCCATGTCTCCAGACTCCCTCGGAATGTGGTTGAAGTTCTTCCGGAGGTGGGAGTTGAAGATCTCCCGGACAGGGCCCTCAGCCAGACGTTTCCAGCATGCCCTTACTATACGTTTGGGTCTACCAGGTCTGAATGCCATCCTCCCCTGCCATCGGATCCAACTCACCACAAGGTGATGATCAGTTGACAGTTCTGCACCTCTCTTTACCCAAGTGTCCAAGACATACGGTCGCAGGTCTGATGACACGATAACAAAGTCGATCATTGACCTGCGACCTAGGGTGTCCTGGTGCCAGGTGCACATATGGACACCCTTATGCTTGAACATGGTGTTCGTTATGGACAAACTGTGGTTAGCACAGAAGTCCAATAACTGAACACCACTCGGGTTCAGATCAGGCAGGCCGTTCCTCCCAATCACCCCCCTCCAGGTTTCACTGTCGTCGCCCATGTGCGCATTGAAGTCTCCCAGTAGGACAATGGAGTCTCCAAGAGGAGCACCCTCCAGCACCCCAGTCAGAGACTCTAAAAAGGGTGGGTACTCTGAAACATCATTTGGTGCATAGGCACAAATGATGGTCAGGACCCATTGCCCAACCCGAAGGCGCAGGGAAGGAACCCTTTCGTCCACCGGGGAAAACTCCAATATAGAGGCAGCAAGGTGGGGGGATACAAGAATACCCACCCTTGCTCGTCGCCTCTCGCCCGGGGCAACTCGGGAAAAGGCCAAGCTCCAGCCCCTCTCCAGGAGACTGGTTCCGGAACTGGAGCTGTGTGTTGAGGTGAGGCCGACTATATCTAGCCGGTATCTCTCAACCTCGTACACCAGCTCAGGCTCCTTCCCCACCAGAGAGGTGACATTCCACGTACCAAAAGCCAGTTTAGAAAGCTTGGGATCAGTCCATCAAGGTCTCCGCCTTTGACCGTCACCTAATCCACATTGCACCGGACCCCCATGATCCCTCCTGCAGGTGGTGAGCCCACTGGAGGGCGGACCCATATAACTCCTTCGGGCTGAGCCTGGCTGGGTCCCATGGGTGGAAACCCGGCCACCAGACGCTAGCCATCAAGCCCCTCCCCTAGGCCTGGCTCCAGGGTGGGGCCCCGGTAACCCCATACTGGGCGGGGTACACTGAATCCTTGATCTAGAATTTATCATGTGAGTCAGTTGGATCGTTCTTAGACTGGCCCTTCACCCAGGACCAGTTTGTCTTGGGTGACCCTATCAGAGGCAAATTGCCCCGGACAACATAGCTCCTGGGATCACTGGAGCACGCAAACCCCCCACCACGATAAGGTGATGATCCATGAGGGGACAGAGAAAACAATCAGCATAAATTTGGTAACAGCATCATCTGAGAGCCATCTACTGTAGTAATATTTTTCTTTAGGAGCCAAATAGTCAGAAATAGTAAAATCAAAGGTTAACAGATAACTGTCTGACAGTACAGGGTTATAAGGAGACACTACCAGATTTTCTATTTCTATGCCATATGTCAGAACAAGGTCCAATGTGTGGTGGAGATAATGGGTACAATTTCCTACTTTTTGAGAAAACCCCATTGAGTCTAATATTGAATTAAATGTCATATTAAGGCAATCACTATCTACATCTACATGTATATTGAAGTCCCCTACTATAATTATTCTATCTGATTTCAGCATTAAATCCACTAAGAATTTGGCAAATTCGGATAAAAACTCTGAGTAGGCTGAGGGAGGATGATAAACTACTGCAAATAAAATTGGGTTTAGCCTAAAATTGCTAAAATGCCCGATACTGAGGACCAGGCCCTCAAAGGAATTATGTGTTTTTTGCTTTACATTAACTAGTAATTTGGAATGGTAAATTGTTGCTACTCCTCCTCCACGACCAGAACTTCTGGGATTTTGACAGTTTAAATAACCAGAAGGGGGTTATTCATTCAAACCAACATAATCCTCGTGCCCTAACCAAGTCTCTGTAAGGGATATTAAATCAATCTTACGATCAATTAACAGATCATGGACTGGCAGAGACTTGGGAGTTAGAGACAAACTGCAATTAATTTTTAAATTATGAGGAGGAAGAGAGGCCAAATCATTAAATTTAGAGGCTTCATGTTTAATTTGAGTTTTACCAACTTTTTGTTTAATCACTTTGTGATGCTTATACATTATATTTTTATTAACTTTGGAGGGAACAGACAATGATTCTCTGATGGGGAAGACAGAGGCTAAGTTGAGAGGTGGCGGATGAAAAGGAGCTGCAGAGAGACGTGTAAGACTGCGACTGTGCTTCCTGGCCCCAACTCTGAGTTGTCAAGGTTTTGGAAATTTGGATAAAAATGATGCCAGATTGTTAGATAAAAGAGACACACCATCCAAAGTTGAATGGATGCCATCTCGTCGAATAAGACCAGGTTTTCCCCAAAATGAGTTCCAATTGTCTATGTAGCCCACATTGTTTGCAGGACACCACACAGACAGCCAGTGGTTGAAGGAAGACATGCGGCTAAACATGTCATCACTGGTCAGATTGGGGAGGGGCCCAGAGAATACTACATAGGCAGACATTGTTTTTGCACAGTCACACACCGATTCCACATTAAGTTTTGTGACTTCTCACTGCCGGAGTCAGATGTCGTTAATGCCGGCGTGGATAACAATTGTGGAGCATTTACAGTTACTTTTAGCCAGCATTTTCTAATTTGTCTCAGTGTTGCCTGCTCTGGCCCCGGGAATGCATTTGACTATGGCCGCTGGAGTCTCTAGGTTCACATTTCTGACTACAGAGTCACCAATGATCAGAGTTTATTTTTCAGCGGTTGTGTTACTGAGCTGGGAAAAGCGATTGAAAAGCGACATGAACAGGTTGGCGGTGTACCAGGGGCTTGCGGCAAAGCCTCCTTCTCACCATCACCCACCCATTCTCTCCTGGCTGCTCAGGAGAGGTTGGAACCAGGGGACCGCTAGCAGGCCGCCCTATGCTAGGGAGCTCCGCTGCAGCTAAGGGGTGTCAGTCATTATTAACTGGTGCAGACAGTGTTTCAATGCAGAGGAGCTGGGATTCCAAATCAGACAACCTCGTCTCGAGCGCCTCAAAAAGACAACATTTATTACATTAACCATTATCACTAGAAGAGGCAGAGGTGTAGCTAAACATCTGACACAAAGAGCACACCAGAGAAGAAGGAAAAGAACAGCTAGTAGCCATAGCTAGTGGCTAACCAAAGCCAACCAAAGTGGCTAACCCAAAGCTAAACACCAATGAAAGGTGAACAGAATTCTAAAAAGGGTGATTAGATGACACTGAGTGAGCACACAGGTGCAAGAGGCTTGTTAAACAGAAGTGAGAGCTGACGGTAGATGGGAAAAAGGTGATTAAAATACAATTAAAGGCAATAATCCTCAGGAGATTGAGGAGAGCTAACCGTAGAGCAAACCACACGGACAGCCAGCAATACAGGAAGTGACGATACATTGCCACAGGAAGCGTCAGCCAAGGAAGTGAAGCGTCAGCCAAAGAAGCGATGGCTGATTGTTATGAGCAAAACACGCCAGCTGCACTGATGTTAGCTGCACAAACCTCCGGAAGAACTAGAAAGACTGTCAGATCACAGTTAGGTTTTATCGTCATTTTCTATATGTTCTGTCCATCCCCACCTAGTTTATAAAATCTACAATTGATAATATATCATGAGCTAATGATAACTTTGTGAGGCAATTCCACTTTGGGTTTCTACCACATTAGAGACTGTTCGTGCCAAAATAGCTTGAAAAAATTAGGCCGATTAGCATTAGCTTATCCATCTGATTGCAGTTGAGTTTACAGTATATATATATATATATATATATATATATATATATATATATATATATATATATATATATATATATATATATATACACAGTGGGGCAAAAAAGTATTTAGTCAGCCACCAATTGTGCAAGTTCTCCCACTTAAAAGATGAGAGAGGTCTCCAATTTTCATCATAGGTATACCTCAACTATGATAGACAAAATGAGAAAAAAAAATCCAGAAAATCACATTGAAGGATTTTTAATGAATTAATTGGTAAATTCCTCGGTAAAATAAATATTTGGTCATGTACAAACAAGCAAGATTTCTGGCTCTCACAGACCTGTAACTTCTTCTTTAAGAGGCTTCTCTGTCCTCCACTCGTTACCCGTATTAATGGCACCTGTTTGAACTCGTTATCAGTATAAAAGACACCTGTCCACAACCTCAAACAGTCAGACTCCAAACTCCTCTATGGCCAAGACCAAAGAGCTGTCAAAGGACACCAGAAACAAAATTGTAGACCTGCACCAGGCTGGGAAGACTGAATCTGCAGTAGGTAAGCAGCTTGGTGTGAAGAAATCAACTGTGGGAGCAATTATTAGAAAATGGAAGACATACAATGACATAATGCACGGCTCAGGAGACACACACGCAGGCTCAGGATAGATTCAACAGCTTTATTAACAAACAGGGATGTGTGGCTGCATGTCTGTGGAATAAGAATGTATTGGTGGTGGCGTCTGCGTCAGGCACGGAGGCAGGAGGCCGTACAGCCGGACAACCCTATGGGAGGAAGCAGAGGGAGAAGGGTAACGGGCACACCAATACGGAGGATAATAATGGTTTAGCTGGCTTACTTGGTTACGACAGGTGGCTGGCGTAGACAAGGGCGGAGCCCGGGAGACAGCGACCTGCAGTGCCTGTGGCAGCAGCGTAGAGACAGCGGCGAGATGAGGAAGTCCGCCGCCGGGGAAGTCCACCTGTGCACAGGGGAAGGCTAGAGGAGAGAGGTAAGGGGAGCTTACCCAGATAATCTTTGCTAGCAGGCTTGAGTTCCGTAGTAGCAAAAGGTGCCGAAGTTGAAAGACGGCTTCAGGCCAAAGCCCAGGGTGACATAACGCACGGCTCAGGAGACGCACACACACAGGCTTAGAGTAGTTCAAAGAGTTTATTAACAGCAGGAGTGAGTGAGTGCGTGTCTGCGGGATGTAAATGTGTTGGTGATGGTGTCTGCTCCAGGCACAGAGGCAGGTGACCGTACAGCCGAGCAACCCTATGGAGAGAGCACAGGGAGAGGGTGACGGGCATACACCAACACAGGAGGGATTTATGGCGAGAGAAGGACTTACTTGGTGGGTCAGGACAGCTGGCACAACAAGGGGGCGAAGCCCGGAAGACAGCCACCTGGAGAGCTCTGTACAGCAGCGAGGATTGGGCGATGGAGTGGAGATGTCCGCCGCTGGGGAATCCACCTGTGCACAGGGGAGAAGACTGAAGAAAAGAGGTAAGCGATCTTCTTACCAAAATGGTGACGCTGAAGGGAAGTATGCTCACAACGGTGAGGGACGAAGTCTGCCGGCTTCAGGCCGAGCCTCCGGGCGAGACGGCCTTTATCCCTCGCCGCTGATGATTGTCAGGTGCGTGAGCAGGTGGCGCCGCTGATGAATGGCGCGGCGTGACAGTACTCCCCCCTCTAGCAGCGCCTCCTGGCGATGGCTTATCCGGGTGCGCTCGGTGGAAGTCCGCGATGAGCGATGGGTCCAACACAAACGACGGGGGCACCCATTGTCGATGCTCGGGCCCATAGCCCTCCCAGTCCACCAGGTATTGCAACCCACGACCTCGGCGCCGGGAGTCCAGGATGGAGGAGACGGACCAGGCCGGATGGCCACCAATCATCCGGGGCGCGGGTTGCGCCGCAGGAGGAGGGCAAAGGGGGTCAGTGACTGCCGGTTTCACCTTCGACACATGGAAAGTGGAATGGATGCGGAGGGAGGGGGGAATAGCCACGCGCACAGCCACCGGGTTGATGATCCGGGTGATGGGAAAGGGACCCATGAATCGCTGTGCCAGCTTCCTCCTCTCGCCTTTTAATGTGACGTCCTGGGTAGACACATACACGAGTTGCCCAACTCTGTACGCCGGGGCAGGTCTTCTGTGCCGGTCCGCCACGGTCCTGTTGCGCTCCGCCGTGCGTAAAAGCGCATGACGCGCGGCAGCCCAGGTGGAGCGGAACTGCCTAAGGTGCGCCCTAACAGAGGGGACAGTCACCTCGTTCTCCTGCGCTGGAAACAGCGGGGGGTCGTAACCCAGGGACGCCTTGAAGGGGGACATCCCCGTTGCAGAAGAGCGGGCGGTGTTGTGGGCATACTCCACCCAGGCGAGATGGTTGCTCCAGGACGTCGGCTTGGATCTAGTAACACAGCGGAGCGCAGCCTCCAGCTCCTGATTGGTCCTCTCACACTGCCCGTTAGACTGGGGGTGATGGCCGGAGGAGAGGCTCACCTTGGCTCCGATGGCGTTACAAAAGGATCTCCAAACCTCGGATGAAAATTGGGGACCCCGGTCCGAGACCACGTCCACCGGAATCCCGTGCAGCCTGACCACGTGTTGGACGAGGAGGCCCGCCGTCTCCAGGGCAGTAGGGAGACCTCGCAGGGGAATGAAGTGTGCAGCCTTGGAGAAACGGTCCACAATGGTCAGGACGGTGTCAAAGGAGTTGGAAACGGGGAGTCCGGTGACGAAGTCCAGTGCGATGTGCGACCAGGGCCTGCCGGGGACGGGCAGAGGCTGGAGCAGACCCGCTGGGGGGGCATTTCCCGACTTGCTGGTGGCACAGATTGGGCAAGCCCGGGCGTAGCGGGCTGCATCCCTCCGCAGGCCTGGCCACCAAAAGGACCGTTGGAGGAGGCTGATCATCCGAGAGGTGCCGGGATGACAGGTGAGCCGGGAGGTGTGGAGCCAGTGGATGACCTCTCCTCGGACCGCAGATGGGACGAACAGTCTTCCCTCCGGTCCGCCGCCAGGATCAGGTTCCACCTCCTGCGCCTTCCGGATCTTGTCTTCAATGTCCCAAGAGATGGCACCGAGGACGCACGACCTGGGCAGGATAGTGTGGGGCGTCTCCTCAGCCTCCACGGGGGTGAACTGCCTAGAGAGGGCGTCAGGCAGGCCGTTTTTGGAGCCCGGCCTGAAGGTGATCGAGAAGCGGAACCTGGCGAAGAACAAAGACCAGCGCGCCTGGCGGGCATTCAGGCGCTTGGCAGATCGTAAATACTCTAAGTTCTTGTGGTCCGTCAGGACCACAAACGGCAGGTCCGCCCCCTCTAGCCAGTGGCGCCACTCCTGTAAGGCGAGTTTAATGGCCAGGAGCTCTCTGTCCCCCACATCGTAGTTCCTCTCCGCCGGGGACAGGCGCCGGGAGAAGAAGGCGCACGGCCGTTTGGCGCCATCGTCAGGTGACCGCTGGGATAACACTGCTCCCACTCCCGTGTCCGATGCGTCCACCTCCACAATGCACTGCAGCGCGGGGTCGACCTGGCGAAGGACCCGGGAGGAGGAGAACTCCGCCTTCAGCGCCCTAAAGGCAGCAGCGACCTCTTCAGTCCACCGGAACGGGACCTTCGGGGACGTGAGGCGGGTCAGCGGTCCGACGATCGAGCTGAAATTTGGGACAAAGCGGCGGTAAAAATTGGCGAAGCCAACAAACTGTTGCACCTGCTTCCGGGATGCGGGAGTAGGCCACTCCACCACCGCCTTCACCTTCTCTGGGTCTGGGAGCACCTGATCTTGAGCGATGATGAATCCCAGGAAGGATGTGGTCCTAGCGTAGAATTCGCATTTCTCAGCCTTCACGTACAGACGATTCTCCAGCAGTCTTTGGAGGACCCGCCTCACATGGACCTGGTGCTCGTCCCTGGACCTGGAGAAGATAAGGATGTCATCCAGGTAGACGAACACAAAAAGGCCGATGAAATCCCGGAGGACGTCATTAATGAGGCGCTGAAAGACGGCAGGAGCGTTGGTCAGCCCGAACGGCATGACGAGATACTCAAAGTGGCCGTTCGGGGTACGGAAGGCTGTCTTCCATTCATCTCCCTCCCGGATCCGGACGAGGTGGTAAGCGCTGCGTAAATCCAGCTTGGTAAACCAGGTCGCCCCCTGGAGGGAGTGAAAGGCAGTGTCCATGAGGGGCAGGGTGTAACGGTCCCTCTCAGTGATGTCATTCAGCGCTCGGTAGTCTATGCAGGGGCGGAGGGATCCGTCCTTTTTCCCGACAAAGAAAAACCCTGCCCCCACGGGTGACGACGATGGGCGAATAATCCCAGCGCTCAGAGATTCCTTCAGGTATGTATTCATGGTCTCCTTCTCCGGCGCCGACAGGCTGTAGAGCCGACCAGATGGCAGGGGAGCCCCCTGGCGGAGGTTGATGGCACAGTCATATGGTCGATGCGGGGGAAGAGACATAGCTTTCGATTTGCTAAATACCATACCCAGGTCGTGAAATTCTGGAGGCACCAGTGACAGGTCCGGAGGTGCTGTATCCGCCACAGGGGGAGCCGCGGATGGGGAGCAGGCAGCGGACTGAAGGCAGGTGCCCATACAGAAGGTACTCCATGCCGATACCCCAGCGGACCTCCAGTCCAGGACAGGGTTGTGGAGGCGTAGCCAGGGATACCCCAGGATGACGGGCGACACAGAGTTGGGCAGGACGTAAAATACCATCTCCTCCCGGTGGTTCCCTGAGATGATGACTGGGACAGGCATGGTTTGGTGAGAAACTCTCCCAAGGGAGGCACGGGAGAGATGGACCAGGGAGATGGGGTGTTTGAGTGCCTGACAGCGGATGCCCAATCGGGTTGCCAGGCCTTGTGAAATGAAGCTGCCCTCTGCGCCCGAATCCACCAGTGCGTGGGTGAGGTGCCCAGTGGGATTGTGGCAAAAACGGATGGGCAGCTTTAATTGAGTGAGAGAGTCTAACCGGTTGGGATCCGCGAGGCTCCCTACAGCGATTCGCGGACCCCGCCGACTGGCTTTCCGCGGGCAACGCTCCACAGTGTGTTGGTCACCTCCGCAATACATGCAGAGGCCCAACTCACGGCGGCGTTGTTTCTCCGCAGGGGAAAGCTTGGTCCGGCCCGTCACCATCGGCTCCGACTCCTCGGGGCACAATGCTGGCGGCGCCGCCAGGGGGCGAGCTTGGAACAGGTGCGGCGAGACTCCACGAGGGCGAGAAGAAGAAGACTTCCGCCCCGAGGAGCGCTCGCGCAGCCTGTTATCCAAACTTATCGCTAAGGATGTCAGCTCCGCTAGCGTCCCAGGGATATCCCGTCCAGCCAGTTCATCCCTCAGATCACTATTGAGGCTGCGGAGGAACAGGCCACAGAGGGAGCGTTCCTCCCAGCCCAATTCCTCCGCCGCTACCCGGAAGTCGACCGAGTAGTCCGCTGCCGACCGGCCTCCCTGCTGGAGAGCGAGGAGCCGATCGACCTGGACCGTCTCGGTTTGAGAATGGTCAAAGACCTCCAGAAAGCGCCTCACGAACTGGTCATAGGTGAGGGTGGCATAACTGGGCCTCGCCATTACGGCGTAGGTCCAAGTTAACGCACGCCCCTCCAGAAGATTCCCTATGTAACCAATCCGACTGTGATCCGAGGGAAAATCTCCGGGCACACGGTGGAACACGGACTCACACTGCATAATGAACCCCCGCGCTCCGCCGAGCTTACCGCTAAAGCGGGCGGGGGTCGGAATCGGTGTGAGCCGAACCGGTGCCACCGGAGCCGGCTGGACGGCCGCTGGAACAGCAGGAGCCGCGCCACCCTGACGAGCCGGGGGGAACGGCTGTTGAGGATCCAAGCGGCCCAACCGGTTAGTTAAATTCAATAATTGATTAAAGATCACCTGTTGTTGATAAGCTATTTGATCCACTCTAGCCTCGAGAGTGGAAAACCGGTGTGCGAGCCCGCCGTCCGCCGAGCCGCTCTGCTGAAGCCGTACTGACATAACGCACGGCTCAGGAGACGCACACACACAGGCTTAGAGTAGTTCAAAGAGTTTATTAACAGCAGGAGTGAGTGAGTGCGTGTCTGCGGGATGTAAATGTGTTGGTGATGGTGTCTGCTCCAGGCACAGAGGCAGGTGACCGTACAGCCGAGCAACCCTATGGAGAGAGCACAGGGAGAGGGTGACGGGCATACACCAACACAGGAGGGATTTATGGCGAGAGAAGGACTTACTTGGTGGGTCAGGACAGCTGGCACAACAAGGGGGCGAAGCCCGGAAGACAGCCACCTGGAGAGCTCTGTACAGCAGCGAGGATTGGGCGATGGAGTGGAGATGTCCGCCGCTGGGGAATCCACCTGTGCACAGGGGAGAAGACTGAAGAAAAGAGGTAAGCGATCTTCTTACCAAAATGGTGACGCTGAAGGGAAGTATGCTCACAACGGTGAGGGACGAAGTCTGCCGGCTTCAGGCCGAGCCTCCGGGCGAGACGGCCTTTATCCCTCGCCGCTGATGATTGTCAGGTGCGTGAGCAGGTGGCGCCGCTGATGAATGGCGCGGCGTGACACAGGGCAGAGTGGATTAAATACCTCGCCGCTGACGAGGAGCAGGTGTGCGCGCGGCTGGCGCCGCTGATGAGCGGCAAGTCATGACATACAAGACCACTGATAATCTCCCTTGATCTACGGCTCCACACAAGATCTCACCCTGTGGGGTCAAAATTATCACGAGAACGGTGAGCAAAAATCCCAGAACCACATGGGGGGACCTAGTGAATGACCTTCAGAGAGCTGGGACCAAAGTAGCAAAGGCTACATCAGAAACACACTATGCCGCCAGGGACTCAAATCCTGCAGTGCCAGACGTGTCCCCCTGCTTAAGCCAGTACATGTCCAGGCCCGTCTGAAGTTTGCTAGAGAGCATTTGGATGATCCAGAAGAGGATTGGGAGAATGTCATATGGTCAGATGAAACCAAAATAGAACTTTTTGGTAAAAACTCAACTTGTCGTGTTTGGAGGAGAAAGAACATCATACCTACTGTGAAGCATGGGAGTGGAAACATCATACTTTGGGGCTGTTTTTCTGCAAAGGGACCAGGACGACTGATCCGTGTAAAGGAAAGAATGAATGGGGCCATGTATCGTGAGATTTTGAGTGAAAACTTCCTTCCATCAGCAAGGGCATTGAAGATGAAACGTGGCTGGGTCTTTCAGCATGACAATGATCCCAAACACACTGCCCGGGCAACGAAGGAGTGGCTTTGTAAGAAGCATTTCAAGGTCCTGGAGTGGCCTAGCCAGTCTCCAGATCTCAACCCCATAGAAAATCTTTGGAGGGAGTTGAAAGTCTGTGTTGCCCAGCGACAGCCCCAAAACATCACTGCTCTAGAGGAGATCTGCATGGAGGAATGGGCCAAAATACCAGCAACAGTGTGTGAAAACCTTGTGAAAACTTACAGAAAACATTTGACCTCTGTCATTGCCAACAAAGGGTATATAACAAAGTACTGAGATGAACTTTTGTTATTGACCAAATACTTATTTTACCGAGGAATTTACTAATTAATTCATTAAAAATCCTTCAATGTGATTTTCTGGATTTTTTTTTCCTCATTTTGTCTCTCATAGTTGAGGTATACCTGTGATGAAAATTGGAGACCTCGCTCATCTTTTAAGTGGGAGAACTTGCACAATTGGTGGCTGACTAAATACTTTTTTACCCCACTGTATATATATATATATATATATATATATTCTATCCATATGCACTAGACATTTGTGTTTATCTACCAACACTTCACTATATATTGCATTCGTAGATGTTGTAGTTCATTTTACTGTATTCTGTTACAAACCCCAATTCCAACGAAGTTGGGACATTGTATAAAATGTAAGTAAAAACAGAATACAATAATTTGCAAATCCTTTTGAACCTAATCAGCTGAATACACTATAAAGACAAGATATTTAATGTTCAAACTAATAAACTTTTTCTTTTTTTTGCAAATATTCACTCATTTTGAATTTGATGCCTGTGTGGTGACCTAAAGGAGATGACACTCCACCCAGTACTTCGGGGTGTTGGGGGGCCAGCCAAGGGCACCAGAGTGTTGGGGGTTATGAAGTAAATAAAGATGTGCCTTTCGCCCCCGCTGTGCCAGGCTCACACCTGAGGACACAGGGGCACGAATGTATTGTACTAAGCCTTGTTCTGTGACGTGTATGTCAATGTGTATGTTGATGTGTGTTCACGCATTGTAACTGGTATGTTAATGTGTTTACCCTGAGTGCCAGAGGCGGGAAGAAAATGTATAAAGCAGTCCGCTTTGGCACTCAGAGTTAGTCTGTTCTGTGTTGGAGGAGAAATAAAGTTCTGTGTTCTCAGCTCGTTTCTCGTCTGCTTTCATCCTCCACACCTGCAACATTTAGCAAGGTTCACCACTTTGTGAACAACTGCAGCAAATAGTCCAGCAGTTAAAGAGCATTTCTCATTGTACAATTGTAAGGAATTTATGGATTTCATCATCTACAGTCCATAGTATCATCAAAAGATTCAGAGAATCAAAAACTTTCTGCATGTAAATGGCAAGGCCAAAAGTCAACACTGAATCCCCATGCCCTTTGATCCCTCAGACAGTACTGCTTTAAAATCATTCTGTAAAAGTTATTACCACGTGGGCTCAGGAACACTTTGGTAAACCACAGTCAATTATCACAGTTCGTCGCTACATCTACATGTGCAAGTTAAAACTCTGCCATGCAAAGCCAAAGTCATATATCAATAACACCCACAAATGCTGCAGGTTGCTCTGGGCCTGAGCTCATCTGAGATGGACTGACACAAAGTGGAAAAGTTTACTGTGGTCTGGCGAGACCACATTTCAAATTCATTCATTCATTCATTCATTCATTCATTCATCTTCTTTCGCTTAATCCTTTTCGGGTTGCGGGGGGGCTGGAGCCTATCCCAGCATCTTTGGGCAAGAGGCAGGCACCCTGGACAGATTGCCAGTGAATTGTTTTTGGAAATCAATGACATCGTGTCCTCCACGCTCAAGAGGAAAAGGACCATCCAGATTGTTGAAAGAGATAGACCAATCTCTAATCTGCCTTTCATTTCAAAAATCTTAGAAAGAGTTGTTGCTATGCAATTATTTGACCACTTGCAGGGAAATGGTTTATTTGAAGAGTTTCAACCTGGGCTTAGAATCCATCATAGTACCGAAACAGCCTTAGTGAAGGTCACTAATGACCTCCTTATCGCATATGATAATGGACTTGTTTTTGTATTTGTCCTTTTAGACCTTAGCGCAACTTTATAATGCTATCGATCATAATACTTTACTTGATAGAATAGAACACCTTGTTGGACTTAATGGAACTTCGTTGCAGTGGTTTAGATCTTATTTATCTGATAGGTTCCAGTTTGTTCATGTCAATGATGAGTTTTCTTACAACTCAAAGCTCAGTCACGGAGTTCCACAGGGATCTGTGCTAGGCCTTATTCTTTTTAGTTTATATATGCTTCTGCTCGGCAACATTATTAGAAGGCACTGTATACATTTTCATTGTTATGCAGATGTCACACAATTATACTTGTCAATGAAGCCAGATGATAGTAATCAATTAGCCAATTTAGAGCCCTGTTTTAAGGAAATCAAAGCTTGGATGACTTGTAATTTCTTGCTCTTAAATTCAGATAAGACTGAAGCCATTCTAGTTGGTCAAAAAAAAAACCCTTAGAAATACATACCTTTCCATATCAAACTCTTAGTTTGGATGTGGTTATTCTTTCTCTTAACAGTTCTCTGAGGAACCTTGGAGTTATTTTTGATCAAGATCTGTTTTTTAATTCACATATTAAACTTGTTTCTAAGACTTCCTTCTATCATTTGTATAATATTGCCAAGAGCATCTTGTCTCAGAGTGATGCTGAGAAACTAATCCATGCTTTTGTTAGCTCTAGATTAGATTATTGTAACTCTTTATTTTCAGGCTGTCCTAAAACATCTTTAAAAAGTCTTCAGCTGATCCAGAATGCTGCAGCAAGAGTTTTAACAGGTACTAGAAAGAAAGCTCTGTCATGAACCGAGCCAGATTGTTGTTCCGCTCGGTTCTGACCCACTGTGGCTCAGGTTTATCTGTGTAATTATGTATTATGTTATCTTTTGAGTTTTTTGTTGTTTCTATTTTCCCCTGTTTTTTTCCCTACCTGTAGCTACTGCATTCTGGCTGGCAGCTGTGAGGCAGCCTCCTTTGGCCTACACTCGTGTGGGTGCTGTCTGACACTTGCCAGTCCAACCACGCCCCCTCTCTCATGATAGCCAGCTGGGTCTCCTCCGGTAATTGCCTTTCCTGCACTTCGCCCAGGTGTTCCCAATCTGTGTTGCCAGCAATGCTTGTACTTAAGCAGCTCTTTGCCAGTCAAGCACTGCTGGACTATTGTATTGTCTACGTTGTGTTTGCCACTGTTCACTGTGGTCTGCCTGTTGCACGTCCCATCGTGTGAGTCTTGCAGTGAACCTTGTCATCTTTTTGTAAGTCAACCTTGTTTTTGTACTGTTTGTCTTGTGGCCACTATACACTATGGTCTGCCCGCTGCACGCCCATCGTGTGAGCCATTTAGTGTATGCTGTGCCGTTTTTGTATGTCTATATTTTGGAACTGTTTGCCTCTTTTGTTAATAAATGCGTTGTGGTGTAACTCTGCACCTAAATCCGTCCTTCCCCCTCACTCCTCGGTGAGCTGTGTAAAACCGCACGAGGAGGGTCATGACAAAATAGTCCAGCCAGAAAGGGATTTAGCGGGTTGCACCCACACATACTTTTTTTAATTTTTGAACTGCTTTCTTTTCACTCACCTGTGTTGGAGTTGGCAATTGATGTGGCGAGTCGGAGTTATTCGATGAGCCCGGGGTGGGAACGCTGCCATGCCCTGATGGACATAAATGGGCTCATCTCCTCGGCGAGCGAATATTCCACCCCGGAGGACATCCTCTTTTATGTGAGTCTGGCGGAGGGTGAGGTCCGGTGAAGTCCTCAGCTCACGGAGCACCCGGAAGGAGCCGAAAGGATTTCCCTGTTGGCAGCACTGCGGCATGAGCATGGTGAGAGGGTGAGGAAGTCCCTTAGGAAGACCAGGCTAGTGTCGAAGGGGAGCACTCCCGGGGCTCCATTGCTCCTGCTCCATGCCAGAGTACTACGCCCACTCCTGCTCCACCTAAACAAGCACCAGATTCTCACAAACGGCGTCATCCTGCGGGGAAATGTCGAGAGAGGCCCTTCTCGTCCTCGGCTGCCATCTTCCCTCCAGCGGCCGTGAAGTCTGCCAGGGCCACCCTGGGAACAACCACCTCCGTTGCCATGGAGACAGCTCCTCAGCAATCCTTCAAAGGGGCCCCAGTCACCATTGACATGGAGAGGGATGACTGTCTGCTGTCTGCAGCTGTTAATACCGGACACCGGGATGACAGGCAAGTGTTTTTTCATTCAATTCAATTAAATAACAATGAACCTTGTCTGTCTCCTGAGGGAGAGGCCCAGCTTCAGCAGTCTGCTGGGTCCTCTCCTCCAGTTGCAAACATTAATTCTCTTTCTGTCCTCGCCGTGTCTCCTTCAATTTCCCCTGAGTGTCCGCTGGCCCTGGAACTAAGCAGCCAGACGATGGAGGAGCCCGGGGCCCTGGAGGACCCTGCTCCGGAGCCCACATGGAGCCGGCCCTCAGCCTCTTCACTGGATTCATCTCCAGCGGGGGTTATTTCATCTGAGGATGTCTGGACTGCTATCACCATCTTGCCAGCTGCAGAGGCTACCTAAGTTGATTGAGAGCCAGAGCTAGACCTCCCTGAGGCCAGGCCCAAGTCTTCATCACCAGGATCGACAGAGTCCTGGACGGCAGTGGAGCTCGAGCTCAGGCAAGTTTTCTCTCTAGTGTTTCTTATGTCTGTGTTTGAGAGATCTTGCCTGGCTCGAGAGGAGGAGAGTCAGGTACAGCCCTCAGCTTAATCTGAACTCCCCTCACCGGGCTCCGCTGCTGCCAGCGACCCTAACCACTTTTTTTCTCCTGAGCCTTCTCCTGGGGTCGCCGGAGTGGGTCCACCACCACCAAGGGTCCTAGTGGTCCAGCTTGATGCTCCTGCGGGTTGGCCTGCTCACCGTGGGTGCAGTGTTGGCCCAGCCCAGGTCCACCTAGGGTGCAGTGTTGGCCCAGTCGGGGTCCACTGAGGGTGCAGCGTTGGCCTGGTCGGGGTCCACCACGGGGTGCTGCAGAACTCCAGCTGGAGTCCACTGCGGGTGCAGCTGTGTCCAAAGCTGGGACTACAGAGGGTGCTGCTGGTCGGCCTAAGGATGCCGGGGCCTCCACTCCTCAGCCTGATGCCATTGAGGCCCCCTCCTCCTCCCTGTCTGATGCCATGGGGGTTTCCTTCCTACTGTCCGGTCACCCACCAGTGAGCCTCCCGGTCGGCAGGCCACCTCCTGCTTCACCCCTCCAGTCCTGGTGGCTCAACAGCGCGGGCCGACCGCCGGAAGGACTGAGTCTCTGGGTCAGGTGGCCTGTGTTTTCTGGCAGGCCACCAGACTCTGTTTGCCAGACTGTCTGCTGGGCCTGGGATTCTGGGCGGCCCCCTGAGCCTCCACGCCTTTGGACTTGGGGGGGGGGTTAAGTGCGTTTTTTGTTGTGGGCCCAGGGCAGGGGTATTTTGTTCCCTCCTTGCCTGTTCCCCCTACCTCCCACCCGGGTTTGTTGGTTGTTGTTCTTGCTGGGGGTGGGGGGGGGATCCTTTCTTTTCTGATGTTACCGTGGGTGTCTGGAATTCACCCATTGAGAGGGGGGCTCTGTCATGAACTCAGCCGGGTTGTTCTTCGGACTCGGTTCTGACCCGCAATGCACCCAATCTTCCGTTGCCAGCAATGCTTGTACTTAAGCAGCTCTTTGCCAGTCAAGTATTGCTGGACTATTGTATTGTCAGTCATTTGTGTTGTGCCAGTCGTTTGTGTTATGTTGTGTTGTGTTCACTGTTGTCTGCTCTCTGCACGTCCCATCGTGTGAGTCAGTAAGTGAACCCTTTCGCTTTTTTGTATGTCTGCCTTGTTTTTGAACTGTTTATTTTTCCGCCACTGTACACTGTGGTTTGCCCGCTTCACGCCCCGTCGTGAAGCCATTTAGTGTACCCTGTCACCATTTTTGTATGTTTGCTCTTTTGGAACTGTTTGCCTTTTTGTTAATAAGTGTGTTTGTGGTGTAACCATGCACCTAAATCCATCCTTCCTTCTACTCCTCCGTGCGCTGCGTGAAAGCGCACAGGGAGAATGTGACAGATCATTACTCTCTGGTTCTGGCCTCCCTTCATTGGAATTTAGAATTAAGTTTAAAATCCTTCTTCTCACTTACAAAGCTCTAAATAATCCAGCCCCTTTTTATTTAAAAGATTTGATGCAACCCCATTATCCTAACAGAGCACTACGCTCCCAAAATGCAGGATTACTTGCAATATCTAGAATCTCCAAAAGTACAATGGGAGGCAGAGCCTTCAGTTATCAAGCTCCTCTCCTTTGGAACCAGCTGCCAATCTGGATTCAGGAGTCAGACTCAATCTCTGTTTTTAAGAATAGGGTTAAAACCTTCCTTTTTAATATAGCCTATATTTAGGGTGGGATCAGGTGCCCCTGAACCCTCCCTTAGTTATGTTGCTAATAGGTTTAGAAAGCCAGGGGACCTCTAATAATGCACTGGACTTCACTCCTTTCTTCACTCTCAATGAAATATTTTTGCTGGTCATTAACATCTGTTTGCTCTCTCCCATTGATTGAGTCCCCATCGTGCTATTTGCTCTCTACATGTCTGTTCTTTTCTTCTTCTTCTCTATCTCCTCACCCTCCATCCAGTCGCAGCAGATGACTGCCATTCCCTGAGCCTGGTTCTGCTGGAGGTTTCTTTCTGCTAAAAGGGAGTTTTTCCTCTCCACCATCACCAAGTTCTTGCTCACAGGGGATCGTCTGATTGCTGGGGTCTTTCTGCAATTGTGGGGGTTTCCCCTACAGTTGAAAGTGCTATGAGATGACTGTTGTTGTGAAATGGTACTATATAAATAAAGCTGAATTGAATTGAATTGAATTGAACTGAATTGAATTGAATTGAATTTTGTGCTTCTTACACACCAGGAACCAATCATTGTCAGGTAACACTTCCAGCAGAACAGGAATAATATGGTAACTCCTTCAGGTGGGACGGACTTCAGTGCAAGATGATTTACAAAACACAAATGAACAAACAAAAAGCAGCTCGGGTGCTGTCAAACACACACGGTGCAGATAACGCTAAACACTTACAAGAAGGCAGACAATAAAGAGGGACCGGAGGGAGATGCTGTAATGATGCCACAGGGAGAAATGAAAAACAGCAGGTATATACAGAGACAGAGAGATTAATCAAACCAAGGACAGCTGAGAGCAATAATTAATTAAACAATAGCATATGGGAAAGAACTGGTCAAACGAGAAAAAAACAAAGAATTCTTTCAAAATAAAAGCTGAGCTAAGGAAAACAAGGAAACAAATAGCTGAATGCAAACAGCGGCAAACCCAAAAAACCCAACAGAAAACATGGACATGGTCTCAAAGCATGTCCAGGACATGACAATCATACTGTATGCTATCGACCACACACTCTTGACCACAATAATATTTTATTTTGGATGTTACACTGTCATATTCATTCAAGTTTTCGTTAGTTAGCACTGGGTCACTACCAGAGCTACAAGCAGCTGCTGGTCATCGAATGTTATCCTGAAAATGGTGTTGCTAAAATCAGAGATCTCAGTGGTGATGAATGAGAGTGGGGTGAGCTGGGGCTCATAGAGACATAGTGAAATCAGTCATTGTGAGGGCGGCTGCTTAATGTGGGTGTACCATGGTGTTTCAGTCTGAGGTGTTTTGAAAAAAGCATGTCCCAGACATTTCATTAAAACCTCTGAGAACTGTGTCAACATATGGAAAGAGGGTATAATATGAGGCCTTTGATTTAAATTCGGAATATCCAAAAAATTTACTGATACAGCAAAAATAAGTTCCCCCACCCACAAGTTAATCATACATTTAATTATGTGAAAATAAAATATTTTAGTACCCTCTTCTTTTCAGGTGATATGTCACTGACTCATTGAAGTCTTTAAAACTTTTGCTCATGCTCCTTTTTACAATTTTCCTGTTTATGTAGAAACAGAAGCTACAGATGTTTAGAAAACATATGAGTCTGCACCTCCTTATACTTGCTAATGCTGAGCAAACACTAAGTGTGCTGTCGGTGTCCACACTGCTTACAATCACAATGATCTCATCAGTGGGTCCATTAATTTCCTATAGAGCTGAGTGGCCTGTCAATATGTGGACTCTCATTAGGCACAAAGTCAAGAATCAGACAGGAAAAAGACCGCATCGTTACTCCTCCAGATTTCTTTGCATACTTGTCAAGTTTTGTCAGTATGTATCTGTGCTGATGCATGGCAGTGAACAAGAAGAACGTAAGGCCTTTGTAACTTTACTGTGACAGAATCCACCAGGGCCATTTCTAGTTTTCACAGGACCCAATGCAAGATTGTGTCATGGGGTGGTCCCTATGCTTGTAATAGGGAAGAGTTCAGACCCTAGGTCCCAATCACTGCACTTTTCTCGCATTTTCACAGTTCCCACAGGTCTTAATGAAATGTTTGTTAAATATCCATCCATCCATCCATCTTCTGCCACTTAATCCTTTTTGGGTCGCGGGGGAGCTGGAGCCTATCCCAGCATCTTTGGGCGAGAGGCAGGGTACACCCTGGACAGATCACCAGTCCATCGCTGGGCCAACACAGAGAGACAGACAACCATTCACTCTCACAGTCATACCTAAGGACAATTTAGAATCCCCAGTTTGATTCCAGTTAACCTAACTTGCATGTTTTTGGTATGTGGGAGGAAACCAGAGAAATTCCGGAGTACACCCACACAGACACGAGGAGAACATACAAACTCCACACAGATCACTGTTGGTCGGGGGGAGGGGGGGCTGGGATCAAACCCAGGATCCCCCAGCCAAGGGTGAGTTGCTGTGCTGCTGCAGTGTGTTAAGATATTTTGGTCAAATTGCCTTTAAATATTTAATTATGGCAGCATCATTGTGAATCATCTTTTGGTGCCTTACTCAGAATGGCTTGTTTAAATTCCGTAAGAGCTGTGTCTCTTACGTTGTGGGGGTCAAGGTGTTAGACTTCTCCACCCAGAGATCAATGGACCAAGAGAGGAGACGTCGCGGGGGGGTCCAGACGGGACAGTAAAGGCTAGGCACCCCCTGGGGAGAGGAGCAGATGCTGGGCCGCCAGGAGAGGAGTGAAAGGCGGCACCTGTGTAATATCATGTTTACCTTCATCCTACCAACATATTTTACATACAAAGAGTACCAACTGGGGTCCGTTTGGACCCCACACAAAATTTAACTGTTAATTGGATTATTAAGCAATACCAAAGTATTTTTTTCACTTAAAATGTTTTATTTGGTTAAAACAAAGAACATTCATCTCAAAATTCTATAACCAACTTACATTTAGGCCACAAAGATATCTTAATAGGAAAGAAAATGACAATTTTATCATTTGCACGCACATTTATGGTTTTTCTTTGGAACAAACATAGCACAAACGTCAAATATCAACTTTGATATCAACAAATCAGAGGGTGGATAACAATAATACCTTAAGTAAACAAAATAGTCATTTGTGAGCAATATTTAGTAAAGAAATACCACATTACAGACATTGCTCACAGACAGTTTGTTGAACACTATGAGTGGGACACACAGGCTGTCTACATGAATTGCAATTAAGACGAACTTTCTTGTCGACTTGACGAGGACAAAGGTAGCATCTCTTTCTCTTCCCATCAGAGCCTCCTCTATCAGGTTGTTCCGGATTTGGAAGTTCCACCCCAACCATCTTCATGGCCATACGAATATGGCGCTGCAATGTTGGATTAGCGGACCTGACATGAATGTAAGGTAAGACAAGGTTCTCACCAACGTCCAAGAGAAACATGCGTCGTCTTCGTTTCCTTTCAGAAGATTTCCACTCAGGGAACTTTGCAACCCAGCACACAAATGCAGCAACAGCTCCAACATCTATACAGTTGCCAAACAGAGCCACAGGCCATCGGTTCACCTTTCGCCTACAAGAATACATCGTCACCAGATGGTCAAGGTTATCCACTCCACTCTTAGTGGCATTGTAATGCAGTATGATCTGTGGCTTGTGATCATCACCTTCAGTTTGTGAATCGTGGTGCATCGTGGACAGTGCTAAAACAGCTTTGTTGGCCTTTGGTACATGAGAAACAATAGTGACTTGATTCCTGAATCCAAACAATGAACTGTGAACGTCTCGGTTGTTTGCAGCTCTCATGACATCAGGAATATGAGGCTTATTTGAACGGATTGTACCAACATATGTGAGCCCATCAGTCAGTAGGTCTTCAGCCAGTGGAACAGATGTAAAAAAGTTATCAGCAGTGACATTCCGACCACTTCGTCGCCATGGTGCAACAAGTTCCTTGACCACTCGAGCTCCCTGACCGATGTCGCGTTCTTCACCAGGCTGCCTACCAAGGTACACATCACCCTTCAATGGATAACTGGTATCAGCATCACAGCACCACCATATTTTCATACCATACTTAGCAGGCTTTGATGGGATATACTGCCGAAAACCAACTCTACCACAAAATAGCACTAATTGCTCATCCACACATAGATCCGTTCCTGGGATATAAAATTTCGGTAGTTGTGCTTGAAACATGATCCAAAAATCCCGGAATGGGGCTAGTTTGTCGGTTGCCTGCCTTTCAGCACGAGTAGCCCGGTTGTCAAATCTAAGGTACTTCAGAATGGTGGTGAACCTAGTTCGCGACATGGTGGCACTAAAGATAGGTCTTCCTTCTTTCTCTGACCAAAGTGATGCTACTGGCTCATGGTTAGACTTGTAGACACCAGCCAAGATGCATAATCCTATGAATGCCTTCATTTCATTACTATCAAGAGCCAACCAAGTTTTAGGATTGTCTGGATTTGTTTCATTCCATGCTGTGACTTGTCGTCGAGCTTCTCGATTGGTTTCCAGAACTACAAGATCTATCATTGTCGGGGTAATGAAGAGACCAAAGGCTTCAACAGGTGAAGTACAGTTCACGGCATTGGTTATGCCAGGCGCCTGTCTGATGATATCTTGAGGCTGACGTCTACCTACATTTGGTGGGTTTTTCTGCCACACAGTGCCATTTCGTCCAACTAGCACGTCTTGTATCTCATGCTGAGCTGCAGGATCCTCATCACCCTGATCTTCATCATGGTTCTGTCTGTCCACTTGACCACGGCCTCTACCCCTACCTCGACCATGGCCTCGGGCATGAACTCGTGCACATCCTCTGCCTCTAACAGGTTCAGGTGGATTTTGGTCTGCAGGAAGATTGTTGACACCATTGTTACCATCTGGAGCAGGCTGAATGGACTCTGTGTCACTGTAATCCGACGGTTCGGAAAGGTGGTCTTCGGCATCATCTGATACATCGGAGTCCTCCAGGCCTGAGTCATCATCTGACTGCAAAATAATTCGCAGGGCCCGAGCAACTGTATAGCTTGTACGTCTACCTCGTTGAGCCATAATTCACTGAAATATAACACAAAATTCATACATTTAATATCATTAACATCATATTTTTCCCTGGGGTCCGATCGGACCCCAATGAAAAATCTGAACTTACAGTACAGAAGAAAACTGTATTTTAAATCAGATTTATTTTTTGTGATTCACAGATGATGACAAACAAAGTCATAAAGCATGATAGCTGTGATCGATAATATGTCCGTGTTGTGCATAACAACATATGTGTGGGGTCCGATCGGACCCCACTCAGTAGGATGAAGGTATTAATGCGCCGCGCAGGCTTTGTTCTGAACGTAATGTGAGGTCGGAGCCCCGGGCCACCATGCATGTAAGGTATAAAAGTAAGATGCACAGTGGCCTGGGAGCTCTTTTTGTGATCCTGTTCTGTTAGAGGGAGAATAAAGTCTGTGTTGATCCAGCTCGTTGCCTCGCCTGATCATTCCTTCTACAACGTCACTATTGCTAATCTTAGCTGGCTAGCTCCTATAGCTCGGATTGAGCCTGAACCAACTAATGTAAATTTGTCTCAAAGAAGAAATAAAACAATCCATCACTGGTGGGTTTCAGTGGTTGATAGGATATGACTGGTCCCTGGCATACAATAATCACAGAAACATTTGCGAATTAGTGGCTAATTTCCTAGCTTCAGCTAGCTGCCTTTGGTCACGTTTAGAGACATGAAAATAAGTTAAAATAACATCTAAAATTGACATATATGGTCAAGTGTTGTAAGTGAACAATGATTTCATTGGATCTAAATCTAAAGAAAATAACAATATAAACCACAGGTGGTAAGCCAGCTTTCTTGTAGCAATGTTAGCTCTAAAGCTAATGCCTATTGTCAAGGCTGTACTTGCCTTTTCTTTTCACGATTCAGCCTCCACAGTCAGTCCCCTCCCGTTCTCGTCTTACTGTACCACCGTCCTATGTCCCACCCTTCCTTAATTCTGATTGGCTGGTTACAAAGGTCTGACATTGACGAGCATAGTTGTACAGTAGTCTGACAAATTGAACTTTTTTCAGCCCTGAGCACTGCGACAAAGAGCGGCCACCGCTCAAAGCGTTTCAGCACCGAGGGCACTCAGTGCTGTAATTACTATTATTATTACTAATTATTGCTGGATTATTAGAGAATAAATAGAAAATAGTTGCCCACAGCAGAAAAAAATGAGTTTTTACTGCAGAAAAATACATTTTCTGCAGTGTTTGGCTTCCAGGTTGCAGAGGCACGTGGCTCTATGGCGTGACCACGCATGTAACTCAGTGAGCAAGTCTTAAAGGGGTAGTACATGAAAAGCATCAGATTAACATATAAAGTAATATTCAAATGGGCAGCTCGGTGGCGCAGTGATTAGCACTGCGGCAGTACAGTAAGAAGGTCACGGGATTGATTACACCCCTGACCATCGGTAACCCTTTACTGATGGTCAGGGGTGGACTCCGGGTACTCCGGAGTTCCTCCCACAGGCCAAAAACATACAAGTTAGATTAATTGGAGACTCTAAAGTGGCCCTAGGTGTGAATGGCGAAGGGATTGGTGCCGCACCATGGCTGCCTCATCCATTCAGGTGGATGCCCTGAATTTCCCTCTGGGATTAATAAAGTATACAAAAAAAATCCTGCATCCAGATCATCATCCGAATCACCACCAAAATTTAATCATCTGTTCCCTGTGCCATTACACACCTTTCCTAAAAATTTCATCAAAATCCATTCATAACTTTTGGAGTAATGTTGCTAACAGACAGACAAACCAACAAACCAGCACCACTAAAAACATTACCTCTGTTCTCCATTGGCGGAGGTAATAATTAAGAATAGGCGTGTGACATCACCTGACAGAAAAACTGCAAGGAATTGTGGGAAAAGTGTTCTGTCTGTCTGCTTAGTAGTGAGCAACAAATGCAGTTTAGCTGAAGTTTTTGAGAGGGTTGTTTCAGTCTGTTATTTATTTATTTTTTATGCATTTATTCGGATAAAAATGACACTGAACATGGTATTCAAACATAGGAAATGTAAATATACATATAAAACATCATACAAAATCCAGGATGACACATGGAAGTGAAAACATTTATTTCCAGTGTGGTCCTTTCAATCACATTATTATTCATCCGAATACCACACAATGTTAGAATGGGGAAGTTTTGCTGCATTATCAAATGCAACAACTGCTCTCACGATTGGCATGGAAAAAGATTGATAACGGTGTACGCTTTTTTTTTTAACTTCCTGACTCCCAAGAAAACTGGAGAGAATCGGGTCTTCAAGCTAACAAAGAGTCGTGGGATGGAATAGATTGCAGCGGTCAGAAGGAAAGACATTAGCTTCGACAATATTCCTGCACACATGGTCGTGTGTTCACAGCATTTTCACCAAGGCAAGTTGTGATTTAAAAAAATGTTTAGAAGTACAGTTCAGTTCAATTCAACTTTATTTATATAGCGCCATTTCACAACAACAGTCATCTCATAGCACTATCAACTGTAGGGGGAACCCCCACAGTTGCAAAAAGACCCCAGCAATCAGGCGATCCCCTGTGAGCAAGCACTTGGCGAAGGTGGAGAGGAAAAACTTCCTTTTAACAGGAAGAAACCTCCAGCAGAACCAGGCTCAGGGAGGGGCAGTCATCTGCTGTGACTGGCTGGGGGGTGAAGGGACAGAGAAGATGAAAAGAACAGACATGTAGAGAGCAAACAGCACGATGGGGACTCAATCTATGGGAGAGAACAAACAGATGTTAATGACCAGCAAAAAAAAATATTTCACTGAGAGTGAAGAAAGGAGTGAGGCCCAGTGCATTATTGGAGGTCCCCCGGCTGGCTAAACCTAGCATAACTAAGGGAGGGTTCAGAGACGCATGATCCCTCCCTAATTGTAGGCTATATCAAAAAGGTAGGTTTTAGCCCTATTCTTAAAAACAGAGATCGAGTCTGACTCCCAAATCCAGATTGGCAGCTGATTCCACAGGAGAGGAGCTTGATAACTGAAGGCTCTGCCTCCCATTGTACTTTTGGAGATTCTAGGTATTACAAGTAATCCTGCATTTTGGGAGCGTAGTGCTCTGTTAGGATAATACGGTAGTATCAGATCTTTTAAATAAAAAGGAGCCTGATTGTTTAGAGCTTTGTAAGTAAGAAGAAGGATTTTAAATTTAATTCTAAACTCTATGGGAAACCAATGAAGGGAGGCCAGAACCGCAGAGATATGATCTCTCTTTCTAGTACCTGTTAAAACTCTTGCTGCAGCATTTTGGATCAGCTGAAGACTTTTTAAAGATGTTTTAGGACAGCCTGATAATGAAGAATTACAATAATCTAATCTCGAGCTAACAAAAGCGTGGATCAGTTTCTCAGCATCACTCTGAGACAAGATGCTCCTAATCTTGGCAATATTACGCAAATGATAGAAGGCAGTCTTAGAAACAAATTTAATATGTGAATTGAAGGACAGATCTTGATCAAAAATAATTCCAAGGTTCCTCACAGAGCTATTAAGAGAAAGAGTAACCGCATCCAAACTGAAAGTTTGATTTGGAAAGGTATTTCTAAGGTTTTTTGGACCAACAAGAATGCTTCAGTCTTATTTGAATTTAATAGCAGGAAATTACAAGTCATCCAAGCTTTGATTTCCTTAAAGGCCAAATGCCACGTAACAGGGTACTTTAAATATCTTGAAACTAGATATAAAAGGGAACCGATCCGTTCGGGTCTTGGTGCATATGCTTCAGTAACAACGGAATATTCGTTAACTTAAAACTGCCGCGCTTGGCCTGACACGGCCCCTGGAATCGCCTGGGGAAGAAGGCGGAAGTGACGAAATCGATTGTACCCTAGTTTGATGCTTGGGGTATTTCAATTGATTGTTTATATGGAGACTGGAAGGTTGAAGTGAGTAACAAGAAAGAAAAAATTGGATATTTCACCCATACCTTAAAACGGGACTATCAGGGACAGCTGGGTAATAAGGGACACTTCTCTGGGAAATGTTTTCTTACCTGTCAAGTGAGACGTTTTCGCCGTACTTCAACACCGTAAAAAGCAGCTATAAGCAACGGCGGAGCAACAAGGCACACCTCTCTGGGATCTCTGTCTGTTCCGCAACCGCTGCACAGTTCAACGTGTTAAACCATTGTCCTAATGACTTCTCATGGTAGTGAGAATTGCTCCCGCTGAGCGATCAGCCCGCCCAGACAATTAAACTAATGAGTGACTCCACACTTCGAACAGTAGTGCGAATAGCTCCCGCTGAGCGATCAGCCCGCCCCAGCTGTGGGTGATCACACACAGGACTGCTCCTCAAGACACTCAGTTTTTTTTCCAGTATATTTTTTCTTTTGGGCGTACAGAAATGGCAATACGCCCGTTTTTGCTAAAATTGCATTTTCCCTGTATTTTCCTTAAAATATTTGACAATAACAACATGAACTACATTTAAAACATTTCCCAGAAAAGTGTCCCAAACCACTGCGCCGTCCCCCACAGCCGCGCTTGGCACCAAAATACGGCGAAAACGTCTCCCTTGACAGGTATGCGCCTCCATTTTCATATTGATCTGGTCAATTTCTTGACAGCAGCGGCTCTCCTCCACTGTAATAATAATGGCTTCCGAAAAATCAATATTTATGGGGCGCCCTCGACAGACCCCCTCCGGCTTCGCAATTCTGGAGGCGATTAATGTCCAGTTCAATGACATTTTCCACTGGTTCTGCTCTCTGGTCATCGTTGGAACTGTTGTCATCAGACAAAGCATCTGATTCCGTCTCGGACGGCTCGAACCGGTAAGGTTCTATGCCTCTGTCACTGTCTGAACCACTGACAAAAAAAAAAAGACAAAAAAAAAGGACAAAACTAAACTAATTTGTTCACAATTGCTGTCACTTTCCGTCATGATTGTCCAATGTTGATAAGTGTGAATGTGGATAGGCAGGGCAGCCAGGGTACAACTGGTGATGTCAAAAACATGGGCGTGGTCTGGACTGGCTGTCACAAGCCAGCAAGCAAGTGGGGCCTTCACCTGGTGTATTTTGTGCAATTATGTAAATACAGGTGGGTGATATGGTCTCCGGTATGAATATTTGGTTTAAGCTATGTGTATTTTATCTAAATTCGTTGTCATTTAGAAAAAAAAATTACGTGACATTTGGCCTTTAAGACAGGCTTCTAACTTGGCTAATTGATTACTATCATCTGGCTTCATTGACAGGTATAATTGTGTGTCATCTGCATAACAATGAAAATGTATACAGTGCTTTCTAATAATGTTGCCTAACGGAAGCATATATAAACTAAAAAGAGTAGGGCCTAGCACAGATACCTGTGGAACTCCATGACTAAGCTTTGAGTTGAAAGAAAACTCATTATTTACATGAACAAACTGGAACCTATCAGATAAATAAGATCTAAACCACTGCAACGAAGTTCCATTAAGTCCAACATAGTGTTCTAATCTATCAAGTAGAATATTATGATCGATAGTATCAAAAGCTGCACTAAGGTCTAAAAGGACAAGTACAGAAACCAGTCCATTATCAGATGCGATGAGGAGGTAGTTAGTGACTTTCGCTAAGGCTGTTTCAGTACTATGATGGATTCTAAACCCAGATTGAAACTCTTCAAGTAAACCATTTCCCTGCAGGTGGTCAAATAATTGCATAGCAACAACTCTTTCTAAGATTTTTGAAATGAAAGGGACATTAGAGATTGGTCTATAGTTAGCTAAAGCTCCTGGATCTAGTGTTGGCTTTTTGAGTAAGGGTTTAATTACAGCCATTTTAAAAGCCTGCGGTACATGGCTTAAAGTTAATGAAGAATTGATTATATGAAGAATAAAGCTACCAATAAGTGGGAAGACTTCTTTAAATAACCTGGTAGGAATAGGGTCTAAAAGACAAGTTGAAGGTTTGGATGAGGAAACTATTTTGTCTAGCTCACAAAGGTCGATTGGAGTAAACTCATCAAGACAGACATCAATTGAAGGAGTTGTAGTAGTTACAGTATTTAAGTTAACTGTGGGAAGAATCTGATTGATTTTATCTCTGATGGATGAAATTTTATTATTGAAAAAGTTCATAAAGTCCTGACTAGTAAGCGCTAAGGGAATGCTAGGATTGACAGAGTCCTGACTCTTTGTCAACCTGGCTACAGTGCTGAAAAGAAACCTGGGATTATTCTTGTTCTCTTCTATTAATGCAGAATAATAACTCGTTCTAGCTTTTCTAAGAGATTTTTTATAAATTAAAAGATGATTTCTCCAAGCTAAATAGATTTCATCTAAATTAGTGAAGCGCCATTTTCTTTCTAATCGACGAGTCTTCTGTTTTAAGCTACGAGTTTCTGTGTTGTACCAAGGAGTTAGAAATCTCTGATTAGACTTTTTCTTTTTTAAGGGGGCCACCAAGTCTAGAGTCTGATGCAGAGAAGCTGTAACACTATCCACCATGTTATCAATTACAGAAGGCGCAAGCTGTCTATAGCTTATTTCCGTTGTGTTGACACATGGCATAGAGGAAACAATCTGCATAAATTTGGTAACAGCATCATCTGAGAGGCATCTACTGTAATAATATTTTTCTTTAGGAGCCAAACAGTCAGAAATAGTAAAATCAAAGGTTAACAGACAATGGTCTGACAGTACAGGGTTATGAGGAGACACTACAAGATTTTCTATTTCTATGCCATATGTCAGAACAAGGTTCAATGTATGGTGGAGGTAATGAGTAGAATTTCCTACTTTCTGAGAAAACCCAATCAAGTCTAATATTGAATTAAATGCCATATTAAGGCAGTCACTATTTACATCCACATGTATATTAAAGTCCCCTACTATAATTATTATTATATTATTATATTATTATTATTAATTATTATTAATATTATTATTATTATCAGATTTCAGCTCTAAATCAGCTAAGAAATCAGAAAATTTGGATAAAAATTCTGAGTAGGTTGATGGGGGACGATAAACTATGGCAAATAAAATTGGGTTTAACCTAAAATTGCTAAAGTGCCCAATACTGAGGACCAGGCCCTCAAAGGAATTATAACATGTTTTTTGCTTTACATTAACTAGTAATTTGGAATGGTAAATTGTTGCTACTCCTCCTCCATGACCAGAACTTCTGGGATTTTGACAGTTTAAATAACCAGAGGGAGTTGATTCATTTAAACCAACATAATCCTCTTGCCCTAACCAAGTCTCTGTAAGGGATATTAAATCAATCTGATGATCAATTAACAGATCATGGACTAACAGAGACTTGGGAGTTAGAGACCTAATATTTAATAAACCACATTTAATTTTTAAATTATGAGGAAAAGTACAGAAAAAAGTCCCCTCTCCAGAGCAGCTGTCTTGCACGCCATGAGCTTTGGCTGCACCTCAGCCATGGCTCTCTGTCATCTCTTAATAATGTGTGAAAACACACTGGACAAAATCAAATAATTTTCCCTCATCATCTCTGCTTCTCTTGCTAATCTGGAGCAGTGTTTTTTTTTTTTAATGGGAGCTTTTCAACGTTGCTGATTTTCTTTGATTTTTCTTGAAGTTGTGATAATGTGTTGCCTTCATTACGCATGGATTTAATATCAGCTGGGAACTGAAGTTCATAGAATGTTTGGTATCGTTAAGCAGATTCTCTCTTTCAGGTGACTATAAAAACATTATTGTCCTGGTTTAGTATGTTTTTATAGCAGCTAATTATACCAGTAATTTTTTTTCAGTGCGCCAGTGCGAGTGTCAGGCTTATCACATCACTGGATTAGTATTTAATGTCCTGTTGATAATAATGTGTATATATACTTATCAATCATCATATGACAAATTTCAACATAAATCCAACATTTCACCGCTGGGTCTTAAAAATGTCTGCAGTTGCAGACACATGCTAGTGTAGAAAACAGTGTAGAAACAATGTGTCACAAGCCTCCTCGTGCGCTTTTACACAGCACATGGAGGAGGGGAAGGAAGAATGGATTTCGGCACTGGGTTACACCACAACACATTTATTCAACTAAAGACAAACAAAAACCAACTGTACAAAATAACAAAACAGCTCAGGGCACTCAAGGAGTCCTCCAGGATGCTCAATAGTCACTGGGTGAGAACACCAGGAAAATACACACAGCCAATACTCACAATGCTGGAGCTGTCCGAGTAAGTCCCAAAGTAGCCTGGCAAAAACACATGCACATGACAACGCTTCCATAAGACAGCACAGAACGGTCCAGCAATGCTTGACTGGCAAAGGCCGCTTGAGTACAAGCATTGCTGGCCAAACAGATTGGGTGCACCTGGGCAAGGCGCGGGAAAACAATCATCGGAGTGGAACCACCTGGCTGTCAAGAAAGAGGGGGCGTGGTTGGACCAGCAAGTGTCAGACAATGCCCACATGAATGTAGGTCAAAGAGGCTGCCTAATAGCTGCCAGCCAGAACAGTGGCTACAGGCACGGAAAAGAAAAGGACAAAAGACAAAGAAACAACAAGAACTCAAAAGATTACAAAATACACAAGTATACCGAACCCGAGCCACAGAGAACGGCCAGAACCGAGCCTAAAGAACAACACCGGCTCGGTTCATGACACAATGACTGCTTACCTTTGTGTTAAACAACAGTTTGCTGGTCATTCAGCTGGAATACTTGAGGTGGCTGGACCCATCCATTGGTTAATTGAACATGAGCCTCAAATGATTTATAGTTTTTAAATTGTTTATGGGTTTACGCGCTCACCCCACAAATCAGGTAGGCTAACACATCTGACAAAGTGACTCGGAGCAGTTGGTCAAGATCCGTGGTCCATTTCTTGTGCTCGTATCAATCTATCCCATTTATTTCTTAAATTTTTTTAGAGGTAGTGCTCCTTTGCTTCCTTATTCAGCTTCTCTGAATAAGGAATTTGAATTTTCTGTTTGCTCTGTTCCATTGCACATCCAGTATCTCACAAAAGTGAGTACACCCCTGACATTTTTGTAAATATTTTATTATATCTTTTCATGGGACAACACTGAAGATATGATACTTTGATACAATGTAAAGTAATCAGTGTACAGCTTGTACAACAGTGTAAATTTGCTGTCCCCTCAAAATAACTCAACACACAGCCATTAATGTTTAAACCGCTGGCAACAAAAGTGAATACACCCCTAGTGAAAATGTTCAGATTGTGCCCAGTTAGCCATTTTCCCTCCTCGGTGTCATGTGACTTGTTAGTGTTACAAGGTCTCAGGTGTGAATGGGGAGCAGATGTGTTAAATTTGGTGTTATTGCTCTCACACATTCTCATACTGGTCACTGGCAGTTCAACATGGTACCTCATGGCAAAGAACTCTCTGAGGATCTAAAAAAAAGAATTGTTGCTCTACATAAAGATGACCTAGGCTGTAAAAAGATTGCCAACACCCTGAAACTGAGCTGCAGCACAGTGGCCAAGATCATACAGCGGTTTAACAGGACAGGTACCACTCAGAACAGCCCTCTCCATGGTTGACCAAAGAAGTTGAGTGCACATGCTCAGCATCATATTCAGCAGGCTGTCTTTTGAAAATAGACGTAAGAGTGCTGCCAGCATTGCTGCAGAGGTTGAAGGGGTGGGGTGTCAGCCTGTCAGTGCTCAGACCATACGCCGCACACTGCATCAAATAAAAATAAATATGATGCACAAAAAAGCTCGCAAACAGTTGCTGAAGACAAGCACACTATGGACATGAATTACTGGAACCATGTCCTATGGTCTGATGACACCAAAATAAACTTATTTGGTTCAAATGGTGTCAAGTGTGTGTGGCGGCATCCAGGTGAGGTGTACAAAGACAAGTGTGCCTTGCCTACAGTCAAGCATGGTGGTAGGAGTGTCATGGTTTGGGGCTACATAAGTGCTGCCGGCACTGGGGAGCATTGAGGGAACCATGAATGCCAACATGTACTGTGACATACTGAAGCAGAACATGATCCCTTCCCTTCGGAAACTGGGCCACAGGGCAGTATTCCAACATGATAACAACCCCAAACACACCTCCAAGACGACCACTGTCTTGCTAAAGAAACTGAGGGTAAAGGTGATGGACTGGCCAGGTATGTCTCCAGACCTAAACCCTATTGAGCATCTGTGGGGCATTGTCAAATGGAAGGTGGAGGAGTGCAAGATCTCTAACATCCGCCAGCTCCTTGATGTCATCATGGAGGAGGGAAGAGGATTCCAGTGGCAACCTGTGAAGCTCTAGTGAACTCCACGCCCAAGACAGTTAAGGCAGTGTTGGAAAATAATGGTGGCCACACAAAATATTGACACTTTGGGCACAATTTGGACATTTTCACTTAGGGGTAACTTTTGTTGCAATCAGTTTAGACATTAATGGTTGTGTGTTGGCGGCGCGGTGGCGGAGTGGTTAGCACTGCGGCAGCACAGCAACTCACCCTTTGCCGGGGGATCCTGGGTTCGATCCCAGCCCCTGACCAACAGTGATCTGTGTGGAGTTTGCATGTTCTCCCTGTGTCTGCGTGGGTTTACTCCGGGATTTCTCCGGTTTCCTCCTGCATGCCAAAAACACGCACGTTAGGTTAATTGGCATCAAACTAGGGAATCTAAATTGTCCTTGGGTATGACTGTGAGAGTGAATGGTTGTCTGTCTCTCTCTGTTGGCCCTGTGATGGACTGGCGATCTGTCCAGGGTGTGCCCTGCCTCTCGCCCAAAGATGCTGGGATAGGCTCCAGCCCCCCGCAACCTGAAAAGGATTAAGCAGAAGAAGATGAATGAATGAATGAATGGTTGTGTGTTGAGTTATTTTGAGGGGACAGCAAATTTACAGTTATACAAGCTGTACACTAACTACTTTACACTGTATCAAAGTGGCATATCTTCAGTGTTGTCCTATGAAAAAATAAAATAAAATATTTACAAAAATGTGAGGGGTGTACTCACTGTTCACCTTAGCAATTGCCTAGACTACAATTGCCAATTACAATTGCAATTGCCTAGACTACAGGTAAACAAAGTAGCCAAGCCATGACAATGGTGACAATGGCCAAGAATGCAGTGCGGTATGATGTCAATGCCCATTCTCTATTGGACATAAAAACACGATACAAAGGCTGTGTGATTTTTTTTTTTTTTAAGAGAAGTGCATGTTTTGATGTTTTGTTTATTTTTATAATCAGGCAACGAACAGATGCATTTCAGAAGGTTAAAACTGACAGACACAATTTTTCAGTGAATAGGACTTTTCAAATAAAAAAACCTCACACCTCCCATAAAAAATGTAACCAGCATCTACGTACATTGCATCTGGAAAGTATTCAAAGCGCTTCACTTTTTTCACATTTTGTTATGTTGCAGCCTTATTCTAAAATAGATAAAATTCATTCTGTCCTCAAAATTCTACACAGTACCCCATAACGACAACATGAAAAAAGGTTTTTTTTTTGGAGATTTTTCCAGATTTATTAAAAATAAAAAACGAAGAAATCACATATACGTAAGTATTAACAGCCTTTGCTTGATACTTTGTTGATGCATCTTTGGCAGCAATTACGGCCTCAAGTCTTTTTCAGTATGATGCCACAAGCTTGGCACACTGTCTCTGGGCAGTTTCGCCCATTTCTCGTTGCAGCATCTCTCAAGCTCCACCAGGTTGGATGGGAAGAGTCAGTGCACAGCCATTTTCAGATCTCTCCAGAGATGTTCTATTGGATTCAAGTCTGGGCTCTGGCTGGGCCACTCAAGGACATTCACAGAGTTGTCCTGAAGCCACTCTGCTTGTATCTTGGGTGTGTGCTTAAGGTCGTTGTCCTGCTGAATGATGAACCGTTGCCCCAGTCCAGGGTCGAGAGTACTCCGGAGCAGGTTTTCATCCAGGATGTCTCTGTATATTGCTGCATTCATCTTTCCCTCTATCCTGACTACTTTCCTAGTTGCTGCCGCCGAAAAGCATCCCCACAGCATGCTGCTGCTACCACCATGCTTCACTGTAGGGATGGTATTGGCCTGGTGTGTCAGGGCGTGGCTGGGTCCCATGCCCTCATCTTAATGCATAATTTGCATTTTCTTGTCTTCAGGGCAGGGGTCCTAGCCTTGGCCCTCACTTTAAGAAGACGAAGAAGCCATCTCTGTTGTCATTCAGTCCATACAGCCAATCATGTACAGTAGAATGAAATTATGTTTCTCCTATCTACAATGTTAATCACATGTAGAATCAGAGGGGTCGCTGCCATGCAAGGTGCCACCACAAACAACTTCTCCTCCCCATATTCTTTAAGTTTTATTTTGGAATTTTCTGTATTTCACTTCAATTATTATCATTATCCTGTGCTGTTATTATTGCTATTATTTATTATTCTGTCTAGCACATTCATTTCTCTGTTGGTTTTCCTCTTTATCTAAGCTTATTATTATCTTTATAGCTGTGCTCCCCTGATCCCCTGTTCACGTGCATTCCCTGTGATTATCTGTTTAGCCCCGCCCATCCTGTCTTGTGTGACTGTCCACTGCTGCCTCCGTTTGCCCCTAATTGTGTCCACCTGTTCTGTGTTTTGATGATTGCCTGTGTATGTTAGCCCCAATCTGTGTTCCTGATGGGTGTCATCGTCATATTCTGTGTTCTTCTGCTCAACACACGTCTGTACCTTGCCTGGTCCCGCCTAGTTTTCTGAGTCTTTTGGGGGGGGGGGGGCACCGTGCTCATGCTCTTTTGTTATTTAGATTATTCTCTGTGCTTTTCTCATCTTGTCTTTATTTTATGTTTCAGTGTTGGTTTTGTCTGTATGTTATTTGAGCTTGCCATTTGTTTTTGTGTAAGAAAGTTTTTGTTCTTAGGTTACTATTAGTTTGTCGTTAATCTTATGAACCCATTACTATCCAGTTTTCTATTATTACTATTATTCACCCGTTTAGACATGAGCCTACCCTCAACTTACTTTCAGTCCTTTCTTGTATTTTGATTCTAGTTTTGTGTGTTTGTCTCTATCTCACCTTATGGGTTATTTCCCCCTGGTTGTAGTGTTTGGTCTGTTTCTTATTTTGTCTCATTTCACAGTTATAGCCAGTTTCTTGTTTGCCACATTCTCCTGTGCCATTATGTTGACAGCACCTCGTGTTTACTTCCTCTTTTAGTTCAAGTTCGCGGGCTGTCACAGTTGGCAGTAATTAGGTCAATCACCCTCGCTCCTGTGACCCACACCTGTTATCGTTTGTCTTCATTTCCTTTTGTTCTATTTAAGGGTGGCTGCACAGCAGCTCATCGCAGCGTCCTTAACTCAACATTCAGACAGGAGTCCTCCATCTCATTTCTCTCTATTTCCAGTGTAGTCCTGACATGTGTCCCACGTCTTTACTGGCGGTTCTGTACGCCTTAGCCACAGAGCTATTTTGGACTATACTCATGTCGTACTTTTACCAAGTCTGTAAGTTTTTGTGTTTTTGTTACTTCTGTGTTTTATTAAAATTCCTGCAACTCACAGTCAAGCGTCTGGGTCTTCATCCTGCCCTGAGGGGCAATTTATAACACTAAGGGTCAACATGTGGCCTTTCACGGGCTGATGGAGTCGTTTCCGGTGGAGGAAGAGGAGTCGATGGAGGAGGGACTGTGTTCATCAGCTGAAAGACGTGGTCGACAGTGGTGCCGGAGGACACAGAGGCCCAGCTTTCCATTTCTTGCGGGGGCTCCCCATACCTCTGTTACCTCCTCCTTCAGCCCATTGCCATCTCAACACCATCAAGCATCCTCACCCCGTCTGATGAGCTCCAGCTTCGCCCGGGAGGACTCGCCGTATGGGTCAATGGCAGCAGAGTGGGATTACCTATTCATTTTTTCCAAGCACCCGTTCATTTTTTTAACACCTATAAATGAAGGGACTCGTCTGGTTTCCGGTGGGGAGACTCACCCACGGCCGCCTACCACTGCTGAGTTCTCTCCAACTCACTTTGCTATAAGATCTGCTGCCCTGTCCACCCATCCTCATCTGCATCTTCTGTGTCCACCTCTGTATTTTGTGAGAGACTGGCAATACTGGGATGCAACCTACTGGTCTAGGATGAGCCGGCTGCCCCTGAAGCTCCTCCAGCTGCAGCTACCTCCAGGAGTGGATTCCAAGTAGCTGTAGCCCCCAGACCTGACGTCCCACTGGTTGCCATTTCTGCATCTGGGCTGTGTGAGGATCATCCAGTACCAGCTCCACACCGCTCCCCAGCCCCAGTACCGGCACCACGTCACTCCCCAGCTACAGTAACAACTCCACTAGCACCACCACCAGCTTCTCCAGACAGCTCCAGCTGCTTGTGAGGTGCGTGTCACAGCTCCAGTCATCCTCGAGGTGAGCACAACAGCTTTCGCTGTCCCTGAGGTGCACACAACGGCTCCCACTGTCCCTGAGGTGCACACAATGGCTCCCGCCGCACACAGCGGCTCCTGCTGTCTCTGTGGAGCACACCACAGCTCCAGCTATTCCCAAAGTGCACTCTCCAGTTCCTGTTCTGCCCGAGGCTCCTGCAGTTCATCCTGAGGAGGTCACCCCAGTAGCAGAGGACCAGGAGCTCAGACAAGTTCTTTTCTTTACTTTTATAACATCAATACTAGTGAAGACTTGCCTAGCTCCTGGTGATTTCGGTGACGCCTCACCCTGCCCTTCTCCCCCGTATGAGGTGATGCTCAGGACGCTCCTGCACCATCCATTCCAGAGGACAGGGGACCTCCACTCATTGCTCCAGAGGTCAGGGAACCTCCACCCGTCATTTCAGAGGACAAGCAGTCTGCTCCACCTGGGCCGTCCAAGCAGTCCGCTCCACCTGTAGCCCAAGAGGCCGGCATGCCTCCAACCGTAGCCCAAGAAGCCGGCAAGCCTCCAACCGCTGTCCAAGAGGCCGGCGTGCCTCCAACCATAGCCCAAGAGGCCAGCGTGCCTCCACCTGTAAGCCAAGAGGCCAGCATGTTTCCAGCTGTTATCCCAGAGGCCGGGGTCAGAAAGCAGCAGCCATCAGTCGCAGAGCATAGGGCTCCTTTGTTTGTTTGGTGAGCTCTGTGTTCCTGCGGCTGCTGTTCCACCTTGTTCTCTGGCTCGGTGGCCTAAGGACATTGGCAGGTCGCTGGACCGGCCCTGCATTCTGGTCTGGGAGTCCATGGACTGGGGCAGGCCCCCTGACCCACATTGCTCTCCGGTCCATGGGCCTATGGACTTTGGTAGAACCCCTGACCCGTTGTTTGTTGTTGTCCAGTAGCCCAAGGACTTGGGTAGACCACCCGACCCGTTTTGTTTTGGGTTTTCAAATCAATTCAATTCAATTCAATTCAATTCAATTCAGTTCAATTCAGCTTTATTTGTATGGCGCCATATCACAACAACAGTCATCTCATGGCACTTTCAAATGTAGGGGAAACTCCACAATTGCAGAAAGACCCCAGCAATCAGGCGATCCCCTGTGAGCAAGTGCTTGGCGACAGTGGAGAGGAAAAACTCCCTTTTAACATCAAGAAACCTCTAGCAGAACCAGGCTCAGGGAGCGGCAGTCATCTGCTGCAACTGGCTGGGGGTGAGGGGATAGAGAAGATAGCGAGAACAGACATAAAGAGAGCAAACATTAACGGAGAGAAGCCAAGCACATTATTGGAGGTCACCCGGCAGTCTAAATCTATTAACAGCAAAACAAAGGGAGGGTTAAGAGACACAAGATCCCTCCCTAATCGTAGGCTATATTGAAGAGGAAAGTTTTTACCCTGCTCTTAAAAACAGAGATTGTGTCTGACTCCCGAACCCAGATTGGTAACTGGTTCAACAGGAAAGGAGCTTGATAGCAGAAGGCTCTGCCTCCCATTATACTTTTTGGGGCCGTTTTGGGGCCTTGGACTTTATTGGACTTTATTTGGCCCTTAAACTGTGTTTGTGTTGGACACTGTGGAGGGATTACAGTTTGTTTCAGCCCACCTGGCCTTATACACCCACCACCCCCTCTGTGAGGGTTTTTTTTTCTTTGTTGATGTTGCTCTTGGAGTTGTCTGGAAGCTGCCCCTTTAGAGGGGGTTACTGTCACGGCGTGGGCTGGGTCCCATGCCCTCATCCTATTGCATAGTTTGTATTTTCTTGTCTTCAGGACAGGGGTCCCAGCCCTCACTTGAAGTTTTATTTTGGAATTTTCTGTATTTCACTTAGATTATTATCATTTTCCTGGGTTGCCATTATTACCTCTGCCAAGGAGGTTATGTTTTTATCGGGGTTTGTTTGTCTGTTTGTCTGTTTGTTTGTCTGTCTGTCTGTTACCAACATAACTCAAAAAGTTATGAACGGATTTTGACGAAATTTTCAGGACAAGTCCCAAATGGGACAAGGAAGAAATGATTAGATTTTGAGAGTGATCCGGATCACCATCTGGATCCAGGAATTTTTTTAAAGGATTCTTTATCATTGCGAGATAGAGACATTTTTAGCATATGTGTATATAACTCCACAATAAATGGTCAGGACGCTTGCTAAAAAAATACAGGATAAGATCCCAATAGATTCTACGAAATATCAAAGACTGATCCCAATCCTGCAAAAAATCCAGATACTGTGATCCAGAACAGGAAATAATAGGGGATCTTTGGAATTTTCATCACTGTAAGGCAATGTTTCTCAAAGTGCGGCCCCCGTGCCAATGGCGGCCCGCGAAAACATTTCTGGCGGCCCGCGGCCAATCTGTTAGGCCTCGGCCGGACGAAATTACAATATCGCTAAATCATATCTTAAATTTGTGTGTGAGACGAGCTAATTTGAACCGCACATGTTTTGGTGTCAACAAATGTCGCATAAGGTGACAATGCGCTATTGAAGTATGATTTCCTTGAGAGCTGTCTGTCTGCTAAGCGATCAGCGGCTAAAATGGCCACTGACTGTGTGACATCAGGTCAGGAGCGACCTGAGTAGGAGGAGGAGCACGCTGAGGAGCACGCGGTGAGTGTTTAGGAACTTCCCCTGCCTGGGAAAATCAGAACCCCATGGGTGAATTTCGTTCAGAAAATGCTAAAAAATTGGAATTATGTCGCAAAATCACCCAACATGTGCATTAGACATTTTGTTGACAGCGATTTTGAGAATAAGATGCAATTTGAAATGAAATTAGCAAAAAGATTGCTGATAAAAAAAAATCGGCTGTTCCAACTACTGTATATATCTGTTCACTTCAAAGTCCCACTCTCAGACAGTGTCAGTGAAGTGGCGTGAAAAGCAAGGGTGATCTACCGATGCGATCTTTCTGACACTTTCTGACACCTCCTGCTTAAAACCCAAAAAATCAGAAGGATCGTGAGGCCCCGCTTTCACGGTCTGTATTCATACTGAAAATCAAGATCAAGCGAGCTTTTGCCCTTCTGCTCCACGGGAGGTTTCTGTCCTCCCTGAGCTCGCCTTAGGACACCTGCGTTACAGTTTGACAGGTGTACCGCCCCAGTCAAACTCCCCACCTGCCACTGTCCCCGGAGCGGGTCACGCCCGGCATCAGGTCGTTTACGAGTTATTTAGCACCGGGTTCTCCACGAACACGCGTCCGTGAGCGGGGAGGGGCGGCCGCCTTCCGGCCGTCCCCCGGCCCGGTCGCGAGAGCCCTTCCAGCAGCGGCCGGGGCCGGCTATCCTAGGCCAACCTGGGATATCCTTATCTTTCTGATCAACCTTATCTTTCTGACAGCAATCTGCTGTCAGAAAGATAAGTAAACAGGGTAATTTTTCTTTTTTAAATATTCACTGCCAATATTTACTAAAATTATTTACAAGCAATGAATTTCATTGCCTTAACAACTTATCAAATATTAGAATTTTAGGGTATTCATACTAATCAAATATGAAATATTCAGTGCTGTATAGGGAGGTGGTTGTGCCTGTTTGCTCAAGTTATATTTCTATATATGTAATCCAATTTGACACCTCTGGAATGAAATTATGTTGATCTACTGTTTTTGCAGATGTTATCCACTGTCACTCAACCTTCAAATACTGTGGATTTTTTTTTTGAATTTGATTATTCAGCAATTGTCCTCATTGCAGTCATCCATGTGAGGTAACAAGTCACACTAAAGGCTCTCTGTTGGTGATCAAACAACATTGTCCACATTGTGTTGAGGATCGATCCTGGCACAGCCAGCCGATGATCAGGGACATCCCAGCTGGTAACATACAGCTTTCATCCGCCATTCTCTTCACTGGTGCGTCATATGTCAAGGTCCTCAGAGTTCTAAATGCAGCCGGTATCGTTGGAATTTCCACGACCACTTACAAGGAGCTTTCGATTTCTAATTTTTATTAAATTAATTTTATTTCAGAATATGTGGATGATCTGATGAATACTCTTTTCGACAAAACCTTGGTTGATCCAACCCACTTATTGGAGCAGTGGCACTCTGTACAAGCCAGAGTTCCAGCAACATTGAGTGCCAAATTTCAGCGTCCCATCAAAGCTGATGCTGTTGAGCAACATGTATCTAGATTTTCAAAATCAGACATGTAAAAGTAGAATAAATTTCCAATTAGCAATGAAAGTTCAGCTTTCAATTGTTAGGGAAGCAACATATTTTGCTAAGACAAAAAAATATAAGCCTAAGATTTTTAGAGAAATGTGCTTTTAAAAATTGCACACGAATTTTACACCATAAAATGGTAGAAAAATTACTCTAATGTATATGAGATCCGACTTTGATGAATGCTGAAATATTAGAATTATAAAATTGACATGCACATTAATAAACTCAATATATGATTTTAAAAAACTTTATTTAAATAACATTGATCACAAATCTAATCTTGGTAGGCAAAATCCCTTGTTGTGATCAGATGGGAATGTTTCTCTGATGAGGCTCACAGCACAGGCAGGTATCACCCTCACTTCTTCACCTTCAATACCTCCTGGCAGCACCGAGATTCAGTTGATGTTGGCATAATGTTGCATTTCTCACAAGTGCACCTGTTAAAAAAAATGGTATAATCAGATGCTTATAATAAACTAATGGCTCGTGGGAGTGCTATATAAATTGGTCTATGAAGTTTGATTAGAAAATATTTAAAACATGTAAAAAATTTTGAGCAGAAAGAGAATGTTTATAAGTCGCCAAGTAAGGCAGCGAGGGAAAAATTGGCAGTTTTATTTTGATAATTAAGTGTGTGACCATGCATATCGCCTAAAAAAAAAAATTTCAAAGCATATTTTACCAATATAAATCGGCGAGCCTCTTGTTCTTGCCTCTCGTTCTCCTTCGGTCGCTGTTTCGTCCGCGTCTTCCTCCGCACCCTCGGGCTCGAACAAATACGGCTGAATAACCCCATCAGCACCACCCAAAACTACTTCATCATCAGATTCGTCAGTTTCAATATCATCACTTATATTGCGGTCGTCATACTCGATAAAATAATCGCTGTCCGAATCACTCTGCTGTCGTTCAGCCATTTCTGCAGGCCAGTGATCATCCATTTCCTGCAGCCATTTCCTGTTTCTCCCTGACCTGACGTCACTGCTGCACACCCCTATCGAGAGATGGCGGTACTGCAGCATCACTAAGTGAAATATGGGCTATTAACAAATAAAGTCATTTATGGAGGCTGGTGACACATTTTAAATCACGGGAATGGCCAGAATGGAATATTTTCATACAATCAGTTTATTGGTTCAATAAAAAAATGTCACCGTCCGAGGCCTTTAACCAATATATGATCTGAACTAATTGCTTTGGAAAAATTCCGATACACATCTACGTTTAGTGGTCTTTGGCGCCATCTGTAGGCACAAGCCGTAATTACATGTGTTGTCGACCTTGCGATCACTTCATTGCAGCAGCTAGTCCAATTGTATTATGGGAGATGGAATGTTCAGCGCACAGTGCAGAAGTGTTGGTTGGCAACGGTTTCGGAGCACCATTTTGAGTCAGAAGAAGAATAAGAAATAAATATTAGTGCTTGTGGAAGTCGAAGTGTGGAAATAAAGATGGATCAGCGAGAGAAAGAGGCAGAGATGGAGACCGCTCACTCGAGAAAACCGAGAACTGTCAGCGAGGAAAAAAGGCAGTTTCAGGGAAAATGGACTTTGGACTACTTCGTTGAACCTCACGGGTCAGATAAAGTTGTATGCCTCATCTGCAGACAGGTAATCGCAGTGCGAAAAGACTTTAACATCAGGTGCCATTACGAAACAAAACACAAAAATTATGAAAAATTCAGTGGCAAGGATCGCACCACAAAGATGGAACAACTTAAAAGGGGCTACACAGCACAACAGTCAGTCTTCACGCAATTTTCAAAAACCAGCGAAGCAGTAACAGAGGCTAGCTATGTGGTAGCTCATGAAATAGCTAAACGGGGCAAGCCGTTTAGTGACGGAGAATTTGTTCGAGACTGTATGCTAAAAGTGGCAGAGCGTGTATGCCCAGACCAAAAAACAAAGTTCCGTGACGTAAGTTTGTCGAATGACACAGTCACAAGACGAATCGAAGATCTGGCAAATGATTTGAAGGACCAACTGGCGATACGTGTGGAGGGGCTAGAAAAGGGAGCGTTTTCCATCGCACTGGATGAAAGCACGGATATTTCCGACACTGCCCAACTGTTGATTTTTATCCGAACTGTCACTGAGAATTTTGACGTCGGCGAGGAGCTACTGAGTATGGAGAGTATGAAAGACACAACGAAGGGAGTGGATATTTGCGAAGCAGTGTATCGCAGTCTGGACACACACAATGTTAACCTGGCATCCTTGGTCGGTGTCACGACAGACGGAGCACCAGCAATGATTGGGAGTAGGACAGGTGCAGTGTCGCTGCTGGCTGAGAAAGTGGTGAACAGCGGTGGTAAGAAACCAGTCAGCTACCACTGCATAATTCACCAAGAAGCCCTCGCTGCTCAGACGCTAGAAATGAAACACGTCATGGCCGTAGTTGTGAAGACAGTTAATTACCTGAAGTCCAGAGGTCTGAACCATCGCCAATTTAAAACCTTTTTGGCGCAGTCAGAGGCAGATTTTGGAGACGTCATTTACTTCACTGCCGTCCGGTGGCTGAGCAGAGGTGCCACACTGAAACGTTTTTTTAACCTGAGAAAAGAAATTTGCGAGTTCATGCAGGCAAAAGGACAAGACGTGACTGAGTTAAAGGACAGCAAATGGCTCTGTGACCTAGCCTTCCTCGCCGACCTGAATAATTGTCTGAGCGATCTCAATCTGAAGCTGCAAGGCCATGGAAAACTCATTTCCACACTTTTTGACAACGTGAAAGCTTTCCAGCGAAAACTCCAACTGCTCCAGGGACAGCTCAGAGAAGGAGATCTCGCTCATTTCCCTGCCTGCAGGGCGCTGGTAGATGACCCAGACACGGACGGGAGTGAAGTTTTGCGTCACCTGCGTTCAGAAAAGAACCATGGCCTCATCGAAAAGCTTCGAGACGAGTTCGACCACCGATTCTCTGACTTCAGGGACCACGAGGGTGATTTCAACCTTTTCCAAAATCCCTTCTCATGTGTGCCCGAGGCAGTGCCTGCAGACATGCAGTTTGAGCTCATCGACCTACAGGAAAGCTCCGAGGCCAGAGCTGCATATCGTGACAAGAGTCTGATCGAGTTCTACAAAGGACTTTCCCCATCCACATTCCCTGCTCTTCGTCAACATGCTGTCAGAATGGCATCTTTATTCGGAAGCACCTACATCTGTGAAAAGACCTTCTCCACCATGGCCATCAACAAATCTAAGCTGAGATCCAGGATGACAGATGCCCACCTACATGCAGTCCTTCGCATCGCGACGACGGAGATGGAGCCAGACTTCAGAGGACTCGTGGCCAACCGAAAACAGCACCACAAATCACACTGCAGTTAAAAGGTATGTTGACACTAAAATTGTATTTTCATCAGTCCCAATTTCTTACTGTTAATATGACTTTACCCAAACTAATTAAATCTGATAATTAAAAGGATTACAAATGGAATTGAATTTTCAGTCTTTTTTTTTTTTTGCCTCCGTCCCTTTGGTGGCCCTCGGTTCAACTTTGGATTCCCAAATTGGCCCTCACCCATCAAAACTTTGAGAACCCCTGCTGTAAGGTAACAAATTAAGATATAAACATACAACAAACACCAAAATATAGCCAAGACACTGAGGAACCAGTAGTGTGCCAATGGATTTGTTGTATCTTCAAAAGCTATGGAGCTATAACCAGAAGAAAACCGCCATTACCGGAAAAGTGATTTTTGTCAATAACTACTGAAGTAATAAAGATATCAATATGAATCCAATTGCTAAAGGTATGTTTTGATGGTCAAGGAATCTGAAAATATAGATAAAATAAATGTAGGACTATTATATTTGGGGAAAATCCCAATATTAGGGGGAACTGAGGTACTTGGCGGAGGTCTGCGCTCTCCGAGTGCTTTTCTAGTTGCTATTATTTATTATTCTGTCTAGTACATTCATTTCTCTGTTGGTTTTCCTCTGTCTAAGTTTATTATTATTATTATTATTATTATTATTATTATTATTATTATTATTATTATTATTATCTTTATTGCCGTGCTCTTGTCTCCCTTGATCCCCTGCTCACGTGCATTCCCTGTGATTATTTGTTTAGCCAACTCCATCCTGTCTTCTTTGACTGTTCCCTGCTGCCTCCATTTGCCCCTCATTGTGTCCAGCTCTTCTGTGTTTTGTTAATTACCTATGTGTCCATATATATCAGCCCCAATCTGATGTCGTCATCATATCTGTGTGAGCAGCACACTCCTGTTCGCGTCTGTATCCTGCCTGTATCCTGCCAAGTTTTGTGAGTTTTTGTTGCAGCTTCCGAGGTGTCATTATTTTTGTGGGGTTTTTTTAAGCTGCGCCCATCTGGCCAGCTCTTGATAAATCAAACCGTGAACTTTGAGTACTGCGTTTGGGTCCAGTTTCCACCAACTGTGACATGGTGATGAACAGTGTCTGGTTTCCTCCAAACATGATGCCTGGCATTAACACCAGAGTTAAGTCTTTGTCTCATCAGACCAGACAATTTTGTTTCTCATGGTCTGAGAGTCCTTCAGGTGCCTTTTGGCAAACTCCAGGTGGGATGCCATGTGCTTTTTACTAAGGAGCGGCTTCTGTCTGGCCACTCTACCACACAGGCCTGATTGGTGGATTGCTGCAGAGATGGTTGTCCTTCTGAAAGGTTCTCCTCTCTACACAAAGGAATGGTGGAGCTCTGACAGAGTGACCATCGGGTTCTTGGTCACCTCCCTTACTACTACTCCCCCAGTTGCTCTGTTTAGGTGGCCGGCCAGCTCTGGAAAGAGTCCTGGTGGTTCTGAACTTCTTACATTTACAGATGATGGAGGTCACTGTGCTCACTGGAACCTTCAAAGCAGCAGAAATGTTTTTGTACCCTTCCCCAGATTTGTGCCTCGAGACAATCCTGTCTTAGAGGTCAACAGACAATTCCTCTGACTTCATGTTTAGATTGTGCTCTGACATGCACTGTCAACTGTGGGACCTTATATAGACAGGTGTGTGCCTTTCCAAATCATGTCCAATCAATTGAATTTACCACAGGTGGACTCCAGTTAAGCTGTAGAAACATCTCAAGGATGATCAGTGGAAACAGGATGCACCTGAGCTCAATTCTGAGCTTTATGGCAAAGGCTGTGAATACTAATGTGATTTCATGTTTTTTTTCTATTTTTAATAAATCTGCAAAAATCTAAAAACAAAAACAAAAACCTTTTTTCAAGTTTTCATTATGAGGTATATTGTGTGTAGAATTTTGAGGAAAAAAATGAATTTGTTGCATAAGAAAATGTGGGAAAAATGAAGCACTGTGAATACTTTCTGGATGCTTTGTATGCAATGGTGCAATTTTACTATAACAAAGCCTCAATTTTCAATGAAAAAAAAATCAAGAATTTATTCAAAAAAGATTGCAGCATGGTGGTGGAGTGGTTAGCACTGTGGCAGCGCAGCAACTCACTCTTGGCCGGGGGATCCTGGGATCGATCCCAGCCCCCGACCAACAGTGATCTGTGTGGAGTTTGCATGTTCTCCCCGTGTCTACGTGGGTTTACTCCGAGATTTCTCCGGTTTCCTCCCACATGCCAAAAACATGCACGTTAGGTTAACTGGCATCAAAACTGGGGATTCTAAATTGTCCTTAGGTATGACTGTGAGAGTGAATGGTTGTCTGTCTCTCTGTGTTGGCCCTGCAATGGACTGGCGATCTGTCCAGGGTGTACCCTGCCCAAAGATGCTGGGATAGGCTCCAGCCCCCCCCCCCCCGCCCCGAAAAGGATTAAGCTGTGGGGAGCGTGAAATAACAAGGCTGAATTATTTCTTAATTCAGTTTTTATTGTTGCGATCACATCCCCAGCTATCTCTCAACAACAGAAGAGAGAGAGCTGAGTCAAAACCTTCTTATTTATACATCTCAGAACAAAGGAAGAATCACATATCACCGTCAAAACCCCCTATTGACAATAACTCTCCCCCCGCGTCCTTCAGTCCTCCGCCTGGCCCCCAGGAGGTCAGGAAGTCTTTTCAGCTCCTTATCGCCGTACCTCCGTCTTCTTGCTGTTATCCACAGGTGGTCCAGACATATTGTTCCATCCAAGACGTGAGGTCAATCCACACATGCAATCTCAAGCATCCCATAGTGCTTATACATATGTAAGTAAAAATACATGAGCTACATAACCCCCCCCCAAACGTCGAAGAATGGACAATATATCAGAGTTCACAAAACATGATAACCTCAATAGCATAGTCTATACAACATGATCATATCAAAAATCAGTGATAACATCAATAGCATAGTCTATACCACATGATCCCATCAAAAACTCAGTCTGTACGCCATCTGGGTTTCAGACGTCTTCCAAATCTGCTGTAAGCAGGTCTCGCTGTCCCTGCGGCGCCGTCCTGCAAAGAATCTGCTGACTGAGGAAGAGAGTGGTTATTTGATCCCTGCGGGGGCTCAGGGACATGTTCCCTGGGGAGTCTGCTATGTCGAGGTGCCCTCGCCACCCGTACAGATTCGCCGTTCATCACAAAAGCAGGCTTTAGTCTGTCAATACTAACTGTCTCTTTCCTGTCTCCCAAATCTAGCACAAAATGCTTATCACCTGTTTCCAGCACCCTATATAGACCATCATATGGCGGGCGGAGGGTCGGTCTCAGAGCCTTGTGCCTGACAAAAACGAACTCGGCATTTTTCAAAGCTTTGGGAACAAAAACGTGCGGAAAAGTGTGATGAACGGGGCCCGGGAGCATGTCTGCTCCCGTGCCGATCAGCGGCCGGTAGGAACTCACCGGGCAGCCTGAGAGGTTGTGCAAAAACTAACTCGGCTGGGGAGGCATTTAAATCCTCTTTGGGCGCAGAACGCAACCCCAGTAAAACCCATGGTACTTTGTTTACCCAATCTGCATCCGTAAGCGACGCTCTGAGGGCTGCCTTCAAAGACCTATGAAAACGCTCGCATAAACCATTCGAACCATTCGAACGAATAATGCCCTGGGGGTGATAAGCGGTAGTGCGATGAATTTTCGCTCCTAAGCTGCTGGCCATTGCTGACCAGAGCTCAGAGACAAATTGAGGCCCTCTGTCGGACGTAATATCCGACGGAACCCCGAAACGCGCTACCCAGGCCGTCAAAAAAAACGCGAGACACCTCTGCAGCTGTGGTCGATGCCAGTGGGACCACTTCCGGCCAACGTGTGGTTCGGTCCACCATTGTCAAAAGATGTGTGAAACCCTGCGACGACGGTAGGGGGCCCATGAGGTCGACATGCACGTGATCGAATCTCTTGGCCGGAATGTGGAACGGTTCTAAGGGAGCTTTCGTGTGCTTGTGAATTTTGGCCCGCTGGCAAGCCATGCAGGTCCTTGCCCACTCTTTCACGTGCTTGCGTAGGCTCGGCCAAACAAACTTCTCCGCTACCATTTTCACCGAAGCGCGCACTCCCGGGTGCGCCAGGGAGTGAACCAAGTCAAAAACGCGGTGGTGCCACGCGGCCGGGACTACCGGGCGCGGTCGCCCAGTCGATACATCGCAGATTAGGGGGGGCATACCGGTTTGCAAACACCTGCTCTCCAGCCTTAACCCTGTTGGTCCAGACTGGAGCGCGCGCACGTCCGCATCTCTACCCTGTTCCGCTGCCATGGCTGCGTAATCTATCCGTATATATACACTACCGTTCAAAAGTTTGGGGTCACCCAGACAATTATTTTGTGTTTTCCATGAAAAGTCACACTTATTTACCACCATGAGTTGTAAAATGAATAGAAAATATAGTCAAGACATTGACAAAGTTAGAAATAATGATTTGTATTTGAAATAATAATTTTTTCCAGATACTCAACCTGCTCAAAGGAAGGTCAGTTTTATAGCTTCTCTAACCAGCTAAACTGTTTTCAGCTGTGCTAACATGATTGCACAAGGGTTTTCTAATCATCCATTAGCCTTCTGACGCAATGAGCAAACACATTGTACCATTAGAACACTGGAGTGATAGTTGCTGGAAATGGGCCTCTATACACCTATGTAGATATTGTATTTCTGATTAGTTTAAAGTTATCTTCATTGAAACAAACAGTGTTTTTCTTTCAAAAATAAGGAAATTTCTAAGTGACCCCAAACTTTTGAACGGTAGTGTATATCGGTGGTAAACTCCGAAATTGCGGCCAGCTGCCTCTGTTGCTGGCCCAACCAAGGTTCTGAAATTTTGGACATCGCAAAAGTGAGCGGCTTATGGTCGACAAAAGCGGTGAAACGCCGACCTTCCAGCCAAAACTGGAAATGGCGGACAGCCAAATGGAGCGCTAACAGCTCCCTGTCAAACGTGCTGTATTGCCGCTCGGCTTCATTCAAGGATCTGCTGAAAAATGCCAGCAGCTGCCAAACCCCGGCAATGTGCTGTTCCACGACCGCCCCTATGGCTAAATCTGATGCGTCGGTGGTGAGCGCTATGCGGGCCGATGGATCTGGGTGAGCCAGAAGCGCGGCGTTAGCCAGGGCTTTTTTTACCTCTGCGAATGCGTGCTCCCGCTTCGGGGACCACTCGATAGGATTAGAGGGTTTTTGTTTTTTGAGCGCGGCGTATAATGGTTGCATGAGTTGCGCTGCGTGTGGTAGGAAACGGTTATAAAAATTTACCATTCCTAAAAATTCCTGCAATGATTTGACCGTTTGTGGTCGGGGAAAATCTGCCACTGCGCGCACCTTATCCGGTAGCGGGATTGCCCCTTCTGGGGAGACGCGGTGCCCCAAAAAATCGATCTGCGCCACACCAAACTGGCACTTGGCTGGATTAATTATTAACCCGTGCTCTCCCAACCTCCGAAAAACCGCAGTGAGGTGTTTTTCGTGTTCCTCTTCTGAAGTACTGGCGACTAAAATGTCGTCGAGGTAGACGAACACAAAAGGGAGATCGCGTAACACGGCATCCATCATACGTTGGAATGTTTGTGCGGCGCCTTTAAGACCAAACGGCATGCGCAAAAACTCAAAAAGTCCAAAAGGGGTTATTACCCCTGTTTTAGGAATGTCCTCAGGCCGGACTGGAACCTGATGGTAGCCGCGAACCAGGTCTATTTTAGAAAAATTGCGCACCCCCGCTAGATGCACCGAAAAATCCTGAATGTGTGGGATTGGGTAGCGGTCATGCGCTGTGGTGTTGTTTAGTCTGCGGTAATTGCCGCAAGGTCTCCAGGAGCCGTCAGCTTTAGGGACCATATGCAGTGGCGAAGCCCATGGGCTTTTCGAACGACGAATAATACCCAGTCTTTCCAGGCTGGCGAGCTCCTCACGCGCTATGGAAAGCTTAGCAGCATCCAAACGCCGAGCTTTCGCAAAGACGGGGGGGCCCGCTGTAGTGATAAAATGCTCCACCCCGTGTTTCGCAACTGTTGCCGAAAAAGTAGGAACCGTGAGCGCTGGAAACTGGGTGAGGAGTGTGTTAAACTTACCGCCTGCTGTGGCGACGTTGGTCTGCACCGGTGGTGGGGACACTCGAGCTGCACAAGGAATAGAATAGAAAGATAGTGCATTAACTAAGCGTCTGTTGGCAAGATCAACTAACAAACCATGCGAGCACAGAAAATCGGCACCTAACATATTGAAGCTCACTGCCACTATGATAAAAGTCCATTCATAAGTGCGGCCGTGCAAGGACAGAAACAAAGTCCTTTCTCCGTAGGTGTTGATGCTCGAGCTGTTCGCCGCCGTTGCCCCGTCACCACGGGGGCCAGCCAACCGGTCAGCATAGGTCGGGGTGATGAAACTCACTTGGGCTCCGGTGTCTACGAGGAAGTGCCGCCCGGAGCTCGCATCTGTGATGTACAGCAGCTTATTTCTTTCACCGAGAGCTGAAGCTGCTAACGGGTCCCGGTCCTGGAGTTTCCTGAGCTCTTGTAGCTGCACGGCGGCACACACCTGTGTGCCTTCTCTGCGAAACGCCGGTGATAATAACAGAGGCCATCTCCTCCGCTGCGCCGGGGCCGCGTCGCTGCCATTGTTGGTGGGGCTGGCTCCGCTGTCTCTGGCTCTTCGTTGCCTCGGGTCGCCGCACCTAGGTCTGCCGCTGCTGCTGTGGCCGTCTGCTCGCCGCAGGAGTCGAGCCTCTCGGGCCAGCGCATGGAAGTCCCGCTGGGTCACACAAGGCATGCCGGAGAGGGTCCCTCTCATGTGCGACGGGAGGTTACTTAGGAAGATGTGCATAAATAGGAAATTATCGTTGTCCGAATCCCTCAGCTGCAGCATGTCTTCCATCAGGGCGACTGGCCTGCGCCTTTCCTGGCCGTGCATAGCCAGGAGCCTCCTAGCCCTCTCTTCGGCTGAGGGTGTGAAACACTCGGTGTGGGCAGCCTTCAACTCGTCGTATTTGTTGTCAGCGGGTGGCAGCTGTACCAGGCTCCGCACGCATCGAGCTGTGCGGTTGTCGAGCCTTGCGATGACGTGGTAAAACTTAGTGTCATCCGCCATTATTCCTGCGAGCGTGAACTGTGCCTCAGCCTGGAGGAACCACGAGTCCGGGTTGTCCTGCCAGAATTCTGGCAGTTTAATGGAGACGGCGCTCGCTTGGGCAGACTCCGACGAGTCTGCATCAGGAGAATCCCTTCTATGCATTCTCACGTCTCTTGGTCACCAATGTGGGGAGCGTGAAATAACAAGGCTGAATTATTTCTTAATTCAGGTTTTATTGTTGCAATCACATCCCCAGCTATCTCTCAAGAATACAAGAGAGAGAGCTGAGTCAAAACCTTCTTATTTATATATCTCAGAACAAAGGAAGAATCACATATCACCGTCAAAACCCCCTATTGACAATAACTCTTCCCCCGCGTCCTTCAGTCCTCCGCCTGGCCCCCAGGAGGTCAAGAAGTCTTTTCAGCTCCTTATCGCTGTACCTCCGTCTTCTTGCTGTTATCCACAGGCGGTCCAGACATATTGTTCCATCCAAGACGTGAGGTCAATCCACACATGCAATCTCAAGCATCCCATAGTGCTTATACATATGTAGGTAAAAATACATGAGCTACATAAGCGGAAGAAGATGAATGAATGAATGAATGAATGAATGAATGAATGAATGAATGAAGATTGCAAATTTGTGATAGAGATCGTGATAGAGATAACATTGACATTGTGACCTCCTGGCCAGTAGGTGTCAAAATCAGTCTTGTCTCCCAGTATTGTACTGGTAGCCAGCTTGAAACAAATATGCACACATGGAAGGTTTGTGTTTAAACTTGATGATTTTTGTACATGTTTCCCAATATCAAGCAACCCCTGAGCCTCCAGCAAAATGACTATCAGCCATATCAATCCAGTTATGCCACTGGCTTTGAGATTCTTACTGGCCACTGTAGTTCAGGTCATCCAACTTCTCAAAAGTAAACATTATGATTGATTTGGACACCTGACTTTTTAAAATAATTATTTCAGGACTATACAGTAATATATTTTTCATTTTTTGTCATATATAGACTTTCATTCTGTATCTTTCTAAAAGTTTTGTGGATCTATTATTTAGTTTTTTAAAATATTGGTTTTCATTGTTTTGTTTGGTTTTCAGGCATTTGCTCCCCCTGAATCACTGACCTCCTGTATGACTGCACCTCCTTTTTTATTTAAAGATTCAGATTATGGATTTTCCTCACACTCCCTGTTCCTGACCTGCCTTCTCTGAGACTTGTTACCCTCCGTAGTAAACTTCAGCCTGGATCAGCACTTCTTAAGTTTGACCTTTAGACTGTCGTTAACAACATATACTCGATACTGTGTTTTTCTTTTTCTTTCTTTTTTCCCCACAGCATCCCTAATGGTCAACCACTTCACAAATATACCCTAACACCGAGGGGATGGCTGTGGGAGGATGTGCACTAATATTTGTCCTTACACGCCGGGCTGCACTGACACCTCTAACCTCTTCAGAGACTTGCTGGAGAGGACTACAGCGTGAACCTGTGTAAGTTCATTGTAGGAGTGTCTGCAGACAATTAAAGCCGAAGTGCAGTCCCCCCTCCAAAGAGTCGGTGTTGGACCAGAAGTAACACTAACTCAGCAGATTTAACCTCAAGCGGGAGAAAAGAGACAGCCTGCATACATGTGGAGAAGTGATATGCGGCGGGAAAAACTGACAACTGCAATCATATCTTTGGAGCTGTAGGAACTTCAGTAAAAGTGGAGCTGTCATTCCCACACCACCTCTACTATAGAAACAGCCAGTAGAAGCAATTTTATGCCTCAAAAACATGTATGGAGGTAAAACAGTTGTGTTATTCCAGCAGAAATTGGTCTGTCAACATTAGGCAAGTGTTTGGGTTTTTTTTTCCTAAGTTTGCACAGTAGTTACAGTATGTCATTTTTGCGTGATTATGAAATTAGAACCCTCTAAGCAGTGGCGCCTCCAGAAATTTTTCATCGGGGTGGCCACATGGGGTCCACTGAAAATCTTGTAGAGGCACATCAAAATCAAAAGCCAAAACTCAAATCCAGAACTTCTCTAATGCTGTTGTCACAGTGGGGCCCCCAGATGGTTGCCACTGTGTTGTCATAGGCCTATATCCACCTTATTCCTAGGCCCCATGATGCCTTGCGTGAATTATGGTAGCAACTTCTGGCACTAGTTTAGATCATATGGTTGTCACTGAAACGGGACACATTTCCTTGTTAACCTGTTGCACTTCTGTGTACCGCGGGCGGGCACGTCTCTGCATCCTAGAGCGCACGAGGGCGCTGCGTCCTAGAGCGCATTGAAAAAAAAAGCTGCATTTCCGTTCTTCCACTACAGACACAGCCGCGAACAGATTAGATATGATTGACCTCTCATTCGACTAATAAGAGCCTTGAATTGGGTTTCTGAAACCTTGAAGAACCAATGACTGAAAACCTAGCAAGAAGGACCCACCTACCAACGCTGCGAATGCAGCCAGCCAATTGAAGCACAGAAGTTCGAAAGCTGTTTTGTGTAGGGCTGGGTGAAGAGAGACTGACTGCTGCAGCAGATGAAAAAAGGACCCGCAGGAAGAACCGCCACAGACCCAGCAGCACGGAGACCATCCACAAGTGCGACCTGTGTGACAGGGACTGCCATTCGCACATCGGCCTGTTCAGCCACAGGCGGTGCTTTTTTTTTTTTTATTCCAGCAGAGTAGACGTTTAGGATTCTCTTCCATGGTCATCATAGACCGACGGAGGCCAACGACGAAGGCTGGGTGACACACACGTGTTCGCCAGTCTTTTTTTCTTACTACTGTTATTTGTTTTGAAAACTCGTTCGCCAAAACCGCTATCATGGAAGCGCAAAACTGCAATAATGGAATTATGTTTTGACCGGGTCGCGAGACCAGAACCACGAGTCCGTAATAAGCGGACCAGCTTCATGTTCGTCTGACAATGAGGAAGAGAAGTTCACCAGATACGCTGCTGTTGTGAACAGGTAAGTGTTATAAGCTAAATTATTCTTTATCCCTGAAAATTGTAATCAAAAATGACTTTTGACCGATCGGTAAATTACAACTGTGCGTTATCGCCACATGACGGACCGCGGCGCACAAACGATGTCCGTCCTCTGTAGCGGGGGGGAACCCCCCCCGACACACACACACAGCCCTGAGTGTCACCTTTCATTAGAGCCCAAGATGAAGCTTCTATATTGAATCATTCAAAAGTTACAGACGTTTTTCCAAACTGTGCCATTTGGCACAATTTGGCACAGTTCAAAAACGCCTGGGAACAACCTGAGAACAAAGCTGTGTAATATATTCATTTTTTGTGGTATTGTTACAAAATTTTGACCTCAGCTGGATAACACTTGGTTCTACATTTCTATTGCATTTTCCAGCCCGGATCTGAAGCTGTGTGTTATTTGCAAGCATTTGTATCCAAAAAAACACCCAGGCAAAATTTATTTTCTTTAAGTTCAGTATGTTTAGATGACTGTTACTCAGTGGCTGGAGCACTTAGAGAGATTATGACTGTTTTGCCAAAAAATTCAAAGTGTTTTCTTTTAAATGAAACCAACCCCATGAAGATGCTGCAAAGTTTTGAAGAACAGCTTTTGATTTACTTTGGGCACATTATTTTTTGGCGTTTTTAGGGAAATTGACCAGAGTGCAAGGGGTTAAAAAAACAATGATTTTCAGAACACCTGCACAAAACAAATTTACTCGTAAAGGGTTGAATTATTGCCGCTTGTGTGGTGAAAAGACTGCAAATCATTTTCATGTGTTTTGGTCATGCCCAGTTATCCACCAATATTGGACCAATGTACAGACAATATTGGGGAAAATATTCAAAATAACAGTTCCCTTTTCTTTTGTAACTTTGTATTTGGGTTTACTACCAGAATCACTGGAAAGACGAGGAGAAAAATACTTATTCACTGTTTTAATATTGGCAAGTAAAAAAGCTCTAACAAAAACATGGATGTTGAAGGACTGTCCTACACCTGAAGATTGGATTAACGTGATTCAGGACATTTATTTGATGGAAAAGTTGACATTTGCACTGAGACAGGACATGGATGGGTTCTTGAACTTTTGGCAACCCTGGAACGCATATGTGTCTTCCATTAGATCTAATTTTTGACAAATACCATTCCAATAATGGGACCTCTCTTTGTTCCAACGCTACTCAGATGCTCTTTTAGTTATTTTTTTTTTGCTCTTTTGTTTTGTTTTGTTTTCTCTTTTTTCTTTTGTTTTTTGTTTGTTTTTTGTTCTTTTTTAATTTTTCTTTTTCTTTCACTTAAAAAAAGGGTGTTGTAAGAATTATTTTTCCAATGTTGTCAAAAAACAAAAAAAAGGGAACGTGATGAAAAAAATAAACAATGCAATGCTGTAATGACATGTATACCCTTTACAAAAACTTAAATAAAAAAAACAAAAAAACAATGACTTCGGTATCAGAAATGCGAGAACACGGCCTCTTGCACCTCAAAACAGTAATATAATCATACCACTTCCCACGACTATAGAAGGATGGAAAGATGACCTTAAAAAGTGGCCTCATACACAGTAACTCCGTTAGTTAGTGTCGCTGCTAAGATGCTAATGATGTAAACAAATGACCCGTGCTGGTAAAATGAATCACTCTGAGGACATTTTCAAAACTGACTGACTGACTCACTCCCTCACTCATTTTCTTCCACTTAATCCTTTTCGGGTCGCGGGGGGGTGGGGGGTGGAGCCTATCCCAGCATCTTTTTGGACGAGAGGCAGGGTACACCCTGGACAGATCGCCAGTCCATCGCAGGGCCAACACAAAGAGACAGACAACCATTCACTCTCACAGTCATACCTAAGGACAATTTAGAATCCCCAGTTTTGATGCCAATTAACCTAACGTGCATGTTTTTGGCATGTGGGAGGAAACCGGAGAAATCCTGGAGTAAACCCACGCAGACACGGGGACAACATGCAAACTCCACACAGATCACTGTTGGTCGGGGGCTGGGATCGAACCCAGGACCCCCCGGCCAAGGGTGAGTTGTTGTGCTGCCGCAGTGCTGATGTAACATTATTTCCATATTCTGTATTGAAAGACCTTCAAAATGATATTTAATTTGAAGGTAGTGTGCAAAAACTGACCCAGAAAAAGATGATTTGTTTATATTTTAGCTAGGTTTAAAACTCGCGTTCGATCGGTCAGGAGTTACGCCTTCCACAAAAACAGGGATTTTTAGAAAGTACAATTTCTAAGCTTTACAATGATACCAGACACTCATGAGGGGTTTCCTGGGACTTTGCCACTATCAAACAAAGAGTCATGATTTATTACTTCTCGTTGCCTGTACTCATAATGATGTGGTGGGCATTCCAATCAGCACGTCTCCACTGCAATAAAGTTTGCTGCATTTTGTTAAAATATGTTGGACATAATCAAATTTACCTTAGAGCAGACGTACGCCACAACACCGTGCTTGGATGTTGTCTGTTACCATGTGGTGAGAAGCCTCCATTTATCCTGTCTATTGGCACAACCACGAACACCAGCAAGTGCCAGAACGACGCCAAAACATTCAAAAAATACCAAAACTAGAAGAGCTGAAATTAGCTGCCACTTTAGTGGAAAACACGTATGTGGACTATACATTAAAATGAGTTTGAAAAACTTTTAAAAATACTATTTTAAATGCCCCTGCTCCTCCCCTCTTATTGACTGATTTAACACTAGTGCAGCCAAAACCGGAAGTTCCCTCCATAATCATTCCTACAGCGGCACCACCAGGAATAAGGTGGGTAGACTAGTTGAAAACTATAATTACTAGTAGTACCCTTTACAATTGATATGCATGGACTAAAAGCAGCACAATTAAAAATTTGAGCAACACAACAAACCACTTGTCATAGTCATGTACCTGTACATAAAAGTACCAGATGATTTACTGTGCTAAGTTACCCTTAAGCTGGAGGACTGGCTGAAGACAATCATTTACAGGAAACAGGCTGCTGAGCGTTTTCCTGAACAAATTATTATAATACAGTTTTAGATAGAGGGGAACATGCAGAAATGACCTTACAGTCATGTGAAAAAATTAGGACACCCTATGGAAGCCTGTGTTTGTTTGTTTTTTTTTACATATTTGGACATATGGATATTTAATATCAGTTTTAACAATACTGGGAGATTCAAATAATATAACTAAACAATTAAAACTGAAGAAAAGACTTTTCAAAATTTTCTGTAAAATGTAATTCTAAAAACATGCAATTTCTGGTGAGGAATAAATTAGGACATCCCCACATTTATTCCCTCATAAAATGACTAAAATCACACACAGGTGTATCACATCTGGTGCACATGATTAGAGCATCGTTACTCAGCATTTTGAAGGAGACTTGTTCTATTTAAACCTCAGACACTTAGTTTGGTGTGCTCCTGACTGTTGAAGTGAGAGTGAACACCATGGTGAGATCGAAAGTGCTGTCCGAGGCCTTCAGAAAGAAAATTGTAGCAGCTTATGAGTCTGGTAAGGGATTTAAAAAGATCTCAAAAGAATTTGAAATCAGCCATTCCACTGTCCGGAAAATAGTCTACAAGTGGACTATCATCTTGCAATGGTTGCTCATCTCAGCTGTGAGGTGTCTAATAATTTGGTCATCTCCCCTGCTCATGTGACCCCACACCTGCTATCACTTGTAAGAATTTGTTTCTGGCTCTATTTAAGGACTGTTATTTCTCTCCCTCATTGTTGGAGTCTAAATGATTCACTCGCGCTAGAACCCTACTCCCGTTCTGATGTTTATTCTCTGTGTGCATTCTGTCTTCCCTTTTCCGCTTCAGTTTGTAAGTTTGCTTTGTGCACTGTTTGGATTTTTTGTGTTTGTGCACTGTTTAGATTTTTGTGTTTTTGAATAAATATCACAAACTACAGTCCAGCGCTTGGGTCTCCATTCCTGCCTCGAGGAGCAATTCATGACAAATACAGCATTCCAGGAAAAGAACCTCATACCAGCTGTGAGTCGTGGAGGTGGAAGTGTCATGGTTTGGGGATGCTTTGCTGCATCAGGACCTGGCCAGCTCACCATCATAGAATCCACCATGAATTCTACCATGTATCAGAGGGTGCTTGAGGACCACATGAGACTATCTGTAAAAAAAAATTAAAGCTTAAGCAGAACTGGACCTTGTAACATGACAATGACCCAAAACATACCAGGAAATCCACCAAGGACTGGCTAAAAAGTAAGAATTGGAGAGTCCTGGAATAGCCGAGTCAAAGCCCAGATCTTAATCCCATTGAGATGATGTGGGGTGACTTGAAAAGGGCTGTACATGCAAGAAACCATTCAAACATCTCACAGCTGAAAGAATTCTGCATTGAGCAGTGGGGCAAACTTTCCTCAGACCGATGTCAGAGACTGGTAGATGGCTACAAGAAGCGTCTCACTGAAGTTATTTCAGCCAATGGGGGTAACACTAGCTATTAGGCGGTAGGGTGTCCAAACTTTTTCTCAGTTAGAATGCACATTTTTTTAATATCTTTTGTTTAGTGAGTAAAACAAGGTTAATTTTTGTTATTTAACTGCAATTAAATCCCTTTCTTTTCCAGAGAGAGATAAAAACAAGATTAGACATCAATATGTGAACTTAATAAAGAACTGAATATTTAATGGGGTGTCCTAATTTTTTCACACGACTGTACTTTAGCTGTGACTTGATGCAGTGTGTAAGTTTGTCTGCCTTTGCACAGATCAAACCAATGCAACACCGGTGTTAAACAGGGAAAAAACAACAAATGGTAAAATGGTAAATGGTAAATGGCATTCACTTATATAGTGCTTTTATTCTCATCTCTTGATGACCAAAGCGCTTTACAGATCCTGCTATCCACCCATTCACACACACATTCACACACAACAAAGAGTCAGTCACATTATGTAGTATAAATATTCAATTTTTTTTAACCCATTTACAATAAAGTCAAATAAACCCTACAGCAACCATAAACAACATGTGTAAGTGACTGCTCCAAATACTTCAATATGATTTTTGAGAATATATACATACAAGAACACATCAATCTACTTAAGGAGGAACTGATTTCTTAGGGCGGCGCATGTGGAAATAGAACATGAAAACCAAATGCAGTAGCTAGTTGAGTGTGTTTATTAACAAAAACGTGAGAGTGTCCGGTATACAAACAATGAATGTCACTAGCATACAAGGGAGACTGCCCGGACGCTCTACAGCTCGTGGAAAATAGAACTTGGAGGAAATGGCCCAGGCACGACAGGCTGAACTGATTTGGTGAGGGCGAATATAGGAAAAACTTACAGAGCTGGAGCAGTCCAAGACAGTCCCAGGTAGTCATCCCAGTGGAACACAAACGGCAGAGAGCAGGCTGGTGGAAGAGATGATCCAACTACAGCGGTACTGGCAGTTAGTTCTACACCAAGGGGAACAAACACTGTGTGGACCAAACAATGACCCAGCAATGCACATCAGTGAACACAGACCTTAAGTACTTCAACTAATTAATGAACTGAGTGCATGCTGGTGTGTGTATTGAGTGTGTGGATGTGTGAGCATATAAGTAAGAGTGAATGGTGTGTGCGTGTGCAGAGAACGGCATGTGTGTGAGTGAGTGTGCTGAGTGAAACACAAATGACAAACAACTGTGGCCCTGACAGGAGGGGGGGGGGGGGGCGTGGCTGTTGGCTGTCAGGAAGCAGGCGAATCCCAAGGCTCTCAGCAGCCTGACATACGGACCTGACAGATGACAGACACAAAAGAAATAATAAAAGGAAACGAGCCATGTCATGGAGCAGGGCAGGAAAAAACTTAAAACCCCTGCTCATGTCAGTTATCTAAACATGGTAAGATGCATGAAAGCTCAGGTGTGACTAAAAAAACAGAGCTATTTTACAAATACAGATGTGAGTTATTGTAGGGTAATTATGTAATTAGAACTCAATAAATGCCAAGTAATTGTGGGGTAATTACAAAATTAGAACCCAGTATGTACCAGACATTTTTGAGGTAATTATGAAATTAGAACCCACTAAATATAGCTAATAAGAAATTGGAACCCAATAAGAACTAGGTTATAAGAAATTACAATCCCGTAAGTACCGGGTAGTTTTGGGGTAGTAACATAATTAGAACTCAGTAAGTACCAAGTAATTTCAAAGTAATTATAAAATTATAACCCAGTAACCAACGGATAATAAGAAATTAGAACCCACTACGCACTGGGTAATAAGAAAATAGGATCCAGTAAGTACTGGGTAATTGTGGAGGAACTATGAAATTAGAACCCACTAAGTAATTGCTAATGAGAAATTAGAAGCAGTAAGTAGCCTATTGTTCAATTGTGGGTAATTACAAAATTGGAACCCCAAAACGTAGCAGGTTATTTTGTAGTAATTATGAAATTAAAACTCCATAAGTACTGGCTAATGAGAAATTAGAGCCCAGTAAATCCTATCTAAGCACTGGGTAATAACAAATTCCATTAAGTACTGGATAATTTAAGGATAACCACACAATTAGACCCCACTAAGTACCCAGGTAATTTCAAGGTAATTATGATATTAGAACCTACTAAATACTGGTTAATAAGAAAAAAAAAATAATCCAGTAAGTACTGCAGGACTGTACTTCCTGGTTTTTTCCAGTAAGTACAGTAAGTAACATTTTCTTTTAGGGGTCACATACAGATAAATACAACAAACCATGGGCCACAAACAGTGTGACAAGTAACAGTTTCAGTTGCTTAATGGTGGTCAGTTCAGCACAAAAAAGTTGTGCACATATGATTGATACATGTTAACACTCTTGTATTTAATTTTATCTGGGCACAAGTGAAGAACTATTTCATGAAGTCAAACTGATTACAATTGTCTGTACCTGGCAGTCCGATGTTCCAAGTTATACCTGACAATCCTGGCATTTTATTTTTTTTGCTATATATTTTTTTCAAAATAAGGACTTCTGTTGGCTACCAACAAACGTGGGGAATACCCTTACGACCCAGTGCTGACCTGGTGAAGGTTCTGGTAGATCTGGCTCCGTTTCGCCCCGTTTCCGACCTCTAAAGGCTCGCCTCTGATGCTAACCCAGATGCTAACCCAGAGTAACTGCAGCAGTGAGAAGGTATTCTTTACATCTGGCCATCTGGAGCCGAGGAGAGAAGGATTTAAAAGGAGGACGAACCAACCGAGGCGGCGATTGGGAGCTCGGGCGCGGCGTTGGTGAGAGACGGGGGCCACCTGGATCCAGCAGGACAGTGGTCTGAACCGGTGCTCAATTGCGAGGCCCAGCCGAGGAACGACCAGACTGACGGCGGTTGGTGACGAGGCCTAGACGGGGCCCAGCGGAGGAGCCGCCTAGCCAGACGGCGACGAGTGGCTGTGATCGGTGGATTCCGGCTGCGCCGGCGGTGCACGACACAACTGGCCAGGTAGACGGAGGCAGGCGCCGGCGATAGACGGCGGTGATCTGCGGAGCTGAGCAGCGTCACTCGGCGGAGAAGCTGCGCAGGAGCGGCGGGTCCAGTAGTGACCGAGCTAGTTGAGGCCTAGCCGGATTCTCTGCTTATTTCTATCCACAGGTCAGTAAAATGCCACCCAAAAAAGAGGAAATGGAAGAAATTAAAAAAACTCTGAACTTTGTGTTAGATGAACTGGCCAAAGTGACTAGCCAGCAGGACAAAATATTAGACCTAATACAGGAGGTACAAGCCCTACATTCAATAATAAAAGAAAAAGACAAAAAAATTATGGACCTGGAGCAACACGGGCGTCTTTTGGAGCAACGCGTTGAGGATCTTGAACAAGGTTCTCGCATTGATGACATAGTTATAAGTGGACTAGACATCAGATATCAGTCGTACGCCCATGCCGCTACAGGACTGAGTGGTGAACATGCTTCCATAAGTGAATCAATGTCCTTAGAAAACCAAGTGCTTCAGTTCCTTAATGATAAAGACATTAAGGTAGAAGCCAATGCGATCTCAGCCTGTTATGCTTTACCGAAGAAAGATAACAAAACAAAGAAATTAATTGTGATGCGCTTTGTGAACAGGAGGGTGAAAAATGACATACTGAGGCAGGCCAAAAAACTAAAGGAAACTCAAGTTTACCTAAATGAACACCTGACAAAAAAAAACGCTGAATTAGCACGGCAGGCACGGATGCTAAAGAAACATAATAAGATACAGTCAACCTGGACAAGAAATTGTAGAATTTGGATTAAACTAAATGGAACACCTGAGCAAGCAAAAAGTATAATGATCAGAGATGCTACTGACTTAGATAAATACAGATGAACACTGGCTATGAAACACAGAGTGAGGAAACTCAAACTCTAAAAATATGCCACTATGCTGAACATAAACCACAAGAGATGGAGAATGATATTGATCCTGATAACCACTTTTTCAATAATATTCATAACCACTGTGAATATTACACTGAAAAGCAATTCAAAAGTCAAGTGCAATTAGATGGTAAACTGTCAATAATACACTTCAATAGCAGAAGTCTTAACAAAAACTTCTCACAGATTCAGGACTATTTAAAACAGCTAAACAGAAAATTCACAGCTATAGCAGTCTCTGAAACCTGGCTTAATGAAGACCAGGCTCCCCTGATGGCAATAGAGGGATATCAGATGTTTAACATTAACAGATCTCAAAAAAAGGGTGGTGGTGTTGCACTGTATATTGATGACCTATATAGATGTAAGCTTGTAAATGAAATGTCCTCAGCACTACCAGGGCTTCTGGAATGTGTTACTGTTGAGATTGACCTAGACAAAACAAAAAATCTAATCATAAGCTGCATATACAGAACGCCGGGAACTTGCATTGAGACATTCAGAGATAAATTAGTCGAGCTGTACAATAATATTACTAGTAAGAAAATGGTAGCAATTTGTGGAGATTTCAGTATTGACCTACTTAATCCACATCAACAAAATGTAGTTACAGAGTTCATGAACTCTATGTACAGCATGAGTCTATATCCCACAATAACACATCCCAGTAGAATCACAGCTCACTCTGCTACACTTATTGACAACCTGTTTGTCAATGTTCTCGACAAGAAAATAGAAAGTGGATTATTGATAAATGATATAAGCGACCACTTGCCAATCTTTGCACTTATCCATGGCCACACGGGGCCCAACCCAGAAAAAATCTCAAAATCGTTCAGACACAAATCACCAAACGCAATCAGTTCTTTTAAAGAGGACTTGCTGAAGCAAGACTGGACAGAAGTCTATGTATCAGATGTAAATGAAGCCTATGACGCATTTACAAACATTGTAACCACTCTTTATGAAAAAAACTGCCCATTAGTTAAAAAAAAGCTTAAACACAAATTTACTGACAAACCATGGCTAACCAAAGGACTACAAAAGGCGTGTAAAAAGAAAAATTTATTATATAAAGCTTTCATAAAGAAAAGGACAAAAGAAGCAGAGCAGCGGTATAAAACATACAAAAATAAGTTAACATATATAATAAGACGTAGTAAAAGAGACTATTACAGTAAAGAACTGGAAAAAAACAAAGACAATATTAAAAATACATGGACAATACTCAACAGTATCCTTGGAAATAAAAGCAGAAATACCAGCTACCCAACTAACACTCCAAAAAATAATAAATCGACTCCGAATGTGAATATAGCTTCACCTGCAGATGAATTTAATAATTTTTTTGTTAACATTGGACCTAAACTGGCCCGAGAAATACCCACTACGGTGCCAACAGGTGATTCAATATGCAATAACACTGCTGTAAAAGACACCATCTTCATAAAGAACACAGACGAAAGAGAGGTCATTGAAATTGTTAAATCGTTCAAAAGTAAAACATCTACTGACTGCGATGGTATTGATATGCTACTAGTCAAAACTGTTATCGAATGCATAGTGAAACCACTGACGTATATCTGTAACCTGTCTCTCCAATCAGGTATATTTCCCAATGCAATGAAAATAGCTAAAGTAATTCCGATTTACAAGACAGGCGACAGAGGGGAACTCTCCAACTACAGACCAATTTCACTATTACCGCAATTTTCCAAGATACTTGAAAAAATATTCTATGAGAGAATTGACAACTTCATACTGAAGAATGATTTATTGTGTGAGCAGCAATATGGGTTCAGACACAAAAGGACAACAGCATATGCCTTAATGGAATTTACAGAAAAAATATCAACAGCCATTGAAAATAAAGAGTATTCAGTTGGAGTATTCCTGGATCTTAAAAAAGCATTTGATACAGTAGATCACAATCTATTATTAAAGAAACTACAAAATTGTGGTATCAGAGGGGTAGCACTGTCCTGGTTAAGAAGTTACTTAAAGAATAGATATCAGTTTGTATGTGTTAACAACAAAAACTCAGAGCTACTGAAGGTCACCTGTGGAGTCCCACAGGGTTCAGTTTTGGGACCATTATTATTCAATATGTATATAAATGATATATGTAAAGTTTCAGAAAAAATGGACTTAATATTGTTTGCTGATGACACTAACCTGCTATGCAGTGGAAACAATTTGGAACAACTTCTGGATACACTCGGAAAGGAATTAGGAAAGCTGAAACTGTGGTTTGATTCGAACAAATTAACGCTCAATTTAAGCAAGACAAAATTTATAGTCTTTAACAACCATCACAACTACCCAGTACCCAAACTCAGTGTAAATGGTGTAGAGATTGAAAGGGTATCCGAAACTAAATTCCTTGGAGTAATAATTGATAACAAACTGTGTTGGAAGCCACATATTAATTATATAAAAGGTAAAGTATCCAAATCAATTGCAATATTACACAGAGTGAAAAATTTGCTGAATCAACCCACACTATACACCTTGTATCATTCATTAATACTCCCATACATGACATATTGTAATGAAGTATGGGGAAATACATATAAAACAAACATATATCCACTCTTTATGCTTCAAAAGAGAGCTATTAGAATAATCAACAAAGCAGCTTACAGGGAACCAACAAACCCACTTTTTCTTAAACAAAAAACTCTCAAGTTGAAAGATCTGATCGACTTTAAAACCGCAATAATAATGTTCAAAGTGAAGAATCTATCACTGCCCGCAAATATCCAAAAGTTGTTCCAAACAAGGGAGAAACGATATCACTTCAGAGGAACATGTATATTTCAAAAGCCTACAGTGAGAACAACTACCAAGCAACACTGTATTTCAGTGCAAGGTGTCAGATTATGGAACGATTTTGGACCTGAATTAAAATCATGTACAAAGCTTGGACAATTTAAACAAAAACTAAAGGAAGAAATACTCCAAACATATTTACAAGACGACATGTAAACTCACATAAGGATTGACATTTCCAGCCTGTGTTGTGTTATAGCTTAGTTTTTCTTTTTTCTCTGTGACACTATGTCTTAGATTTGTTTTTGAATAGTAACCGCTTAACTTAGACTAGCTCAGTTTTCTTTTTCTCTCAGTCATATTTTGTCTTAGCCTTGTTTTAAATTGTAATCGCTCTTGTCTTGTTTTCTCTTTTTTCTCCTTTGAATTCTTGGATGGAATATGGGTGGGCAATATAAGCTGCGGCTTCAGCCATCACCCATTTCGGATAACTCACGTGGAATTGTATAGTAGAAGGAGTCTTTGTCTAATTTGACCTTGTTGTTATATTATACAGTTTCTTTTAACCTGTAATGTACTATCCGAAATAAATTCATTCATTCATTCATTCATTCATTCATTCATTCATTCATTCATAAGAAAATAAGAAAGACAAAAAGAAAAGAGCAAGAGCGGTAAACTTGTCATTCACATTCCACCCTGGGTATAATGCACCTAAACATGAAGAATGCTTAAGATTCATGAAACATTAGAAGCCTTTTTCCCACAGTAGAAGGGGTCCGCCAAATCTTTATAAATAGTCATTGCCTGACCTTCAGAATCATTGTTGTTTTTCCCTTCTTTCTTTGTCCTTATCTAGTATAAAACTCTGCTGATAGGTCTATAAATTCATGTATTCCTTTAATAGGAAGAAAAACATGTTGAACTAGCTTGCGAGCTGCCATTTGCTGCAATTTGTCTTTACTTTGCACCAGTGCACAAAGTGCAGTTCTGGTGCTGTGATCTGTGTCTCTTTCATGGCAGATTCTTGGAAAATTAAACATACCCATCCATCCATCCATCTTCTTCCACTTAATCCTTTTCGGGTCGCGGGGGGCTGGAGCCTATCCCAGCATCTTTGGGCAAGAGGCAAGGTACACATACCCATCTTCTAAAAAAAATATCTGTTGTTGAATCTAACAAGTACAACAACATAAAGTCCAATCTATTGCATAGGCCATATTTAACTTTATTTGTATAATTTGCTGTGGGCCACTTAAAAATATTCCAAGGGCCACAGTTGACCCCTGGGCCATAGTTTGGACTCCCTTGAAGTACTGGGTAATTTTGCAATTATCACTAAGCTAGAACCGATTAAGTACCCAAGATAATAAGAAATTAAAATCCAGTAAGTACTTGGTAATTTTGAGACAGTCACGAAGTTAGAACCCACTAAGTATTCTACCCTTAGAATAGAGGGTTAGTATTAATGAAAGCGCTTTGAGTGGTCTTTGTGACTAGAAAAGCGCTATATAAGTGCAGGTTAGTTAGTTAGTAGTTAGTAATGTCAAGGTAGTTACAATATTAGAATCTTCTAAATACTGGGCAATAAAGAAACTGGAACCCAGTTAGTGCTGTGTAATTCTGGGGTAATTCTGAAATTAGAATTCACCAAGTGCCGGGTAATAAGACAGTAGAATCCACTAGGTACCAGGTAATACTGGGATCATTTCAAAGTTAGTGTCATGTTGGTGATGAGCAGCACACACACATACACACACACCACACTCTGCCTCTAATTGCCTCTGATTATTTTCAGCTGCTCAGTGGCTCAGCTCCACCCTACTTAAAGGGTGAACTGGCATTCCTTCTCTGTGGGACTGTCTCGATGCCACCGCCAAGTTGCCTCTGAGAGTACCTGCTCCATTGTGCTCTACAGCCTCCATGTATGCTTTTGATTTTTTTTATTTGATTTTGTATACTTTATTGATCCCCAGAGGGGAAATTGAGGGCATCCACCTGGATGGATGAAGCAGCCATGGTACGGCGCTATCCCTTTACCATTCACCCACACATAACCTAGGGCCACTTTCAGAGTCTCCAATTAACCTAACCTGCATGTTTTTGGCTTGCAGCTTATAGCAGAACAATGAGGAATTGATAATAATCTTATGGAGCATCGAGCAGCTGGGATGAAACTAATAGCGGCCCACATCTTCTCCAGGTTGCCATGGTTCCGCGAGGGTGAAGAGAGTGCTGGTGCAGGTATATGCAGTGCTCCAGTGCAGGGGGGATTCCCTCGACCGAAGGGAGAAGGGAAAAAGTTCAGTCTGATAATTATGTGCATTTACAGGATGATGGCGAGAGTGAGGAATTCCAACTCTGAGGAAGGGGTCCGGGTCCACCGCGAGGAAGGGTGCCGGTCCGCCAGGAAGAAGGTCCACCTGTGCACAGGTTAGTCCGAGAAAACAGAGATGAATGCAAAGGTGAGGTTCAAACAGAGAAGTTGCTTACTGAATGCCGAGTCTGAGACGGGGGTCGTGGCTGGAGATGGGAGAGGCAGCATACAATGAAGAGGAGCTCTCAGAACTGCATGCATGCGTAGGCATCTCCGTGCAGGAGTGTAGACCCCCACTCCATTTAAAGGCTGCTGATTAGGGAGCGCAGGTGTGGGTGAAACTGCAGTTGTGGAAAATAAGCAGTGAGAGGAGAGAGAAAAAAACAGCACACAGCTCGGATCACCACACGCAGCAGAATTTTGGACCATTTGTAGGTGGTTCAGAGAAGATTCTAGCCGGGATGATACAAAAAGCATGGACGAGCATCTCTAATTCCGCTCTGGATACAGTAGGTCTCAATTTGGCAAAATTTCTCAAATGATATACAGTGGTGTGAAAAAGTGCCCCCCCCCTCCTGATTTCTCATTTTTTTGCATGTTTGTCACACTTACATGTTTCAGATCATGTAACAAATTTAAAAATTAGATGAAGATAACACAAGTAAACACAAAATTCAGTTTTTAAATGAAGGTGTTTATTATTAAGGGGAAAAAAAATTCAAACCTACATGGCTCTGTGTGAAAAAGTGAGTGCCCCCTAAACCTAATAACTGGTTGGGCCACCCTTAGTAGCAACAACTGCAATCGAGCATTTGCAATAACTGGCATTGAGTCTTTTACAGTGCTGTGGAGGAATTTTGGCCCACTCATCTTTGCAGAATTGTTGTAATTCAGCCACATTGGAGGTTTTTGAGCATGAACCGCCTTTTCAAGGTCATGCCACAGCATCTCAATCAGATTCAGGTCAGGGCTTTGACTAGGCCGCTCCAAAGTCTTCATTTTGTTTTTCTTAAGCCATTCAGAGGTGGACTTGCTGGTGTGTTTTGGATCATTGTCCTGCTGCAGAACCCAAGTGTGCTTCAGCTTGAGGCCCCAAACAGATGGCCGGACATTCTCCTTCAGGATTTTTTTGGTAGACAGCAGAATTCATGGTTCAGTTTACCACAACAAGTCTTCCAGGCCCTGAAGCAGCAAAACAGTCCCAGACCATCACACTACCACCACCATATTTTACTGTTGGTATGATGTTCCTTTTCTGAAATGTAATGGGACACACACCTTCCAAAAAATTCAACTTTTGTCCCATCAGTCCACAGAGTATTTTCCCAAAGGTCTTGGGGATCATCAAGATGTTTTCTGGCTAAACTGAGATGAACCTTTATGTTCTTTTTGCTCAGCAGTGGTTTTCGTCTTGGAACTCTGCCATGCAGGCCATTATTGCCCAGTCCCTTTCTAATGGTGGAGTCATGAATACTGACCTTAACTGAGGCAAGTGAGGCCTGCAGTTCTTTGGATGTTGTTGTGGGGTCTTTTGTGACCTCTTGAATGAATCGTTGCTGTGCTCTTGGAATAATTTTGGTTTGCCGGCCACTCCTGGGAAGGTTCAACACTGTTCCATGTTTTCGCCATTTGTGGATAATGGCTCTCAGTATGGTTTGCTGGAGTCCCAAAGATTTAGAAATGGCTTTATAACCTTTTCCAGACTGATACTGTAGATCTCATTTACTTTGTTTCTCATTTGTTCCTGAATTTCTTTGGATCGTAGCATGATGTCTAGCTTTTGAGCCTTTTGATGTCTTTTGGTCTACTTCACTTTGTCAGGCAGGGCCATGTAGGATTGGGGTTTTTTTTTACTCTTAATAATAAACACCTTCATTTAAAAACTGCATTTTGTGTTTACTTGCGTTATCTTTGTCTAAAATTTAAATTTGATGATCTGAAGCATTTAAGTGTGACAAACATACAAAAAAGGCTCAAGGAAGGGGGCAAACACTTTTCACACCATTGTAGAAGGAGGCACGTGACCATTGTGATCATCCAGACTCAGAGTCTTACCCATAGAGACACCAAGCTTTCACAGTACAGACTTAACAGCAGAGGAACGTGGAGCAAGATTTGACAGCACATTAGACATAATCTGTACAGAAGCAGAGAAAAAAACCTCAGTTTTGTTGGAATTTAGTTATAGAAAAATGTCACCCATCCAATTTTTTATACAGTCAATGCATTCTAGTAATATAGATAGGTTAGAAAAACATGTATAACTGAATTTCATCTGCATAACAATGATAGGATATGTCTTTAACAGTAAGATGTTCCAAACAAAGCAGATACAGTGTGAAAATAATAAGGAGCCTAGCACAGAACACTGGGGGACAACACAAGACAAGGTTTGAACAGATGACACATATTTACTAACAACAATGGAGAAAGTTCTGTATCAAAGTATCAAATAACAGGATATTTATATAAGTATATTGTAATTAAATGATAATAAGGTACTTTTATGGATAAAAGCAGAGGCTGTTAAACAGTAATTTTATAGTATCTCCACAACTGGTTTGAAATGGTACATGAGCTTGTTGATTTCAATCTGACCCCTGAGAGTGAGTGGTTCTCCAATATTTTTGTATCTTAAAAATGTTTTGAGGGAAATTTTCAGGAGAATTTAAATGACCTTGTCAGCAACAAAAAACTAGATCTTTTTCTCTCTGCGTCTCAATTTTCTGAAAACTCAAACAGCAGCTAAACATTGCACTTTTCCATGTTTCTCCCCTGCTATCAAATCCATCAATGTCTGGAAGTATAAAAATTCTAAAAACACTCAAACCAAAACAAAAATGTAAATAAACATCCTACAGCAATCACTTGAGATGGAAACAACAAAAACAAATGCAGCAAAAAAAGAATTCACTTTGCATGATAGATGAAAGTGAAATCAGTCTTAGAACGTCAGTGGAGCCTCCTTCAGATTCACCAGGCCTGCACACTCTCAGTCATACCTAATACTGAGCTTAGATCTTTGTTTTCAGTTCAGGGGGGAAAAAACTCAGAGAAAATATTTGGCAAACACCCTCTGCACAGCAAGCCATTTTTTTCAGAAATGTAAATGTCAAGCAAATAATAGTCAGTTAAATAAAGAGAAGTCACCTTCTAAGGTCAGCTGAAGATGCTGCAATATCTCTTATAAGTAGATGCAATCATATTCTCAAAGGATTATTTCCTTTGTCAGTCTCTAGCTTTCTGGTGCATCTTCTGGTCTTGTCTGCATGTGTAAACAGATAACGCAAGATTTGGAGGAGCTTCTGTCAAGGTGGGTGAATGGGTGTCCCCAGGCAAGGAGACCAGTGCTAGTAAAAATTTGAAAGTTGTCACAAGGTGTACATGAGGCACAAATGAATAATTCAGAGAAAGCCCCAACAAACAAGTGATCCCCTATGAGCAAACACTAGGTGATAGTGGGAGGGGAAAACTCCCTTATTGGAAGGAACCTTTCCCTTATTGGAAAGAAAGCTTCTCTTCCTTTCTGGGTGGCGGCCCGCCTTGCCAGAAAAATTACCACAGCGCTTATGAGGAGATATGAATTTAAGAAAAATATATGAAGCAATAACTTTGCACAAACGCGCACACATACAACGCATGTGGCCGTCATCCGCGCGGAGTTTAGAAGCACCTCGCCTATGTGAGCTTTGCAGTCAGTCACCAGACAGAGTGACTGCATCGTGAAAACATCTTAGTAGTGAAGTGCTGGAGAGGAGTTTGTGGGATCGACACGCTGGTTGTTGCCAACGTATCTGGAGACTGAAGTGAACAGACTAAAGTGCAGACGAACTTGCGGCACCTCCGTTGGTGGTGTGTGGTGGCGCACTCGCGTGGCCCCCTTCTTCTACATCGGCCGGCGGATCGTCTGGGCTGCGGGACACCTTCATCGTGCGGTGGTGGGTGGCGGAGCTGACGGTGGAGAGGCTGACCGGGATTCCGGCCGGATCGGACGGCGGCTGCGGCGGCGGAGCTCAGTGGAGGAGCTGGCTGAGGCTTCGGCTGAATCCGAGGTCGGCTGGACCAGATACTGGTAGCACCGGAGGTTGTCCTGCTGTCATCGGCTGCGGGATACACCAGGAGAGCTTTGGCTTTGCTGGCAGATACCTGCTGCCGGGCTGCGACCCAGGCTAGCGGTCTCTGTTGGCCACCGGGAGAGCTTCGGATTCGCTGCCTGGTGGAACAGCGCTAGCTGGAGGCCTCCACTAGCAACCGAGGGAGCATTGGCCTCCTCGGCTTCACCGGTGGATCCAGTTATTCAATTGCTAGTCAACAGGTGAGCCTCTCCCTTGATTCTAATTAAATCAAATCAAAATCAAACTACTCATTATGCCTCCAAAAAAGAGTCAGACACATGGAGAGGAGCTGGAGGAGATTAAACTCTCCCTAAACTTTATGTCTGAGGAAATATCAAAAATAGCTAAACAACAAACGCTACTTGTTAACCTTATAGAACAAGTGCGCGAGCTCAAGGCTGAAATTGTGGACAAGGACAAGAAAATTAAATCCTTAGAAAAATGTGTGGATGAACTTGAACAATATACAAGAATGGATGAGGTCATTGTGAGCGGTGTGAACAGCAGACACCGCTCCTATGCACGTGTGGCAGCTGGAGTTGGTGATCAGGATGGGCAGGATGAGACACTGGCTGAGTCGCACACTCTTGAGCAGCAGGTATTGACCTTTTTCAATTCTAATAACATTGTTGTGGACAATGAGACTATTTCGGCTTGCCACACATTACCCAATAAAAATAGTAAATTAAAACCAGCGATTATCATCCGATTCGTCAGTAGGAAAGCAAAAATTGATCTTCTGCGACAAGCAAAAAAACTGAGAGGAACGGCTGTCTACATAAATGAACATTTAACAAAAAAGAACTCCGAAATAGCTAGACAAGCCAGGGCCCTCAGAAAACAAGGAAAAATACAGTCGACATGGACAAGAAACTGTAAGGTGTGGATAAAACTGCTTGGCACTCCAGAAGACGCTAAAGTAATGATGATTAGAGAAATGGAGGAATTGGACAGATTTAAACCTTAGCCCTGATTCAGGAATAACGGTGCAGTAATCATGAGTGGAAATTTTGTGTTCTTTTCCTTTTTTCTTCTTGGTGTACATGGTTGTCATAAATTATGTTTAGTACTTTAGTCAATCATTCTTCCTCATTTGATGATGGAGGTTTAGTGGGGCAAATTGAAGCTGGAAATTTTGTTAGTGCTGAACAGCAATCACAGGACGTTTTGGGAGGTGTTGACCCAGACAACAATTATTTTGGTCATATTAATAATAAGTGTGTTTATTATGAAGAACAACAATTAAATGGAATTATGAATTTGGATCAAACATTAACAATAATACATATTAATAGTAGGAGTCTCTATGCAAACTTTGATAGTATTAAGGAGTTTTTGAATCAATTTAATGCACCATTTAGGATTATTGCAATAAGTGAAACATGGATTAATGAAGAAAAAGATGTAAATTTTGAACTAGATGGATATGAGATGTACACACAAAATAGGAAATGTAAAAGTGGTGGTGGGGTAGCACTGTATGTTGATAGAAAATTAAAAAGTAAAAAAGTAGACAGTATGACATCAGCAGTGAATGAAAGTATGGAATGTTTAACAATTGAGATTACGATGGAAAAAAGAAAAAATATAATAGTAAGTTGTATATATAGAGCACCGGGATCTGATATGGAAAAATTTAAAAATGGGATGGAAAAGATGTATGCAAAAATAAGACAAAAGGATATCTTTATTTGTGGTGACTTTAATATAGATTTGATGAAAACAAAACAACACAAACCAACTGAAGATTTCTTAGATACAATGTATAGCTTAACCTTATTTCCAAAGATTACAAAACCTACAAGAATAAGGACACACTGTGCTACCCTGATAGACAACATTTTTACCAATGTTATTGAATATAATATGGTGAGTGGTATAATAATAAATGATATTAGTGACCACTTGCCTGTATTTGTTTCTTTAGATGTTAATTATGGGGCTAATGAGAGTAAAAATAATAATAAACTATGTAAAAAGATTATCTATAAAAGAATAGGAACAGAAGATAGAATCAGGGATTTAAAAGAAGACTTAATGTTACAGAACTGGGATGTTGTCTATAGAGAGAAAAATGTGGACTTGGCATATGATAAATTTATTGATATATTTAAATTATTATATGATAAAAACTGTCCAATTAAAGAAATTAATAAAAAACACATATACAAAAATTGCCCATGGTTAACCAAAGGGTTACAAAATGCTTGTAAAAAGAAAAATTATCTCTATAAAAATTTTATTAAATTAAGAACTAAAGAATCTGAAAAAAGATATAAAACATATAAAAATAAATTAACTGATATAATACGAACTAGTAAAAAATTATATTATAGGAAAATGTTAAATGAAAATAAAAATAATATAAAAGGAGTCTGGGATATATTAAACAAATTAAGGAAAAATGGAACTAAGAAAATGATATATCCAGAGTATTTTACTGATAATTGTGGTGATATTTATGATAAGAATATGGTAGTAAATAAAATGAATAAATTTTTCGTAAGTGTTGGGCCAGAGTTGGCAGCAAAGATTCCAAATCAAGGAAAAGACACTGTGAGTGAGACTTTAATTGGAAGTAACCCTCGGTCAATTTTTCTTACAGCGGTGGATGAACTAGAGGTAAAATCTGTTGTTGAAAAGTGTAAAAATAAATTATCTACTGACTGTGATGGTATTGATATGGCACTAATAAAAAGAACTGTTGATGGTATATTAAAACCATTCACATATATTTGTAATTTATCATTTCAAACTGGTTCATTCCCACAGAAAATGAAAATAGCAAAAGTAATTCCATTATTTAAGCAAGGAAATAAACACCAATACACAAACTACAGACCAGTATCACTTCTCCCACAATTTTCAAAAATTCTGGAAAAACTTTTCAACAACAGATTAGAAAACTTTTTAAATACACAGGATGTGCTGAATCAGAACCAGTATGGGTTTAGAGCCAAGAGTACAACATCATTGGCGATAATGGATGCAACAGAGGAAATAATAAATGCATTAGATCAAGGAAAATATGCAATTGGTGTGTTTATAGATTTTAGAAAAGCATTTGATACAATAAATCATTCAATACTTCTTAATAAATTGCAAATGTATGGTATTAGGGGAATTGCTCTGAAATGGGTTACAAGTTATCTATCTGAGAGACAACAATTTGTGAAAATGGGAGAATATCTGTCTGGGTGTATGGGAATTGCCTGTGGGGTCCCCCAAGGGTCAGTATTGGGCCCCAAATTATTTAACATATATATAAATGATATATTCCAAGTTTCTAAATTATTAAAAATAATATTATTTGCTGATGATACTAATTTATTTTATTCTGGAAATAATTATAATCAACTAATCCATACTCTAAATAATGAATTAAATAAGCTAAAAAAAATGGATGGATTGTAATAAACTATCACTAAATATAGATAAAACTAAGGTAATGATATTTGGTAATTGTAAAAATAAAGAAGATATACACATTCATATAGATAATGTAGTTATTGAAAAAGTTAAGGAGATCAAGTTTTTGGGTGTAGTACTGGATGATAAAATTAGTTGGAAACCACATGTCAGATACATACAAAATAAAGTTGCAAAAAATATTGCAATTATAAATAAAATTAAGCAGGTCCTAGATTATAAATCACTTCATATTTTGTATTGTTCATTAGTACTTCCATACTTGACTTATTGTATAGAAGTTTGGGGTAACAGTTATAAAAGTAAACTTAATTCATTGTTAATATTACAAAAAAGGGCAGTCCGTGTTATACACAAAGTTGGGTACCTCGAACATACTAATTTATTGTTTTTACATTCGAAGTTATTGAAATTATGGGATCTGGTTCATTATTACACAGCACAATTAATGTTTAAAGTTAGTAAAAACCTCTTGCCACACAATATACAGAATCTATTCAGGGAGAGAGAAGGGAAATATAATTTACGGGGGAATGCAAAATTTAAAATTCACTTAGTAAGATCTACACGGAAGAGTTTTTGTGTGTCTGTGTGTGGGATAAAATTGTGGAATGGGTTGGGGGAGAAACACAGACAATGTCCCAACATCCATATATTTAAATCAACATATAAAGAAATGATTTTTGAGCAGTATGAGAATGAAGGGCAGTGATGTTACATTGTGTCTTCAGTGAGGGAAGGTTGTTGTGTGTTATGGTGATTGTGAAGGTGATGGTGTTGTTTGTGTTTGCATTAAACATGCCAGAATTGTATGTTTATTGTTGTTGTAATATTGTTGGATATGGACTGTCATTGTTGTGTCATTTTTGTTGTATAAATTGACTATGGGTGTATTACAGTGAATGTGGTTGTGGGATAATGATGATTTTTTTTTTTTTTTTTTTTTTGTTACTTATTTGTACCCGTAGGTAGACTTGGTTTGCAGTCTGGTGACAAGCCACCGGCTGCTGGTTGCTGCGTGCGCGAGCGCCCTAAACCTACATGTTTTTTTTTTTTTGGTATGCGGGAGGAAACCGGAGAAATCCCGGAGTAAACCCGCGCAACACGGGGAGAACATGCAAACTCCACACAGCTCACTGTTGGTCGGGGGCTGGGATCGAACCCACGATCTCATGATCCCCGCGATCCCCCGGCCAAGGGTAAAACTGTGCTGCCACAGTGCTAAACCACTGCGCCACCGTGCAGCCCAATTATGATTATGAGTAATACTGTAATTTGTTTGGTGTGGAGAAGGGGTGGGACTGTATAAGCCTTGGCTTCTTCCCACTCCTTTTGAACATTTTATTTTGGTTTGTTTTTTTGTTGTGTTTTGAACTCTCTTTTTTTCTTTCTTTAACAATGTTCAAATAAAAATCAATCAATCAATCAATCAATCAACCTCCCATAGAACCAGGCTCAGGGAGAGAGAAAAAGAAAAGAAAGAGAGGATGTGACCTTCATACGAATAACAATAACATACAAATATGATAACACTCATAGAACCTGTGCAAAGTCCAACCAAATGTTCTGATTAGTTGTTGATTAAATGCACCAAGATCAAGAGAAAGCATCTGATAGGGTGCCAAGAGAGAAAGTGCAGCACTTTATGAGGAAGTTAGCAGTGGCAAATAAATATGTGAGGGTGGTGCAGGACATATATGAGGACAGCGAGATGGTAGTGAGGTGTGCTGTAGGAGTGACGGATGGATTCAAGGTGGGGGTGGGGTTACATCAGGGATCTGGTCTGAGCCCCTTCTTGTTTGCCATGGCAGTGGAGAGGCTGACAGAAGAAGTCAGGCATGAGGTGGAAAAGAACCTGGAGAGGTGGAGGTATGCTTTGGACAGAAGAGGAATAAAAGTGATGAAGGTAGACGAGTTTAAATACAGTACCTGGGGTCAATCATCCAAAGCAATGGTGAAAAAGAGAGTTCAGGCAGGGTGGAATGGGTGAAGATGAGTGTCAGGGGTGATTTGTAACAGAAGGATAGCAGCTAGACTGAAAGGGAACATTTACATGTCAGTAGTGAGACCTGCTATGATGTACGATTTGGAGATGATGGCGCTGATGAAAAGACAGGAGACAGAGCTGGAGGTGGCAGAGTTGAAAATGCTAAGATTCTCACTGGGTGTGACTAGGAGGGACAGGATTAGACGTGAGTATATCAGAGGGACAGCTCAGGTTGGGTAATTTGGAGACAAAGTAAGAGAGGCAAGACTGAGATGGTTTGGACATCTGCAGAAGAGGGATAGTGGATATATTGGACAAAGGATGTTGAGGATGGAGCTGCTAGGCAGGAGGAAAAGAAGAAGACCGCTGAGAAGATTCATGGATGTAGTGAAGGAGGACATGGAGAGGGTTGGTGTTACAGAGAAAAATGCAAGGGACAGGGTGAGATGGAGACAGATGATCCGCTGTGGTGACTCTTAAAGGGAGCAGTTGAAAGAAGAAGAAGAAGAAGAAGAAGAAGAAGAAGAAGAAGAAAATACTGTAATGCTGGGGCTGTGAAAAGGGGCGGCAGGGGTTGGTGTTACAGAGGAAGATGAAGGGATAGGGTGAGATGGAGGCAGATGATCCGCTGTGGCTACCTCTAAAGGGAGCAGCCAAAAGAAGAAGAAGAAGAAAATAAAGGAATGCATGGTTGGGCCTGGTTGATGCAGTGCCTGCACACTACCCACGCAAAGTAGCACTGTAGCAGTAGATATAGTAAATAATTTCAATTCAATTCAACTTTATTTATATAGCGCCATTTCACAACAACAGTCATCTCATAGCACTTTCAACTGTAGGGGAAACCCCCACAATTGCAGAAAGACCCCAGCAATCAGGAGATCCCCTGTGAGCAAGCGCTTGGCGACGGTGGAGAGGAAAAACTCCCTTTTAACAGGAAGAAACTTCCAGCAGAACCAGGCTCAGGGAGGGGCAGTCATCTGCTGTGATTGGCTGGGGGGTGAGGGGATAGAGAAGATGAGAAGAACAGACATGTAGAGAGCAAACAGCACAGTGGGGACTCAGTCTATGGGAGAGAACAAACAGATATTAATGACCAGCAAAAAAAAAAAATATTTCATTGAGAGTGAAGAAAGGAGTGAAGCCCAGTGCATTATTGGAGGTCCCCCGGCTGTCTAAACCTATTAGCAGCATAACTAAGGGAGGGTTCAGAGACACATGATCCCTCCCTACTTGTAGGCTATATCAAAAAGGGAGGTTTTCTTAAAAACAGAGATCAAGTCTGACTCCTGAATCCAGATTGGCAGCTGGTTCCACAGGAGAGGAGCTTGATAACTGAAGGCTCTGCCTCCCATTGTACTTTTCAAGATTCTAGGTATTACAAGTAATCCAGCATTTTGGGAGCGTAGTGCTCTGTTAGGATAATAGGGTAGTATCAGATCTTTTAAATAAAAAGGGCCCTGATTGTTTGGAGCTTTGAAAGTGAGAAGAAGGATTTTAAACTTAATTCTAAACTCTATGGGAAGCCAATGAAGGGAGGCCAGAACTGGAAAGATACGAGCTCTCTTTCTAGTACCTGCCAAAACTCTTGCTGCAGCGTTTTGGATCAGGCAAAGACTTTTTAAAGATGTTTTAGGACAACCTGATAATAAAGAGTTACAATAATCTAATCTAGAGTTAACAAAAGCGTGGATCAGTTTCTCAGCATCACTCTGAGACAAGACACTCCTAATCTTGGCAATGTTACGCAAATGATAGAAGGCAGTCTTAGAAACAAATTTAATATGTGAATTGAAAAACAGATCTTGATCAAAAATAACTCCAAGGTTCCTCACAGAGCTATTAAGAGAAAGAGTAACCGCATCCAAACTAAAAGTTTGATTTAGAAAGGTATTTCTATGGTTTTTTGGACCAACACAAATGACTTCAGTCTTATCTGAATTTAATAGCAGGAAATTACAAGTCATCCAAGCTTTGATTTCCTTAAGACAGGCTTCTAACTTGGCTAACTGATTATTATCATCTGGCTTCATTGACAGGTATAATTGTGTGTCATCTGCATAACAATGAAAATGTATACAATGCTTTCTAATAACGTTGCCTAGTGGAAGCATATATAAACTAAAAAGAGTTGGGCCTAGCACAGATCCCTGTGGAACTCCATGACTGAGCTTTGAGTTGGAAGAAAACTCATTACTGACATGAACAAACTGGAACCTATCAGATAAATAAGATCTAAACCACTGTAATGAAGTTCCATTAAGTCCAACATAGTGTTCTAATCTATCAAGTAGAATATTATGATCGATAGTGTCAAAAGCTGCACTAAGGTCTAAAACAGGGGTGCTCACACTTTTTCAGCATGCGAGCTACTTATAAAACAACCAAGTCAAAATGATCTACCCACTACAAAAATGCAAAACATATAATTATTTATATATAATGTATTATATATAAATGTATACATTTCAAATGTATTAAGGATTCTTTGTATGTACAATGTATGTTGATGTACCTTGCATAATTGAATAAGCCAATATTGCACAACACACATAATAAATAACTATTAACATTTTTTGTAATTACCTGAGTTTACTTTGATGACTTGCACTGAATTGAATCAGCCAGGGATGCATAGTCCGGACAGTAGCTGCTGACAGCCAGCCTCAAGCACATTTCCAAATGTTCATCAGTCATGGTGGAACGGTATTTGGACTTAATGATCTTCATGTAGGAAAAGGCTGACTCACATAAATAAGTGGTAATTCAAGAAGTCTGGGAACGCATCGTCCTGCCTGCACTTGGCAATAAATCCATTCACACGCCCAACCATTGCAGGTGCTCCATCTGTGGTGATAGACACCAATTTGTACACTGGGAGCTGAGTTTTCTCGCTAAAGTTTTTAAACGTCTGAAATATGTCCTCTCCTCGTGTCTGTTCTTTCATGGGAAGTGCTGTCAATTCGCCCTTTTCACATTCCCCACAATGCAATGCGCAACCGGCAACAAACGGTAGTTTGTTTACACTGGCTCACATGCATACACGTCGAAATAAAGCCACAAATCAGGGTTCCAGATGCGTAGTACCTTTCTGTAGTAATCGCCAGGGTACAGACAAGGAACAGGACATAAAAAGATCATACTATAGGTTTCCCAGCGGTGAAAAAAACGCAGATCTTCGGCGAATTTGGGAGAGCAAAATCTGGCGATTACTACAGAAAGGTACTACGCATCTGGAACCCTGATTTGTGGCTTTATTTCGACGTATCTTGAGCTCTGTCTCTGTGTATGCATGTGAGCCAGTGTAAACAAACTACCGGATGTTGCCGGTTGTGCATTGCATTGTGGGGAATGTGAAAAGGGCGATATTCGCTCCTCTTTTGCAGTGAGATCACTAAACACCATACGAATGAAAATGCACATCTAGGCTGTGTCACTCACATCTGTAGATTCGTCCAACTGCAGTGAGAAACACTCACAATCTCCGATGTCCTTCCACATTTGCTGGGTTAAATCCTCAAGCAAGGGCTTAAAATCTGAGGTAATTCGCTGACTAGCTTGTAAGTTTTGCTGCGCTTAGCGCCATTGTTTACGCATGAGCGGTGACCTAAAGGTCAAAATTCAGTTGTCATCTGAATGGTTGCCCTGTATGTCAATCAAGTGATAGGCTGACAAATATTTTTTTTAATGTCGCGCTGCGATTGACCAGTACATAGGCTGACAATTTTTTTTTTTTTTTAATGTCACGCTGCGATCGACCAGTAGTACCTCCGCGATCGACCAGTAGATCGCGATCAACGTAATGAGCACCCCTGGTCTAAAAGGACAAGTACAGAAACAAGTCCATTATCAGATGCGATCAGCAGGTCATTAGTGACCTTCACTAAGGCTGTTTATGTTTTAGTACTATGATAGATTCTAAACCCAGATTGAAACTCTTCAAATAAACCATTTCCCTGCAAGTTGTCAAATAATTGCGTAGCAACAACTCTTCCTAAGATTTTTGAAATGAAAGGGAGATTAGAGATTGGTCTATAGTTAGCTAAAACTCCTGGATCCAGCATTGGCTTTTTGAGTAAGGGTTTAATTACAGCAGTTTTAAAAGCCTGCAGTACATGGCCTAAAGTTAATGAAGAATTGATTATTTGAAGAATTAAGCTACCAATAAATGGGAAGGCTTCTTTAAATAACCTGGTAGGAATAGGGTCTAAAAGACAAGTAGAAGGCTTGGATGAGGAAATTATTTTATCTAACTCTAAAAGGTCAATTGGAGTAAACCCATCCAAACAGATATCAACTGAAGGAGTAGTAGTAGTTACTATATTTAAGTTAATGGTGGGAAAAATCTGACTGATTTTATCTCTGATAGATGAAATTTTATTATTGAAAAAGTTCATAAAGTCCTGACTAGTAAGCTCTAAGGGAATGCTAGGTTTGACAGAGTCCTGACTCTTTGTCAGCCTGGCTACAGTGCTGAAGAGAAACCTGTGATTATTCTTGTTCTCTTCTATTAATGCAGAATAGTAACTTGTTCCAACTTTTCTTAGAGATTTTTTATAAATTAAAAGATGATTTCTCCAAGCTAAATAGATTTCATCTAAATTAGTGGAGTGCCATTTTCTTTCTAACTGACGAGTCTTCTGTTTTAAGCTACGAGTTTCTGTGTTGAACCAAGGAGTTAGAAGTCTCTGATTAGACTTTTTCTTTTTTAAAGGGGCCACCATGTCTTGAGTCTAATGTAGAGAAGCTGTAACACTATCTACCATGCAATCAATTACAGAAGGAGCAAGCTGTCTATAGCTTGTTTCTGTTGTGTTGACACATGGCATTGAGGAAACAAACTGCATAAATTTGGTTACAGCATCATCTGAGAGGCATCTACTGTAGTAATATTTTTCTTTAGGAATCAAATAGTCAGGAATAGTAAAATCAAAGGTTAACAGACAATGGTCTTACAGTACAGGGTTTTGAGGAGACACTACCAGATTTTCTATTTCTATGCCATATGTCAGAACAAGGTCCAACGTATGGTGGAGATAATGGGTAGAATTTCCTACTTTCTGAGAAAACCCCATCGAGTCTAATATTGAATTAAATGCCATATTGAGGCAATCACTATCTACATCTACCTGTATATTAAAGTCCCCTACTATAATTATCTGATTTCAGCACTAAATCAGCTAAGAATTTGGCAAATCAGGATAAAAACTCTGAGTGGGTTGATGGAGGACGATAAACTATGGCAAATAAAATTGGGTTTAGCCTAAAATTGCTAAAATGCCTGATACTGAGGACCAGGCCCTCAAAGGAATTGTAACATGTTTTTTGCTTTACATTAACTAGTAATTTGGAATGGTAAATTGTTGCTACTCCTCCTCCACGACCAGAACGTCTGGGATTTTGACAGTTTAAATAACCAGAGGGAGTTGATTCATTTAAACCAACATAATCCTCTTGTCCTAACCAAGTCTCTGTAAGAGATATTAAATCAATCTGATGATCAATTAACAGATCATGGACGAGCAGAGACTTGGGAGTTAGAGACCTAATATTTAACAAACTGTGGCACATATGTTGGTTACATATTCCCCACAAATGTGTTGCTGTATGTTTATTGTGTGCTTCACGTCTCATGGAACAAAGAGGACTGAGACTCTGGGATTCGGCAGAGGAGTGCGAGATTCGGCCTTTGTTTCCGGGAGACGACCAGGGAAGATTTCCAGGCCACAGAAACTAGAGGACAATGGCGTGAGATCAAAGGGGTTACTTTGTGGTTGAGATTAAGTACCATGTGACTGTATATTGGATCAAACACCATGCGACTGCTGTTTCGTGCCCGGGGTATAAAACCCCTGATGTGAGATGAAAACTTCCTCTTGATTTGCTTTGAGACTTGTTGGAGATGTGCTCTGTGAATAAAGCTGAATCTGAGGAACAAACTCAGCCTCAACCTTGAACACATTCTCCACACTGGTGACCTTACGACTCAGAATGAGCAGAAATAATTCTCCCGAGCGGGGCTCGGCAGAAGCCGGCCTAATGGCTGCCTCCACACTCCGGCTGCCTGACTTCTGGCAGCATAGTCCGTGCTCCTGGTTTAGCGCGGTCGAGGCGCAGTTCAACCTCCGGAGAATCTCGAAGGACGACACAAGATTTTTTTTTTTTTTTTTGTTACTTATTTGTACCCGTAGGTAGACTTAAGATAAGATAAGATAAGCCTTTATTAGTCCCACAACGGGGAAATTCCAGGATTGCAACAGCACAGGGATAGCAACACTCAGAGCAACAATCAGAAGGCAAGAAAAAAAAAACAAAAACAAAAAAAAAAAAAACAAGCAAGCAAGAGCAGCTAATATACATATGTACGTATTACTATAAAATATATATATATACACACACACACAGACACACAGTGCAGAGCATTGTAGCTAGATGGAATAAATATGTAAATATATAAACACCCACAGTACGGAGCATTGCAGCTAGGTGGAATAAATATGCAAGTATATAAACACACACAGTGCGGAGCAATGTAGCTAGATGGAATAATATGTAGATATATAAATATATAAACACACCCAGTGCTGAGCATTGTAGCTAGATGGAATAAATATGTAAATATATAAACACACACAGTGCAGAGCATTGTTGCTAGATGGAATGAAACAGCATAACCGTCTACTTAGTTATCCTACATGGTATGATTATGTGCCCATACATATTCTCACCCTCCATAGCGACCGGTATGTTCCTAGTTGTATGCCGGAGGGGACCATTGTGTAAGTCTATTGCATCTTTTGCATTCAAAAAACTATTAGTTTGTTACGTCTTTTTGCTATCTCTGCGAGCAGCCCTGCTTAGGTTGTACAGTCTGACAGCCGTTGGTAGGAAGGACCTACGAAACCTCTCGGTTGTGCACCTGGGATGATGTAGTCTGCTGCTAAATGAGCTCCTCAGTGCATTCAGTATGTCCTGCATAGGGTGGAACTCGGACTCCAGCAGAGATGACAGTTTAGCCACCGTCCTTCTCTCTCCTATCTCCTCCATCGGATCAAGGCGCTGCCCCAGGACAGAGCTAGCTTTCTTAATCAGTTTGTTCAGTCTCTTCCTATCGGCTGCAGTAATGCCACTGCCCCAGCAGACCACTCCAAAAGTGATGGCTGATGCCACCACCGTGTCATAGAATGACTTCAGCAGCGCCCCTTGTACACCAAAAGACCTGAGTCTCCTCAGCAGGAACAGCCTGCGCTGTCCCTTCTTGTAGAGTGCATCAGTATTGTGTGACCAGTCTAGTTTATTGTTCAGATGAATACCCAGGTACTTATAGGATGTCACCATCTCGATGTCTGTTCCCTGTATATTTACTGGTACTGTGAGGGGCTGCCCATGCCTGCGGCAGTCCACCACCAGCTCCTTAGTTTTCCTCGCGTTGATCTGGAGGCAGTTCCGATGGCACCAGTCCACGAAGTCCTGGATAAGCCCTCTGTACTCAGCTTCATCTCCATTGGAGATGAGGCCAACGATCGCAGAGTCATCAGAGAACTTCTGTAGATGGCAGTGTGTTGTGTTGTGTGAGAAGTCCGCAGTATAAAGAGTGAACAGGAAGGGAGCCAGCACCGTTCCCTGGGGGGCCCCCGTGCTACTGATGATCGTGTCGGACACACAGTCCCGGGTTCTCACAAACTGAGGCCGGTTCGTGAGGTAGTCCAGGATCCATGATGACAGGTGCTGGTCCACCCCTGCGCGCAGCAGCTTGTCCTTCAGGATCATCGGTTGGATGGTGTTGAAAGCACTGGAGAAGTCAAAGAACATGATCCTCACCATATTCCCGGGCTTCTCCAGGTGGGACAGAGAACGGTGAAGGAGGAAGATCACCGCATCCTCCACCCCAATGCCATGCTGGTAGGCGAACTGGAGTGGATCCATCGCTGGTTCCACCAGGGGGCGGAGGTGAGCAAGGAGCAGTCTCTCCAGGGTCTTCATCAAGTGGGACGTCAAGGCCACCGGTCTGTAGCTGTTCAGGTCTTTGGGGTGGGAAGTTTTTGGTACAGGTACCACACAAGATGTTTTCCACAGCTGTGGTACCCTCCCCAGTTTCAGGCTCATGTTGAAGATATACGTCACAATCCCACACAGCTGGTCTGCACAGGACTTGAGGAGCTTTGCGCTGATGCCGTCCGGTCCCGGCGCCTTCCTCGCCTTGATCTTCCTCAGCTCCGTCCTCACCTGGGTCCTGGTCAGGGTCAGGATGGGGGGCTGTGTGTTGGGAGTGGGGGGGTGTTGGTGGAGTGGGGAGTGGGCAGCAGGACTTGATTTCTTTAGAGGCAGCAGTGGTTGTTGTGCAGTCAGGGGGGAGGGCGGTTGGTCAAATCTATTGAAAAACAGATTCAGGTTGTTCGCCCACTCCCTGCCCCCTGTGGCCTGGGGGGAGGTATTCTGGAGCCCCGAGATGGTTTTGAGGTTTCTCCAGACCCCGCTGATGTCGCTCTGTTGCAGCTTGTCCTCCATCTTCTTCCTGAAGCTGTCCTTGCCTTCTCTGATCTTTCTCCTCAGCTCCCTCTGTACGGACTTCAGCATCTCCCTGTTCCCTGACCTGAAGATCCTCTTCTTCTCTCTCAGAAGTGTTTTTATCTCAGGGTTGATCCAGGGTTTGTTGTTTGAGTGACGCCGTATGGTCTTGGTGGGAACGGATTTGTCCACACAGAAGCTGAGGTAGCCCGTGAAGGTGTGAATGAGGCCATCGATGTCCTCACCATGTGGATCGCAGAGCTGCTTCCAGGCGGTGGCTTCAAAACAGCCCTTTAGGGTGTCCATTGTCTCCTCAGACCATAACTCCACAGTGTGCATGGCCGGAGGTTGTCTGTGCACTAGGGGTTTGTACACCGGCCGGAGATGAACCAAGTTGTGATCCGATCTCCCGAGTGGGGGGAGTTGTGATGAGGTGTACGCCTCCTTAGTGTTTGCGTAGAATAAATCCAGTGTTTTATTGTCTCTAGTGTGGCATGTGACATACTGGGTGAACGTGGGTAGAATGGGAGACAGTGAAACATGGTTGAAATCGCCTGAGATGAGGAGAAGAGCATCTGGGTTTCATCTGGCATCTGGGTCTGACTTGGTTTGCAGTCTGGTGACAAGCCACCGGCTGCTGGTCGCTGCATGCGCGAGCGCCCTAAACCTACATGTTTTTGGTGATTCTACCATGTTGTGGCAAAGCTGGACAGCCACACAGTTCAGAGGGTGGAAGACCTGGTCAACCACCCACCGGACAGCGACAAATACGGCGCCTTGAAAGCTGCGCTTATCTGTCATTTCACCCCCTCCGTGCAGCAGCAAGCAGAGGGGCTCCTGGCGTTGACGGAGTCAGAGAACGACAGACCCGTAGACCTGATGGTGAAAATGCTGAGGCTGAAAGACTCCGAGGACTGCGAATTTATCTTCGCCCACCTTTTCCTCCGAACCCTGCCGCCAGCGGTGAGAGTTACCCTGGCAGATTCACCCCGGTTGGCCAAGCGAGACTACCACGGGCTGAGCAAGGAGGCGCAGCGACTCGTCGACGCCCACAAGCAGAGCGCGGTTTCGGTGCCGACGACGGCAGCAGTCAGCACCAAGGGACACCGAGCGGGCGACGTCCTTTGCTTCTATCATCGCCGTTTTGCAGAGAGGGCACACAAGTGCCTCCCGCCGTGCCACTTCAAGCGTTCGGGAAACGCCAAGACCGAGGGTCGGTAGCGGCTGCGGCCCTTGGGGAAGAGAACAAGCTGCTTTACCTGACGGATGCACGTTCGGGGAAACGATTCCTCATGGACACAGGCTCCCAGATGAGCTTCATCATGCCTTCCTACGTGGACCGGCTGATGCCGTCCAAGGTTCCCCGGGTGTCAGTGTCAGCAGCGAAAGGCTCAGCTATTAAGACCTTCGGTGAGAGGACTCTGCTTCTGTCTTTGCAGGGTCGTTCATTTGAGTGGACTTTTGTGGTAGCTGCAGTCAGTTTCAACATGTTAGGGGCTGATTCCTTGTGCTCACATGGTTTATTGGTTGATCTTGCTAATAGACGTCTGGTCTTTTCACTCTATTCCCTGCACAGCATGAGTGGCACCGCCAACTGCATAAGCCAACGTCACGACTGCGGGTGGTAAGTTCCACGCACTCCTCACTCAGTTCCCAGCACTAACAGTCCCAACGTTTTCGGCGACAGTGGCCAAACATGGGGTGGAGCATTATATCACTACCACCGGGCCGCCTGTTTTTGCAAAAGCTCGGCGCCTGGACTCAGCTAAACTGACCATAGCGCGCGAGGAGATTGCCAACCTGGAAAAACTGGGCATCATCAGACGTTCAAAAAGCCCCTGGGCTTCACCATTGCACATGGTCCCAAAGACTGATGGCTCGTGGCGACCCTGCGGTGATTTCCGCAGGTTGAATAACACCACTGCACATGACCGCTACCCGATCCCACACATTCAAGATTTTTCGGTTCATTTGGCGGGGGCGCGCATTTTTTCTAAAATAGATGTAGTGCGCGGCTACCATCAGGTTCCAGTGCGCGCCCAGAACATACCCAAAACAGCGGTAATAACTCCTTTCGGGCTTTTTGAGTTTTTGCGCATGCCTTTTGGACTCCAGGGGACCGCGCAGACGTTCCAACGCATGATGGACGCGGTGCTGCGCGACCTCCCTTTCGTGTTCGTCTACTTGGATGACATTTTAGTAGCCAGCACGTCCGAAGACGAACACGAAAACCACCTCATGGCAGTTTTCCGGAGGCTGGCAGAACACGGGTTAATAATTAACCCAGCGAAGTGCCAGTTTGGGGTTGCGCAGATTGATTTTTTGGGGCATCGCGTTTCGCCAGAAGGAGCGGTCCCTCTCCCTGATAAAGTGCACGCAATAACAAATTTTCCCCAACCTCAAATGGTCAAAGCGTTACAGGAGTTTTTGGGAATGGTTAATTTTTATAACCGTTTCCTCCCAAGTGCAGCGTGGCTCATGCAACCATTGTACGCGGCACTAAAAAAACAAAAACCCACAAATAAAATCGAATGGTCTCCTGAGCGGGAGCGCACATTCTCTCAAGTCAAAACAGCGCTGACAAACGCGGCTTTGTTGGTACACCCAGTTCCAACAGCCCGCATGGCCCTCACCACTGACGCGTCCGATTTAGCGGTAGGGGCGGTCGTTGAACAGTTGGTAGCGGGGACCTGGCAACCGCTCACGTTTTTCAGCAAAACCTTGCGCGATAGCGAGCGAAAATACAGCGCGTTCGACAGGGAGTTGTTGGCCCTGCACTTGGCCAGCCGCCATTTCCAGTTCTGGCTGGAAGGGCGCCGTTTCACTGCGTTCGTGGACCACAAACCGCTGACTTTTGCGATGGCCAAGATTTCTGAACCTTGGTCGGGCCGGCAGCAAAGACAGCTGGCCGCGATATCAGAGTTCACCACTGATATCCAGCATGTCACAGGTAAACATAATGTAGTGGCAGACTGCCTCTCGCGTGCTGTGCCGGCGCCAGACCACGCAAGGGCAGACTCTGCAGCCATGGCCGCGGGCCAGGGTAGCGACGCGGGAGCTTGTGCGGCCCCGGTCTGCGTGGGGTTAGATTATGCAGCCATGGCCGCGGAGCAGGTTAGCGATGCGGACGTGCGCGCGCTCCAGTCTGGACCAACAGGGTTAAGGCTGGAGGACAGGGTGCTGCAAATGGGTATGCCTCCCCTAATCTGCGATGTCTCCACGGGACGGCCGCGCCCCGTGGTACCAGCTGCGTGGTGTTGTCGCGTTTTTGACTTGATCCATTCTCTGGCGCACCCGGGGGTGCGCGCATCGGTCAAAATGGTGGGGGAGAAATTTGTATGGCCGGGGTTGCGCAGACAGGTCAAGGAATGGGCGACAGCCTGCGTAGCGTGTCAGCGAGCCAAAATACACAAGCACACTATAGCTCCTTTGGAGCCTTTTCACATTCCTGCTAAGCGCTTTGATCATGTGCAGGTCGACTTGGTAGGCCCCCTTCCGTCGTCACAGGGGTACACACATCTTTTGACGATGGTGGATCGCACCACGCGTTGACCGGAAGTGGTTCCTCTGGTGTCAACCACAGCAGAAGAAGTGGCGCGCGCGTTTTTAACAGCTTGGGTAGCGCGTTTTGGGGTTCCGTCGGACATAACGTCAGACAGGGGTCCTCAATTTGTTTCCGTACTCTGGTCGTCGATGGCCCGCAGCCTAGGGGTAAAGATCCACCGCACCACCGCGTACAACCCCCAGGCTAACGGTTTATGCGAGCGTTTTCACAGGTCATTGAAAGCGGCCCTCAGAGCGTCGCTTACGGATACAAATTGGGTTGACAAGTTACCATGGGTCTTATTGGGGTTGCGTTCTGCACCTAAGGAGGATTTGCAAGCCTCTCCAGCGGAATTAGTTTTTGCACAGCCTCTCCATTTGCCAGGGGAATTTCTCCCCGATAATTCTGCCCCAAATTGCCCCCCCGCTCAGCTGTTGCAGAGCGGCACTGGATCAAACACGCTTCCTGGCCCGGTTCATCACAGTTTCCCACGTGTTTTTGTGCCGAAGGCTTTAAAAAATGCGGAGTTTGTTTTTGTGAGACATGATGCTTGCCGCCCCAGCCTGCGCCCGCCTTATGATGAGCCGGACAAGGTGCTGGAAACAGGAGAGAAGCATTTTTTGCTAGATTTGGGAGGCAGAAAAGAATTGATTTGTATTAACAGACTCAAACCTGCTTTTGTTTTGGCGGATGAGGAGGTGCAGTTGGCGAGAGCCCCTCGTCGCGGTAGACCCCCTAGAGGGCATTCTACAGGACTCCCACAGAGATTGACTAACAGTTCTAATCCACAGGTGCAGACAGCAGCAAAGCCGGCTTTCAGCAGATACGGCAGGAGACTGAGAGTTAAGCAACTGGTAGATTGATGTGTAGTAATGTTATGATGTCATGTGTCTCTGGTTATGTTTGTCCCATTTAGACGTTTGTGGGGGGTCTTGTGGCACATATGTTGGTTACATATTCCCCACAAATGTGTTGCTGTATGTTTATTGTGTGCTTCACGTCTCATGGAACAAAGAGGACTGAGACTCTGGGATTCAGCAGAGGAGTGCGAGATTCGGCCTTTGTTTCTGGGAGACGACCGGGGAAGATTTCCGGGCCACAGAGACTAGAGGACAATGGCGTGAGATCAAAGGGGTTACTTTTTGGTTGAGATTAAGTACCATGTGACTGTATGTTTGATCAAACACCATGTGACTGCTGTTTCGTGCCCGGGGTATAAAACCCCTGATGTGAGATGAAAACTTCCTCTTGATTTGCTTTGAGACTTGTTGGAGATGTGCTCTGTGAATAAAGCTGAATCTGAGGAACAAACTCAGCCTCATCCTTGAACACATTCTCCACAAAACCGCATTTAATTTTTAAATTATGAGGAGGAACAGAGGCCAAATCATTCAATTTAGAGGCTTCATGTTTAATTTGAGTTTTACCAACTTTTTGTTTAATCACTTTGGAATTCTTATACATTATATTTTTATTTACTTTGGAGGGAGCAGACAATGATTTTCTGATGGGGAAGACAGGGGCTAAGTTGAGGGGTGGCGGATGAAGAGGAGCTGCAGAGAGGCGTGTAAGACTGCGACTCTGCTTCCTGGTCCCAACTCTGAGTTGTCAATGTTTTGGAAATTTGGATAAAAATGATGCCAGATTGTTAGATAAATCAGACGCACCATCCAAAATGGGATGGAAGCCGTCTCGTCTAATAAGACCAGCTTTTCCCAAAAATGAGCTCCAATTGTCTATGTAGTTCACATAGACAATAGACATAGACATAATATTCATATAAGTCTAACCAAAAGCTTTGTCAGATAGAAAAGTTTTCCGCTTGATCTTAAAGGCTGAGGGAGTGTCTGACTCACTTCCCCAGGCTGGTAACTGGTTCCATAAGAGAGAAGCCTGATAAATGAAAGCTCTGTCTCCCACAAATTCAAAAGAAAATAGTTCCAAATTTATGGGAAAAAAAAGTCACAAATGTATGTAACAAATGTATGAGACAAAAGTAGCAAATTTTAAAGAAAAAAAGTCAAAAACCTACAAGAAAAAAGTTACAAATTTATATTAAAAAATGTCAAAAATTTATGAAAAAAGTGAAAAATTTACAAGAAAAAAGTTGCAAGTTTATAAGAAAAAAACTGCAAATTTATGAGGAAAAAACTGCAGATTTACAGGAACAATGTGCAAATTTACAATAAAGAGTCACAAATTTGAAGGGCCAGACTAAGAGTGATCCAACAGACTCTCATGAAAAATACCAGAACAATGATTCAGTGTACCCCGCCTGGTATGGGGTTACCGGGGCCCCACCCTGGAGCCAGTCCTGGGGGAGGGGCTCGATAGCTAGCGTCTGGTGGCCAGGTTTCCGCCCATGGGATCCGGCCGGGCTCAGCCAGAAGGACTTACATGAGTCCGCCCTCCAGTGGGCTCACCACCTGCAGGAGGGATCATGGGGGTCCGGTGCTATGTGGATTAGGTAGCGGTCAAAGGCGGAGACCTTGGCGGCCTGATCCCAGGCTTCCTAAACTGACTTTGGGGACGTGGAATGCCACCTCTCTGGTGGGGAAGGCACCTGAGCTGGTGTATGAGGTTGAGAGATACTGGCTAGATATATCGGCCTCACTTCAACACACAGCTCCGGTTCCGGAACCAGTCTCCTGGAGAGGGGCTGGAGCTTGGCCTTCTCTGGAGTTGCCCCGGGCGAGAGACAATGAGCAGGGATGGGTATTTTTGTATCCCTCCACCTTGCTGCCTCTATATTGCAGTTTTTCCCGGTGGACGAAAGGGTTGTTTCCCTACGCCTTTGGGTTGGGAAATGGGTCCTGACCATCATTTGTGCCTATGCACCAAATGATGGTTCAGAGTACCCACCCTTTTTGGAGTCGCTGACTGGGGTGCTGGAGAGTGCTCCCCTTGGAGACTCAATTGTCCTACTGGGGGACTTCAATGCGCACGTGGGCAACGACAGTGAAACCTGGAAGGGGGTGATTGGGAGGAATGGCCTGCCCAATCTGAACCTGAGTGGTGTTGAGTTATTGGACTTCTGTGCTAACCACAGTTTGTCCATAATGAACACCATGTTCAAGCATAAGGGTGTCCATATGTGCACCTGGCACCAGGACACCCTAGGTCGCAGGTCGATGATCGATTTTGTTATCGTGTCATCAGACCTGCGACCGTATGTCTTGGACACTCGGGTAAAGAGAGGTGCAGAGCTGTCAACTGATCACCACCTGGTGAGTTGGATCCGATGGCAGGGGAGGATGCCATTCAAACCTGGTAGATCCAAACATATAGTGAGGGTATGCTGGGAACATCTGGCTGAGGTCCCTGTCCGGGAGGTCTTCAACTCCCACCTCCGGAAGGATTTTGCTCACATTCAGAGGGAGTCTGGAGACATTGAGTCCAAATGGGCCATGTTCTCCACCTCCATTGTTGAAGCAATGGCCCAGAGCTGCGGCCGCAAGGTCATCGGGGCATCTCGTGGTGGCAACGCCCACACCAGTGGTGAGGGGGGCCATTAAGCTGAAGGAGGAGTCCTATCAAGCTTGGTTGGCTTGTGGGACTCCTGAAACAGCTGAGGTGTACCGGCAGGCCAAGCGGAGTGCAGCTCGGGTGGTTGCTGAAGCAAAAACTCAGGTATGGGAGGAGTTTGGTGTGGCCATGGAACGAGACTTTTGGTCTGCCTCGAAGAGATTCTGGCAAACTGTCTGGTGGCTCAGGAGGTGGAAGCAGCTCCCTGTCCACACTGTGTATGGTGCGGATGGGGCGCTGCTGACTTTGACTGGGGATATCGTCGGGCGGTGGAAAGAATTCTTCGAGGATCTCCTCAATCCCACTGACACGCCTTCCACAGAGGAAGTGGGGCTTGTGGACAAAGGGGACGACTTGCCTATCACAGGGGCTGAGGTTGCCAAGGTGGTTAAAAATCTCCTTGGTGGGCAGGCCCTGGGGGTGGACGAGATTCGCCCTGAGTACCTCAAGGCCCTGGATGTTGTAGGGCTGTCATGGTTGACGCATCTCTGCAACATTGCGTGGAGGTTGGGGGCAGTGCCCTTGACATGGCAAACCGGGGTGGTGGTTCCTCTGTACAAAAAAGGGGACCGGCGGGTGTGCTTCAACTTTAGAGGGATCATACTCCATAGCCTCCCTGGGAAGGTCTATGCCAAGGTACTGGAGAGGAGAGTCCGGCCGTTGGTCAAACCTCGGATTCAAGAGGAGCAATGTGGTTTTCGTCCTGGCCGTGGCACATCAGACCAGCTCTTTACCCTCTCAAGAATCCTCTAGGGTTCGTGGGAGTTTGCCCAACCAGTTTACATGTGTTTTGTGGACTTGGAGAAGGCATTCGGCTGCGTCCCTCGTGGTTTTTTGTGAGGGGTGCATCGGGAGTACGAGGTATCAGGCTTGTTGTTATGAGCTATTCGGTCTCTGTATGACCGTTTTGAGAGTTTGGTTCGTATTGCCAACACTTGGTCAGACTCATTCCCAGTGAGAGTTGGACTCCGCCAGGGCTGCCCTTTGTCACCGCTCCTGTTCATATTTTTTATGGATAGGATTTCTAGGCGCAGCCAGGGAACGGAGGGTGTCATGCTCGGTGACCGCCGGATCTCATCTCTGTTGTTTGCAGATGATGTTGTCTTGTTGGCTTCATCTAGCAATGACCAACAGGTCTTACTGGGACGGTTTGCCACTGAGTGTGAAGTGGCTGGGATGAGAATCAGCACCTCCAAGTCCGAGTCCATGGTCCTCAGCTGGAAAAAGGTGGATTGCCCTCTCCGGGTTGGGGACAGGCTCCTGCCCCAAGTGGAGGAGTTTAAGTATCTTGGGGTCTTATTCACGAGTGAGGGCAGAATGGAGTGAGAGATTGACAGATGGATCGGAGCAGCATCTGCAGTGATGCGGACGTTGTATCGGTCTGTTGTGGTGAAGAGGGAGCTGAGCTCTAAGGCAAAGCTGTCGATTTACCAGTCAATCTACGTTCCTACCCTCACCTATGGTCACGAGCTTTGGGTAATGACCGAAAAAATGAGATTGTGGATACAAGCGGCTGAAATGAATTTTCTTTGTAGGATCGCTGGACTCACCCTCAGAGATAGGGTGAGGAGCTCAATCATCCGGGAGAGGCTCAGAATAGAACCGCTGCTCCTCCACATTGAAGGGAGCCAGTTGAGGTGGTATGGGCATCTGATCAGGATGCTTCTTGGACGCCTCCCTCTTGAGGTGTTTTGGGCATGTCCCACTGGGAGGAGACCCCAGGGCAGACCCAGGACTTGCTGGAGAGACTACATCTCCCAGCTGGGAACGCCTTGGTATCCTCTCTGAAGAGCTGGAGCAGGTGGCTGGGGAGAGGGAAGTCTGGGCTTCTCTGCTTGAACTGCTTCCTCCGTGACCCGGACCTCCGGAAAAGCAGCAGAAGATGGATGGATGGATGGATGGATGGAGATCACAAATTTATGAAAAAAAGTGGAAAATTTGCAAGAAAAACATTGAAAATTTACAATAAAAGGGCCCAAATCTTTGTGAATGAAGCTGCAAATTTACAAGAATAAAAATTAACAAATTTCTGGAAGAAGGTTCAAAAATTACAAGAAAAAAGTTGCAAGCTTATGAGAAAACAATTTGCAAATTTATGGGGAAAATTGCAAATTTACAAGTAAAGGTTTGCAGATTCACAATAAAAAAAAATTACAAGAAAAAATAGTTGCAAATTTGCATGAGAAACATTGAAAATTTGCATTGAAAAGGTCCAAATCTTTAAGAATAAAACTGCAAATTTACGAAAAAAAAAAAAAAGAAAATGCCACAAATTTATGAAAACATTTAAATTCAAAAGAAAAAAGTTGCAAATTTATGAGAAAACAGTTGCAAATTTATGGGGAAAAGTTGCAAATTTACAAGCAAGAAAAAGTCATAATTTTATGAGGGGAAAAAAGTCACAAATTTACAAGAAAAAACGTTAAAAATTTGCAATAAAAAGACCCAAATATTTGAGAATAAAGCTGCAAATTTATACAAGAAAAACATCAAATTTATGAGGAAAAACTGTTACAAATTTATGAGAATAAAGTAGCAAATTTACAAAAAAAAAAAAAAAAAAAAAAGCTGCATATTTACAAGAAAGAGAAGCTGAAGGCAATTTTTATATTTTCCCCCAAAACTGTGGAGGATGAACTTGTATCTTTGAAACCCCCTAGTGGCTTAGAGGGTCTATTGCATTTGTGTACTCCGCTTTATAGCCAGAAATGGCTTTGGCTGCCAGAAAAAGGCCCAACAGTCGAAAAACAGAATTCACTGTAAATGTTGCTTCAGGCCATGATTTATATGTGAGGAAGAGCTGCTTTGTGACAAAGTTTGAAAACTGAAATGTCCTCTATAGGAGGTCTTAAAAAGGGAAGGAGATTTGTAAATGCGGAGTTAAAAGGGAACGCTGCAGATAGTGCACACAGAGGACAGACTGGTGCTTCAAAGAAAACAGACACAAGCACAGCAGGCAGCTCAGAACAAGACGGCGAGCAGGAAATCACAGACTTGTAACGCAGTTTGGGTTTTCACCCCCACAGCTGCCCATGTCATTATGGCAGTCATTGAGGTTGTTTTCTTTACTGTTTTAGCATGGCAAAAAGCTTTTACAAGACCACAAAACAGCCTGGTAAAGAGTTAAAATCATACAGTCATATTTCAGCAACATAACTTTCTACCAGGGAATGTTTATATAATATAGTTTCTGTTTTTCAAGAACTTGTTTTAGTTCCTCCTAGCAGAGACATGGGTAGGATTAAAAGAAAAAAAAAAAAAAAAACAGGAAAAAGTCACAAATTTACAAGAATAAAGTTGCAAATTTGTGAAGTCGCGAAACATATACCAGAAACAACTGAAAATTTACCTCAAACAATTCAAGAAAAACCTCACAAATTTAGAAGAATAGTTGGCCCTGCGATGGGCTGGCGATCTGTCCAGGGTGTACCCTGCCTTTCGCCCAAAGATGCTGGGATAGGCTCCAGCCCCCCTGCGACCCAAAAAGGATTAAGCGGTAGAAGATGAATGAATGAATGAATGAATGAAAAGACTTATGAAAATGAAATAAAGCTTTCAAAAAAGTTTAAAATTTATGACTAAAAAAACTGCAAATTTAAAATAAAAAAAGTCCCACATTTAAGACAAAAAAAAGAAAAAAAGTCAAAAAGAATGAAAAATTTTTTTAAAAAGCAAACTTGTCATGGCGGTTGAAAACAGGACCCAGGCCAGGCTTGAAGTTTAACTGTTTTTATTGAACTGGCAAACCAAGGACGCAGCTCGAGGGCTGGTAACCTGTCCAGGTCCTGCTGCAGCAAAGAATCCCCAAACTTTGACACTTCCACCTCCATGCTTCACAGCTGGTATGAGGTTTTTTTCCTGGAATGCTGTATTTAGTCTACGCCAAACACGTCCTCTGTTCTGGTGTCCAAATAATTCAATTTTAGACACATAAAGATTAGATTCAATTTTAGACACATATGCCTCGCCTCTTGTTTGTTGCTGCTGTTTGTTGTTGCTGTGAGGTGCTTGGGTGTATGTGTGTGCGTACACATACACCACACTTCACTCGTGTGACATTTGAATGTTTTGTTTTGTAGCACCTTAACTCTTGCACTTTCGCCTATTCAGTTTGTACGGTTTCATTGCCGATATTCTTTTTGTGCATGATCGTATGTTTTTGTGACCCGCCGGGGGACCACAGATGCAAATTAACAGTATTGCTGAATCTGGCATACTTACATTTGTATTAATGTTCATTAGAATGTATTGTCCCTTTCAAATAAACATTAAACTTAAAGCAAAAGCTTGGCACAAGCAAAACACAAAACTAGGCAAGGAGCTAGACAGGACAAAAGCACAGGCTAGACAAGGAGCATGTTGCTCACACTGAATGACATGAAGACCTCATCCAGAACTAAGAGGCCACTGACCTTAAATAAGGTAAGACATAACTGGACACAATGCACAACAGCCGGAGACAATTAACCAAGGATCACACTAGACAAAAAACAGAAAGCAACAAGAGACTCAAAATAAAAGCCCAAAACAAAACCTAGACAGGAATGAACTACAAGATGACAATAATAATAGATGACCAAGGAGACAGAGCATAGAAGCCAAGATACCAATAATAAACACAATGACCGAACAACACTAAAACTAAGGCAGGAATGAATATAAAACAAGGACATGTTGATACTAATAATACTAAAGATTAACTCAGACTATGGTAGAGACAATAACAACCTAAAGAGGACTGAGAACCAGACATGAAAAAATAATCAGACAAGGCAACACAACCTTGATGATAATAATAACTAACTGAGAACCAGGCAGGGACAAATTCTACGGAACCTAGGTGGAGACATGACAACAAAACTGGTAACCAAAGATAAAAGACAATACAATAACAAACTCAAGGTGAGAATGTGAGCTGAGCCCATGTCCCGGTGACCAGAAAAGATAACCTAGAAACTAAGATGAGGACATGGGCCCAACCCACGTTCTGACAAAACTAAAAGAAAAAAATTAAAAGTTGTAAAAACAAAGATGCAAACTCATAGAAAAGGTTGGAATTTTTTCAAAATTAAGTTGCAAATCCATCCATCCTCCACCGCTTTTCTGGAGGTCCGAGTTGTGGAGGCAGCAGTTCAAGCAGAGAAGCCCAGATTTCCCTCTCCCCAGCCACCTGCTCCAGCTCTTCAGAGAGGATACCAAGGAGTTCCCAGACCAACTGGAAGACATAGTCTCTCCAGTGAGTCCTGGGTCTGCCCGGGGTCTCCTCCCAGTGGGACGTGCCCGAAACACCTCAAGAGGGAGGTGTCCAGGAGGCATCCTGATCAGATGCCCAAACCACCTTAACCCATAAGAACCCAGACCCCTATTCCTTCAAGGAAAATTATGGCACCATGGGTTCTTATGGGTTAACTGGCTCCTTTCAATGTGGAGAAGCAGCGGTTCTACTCTGAGGCTGTCCCGGATGACTGAGCTCCTCACCCTATCTCTAAGGGTGAGTCCAGCAATCCTACGAAGAAAGCTCATTTCTTGGTTGAGGACAACAAATATCTGGGTGTCAGGATCAGCAATGGGTTGGACTTGAGATCCAACACCGATGCTGCGCACAAGAAGGGGATGAGCAGACTCTACTTCCTGAGGAAGCTGAGATCCTTCAACATGTGTAGCAGGATGCTGGGGCTTTTCTACCAGATTGTTGTCGCCAGCGCCATCTTCTTTGCTGCTGTCTGTTGGGGTAGCAGTATCAGGGCCAGCGACACCAACAGACTTGACAAGATTACCAAGAGGGCTGGCTCTGTAAAGGCCCTTTTCCACTAGCCCCGCTCAGCCCCGATTTGAAAACCCGGCTCTACTCACTTCGGTTCGGTTCAGCCTCAGTTGCTTTTCAACTACTGCTGGCGCACCTGCTGGCACACCTGCTGTGGGTGGGATTTGTTGAACAGCAGGTGGTGCCACACCCTCGTGACGTGAAACATGCGATGGAATCCTCCACAACAAACAAAATGGCTGATGATGAGGAGAGAAGGAAGGAGAGAGGAATGACTGTGACGTGAAACTGGTTAAATCTATGGCGCTGACTTGTTGTGCTCTGCACAATCTGTGTAAGAGTCATGGAGAGACGTTTGACACTACATTGGATGATGCAGTAGATGAACCAGTGGTGGCAGCGGCACAGAGAGCAGAGGAGCAGGGTGGTGATATTGTAGCGAACTCAATATAAGCACCCTACTTGGCTTGACAAGTGGGTTGACCCTATTGGCGACACAGGTAGAGTGTGGGACTCCCGAGCGAAAGGCGTGAGTTCAAACCTCCTGGTGGGACGTCAAGCTGCACGTTACAATATAACACGAGATGCAATACTTGTCTATTTTGTCCACATTTATGTGCATATATTTCAAAAATGTTTTTTGTAAATAAAATGTTGTGCATGGTCCATCTACCTGTCCTCTTGTTCATAACGCTTATCTGTTAAGAAGGTGCGAAGCCATCAGCCTAATGATGAGTCCACACTTCTGTTGTGATAATTGCTCACGCTGAGCGCTCTGACAGCCCCGTACGCTGTGGGGGTCACACACGACGTGTTCCTCCCCACACTCTCAAATTTTTTTCCCGTATATTTTTCTCTTTGGCGTACAGAAATGCCAATACGCCCGTATTTGCTAAAATTGCATTTTCCCCGTATTAAAATACGGCGAAACCGTATCACGTGACAGGTATGTAATTACATGCAGAAACACCGCACAGGCCATCTTCACAAAAATCCAGCTCGACAAGCCACTTTTGCTTAGGTGGAAATGCAAATTGAACTATAAGTCATGTGCTGATACATGTCATATTTTCCCATGTAAAGGTCTCCCACTTTTACTTACAAATTGATTTTTAATTTTTGGGAAAAGGGAATATAAATTTTGCACTTGTTGGTAACAACAGTTGTGTGCAACAAAAACACAGTTGTGTATCCTTATCCGATTTGTCTACTGTTATTAGTGCCAAATTTTTGCTAGATTCCTTCTTAATTTATTAAATTTTGACTGGCGATGCAACATTCAACTTACACGTACTTACCTTTATCAGTGTCTACAAGTTCAAGCACACCTGTACAACTGCTTATAACCTAAAAAATGTACCCGTTCAAGAGAAATGGATTCCGCATTGCAAATTTGTTTAAAATAAAAAAAAAACTACCAAGACATTACGTTTCGTTGTGTTGTTAAAAATTAAATTACCATTAGAAGGCTATACACCTGACCTGATGAACAGCAGCATGTGGAGTGAACAGAGAATGGAATGTGTATGTAATTATTGGCTTTTCTCATACGGTGTCATAACAGATAAACCAGACTTTTGATGCAAACAATACAATTTTATTCCAGAAGCAAAATTTACAAACAAAAAAACAGAATGGGCGATGACATCTCTGCGAGCTCTTCCCTTCGTAACGCAGCGTCCTGCTCCAGGGCTTCACGCGCATCTGCCTGCACATCTGCGGCCACCTGTCGCAAATGCTGCATGTACTCCTGATTCTTGCCGCTGGTCATGTTGCCGTTCCAAGAGCCGCATCTCTTCGTCATGCATGTTGACCATCGCTAATGTAAGGTCAGCGATGGGAGTTGTCTGTTTTCGTCTTGCCTAGATGGAAAGACAGAAAGGCATGGTCATTAAAGCTGGATCACTACATATATTATGGAATTACACAGGTGAAAGTCTGTGGTGGAATGTCACTATTATATTATGCTTCATTGCTGTATATAAGCTGAACTGTCATGTTGCTGCCCCTCAGTAGAGCAGATTTTGCAACACGCAGGGTGCTGTCTTCGGCTGCAGCCCCCCTGCAAAACTAAAAAGGATTAAGATTAAGAATATGGATGGATGGATGGGTAATGTTTAAACTAGTTGCTTGTAGTGTGGCCGCAGAAATCTGAATGGGTTAATACAGTCAGCTGACGTGAAGCATTTCAATGAAGCATGTTGATTTCAACGGCAGTTCATGCACTTTGTTTGTCTAAAACAGGAGTTACAACAGCACCAATCACCACACCTAAAAATGGTTGTGGAACACCGATAAGTGAAGACCAAAGAATAACCTTTTTGTACATTTAAAAAGACATTTTCAATTAATTAATATGCAGCTACAGGAGATTGCATTAATCAATTTGGTACATAACTTGTTAGGCTCCAGCCCCCCCGCGACCTGTAAAGGATTAAGCGGTAGAAGATGGATGGATGGATGGATTTTCGACCCTGGTTTCCGCTGCTGGACCTGTTTCAACCAAAAAAAAAAATCGTGGTTATTGTGCCTTACCGGCACTTGAACGTGATCCAGCTGGCGCTCAGCCAGACGCACACGCAGACGCAGCGCCAGGAGAGTCCGCTGTGTCAGTCATCTCCACTGAGGTGGACCCCTGTGATATGAAATGCGATTCTAGAAAGAAAATGCACGCAATTTAAAACTTAACACCAAAGTGCAACATGTACACAACACTCTAAAGTTTTTAACCGGAATACAATAAGCGTAATTCAGCGTTTTGTTCGCGCTAATACTTAACACAAAGCAAGCGTGAATCTGCAGTTGGCTGCAAAACAATACGCAAGCCTCAGTAACAACCATTACCCACAATCTAACAACCTTCCTATTTCTTAAAAACAGTGAGCTTGGCACAGAAAGGATCAAGTGGCGAACAGATGCGCAATATCAAATAAACACTCACCATCCACGGTTTCCAAGGGCCGTGACTGTGACTGTGACCGTGTGGAGCCCAATGTCTCTCAGCGAACCTCTTCCACTCCTTCCATCCGCTGAACTTCGAGCAATGTGGTCCTTCACTGCTCGGTAATCGCTTTTCAGCTTTTTCAGCTTCTCCCGACACTGTTTGGCAGTACGGATGTGCCCTTGGGAAGCCATCTGCTCGGACACCTGCATTTCAAGTAGATCCGTCCAACTCACGCTGGATGCGATTGTCGCCTAATATAGAAAGAAAATTGCGCACCTCCTAATATATAATATTAGGAGTATATTATTATATAAGTATATTATACAGTATATTAATATAATATACCGTATTAAAGGGGCGCACTGTGTTCACTGCTGAACAATTACAAATGGCAGTCGTGGAGTAAATTCAGCAGAAAAAGTCGCTTTCATGACGTTACAACCTGACCAATCAGCGGCGACCAGTCTCTTAAAGTCATATCACAGCCCTACTCAGCCCTACTCAGCCCGGTTAGACCCTGCCCTGGATCAGGTACGAAAAAAGTACCTGCTAACCGGTGCTGGGGCTAATGGAAAAGCGCCTAAAGCGGGCTGAGTGGTGCGGTGTAGGGCTAAGTGAGGCTAGTGGAAAAGGGCCTTAATTGGTCTCAGACCAGAGACCTTTGAGACAGTGGTTGAGAGGAGAACACTAAATTGTGGTGACCTGCTCTGCGTGCCTGCTGCCCTAATTGCCTCCACAGTTGCGCGCACACCTGGTTCACCTCATTAGACAGCTTTCTTAAGCCGTGCTGCCCTGTGGTCTGCACGGAGACGTCAATGCTCCTCTGGTCTGGAAGGACCTCTTCGACTACTCTGTCATCATACTCCGGAGAAGCCTCTTCTTCGCCAATCCTGCTCCGTCGGGTCTTCTGGGAGCCAAGACTCTCCAACGACAAGTAAGCCTTTGGGATTCCATCCCTTCAGCGCTTCCCCGTTTCTCCCCTGTGCACAGGTGGAAGCCTCCTGGCGGCGGACCTGTGCTTCTTCCCGCACATTGCTTTGTACCGTGAACTCACCTACTAATCTTCACCTCACTCCTCAGCGCCAACACAGACACGGAATGGACTGCTGCTGGTTTGGAGTCTCTGGGAGATCTTCAGCAGATCCTCAGCCTTTCATCCAATCTGTAAGACTGTACATCCACCTGTTTATTCACCCTGGTCTCAGTAAACTCATCCGCCTGTCTGTCCTCTCTCCTATGGTTGCCAGTTCGCCCGTGCTCTGCTCGCTCAGCTGCCCACTTCAGCACACACGCATGCATTCACATTCACTCTCAATGCAAATAAGAGATAACTGTATTTATTCCGAGTCTGAGTCTGCTTCTGGGTTTTGTCAGACATGTCATAAATAAACTGCGATCCATCATGGACAATCCTAATCTTCCCCTCCACCACACACTGGACAGACAGCGGAGCACTTTCTCCAGTAGACTACTCCAGCTTCGCTGTCGATCGGCCAGATACAGGAAATCTTTCCTGCCGCATGCCATTTCACTGTACAATAACTCACTATGATGTTGTATTCTGGTCATAACTATGCTGCCACACTGCACCTTACAGTCTAACTGGTACCTCACATTTCACTCTGCACCTGATAGTCCTTCATTGTGCAGTGGGATGATTCATGTGTTTGTACGTGTCATCATGTATTAAGCTATGATGTATATAGGTTTTATAGTCGTGTTAGTTTTACTTTCCATGGGTAATCCCTTTGTCTGTCATGCATGTGTTTCTGTTGTTTGGTTGTCTACTGTCATGCTGCTGTTACACTGTAATTTCCCAGTTTGGGATCAATAAAGCATATCTATCTATCTATCTATCTATCTGTCTACTTATTTCAGTCGCTTGTATCAGTGATCTCATTCTTTCGGTCATTACCCAAAGCTCGTGACCATAGGTGAGGGTAGGAACATAGATTGACCGGTAAATTGACAGCTTTGCCTCAGAGCTCAGCTCCCTCTTCACCACAACAGACCAGTACAATGTCCGCATCACTGCAGGTGCTGCTCCGATCCGTGTGTCAATCTTTCACTCCATCCTGCTCTCACTTGTGAATAAGACCCTAAGACACTTAAACTCCTCCACTTGGGGCAGGAGCTTGTCCCCAGCCTGGAGAGGACTCAAGCGTTGCAAATGTACTAAAAAATTGCAAAATTGTAAGAAGAAAAAGAAGTTGCAAAAATAAAATTGAAAGCTGGTGGAAATGTAAAAAAAAAAAAATAATAAAGTAGTAAATTATTAAGGAAAAATCACAAATTTATATGGATAAAGTCACAAACAGAAACTGTTTTATTAAGAAAAATGTAAATGTATATTAATGTGCCTCATTTAAGACATTTATCCCAGTTTAGGATCAATAAAGTACATCTTTCTATTTATGAAAAAAAGCAAATTTCCAAGTGCAAAGTTGCAAATTTACAAGACAAAAAAAAAAAATTGAAAATGTACAAAAAAAAAAGAAAACTGTTGCAAGTTTAAAGAAGAAAGTCAAAAGTTTAAAAAAATAAAGTTGCAAACTTACCAAAATGGTTGAAACTGTATGAAAATAAAGATGAAAATTTATAAAAATTAATTCACAAATGTACAAGAAAGTGTGACAATTTGTGATTGCCCCCTAAACCTAATAACTGTTTGAGCCACCCTTAGCAGCAAGAACTGCAATCAAGCATTTGTGATAACTGGCAATGAGTCTTTTACAGCTCTGTGGAGGAATGTTGGCCCACCCATCTTTGAAGAATTGTTGTACTTCAGCCACACTGGAGGGTTTTCGAGCATGAACCGCCTTTTTAAGGCCATGCCACAGCATCTCAATCAGGTCAGGACTTTGACTAGGCCACTCTAAAGTCTTCATTTTGTTTTTCTTAAGCCATTCAGAGGTGGACTTGCTGGTGTGTTTTGGATCATTGTCCTGCTGCACAACCCAAATGCGCTTCAGCTTGAGGTCACGAACAGATGGCCGGACATTCTCCTTCAGGATTTTTTGGTAGACAGCAGAATTCATGGTTCCATTTCCCACAGCAAGTCTTCCAGGTCCTGAAGCAGCAAAACAGCCCCAGACCATCACACTACCACCACCATATTTTACTGTTGGTATGATGTTCCTTTTCTGAAATGCTGTGCTACTTTTATGCCGGATGTCATGGGGCACACACCTTCCAAAAAGTTCAACTTTTGTCTCGTCAGTCCACAGAGTATTATACCACCAGGTCTTGGGGATCATCAAGATGTTTTCTGGCTAAACTGAGATGAGCCTTTATGTTCTTTTTGCTCAGCAGTGGTTTTCGTCTTGAAACTCTGCCATGTAGGCCATTTTTGCCCAGTCTCTTTCTTATGGTGGAGTCATGAATACTGACCTTAACTGAGGCAAGTGAGGCCTGCAGTTCTTTGGATGTTGTTGTGGGGTCTTTTGTGACCTCTTGGCTCAGTCATCGCTGCGTTCTTGAGGTAATTTTGGTTGGCCGGCCGCTCCTGGGAAGGTTCACCACTGTTCCATGTTTTCGCCATTTGTGGATAATGGCTCTCAGTGTGAGATCCTGTGACCACAGGATCTCATCTCTGTTGTTTGCAGATGATGTTGTCCTGTTGGCTTCATCTAGCAATGACCTACAGCTCTTGCTGGGACGGTTTGCCGCTGAGTGTGAAGTGGCTGGGATGAAAATCAGCACCTCCAAGTCCAAGTCCATGGCCTCAGCCGGAAAAAGGTGGATTGTCCTCTTTGGGTTGGGGACAGGCTCCTGCCCCAAGTGGAGGAGTTTAAGTATCTTGGGGTCTTGTTCACGAGTGAGGGGAAAATGGAGCGAGAGATTGACAGACGGATTGGAGCAGCATCTGCAGTGATGCGGACGTTGTACCGGTCTGTTGTGGTGAAGAGGGAGCTTAGGTCTAAGGCAAAGCTGTCGATTTACCAGTCAATCTACGTTCTTACTCTTACCTATGGTCGCGAGCTTTGGGTAATGACCGAAAGAACAAGATCGTGGATACAAGCGGCTGAAATGAGCTTTCTCCGTAGGATTGCTGGACTCACCCTCAGAGATAGGGTGAGGAGCTCAGTCATCTGGGAGAGGCTCAGAGTAGAACCACTGCTCCTCCACATTGAAAGGAGTCAGTTGAGGTGGTATGGGCATCTGATCAGGATGCCTCCTGGACGTCTCCCACTTGAGGTGTTTCAGGCACGTCCCACTGGGAGGAGACCCCGGGGCAGACCCAGGACTCGGTGGAGAGACTATGTCTCCCAGTTGGTCTGGGAACGCCTTGGTATCCTCTCTGAAGAGCTGGAGCAGGTGGCTGGGGAGAGGGAAGTCTGGGCTTCTCTGCTTGAACTGCTGCCTCCGCGACCCGGACCTCTGGAAAAGCGGTAGAAGATGGATGGATGGATGGCTCTCAGTGTGGTTCACTGGAGTCCCAACGCTTTAGAAATGGCTTTATAACCCTTTCCAAACTGATAGATCTCAATTGCTTTATTTCTCATTTGTTCCTGAATTTCTTTCAATCACAGCGTGATGTCTAGCTTTTGAGGATCTTTTGGTCTATTTCACTTTGTCAGGCAGGTCCTATTTAAGGGATTTCTTGATTGAGAACAGGTGTGGCAGTAATCAGGCCTTGGTGTGGCTAGAGAAAGTGTACACAGCTTTCCAAAGATGTCATAAACCACAGTTAATTTATGTTTTAACAGGGGGAGGGGGGATCACTTTTTCACACAGGGCCATGTAGGTTTGGATTTTCTTTTACCTTTAATAATAAACACCTTCATTTAAAAATTGCATTTTGTGTTTACTTGCATTATCTTTGTCTAATATTTAAATTTGTTCAATGATCTGAAACATTTAACTGTGAGAAACATGCAAAAAAATGAGAAATCAGCAAGGGGCAAACACTTTTTCACACCACTGTATTTGGCAGAAAAGCAACATAATTTATTTGCAAGAAAGCTGACATTTCATCTTAACAGGTTCCAGCACTGTGACAAGAAAAAGCTGCTTAAAAAAATTCCACCACTTTCAGCTGGGGAACAGCAGCTGTACTTCACATAAATGTGGCAGTTATCACTAATTCACATTTGTAATTGGCTTGCATTATTTAACACATTTTCTTTGCACCACTAGATGATATTACAGCTCTTTAGTCCAGACAAAAAAAATAAATAAATAAAAAACGACCATAACACCAACAGCTGTGTGTTGTTGGATGAGCAGATTTGTGCCATTAAAGGAAATTGTGTAACGCCTGACATAAATGAAGAAGCTGTAAACTTGTTTTTTTTTATCATTATTATTTGCTCATGAAGGAGTTACAGACAATTTAACGTTTCACTGTTGCGGGCTGAGAGGAAATATGTGGCTAATCTCACAGATGTGGGCAGCAATAACTTTAGAGCTTTTATTAAAGGACACTCATCAACCCTGGAGCCAATGTGTGGTCACTCATAAAGAATAAAATAAAGTAAAATAAAATAAAAGAGTTGGTGACCCCCCCCCCCCCACACACACACATATATACACACACACAAACAAAGACTGAGGTTAAGAGAAGGGAAGAGTTCTCTAGAAATCACCCAGAAATACATCAAAATTTTTTTGTTCAATTTCATTGCTATTTTTGAGCAAGTTAAAGCCAAAGAAAAATCTGTAGGGAGTTTTAAAGGTGCTGAAAGTGAAAGTTTACACTTTTTTATTCGTTTAAAAAATGAACGACTCAGATCAAATTTGCAAGCTTTCCTCTTTAATATATAAATTTTTTGATACATTTGCACCAGTTTTCTCATAAATTTACCACACTTTTCATAAATATGCAACTTTTGTCTCAAAAATTTCCATATTTTTCTCCTGAATTTTTTTTTATTGATTTATTTGAACATCAAGACAAAAAAATAATAAAAACAACAAATCAAAAAAAAATTTTAAAAAAAATGTTCACAAGGAGCGGGAAGAAGCCAGGGATTATATAGTCCCACCCCTTGTCCATATCCAATAAATTATAATATCATTCTAGTCATTATCATCCCATAAATACATTTATTATACAATACCATAATATACAATGCATCTTATAATTAAATTATGCAATAGAAATAATACAGCAATAATAGTTTATAGTGACAATAATACCAACATCTAATTGTAGTAATAATAAGTAAATACTTCTGGTATGTTTAATATAATTATAGGCAATATTATCATCATCATAATCATCATATATACCACCATATAACCCCACATGGCTTACAATACCTAGGCACAATAAGTAACCATATAACAATAACCATAATAATAAGTAGCCATATAGTAGTTACAATAACAACAACAATAATAATAATACCACCTGGCCTATATAATGTTTTAAATAATTTCATCCTAAACAACAATCATAATACTGTAATACCATTGTAATATTCTAGTAATAATGATATCAATAATAATAGTACTCAGCATATATATTCAACAATAACTCAGCATATATATATATATATATATTCAACAATAACAACAACAATCTTTCTTCATTAAAAATACATTGTAATATTACTGTCCTTTATTTTTTATATTGTTCAAAAATTATTTCTTTATATGTTGATTTAAATATATGGATGTTTGGACACTGCCTGTGTTTCTCCCCCAACCCATTCCACAATTTTACCCCACACACAGACACACAAAAACTTTTCCTAGTAGATCTTACTAGGTGCATTTTAAATTTAGTATTCCCCCATAAATTGTATTTCCCTTCTCTCTGACTAAAAAGATTTTGTATACTGTGTGGCAAAAAGTTTTTACTGACCTTAAACATTAACTGTACTGTATAATAATCAACAAGATCCTGTAATTTTAATAACTTTAAATGTTAAAACAATAAATTAGTATGTTCAAGATACCAGACTTTGTGTATAACATGGACTGCCCTTTTTTGTAATATTAGCAATGAATTAAATGTACTTTTATAACTGTTACCCCAGACCTCTATACAATAGGTCAAGTATGGAAGTACTAATGAGCAATACAAGATATGAAGCGATTTGCAGTCTAGGACTTGCTTAATTTTATTTATATTTGCAATATTTTTTGCAACATTGTTTTGTATGGATCTGATGTGAGGTTTCCAACTAATTTTATCATCTAGTATTACGCCCAAAAATTTGATCTCCTTAACATTTTCAATAATTACATTATCTATATGAATATGTATATCTTGTTTATTTTTACAATTACCAAATATCATTACCTTAGTTTTATCTACATTTATTGATAATTTATTACTATCCATCCATTTTATTTTATTTTATTTTATTTTTTGCTTATTTAATTCATTATTTAGAGTATGGATTAGTTCCTTATAATTATTTCCAGAATAAAATATATTAGTATAATCAGCAAATAATATTATTTTTAATAATTTAGAAACTTGGAATATATCGTTTATATATATATATATATGTTAAATAATCTGGGGCCCAATATTGACCCCTGGGGGACCCCACAGCCAATTTCCATACATCCAGACAGATATTCTCCCATCTTTACAAACTGCTGTCTCTCAGATAAATAACTTGTAACCCATTTCAGAGCCATTCCCCTGATACCATACAATTGCAGTTTATCAAGAAGTATTGAATGATTTTTTTGTATCAAATGCTTTTCTAAAATCTATAAATACACTAATTGCATATTTTCCTTGATCTAATGCATTTATTATTTCCTCTTTTGCTTCTATTATTGCTAAAGATGTTGTACTCTTTGCTCTAAATCCATATTGATTCTGATTAAGCAGATCATGTTTATCTAAAAAGTTTTCTAATCTGCTGCTGAAAAGTTTTTCCAGAATCTTTGAAAATTGTGGGAGCAGCTATACTGGTCTGTAGTTTGTGTAGTGGTGTTTTTCCTTGCTTGAATAATGGTATTACTTTTGCTATTTTCATTTTCTGTGGGAATGAGCCAGTTTGAAATGACAGATTACAAATATATGTAAATGGTTTTAATAAGCCACCAACAGTTCTTTTTACTAGTGCCATATCAATACCATCACAATCAGTAGATAATTTATTTTTACACTTTTCAACAACAGATTTTACCTCTAGTTCATCCACCGCTGAGAGAAAAATTGAGCGAGGGTTATTTCCAATCAGTGTTTCACTCACAGTGGCTCTTCCTTGGTTAGGAATTTTTGCTGCCAACTCTGGTCCAACATTTACAAAAAAAATATTAATTCTATTTACTACCATGTTCTTATCATAATTATCACCACAATTATCAGTAAAATACTCTGGATATATTGTTTTCTTAGTTCCATTTTCCTTAATTTATTTAATATGTCCCAGACTCCTTTTATATTATACTTATTTTCATTTAACATTTTCCTATAGTATAATTTTTTATTAGTTTGTATTATTTCAGTTAATTTATTTTTATATGTTTTATATCTTTTTCAGATTCTTTAGTTCTTAATTTAATAAAAATTTTAAAGAGATAATTTTTCTTTTTACAAGCATTTTGTAGCCCCCTGGTTAACCATGGGCAGTTTTTGTTTTTATATTTTTTTTATTAATTTCTTTAATTGGACAATTTTTATCATATAATGATTTAAATATATCAATAAATTTATCGTATGCCATGTCCACTTCTTTCTCTCTATAGACAACATCCCAATTCTGTAATATTAAGTCATCTTTTAAAGCATTGATTGTATCTTCTGTTCCTATTCTTTTATAAATAACCTTTTTACATGGTTTATTATTGTTATTACTCTCATTAACCCCATAATTAACATCTAAAGAAACAAATACAGGCAAGTGGTCACTAATGTCATTTATTAGTATACCACTCACCATATTATATTCAATAACGTTGGTAAAAATGTTGTCTATCAAGGTAGCACAGTGTGTCGTTATTCTCATAGGTTTTGTAATCTTTGGAAATAAGGTTAGGCTATACATTGTATCTAAGAAATCTTCAGTTGGCTTATGTTGTTTTGTTTTCATTAAATCTATATTAAAGTCACTACAAATAAAGATATCTTCTTGTCTTATTTTTGTATATATCTTTTCCATACCATTTCTAAATTTTTCCATATCAGATCCCAATGCTCTATATATACAACTTACTATTATGTTTTTTCTATTTCCCATCGTAATTTCAATTGTTAAATATTCCATAATTTCAGTCATTGTTGATGTCATGCTGTTTTTTACTTTTTAAATTTCTATTAACATACAGTGCTACCCCCCCCACACACACCATTTTTACGTTTCATATTTTGTGTATACATCTCATATCCATGTAATTCAAAATTTACATCTTTTTCTTCATTAATCCATGTTTCAGTTATTGCTATAATCCTAAATGGGGTCTTAAATTAATTTAAAAACTCCTTAATACTATCAAAGTTGGCACAGAGACTCCTACTATTAATATGTTTTACTGTCAATGTCTGATCCGAGTTCATAATTCCATTTAATTGCTGTTCACCATTATAAGTACACTTATTGTTAATATGATTAAAGTAGTTGTTATCTGGGTCAATATCACCTAAAATATCTCTTGGTTGCTGTTCAGTATTTACAAAGGTTTCAGCTTCAATTTAACCTAATACACTTCCATTATTAAATGAGGAAGGATGATTGGTTGAAGTTCTGATCATAAGTTGAGTCAACAATGTACACCAAAAGGAAAAAAGAGGGGAAAAAAACAAGAAACAAAACAAGAAAAAAAACCCAAAAAAAATTTCCACTCACAATCTAACTGCGCTGTTATTCATGCATAAGAGCTAAGGTTTAAATTTGTCTAATTCCTCCATATCTCTAATCATTATTACTTTAGCTTCTTCTGGAGTGCCAAGCAGTTTTATCCACACCTTTCAGTTTTTTGTCCATGCTGATTGTATTTTTCCCTGTTTTCTGACAGTCCGGGCTTGTCTAGTTATTTCAGAGTTTTCTTTTTTGTTAAATGTTCATTTACATAGACAGCCGTTCCTCTCAGTTTTCTTGCTTGTCGCAGAAGATCAGTTTTTGCTTTTCTGTTGATAAATCGGATGATAATCACTGGTTTTCCTTTATTGCCTTTTCTAGGTAACGTGTGGCAAGCCAAAATAGTCTTATTGTCCACAACAATGTTTTTAGAGTTGAAAAAATTTAACACCTGCTGCTCAAGAGTGTGAGATTCTCCCAATGTCTCATCCTCCCCATCCTGGTTATCAACTCCAGCTGTCACACGTGTAGAGCAGCAGTGTCTGGTGTTAAGGCCGCTCGCAATTTCAGACTCTTCTCTCATAAATATGCAACATTTCTCTCATAGAATTTTAAGCTTTTTTCTCTTAAATCTGTGACATTTTACTCAAACATTTGCATCAGTTTCCTCATAAATACACCACTTTCTTCTTCATAAAAAATGCAGCTTTTCTCTTGCATATCTGCAGTCGTTTGTAGCAGATTTGGGACTTCTTACTCAAATATTTTCTCATAAATCTGACACTTTATTCTTCATAAATTTCAGATTTTCTCTCCCAAAGTTGAGATTTAATTTTCATAAATATCCAGGAATTGTTGCATACATTTGTACATTTTTTCCATTAAATTTAGAACATTTTTCTCATAAATTTGCAACAGTTTTCTTTTAAGTCTTTTTTTTTTTTTTACAAAATATCAAACTTTTTTGGTACATTTGTATATTTTTGTAATAATTTATAGTAATAGTGTATTTTTGTAATAGTTTTCCTATAAATTTACCACATACTTTTACAAAATATGCAACATTTCATAAAATTTCAGTTTTTTTTCCCTTAAATGTGGGACATTTTACTCAAACATTTACGTCAGTTTTCTCATAAATACACCACTTTGTTCTTGATAATGCAACTTTTCTCTTGCAAGTCTGCAATTGTTTGTAACAGACTTAGGACTTCTTACTTAAATTGTTTCTCAGAAACCTAAACATTTCTCTTGAAATTTGTCCTTTTTTCCCAATGGGCATAATCGCGATTAATCGCGATTATTGATCACGATTAACCACGCATAGCTTTACCCAGTATGCTACCAACAACAAAATCAATCGCATTTATCACATGAGCGATTAACATGATTAATCAAGATTAATGTGCTCACCACTACATTTTTCCTCAAAATTCTAGCCAATTTTTTGCTTAGAGCTGCGCAACTTATTTCATAAATATACAAGTTTTTTCTCTTAAATGTTGTAACATTCATTCATTCATTCATTCATTCATCTCCTTCTGCTTGATCCTTTTCAGGTCGCGGGGGTGCTGGAGCCTATCCCAGCATCTCTGGACGAGAGGCAGGGTACACCCTGAACAGATCTCCAGCCCATCACAGGGCCAACACAGAGAGACAATATTTATAAAAGTTTTTTGATTAATTTCCACATTTTTTTGTCTCACAATTTTCCATTTTGTTCTCCTAAATTTAAGACTCTTCTCTCATAAATATGTAACATTTCTCTCATAAAATTTTAAACTTGGGACATTTTACTCAAACATTTGCAACAGTTTTCTCATAACAACACCACTTTCTTCTTGATAAAAATGTGACTTTATTCTTACAAATCTGAAGTTGTTTGTAACAGATTTGGGTCTTCTTACTTAACTATTTTCTCATAGACTTGAAACTTTTTTCCTCATAAATTTCAGATTTTCTCTCACAATTTTCAGATTTAATTTTCATAAATATCAGGGAATTCTTGCACACTGTTACAAATTTTTTTCCCTTAAATTTTGGATATTTTTCCTATAAATTTGCAGTAATTTTCCCATAAATGCACAGCTTCTTTTCCACATAAATTTGCTACTTTTTCTCAAAAAGATGCAACTTTTCTCCCCCAAAATGTACATTTCTCATAAATTTGCCTGTTTTTTCATAAATACATAAAGTATACTCTTTTAGCAAATATTTCTTTCTACTGGACAGTAGAATTAAGACCTAACCCTAGAAGGACTCAGCCCTCTGAGGAAATATCGTTAATGTTATGGATCCTGGTGCCCAAAAAAATGTGGAGACTGGTGGAGACCTCCATCCCATCATAGTGTGACAGCAGGATAATGGGCTAATAAAAGTAGTGACGTGTACTTTAGTGGTCTAAGGGAAGAGAGATGAGCACCATTAGAATGCTTACACCGCTAAAAGCCTCAAGTCCGCTCAGTGCGCTTTAAATCTGAGACGTATAACTGCAGCTGTTTTTCACAATCAGAAGTATAACATCCACGGACATATTCTTCATTTCCAATCTCCCTCTAAGTGTTGCTAAGTAAATGTCCTCAGACATCCAGAGCCATTTCTGGCTACAAAGCAGAGTATGCAAATTCTACTGGGCCCCTCAGTCACCAGGGGACCCCCCAAGCTACAAGTTCACCCTCAGGGTTTTTTAGGTGGGAGACTCGGGGTTTTTTCACACCTGAAAGTTCACACCAAGCTTCATATTTTTGTTAGATTGTCTACATTTAGTCCATTTAGGTTTGGTTTCACACTGCTCCTTTTCCCAAGTGAACAAAACCACTGAACGCAGCTGTGTCTTGTTGTCATGACGATGTTTGTGTTGTTAGCAAACATGCTACTCGCCCTCCAAGGTGTTTTCTGCAGCTCCGGAAACATCAGTAATCGCACTTTATACATACATATACATACATACATATACTTATACACCATAGGTGAAATGAGGGGGGATGCTATCCCCTTTGTTAGCAAAATGATCTAAAAGCAACCTGCCATCCTCCCCATCCCGGTGTTTATCAAGAGGGGGAGGGGGGAAAAAAAGAGAGAATTGTTCCCCACAATATCATCATAAGCCTTTCTATATCATGTTACATAACTGAATAACATGACTTTGAATGACCAATTCTAAGCAGAAATGCAAAAAAAATCTTTTACATTTTCCACTTTTTCTTGTAGATTTGCAGCTTTTTCTCAAAAATTAGTGATTTTTTTCTCAGAAATTTGCAACATTTTTTTTCTTTAAAGTTTGACATTTTTTTCTTATAAATCTGCAACTTGTTTCTTTAAATTTTGTGAATTTTTTTCTTGTAACTTTTCAACTTTTTTCCTGTAAATTTTCAGCTTTTTTTCCACATAAATTTGTGACTTTTTTCTCAAAAAATTTACAACTTTTCCTGTAAATTTTCACCTTTTTTCAGAAAAATGTCACTTTTTTTTCTTACAAAATTGAAACTTTTTTCTTAAAAAATTGTACTTTTGGGAAGAGGATCTTGGATTGCAACTGAGCAATGATATATGGGAATCAATATTGGGGAGAGTTGTGCCCGGCATGGGCTTTTTCAATTTAAAGTTGTTCATTGCCTACATTATACTAAAGAGAAATTCGCCAGGATTTTTCCGAATTTGAACTTGATGTGGTTAGATGCAAAAATCAAACAGGAACACTTATTCATAGTTTTCAGACCTGCCCTCGACTTGGCAAATTTCGGAGGGAGATATTTAAAACTCTTTCAGATGTCTTTGATATTTCTCAGGATCGCTCCTCACTAACTGCAATATTTGGGATAGTTGAAGGATCACGCCTTCCAGAATATAAATTGGATGCTATTGTAGGAAACTCGGAATGAAGAGACTGAATGATTTTTCAGTATTGGTTTATTCCATATCAAGTCCTACAGCTCCTCTCTCAGTCAGGGAATGAAGAGAGCGAGCTGAGCTAAACCACATACCTTTATACTGTTACAACAGACACAAATCACATTCACATCAAACACAGAATTCCATTCATAACTAATCCCCCCATTGTCCTCTCGGCTTCTCTGTCTGACCCTATGCATCAGACAGTCTCTTCAGGTCCACTCTCAGATCTTCTCACTTCTCCTCTAGTCCGCAGGGGGTCCAGACTCAATGTCCATCTGGGGCGTGATGTCAATACACACTGTGAGCTCCAAGTTCCCTCATGTCTGGGTCTCTGCCAAGGAATATGTGAGCTACATAATGTTACGCCACATCACTCCCCCTGAAACGCCCAAGAACGGACATACACCAACCTTAAGTCAATAATGGACAGTCATACACACTATGTCAAGAAGGGACACACACACACCGCCCTCATGTCCATAATGGGCAGTCATACACATTACACCCTTACATCACCCCCCCCCCCCTTTGCAGGATCTACAGCACAATTTACACGGGTTGATCAAAATACACATCACTCTGCCCGTTGCTTAGGCTTCAATCTCCTCCCGAATCTGCTGAACGCAGGCTTCGCAGCCTGTGTTGTGCCGTCCTGCGGTGCGCCTGTGGAATGAGGGGGAGAAGGGTTATTTGCCCCCTGCCGGGGAACTAGGGGCTGTCCCTTGGGAGGCCTGCCGCGTCGAGGTGCCCCCGCCGGCCGTACAGATTCGTCACGTAACACAAAAGCAGGCTTTAATCTGTCAACACTGATTGTCTCTTTCCTGCCCCCCAAGTCCAGTACAAAATATTTCTCCCCGGTTTCCAGCACTCGGAACAGACCATCGTAAGGTGGGTGGAGACTGTGACGCTGGGCGTCGTGCCTGACAAAAACAAACTCTGCGTTCTGCAAAGCCTTGGGAACAAAAACCCGTGGAAACGTGTGATGAGCGGGGCCCGGGAGCATTTCTGCCCCCGTGCCACTTAGAGGTCCCCACACCGGGGGGCGCTCAGGTACTGCATGGGCTGGCAGGAATTCTCCTGGCAGCCTGAGAGGTTGAGTAAACACTAATTCAGCAGGTGAGGCATCTAAATCCTCCTTGGGTGCCGAACGCAACCCCAATAAAACCCATGGTAGTTTGTTTACAATTTGTATCCGTGAGCGACGCTCTGAGGGCTGCCTTCAACGATCTGTGAAAACGCTCGCATAAACCGTTGGCCTGTGGGTGATAAGCGGTGGTGCGATGGGCTGTTGCCCCTAAGCCGCTGGCCATGGCTGACCATAGCTCTGAAACAAACTGCGGACCCCTATCGGACGTAATGTCCGACGGGACTCCGAACCGCGCTACCCAGGCTGTTAAAAAAACGCGAGTTACCTCTGCCGCTGTGGTAGACTGCAATGGGACCACTTCCGGCCAACGCGTGGTCAGGTCCACCATTGTCAGGAGATGTGTGAACCCCTGCGAGGGCGGCAGGGGGTCCCACTAGATCTACGTGCACATGATCAAACCTCTTAGCCGGGATGTGGAAAGGTTCTAAAGGGGCTTTTGTGTGTCTGTGAACTTTGGCCCGCTGGCAGGACATGCAGGCTTGCGCCCACTCCTTCACGTGCTTGCGCAGGCTCGGCCAAACAAACTTCTCTGCTACCATTTTCACCGAAGCGCGTACTCCCGGGTGTGCCAGGGAGTGCACCGCGTCAAAAACACGACAACGCCACGTGGCCGGCACCACTAGGCGAGGTCGCCCGGTGGATACATCGCAAATAAGCGGGGGTGAACCGGTTTGTAAACTTATGTTCTCCAGCCTTAACCCTGTTGGTCCAGACAGGAGCGCGCGCACGTCTGTGTCCTCGCCCTGCTCTGCTGCCATGGCCGCGAAATCTATCCCTACGTGCACCGGAGCCGCGTGCGCACCCGTGCTGTTACTGCGCTCCGCGTCTGCGGCGCTACAGCCCCCATCCGCGCAGACAGGCGCTGTTACCGCTCGCGAGAGGCAGTCCGCCACCACATTAAATTTACTGGCTACGTGCTGTATATCGGTGGTGAATTCTGAAATTGCGGCCAGCTGCCTCTGCTGTCGGCCTGACCATGGTTCAGAGACTTTGGACATTGCAAAAGTTAACGGTTTGTGGTCGACAAAAGCGGTGAAACACCGCCCTTCCAACCAGAACTGGAAATGGCGAATGGCCAGGTGGTGCGCTAGCAGTTCCCTGTCAAGTGCGCTATATTTTCGCTCAGCATTGCGTAGGGTTCTGCTAAAAAAGGCGAGTGGTTGCCAAGCTCCGGCGACTTGCTGTTCTACCACGGCTCCTATGGCCACATCTGACGCGTCTGTGGTTAGCGCTATTCGGGCTGCTGGGTCTGGGTGAGCCAGCAGTGCTGCGTTCGCTAGTGCTTCCTTAACCTTGATGAATGCGCGCTCCCGCTCAGGAGACCACTCAATTGCATTTGAGGGCTTCTATTTTTTTAGCGCAACATACAACGGTTGCATGAGCTGCGCCGCGTGAGGTATGAAACAGTTGTAAAAGTTTACCATACCTAAAAATTCCTGTAACGCTTTTACCGTTCGTGGCTGGGGAAACTCAGCCACCGCGCGTACTTTGGAGGGCAGCGGAACTGCACCCTCTGGGGAGACGCGGTGCCCTAAAAAATCGATCTGTGCTGTGCCGAAATGGCACTTGGCTGGGTTGATTATCAACCCGTGCGCTCCCAACCTCTGAAAAACAGTTCTGAGGTGACTTTTGTGTTCCTCCTCAGAGGCGCTGGCAACTAAAATATCGTCTAAGTAGACAAAAACGAAAGGGAGGTCGCGCAAAACGGCATCCATCATGCGTTGGAAGGCTTGCGCAGCGCCTTTAAGGCCAAAAGGCATGCGTAAAAATTCAAAAAGCCCGAAAGGGGTTATTACCGCTGTCTTGGGAATGTCCTCTGATCGGACCGGAACCTGATGATAACCGCGGACCAGGTCTATTTTAGAAAAAATTCGCGCCTTGGCCAAATGCACCAAAAAATCTTGGATATGTGGAATTGGGTAGCGGTCCTGCGCTGTGGCATTGTTTAACCTGCGATAATCGCCGCACGGTCTCAACGAGCCGTCCGCCTTGGGGACCATGTGGAGGGGGGAAGCCCAAGCAGACTTCGAGCGGCGAATTATGCCCAACCTCTCCAGGTTGGCGAACTCCTCACACGCAATGGAGAGCTTAGCTGCATCCAAGCGCCGAGCCTTCGCAAAAACCGGTGGGCCACTTGTGGTTATAAAGTGCTCCACCCTGTGCTTCGCCACCTTAGCTGAAAACGTGGGAACTGTGAGTGCTTGGAACTGGTTTAGGAGAGTGTGGAACTTACCTCCTGCTGCGGCGGCGTTGGCCTGTACTGACGGCGGGGACACTCGCGCTGCACAGGGAATAGAACAAAAAGAGAGTGCATTAACCAAGCGTCTATTAGCCAGATCCACCAGCAAGCCATGTGAACACAAAAAGTCGGCGCCCAACATGTTGAAACTCACCGCCGCTACTAAGAAGGTCCATTCATAGCTGCAGCCGTGCAAGGACAGGCGCAGAGTTCTTTCGCCAAGCGTCTTGATCGACGAGCCGTTTGCAGCTGTTGCTCCATCTCCGCGGGGGCCGGCCGCCCGATCCGCGTAGGTCGCGGTTATGAAACTCCTCTGTGTCCGGTGTCGACGAGGAATTGCTGTCCGGAGCTCGCATCCGTCAGGTAGAACAGCTTGTTCCGTTCGCCGAGGGTCGAAGCTGCTAACGACCTCCGGCTCTTTGCGTTTCCCTGCTTCTTGAAGTTGCATGGCGGGACGCATCTGTGAGCCTTGTGCGCGAATCGTCGATGGTAGAAGCACACCTCGTCCTCTCCTCTGCTCCAGGACCGCTCTGCCGCTGTTGTCGCTGGGGTCGGCTCTGCTGCCACCGGTTCTCCGTCACCCTTGGCCGCCGTGCCGAGGTTTGCTGCTGCCGCTGCCGCCTCCTGCTCGCCGCATGCGTCCAGGAGCCGCTCCGCTTCCAAAGCCAGCGCGCGGAAGTCCTGCTGGTCCACACACCTCATGCTGGACAGGGAGCCTCTCATGTGCGCTGGAAGGGTCCTCAAAAAGATGTGCTTAAATAAAAACGCATCATTGTCTGCCCCGATCATCTGCAGCATGTCCTCCATGAGGACAGTCGGCCTGCGTCCTCCTCTGTCGCCCAGGTCCAGGAGTGTTCTGGCCCTCACCTCGGCCGATGGTACAAAGCTCCGAATGAGGGCGGCTTTCAGGGCGTCGTATTTGCCAGCAGCGGGCGGCTGCTGCACCAGGCTCCGCACACACCGGGCTGTGCGGCTGTCGAGTCTTGCGATGACATTGTGGAATTTAATGTCATCCTCTGATACCCCGTAAAGCACGAACCGTGATTCCACGTGTTGGAACCATGAGTGCGGGTCCTCTTGCCAGAACTCGGGGAGTCTAATGGAGTTTACGCCGGTGCGGGCGGTCTCCGGTGAGTCAGGTTCGGAGTTGGAGAGACGACCTACAAGTCTTTCCATTTTTCTCACGTGTGGGTCACCAATGTAGGAAACTCGGAATGAAGAGACTGAATGATTTTTCAGTATTGGTTTATTCCATATCAAGTCCTATAGCTCCTCTCTCAGTCAGGGAATGAAGAGAGCGAGCTGAGCTAAACCACATACCTTTATACTGTTACAACAGACACAAATCACATTCACATCAAACACAGAATTCCATTCATAACTAATCCCCCCATTGTCCTCTCGGCTTCTCTGTCTGACCCTATGAGTCAGGCAGTCTCTTCAGGTTCACTCTCAGATCTTCTCACTTCTCCTCTAGTCCGCAGGGGGTCCAGACTCAATGTCCATCTGGGGCGTGATGTCAATACACACTGTGAGCTCCAAGTTCCCTCATGTCTGGGTCTCTGCCAAGGAATATGTGAGCTACATAATGTTACGCCACACTATTGCTTTTGCTACATTAATAGCGAGAAGATTAATTCTTATCAGATGGAAGGTGAGGCTCCACCCACCCATACTCACTGGATTAGGGACCTAATGCAGTTTTTACATTTAGAAGAAATTGAGATCCACTTTGAAGGGATCCACCGACAAGTTTTAAAAGGCCTGGCAGCCATTTACCTTCTATGTGAAGAATATAAATAATATCAATATTTGATATGTAAGTGGAATCAGATTGGAGGAAAAAAAGAATTAAAAAACTTTTTTTCTTTCTCTGTCTTTCTCTCCTGGCTTCTTTTTTTTTGTGTGTGGGGGGAATCGGGAAGTTTTGTTGTGTTGTATAAAATGTTGAACTGTTAATATACAAAACTTGAATAAATAAAAAGTATTATAAAATGGTGCCGTTTTTTCAAAAATTTGCAATTTTCTTGTAGATTTACAACTTCTTCCTACAAAAATCACTTTTTTCTAATGAAACTGCAACTTTGTTCCTTGTAAATCTTCCATCTTTTTTCATAAATTTGTGACTTTTTCTCGTAGATTAGTGACCTTTTTCATGTAAATTTTCATATTTTTCCTCATAAATTTGCATTTTTTTTCTTATAAAATTTCAACTTTTTTCTCAAAAATTTACAAATTTCCTTTAATTTATCAACTTTTTTCTTGTAAATTTGCAACACTCATCTGGATGCTGGTTAAATATTAATTCTGTACAATTACATTGCAATTTGTGACTTTGTTAATTTATTGCCATCTTTTACTGTATCATATCTTTGTACCTTTATTCTTGCAAATTTGTTCCCAATTTGCATTTATACATTTGTACCAGCACCGTAAAATATGACCATTGCAACACTCTTTGATCTCACTGCTGCCCAGTCCATGTGGTTCATGAAGAGCCAAATAGTTCCAAACAACGGCCTTTTTATAATGGTGTGTTAATGGCAGCTGTGAGAGTCAGTGGTATTAACAGCATTTTTTAGCCATTATGTCATGATGACAGAATGGTCTGCTCAGGTGCCACACCAGAGAACACACACGACACAAGCTACGTTCAAACAATTTATTAATCCAAAAAGGGTAAGCACAGTTAGGGAAAGACGCCACTCTTCAGAGGAGGACTCAGCCTGTAGGGAGGAGACGAGAGCTGGTTAATAGGAGGAGGGAGGTCGGGAAAGATGGAAGACAAATTACCATTTACAGGAGCTGAGCACAGAACCCGAAAGAGAGACCCAGCAGGAATAGACGAACCAGCGGGATGAAGCTGGCAGGGAGTAGGGAAGGAGAGGAGCTGGGTGAGGTGTCTGACCGGGTGGAGACAGGCAGCTGAAGCGGAGATGAGGATGATGGAGCAGGTGAGCGCACAACAATCCCTGGAGACGCACCACACAGATGGCAACAACCTGAGAAGAGGAAAAGGAGAGGAATTAAACACTGATTCCTCAAAGTATTAATACAAACGCACTTGCTTGTTGATGAGGCAGTATACCCAATGAGCCAGCGCTGAAGCATTCACAGATTGGTCCTTATAAGCGCTGGCAAGGCAGACACGGCAGGTGCGTCCACTCAAGCAGGTGTGATGATTACCTGCGGAGCCGGGGAATCTCTCGCAGGAAGGGTGGAGGGCGCGCGGTTACCTGATCATGACACATTGTTAGGTAAATATTTAGAATACCTATCAGTAGGTACATTGTTTAAACTGATAATGAACAGATTTAAATGGAATATGACATAAAGAGCAGCTTTAAAAAGACTGTCAAAGTATGTTTTGGAGGGAAGGAGAATTGCTGATTCACAATGATGAAAGCTGCAGTGTAAATTTCACTAACTAGCTGTGCAACCTATATTATGGCTTCAGTGGATTGATTACTGAATTATCATCTTTTAAATACAATGGGCTATTTTGTAAGATTAGGGAGAATTATCTGAATTGAAAATATGTAGTAAAAAAAAACTGCTGTCAGTCAGTATAATGTGATTTAGCTAAGTTACTAAGGATTGTGCACTTTACTCCTAAACCTCTTGAGTTAGGAAAGATTTTCTGTGTGTGAATGTAAACGTAACACATTAGTGCCTCTCAGTAAATTTGAATATTGTGAAAAATTTATTGTTTTTTATCATTCAAAAAATAAACTTTCATATGTTCAATATTCACTACAGGCACAAGGAAATATTTCAGGGCTTTATTAAATTCAATTTTGATAGTAGTTTTTGAAATTAAAATGTAAATCATGATATTCTATTTACTGAGATGTACTAGTACATAAACATTACACTGTACTCTGAAAACTGATGACTAAGCAGGGTGGAAAATACTAAATAAAAGAAGAGGCCTTTGAAGAACAATGTAGTCAAGGTGCAACAGTCTGTTTTAAGAAAATATTCAATGTAGTACAAATGCCATGAAATTATATTTTTTTTAAATAAAAATTATTAAAAATGCAAAGACATGCTCTCATTTTCTCATTATTCACTCTCTGAACCTCTGCCTGACAAAATATTTGCTATGTATGCCCCTCTCAGGGCATAAAGGAGGCACCAGAAGCCAGCAGTGAGTCTGTTATTTTATTAATAAAAAGTAACAAAATAATGTGCCATGAGAGGCAAAACACATACGCTAAACACAAGCAGCCTCGAAGGGTGGAAGTAACTGAACAAACAGAGAGCAATCAAACAGTCACTTGCATATAAGATAGTGAGGGCGAAACCTTCCGCTGAAGAAAGGCTGGCATCGGGGGTAGGGATACCAGCCAGGAAGGGCGAGGTCGCAGCAAGGAGTGAGCCTTGACTGCAATCTTAAATAGAGAACAAACCAAACAACAAGCAGGTGTGCAAAGATCATGATAATTAAGTGCCAGCAGCTGTGGCAGCCCGCAAGCAGTCTGACAGGCGGAAGACCTGCTGCGGTGCTGTCAGAATAAAAGCACAAATAAACACCACCATAATACTCCCAAATAAAGAGACAAACAGGAGAAAATAATAAGCGACTTGAATGCGGAGCAGACCCGCAATCGGGATCACCACAGTGCCCCCCATTTAAGGGATGGATTCCAGACATCCCCCTGCAACATCCAGGAAACCCCCCCCCCCCCCAAATAGCTACCAAAATCAGCCTCAGGAGGGAGGAGGGGGAATCCAGGCCTGGAGGGAGAGACACTGAAAAGGAAAGAAAAAGAAAAAGAAAACTCTAAAATGCACAGCAAAAACTTCCAGCACCCGTAGAAAAGAAAATACATCAATGTACCAACGCAAAAGTAACTTTGTGGCTTCCACAAAGTCAAAGTCTCTGTGGAGCTTTCCATCAGGGAGGCCCATTTATTCACCTGCTCCACGGGTTCAGAGACACCGTGGTCAGATTCAGAGTCAGGGCTCATGTCCACCAAGTCATTAGTTATAGTTCTAAGTTCTGCAGGCTGCTCTGGCTCACCGGGGCTGGGCTCACTGTGTCCATTTGCAAGATCCTCTGGAACAGAACAGTTTTCTACATTCTGCTTCACTGGGTCTCCTGATAAGACGTCAGATGCCTGCTGATCCAGCTCCTTTTCACTCTGTGTAGGAGGAGCAGAGTCACCACGATAAGGCAAGTTGCATCATTCAAAACTGCCCGCAAGGGTGAAGAAGAGCCACAAGCCCCCAAGAAAAGCCAGCTAGGAAAGAAACGGAAGAACAATAAAAAGAACCAGAGCAGAAAAAGAACCAATGACCAATGGTCAAGACTCTAAGTGCAAGTGAGGGTGCCCCCCCCCCCCAGAAATGTCAACCCCACAAAAAATAAAGACAAAGAAGGCTGAACATTCCAACTTGTACTAACAGATAAGAGAATAAGGCAAAGTATAGCTATGCTGGTAACACTGATATAAGAGGAGCAAAAGCGCTAAGCACACAGGGTAAATAAACAAAAAGAAAAACTGTTCTGGTGGCCTACCAGAATCCCACCACCGCCGGACCGCCAAATAGCATGAGTCGGGTGGCCTGCCAGGGAAAATGGGCCACCCAATCCAGTGGCACAGTCTATCAGGCGGCCGGATTGGACGTTTTAGCCACCAGGCCAGTAGAGGCGGACTGGGAGGTGACTTCCCCCCAGTAACATCCACAAGGACCAAGAGTGCTATGAGATGACTGTTGTTGTGAAATGGCGCTATATAAATAAAGTTGAAGGCATCAGCAGGGAAAAGGCAAACTGTAGCACCCGCGGTGGTCCCGCTCCGGAACATTGCTACACCCGCAGAGGGCCCTGGCTGGGCCATAGCTGCACCCGTGGTGGTCTCGGTCTGGGACATGGCTGCACCTGCTGTGGGAGCCGGCTGGGCCACGGCTGAAAGACGAAAGCCCCGTGGAAGAAGAGGAAATCTCAGAAGTGTCCCAATCTCAACCATAGTGTCAGTGATACAGTTTGTATCACTGGATATTTATTCCCAGCTTTGTTACAATGTTTTTTTTTTTTCAATATCTATTTATTTATATTATTTCTATTTTTTTCCAATATCTAGTGTATTTTTTCTTATTAACTTTGTTTCAAATTGCTTTGTCATCGTTATATTTATTACTTATTTGTATACTGTTGAACATTTGTTCTTGAAACAAGTTTCTTTTGGGTAAATCTTATTTAATCTTATGCTATGTATTTATATTTTTAGAGATTCTTCAAATGAAGAGCCATCCACCACGACCAGCTGTGGAACAGGAACAGCTGGAGAGGAACTGATTCCTGAACTATGACAGAGCTAAGAAAATGCCTAGACATGGACACATAGGACAACCTGTAAATGTCATATTGACTGGACAAGCAACCTGAGTGCAAAGTGCAATCACCAAGAGAACACACAGAAAACGTCTGACCTTTTATTAGGATTTTCAAAACCGCACACTTGTGGAAAAAAGTCAGTCACTCGCCAGATAAGCAGGAGTCGTGCGGAGGATAGATGAGACTGATTAGGGAGGAATGGAGAAATTATGGAAATCCAATTAAACCACTTACGTGGGAGGTGAGGAGAGACCAACACACAACCCAGCGAAGGAGAAGAACCAGCAGGTAAGAACTGCCAGTTGGGTATGGTTTGTGAGGTCTGACCGGGCGGAGAGGATGAGCAGGGTAGAGGTGGAGCAACAGGCTGGCGAGCGCACCAAATCCCCAGAGACACACTGCTGCGTTTGCAGCAACCTGGAAGAGGTGGAAGAGAATGTGTGTAAGACAAGGTCATAAATAACACAACCGCTTACTTGGAGAGCTGTCTGCTGGAGGAGTATACCCAAACGAGCCAGCGTTGAATCACTGAAGAGTGCTTCCTTATAAACGCTGGCTCAGCAGAAATCAGCAGGTGCGTCTGACGAGGAGACCGGCTAGCAGGAAGGAGGGGGAGAGCACTCACCAGCACATGACAGTAAACTGGACACTGTAAGTTCTGGGCAAACACAAATATTTGAGAACACGTATAAGGGTTCAGTTTAGTTTTTGCTATCGCAAAACTTTTATTCATGTACTTTTGAAATATTTATAAATAGAAAACCGGTGAAATCTGTTTTGTTTTGTTTTGTTTTTTTGTAATTGCACACTGTTTTAAGCATTTAAAACATAATATTGACACATACTTGCCAGATTTTTAAATGTACACTTCTCCTGAAAAACAGGGCAAAATATTTTACACAAAGGACATTTTATGACATTTATTTAAAAAAAAAAGATAAAAAGCACCAGGTGAACTATTATAATTATAGTACTCAAAGGCTTTAAAGCATTCCAGCGAGTTTCCAGCCAAAGTGAAATGTTCCATGGGTGAAACACTGGAATTTTAAGAGATTAAAGACTAAATATTCAACATTTCACACAGGAGTAGCTCATTTTTCTAAATTAGCTTTAACATTTTTTATTGGTGTTATAATCACCACAAAATCACCAACAAACAAAGTACAAGTGAAGCACAACAAGAAAACTCATTGCAACATACCACACCCAAAAGTATATAGAGAACACACAGCATGTGTGTCTATGTGACCTAGTCAGAAATGTTCTCACAGTCCAAGCAATAACACATGTCTGTGGAAGCTCGTTCTGTCTGCACGCGCATCTCCCTTTCACAGTGTTGTGTTTTCTTACAGGAGCAGTATACAAGCTCCAAAATGCTGACAGGTGCAGGGGGAAGAGTCATCCAGTCGATCTCACAGGAGTCTCCCTCAGTCTTCCAACCATGGGCCATTGGTGGAGGTATGTCTGGCTGACTCTGCAGGCATCTTCTATAGATGGCTGCCTGGCAGTTCGTTCACTGAATGTGTTTATATAGTGAGTCTCTGTTTGGTGGAAGACTTCTGTCTGTGCACTTGCCATTCTTAAACAGTTGGCCTCTTGTGTAACTCACATCCTTGGAGCCTTTGAGGTCATACAGAACACAATTTTTCAGTGGCCTTATACTGTTCTGGGAGTAGTTGAAAAGCTTTTCCCAGTGTCTTTAATGACACGCAATGTTCTTTGTTGGACAGTAGTATTTTCATTGCTTAAGTTCCTCTCTTAGCCTCTTTCAATTATATTTTTGAGTTGTATACTTTTCCCTTCTGCATATGATGCATTGGCTTGGGAGCAGATGTTGTGCTGTTCTTAGGTATACTGGAACCTCTGTTTCTGTTCACCGAAGAACACGGTTTGGTTGGGGATTTGTAGCGGAAGTATGTGGCTCTTCATCTAAAATATTGTAAAGGAGACAAAATTGGGTGGGATGCTTAATTTGGGACAACTGTATATTTACTGCATAAGTGTTCATTCTAAAGATAACTACATTGAGTTAACATTGTCTGTTCTGTTCTACAGGTAACTCCAGCTGCTCAAACATTCCTGACACACTCCTGGACCTGTCTGGATCTTTCTGTCTTGTCTTAAATTGACTATCAGGGCGGTGGCTAGACCTTGCTTGGAGTTGGTCTAGAATGGAGAAGTAAGGTGCCTCCTTCCCTCCACTAGCCTGGGTGTACACCTTGGATAGGGATACGGCCTAGGTCACTACACTCGGCGGCTCTGCTTGTCAACTTCGCATCAGTCCCGGCAATTCTTTTTGTGAGCATGCTACTTCTGGGCTTGCCTAGCCAGCATGTGAAGTCAGCCTTTGGCGGAAAGCTTTGACCCATCAGATGCTTCAGCAAGCTGGCTGGCGATCGCTGCAACGTGTTGTGGACTGCGAAGAGCGTGATGAGGCACAGGAAGTCACGATCATCCACTGCATCTGTCTCTTCCTCCAGCCGTCTTTGACGATGTCTTGCTGCTGGATCCAGGAGGAGTTTGGACAAGAGAGTGAGGTCGACGTGTCGAGCAAACTCCTCCTCAATTTAAACAATTTTTTTCGCGGAAGTCACCTTTCAAATTGACTATTAATGTTCACACTCATTAATGTACATGATCAGTTCAGATGGAGTTCATCAGATTAAAAATGAATACTCACCATCACTTGCGTGTACTGATTTTTGTGTCCTTCCTTGGGCTCTTTCAATATTTCTTGTATTAGCATACTGCATGTAGCATTGTCTATGATAGCCTATGTTAACTGACACACCTGAAAGGTGGGTATCATGCAAATTATATTTTTCTATTGCTTTTTCAGCTATTTTGCTTTCCTTTGTATCAAGATTTACCCACTCTTGTTTGGACTGTCATGTTTTTCACTCGCCAATAAATTGCCTCACTGTGGTTAAGCACCTGAGTTCGTTATTGCCCCGGAGGGGCGTTCATGACAATCCAAACATCACGGTGAAAAGACAAAAAATGCAATAAGGAAACTTATACAGAGGCTGAAGGTAGGGAGCACTCTGGGGAGAACGGAGGGGGAGACAGACCGTAGAACACAAGTCTAATCTGAACATTAGCGTGGCAGCGACAAACACTGAGTGAACAGGCAGAGAATAAATACAAGACAGAGATGGGATTGCAGGTGCACGAGTCGAGCTGGGGAGCCCAGATTACTAACTGCCCTCAGCTGCTGGAAGAGAGACACAGAGGCTGAAGAGCTGAGGGCAGAGAGAGAGAGGGAGAGAGGGAAAAAGGCGAGAGGCAGAAAAAGAACATAATTACTCGCAGCTGAGAAGCAAACACAGGGTGTGAGGGGAGATGGATGTCTGGAATGGAGGGAAGAGGCTCAAATCGTAACACAACATAACAGAACTGGCAGGCAAAAAACAGAAAAAACACTCAGAACTGCAAGGGAAAGTCTGGGCGCTGAGAACAGACGCCCAGACATATGACAGAACAGTCCAGATACCACTGAAGGGGTTAGGTGTGAAGCCCCGTTAAACTTGTCTTCAACTTTTTTTTCTTGTAAATTTGCAACATTTTTAGCTCATTCCGGTGAAAAAGGAGCTAATGCGAAGATGCAGTATCTGTCATGGTCCATCTGTCTGTACATCCACCCACAGGAATTATTTGCCCTGATGGTCACCAAATTCACTCAATGGTCATCAGGTGGTTCTGCATCCAGGTTGGCCTTAAGGTCAAGGTCATAAGTCAGGAGATCTAAGAGCTTACAGTATATGATTTTATGAAAATCATTACTCCTAGGCAATTGCCCCAGTGTTCAAACTCGTGCACAGTGAGCCTCAGGTGGGTCAAGGTTGTACTCAAGGTCAAAGTCAGTGTCAACAGTCGGGAGATCTGAGCACTCTCAGGATGATTTCATCAGACCAGAATGAGCTACTCTGTCATTGATGGTCTGGAGTTTTCTTGTAAATACGAAACTTTTTCCTCATAAATTTATCATTTTTTTCTTGTTAAATTTAAAATGTTCATGTGGATGTTGGTTAAATTGTTATTGATAAAAAATATTGTAAAACATTGATTTCTTTAAATATGATACTGATGCATTTCATTCTCTTTTACTGATTGCATGTTGCTTAGATCTGAGTTCATTTGAGTTCAGTGTATTTTCTTTCTCCTGTTTCAAAGGCTGTGACTTAACCTCTTGCACTCCGGTGTACCACGGACGGGCAGGTCTCTGCGTCCTACAGCGCACGAGGGCGCTCTCGTGCGCTGTAGGACGCACGAGGGCGCTGCGTCCTAAGAGCGCACTGGAAAAAAAAGCTGCATTTCCGTTCTTCCACTACAGACACAGCTGCGAACAGATCGGATATGATTGTCCTCTCATTCGACTAATAAGAGCCTTGAATTGGGTTTCTAAAACCTTGAAGAACCAATGACTGAAACCCTAGCAAGAAGGACCCGCCTACCAACGCTGTGAATGCAGCGAGCCAATTGAAGCACAGAAGTTTGCAAGCTGTTTTGTGTAAGGCTGGGTGAAGACAGACTGCTGCAGCAGCAGATGAAAAAAGGACCCACAGGAAGAACCCCACAGACCCAGCAGCACGGAAACCATCCACAAGTGCGACCTGTGTGACAGGGAGTGCCATTCGCGCATCGGCCTGTTCAGCCACAGGCGGTGTTTTTTTTTTTTTTTAATTCCAGCAGAGTAGACATTTAGGATTCTCTTCCATGGTCATCATAGACTGATGGAGGCCGACGACGAAGGCTGAGTGACACACACGCGTTCGCCAGTCTTTTTTTAATTACTACTGTTATTTGTTTTGAAAAATCGTTCGCCAAAACCGCAATCATGGAAGTGCAAAACCGCAATAATGGAATTATGTTCTGACCGGGTTGCGAGACCAGCGTCGCGTTCGTCTGACAATGAGGAAGAAGTTCGCCAGCTCCGCTTCTGCTGTGAAGAGGTAAGTGTTATAAGCTAAATTATTCTTTATCCCTGAAAACTGTAATGAAAATGACTTTTGACCGATCGGTAAATTACAGCTGTGCGTCATCGCTGCATGACGGACCGCGGCACAACGGGCGATGTCCGTCCTCTGTCCGTCCCCCCCCCACTCACACAAACAGCCCTGAGTGTCACCTTTCATTAGAGCCCAACATGAAGCTTCTATATTGAATCATTCAAAAGTTACAGACGTTTTTCCAAACTGTGCCATTTGGCACAATTTGGCACAGTTCAAAAATGCCTGGGAACTACCTGAGGAAAAAGTTGTGTAATATATTCATTTTTTGTGGTATTGTTACAAAATTTGGACCTCAGTTGGATAACACTTGGTTCTACATTTCTGTTGCATTTTCCAGCCCGGATCTGAAGCTGTGTGTTATTTGCAAGCATTTGTATCCAAAAAAACACCCAGGCGAAATTTATTTTCTTCAAGTTCACTATGTTTAGATGACTGTAACTCAGTGGCCGGAGCACTTAGAGAGATTATGACTGTTTTGCCAAAAAATTCAAAGTGTTTTCTTTTAAATGAGACCAACCTCATGAAGATGCTGCAAAGGGTTGAAGAACAGTTTTCGATTTACTTTGGGCATGTTATTTTTTGGCGTTTTTAGGGAAATTGACCGGAGTGCAAGGGGTTAAGATACGAAGATCCGGCATGGAGCAGCATGACAGAAGTTTCATCTCCCTCCTCCTCTTTCTTTCTTTCTCTCTCTTTCTCACTCGCCCAAAATATGATGTCATTGTTCGTATAAAAAGACTAGTTATTGTCATGCTTCAGTGCGCTCTCTGAAATAAAGGACGGTGTCACAATTGGAACACGGCCACGGACCATGCCCATGCTTTATATTCATATTATTGCATTTTCTATGATTTCTTATGATTATTATTTATACCCCTTGTTCTCTGCATTCCCCTGAGCCCCTGTTCTCGTCTTCTGTGTCTCCCTCTGTTTGGTCCTGGGTCTGTGTGCATATATGTTTACTTATTGTTCCAGCTCCTCATGTTTTCCGTATCCCTAGCCACTGCGCTCTCTGTATTTCTCTGTTTGCTGTCCTGCATGTTCATTGTCATGCTTCATGTGCACTCCCCGTCTGTGATTGTCTGTGTAGGCCCGCCCGTCCTGTCTCTGTTTCCCCATGTGTTATTGACTTAGCCCTTGATTGCTCCCACCTGTCTGGCGTTTGCAATAATTAGTTACCCTATTTATGTGAGTTTTTTCATGTGCTGTCTGGCATCATTGTTGTGTTTTCCGTCCATGTTTTCCCCTGTGAATGGATCATCTGTGTTTAGCCTTTGTGGTTCATTGTTTTTGCCCCCATGCAGTTTTTCATTTTGTGTTCTCAGTGTTTTTGCTTGTTATTAAAATATGATGCTCTGGAGTTCAGTCCGTGCTTTGGGTCCTCATTTCAACTACAGTCTTCCTGATAGGCAGATCCATGACTGACGGACAATTACTTTAAACTTTTGTGACGCATTTATTCTAAGCAATTTATTTTCTGTTTATCTAGACAATAGATTAAAAAAAAGTCTTTTTTTTGGTTAATGAGTTTGTCCGGAGGAGTTTTTTTTTTTCCTTATTTAAAATGTTTGACCTCTTCCTCATTACTAAAATACAGTATGTCCCTGCCAACATAATTTTTCATAGAGCCCCTAAAAAGCTAGAAATGGCCCAGCTGACATCTAGTATTTACAGGCAGGATTTGGTTTATATTTGCAGAAAAGAAAAAAAAAATACCTTTATTATGGCTCCTTTTTTGACCCCAGCATTGCATTACTCTGTGTTTAAGCCACGTATACAACCTCCAGGAGAGGGAGAGAAAAAAAATCCCAACGTGTCTTTAACGTTTTATCCAGCGGCAGGTTACATCTTCAAAGGTGTTTTCATGATCACACAGATGTCTCCATCTGCCAGGAATGATAAAATGTTTGCCTCAGAGCCAAAGCAAAAGTTTTAGTTTACATACAGACTGTGTTTCTTCACTGGGAACATGAGGCAGTGTTTGGCGGATATGCTGCTCCATTTGTTCAAAGAAAGTGATTCAAACAGTTATGTGGAAAAGAAAACACACCTTTGTAAATTCTATGGCTTCCTGGTTGAGGACAGAATTTTAAAAAATTCAAACGCTGTATGGTCATCTTGGACTGTTTTACGACAACATCTTCAGTGATCTTCCCACACTCTACTGTCTACTGCAAAATTAACCCCAGCTGGAAAACACTGACATATTTGACCAAATATATTTTAGAAGACAATCATCAGCACATTCTACAATGAGGGTAAGCCACAGAAAGTCACTGCTGAACAGCCAGAAGGCTGTATCAAAGCATAATGGAAGGCTGATGGGAAGAAAAAGTGTGGTAGAGAAAGGTGCGTGAGCAAGTGGGATGACTGTAGCCTTGAGAGGATTGTCAAGAAAAATCAGAATCTGATGGTGCTTCACAAGAAGTTGACTGAGTCTGGTGTCAGTGCATCAAAAGCCTCCATGAATCCATGAAATCTCCTCAATTGGATGTACTTTTCTGCTCAAAATATCAAGGTTACAGCATATATCGCTGTGGATTTTCACATTCCTGAACATCATTTTGTTGGCATTAGTGCTACAATCACAAAACTTACAGCAGCGGTTGATCTGGAAGTGCTCTGGACCTGACCTAGACTTCTGGTAAAATGGTCAAGGATTAAGGTTACAAGACTTCCACAACTATGAAAATGATGTTATTAGCATGGCAGCTTGGTGGTGCAGTGATTAGCATTGTCAACTCAGCAAAAAGGTCCTGGGTTTGACCGAAGAGCTGGCTACCTGGGGACCTTTCTGTGTAGTTTGCATTTTCTTTGTGTCTGCATGGCTTTTCACTGGGTAATCTGGTTTCTTCCCACAGTTCAAAGACATGCACGTTATGCTAATTGACATCAACTGGGGGTTCTAAATTGCCCAACTTAAACAAAAATAAAATGGGATCATTCTCTAGACAAACATAAAAAAATTAACCATTACATAGAATCAAAATTTAACCAACATCCATGTGAACGTTTCAAAATTTAGTTATAAATTTATATGAAAAATTTGCATGAAAAAGTTAAGAAGTTGCAAATTTACAAAAAAAAGGCAAAAACAGTTGCAAATTAACGACAAATAAGTTGAAAAATGACAAGAAAAAGTTGAAAAATTACAAGATTAATGAGAAAAAATTGCAAATTTACAAAAAAGTTGCAAATTAACAAGCAAAAAGTTGCAAATTTATATTAAAAAGTTGCAAATTAATGAGAAAAAAGTTGTGAAATTACATGAAAAAAGTTGCAAATTAATGAGACAAAGGTTATAAATTTACATGAAAAAAGTTGCAGATTAATGAGAAAAAAGTTGCAAATTTATATGATAAAAGTTGCAAATTTACATGAAAAAAGTTGCAAATTAACGAGAAAAAAGTTGCAAATTTCTAAGAAAAAATTTGCAACTCTGTATGAAAGGTGGCAAATTTCCCCCAAAAGATATTTGTTTTGCATGTATCCTAAACATCAGCGCTTAGAATGCATTTTATTCAGTTCTGTAACATGCTATAGAAAGGTTTATGATGATATTTTAGGGATACTTCTATTTTTTTTTTTTTTTCAGGTTGGCCTGCATGATGTTCGTTATGGAGGTAATTTCCCTGACCCTCTGATATCACATAAAAACAATCATTTGCTCTGTGTGTTACTGAATATGAAAAACACCACACACATCCACCTCCTCTCTCCCTGTGACAGAGTGTTACCCAGACAGACCCAGACGAGATTAAAAAGATAAAAACATTGTTGACATAAAAAAAACAACCTCCAAAGGAATTCTGTAGTGTGGAATTAATTATATTTTCTGTGCCTTTTTTAAGCTTACAGTTTGAAGCTTTTTTTTTAATACTGAAGCTAAGCTAAGCTAAGATAAGCCTTTATTAGTCCCACAATGGGGAAATTCCAGGATTGCAGATTGCACAGGGATAGCAGCACTCAGCGCAACAGTAAATACAGCTGGGAAAATAAGTATTGAACATGTCAACATTTTTCTCATTAAACATATTTCTGATGAAGCCTCTGACCTAAGATTTTCACCAGATATCAATAACAATCCAAGTAATTCATACATACAAAGAAATCAAGGCAACTGTGTTCACAAGTTATATTTAATAAAATGGAATGATACAGGGAATAAGTATTGAACATGGTTGCTGAAATTCATTTAATATTTAGTAGAAAAGCCTTTGTTGGTAATAACAGCTTCCAGATGCCTCCTGTATTGAGAAACTAGGCCCAGGCATTGCTCAGAAATGATTTTAGCCCATTTTCCACACAAACTGTCTTCAAATCTTGAAGGTTCTGTGGGTGTCTTCTATGAACTCTGATCTTCAGTTTGTTCCATAGATTTTCAATTGGATTCCATGCCATTCTAGCAGCTTTATTTTCCTTCTCCGGAGCCAGTTGTTTCCTTGGCTGTGTGTTTGGGATCATTGTCTTGCTGAAATCTCCACCACCCTCATTTCATCTTCAGCATCTTGGCAGATGGCAACAGATTCTTATCAAGGATGTCTCTGTACATTTGTCCATTCATCTTTCCTTCAATCATATCAAGTCTCATTCATATTCTACATTTTATTGCATGCATAGTTTTTTATTTTTATCTTTAGTGCTACTCCATGTTTAATGTTGCAGCATTGCACCGAGACAAATTCCTAGTTTGTGTACTACATGAACAATGGCAATAAATCTGATTCTGATTCTGATTCTGATTCTGCCTGTATCATGTGCTGAAAAACACCTCCACACCATGATAGGATGTACAGTACCATTTCTCCTCCAAACATGCTGTGTGTTGTGGCATCCAAAAAGTTCAATTTTGGTCACATCTGACAAGACTATATTCTCCCAGTATTTTACTGGCTTGCCCAAATGTTGTGCAGCAAACTATCAATGAGCTTCTGTGACCTGCGCAGTTCGCCCCACACGGGACACGAACCCGCGACCTACCAGTCAACTACACAGTTCGAGCATGGGAGACACAGCATGATCGCGCTGAGCTAAAGGTCCGACCGATAGCTCAGCGCTACCGATACTGTATGAGGCTTTCGGGAGGGAGGTTTACTAACGTTCTACGCCGAACAGTACTAGTTGGCATCCGTTACACTCTCCCCCTTAAACCTCACTCCCATCCCGGGTTCACGGCACCATTGTGACAGAGATCATCCTGCGCAGTTCGCCCCAACGGGACACGAACCCGCGACCTCTCAGTCAACTAACACAGTTCGAGCATGGGAGACACAGCACGATCGCGCTGAGCTAAAGGTCCGACCGATAGCTCAGCGCTACCGATACTGTATGAGGCTTTCAGGAGGGAGGTTTACTAACGTTCTACGCCGAACAGTACTAGTTGGCATCCGTTACACTTCAACATGCCTTTTCTTCAGTAATGGAGTCTTGCAAGGTGAGTAAGCACTGAGCCCATGTCAGTTGAGTGCATTACTGAATGTTTTCTTTGAACCAGCAGTACCTGCTAGCTCCAGGTCTTTCTGGAGCTCTCTACGAGTCATCTTTGGCTCTTGGATAACTCTTTTGATAATTCTTTTGACACCTCTGTAACAAATCTTGGTCGTCAGAGCTCCTGGTTGTGGCCAGTTTATGGTAAAATGATGTTCTTTACACTTCCGAATGGTGGCTCCAACAGTGGTCACTGGAACATTTAGCAGTTTAGAAATGCACCTGTAACCAGTGCCATCATTATGTTTTGCAACAATAAGGTTGTGAAGCTCGAGAGAGAGCTCTTTGCTTCTACCCATCATGAGTTCTTAGTGATGGGACAATCTGATATTCAGGTTCAGGTTCAGGTTACTTTATTTATACCCGTAGACAGATTTGCTTTGTAGTCAGGTGACATCCGTGTAAAAACATATTTACAAAACACAATTACATGCAACAAGAACACAACACAGGCACACATGAAGCTGACTAGAGACATGGTAAATGTACTCAAGGCTCCACCAATCAGGACATAAGAAAAAGATAAGCGAGAAGGGTCACAGTAAAAAAGTTAAAAGCTAAATCAAAGACTTTAAAAACCCAATAAAAAGTCTAAAGCCCAATAAAAGATTTAAAACCCAATAAAAAACCTACATAAATAATATAGAGTAAAATTCATAAACAGATAAATAAATTATATGCAATATATTGCTACATAGGGCAGTGCGATGGCGGAGTGGTTAGCACTGCGGCAGGACGGCAACTCACCCTTGGCCGGGGGATCCAGGGTTCGATCCCAGCCCCCGACCAACAGTGATCTGTGTGGAGCTTGCATGTTCTCCCCGTGTCTGCGTGGGTTTACTCCGAGATTTCTCCGGTTTCCTCCCACATGCCAAAAACATGCAAGTTAGGTTAATTGGCATCAAACTGGGGATTCTAAATTGTCCTTAGGTATGAATGTGAGAGTGAATGGTTGTCTGTCTCTCTGTGTTGGCCCTACGATGGACTGGCAAGCTGTCCAGGGTGTACCCTGCCTCTCGCCCAAAGATCCTGGGATAGACTCCAGCCCGCCCCCCGTGACCCGAAAAGGATTAAGCGGAAGAAGATGGATGGATGGATATTGCTACATCTTGTTCAACTCTTTGACAGCAGCAGGAATAACACTGTTTTTGTCCCGCTGGGTTTTACATTTTGGGACAACAAACCTCCGTCTGGAAGGAAGACGCTAAAAGTGGCAGTGCAAAGGGTGGGAGTCATCACATAAAATGGAGGTAGCAACGCTCTGTACCTGTCTGGTGTACAGGGATGTCAGGCTCAGCTGTGACTCACCAAGCAAGCGTCTGGACCATCTAACTACCTGGTCTAAGGATTTCCACTGTTTCAGTTTTATCTGACCAAACCATGACACTAAAGAAAAGGATAAAATAGATTCAATAAAAGCCCGATAAAACATTGTCATTATGGTTCGGTCAGTATGAAAGTGTGCAAGTTTCCTTAAACAATCCAAATCTTGCTGACCCTTTTTACACACTCTTTCACAGTTCTCTTCAAAGTTTAATTTACTATCAATGATAGTCCCAAGATATTTGTAAGACTGGACAGATTCAATAGTCTGACCTTTTAGTCAAGTGACTTTGTACCTGGGAGTTTTCCTCCTAAAGTCAATAATCATATCTTTAGTTTTTGTCAAGGGCAGCGCGGCGGCGGAGTGGTTAGCAGTGCGGCAGCACAGCAACTCACCCTTGGCCAGGGGATCCTGGGTTCAATCCCAGCCCCTGACCAACAGTGATCTGTGTGGAGTTTGCATGTTCTCCTCGTGTCTGCATGGGTTTACTCCGGGATTTCTCCAGTTTCCGTCGACATGCCAAAAACATGCAAGTAAGGCTAACTGGCATCAAACTGGGGATTCTAAATTGTCCTTAGGTATGAATGTGAGAGTGAATGGTTGTCTGTCTCTCTGTGTTGGCCCTGCGATGGACTGGCAATCTGTCCAGGGTGTACCCTGCCTCTCGCCCAAAGATTCTGGGATAGGCTCCAGCCCCCCCGCGAACCAAAAAGGATTAAGTGGAAGAAGATAAATGGATGGATGGATAGTTTTTGTCATGTTCAGCTGCAGGTAAGAATCCTCACACCAATGAACAAAATCATTAATTACTGGGCCGTGGCCGCTCTCACCATCCTGAAGGAGACTGACAATAACTGAATCATCAGCATACTTTATAATGTGTCTGTTGTCATGTCTGCTCTGACACATGTCTGTGTTCAGGATGAAGAGTAGTGATTACAACACACACCCCTGAGGAGAGCCAGTAGAAGAACACTTTTGATCAGACAATGTACGTTGACCCTTGCTCTGTGTCCTGTTGGTTAAAAAATCCAGAATCCAACCCACCAGATTATTACTCATATCAAATTGTTGTAGGAGCTGATCAACTAAAATGCTAAAATGTGAGGTTGGACTGTATTAAAAGCAGAGGAAAAGTCGACAAATAAAAACCTGGCATGTGTCGCATGAAAATCCAGATGTTTAAAAAGCATGTTAAGCAGAGTGACAGTGGCATCCTCCACTCCTCCGTGAGGCCTTCACAGACCTTTTAAAAGGCTATCAGTCAAGACTTAATCAGCTAAAATTAATTTGCACTGATGTGGGATGGGATGGCTTCCTAAATTCTGATGGATTTTAGCTAGTTTCTTGGCTTTCTATGCCTTTCTGTCACGAATCTGGGTTTGGCTGTTCCAAACCCAGTTCTGACATATTGTTATGTTTGTTGCACGGTGGCGCAGTGGTTAGCACTGCGGCAGCACAGTTTACCCTTGGCCGGGGGATTGTGGGGATCGTGGGTTCGATCCCAGCCCCCGACCAACAGTGATCTGTGTGGAGTTTGCATGTTCTCCCCGTGTTGCGTGGGTTTACTCCGGGATTTCTCCGGTTTCCTCCCACATGCCAAAAAACATGCATGTTAGGTTAATTGGCTGTTCTAAATTGTCCCTAGATATCTGTTTCCTATAGGCCCTTAGAATAGAGGGTTAGTATTAATGAAAGCGCTTTGAGTGGTCTTTGTGACTAGAAAAGCGCTATAAAAGTGCAGGTTAGTTAGTTAGTTAGTTAGTTAGTTTCCACCTGGCGCTTCAGGGAGCTATTGGGCCTCCGCTCCCTGACAGCTTGGGCACGCCCCCTTCTCCTGTCAAGTGCCATCAGCTGTACTGTTACGGATGTTCACATATACACACACACACATGTACACGCTCCATTCATTCCCATTCTCACGCTCATATACGCTCTCTCACATACCAGGTCCAATCACTTTCAGCCCACGCTTTTCTGCACCGGCAATCTCTTTCCTCGTTAGCATCAGGAGTATTTTTTCACTGCATTTGTGGAAAATGATTGTCGGAGCATTCACTTCCATATGTGGCAGCGAGTCTTCACATATTGGTGTTCACACCCGTCTTGTAATCCAGCCCGTCACTTTAAGTCCGGTAAATCCCTTAGTGTTACAGCTGGCCCAGCTTCTCTGCTTCATCCACGAGACTGCACGGATTAGCCCCTGGATCGCTCCAGTTCTGTAAGTTGTCATTGCCTTTCTTCCCATGTCTACAGCTGTTCTGTGGCGCTAGGCATTTCCATGTTTGGGCTGTAGAGCTTAGAGGCGGCACCTGTATGTCTGGTGGCCCAAGTTCATCATCTTCAACTTCCTGTACTTGTGTGGTTAAGCTGAACTGCTTATTGTGTGGTTTAATTTAATAAAACAGCACTTTCTACTTCCCCAATTGGGTTTTTCATTCTCTCCCTCGTGCGCCGTACAATGGCACACGGGGATTTGTGACACTTTCTGCACCTCTTTTTCTTCATGTGTTCAATACTTATTCCCTGCATCATTCCACTTTCTTAAATATAAGATAAGATAAGCCTTTATTAGTCCCACAATGGGAAATTCCAGGATTGCAACAGCACAGGGATAGCAACACTCAGAGCAATAATTAAGAAGATACTGTAGCAGACACAAAATGCATATTGTAGAGACCAGGTTGAGTCACACAGCGTCTCAGCCAGGATGTAGTGGTTAAACATAAGAGGACAATAGTCAGGGGCGTCATGGGGAGTTGGCAAGAAGAGGGAGACGGGGGATCAAGGGGAAGGTATTGTGTTGTTAGATGTCATGCAGTGTGATGTGAAATGTCATGCAGAGGTGAGATGATCTGTTGGGATATAAGAGGAAACTGTGCTTGGCTGTATCATGCTTTTTCTGCGTATGACTGATGTGAGAGTGCTAATAAACTTCGTCTGCTCGTAAACCTGCCTCCTCATTTCCCACACTCTCCACAATACGAAAAATATAAATAAGAGCAGTGGATATACATACATACACATAAATATATAAATATATTGTGGAAATGTGAAAATGACGAGGCAGAGTTTATCTCACGAGTCAGGTTTATTCACATCTTCCAACATCAGCAAGGCAGAAAGAGGAAAAACACAGACATTCGTCCTTTATATATCCAGGACCTTCAAAGCTCACAGTCACATTGCATTTAATCACAAGTAACAATGCATCTCCAGGAAATCCCCCAAGGCCGTCTCTTGCATACCAAAGACTAATTTTTCACATCCTCCTGTTATCTCCAAGGAGACCCAGTTCTTTGTTCTCTCTGAGATGTGAAGCTTAAAGTGATACACATGTGTCCCACATGACCCCCCCCCAAACATCTAAGATGGAACAACAGAATACAGTCTGCATGTCATGATAAAATCATTACACATTAACCCCCGTGCTGCTTGGGCCTCAGTCTCCTCCCGTATCTGCTGTAAGCGGGCTTCGCCACTTCTGCGGCGCCATCCCGCTGGGGTGCTGCTGTCTTGGGGTGAGAACTGTTTGTCACTCCCTGTGGGTGTTCTGGGGAATGTCCCCGGGGGGGGCTGCCGCGCCGAGGAGCCCTGGCCAACAGCACATCCTCGTCCGCCACCACAAAGGCGGGTTTGAGCCTGTTTATGCCAATCTTTTCTTTCCTGCCCCCCAAATCTAGCAAAAAATGTTTGTCCCCTGTTTCCAGCACTCTAAATGGTCCATCATAAGGTGGTCGCAGCGGTGGGCGATGGGCGTCGTGTCTGACAAAAACAAATTCCAAGTTTTTCAAAGCCTTAGGCACAAAAACGTGCGGAAAACTGTGGTGAACGGGGCCGGGCAGCGTGCCCGATTCCGTGACACGCTGCAACCGCTGAGACGGGGAGCCATCTGGCGCAGGATTATCTGGGAGAAACTCCCCGGGCAGCCGAAGTGGTTGTGCAAAAACTAGCTCAGCCGGGGAGGCTTCTAAGTCCTCTTTAGGTGCGGAACGCAACCCCAATAAAACCCACGGTAGCCTGTCCATCCAATTTGCATCCGTCAGCGACGCTCTGAGAGCCGCTTTCAATGACCTATGAAAACGTTCGCATAACCCATTAGCCTGCGGATTGTACACGGTTGTGCGGTGGATCGTTACCCCCAGGCTGCGGGCCATTGCTGACCAAAGTTCAGAAACAAATTGAGGGCCTCTGTCGGATGTAATGTCCGACGGGACTCCAAAGCGCGCTACCCATGCTGTTAAAAACGCGCGTGCCACCTCCTCGGCTGTGGTTGACGTCAGTGGGATTACTTCCGGCCAGCGCGTGGTGCGGTCCACCATTGTCAGAAGATGTGTGCACCCCTGTGACGGCGGGAGGGGGCCTACGAGGTCCACGTGAACATGATCGAACCTCTTAGCCGGGATGTGAAATGGCTCCAAGGGAGCTCTCGTGTGTTTGTGTATCTTGGCTCGTTGACAAGCCATGCAGGCTGCTGCCCACTCCTTAACTTGTTTGCGCAGGCTCGGCCATACAAATTTCTCTCCTACCATTTTGACCGACGCGCGCACTCCCGGGTGCGCCAGAGAATGAATCGAGTCAAAAACGTGGCGACGCCACGCGGCCGGTACCACAGGACGCAGTCGCCCAGTGGAGACATCGCAGATTAGGAGGGGCATACCATCTTGCAGCACCCTGTTCTCCAGCCTTAACCCTGTTGGTCCAGACTGGAGCGCACGCACGTCCGCGTCGCTAACCTGATCCGCGGCCATGACTGCATAATCTATCCCTACGCGGACTGGGGCCACCACGGCGCGCGAGAGACAGTCTGCCACTACATTCAGTTTACCCGCCACATGCTGAATATCGGTAGTAAACTCCGAGATAGCGGCCAGCTGTCTTTGCTGCCAGCCTGACCACGGTTCTGACACCTTGGCCATCGCGAATGTCAGCGGCTTGTGGTCAACGAACGCGGTGAAACGGCGTCCCTCCACCCAGAACTGGAAGTGGCGAGTGGCCAAGTGGAGAGCTAACAACTACCTGTCGAATGCGCTGTATTCTCGTTCACTATCACGCAAAGTCCTGCTGAAAAAGGCGAGTGGCTGCCAAGCCCCGGCTACATGCTGCTCCACGACCGCCCCTATCGCCACATCTGACGTGTCAGTAGTGAGCGCTATGTGGGCCGTTGGGTCTGGATGTGCTAACAACGCAGCGTTTGCCAGGGCTGTTTTGACCTCCGAGAATGCTCGCTCTTGCTCCGGAGACCATTCGATCTTATTTGTGGGTTTTTACTTTTTGAGTGCGGCATACAATGGTTGCATGAGCTGCGCTGCGCCGGGGAGGAAACGGTAATAAAAATTCACCATTCCCAAAAACTCCTGTAACGCCTTGATCGTTTGTGGCTGGGGAAAATTTGCTACCGCGCGCACTTTGTCAGGCAGCGGAACCGCTCCTTCTGGAGAGACGCAATGCCCCAAAAAATCAATCTGCGTCACCCCGAGCTGACACTTCGCTGGGTTGATTATTAAACCGTGCTCTCCCAACCTCCGGAAAACTGCCGTGAGGTGGTTTTCGTGTTCGTCTTCGGACGCGCTGGCTACTAAGATGTCGTCCAGGTAGACGAATACGAAGGGGAGATCGCACAACACCGCGTCCATCATGCGTTGGAACGTCTGCGCAGCGCCTTTAAGCCCAAATGGCATGCGCAAAAACTCAAATAGATCAAACGGAGTTATTACCGCTGTTTTGGGTATGTCCTCAGCGCGCACTGGGACTTGGTGGTAACCGCGGACCAAGTCTATCTTAGAAAAAACGCGCGCCCCCGCCAAATGAACGGAAAAATCTTGGATATGCGGGATTGGGTAGTGGTCTTGCGCTGTGGCGTTGTTCAACCTGCGGAAATCACCGCAAGATCGCCACAAGCCGGCAGCTTTCGGGACCATGTGAAGCGAGGAAGCCCATGGGCTGTTCGAATGCCTGATGATGCCCAACCTTTCCAGGTTGGCGAACTCCTTGCGCGCTATGGTCAGTTTAGCTGAATCCAAGCGCCGAGCTTTTGCAAAAACGGGCGGTCCGGTGGTAGTAATAAAATGTTCCACCCCGTGTTTAGCGATGGCTGCTGAAAATGTGGGAACCGTGAGTGCTGGGAACTGAGTGAGCAGTGTGTGGAACTTACCGCTTGCAGCTGTGACGTTGGCTTGTGCTGTTGGCGGGGCCACTCGGGCTGTACAGGGAATAGAATAAAAAGAAAGTGCATTAACCAGGCGCCTGTTAGCAAGATCAACCAACAAACCATGTGAGCACAGAAAATCAGCCCCCAACATATTGAAATTCACTGCAGCTATGACAAAAGTCCACTCAAATGTACGGCCGTGTAGGGACAGAAGCAGAGTCCTCTCACCAAAGGTCTTAATCTCCGAGCCGTTCGTTGCTGACATCCCGGGACCTCTGGAAACCGCCAGCCGGTCAGTGGAGGAAGGTGTGATGAAACTCAACTGGGAGCCTGTGTCCACGAGGAAATGCCTCCCCGAGCGCGCATCCTTCGAGTAGAGCAGCTTGTTCTCCTCCCCGAGGGCCGCAGCTGCTACCGAACCCCGGTCTTGGCATTTCCCGAGCGCTTGAACTGGCACGGTGGTATACATTTGCGTGCCTTCTCTGCAAAGCGGCAATGGTAGAAACAGAGGATGTTTCCTCCGCGATCCTTGGCCCCCGCCGCCGCCGTCATCGGTGGTTCTGCTACCGCCATTTCCGGCCGTCGCGCCGAACTCTGTCGCTGCTGCGGTGGCCGCGCGCTGTTTGCTGGCGCTGAGAATCCGGTGCACCTCCTGGGCCAGCGCGCGGAAGTCCCGCTGGGCCAACAACGGCGAACTGGCCAGGGTCGCTCTCGTGGCCGACGGTAGGGTCCTGAGGAAAATGTGGGTGAAGATGAAGTCGTCGTTGTCTGAGCCCCTCAACCTCAGCATGTTCTCCATCAGGTCAATGGGCGTGCCATCTCCCAAGTCGTTCAGAACCAGGAGCCTCTCCGCTCTCTCCTCGACTGAGAGAGTGAAACGATGGATAAGCGCAGCCTTCAACCCACCGTATTTGTCATTGGCCGGTGGCCGCTCCAATAGGCTCTGCACATGCCGAGCCATGCGGTTGTCAAGCTTTGCAATCACACGGTAGAACTTCGTGTCATCTACCGTTATCCCCCGGAGGGCGAACTGTGCTTCGACCAAGTGGAACCAGGAGCACGGGTTGTCTTGCCAAAAGTCCGGTAGCTGGACGGTAGCGGCATACGCTTGGCTGGGAGCTCCTGACTCGGCTGGCCCGGGGGAATTTCTTTCATCCATGATACGTCTTAGGGTCACCAGTGTGGAAATGTGAAAATGACGAGGCAGAGTTTATCTCACGAGTCAGGTTTATTCACATCTTCCAACATCAGCAAGGCAGAAAGAGGAAAAACACAGACATTCGTCCTTTATATATCCAGGACCTTCAAAGCTCACAGTCACATTGCATTTAATCACAAGTAACAATGCATCACCAGGAAATCCCCCAAGGCCGTCCCTTGCATACCAAAGACTAATTTTTCACATCCTCCTGTTATCTCCAAGGAGACCCAGTTCTTTGTTCTCTCTGAGATGTGAAGCTTAAAGGGAGACCCAGTTCTTTGTTCTCTCTGAGATGTGAAGCTTAAAGTGATACACGTGTCCCACAATATATACAAAGTGCGGAGCATTGTAGCAAGATGGAATAAACAGCATAACCGTCTACTTAGTTATCCTACATAGTATGAATATATATCCATACATATTGTCACCCTCCATAGCGACTGATATTGTCCTAGTTGTATACTGGAGGGGACCATTTGTGTAAGTCTGTTGCGTCTTTTGCATTCAATACTATTAGGTATATAACTTGTTTTGTGAACACAGTTGCCTTCATTTCTTTATATGTATGGATTACTTGGGTTGTTACTGATATCTGGCAAAAAATCTCTGGTCAATGGCTCCATCAGAAATATGTTTAATGAGAAAAATGTTGATGTGTTCAATACTTATTTTCCCTTCTGTAAGATCATAAGATAAGAATTGGTTAGCCAACGCAGTAAATAAATATACATATCTACACAGTAACACTATCTCACAAAAGTGAATACACCCCTCACATTTTTGTAAATATTTTATTATTGCTTTTCATGGGACAACACTGAAGACATGACACTTTGATAAAATGTAAGGTAGTCAGTGTACAGCTTGTATAGCAGTGTAAATATGTTGTCCCTTCAAAATAACTCAACACAGCCATTAATGTCTAAACCGCTGGCAACAAAAGTGAGTACACCCCTCAGTGAAAATGTCCAAATTGTGCCCAAAGTGTCAATATTTTGTGTGGCCAGCATTATTTTCCAGCACTGCCTTAAAGGTCTGATGACACGATTTTGACATTTTTTAGCATGTTGTGTAAACCCAAAAGTCATTGTCGATGATCAATATAATATTTACAACCGCGCCTGCATAAACTAGTTATCATCAAAAAAAACGCAGCCGCTGACTGGACTGTTGTGCCGCCCACCGAATGAAGGGCGGCACCACCACGACGTAAGGGACAGAACGGATGCCGGTGTTGTTGACTGGAATGACAGCAGCTTTGTAGCGGCTTCTCTGGTTTCTTGTTTTAATTTTACGGCTATGCCTTCACGTTGTGTCGCAGGCTTAGATAAACAGCAGGCCGTGAAAGACCACATCACACGCTTCAGCTCCAACTGTCATAAGCCTCCTCGTGCACTCTTCATGCGCTTTTATGCTGGAGGAGCGCACGAGAAGGGGAAGGATTAATGGATTTATGCGCAGCTTTGACCTACTTTCTGTGATCGCATGCTGATGCTCACCGGTCCAGCCACGTCCCCTCTCTCATTACCACCAGCTGATTCAAACTCCCGTTGATCATCTTTCCAGGTCCTCGCCCAGGTGCTTCTCATCACACCATCACCAGCAGTGTGTGTACTTAGCGGCCGTTTGCCAGTCACGCACTGATGGTCCACAGTATTTTCATCTGTGCTGTTTGTCTGCCAGTATTTTCAGCACTCTCACGACGTGTTAGTCATTCCATGTTTGCTGTGGTTTTCGTGCGTCCTTGAAGCAATATCGGCTCTGGGGCGCAACTGTGGCTAACACGTCTCCTCTCATTCGTTCTCTGGGTGATGCCGGTCCCCGAACGCCATCAGTAAGTGTGTTTGTGTTTCTTCTACATCTTCACCTGTTTGGGAATTGTCTGTCTTTCTTTATTAAATGTGCTGTGGTGAACCCTGCACGAAAATCCTCATTATTTCATCCTCCCTCTCCGTGCCCTGCGTAAGAGCTCATGGAGGGTCATGATGAATGGATTTACATGCAGGACTCACCACAGCACATGTATTGAACATAAGAATGATGACAACAGTTCCCAAAAAGGTGAAGAATTACAAAAATAAACAGGAACACTTACAGTTGGCGTTCGGGGCTGACATCACCCAGCAAACATGGAGAGGAGACGTGTTAACCACGGTTGCGCCCCAGGGCCGACATCGCTTCAACGGGTGTAACAGAACCACGGCTGTGTGGAGTGGCTAACACGTCCTGATAGTGTTGGCAATATTGGCTGGCTGACAACACGGCAGATGATGCACACAAAACATGAACAGCTAACTATCAAAGAGAGAGGGCGCGTGGTCAGACCGGCGAATCTTATTCAATTCAATTCAACTCTATTTATATAGCGCCATTTCACAACAACAGTCATATCATAGCAGGGGGAACCCCCACAGTTGCAGAAAGACCCCAGCAATCAGTGATCAGCAATCAACCATCTTGGACAGTGCCCACCTGAAAGTGGGTCAAAATGAACATAAAACACATGTACAAAACAAAAACAAGAAGAACTCAAAATATAATCCATAATAAACCGGATGCCTGAGCCACAGAGAATACACTGCTATGATTTTATTGAAAAATCAGGTTTAAATAAATTATATGTATGAACAAATAATTTGTTGCAATATCTGAAACAAAAGCATACCACTCGGTGTTCCCCTGCTGTGTGTTTGTCACTGCTGCTGCGCCGGCCATGTGTGCCTCTCCACTGTCACTCTCTGAGTCTGACTCACTAGGCATGATGCCCGCTTGGCACTGCTCAAACCTGTATGGTCTGATGCCCCTAGATTCTTTATTGTCATCCCATTCTTCGGAACTATAATCGTCTGAAGATTGGACAACACAAACCAATTCCAGACTACATGTGCTGGAACCATCGTTGTTGTTTTCTACCACTTCTATCCTGTGTGTACAATGGGCAGCCAAGCGCTGTGTTCTGTCAATGACGTTACAATATGGCCGGGGGGGGGGGTTCCAGCCACTGACACAATTGGTGACGTGGCGGTCATGAAAACATTGGCTATTCGCGTGAAAAAAGCCTGTTTGACTTAGAACTGCACAGACCAACCTATTTCGTCATATTGTATTTTGTGTTGAAAAATTAGATGAAGTCAAAAACGTGTCATCAGACCTTTAACTGCCTTGGGCATGGAGTTCACTAGAGCTTCACAGGTTGCCACTGGAATCCTCTTCCACTCCTCCATGATGACATCATGGAGCTGGTGGATGTTAGAGGCCTTGCACTCCTCCACCTTCCATTTGAGGATTTCCCACAGATGCTCAATAGGGTTTAGGTCTGGAGACATGCTTGGTCGGTCCATTACCTTTACCCTCAGTTTCTTTAGCAAGGCAGTGGTCGTCTTGGATGTGTGTTTGGGGTCGTTATCATGTTGCAATACTGCCCTGCTGCCCAGTTTCCGAAGGGAGGGGATCATGCTCTGCCTCAGTATGTCACAGTATATGTTGGCATTCATGGTTCCCTCAATGAACTGTAGCTCCCCAGTGCCGGAAGCACTCATGCAGCCCCAAACCATGACACTCCCACCACCATGCTTGACTGTAGGCGAGACACAGTTGTCTTTGCACTCCTCACCTGGTTGTTGCCACACACTTTTGGTACCATCTGAAACAAATAAGTTTATCTTGGTCTCATCAGGCCACAGGACATGGTTCCAGTAATCCATGTCCTTAGTCTGCTTGTCTTCAGCAAACTGTTTGCTGGCTTTCTTGTGCATAATCTTTAAAAGGGGCTTCCTTCTGGGACGACAGCCATGCAGACCAATTTGATGCAGTGTGCGGCATATGGTCTGAGCACTGACAGGCTGACCCACCACCCCTTCAACCTCTGCAGCAATGCTGGCAGCACTCATACATCTATTTTCAAAAGACAACCTCTAGATATGATGCTGAGCACGTGCACTCAACTTCTTTGGTCAACCATAGCAAGGCCTGTTCTGAGTGGAACCTGTCCTGTTAAACCGTTGTATGGTCTTGGCCACCGTGCTGCAGCTCAGTTTCAGGGTGTTGGCAATGTTTTTATAGCCTAGGCCATCTTTATGTCGAGCAAAAATTCTTTTTTTTCAGATCCTCAGAGAGTTCTTTGCCATGAGGTGCCATGTTGAATTTCCAGAGACCAGTATGAGAGAGTGTGAGAGCGATAACACCAAATTTAACACACCTGCTCCCCATTCACACCTGTGTAACACTAATGAGTCACATGACACCGGGAAGGGAAAATGACTAATTGGGCACAATTTGGACATTTTCACTTAGGGGTGTACTCACTTTTGTTGCCAGCGGTTTAGACATTAATGGCTGTGTGTTGAGTTATTTTGAGGGGACAGCAAATTTACACTGAGGAAGACCCACTCAGTGTGTCAGTATGTTTCCACTCAGATGGAAGGACAAGGGGAATCGTCATGGGGGGTTTGTGTGTTGATGCGGGGGCTGGAGTGTTGATGCAAACAGTGACAAAGAAAATGGGAATTGCAAAGTCTTTTATGTTATTGCAGCACCACAGGTGACTGAGTGGGTCGTAGGCTATAAAAGGAGAGGTGCCTGTGACCTGTTACTTTTTTCTGATGCTTGTGATTCTGGATGATGTGAGAGAGAGAAATTAATAAAGCCTGCTTTGTTCTGGACCGCTCTGCCTGGTTATTCCTCTCTCCACAACACTGTTATACAAGCTGTACACTGACTACTTTACATTGTATCAAAGTGTCATATCTTCAGTGTTGTCCCATGAAAAGATATAATAAAATATTTACAAAAATGTGAGGGGTGTAGATAGATGTACTTTATTGATCCCAAACCTGGGAAATTACAGTGTACTCACTTTTGTGAGCTACTGTATATACACAGTGCAGGAACATTGCAGCAGTGACAGTATTACAGTTAGTTAAATTAGCCGGCAAAATATAAATATGGACACAGAAAGTATATTTCACATTTGAAATATACTGAAAATATAGTATAGAGGCGGACTTTTGTGAGATTTTGTTTTTTAGATATTAATCTTTTTAAATGTATGTAATTTAGTTTGTGTTCTACTGTAAAATTTTCGATTTTTAGGATTTAAGTTGTAAATTTTAGAATGTTAGAACTATTTATTTGGAGTCAAAAACACATTTAGTGTTCCCCTGTATTATTATGATTAAATTAGTACATGTTTTACTTGAAAGTGAGCAAAGAATTTATTTGATTTTTTTTTTTTGTTTAAAAAATGAAACAGAACTGACTTCCGGTCTGGACACCATGGTGACAGCAGCTTAACGCTGAAGCTCCCAGACCCGATTCGTGAAAATACCTTGAAAATCAGATTTAACGGATTTTTGGAAGAGTGAAAATCAAAAGACAAAGTCATTATGCCTAAAGGAAAACAGAAGAGATCGACATTTCCCAGGCCAAGACACGCTTCGGCCGGAGAATCTGACCTGGAGGACATCCACTCGGAAGCGGAGGAGCTGAATGAAGCTAGCAACACGGTTAGCTTAAAAATGGTACTTTGTGGTGGACACACATACGGGACCTGTTTTGTGACTCACATTTTAGGTCAGAACAAAGTAAGAGGCTTCCTTGGTGATTACAGGAAGCTGCAAGAATCTTAGCTTTGGTATGCAAGGCCTGAGACTGTGGGGGGTTTAATTAAAGGATTAAAGAAGGGATGCATTGTAGGCAGTGGAAGTGATATCAGGGAGAGAGGATGCATTGTTACTGTCTTTATAATGCAAGGTGATTCATGTGACGTGTGAACTGTAAGAGTCCTGCTATTTAAGGACGGGAGTTTCCTGTGTGGCTCTCTTACTGCTTTGAGACGATGGTGATGTGAATAAACCTGACTTGAGAGAGAACTCTGCCTCGTCATTCTCACATCTCCACAACTTCAAGAATTAAGACAATTTCGCCAAGAGTGTTGGGCCGAATTTCGTGAAATTAAAGACGAAATAAAAAGGACAAACAGCAGAGTGGACCAGGCTGAGGACCGAATCATGGAAGCAAAGGAAAGAATAAAAGGACTGGAAGAAACCATGTTGGAACTACTCAAACGACAGTCAAGACTGGAGGCTAAGCTAACCGACCAAGAAGGAAGACTAAGAAGAGACAACATAAGAATTCATAGTCTGAAAGAAGGAGTCGAGGACGGTTTCACCACAATGGCTGCATGCATGGAATCCATACTGAGAGAAGTTGGAAATTCCCCAATCCACCGACTTGAAGATAGAAAGGGCGCACTGAACATTAGCCCCTAGGCCGTCGGCGGAAGCGCCACCAAGATCGGAGGTGGTGAAGTTCTCCAACTCCAGAATAAAAGAAGAGGTTGTGAGACTGGCTTGGCAGAAAAAAGGATTTATGCACCAAGAGAGAAAAGTTTTTGTGGAGCACGACTACGCCCCGGAGATCCTTAAAAAGCATCGGGAATACAACAATGCTAAAAAGGTACTACGAGAGAAGAAACTGCGCTTTCAAACTCCATTTCCGGCGAAGCTGCGGGTTTTTTATGGGGATGAGACGTGTCTCTACAACTTGGCGGAAGAAGCAACCACGGATATGGCGAGAAGAGGGCTCCCAGTAACGGTGTATAAACCAGCAGCAGACCCGATCAAAAGAATCAAGGCTCAAACGAGGTGCACACAGAGACCCTCAAAATCTGAAATTCACGTTAAAAACATGGGACAACTTACAGGGGTAAGAGAGGGCCCTCAACACGTAACAGAGTTTGAGGAATTTCCCTCAGAGCCAACACACCAGCAAGGCTCTACTAAGGTCACTAAAAAGACCTCAGCTCAGGAAGATCTTTTGACAGTTTTTTGTTTTAAAGTTTTATATACTATGTTCTTAATGTTTTTTATGTTCTTAATGTTCTTTCAGTTTCTGAGTAGCATCGAAGAGGGCCACCACACTGTTATACTAAATAAGACAACACAATGGAGAAACAGGGTGTAACCAAAATAATCTCATATAATGTAAAAAGGATCCTGAATCCAGTTAAAAGATCCAAGATTCTAGGCAAAATGAAAAAAGACAAAGCAGGAATAATATTTTTTTACAGGAAACCCACCTAACAGATGTGGAACACACTAAACTCAATAGACAAGGGTTTAAAATGATCTCTTCATCTTCATATAAATCAGGGAGGAGGAGGGGAGTAGCGACATTGATATCAACCAAAATTACATTTGAAAAAAAATCAGAACACAAAGATAAAGAAGGGAGGTACAGTTTGGTAACTGGGCGGCTAGAGGGAGAAGATATCACCCTGCTGAATGTACAGTATATGCACCACCAGGGGCTAAATGGAAATTTTATAAAAATGTATTCGACCTAATGATAACTAAAGCCCAAGGTTTAGTGATATGTGGTGGAGACTTCAATCTAAGACTGAATCCATACTGGGATGCGACAGGTAATTCTTCACATCAAAATAACACCCAAAGTAAGAATACTCGGATGCTACTAAAAGAAATGGGAATCTGTGACGTATGGAGGGAATTCAACCCCAATGTAAAAGATTATACTTTTTATTCAACGCCACATTCATCTTACTCAAGGATTGATTACTTTTTTATGTTTAATAGAGACATTGGAAGAGTAAAAACATGTAAAATAGGACTGATGGATCTCTCCGACCACAGTCCGATCTATATGGACTTAAACATCCAAAAATACACAAATAATACATTTTCCTGGAGGTTGAATTCAAGTGTCCTGAAAGGACCACTGAAAGATGAATTGGAATCAGATATTCTCAGATAGTTGGAAGAAAACGATAATGGAGAAGTATCTCCTTTAATACTGTGGGATGCGTGCAAAGCTGTAATAAGGGGAAAAAATATTGCAAAACTGGCAACCCAAAAGAAACTGAGACAAGAAAAACTAATCACACTAGAGTCAGAACTCAAGAACCTAGAAAAAGAACACAAAGACAACACTCAGTCTAATGACTCGCTCAAGATTAAAGAAATTAAAAATCAAATAAATGAGATCTACACAATAGAAATCCAGAAGAAACTTACATTTCTGAAACAAAAACACTATGAAGCAGGCAGTAAATCGGCAAAATTACTAGCCTATAAATTGAGGAAACAACAAACGGAAAGAGCAATCTACAAAATCAGAGACCCAGTATCAAAGGAAATAAAATTCAGAATTTAGGATATTCTTAAAAGCTTCGAGAATTACTACAAGAACTTATACTCCCACAAAAAACATAAAAACGCATCCAAGACATTACTAAACACATTAAACCTTCCCCAACTTACGGATTCACAAAATAAAACCCTACTGTCAGAAATACAACCTAAAGAATTGGAAAAAGCAATTATGAAACTTAAAGCTAACAAATCCCCAGGAGCAGATGGCTATACAGCAGAATGGTACAAAACCTTTAAACAGCAACTATCTCCTCTCCTCCTGAAAACATTTAACTACGTCCTCCACACAGGGGAAATCCCCCCCTCCTGGAGAGAAGGGGTCATTGCAGTTATACCTAAACCTGAAAAGGATAAACTACAATGCTCCAACTACAGACCAATCAGTGTATTAAATCAGGACTATAAGCTTTTTACCACTATCCTTGCCAAAAGGTTAGAAAACATACTGACAGACTTAATTCACTTAGACCAAACAGGTTTTATAAGACAAAGACAGACACAAGACAACATTCGACGCACTTTACACATAATTCATCATATAAAAAAATATAACTTAAATGCAGTCATATTGGGATTAGATGCTGAAAAAGCATTCGATTCGGTTGACTGGTCTTTCCTATATAGAATCTTATCCAGTTTCAATTTTCATAACAACTTCATTAGAACTATACAGGCATTATATAAAAAACCAACAGCTAAAATAAGGATTAACGGTAATTTATCATCATCTTTTGAGCTGGAAAGAGGATGTCGTCAAGGCTGCCCCCTGTCTCCACTGCTCTTTGCAATCTTCATAGAACCTCTGAGCCAATGGATAAGACAAAATCAAGAAATTCAAGGTATTACACTTGGTCAGAAGGAACATAAAATAGCACTCTTTGCTGATGACATTTTAATATACCTAGGGCAGCCAGACACTTCTCTACCAGAACTAATCTCAGTTTTTTCAGAGTATGGAGATTTATCGGGGTACAAATTAAACATGCATAAAACCCAAGTTTTAACATTCAACTATGACCCAAATCATTTTTCACTAAATGAACTCAAAACTAACTGGGAGTTGGAATCTATGAAATATCTGGGGGTCAATATCCCGAAACAACTCGACAAAATTATAACACTAAACTATGATCCACTGGTGACTAAAATAAAATCTGACCTAGCAAGATGGAATATGATACCATTCTTAGGTACTGCACAAAGAATTGAAGCAGTCAAAATGAATATACTTCCACATCTTCTATACCTTTTCCAAACAATACCGGTAGAACCTCCCAAAAAAACATGGCAGGAGCTGGACAGAAGGATCTCAAGATTCATATGGCAGGGTAAGAGACCTAGAATCAGATATAGAACCCTACAGCTAAACAAAGACAAAGGTGGGCTTGCGCTGCCAAATATCAGGGACTATTTTATAGCTGCACAAATTAAAACTTTAGTAGAGATATGTAACCCAGTCTACACTGCACAATGGAAGGAGATCGAATGCCAAATAACAAGTGACATCCCCCTACAGGCAATAATAGGGAACAATGCCTTAACTAAACTCTTGAATAACACCAACCCGTGGATAGAGACCCCGCTAAAAATTTGGTTTAAGATAGTCAGAGAGAATCAAGCTAAAGAGCCCTATCGACTTCTGCAATGGATTGCCTATGATCAAGACTTTACCCCCAATAAAACAGACACTAGATTTAAAGAGTGGAAAGAGAAAGGGCTGATAAAATATTACGATTTTTTTAAGGGGCAAACTTTAAGAAGTTTTGAAGATTTGAAAAAACAAGGTCTAATAAATCAAGATCTTTACAGGTTCTTTCAGCTTAGACACCACATAAACAATATACTTAAAAAGGAGGATTTGGAAAGGGCCCAGTCAGGTGTTCTGAAGGTCTTCTTAATGGCATATAAAGGGATCCCAGGGATCAGATACATTTCTAAAATATATCAAGGTCTTCAAGACTTAAAAGGAGACAACACATCATATATAAACGAGAGATGGGAAAAAGAGGGGAATTTCACTTTACAATTGGAAATATGGGAAAAGCTAAATAAACAGCAATGGAAAAGTACCTCTTCCCTGCAGTGGAGAGAATTTGGATGGAAAAATTTGGTAAGATTTTTCAGAACACCTGCACAAAACAAATTTACCCATAAGGGGTTGAACTGTTGGCGCTTGTGTGGTGAAAAGACTGCAAATCATTTTCATGTGTTTTGGTCATGCCCAATTATCCACCAATATTGGACCAACGTACAGACAATATTGGGGAAAATATTCAAAATAACAGTTCCCTTTTCTTTTGTAACTTTGTATTTGGGTTTACTACCGGACTCACTGGAAAGACGAGGAGATAAATACTTATTCAATGTTTTAATATTGGCAAGTAAAAAAGCCCTAACTAAAAAATGGATGTTGAAGGACTGTCCTACACCTGAAGATTGGATTAACGTGATTCAAGACATTTACTCGATGGAAAAGTTGACATTCGCACTGAGACAGGACATGGATGGGTTCATGAACTTTTGGCAACCCTGGATCGCATATGTGTCTTCCATTAGATCTAATCTTTGACAAATACCATTTCAATAATGGTCCCGCTCTTTGTTCCAACTCTACTCAGATGCTCTTTTACTTTTATTTACTTAATTTTCTGTTTGTTTGTTTTTTGCTGTTCTGTTTGTTTGTTTATTCATTTTGTTTGTTTGTTTTGTTTTGTTTTTATTTAATTCTCCTTAATTTCACTTTTTCTTTCACTTTAAAAAAAAAGGGGGGGTGTTGTAATAACTATCCTACCAATGTTGTCAAATAGCAAAAAATAAGAGAACATGTGATGAAAATGTAAACAATGCAATGCTGTAATGACCTGTATACCCTTTACAAAAACTTAAATTAAAAAAAAAAAGTGAAAAAAAAAAAAAAACATGGGACAACTTACAGGGGTAAGAGAGGGCCCTCAACACGTAACAGAGTTTGAGGAATTTCCCTCAGAGCCAACACACCAGCAAGGCTCTACTAAGGTCACTAAAAAGACCTCAGCTCAGGAAGATCTTTTGACAGTTTTTTGTTTTAAAGTTTTATATACTATGTTCTTAATGTTTTTTATGTTCTTAATGTTCTTTCAGTTTCTGAGTAGCATAAAAGAGGGCCACCACACTGTTATACTAAATAAGACAACACAATGGAGAAACAGGGTGTAACCAAAATAATCTCATATAATGTAAAAGGGATCCTGAATCCAGTTAAAAGATCCAAGATTCTAGGCAAAATGAAAAAAGACAAAGCAGGAATAATATTTTTTACAGGAAACCCACCTAACAGACGTGGAGCACACTAAACTTAATAGACAAGGGTTTAAAATGATCTCTTCATCTTCATATAAGTCAGGGAGGAGGAGGGGGGTAGCGACATTGATCTCAACGAAAATTATATTTGAAAAAAAAATCAGAACACAAAGATAAAGAAGAGAGATTCAGCATGGTACTTGGTTGGCTAGAGGGAGAAGATATCACCCTGCTGAATGTATATGCACCTCCAGGGGCTAACTGGAAATTTCATAAAAATGTATTTGACCTAATGATAACTAAAGCCCAAGGTTTAGTGATATGTGGTGGAGACTTCAATCTAAGACTGAATCCATACTGGGATGCATCAGGTAATTCTTCACATCAAAATAACACTCAAAGTAGAAAAACTCGGATGCTACTAAAAGAAATGGGAATCTGTGACGTGTGGAGGGAATTCAACCCCAGTGTAAAAGATTATACATTTTACTCAGCACCACATTCATCATACTCAAGGATTGACTATTTTTTTTATGTTTAATAGAGACACTGGAAGAATAAAAACATGTAAAATAGGACTGATGGATCTCTCTGACCACAGTCCGATCTATATGGACTTAAGTATCCAAAAATACACAAATAATACATTTTCTTGGAGGTTAAATTCAAATGTGCTGAAAGGACCACTGAAAGATGAATTGGAATCAGATATTCTCAGATATTTGGAAGAAAAGGATAATGGAGAAGTATCCCCTTTAATACTGTGGGACGCATGCAAAGCTGTAATAAGGGGAAAGATTATCGCAAAACTGGCAATCCAAAAGAAACTGAGACAAGAAAAACTAATCACATTAGAGTCAGAACTTAAGAAACTAGAAAAAGAGCACAAAGACAACACTCATTCTAATGACTTGCTCAAAATTAAGGAAATTAAAAAACAAATAATTGAGATCTACACAATAGAAAACCAGAAGAAACTTACATTTCTGAAACAAAAATACTAAGAAACAGGTAGCAAATCGGCAAAATTACTAGCCTATAAATTGAGGAAACAACAAACGGAGAGAGCAATCTACAAAATCAGAGACCCAGTATCAAACGAAATAAAATTTAGAATTCAGGAAGTTCTTAAAAGCTTCGAGAACTACTTCAAGAACTTGTACTCCCTCAAAAAACATAAAAACACATCCGAAGCCTTCCTAAATACATTAAACCTTCCCCAACTTACTGAGTCACAAAATAAAACACTATTGTCAGAAATACAACCTAAAGAATTAGAAAAAGCAATTATGAAACTTAAAGCTAACAAATCCCCAGGAGCAGATGGCTTTACAGCAGAGTGGTACAAAACCTTTAAACAGCAACTATCTCCTCTCCTCCTGAAAACACTTAACTATGTCCTCCACACAGGGGAAATCCCCCCTCCTGGAGAGAAGGGGTCATTGCAGTCATACCTAAACCTGAAAAGGATAAACTAGACTGCTCCAGCTACAGACCAATCAGTGTGTTAAATCAGGACTATAAGCTTTTTATCACTATCCTTGCCAAAAGGTTAGAAAATATACTGACAGACTTAATTCATTTAGACCAAACAGGTTTTATAAGACAAAGACAGACACAAGATAACATTAGACACACTTTATACATAATTCATCATATAAAAAAATATAATTTAAATGCAGCCATATTGGGATTAGATGCTGAAAAAGCATTTGATTCGATTGACTGGTCTTTCCTATATAGAATCTTATCCAGTTTCAATTTTCATAACGACTTCATTAGAACTATCCAGGCATTATATAAAAAACCAACAGCTAAAATAAGGATTAACGGTAAATTATCATCATCTTTTGAACTGGAAAGAGGATGTCCTCAGGGCTGCCCCTTGTCTTCACTGCTCTTTGCAATCTTCATAGAACCTCTGAGCCAATGGATAAGACAGAATTAAAAAATTCAAGGTTTTACACTTGGTCAGAAGGAACATAAAATAGCACTCTTTGCTGATGACATTTTAATATACCTGGGGCAGCCGGACACCTCTTTTCCAGAACTAATCTCAGTTTTTTCAGAGTATGGAGATTTATTGGGGTACGAATTAAACATGCATAAAACCTAAATTTTAACATTCAACTATGACCCAAATCAATATTTACTAAGCAAACTCAAAACTAACTGGGAGATGGAATCTATGAAATATCTGGAGGCCAATATCCTGAAACAACTCAACAAAATTATAACACTAAACTATGATCCACTGATGGCAAAAATAAAATCTGATCTAGCAAGATGGAATATGATACTATTCTTGGGTACTGCACAAAGAATTGAAGCAGTCAAAATTAATATACTTCCACGTCTTCTATACCTTTTCCAAACAATACCGGTAGAACCTCCCAAAAAAATATGGCAAGAACTGGACAGAAGGATCTCAAGATTCATATGGCAGGGCAAGAGACCTAGAATCAGATATAGAACCCTACAGCTATACAAAGACAAAGGTGGGCTCGCGCTACCAAATATCAGGGACTATTTCAAAGCCGCACAAATTAAAACTTTAGTAGAGATATGTAACCCAATCTACACTGCACAATGGAAGGAGATGGAATGCCAAATAACAAGTGACATTCCCCTACAGGCAATAATAGGGAACAATGCCTTACCTAAACTTTTGAATAACACTAACCCGTGGATAGAGACCCCGCTAAAAATTTGGTTTAAGATAGTCAGAGAGAATCAAACTAAAGAACCCTATCGATTATTGCAATGGATTGCCTATGATCAAGACCTTACTCCTAATAAAACAGACACTAGATTTAAAAAGTGGAAAGAGAACGGACTGATAAAATATTATGATTTTTTTAAAGGGCAAACTTTAAGAAGTTTTGAAGATTTGAAAAAACAAGGTCTAATAAATCAAGACCTTTACAGGTTCTTTCAGCTTAGACACCACATAAACAAAATACTTAAAAGGGAGGATTTGGAAAGGGCCCAGTCAGGTGTTCTGAAGGTTTTCTTAATGGCATATAAAGGGATCCCAGGGATCAGATACATTTCTAAAATATACCAAGGTCTTCAAGACTTAAAAGGAGACAACACATCATATATAAAAGAGAGATGGGAAAAAGAGGGGAATTTCACTTTACAACTGGAAATATGGGAAAAGCTAAATAAACAACAATGGAAAAGTACCTCATCCCTGCAGTGGAGAGAATTTGGATGGAAAAATTTGGTAAGATTTTTCAGAACACCTGCACAAAACAAATTTACTCATAAGGGGTTGAATTGTTGGCGCTTGTGTGGTGAAGAGACTGCAAATCATTTTCATGTGTTTTGGTCATGCCCAGTTATCCACCAATATTGGACCAATGTACAGACAATATTGGGGAAAATATTCAAAATAACAGTTCCCTTTTCTTTTGTAACTTTGCATTTGGGTTTACTACCGGAATCACTGGAAAGACGAGGAGAAAAATACTTATTCACTGTTTTAATATTGGCAAGTAAAAAAGCTCTAACAAAAAAATGGATGTTGAAGGACTGTCCTACACCTGAAGATTGGATTAACGTGATTCAGGACATTTATTCGATGGAAAAGTTGACATTCGCACTGAGACAGGACATGGATGGGTTCTTGAACTTTTGGCAACCCTGGAACGCATATGTGTCTTCCATTAGATCTAATCTTTGACAAATACCATTCCAATAATGGCACCTCTCTTTGTTCCAACTCTACTCAGATACTCTTTTATTTTTTTTGCTCTTTTGTTTTGTTTTTGGGTTTTTTTCTTGATTTGTTTTTTGTTTCTTTTTTTGTTTCTTTAATTTTTCTTCTTCTTTCACTTAAAAAAAGGGTGTTGTAATAATTATTTTTCCAATGTTGTCAAAAAACAAACAAAAAAAGGGAACATGTGATGAAAATGTAAACAACGCAATGCTGTAATGACATGTATACCCTTTACAAAAACTTAAATTTAAAAAAATGATACAGAACTAAAAGCAGCTAAAACATCTGCTCAATAAAATAATGGGTAAAAACAAATGATATTGGCCTACTGGAGGCAGCTGTGGTCTTCTTAAAAAATGTCCATGAAAAGATGATAGTTCTTAAAAGCACATTTTCAAATAAATTTGTCCATGTGACTTGTCACATTTCTCTTCCATTTCTTTTATTAAATGATGTTTGAAGTAAATTCATGGGCCATTGTAAACACTTGGCTTTAAAAGTACCAAGCTGTCACACAGTGAGAGGAAAAAATCCTGAAAAAAAAAAAATGCATCGAGAATCATTTCAGAATCAAATCGGAGGCCCTGAATCATAATTGTATTGTGAGGTGCCTAAAGATCCCCAATCCTAATTCGGACCTCAGCTGGGGAGGAGGACTGACTTATCGGACCTCTTGCACTTCTAGTTGGTGGCCTCTGTTCTAGATTCTATTGTCACTTAATGCAATCCAGGTTTCTGTTACTCAACTATAATATATGCCAGTGGCAGCTTAGTAGGCCCTATATCTCTATTCAATAAATAATTCATCTTGGTGCCTGGAGTGTGAACTTCAGCCCTTCTAGCAATGACCTCATCTGACACGTCTAATCCTGTAATCACAGGATCACACCCCGGGTCAACCTCTGCATCTCTTCACATCATAATACCCACAACCTGTGAACTTTCTAAGACTGTGATGGACTCAAATACTGATAAAATTAACGTTTCATTAACCTATGGTTATGTCAGTTTTCCTTATTGCTATCATTCATTCATTCATCTTCTTCCGCTTAATCCTTTTCGGGTCGCGGGGGGGCTGGAACCTATCCCAGCATCTTTGGGCGAGAGGCAGGGTACACCCTGGACAGATCGCTAGTCCATCGCAGTTTATTATTATTGCTATCAGTATACTTTAAACTATCAGTGCTGAATAAGTTTATACTGTACATTATAATATGTGTTCCATGTGTTCATTGCATTTATTTTTTTTATCCTTAAAGACATATTTTGTTCAAAATTTCTTTAATTCTTTATTTTTTTTCTTTTTAGCTTTATTCCCATGTTCTGGTGGGGTCACTGTGGCAGACATCAATATATCTGCCATATCCATAGGCTGAGTTTTACGCCGGATGCCCTTCCTGACACAGCCCTGGTCATTTTTATCCGGGCTTGGAAACAACACAGGGAGTACACTGGCTTGTGCACCCCCTGTGGCTGGGTAACCAACACTTCCCTCCTCCATTCCATTTTTGCCGAGCACCAAGCTGGACAGCAGGAAGTTCCATTTTTATATGGTCTTTGGCATGACCCAGCCAGGATCTGAACCCCCGCCTCCCAGTTGTGGGGTAGAGGCCACCACTAAGGTTTTCTTTAATTATTTAATAACTGCAGCAAATTTTTTTCAGCCTTTGTGATACCTTTAAATCTTTAGACTGGATTCAACTTCGCCCTCCCTCTTACATCATATTGTAAGAGGGTGGCCTAGATGATAGAGCATCCGCCCCACAACCAGGAGGTTGGGGGTTCAAGTCCCGGCAGGGCCATACCAGAGACCGTATAAAAATGGTACTTCCTCCCTTCTAGCTTGGTGCTCAGTGTAAAAGAATGGGGGAAGGAGAAGTTGTTTGTGGTGGAGCCTTGCATGGCAGCGACCCTTCTGATTCTACATGTGATTAACATTGTAGATAGGAGATATGTAATTTCATTCTACTGTGATGGACTGAATGACAACAGAGATGGCTTTTTCTTGTTAAAGTGACACTTCGCCAAAAATCAAAGTTTTTTTTTCCTCGTTAACATGTCTGTAAGATATTTTTTATGACTTAGAAGACATATCAAAAGCAAAATCACTCAGATGTCTCATATGTCTGTTTTTTTGCTTTGAAGTTTCACTTAAGCCCCACCCACTGAAAAAGGCGAGTTTAGAAAGAGCGTTTTTGGTGATGTAGCTATACACAATTGCTGGCACGTCTGTAGTGTTGAACTAATAAGGACTCTCTGGCCTAACTAAAATTAGTCTCCGGCCAGTTAGCATTTTTACATACAGTACATGCTTGCAAAAGAGGAGAGATATGAGCTATCACATGTTAGGACAGCCTGGCAATAAAGTCAAATCTAGAACACACAAAAACATGGACTAGTTTCGTAGCATCACTCTGAGACAAGATCTTCCTAATCTTGGTTATATTACACAAATTATAATAATAACTTTGTACCAACTGCTAATTATTGTACCTTTGCTATCATGTGCCTGTGCTATCAAAGTATTATGATCTACAATGTCGTTTTGCAACCTCATGTTTTTATTTTTTCAAAATGCTTCTAATAGTACTTGTAGAAATCTGTCAAATGGGTAATGATACCAAGTTTATCAGCAATATCAGGATCTTCCTGAATCAGCACAATGAGGGTGTTATCACTAAAGAGCAATCCATCATCCCTGTCAGTCACAGACACTGATTTAATGGCAACCTGATGTCACAGCACATTTTTCCCCACATTGTGTGTGATATAGCCTGGATACCTGAGGAGATTATCATCTCCTCTGTTTGTTTGTTCCTCTCAGGCTTATATAACTTTTGGACCTTTGGGACCAGCAGTGTTGACACTGATCTGTTTATAGGCCCATATTTAGAAGACTGCTAAAAGCTTGTACCTGCATTAGACAATGTAATCTGATCAAGTCTATCTTCTGAACACTATAATGCTTTTCAGATGTATTTTGCAAGTGCATAACGGAAAACAGATTGGATGATCTGTTTGTAAAACATTGTTTTGACTATAAAGTAAGAATGTTTGATATTTTTTTCCAGTTTGAGCTCACTGGATAGATAGATAGATAGATAGATAGATAGATAGATAGATAGATAGATAGATAGATAGATAGATAGATCCCAAACTGGGAAATTACAGTGTAACAGCAGCACGACACAGACAACCCAGCCAACAGAAAAACACAAAGTATAACAGAAAAGGAACTACCCAGGGAAGTAAAGTAAAAATGCTTAGATTGTGGTGACCCACCACACTCTACATGGACAATCCTCACACTCAGCAGGTCTGGAGGAAGCAAGGGACCATTCACATATGGACAGAGAGCCCCTGTGGGACAACCAGAACAATGGACTGTTGTTTATACATCCCCGGATTAGGGAGAGGACGTCTGGGCGCCAGTTGGTCATGCTAATCATGTGTATTGACTGATATGTTAATGTGCCATGCATTCTCTCTTCCTGTATCACTGTATAAAAGAGCTTGTGTGACATGTCTCAACAGCACAGTAGAGCACAGTAGTGCACAGAGCTACAAAGTGCGTCTCATTATGTTGGAGGAAATTAAAACTTTGAAACCTTCCAGCTTGTCGCATCTCGCCTGATCTTATTCCTCCACAAGATAACTTTATATACAACATAGGCTAGTACTAGGATAAATAGATGATGATCCTTATGAGTCAATGGATAGTTACTGACTGTACAGAGAAGGATTATAAGACACAGGGTGAAACACAAGGTACCAATTATATTAAATAAGGGATCTGTGTGGGCATTATATTTACTGTGACAAATAATCCTGACTGACTTCTGTTGAAGTTTAATAATTCTTGGACAAATATACAGTATAACTCTATGCTAGAATTGCAAAATTAAGATGTGGGGATATTAAACAATTATCAATATTTCTGAGTGCATTAAAGGGAAGAGTATATTTTAGTGATTTTTAAATTTCTATTATTTGAGAAATTTTGTTGGATTTTTTTAAATACTGTATGTGAACCCCATTTCAAATTTTAATCAAGTGTTAAACCTAAAAAAGTTTTTAAAAAAAATGTAACTGTTCAAACAAAATAAGATAAGATAAGATAAGATAAGATAAGATAAGATAAGCCTTTATTAGTCCCACAATGGGGAAATTCCAGGTTTGCAACAGCACAGGGACAGCAATACTCAGAGCAACAATCAGAAGGCAAGAAAAAAAACAAGCAAGCAAGAGCAGCTAATATACATATGTACATATTACTATAAAATATATATATACACACACACACAGACACACAGTGCAGAGCATTGTAGGTGGATGGAATAAATATATGAATATATAAACACACTGTGCAGAGCATTGTAGCTAGATGGAATAAATATGTAAATATATAAACACCCACAGCACACCACAATTTTCAAATCAAGTTTAACAATTTTATAAGTAGTTGTGAAATAAGATAAATTCAGTCTTGGTAATATTAAGAGAACTAATCAATAATGATTTTAGCCAGTGGTCACCAGTTAAAACTGCAAAAGGTCCGACAAGTCAGTCCTCCTTCCCAGCCGAGGTCCGAACTAGGTGTGAGAATCTTTAGGCATCTCATGATTCGAATTCCTCTGATGTTTTTTAAAATCTCAACAGTAAACTCTGTTACAGCATGGATGGAGCTGTAACTCCATGATTACAGGGAGAGGGGAGGTGGAACTTTTCATGTTCAGTAATACATGTTGCTTTTACAGAGTTTTTACATGATATCAGAGGCTACGAAGAGGGCCTCCATAACCAATCGACATCTCTGGAATCAAAGTATTAACAAACTTTATCAATAACCATGTGGTATGTTAAGCAGTCTTTTTCCAGTTGGAATGTCCTTGTTCTGACATAAAGGGTGTTTCAGGAGCACTGGGGAGGGAAAACCAAGCAAAACTGTATGCACAGACCCAACTTTATGAGCACTCAAGCCATGGGTGCTGTATGTACCATGTTCTGTTCAAGGTCCTCTTCCTGTCACCTTGGATCATTTGAGCATACCTTCAGCTGTGGCTGCTTTGGTCTTTCTGCTGGATACTGGGACATGTCTGAATGGGAAAAAAAGAATCACTTGTAAAGCTGCAAATGATACAATTGCTAATTTACAACAGTATCTATTAAGACAAAATAGCAACGAGGCTTGTGAGCTTCAGCTTGGTATCATATTTTTATAATAATGAATAATAATTGTTAAAGTTTTCAAGACTTTCAGTTTCAGCTTCAGCAAAAGAATAAAGTGTGGCCGACACACATTGTGGGCTCACGCTGCCACAGAGACAGAACTGAATGTGTATTGTGGAGTGTCACGTCTGCAAGGACTGAGGACTCAAATCTACAGGAGGTAACAAGGAAGTGTGAGATTTGTCTCTTTGTCCCACAGAAGACGCCCCGGAGGGTATTCCGGTTCATCAAGAAATGAGAGACAATGGTGAAGCTTCAAAGGGATGCTTTGTAACTGTATGTTGACTGAAGACACCATGTGACTTGAATTCTGATGCTGGAAATGTATAAAAGGGGGTTGAAGTATGATTCTTTCTCTTTCCTGCTTTGAGAATGCTAGGAGCTTGTGTTCTGTCAAATAAAGCTGGTTTATGACTGAAACTCAGCCTCGTTATTTGAGCATGCTCCTACACTGGTGACCTACGACGGAGAATGAGCAATGAGAATTCTTCCGAACCGGGCTCGGAGGAAGCCAGCCTGATGGCCGCCTCCACGCTCCGGCTGCCCGATTTCTGGCAGCACAGCCCGCGCTCATGGTTTAGCGCAATCGAGGCGCAGTTCAACCTCCGGAGAATCTCCAACGACAACACAAGATTCTACCACGTGGTAGCGAAACTGGACAGCGACACGGTCCAGAGAGTGGAGGATTTGGTTAATCATCCACCAGACAGCGACAAGTACAGCGCATTGAAAGACGCGCTGATCAGCCATTTCACCCCCTCAGTCCAACAAAGAGCAGAGGGGCTCCTGGCGCTGACGGAGGCAGAAAACGATAGACCTGCGGACCTGATGGTGAAGATGCTGCAGCTCAAAGCCTCCGAGGATGGCGAATTCATTTTCGCCCACCTATTCCTTCGAACCCTGCCACCAGCAGTGAGAGTGGCCCTGGCAGAGTCACCCCGATTGGCCAAGCGAGACTACCATGGGTTGAGCAAGGAGGCGCAGAAGTTGGTCGACGCCCACAAGCAGAACGCGGTTTCGGCCGCGGCGGCTAGTTCGGGAACGGCGTCCGGAGACAGCTTGGGTCCAGCGGCACCAGACGCACCAACAACGGCGGCGACCGGAGCCAGACGACGCGGAGCGGAGAACGGCTCGTGCTTCTACCACCGCCGTTTTGCAGAGAGAGCGCACAGGTGCGTCCCACCGTGCAATTTTAAACGCCAGGACCGAGGGCCGGTAGCAGCTGCGACTCTCGGCAATGAGAACAGGCTGCTTTACCTGACGGATGCACGCTCGGGGAAACAGTTCCTCGTGGACACGGGCTCGCAGCTGAGCTTCGTCACGCCCACCTACGCGGAACGGCTGTCGCCTTCTAAAGCCCCCTGGGTGTCAGTGTCAGCAGCGAACGGCTCCACAATTAAAACGTTTGGTGAGAGGACCATGCTTCTGTCCTTACAGGGTCGTTCATTTGAGTGGACATTTATTGTAGCAGCAGTCAGTTTCAACATGTTAGGGGCTGATTTTTTGTGCTCACATGGTTTATTGGTTGATCTTGCTAATAGACGTCTGATTAATGCACTGTCTTTTCATTCTATTCCCTGCACAGCTCGGGTGGCCCCGCCAACTGCACATGCCAGCGTCTCAGCCGCGGGTGGTAAGTTTCACACTCTGCTTGCTCAGTTTCCAGCACTCACAGTCCCCACTTTTTCAGCAACGGTGGCCAAACATGGGGTAGAACATTTCATAACAACCACAGGCCCTCCCGTTTTTGCAAAGGCTCGGCGTTTGGACCCAGCTAAACTGGCCATCGCGCGCGAGGAGTTCACTAATCTGGAAAAACTAGGCATCGTTAGACGCTCCAAGAGCGCTTGGGCTTCGCCGTTACACATGGTCCCAAAGGCTGACGGCTCGTGGCGGCCTTGCGGCGATTTCCGCAGGTTGAACAACGTTTCAGCTCATGACCGCTACCCGATTCCGCACATTCAGGATTTTTCTGTTCATTTGGCGGGGGCGCGCATTTTTTCTAAAATAGACTTGGTGCGCGGCTATCACCAGGTTCCAGTGCGCGCGCACGATGTACCCAAAACAGCGGTCATAACTCCTTTCGGCCTTTTTGAGTTCTTGCGCATGCCTTTTGGCCTCAAGGGGGCCGCGCAGACTTTCCAACGCATGATGGATGCAGTTTTACGCGACCTGCCTTTCGTGTTCGTTTATTTGGACGATATTTTGGTAGCCAGCACGTCCGAAGGCGAACATGAAAAACACCTCACAGCAGTTTTCCAGAGGTTGGCAGAGCACGGGTTAATAGTGAACCCAGCGAAATGCCAGTTTGGGGTGGCGCAGATTGATTTTTTGGGACATCGCGTTTCGGCAGAGGGAGCAGTTCCCCTTCCAAATAAAGTGCGTGCCATAACAGATTTTCCACAACCTCAAACGGTTAAGGCGCTTCAGGAGTTTCTAGGGATGGTTAATTTTTACAACCGTTTCCTCCCAAGCGCAGCACGACTCATGCAGCCACTGTACACCGCGTTAAAAAAACAAAAGCCCGCAAATAAAGTCGAATGGTCTCCGGAGCGGGAGCGCGCTTTTGCCGAGGTCAAATCAGCCCTGGCAAATGCAGTTTTGTTAGCGCACCCAGTTCCAACGGCCCGCATGGCGCTCACCACTGACGCTTCCGATGTAGCGGTGGGGGCGGTAGTTGAACAGTTTGTGGCAGGTACCTGGCAACCCCTCGCGTTTTTCAGCAGGACCTTGCGCGATAGTGAACGGAAATACAGCGCATTTGACAGGGAGCTTTTGGCCCTACACTTGGCCATCCGTCATTTTCAGTTCTGGTTAGAGGGGCGACGTTTCACCGCTTTTGTGGATCATAAACCGCTAACGTTTGCGATGGCCAAAATTTCAGAACCCTGGTCAGGCCGGCAACAAAGGCAACTAGCCGCAATATCGGAGTTTACTACTGATATTCAGCATGTCGCGGGTAAACACAATGTTGTAGCAGACTGCCTCTCGCGTGCAATAGCACCACCAAGCCCTATAGGGGCAGACTCTGTAGCCATGGCCGCGGGCCCGGGCAGCGACGCAGGAGCGCGCGCAGCCCCGGTCTGTGTTGGGTTAGATTATGCAGCCATGGCTGCGGAGCAGGTTAACGACGCGGACGTGCGCGCGCTCCAGTCTGGACCAACAGGGTTAAGGCTGGAGCACAGGGTGCAACAAAACGGTATGCCCCCGCTAATCTGCGATGTCTCCACGGGACGGCCCCGCCCTGTGGTGCCAACCGCGTGGCGTCGCCGTGTTTTTGACTTGGTCCATTCTCTCGCGCACCCGGGGGTGCGCGCATCGATCAAATTGGTGGGGGAGAAATTTGTTTGGCCCAGGTTGCGCAAACAGGTCAAGGAATGGGCAGCAGCCTGCGTAGCGTGTCAGCGAGCTAAAATACACAGACACACTAAGGCCCCGTTAGAACCTTTCCACATCCCCGCTAAGCGTTTTGATCACGTGCATGTTGACCTGGTCGGCCCGCTTCCGTTATCACACGGGCACACACATCTTTTGACAATGGTAGACCGCACCACGCGCTGGCCAGAGGCGATTCCTCTGACATCAACCACAGCGGAAGAAGTTGCGCAAGCATTTTTAGCAGCATGGGTTGCGTGTTTTGGTGTACCGTCGGACATAACGTCCGACAGGGGTCCCCAATTTATTTCCGAGCTATGGTCATCGATGGCCCGCAGCTTGGGGGTGAAGATTCATCGCACCACCGCGTATAACCCCCAGGCCAATGGTTTATGCGAACGCTTTCACAGGTCATTGAAAGCAGCCCTCAGAGCGTCGCTAACGGATACAAATTGGGTAGACAAACTTCCATGGGTGTTATTAGGGTTGCGTTCTGCACCTAAGGAAGATTTGCACGCTTCCCCGGCTGAATTAGTTTTCGCTCAGCCGCTCCGTTTGCCCGGGGAATTTCTTCCTGATAATCCCGCACCTAATGGCCCCCCCGCTCAGCCGTGGCAGAGCGGCTCAGGAACAAACACGCTTCCTGGCCCGGTCCATCACAGTTTCCCACACGTTTTTGTGCCCAAGGCTTTAAAAAATGCAGAGTTTGTTTTTGTTAAACATGACGCCCAGCGTCCAAGTTTGCGGCCGTTTTACGACGGACCGTTTCGAGTGCTGGAGACCAGGCAGAAGCATTTTCTGCTAGATTTAGGGGGCAGAAGGGAGCTGATTTGCATTAACAGGCTCAAACCCGCTTTTGTTCTGGCTGAGGAGGAGGTGCAGCTCGCGAGGCCCCCCCGCCGGGGCAGGCCGCCGAGAAGACATTCTCCAAAGTCTTCACAGAGAGGTGCTAACAGCTTTAATCCACAGGTGCAGAGAGATGTTGCAGAGGCAGCCAAGCCAAGTTGCAGCAGATTCGGCAGAAGATTAAAACCTAGGCAGTTGGTGGATTGATTAGCGATGTATGGAGTGCTTTGTGTTCTCTTTTTGTTATGCCATGCAGATTTTGCCTTACTCGACGTTTGGGGGGGGTAGTGTGGCCGACACACATTGTGGGCTCACGCTGCCACAGAGACAGAACTGAATGTGTATTGTGGAGTGTCACGTCTGCAAGGACTGAGGACTCAAATCTACAGGAGGTAACAAGGAAGTGTGAGATTTGTCTCTTTGTCCCACAGAAGACGCCCCGGAGGGTATTCCGGTTCATCAAGAAATGAGAGACAATGGTGAAGCTTCAAAGGGATGCTTTGTAACTGTATGTTGACTGAAGACACCATGTGACTTGAATTCTGATGCTGGAAATGTATAAAAGGGGGTTGAAGTATGATTCTTTCTCTTTCCTGCTTTGAGAATGCTAGGAGCTTGTGTTCTGTCAAATAAAGCTGGTTTATGACTGAAACTCAGCCTCGTTATTTGAGCATGCTCCTACAAAAGGATAAATACCCTGTATCTGAGTCATGTGGCATATGAAGAATATGGAGCCTCTTCAGTGTCCCTCCCACTACAGTCTGGGGTGAAATGTGCAGATACGTCTTCATTCACATCTTCTTCACACTGGTCACTACCAGGTTCAGCATCTGGTCACATAATGAAATATTCCTTTATTGCATCTACAAGATAGTAGCAGTCTAAAACAGAAACATCAAATCATGCTGTAGAAAGAAGGGCATCTCTTGACTGGAGGCAATTTTGTAAATAAAATATTGTACTTTTACTGCAATCCATTTATCAAGAAGAAACATTTTTTTTTACTTTTTAAGTACATTTGGTGATACTCTGAGTTACCTTTGATTTCGAAAGATTTTTTTTATAGGCAACACGATACAGCACAGCACTGAAGCTCAGAGCTACGATGTGTGTCTCATGATGATGGAGGAAATAAAACTGCAACCTTCCAGCTCACCGCATCTCGCCTGAACTTATTTTTCCTCCACAATACAGTAAGAACTTGTTCTTAACAGAAAGGACCAGACAAAGTAGACAACTGACAGAAATAACCTTAGATACTTTAATGAATGTATTCTAGTTTGTTTTGTTTTATTAAATCAGAACAGGAATATTGTTCTTTTATACTGGATTAGCAAATATATAATTTATTTAATATATAATTTATTTATTATTGTCTACTGCTTTGCTATATGATGCAATGTGAGTTATACACACATGGACAAAATTGTTGGTACCCCTCTGTTAATGAACGAAAAACCCACAATGGTCACAGAAATAACTTGAATCTGACAAAAGTGGTAATAAATAAAAATTCTATGAAAATTAACCATTGAAAATTAGACAATGCTTTTGAATTGTGGTTCAACGGAATTATTTTAAAAAAACAAACTCATGAAACAGGCCTGGACAAAAATGATGGTACCATTAACTTAATATTTTGTTGCACAACCTTTTGAGGCGATCACTGCAATCGAATGATTTCTGTAACTGTCAATGAGACTTCTGCACCTCTCAGCAGGTATTTTGGCCCACTCCTCATGAGCAAACTGCTCCAGTTGTCTCAGGTTTGAAGGGTGCCTTCTCCAGACGGCATGTTTAAGCTCCTTCCACAGATGTTCAATAGGATTTAGATCAGGGCTCATAGAAGGCCATTTTAGAATAGTCCAATGTTTCACTCTTAGCCATTCCTGGGTGTTTTTAGCTGTGTTTTGGGTCATTATCCTGTTGCAAGACCCATGACCTGTGACTGGGACCAAGCTGTCTGACACTGGGCAGCACATTTCTCTCTAGAATACCTTGATAGTATTGAGATTTCATTGTACCCTGCACAGATTCAAGACACCCTGTGCCAGACGCAGCAAAGCAGCCCCAGAACATAACAGAACCTCCTCCATGTTTCACAGTAGGGATAGTGTTCTTTTCTTGGTATGCTTCATTTTTGCATCTGTGAACATAGAGCTGATGCGCCTTGCCAAAAAGTTCCAGTTTTGTCTCGTCTGTCCATAGGACATTGTCCCAGAAGCTTGGTGGCTTGTCAACATGCAGTTTGGCAAATTCTAGTCTGGCTTTTTTATGATTTGTTTTCAACAGTGGTGTCCTCCTTGGTCGTCTCCCATGAAGTCCACTTTGGCTCAAACAACGACGGATGGTGCGATCTGACACTGATGTACCTTGACCTTGGAGTTCACCATGAATGTGTTTAGAGGTTGTTCTGGGCTCTTTTGTTACCATTCATATTATCTGTCTCCTCCTGCAGCCACGTCCAGGGAGGTTGGCTACAGTCCCGTGGATCTTAAATTTCTAAATAATATGTGCAACTGTAGTCACAGGAACATCAAGCTGCTTGGACAACCCCCCCCCCACACACACACACACACACACACACACACACACCGCTACAGAGGACGGACATCGCCCGTTGCGCCGCGGTCCGTCATGTGGCGATGACGCACAGCTGTAATTTACCGATCGGTCACAAGTCATTTTTGATTACAATTTTCAGGGATAAAGAATAATTTAGCTTATAACACTTACCTGTTCACAACAGCAGCGTAGCTGGAGAACTTCTCTTCCTCATTGTCAGACGAACGCGACGCTGGTCCGCTTGTTACGGACTCGTGGTTCTGGTCTCGTGACCCGGTCAAAACATAATTCCATTATTGCGGTTTTGCGCTTCCATGATTGCGGTTTTGGCGAACGATTTTTCAAAACAAATAACAGTAGTAATTAAAAAAGACTGGCGAACGCATGTGTGTCACCCAGCCTTTGTCGTCGGCCTCTGTCGGTCTATGATGACCATGGAAGAGAATCCTAAACGTCTATTCTGTTGGAATAAAAAAAAAAGCACCGCCTGTGGCTGAACAGGCCAATGCGCGAATGGCAGTCCCTGTCACACAGGTCGCACTTGTGGGTGGTCTCCGTGCTGCTGGGTCTGTGGCAGTTGTTCCTGCGGGTCCTTTTTTCATCTGCTGCAGCAGTCAGTCTCTCTTCACCCAGCCTTACACAAAACAGCTTTCAAACTTCTGTGCTTCAATTGGCTTGCTGCATTCGCAGCCATTGGTAGGCAGGTCCTTCTTGCTAGGTTTTCAGTCATTGGTTCTTCAAGGTTTCAGAAACCCAATTCAAGGCTCTTATTAGTCGAATGAGAGGTCAATCATATCTAATCTGTTCGCGGCTGTGTCTGTAGTGGAAGAACGGAAATGCAGCTTTTTTTTTCAGTGCGCTCTAGGACGCAGCGTTCTCGTGCGCCCTCATGCGCTCTAGGACGCAGAGACGTGCCCGCTCGCGGTACACAGAAGTGCAACAGGTTAAGCCAAACAGTGATCATTTTCTACAGCCACCCGGGTACTTCTATTTCTTATTCTCAAAACATACTCAAAACACATTAACAAACAAAAGGGAAAAAGAAAAAGTTTCAAAAATCCTGTTAGTCTCATTGTGAACTGTAGGCACTTGACAGATCAACAAAAGAGTCATGACACCTCATCTCCTCCTATTTTTGAATGCCGTTCTTGTTGCTTCACAAACTGCCAAGATAAGTGTAATACAAACTGCTCGTAGTCTGAGAAAGAGATTTATGTGCGTGTAACAAAGAGAACCAAAGAACACGAGCATTGTGCAGCACCACACTGCCAGGGAGTGCCTGGCCTCCCCACCTACAGAACAGAACCACTTCCTTTAGCTTCATTGAACCAGCTCCCAGTATGTTTAACAGCCTGAATGTACCATTTTACCACTGGCATTTGGCCATACTCTCTACTATCTATCCAAATTTCAGCCCCATATGGACCTGTGTGAAAGTAGAGACCTTTTTATCTGGCCCTGAGGCTAAAAACTAAACTGACTGTCTTCTGCCAGAGCCTGAAAAATATAGAGAAAACTGCCAGAGGAAATCACATACGCTGAGTCACAGACCTCTTTTCAAATATGTCCCTGAAAATGTATTTTATGGGAAGTGTTATGATATTTCCTGTGGATTAAAAGCACCTGAAATGGAGAACTAGATCCAGACAAGGTCCTGAAACAGATCAGTCACTTCATTCAGTGGTTGTCAACAGCAGCATCCAATGATTTTATTCAAAGAATAATATATCACACCATATACTATAGGCTACTTACTCTAAATGCTGCAGTATGACCAGTGAATGGTTAATTAAAACTTCTAATTTTCTCATCCTTTTCTGTGTGATCAATAACGCAATCAGAGCAGCTCTAAACTTTTACAGTTACTATTGAGCGGGAGTTATGGTAGCACGGCAAATTAAAGGACAAGTACTGAGTAAGAAAAAGAAATAATTAGATACAAATCTGAATAAAAAACAGGGTCCCTCCATATTTTATCCCCTGAATTTTCCCCTTGTTTTTCACCCTGTTTTCTCCCTCTTTTTATCACGTTTTTCCCTGTTTTGATTATGTTTTTCCCGTTTTCACTATTTTTCACTCTGTTTTTTTATGCCTTGGTGAAAATGGACACATACAGTAATGACTCAGTGCGCATGCATGTGTGTGTGTGTGTGTGTGTGTGTGTGTGTGTCTGTCTGTCTGTCTGTCTGTCCGCCTCTCTGTTTTAGCTCGCACAGTCAAAATTAAGCGGAACTAAAGGCTTATATCATTGTATCGCCATATTTTCTCAACTTTTAATTTGCCAGAATTGCGAGATAAGGCTTTGTTTGCAAAATAAACACAAATTTAATTCACCATTTCTGTCAATGCAGCCGCGAAAAAAGGTATTGTAATAACTGTGTCGGGCCACTAGAGACGACTGCAACTTTTTTTTACAGCACATGAAGGACCACTTCCATGACATCACTAGGTTGGTTAGTAAGCTTAGTGCTCAGAGGTCTGCATTAGCTGCTGTGGAGAGTTTTTACAAACACCAGGTTACTGGCTGATTATTAGACCAAAACTAAAAACAGATGTAAGGGTGGTCATTATCATATTACCCTGACTGTAGTGGTACATTTTATGTGGTCAAAACAAGAAGAGATCGTCTAACAGCTGACTGATGTCTGAATTGAAATGATGGAGCTGCCGTTAGCTGTGTTGCTAACATGGGCAACAATCTTTTATATTAACAATGAGACAAGGGCGGGGGGAGTCAGAGGGACTGATGGTTCATCAAATAAAAAGGTCTCAAGTCTGAGCCTATTGTTCTCTGATTGATTTTTTTTTTTTCTCTGATAAAGTCTGGTGTCCACAGATCACTGCACAGACTGTTAGCATGGAGGTAATGAGTGCTAATGTTAGTTCAACTCTTCGACTAAACTTTTTTTAGGCTGAGCAGAAAGTACCTCCTCAGTGGTGATTTATGCACAATAGATCACCACTGTTTTCTATTCTTTTTAAATGTAATAAATTAGCTCATGTATGTGCAATAACTCGCCAGTTAATCAACAGCTTTCTAATCTTTGATGAGGAACCCTAATATCACTGCAGTCTTTAAGATTAAAAAAAAAAAAAAAAAAAAAACAGCTTTTTCTCCCTCTGGTAAAAAACTGATCATTTTAACAGGAACTTGGATTTTGCTTCCATCCAGACAGATGAATTAATTAAAAAAACTTCAACTAAATCCAGTTTACCAAGAACACAAATCTGTTATTTTATTGATGTCTACAATTCAAAGACTAGCACATAAACATTACAGGACTGAATATGATAATGGGAAGCTTAAAATATTTCAAGGTGAAAATCTGTGTAAAATATACAACAAATTAAAAAAAAATTGAAGAAGAGTGTGAGAGAAAATAATGAAAACCCATTGTATTTGTCTTACAGGAGAAAAAAATATGTCCATTACTATTTGATTGACGTTTGTTTAGCTTCAGTTGTCAATTCAAAGCTAATAGGCTGCAATAGATTTGGGGAAAAGGACTTCCTGTAAGGTTTTAATAATTATTTCTAGCACAATACTCATCCCCAGCCTGCTTGTAAATAAGAGACTCAAATCATGAGTAAACATGAATAAACAAAGTTTAAAAACCCTTTCAGTTTGTGTCTCAGTCTGGTAATATTTCCACATACGGCTCTGTTATCAAAATACACTAATTTAACGCACCTTTACTGTCATGCTAGTGTCCACTGGTTCCATTGTTTTACCGCTTCCCGTTCATTGTGTATTGGAAACGCAGCAGAAAGCATTTGGGTGCAGAGCAGTCGAAACCCGTACTGTGGTGTGCCGAATTGCCGTGGGTTCCCCTACAGCTCATTTGCATAAACTTTTTCATCCGTCATGATTTTTTCCACACAGAGTCATGAACCGGAGGCAGCACTCTGGTCCTGAACTTTTAAACCAACAGTTTTTGATGTCAAATAACGATGGATTCATTAACTGAACCTACTATTTCTCGCACGAAATGATGTTAGAAACACTTTTCGCTGGTTTATTTTAAAGATACTGGTGCATTGCCCATAGAAAGCAAGCATTCCTGTCTGAAACAGGTATCCCAATCAGGCTTTCCAGGCCCAAATGTAGGCTGTATCTGAAAGTGGAATACAGAGGCGTAGCCTATAGTATGTAGGCAATCACATGTTAGACTTTGACAAACATGAAAGGGACTGAACTGAGATTTTTTTGCTTGTGTGAATATGAATTACAGAATGAAATGAAAGTGAAAATGAAGGGACATCCAATATTAGCCACTGTTTAAGAACCGCTTGTTTATTTATTTATTTTTTTTGTCAAATCACTTATTTGTGTGATTTTTTATGACTTATATTCATAAATGTTGTATCTTGCACTTTGGGGAAAGGGAATTGTTCAGTTGTAGAGGAGCTGGAAATGATGAGGTGATTTTGTATTAAAAACAGAGTCTTTAATGAACAGCTCTCCTATCTTGTCTCATCTGGTGCAGAGCTTGGCAGAAGGCAAAGAGGAAGATTTCTGCCCAGCTCGCTGGTTAAATACAGGCACACATCAAAGACATGCAAAACACAAGCCGACATCCCCCGTTATCTTAATCCCCCCATTGTCCTGTTAACTCCTCCCCACGTCTTGGGAGGTGATGGGAAAACCTCTCCTCGCCTTAGGGGGTGAAGGTGTCAAGTCTGTCGCCGCCGCGTCCTGTGACGTCATTGATCTTCACACGGCGGTGAGATTCCTTTGTCCTTTCGGAGGTGTGAAGTTCCTTTGCATATGTTGTCCCAAACATTTCCACATGCTCTAACATATGCAGGTATGGGATATATGAGTAATATATACCACAGGCCCCCCAAACAACTAGGAAAGGACACAGAAAGGTTCACAGTCTAGGGTAATTACTACGACATACTACGTGTTACAGCTGTTGCCACAGAAGAAACTTTCAAGCAGCCATGCTCCTAAGAGAGTTCAGTGGTAAACATAACAGCATAGTACAATCATAAGTCAGTCCTAAACTGTTGTAGCACAATTAATGAATAATTGCGGAGTGGTTAATATCAGTCCCTGTGCTGTCTGGGTTTTAATCTTCTCCCAAAACTGCTGTAGGTTGGTTTAGGCATCCTGCTGGGACCTTCTTGTGAGGAATCTGCAGTGTGGGAAGGAGAGAGATTATTTGTTCCCTGCCTGGGGCCTGAGACTTTTCCCTTGGGGGGTCTACCTCGCCGAGGTGCTCGAGCCAGCTGTGCAGGTTCGTCTCTCAACAAGAAGGCAGGTTTGAGTCTGTCAATGCTGACCGTTTCATTTCTATCCCCATAATCAAGCACAAAGTGTTTGTCACCATTTTCCAGCACTCTGCACGGGCCATCGTATACTGGACGTTACTGGTTTTAGAGCTTCATGCTTAACAAAAACAAACTCAGCGTTTTTTAAAGTTTGAGGAACAAAAACTCGTGGAAAGGAGTGATGAGCTGGACCGTGGAGAGAGTCCGGTCCGTTACTGCCTAAAAACCTTGGGACTGGGAGGTGCCCTGGTTCCAGGTTTTCTGGTAAAAATTCACCTGGTAGTCTGATAGGCTGAGCAAAGACTAATTCTGCAGGGGAAGCGTCTAAATCCTCTTTAGGTGCCACACGCAACCCCAATAAAACCCAGGGAAGTTTATTTACCCAATTTGTGTCCGTTAATGAGGCTCTGAGGGCGGCCTTTAAGGACCTGTGAAAACGCTCGCATAACCCATTAGCCTGAGGGTGATAAGCGGTGGTAAGGTGAATTGTTGCCCCTAAACTGTTGGACATGGCTGACGAGAGCTCTGAGACAAATTGAGGCCCCCTATCTGACGTGATGTCTGATGGGACGCCGAAACGTGCCACCCAATTTGTTAGAAAAACGCGAGCGACTTCCTTCGCTGTAGTTGCCGCTAGAGGGACTGCCTCTGGCCAGCGCGTGGTGCGGTCTATCATTGTTAGCAGGTGTGTGAAACCCTGGGAGGAAGGTAGTGACCCCACGAGGTCGACATGAATGTGGTCGAACCTTCTAGCAGGGATTGGAAAAGGCTCCAGAGGGGCTTTTGTGTGTCTGTGTATTTTGGTGCATTGACAAGGAATGCAAGTTTTTGCCCATTCTTTTACGTTTTTGCGCAGGCCTGGCCACACAAACTTTTCGGCAACCATTTTGACCGAGGCGCGCACACCTGGGTGCGCGAGGGAGTGAATTGCGTCAAAAATGCGGCGGCGCCAAGCAGCTGGTACTAACGGGCGAGGTCGGCCGGTTGAAACATCGCATATTAGGGGGGGGGGCACGCCGTCGCGCAACCCTTTTTTCTCCAGCCTTAACCCTGTTGGTCCAGACAGGAGCGCGCGCACGTCTGCATCACTGCTTTGTTCTTCCGCCATGGCTGCATAATCTATCCCTTCATGGATAGGTGCTGCGTATGTGTCTGCGTTAGTGAAGAGTTCCGCTGCTGAGGCAGTGTAATCTGTCTCCTCGCGCTCTGGCGGTGCCACAGCGCGAGAGAGACAGTCTGCTACTACGTTAAGTTTGCCTGCTACGTGTCGAATGTCTGTGGTGAACTCTGAAATCGCAGCCAGCTGTCTTTGTTGTCTGCCCGAGCATGGTTCTGAAATTTTAGCCATAGCAAAAGTGAGCGGCTTATGGTCCACAAAAGCCGTGAAACTCCGCCCTTCTAACCAAAACTGGAAGTGGCGGATGGACAAATGAAGTGCCAGCAGCTCTCTGTCAAAAGTGCTGTATTTGCGTTCAGTTGGGTTTAGCGATTTGCTAAAGAATGCTAAAGGTTGCCAGACCCCGCTGACAAGTTGTTCTACAACTGCCCCTATGGCCAGGTCTGAAGCATCTGTGGTTAGTGCAATGCGGGCCGCGGGATCTGGGTGGACTAACATTGTGGCGTTAGCTAGGGCGTTTTTTACTTCCGCGAAAGCGCGTTCGCGCTCCGGGGTCCATTCGACCGCGTTGGAAGCTTTCTTTTTTTTAAGCGCGTCATATAGGGGCTGCATGAGCTGAGCTGCGTGGGGGAGGAAGCGGTTGTAAAAATTAACCATCCCCAAAAATTCCTGTAGCGATTTGACTGTTTGGGGCCGTGGAAAACCTACTATCGCATGAACTTTGTCTGGAAGCGGAACTGCCCCCTTCGGGGAGACTTTATGTCCCGAAAAATCAATTTGCGATACACCGAATGTGCATTTGGCTGGATTGATTATTAGTCCATGCTCTTCCAGCCTCTGGAAAACGGTAGTGGGGTGCTGCTCGTGCTCTTCCTCGGATGGGCTGGCTACCAGCATGTCGTCGAGGTAGACGAAAACAAAGGGGAGGTCACGTAGGACTGCGTCCATCATACGTTGAAAAGTTTGGGCAGCGCCTTTGAGGCCAAAAGGCATTCGCAGGAATTCAAAAAGGCCAAAAGGGGTTATAACCGCTGTTTTAGGAATGTCTTCAGCTCGGACTGGGACTTGGTGATAACCGCGGACTAAGTCTATCTTTGAAAAAATGCGCGCACCCGCTAGATGCAGTGAAAAGTCCTGAATGTGAGGGATTGGGTAGCGGTCATGCGCTGTAGCATTGTTTAATCTACGGTAATCTCTGCACGGTCTCCAAGAACCGTCGGATTTCGGAACCATGTGAAGTGGTGAAGCCCAGGGGCTCTTCGAACGTCTAACAATGCCTAATTTTTTGAGAGTTGTAAACTCGTCCCGTGCTATGTTGAGCTTGGCCGCGTCTAAGCGGCGGGCTTTGGCAAAAACGGGAGGTCCCGTTGTCGGAATGAAGTGTTTAACTCCGTGTTTAGCCACAGTGGCTGAGAATTTGGGGGTTGTGAGTGCTGGAAATTGGGTGAGGAGTTGCTCAAACTTACCTCCTGCCGTGGTGACGTTGGCCTGCACAGGTGGTGGAGAAACTTGAGCTGAGCATGGAATAGAAGCAAAAGATAACCAGGCGCCTATTTGCTAGATCCACTAATAACCCGTGTGCACACAGAAAATCTGCGCCTAACAAGTTAAAACTCACCGCCGCTACAACAAATGTCCATCTGTAGCTGCGGCCGTGAATGAGGAGGTGCAGGCTCTTTTCCCCAAACGTGTCGATGTCAGAGCCGTTGGCTGCTACTGCTCCGTTGCCCCGGGTGCCCATGGCTCGATCTGCGTGGGAGGGCATGACGAAACTCAGCTGAGCTCCCGTGTCGATGAGGAACTGCTTGCCTGTGTGTCCATCCGTCACGTATAACAGCTTATTTTTCTCGCCGAGAACCGTTGCTGTTAACGGCCCTTGGCTTTGGCGTTTTCCCGACATCGTGAACTTGCAGGGGGGAACGCATTTGTGGGCTTTCTCGGCGAAGTGGTGGTGATAATAACAGACGTCGATCTGTTTGTTACGCTTGGGCCATGCCGCTGTCACCGTGGGCTGGGTCTGCTCCGTGGGTTGTGGCTCTCCATGGCTCGGGGCGTCAGTTTTGAGGTCTGCGGATGCCGCTGTAGGTGTCCGCTCCTTGCAGGCGTTGACGAGCCGATAAGCCTCGCTGGCCAGTGTGCGGAAGTCTTGGTGGGTGTTGCACTTCGTATTGGCGAGTGTCCCTCTCATGTGTGGTGGAAGCGTGCTGAGGAAAATAAACTGGAAAAGGAAATTGTCGTTGTCCTCCTCCTTAAGCTGCAGCAAATCCTCCATGAGGGCCTTCGGATTGCCCCCTCTGTGGCCGTAGACCGCCAGGATCCTCTCGGCTCTTTCCTCCGCTGGTGGGACATAGTTCGCCACGATGGTCGCCTTGAGCGTCTCATACTTGTCCCGGGCCGGTGGTCGCCGGATCAAGCTCCGCACACACTTCGAAGTGGCGGAGTCGAGTTTGGAGACGATATGGTAGAATTTTGTATCGTCTGCTGTGATGCCCGCCAGTATGAACTGGGCTTCAGCTTGTAGAAACAAAGAGGCGGGGTCTTCTCGCCAGAAGTCTGGCAGCTGGACAGCGACGGCGTTCGTGCACACCATCACTGTTGTGCCCGCCGGGTAAGAGTGCCTTGCCTCGGCTCTCACGGCGGTGCTGGAGCTCGGTTGAGCCCTCTCAATTCCTTCTGCCGGAGGGGACAGCTGTCTGTCTGCTCCCTCGTCTGCGTCGTTGCTGGCGTATGTCAGAGTCGCCACAGATGAGTCGCTTGAAGAACGCCTCCGGTCCATACTCGCGTCAAGGTCACCAGTGTAGAGGAGCTGGAAATGATGAGGCGATTTTGTATTAAAAACAGAGTCTTTAATGAACAGCTCTCCTATCTTGTCTCATCTGGTGCAGAGCTTGGCAGAAGGCAAAGAGGAAGATTTCTGCCCAGCTCGCTGGTTAAATACAGGCACACATCAAAGACATGCAAAACACAAGCCGACATCCCCCGTTATCTTAATCCCCCCATTGTCCTGTTAACTCCTCCCCACGTCTTGGGAGGTGATGGGAAAACCTCTCCTCGCCTTAGGGGGTGAAGGTGTCAAGTCTGTCGCCGCCGCGTCCTGTAAAGTCATTGATCTTCTGAGATTCCTTTGTCCTTTCGGAGGTGTGAAGTTCCTTTGCATATGTTGTCCCAAACATTTCCACATGCTCTAACATATGCAGGTATGGGATATATGAGTAATATATACCACACAGTCACCATTATAATTTGGTTTATATGTGTAGTTTATAGTTGTCAATAATAATATAATAATAATAATCGTCAATAAACTCATGCAGTACTATAACAGGACACATTTACAAATATTTGAGACCCATTGTAGTGCATCCTTTTATATTTTAGCAATAAGTACAAAACACCGAACATGATTATTATTATTATTATTATTATTATTATTATTATTATTGTTGTTGTTGTTGTTGTTGTTGTTGTATTTGTATGTTATATACTTTATTGATCCCCATAGGGAAATTCAGGGCATCTACGTACAGTGCCAATGCCTTCACCATTTACACACACACACACACACACACACAGAAAGGAGAATGAGCCGTTTGGCTACAACCTATGTATCAGTGTTGCCCATTTGTCTGTAAATATTTAAATAAAAATGATTTATTTCGTTATTTGGGCATTTTTGTGTCTTGTTGTCGTTTAGTCAAAGCATGCATATGTATCCGCATGCAATATGCAGTTGATCTGGTCATTCCGCTCCACAATGAAGCGTGCCTCACCGCAAGCGATCGTGGAGTACCCGGTTGGACAGTGGTTAACGGGAGTCTCGGCTGCTGCTTTACCCGTGTGCCAGTGATGTCCTTTGTGGTACCACAGGTCCCCGCCAGCCCCCCCCCCCCTGCCCCGCACCTTGTGTTCTCCATGCCGAATTATCCATTAGACCTATGCAATATATTTTGTCTGAGCAACTCCATACTTGGGGATAACACTTCTAAAATCTTTGTTTGCGAAGTGCAGTGGTGACTGACAGGTTGTGATGCTGTGTGCTATCCAATCAGCATGGCCGTGATGTGGCGTATTATCCAATGAGCACGGAGTCAATCCGAAACCCTGCCCACACTTGTTGAAGCCAGGACATGAAGACACAGAACACAGCTCATGAACCAGGCGAATAATTTTCCGCGCCTCATAGGTTGCAGTATGTGGATTCCTTTCTGAAAAATCCTGACCAGTAGACACGTAGCGTCACTGCAGCTGGGAAAAAAAGGTATTGTAACAACTATGCCAGGCCAGTAGAGGTAGCAGTGCACCTTTTTTTTACAGCCCCCTCATGCTACAGGCACTGAGGCATCAGCACCTTGGTGCTTTCATTACCTCCGCCAGGCCGCAAGCCAGGAGGTTATGTTTTTGCCGGGGTTTGTCTGTCTGTTTGTCTGTCTGTTGGTTAGCAAGATAACTCAAAAAGTTTTGGACGGATTTTGATGAAACTTTCAGGCATTGTTGGAAATGGTACAAGGAAGAACTGATTAAATTTTGGGGATGATCCGGATCACCGTCTGGATCCAGGAATTTTTTAAAGGATTCTTTAACATTGTGAGATAGGGCCATTTTCAATACAGAGGATGCGGACAATCACCGTGCTGCAGCGAGAGAAGAAATGCAGCGACTCAGGCAAGGGCTATCCCCCAGATGCTATTGAAGCTCGTCAAGCTTAGTTTTATTTTTTTTTATTGATTTTTTTTTCTTATTACCTCCGCCAGGAGGTTTTTTTTTTTTTTTTTTAAAAGAAGATCTGCTCGATATTGCCAGTCATGCCTCATTCAAAGTCTAAAAGTGTGAAACAGAGAAGGCAACAGAGTGCAGAGTGCATGAGAAAGAAAAAAAGGCAGGGAGATAACACAGAGGATGCGGAGAATCACCGTGCTGCAGCGACAGAAGAAATGCAGCGACTCAGGCAAGGGCTATCCCCACATGCTATTGAAGCTCATCGAGCTTAGTTTTATCTTATTGATTTTTACCTCCGCCAGGAGGTTATGTTTTTGCCGGGGTTTGTCTGTCTGTCTGTTTGTCTGTTGGTTAGCAAGATAACTCAAAAAGCTTTGGACGGATTTCGATGAAACTTTCAGGCGTTGTTGGAAATGGTACAAGGAAGAACTGATTAAATTTTGGGGATGATCCGGATCACCGTCCACAAAAAAAACCCGCCATTACGGAAAATGTCATTTTCGTGAATAACTACTCAACCACTAATCCTATGATTGTCAATCCAATTGCTAGTCATATGTTTTCATGGTCAAGGAATCTGAAAACGTACACACAAACACTGTATGGGGGGAACTGTGGCGCTTGGCGGAGGTCTGCACTCTCCGAGTGCTTTTCTAGTTAGTCATGTTTTTCAGCATTTTTGACCAAGTTTCTCCCAAGTTTTTACCCTTTTCCTCATGTTTTGCCATGTTTTCACCCTGTTTTCCCTCTTTTTTACCACATTTTTTCCTGTTTTAATGATGTTTTCCCCATTTTAACCATGTTTTTCATTGTTTTACAATAATGTTATTCACCATTTTTTACCGTTTGTCCGATGTTTTTACCCTTTTCCCATGTTTTGCCATGTTTTTCACCATTTCCCCGTTTTCAACCCTATTGTTCCCATGTTTTTCACCATTTTCCCCATATTTTTTCCGATGTTTCTTTACATGTTTTGATGTGTTTGTCATGTTGTTGACCTGTTTTTACCATGTTCTATACCCTTTTTTCACCTGTTTTTACCTTGTTTTTATCATCTTTTCACCTTGTTCTTCTACATTTTTTTCCTTTGTTTTTTTTAACTGTTTTGACCATGTTTTTACTCAGTTCAGATGTTTTTCCCTATTTTTATCATGGTTTTTTTTTCCACTTTTTAGCATGTTTGTCCCCATTTTACAGTTTTTCACCATGTTCTAACCTTTTTGTTTTTCCTTTTCCCACATTTTCCCCTGGTTTTGTTCTGTTTTTATAATGTTTTTATCTTGCTTTTTTCCACATTTTGCCTTGTTCTCATATGTTTTTACCATGTTTTTACCTTTTAAGATAAGATAAGATAAGATAAGATAAGCCTTTATTAGTCCCACAATGGGGAAATTCCAGGATTGCAACAGCACAGGGATAACAACACTCAGAGCAACAATCAGAAGGCAAGAGAAAAACAAGAGCAGCGAGTATACATATGTACATATAAATATAAATATATATATAGAGACACACAGTGCGGAGCATTGTAGCTAGATGGAATAAATATATAAATATATAAACACAGTGCGGAGCATTGTAGCTATACAGTGATATACCCTGTGTGTGTCCTGTTTTCACCTGTTTTTCATCTTTACCAAGTTTTCACCCATTTTAACAAGCTTTTTATGTTATTTCTGTTTTTTTTAACCATCTTTTTACTTTTTTATTTTAATTATGATTTCCATATTTTGCCCTGTTTTGGACCTTGTTTTTACCCTGTTTTTCTTACATTTTTACCTTGTTGCCCCATTTTTACAATGTTTTGCTATGTGATTGTTCTGGTTTTTATTTCCCACCGGACAAAGCCCAAAGGGGTCAAAGAGCCCTTTGGGTGAGGGCCGAAGAGGGATTATGTTATGGGTCAGTCCGTCCATCTGTCCTACTTTGGTGAAATCAACTCCTCCTACAGTTTTGTTCTGATTGTTTTTTTGAAACTTGGTACCAATGGTTTGATATACACTGAGGATGCATATATTGCAATTTGGTTCTGATCAGATGATTTTTGCAGGACTTGTAGGCCCTGAACTATGACCTCCTGTTTCACCTCACTTCATACACGGTAACTGTCTTGTGAAATCAACTCCTACAGTTTTGGTCTGATTGTTCTGAAACTTGGTACTATGGTTTGATATACTCTGATGATGCACATATTGCAATTTCATTCTCATCAGATGACCTTGAGGTGAAAGGTCAGAGGTCAGATTTTTCACTAAAGCTTCTAAAGACAATAACTACTGAACAAAATGATGTAGACTTTTCAAATCGATACAGTAGTTGTATCTAATACACATCTTGGACGATTTGTACCCTGACCTGACTATGGGTTTGGGATCAAGGGGTCAAAGGTCAAAGTTAAAACTCTTAAACTGTGTATGTCACTAAACTGTGACATAACCCCTAGTCAACAGTGGTAAAGATTTTTTTCAAGAAAATATTCAGATCAGATATTAGAACTTTCCAAGGCTATAACTTGAAAGTGGTAAGAGATAATGACTTACTGTCAATTAGAAAGATGTAGAATATGACCCAAAGTTTCAGATAGGAGTAAATTTACGCATCTAATTTGCATACAAACAAACAAAGACATTCGTCACTTACCGCTGGCAAGGCGGCGTCCTTTTGTGGCGTTCTGGTCATAACTTTGTCCTCTCCCGGTCATTTTAGCTTTCTCTCCTACATCCAGAAACTGTTATTGATTATTCCACCTTAATTTCGTTTTTATTCCGTGGCAAATTTATTTTATATGACAATATGCAACCAGCGATTGCTCTACAGTCACATGGCACTCCGGGCGCCGGCAAGTCAAATCAACGAGCTTCACGCTCCCTGTGTTATAAGAACATGTAAACATGTACCTTCATAAGCTAAATAATCTCTTTCTACAATCAAAGTTGGCAAATTCGGGACCAAATCCTCCGAATTTGCTCCGCCATCTGTGATCGCGTATGTCCACAACGATTGCTGCCCTCCTTTTGTAATCTCAAAGACAAACAAGAAGAAGAAGGATTTCTTCCTCTTTGGTGTATTATGTGTCATCCATGAGTCCTCCAACGCATGCCTGCCACCTTCAGTACAAATCCTCAGTCCAGCTGGAGAGTGTTTGGCACGTTATTATCAGTTGACAGGCACAGTGCCGCGCTCTGCCACTAGGGGCAGACGAAATCACATAGCTTAAGGGTTAACATTGCAGTTGCACTATGCTACAGTACATTTATCATTATTATAAAATGAGTAAAGCTAGGGCCACCAAACCTGGTATACAGGTTCACCTTGGGCTCCTGACTTTTGATTATGGGTTTGGGGTCAAAAGGTCAAAGGTTAATGTTAACATTCCATATGTCTTATTACTGTACAACGAGTAAAGCTAGGGTCACCACACTTGGTACACAGGTTCACCCTGTGACCCTGAAATGTATGGTTTTAGGATCGCAAGGTCAAAGGTCAACATCATAAGATAAGATAAGATAAGATAAGATAAGCCTTTATTAGTCCCACAATGGGGAAATTCCAGGATTGCAACAGCACAGGGATAGCAACACTCAGAGCAACAATCAGAAGGCAAGAAAAAACAAGAGCAGCTAGTATACATATGTCGTCGGCCTCCGTCGGTCTTTGATGACCATGGAAGAGAATCCTAAATGTCTACTCTGCTGGAACAGCACCGCCTGTGGCTGAACAGGCAGATGCGCACCGGTGTTCTACCTTCCAGCGTTGGGCGTTGGTAGGATTCAAGCCTGGGTAGGAAGATATGGAGGACAAGATGTTACCCATGCAGCATGTCCCCCCTCTCCACGTCACTGATGAATCCAAAGGAACAGCAGGGCTGCTATAGTTTGGCACCAGTGCCGTCGCAGGAGCTGCCAGAACGATGTTGAGCACAACAGAGAACTGCCTTAGGGGCTCCGACTCCGGATTTTTCCTCAGGGTTGACTCCCGAAGCCTTTCCCGTGACCGGGTGTGCCGCAAGGCAGCGGAGGTTTGAAATCAGGGTTTACCTTCCCCTAGATGGGCTACCTTCCTAGATTGACGAGCCACCATCTACCCGAAGCATCTGGTTTCAAGGCGCCAGAGATCCGCCCTCACCCCTTCTCCTATTAGTAAAAGCAGTTCCGCCGGGCTTAGAGACTAAACCACACGGGCAGGCTAGGAGTTGGACTTAGTTGTCAGAGGCTTTTCGAGACGCACGCCGTAGGGATCATTTTATGAGCACTGGGAGCTTAACCCCAGTGCCGCTCCTGGCTATGACAACCTTGGAACCATACATATGTACATATTACTATAAATATATATATATATAGACACACAGTGCGGAGTATTGTGGTTGGTGGATGTGCAGCAGAAAGTCTAAGCTCTCTCTCCGTGGATGCGGCGGGCCAGCTGGATGTCTTTGGGCATGATGGTGACCCTCTTGGCGTGGATGGCGCACAGGTTGGTGTCCTCGCAGAGACCCACCAGGTAGGCCTCGCTGGTCTCCTGCAGAGCCATGACGGCGGAGCTCTGGAAGCGCAGGTCGGTCTTGAAGTCCTGAGCGATCTTCCTCACCAGGCGCTGGAAGGGCAGCTTACGGATGAGCAGCTCCGTGGATTTCTGGTAGCGACGGATCTCTCTCAGAGCCACGGTACCGGGCCTGTAACGGTGAGGCTTCTTCACTCCGCCGGTGGCCGGAGCGCTTTTCTGAGCAGCCTTGGTGGCCAGCTGCTTCCTGGGGGCTTTTCCTCCAGTAGATTTACGGGCGGTCTGCTTGGTTCTTGCCATTGCTCTTTATTATTCTGTCTTATATTTCTTGCACACCGCCTAAACTCCAGCCCGGCACCCGTGTCGTTTTTTTATATCATAATGGCTTATAAACTATATCTCAACAACAAAGAAAGCGAGGATCTGCAAACTTGGCACACAGGTTCACCTTGGGATCCTGACCTCTGACTATGGGTTTGGGGTCAAGGTTAGCATTTCATTTACACTATTATTATAAAATGAGTAAAACTAGGGCCACCAAACCTGGTACACAGGTTCACCTTGGGATCCTGACCTCGGACTATGGGTTTGGGGTCAAAAGGTCAAAGGTCAAGGTTAACATTCCCTATGCCTTATCACTGTACAACGAGTAAAGTTAGGGTCACCAAACTTGGACCAAGTCACCCTGTGACCCTGAAGTGTGGCTACGGTTTTGGGATTGCAAAGTCAAAGGTCAACATCAAAATGGCTTATAAACTATATCTCAACAGCAAAGAAAGCTAGAGTCACCAAACTTGGTACACAGGTTCACTCTGAGACCATAACCTGTGACTACAGCTTTGGGATCCAAAGGTCAAAGGTCAAGAATGACACTCCCTATGCTCTCTTACTATAGAATGTGTAAAGCTCTCTAGGGTCACCAAACTTGCTACACAGACTCACCTCAGGATCCTGCCCTACAACTATGGGTTTTATACTTTGTTGTATATTCATGGATGATGGGTTTATCATAATTTGGTTCTGCCACAGGGCGGCACGGCGGCGGAGTGGTTAGCACTGCGGCAGCACAGCAACTCACCCTTGGCCAGGGGATCCTGGGTTCGATCCCAGCCCCTGACCAATAGTGATCTGTGTGGAGTTTGCATGTTCTCCCCGTGTCTGCGTGGGTTTACTCTCCAGTTTCCGCCGACATGCCAAAAACATGCAAGTAAGGTTAATTGGCATCAAACTGGGGATTCTAAATTGTCCTTTGGTATGACTGTGAGAGTGAATGGTTGTCTGTCTGTGTTGGCCCTGCGATGGACTGGCGATCTGTCCGGGGTGTACCCTGTCTCTCTCCCAAAGATGCTGGGATAGGCTCCAGCCCCCCCCCCCCCCGCGACCCGAAAAGGATTAAGCGGAAGAAGATGAATGAATGAAATGAATGAATGGTTCTGCCACAGTAATTATAGTGAAAAGTTGCAAACTGCTCTCCATCAGTAAGTATTGGAATTTTCAATGAAAATGGAGGCGGGGGATATTGCACTCACCTCAGAGTGCTCTTGTTCCTATTTTTACCCTGCTTTTTCTGTTACTTACCCAGGAGTAAGTTTCTGTTATTTACCTTATCCTATTGGGTAAATTATATATATATAATTTGTAGGTGATATTATGAAGTTTGCTGCTACTGGAGGTGGGTTTTTGTAATGTTTCTCTGTGGTTAAACACATAAATGCATTAAATAAACTATTGGTTACCAAGAATACTTTTATCCACTTATCGAAATAGCTCAATAATAATTCTATGACTGAGACTCCAAGGGATTTATGAATTCCTTGTGGCTCTTAATCATTTTTCTTTAGATCAGAATACATATATTCATGCCTTTGGGAGCAGAATGTACAAATCTGATTTTAATTTTGACATCTCCATCTCTTAAAATCCCTGTCACCATTGCTTTCCATGTGTAATGAGACAGCCAGGAGTTTCATTTCAGTATAATAACACGTAGTTACAGCTAACCTTTCTTGTACAATAAATTGAGCTCAGAAAAACTGTGTCAGTCAAGGCACCGTGTTCGGCTTGCAAATTGCAGCATTTACATGCAAATGATAATGTCATTATTTCTAACCCTCCAAGACAGTTTGAAGCTGTTTGAGCTGAAGAAAAAGAAAGGTCCTTGGTAATAATCCTGTTTACATGACTGAAGGCATTGTTTTCACTGCACACAGATAAAATTGAGTTTTGGAAATGTGGCTTAATGTGGCCGTCAGACAATGTGTTATTGGAGCACACCGTGTTGTGGTTAAACAAAGAGAGCGAATGAAACTTGCTAGATTGGTACAAGTAATCGGCACAATATATAGAAAGTGTGCATTTTTTCCCCACATATTGACACATTCCAAATAGTCTTAATGAAATGTCAGCGAGGTACTTTGGTCAAAATACATCAGCCTTCAATTACTTAAGCACCATTTTTAACCAGTTTTATCAGGCATCCTCATAATGAATGAATTTGGTGCATGTTTCTCATGTTGTAGTTAAGAACGCATTAAAACTAGAGTCTCCCAAGACAAGACCAGACAAGTCCAAGACTATAAGGAGTCAAGACCAAGTCCAGACCAAGACCTATATACACAGTGGTCTTGGTCTTGACTTGGTCTTGACCCCTTAAGGTGCGTTCAGACCAAACGCGTACAGGTGAATTTTTCACGTGGCGTGATTACATTTTAACTCAATGTAAATATGCAAATAGACATGAATTCACAGTCTGAGTGAGTTGTAGACAGGTGAAGTTGCCTTTATAACTTCTACAGCTGTGTTCAACCTGCTGTGGAAATTCCCAAAACACCGTCATGCTTAGGTTTACATTATCCAATGGGGTCTCACCTGAAGAAAATGTCCCTGCCTCCAAAATTTCACCTGGATGATGGGTTGTTTACACTGCTTGCTAGCCTTGTTAGCATGTCCATGGCAGGAGTCTGTGGGTAAAACAACTCCCACACTCCGATTCAGCTGCAGAACCTCCGGTCCTTCTGTCTCCAGGTGAGTGTCAGTCTCATTTTCAAACTACTTTACTCTCCAATCTTGATACCTTTATTCCGGTGACGGCAAAATCTCAAGGCTAGTGCTATCTCTCAGACTTGAATGCGCAAATGCATGAGATTCGCGTGTGCTCGCCTCTTTCCACTGACTTTGTATGCATTTGTGCCGCCCGTTTGTGTTTGGTCTGAAGGCACCTTCAAAGTTGTGGTCTTTCTGCTGGTCTTGGTAACTATAACACTACATTTCTTTAAAATCCTCATGAGCCCCAGTTCACCCCACACTCCCACTTTCATCACTGTGAGAAGTTTAGTTGAGGTGAGGCAGGTGCCATTTTGAGGCTAATGTTCACTGGTTAGTTGTTAGCTGCATTAATTTATGTAATGATTATGTGAAAGCCCAAATAAAGCATTATTGGGGACAGGGGCGTGTGGTGTGAGTGGTTGATAGAACATGATCAGTCCCTGGGGTACAATAAGAAAGGAAGCAACCCAGAATTACTGCTATCCTTGTGTCACAAATCACCCGCTCCATCCTGCATGCTCTCTCTTCTTCACCTCTCTTAGGCACTGTCCCTTGCTTTGGATGGTTGAGACCAGGTATTTAAACTCGTCTACCTCCACTACCTCTGCTCCTTGCATCTTCACCATTACACCTGTCTCCTTCTCATTAGCACACATGTATTCTGTCTTGCTTCTACTGACTTTCATTTCTCTTCTCACCAGTGCATACCTCCTCCCCTCCATGTTCTCTTCCACCTGCTCCCTACTTTCACTACAGCTCACAGTGTTGCGTCCAAACTCCCGCCAATATTTCTAAGTACTATAGAAGTTCATGTGGTTGGAATGAACTTAAAGATTGTATAGCAAAGGTGTAATTTGTGTATGTGATCTTTTGTTTGCTGATGAAATATAATAATTAAAAGAGGCAATTCCAGATGACACCATTCAGAATCCATGTACGTAGGTCAGTACAATTTACTCCTTTTAAAGTTTTGATAGGAGTAATTTTACCACCTTTGCTTGTGAAATACAGTAGGCATCAGTCTATTGATAAAATAAACAGTCCATTACAGAAGGCAGTCATGGGTAATCCATCATATTTATTTGATAATTTATCATAATGAGCAGTACGCAGTTTGTTATTTTTTAACAAGGGGGATGGGGGGTATTCACCAATTTAGCATCAGGGACAAATATACAGTGCTGTGAAAAGGTATTGTAGGATCGTAATATAGTTATTATATATTAGTATGGCGGTGCCCTAGGCTGGGAGGGGTGATGCCCCGCCTTCGGGGGGTGGCGTCACCTGGGATATATAAGCCTGGTGCAGGAGACATATTGTCTCCTTGCCATTACTCCTATACTCGTGGTAGGGTCTCCCCAAGTCTACATTAGTTCTTGATAATAAACTATATAAAACGTCACCTCGCTTCCTTATTATTCGGACACTACATTTGGCGACAAGGATATACGGAGATGGAGAGGGCTGCTGCCGCGCTGCGCTTTGTGTTGCAGGCTCTGGGTGAGCCGTTGGTCCTGTGGACCAGGTGGCGGGCAGCCTTCGAATACTATCTATTCATGTTAGACTTCAGCGACCTGGATAAATTTTCTGCACGGGCTATCCTGGTCCATAACCTGGATGAGGAGAGCCGGAGGGTCCTGAGCACGTTTGGAGGGGGTGACCTATTCCGCCATGTGACGAGGCTCATGGCGGGCTACTTTCGCGCCGCTGGAAACATCGTGAGGCAGCGCATGAAAATCAAGCAGCGGAACCAGCAACCCGGAGAGTCAGTTTGACGGTTTGTGGCAGACCTTCGGCGGCTGGTGGGTGAGTGCAGGCTTGGGACGTTGGAGGAGGAGTTTGTCCACAGCCAGTTAGCAGAACACGTGGCCGATTCCTCAGCAAGAAGCCTGCTAACTCGCGCTGGTGAGCTAGCACCAATAGCAGCCATTGAGCTAGCATGACAAAAAAAGACAGCAGAACGGCTGACGATGCGTCTTATAGACAGCAAAGCCCCGCAGAAAAATAACACATACGGGACGACCCTGGCCTTGGATTCGGATGATGGAAGCGACGTTGACGGTGTGGCCATCGTGAAAACAAAGTCCACCTCGGGGACGCCAAGATACCACAGCTGTGGATCCAACAGGCACTGATATCGAGCCTGGGAGTGTACGGCAAGGGGCAAGCATTGTGGATGGTGCGACCTGCTCCATTACTTCACCAGAATTTGCCAAAGTTTCGACAAGGAGGAACGGAGGTCTGCTAGGGACAGTGGAAAAAAGAAGGTGCCTACAGTGGTCCACACTGTCTCTCCCAACATGGTCGAGACACCGGTGCCGATGTTGGCGGACTCGGAGTCGACAACCTCCATTTTGAACTTGGAAATTGTAAGACGGCATTTTCCCCACCGTAATGTGAGTAAAACCTGCATGGCCTGTTGTGATTATGGTATTGATCCCCTTGGCATCATGATGTCTCGAGAAGGCATAAATCTGACGGGCAGTGAGTTATTTTACGTGGGAAGTGGCAAAGAAGTGTGGGACTTAGGGTGGCCCATTCCAGGTGAAGAGGGACACTGCCAGCACCTTAGTACACCAAATAGGCGGGGGTCCCATGCCAGTGTTTGTGGTCCCGCGGACGGTAGACACGAATGGCATGGTTTGACACCTGCGGTGGCAGAAAGGTCCAAAGAGCATAAGCTACAGGGCTCCGGCGGCCAACAGGTTCCGGCTGCTGAGCCAACAGTGACTGATGCCACTCCGGCACACCAGCACCTGGTATCCGGGGTACCTCCAGACGGCACAAACCCTAGCCGTGCCGACACCAAAGGCAAGGGACATCACTTGAGTCAACTTGGCAAACCGCTGAGGAGTCATAAGGGAACCAGATTGCAGCGCAGACGACGGAGGAAGCTAGTGAGTGCTCCCCTGGGCGAGGGTGATGACGTGCGCCCTAGTGTCAAGCCTCGGCTTGGTCGGGTGCGCAGTTCCAGGAAAGGTGTCATGAACCGAGCCTGTGTTCTCCTGCGGGCTCGGTTCTGATTATTCTTGGTCTTATGTTGTGTTTTGATTTCTCTCCTGTGTCTTATTTCTATGTTTGTGGCCGCTGTTCTGGCCGGCAATCGTTAGGCAGCTGTTTGACCCACCTTCTGGTGGGTGCTGTCTAACATTGGCTGGCTGGATCACGCCCCCCTCTCTCTGACAGTCAGCTGTTTGCCCTGGTAATTGTCTTTCCCGCGCCTCGCCCAGGTGTTCCCAATTTGTTAGGCCAGCGGCGTTTGTACTTAAGCAGCTCTTTGCTAGTCAAACACCACTGGACCATTATACGAGTCACACGATCGTTCTCCGTCGTATGACCGTCACGTCGTTGAAGGACTTATGGTTTGTGCTCACTGGGAGAATTGGACTTTTTGGACTGTTCCTACTTGTGAGTAAATTGTTTAGTGTTTCTCTGTATGGTATTGCTGCTACGCTTATCTGGTAGTGTTTCTCTCCGCAGTTCTACTGCTACGCTTAGGCTGTTGCCCAGTTTGCTTCCCCTGAGTCAGTTGAGCTTCCTAGAGTCTTCCTCGCTCTCCCGAGCGCATTTGTTATTGCCTTATTTTTCTGTGGCTACGGTACACAGTGGTCTGCCCGCTGTTCGCTTTTGCGTCAGCCTTTTTGTGTACATTGTTACCTACCTTTTAGTCTCTATTTGTGAACTGTTTCATGTCAAGAAATGTGTGTTTGGTGTAACCCCATGTTTAAGTCCATCCTTCCTTCTCCTCCTCCGTGCACTATGGAAAAGCACACGGGGAGTTTATGACAAAAGGGACAGCTGGACAGGATAATCTACGGGTAGTCCAGTCCGGCGGAGACGACTACCTGAGTTTGACTGATGGGTCGAGATGGCGTCCCAACGAGCTGCGATGTCGGAGCACGAAAGGGCATCCATACAGTCCATCTCCGTTCACGAAAAAACAGAGACGCTCTGGAAGTGGGCCGTGTGACAGACACTCCGGGGGTAGGGGGGTGGGGGGGGACCTTCGGGAAACCCGTGTTGAATGTATGAGGGCTTACGGCGTGTCTGAAATGTGCATTATTTAAGATGTTATGGTTAAGATTGTTATGTATAATATGCTCTGAATATACACATGTTGAGACTGTATGGGAACGGGGTTGAAGGGAACCGTGTGAGTATTGTGTGATATGTGTAAGTTGGTTCCTATGACATTTACCCTGTTTATGGCACAACTTGTGTGATTAGTTTGTTCTGTAGTTGTTTTTTTTAAAAAAAAAAAAGAAGTGTGTTTATAGAATTGTTTATTGCACTTTGACCTGTCAGGGTGTGTGCTACCTCTTGGTCGGTATAACTGTTTACAGTGTTTTGCAATATTATATTTTATTTCTATTTCCAGCACGAGATGCTGTGTATATCTCCCTGTCTGAGGTGTGGCCTTTAGGGCTATTTATGTTTTCATTAGTAAAGGGAAACGTCTACCACTGTGACAGGGTGATTAAGGTATTGAAAGCACATGACCACCGTTGTTGGGTGAATGTTGTTGAGTGTGAAGTGCAGTAACACCTGTGGGTGAATGGTTCTGTTTACTGCCCTATAGTGTGTAATTGTTTAGGGAGTTCTCTGTGTATGTACTTTGAATAATCTGTGAGTTTATGGGATTGGGTACCACCATTGTCTATGTCTGTATTTGTTGTGTGTTTAGCTTAGGAGGGATTAATTTATTTTGGTGTGTGGCTCATTTTTCTTTCACAGACTATTTGATCACATAGCGGAGAGTTCCGCTGAGCCAATGTGTGGTGTGAATGGGTAGGCCCGTTCTCCACTGTATTAGTGTATGATTTGGGTGTAAATTATTTGGTTGGGTAATTTGGGTGCTTGTGTTTTTTCAAGGGGTGGGGAGAATGTAGGATCGTAATATAGTTATTATATATTAGTATGGCGGTGCCCTAGGCTGGGAGGGGTGATGCCCCGCCTTCGAGGGGTGGTGTCACCTGGGATATACAGTATATGCCTGGTGCAGGAGACTCCTTGCTGTTGCTCCTGTACTCGCAGTAGGGTCTCCCCAAGTGTACATTAGTTCTTGATAGTAAACTATATAAAACGTCACCTCACCTCCTTTTTATTTGGACACTACAGGTATTTGCCCCCTTCCTGATTTCTTACATTTTCGCATCTTTGTCATACCTAAATGTTTCAGATCATCAAACAAATTTTAATGACAAAGATAACACAACTAAATACAAAATGCAGTTTTCAAATGATGGTTTCATTTATTAAGGGAAAAAGGCTATCCAAACCTACCTGGCCCTATGTGAAAAAGTAATTGCCCCCTAAATGCCCCCTAAACCTAATAACTGGTTGTGCCACCTTTGGTGCCAACAACTGACAATGAGTCTTTTACGTCACTATTGAGGAATTTTGACCCACTCTTCTGTGCAGAATTGTTTAATTCAGTCACATTGGAGGGCTTCATGAACTGATGGCTGGATATTCTCCTTCAGGATTTTCAGGATTTTCTGGTAGAGAGCAGAATTCATGGTTCTGTCCGTTAGGGCAAGTTGTCCAGGTCCTGAAGCAGCAAAGCAGCTCCAGATCATGACACTACCACCTCCATGTTTGACTGTTGAGACGATGTTCTTTTTATGAAATTCTGTGTTAGTTTTATGCCAGATAAAACAGGACACACATCTTCCAAAAAGTTCAACTTTTGTCTCTTCAGTCGCCAGAATATTTTCCCAAAAGTCTTGAGGATCATCAAGATGTTTTCTAGCAAATATGAGACAAGTATTTGTGTTCTTTTTGTCCAGCAGTGGTTTTTGTCTTGGAACTCTCCCATGGATCCCATTTTTGCCCAGTCTCTTTCTTATTGTTCCATCATGGACCAGTGTCCAAACTGAGGCAAGTGAAGCCTGTAGTGCTTTAGAAGTTGTTCTGGGTTTTTGTTTCTCATCTGTTCTTGAATTTCTTTAGATCACAATGGGATGTGTTGCTTTTTGAGATCTTTTACCCTACTTCAGGTTATCAGACAGGTTCTATTTAAGTGATTTCTTGATTCAACAAGTCTGGCAGTAATCAGGCTTGGGTGTAGTTACTGAAACTGAACTCAGCTTTCAAAAAAATGTGTGTCATGATCTGAGCACGAGGGTTTCCGCCATGCTCAGTCTCATGGTCTTTTTCCATATTTGTATATTTGTTGTATTTTGGGGTTCCTAGGTTCCTGTCATTTTATCCTTGGTTGGTTTGGGATGAATGGACGGTTTGTATTATTTCTTAGTTCTACTCATTCCCCTGTTTATGTTATCACAGTCTTGTTATTTATATAATTAGTATTATCTGTATTTATCCTTCATTTCATTGTTTGCCCTTATTGTATTTTTGCATTATATTTATATTGTTGCCAGCACCCTTTTTGATCCTGTGCTCTCTCTCTCTCCGGGGCTACAGCTGTCAGGGGCGCTTCCGGCTCTGGTAGTGGGCGGTGTTTCTGTCAAGCTATCAGTCTCGTTTTCTCCCCTCTTATGAATCACAGCTGATCTGTATTGTGTAATCACTGTCACCTCCTGCCCTCTCATGTGATTCACATCTGGTATCATTTGCTGTACTGATTTCCTGCCTTATTTAAGACTGGGTTTTGCATTCACTCATTGTCAGAGCCTCATCTAGCATCTACTCATCCCCACCAGAACCCTCACCGTGTTCTGGTGTGTTTTCCTGTTTTTTCATCTTGCCATCTTCATGTTCATCTTGTTGTAAGTTTATTTTTTGTGCACTTTATGGACTTTGTGTTTTCTTATTAAATACCACAAACTGCAGTCCAGCACCTAGTCTGAAGGGGCAATTCATGACAATGTGGTTAATCACAGTTAATTCATGATATAACATGGGGGCAATTACTTTTTCACATAGGGCCAGGTAGGTTTGGATAGGTTTTTTTTTCCCTTTAATAAATGAAATCATCATTTGAAAACTGCATTTTATATTTATTCAGGTTGTCTTTGTCTGATATTAAAATTTGTTTGATGATCTGAAACGTTTAAGTGTGACAAATTATGCAAAAATATAAGAAATCAGGAATGGGCAAATACTTTTTTTACAGCACTGTATAAATGTAAGCTAGGTACAAATTTGCAAGCATAAAGGTGCTAAGATATGTTCAAAGATGTCAATTTAAACATTTAAAATGTTGCAAATTACCATTACCATGTTTACATAGCGCCGAGCGCTAACGCTAAAGCTAATGCTAAGAAGGCACTCGGGGAACTGCACAATGCAATCAGTGAAATCCAAACTTCACACCCGGACAGTTTTGTGGTGGTTGCGGGGGATTTTAACCACACCAGCCTAAAGACTGTGCTCCCCAAGTTTAAACAATGTGTAGACTTTAAGACCAGAGGAGAGAATATGTTGGACTTAGTGTACACAAACACAGATGCATATAAAGCGATACCCCGCCCCCATCTCGGCCGTTCTGATCACATATCCGTGATGCTGGTGCCTGCCTACAAACCTTTATTGAAGCAGCAGCACAGCAGCACTGCAGCAGGCCAGCAGTGAAACAAATCAGGATTTGGCCAGAGAGTGCAACCCCTGCACTGAAAGACTGTTTTCAGCACACAGACTGGAAGGTCTTCAAAATAGCAGCCTCCCAGGAAGACAGAACAGATGTGGAAGAGTATGCTGATTCGGTCACCAGCTACATCGCGAAGTGCACAGAGGATTTCACTACAGTGAAGACCATCACTATGCGGGGTAATCATAAGCCCTGGATGACTGCAGAGGTGCGCTCGCTGCTCACAGCCAGAGATGCAGCCTTCAGAGCGAAGGACAGGATCGCCCTCCGCTCAGCCAGGTCTGCGCTGTCTAAGGGAATTAAGGCGGCAAAGCGCGCCTATGCGGAGAAAATCCAGGGACACCTCTGTGACACTAGGAACACCAAGCAGATGTGGCAGGGAGTTCGGACACTGACGGGCTTTAAGCCTAGGCAGGGGGTCGATGATGATGAGATGATGAGATGAGATTCAACTTTATTGTCATTACACATGTATGAATACAAGGTAACGAAACGTGACTTGGCATTTGGGCACGCTCTGCAGAGCGCATCCAAGGCCGGGGCAGCCGCTAGGCGCCAGTCATAAAGAAGAAAGGAAAAAAAAGAAAAAGAAAATGGATATGACACAGTAGGCGAGAGAAAAAAACATGTTTTATCAGAATGACGCTCGGCAAATGAGCGAAATTTTGATTGCAGGCAAAAAAAAACTCAATGCACATTTAGCAGACATTTAGCAGGAGATCACACACAAAAGTTGAGAGGCAGTGTATTGTATGCATATAATGTTGTATGCATTGTGTAGTGTAAATGTAACAGTTGTTAGTGAGCAGCAGAGGGCGCCTCCTGGCAGTGGATAGATGTTATAATCATGTGACTTATAAACAAGTCCAGAGTCCAGAGTCCAGAGTCTATCTCTCTTGCTCTCTCTCTTGCTTGCAGAAGGCACATGGGCATTGTCCTTGAGGGTCCAATCCGCTGATACGACAACAACTGATTGTCGATTGTTTGGGTAGACATAAGAGCCGGTCCTTCCGCTTATCTCAATCAGGAGGAATGTAAACACGGGGCAAACAAGGTCAAATCAAATCAAATCAGCACAGTGCACTCAGAGAATAGAATTTGTCCTCACCCGTGTAATTCTGTGCTTCCATTATATGTGCAGGCTTAAACTGTTTTTCCATGGAGAGCACAGGGCTCCAGATGTATTCCTCCACTGAATCGTCATTCAGTTCACCGTTTGCCGCTACTCGTGCCCTCCCCAACTGGTCGAATTTGATGAAGGAGCTTGCCGGGTCTGCTTTGATCAGCTCTCTCACCTTCCTTCAATTTCTGATGCATCAGGGAACTCCACAGCCAAAAATAGAAGTCCTGAGATCATAACCAATAATGTTTCCACAGACGCATGAATTCCAATGTCCATGAGTCTTCTCGTAGGTTCCAATTCTTGGGCTCCCCCTTGGCCCAATTCTTGTTGAAAAATAGTGACAATAGCACATTTAAGCCGCTTCCAAATCCATAATTTCCGTTTAGATTAAGATTCAGCAGAAGAAGAGCGACTAAACACAGACAAAAACGCAACATTGCAAAAGCTGGGAATAGATCAGGAAGGCAGGAGAGGAGGGAAGAAAAATGCAACTGCTCTCTCTCAAGGCAAGAAGGAAAATGACGACGTCATCATCGACGTCGATGATGACGACGCTTCGCTTCCAGACAGGCTTAACGACTTCTTTGCACGTTTTGAAGCATCAAACTCGACAATCAGAGGGAGGGCTGGCCCTCCCCCACCATCGGTCGGACCAGCTTTTACCATCAACACAGCGGACACACGGAGGACCCTAACCAGAGTCAACCCACGCAAAGCTGCAAGTCCAGACAACATTCCAGGACGTGTGCTCCGAGACTGCGCGAGCGAGTTGGCGGATGTCCTGACTGACATTTATAACATCTCCCTGAGTCAGGCCATCGTTCCCAGATGCTTCAAGACCTCTATCATTGTACCGGTGGCAAAGGAACCAGTGGTGTCCTGTTTGAATGACTATTGTCCTGTTGCATTGACACCAATTGTGATGAAGTGTTTTGAGCGGCTTGTCAAACCACACATTACAGCCTGCCTCCCTGCATCACACGACCCGCTCCAGTTTGCATATCGTTCAAACCGCTCCACGGAGGATGCTATAGTCACCACCCTACACTCTGTCATCACCCACCTGGACCAGAAAGACACCTACGCCAGACTCCTGTACATTGATTTCAGTTCAGCATTCAACACCATTATTCCCCAGAGACTGATGGAGAAATTACTCCTTCTCGGTCTGAACACTGCCACATGTCTCTGGATCCTGGATTTTCTGACTGAGAGACCTCAGTCTGTCCGGGCTGGAAACAACATCTCCAAGTCTGTCACGCTGAGTACCGGATCCCCTCAAGGCTGTGTACTCAGTCCACTGTTGTTTACACTTCTAACACATGACTGTGTATCCAGACACAAGGGGAACCAGATTATTAAGTTTGCAGATGACACCACGGTGGTGGGACTTATCCAGAGGGATGAGGAATCAATGTACAGGGAAGAAGTGAGAGACCTGGAGGGCTGGTGCAGGGAGAACAATCTGGTGCTCAACGTGGACAAAACGAAGGAGATGATTATCGACTTCCGGCGGTCGCAGCCTGAGCACGCCCCCCTCAGCATCGGCGGCCGTTTAGTGGAGAGAGTAGAGAACATCAAGTTCCTTGGAGTCAGATCTCGCAGGACCTGACATGGAGCAAGAATTCCTTGGAGATCAGGAAGCGGGCTCAGCAGAGACTGCACTTCTTGAGGAAACTCAAACAGGCCTCTCTCCCCATCTGCATCCTCAGGACCTTCTACAGAGGTGTGGTGGAGAGTGTTCTGACGTACTGCATTGCTACATGGTACTCCAGCTGCAGTATGTCAGACAAAAAAGCCCTGCAGAGGATAGTCAAGGGGGCGGAGAGGGTAATTGGAGTCTCCCTCCCCTCTGTCCAAGAACTTTTTCAGAACCGTTGTAGGAGCAGGGCACTAAACATGGTCAAGGACCGTTCTCACCCTCTGCATAAACACTTTGAACTTCTTCCATCTGGTAAACGATTCCGGAGCATCAGAGGCAGAACCACCAGACTGATCAACAGCTTCCTTCCACAAGTTGTCAGGATGCTGAACAGTTGACCCGGAATCTCTCATACACACTACTGCACCTACGGACATTTTGTATGTTATAGTTAGTTATTCTTTTTTTTCCCCAAGTATGTCTCAGGGATGTGTGAATGGATGGGGGGGTGGGGGGGGCTATGTGGGAATGTGTCTTATATCATGCTGCTTCTTATATGGATGCCGAGAGAAACGCAATTTCATCTTGCCTGCACTACAGTTGTATGTAGAGCAATATGACAATAAAGTTTGATTTGATTTGATTTGATTTGATTTGATTTAATTATACATAATAAAAATTCAACCAGCATAAAGATGAGCACTGCAAATTTATGAGAAAAAAAATTGAAAACTTAGAGGCAAAAACTGCTAATTTTTGAGGGAAAAAAGTTGTAAATTTATAACAAAAGATGAAAATTTATGAGAAAAAAGGTTACAAATTCATGAGAAAAAAGTTGCAAATTTATGAAAAACTGATGGTAGTGCTGAAGCTAGCAAAGAGCGTTTCTGCCACCTTCTAGACCAGGTGTGGGCAGTGAGGGCCATTCCACTGCAGGGTTTCTACTCCACCCAGTGTCTTCAGCAGGTGTTTTCAATTATTAGCAATCCTTGAAGCTGATCAGAGCAAGCACCTGCTGAAATCACTGGATGGAACAGAAAATCTGCAGTGGAATGGCCCTCTGTGGCACATGATTGCCCATCCCTGTTCTAGACTGTACCATCAAGAACATGAAGAAAAAGCATCTGGGTTTTAAAATAGTCATTGGCGGTGATATGAATGCTACCATCAGTAATGATTCTGTCAGAATGTGGAAAAACCTTGGTCCAAACGATGATCTTACTACAAACAGTAACGGTAGACATCTACTGACATTATGTGAGAACAATAATCTATTCATCATGAATTCAATGTTTCCAGCAAAGGCCATTCACACGGCCACATGGTACATGAGGACTGGTTTTAAGAAAAGTGTCATGTTCCTGGGCCACAGATTTGAGCCGTGCCCAGTTTTGTCTGCCCAGTGAACATCTTGTGTTTATTTTTCTGTTATTTCTTTGTTCAGTATGGTGTTTTGAAGCTTGGTTATTTCTGTACCTTCTGTTTCTGATTTGTTTATTTTGACAGCACAGTGCAGCTTCCGGCTGTTTGTTCTGCAGGGCTGCACAGCTGCTGCTGATTGATCACCCATGAGCTACATCTGTTTGAGATTATGTGTGGGTATTTTAGGAACACGGCAACTTCTGTCATGCCATGTCCTACTCTATTCTCTCTGTGCTGTTCCCACCGTGACCAGTTCTCATGGTTTGGGTCTGCTGTTAAGGTAAGTTGGTGTGCTCCATCTGGGTGCCTTTTCTCTTCTGTTTTTCCCCAGACGTAGAGCCCAACTTTCCTCCAGCATTTGAGTTTTCCATTTCACTTGGTTGTTTGTATATATTTTTCCTAGTTGCTCACCAGTTAGCCTGTTGGAGCTCCTTTTGGGTTTTTCTGATTTTTCTACATGCTCACCAGTTTGTTTGGGAGCACAACTGTGTTGTTGTTTAATTAATAAATGTGCAAAAACCTACAGCGTGCTTGTGGCGTCCTATTTCTCACCCATTTAACATGGGCATTCATGACAAAAAGAGCTGATTATATCCTGATTGAGGAGTATAATAATAATAATAATAATAATAATAATAATACATCAGTCTTATATAGCGCTTTTCTAAATACTCAAAGACGCTTTACACAGTAGCATAGGAACAAACATACAGTGAACGGGCAAACAGGCAAGGTAGGTACACATAGGTAGAAGAGGCAGTCAGTTTTCGTAGGTAGATTTGAAGAGATGGGTTTTGAGTTGACTTTTATGTATGTATGTTAAGAAAGATCAAGCCAGTGTTGCGTCTATCATCAGGCAAGTATTCCCTTTGAGTATGACCACCAAATGGTGGTACTGCTCTCTAGATTACCAACTAAAGCTGAAAGAAAAGAACAGCGCCGGAGATGTACACCAGCAATGAAAAAAAAAAAATCAAAATTGGAAATCAGCTGTCCAAGATAAGCAGGTGGCAGAAAATCTCAGTCGTGAATCTGAAGAAACTCTAGTGAATAGTGCAGGGAAGATGAACATGTCAGATGTGGACGACATTGAAAGGAATATCATGGATTCCCCCTGTGAAGCAGCTGATAGAGCTGTGCCAGAAAAATCCTTTGCTAAACAGGAATGGGTAAATGACGAATTCCTCTCACTATTTAAAGAACGTAGCACCTGAAAAAACCCTGCCAGATTTAGAGATTTAAGGTGTCAGATCAAAAAACTGTGCTGAAGCCTGAAAAACGATTTCTGTGACAGGAAAGCAATACATTTGCAGCAAATGAGGCAAAAGATGCTGAACAGGAGTTCAAATTGCGAAAAGATTATAGTGCCACTAAGAAATCACAACAACTTATGATACCACCCAAGAAACTAGAACAGCACTTCAACAAACATTTCGGCCGGATGTCTGATGACCAACTTGATGAAGTCAACTACCCACAAGACTATCCGCACATACTGTCGCTAATGGAGTGTGGCTCACTGGATGTTGATGAAAGCGCCCCCCCCCATGGTAAAAGAGGCTGTTGGAATTGTGAGGAGTCTGAAAAACAGAAAATGTATGGAATCTGACAGACTGATTGCTAAACAGTATAACTCTTCAACAAGGCTGGTCTCCTTGCTCCACACCCTGATGGCTCTCATTTGGTCAACATGTACCGTACCAAAGTCTTGGCTCCACTCTCTGATCACCTGCCTTTATAAGAACAAAGGAGATAAGATGGACCCCAGCAACTATCGGGGACTTTATATCACTGCTTTATGCTCCAAAGTTTTTGTCGCAATAATAGTTGAACAATTAAGACCAATTTATGAACTACTACTTCTTGCTACTCAGTTTGGCTTTAGAGCGAACAAATCTACAAACGATGCAATTTTTGTTGTAAAGGATGTTATTGACAACCATCAAGGTGAGGCTTTCTGCTGCTTTATCGATCTGAAAGCAGCATAATACTGGACTGACAGAGATATTCTCTTCAAGATCCTGGAGATACATACTGGAGCAAGAACACTTGTCAGACTGCTGAAATGCGTATACAGTGGGACTACTGCAGCAATCAAATATTCAGCATCAACATTTGAAACAATTTCTGGTTGCAGGCAGGGAGGCCTGGATTCCCCATGTATTTTCAACATCTTCCTTGACTTCATTCTGAAATGTATTCTCAACCAGATCAATCAAAAGATCTCTGATCCTGGTGTCCTTATAAAGTATAGCATTCCATTTACTTGTACGAATCAAAGCCAGCAAATAGAACACCCCTGTAATGGAGAGACCCAGCTTATTCAAATCAGCTACGTGGATGACATTGTTCTCTTTTGTAAAAGTATAGCTGAGCTAGAAGAAATGCTGAAGGTGTTTGATGAGGGGTTTACACGGTTTGGACTAACCATCTCGGCAGCAAAAACAAAGACGATATGTTTCAATGTTTCTCCTAAAATGAAATCAGTGAGCTTGCTTATTAAAAGGATTGACACATGCTTTGAAAATATAACTAGTTTTACCTACCTGGGTCACACCATCTCCAACAAAGAAGGTCACTCAGCATTTGTCATCCAACACGTTGCCTCAGCCCATAAGAAGTGGAGCGAGTTTTTTGTAACTTAGATTTTTATTCATTTTTCATCATATATAATGCATTCAGATCACATTCTACATTTAAAAAACAAAGGGGTTAGGGTAGGGAAAAATAAAAAAAAATAAACAAAATAAAAATAAAAAATAAAAAAAAATAAAAAATAAAAGGGGGGGGGGGGACAAATGTTGGAGCATCAAGTTTTTAGTTTCCATCTCTTAATTCTTCTGGTTTTTTCAGTGTCTTTGGTTATTCTTTCAATTTCTGCCTCGTTGTTGCACTTTGTAGTGTGTCCATTTCCGCCATTTTTTCTCCCATATTCCTTCTTGCATTCTTCGTCGATATGTTAGTTTTTCCATCATACGTATGTCCTCAACAATGTCAGTCCATTGTTCTTGGTCAGGAAGAACTTCTGATCGCCATTTTTTTGTGATAGTTTTTTTACATGCAATCAACAAGATTTTAACTAGATATCTGTCCTCAGCCTGTATAACACTGTCTTTTTTAAGATCACATAAGTACATCAGGTTACAGTTCATTGGTATATTATATCCTAATATCCTTTGTATTGTCACATGCATAGATTTCCAAAATGATGATATTTTGTAGCATTTCCAAAACATATGTGAGTGGTCTGCATTTTGAGCCCCACATCCCCTCCAGCATAAAGATTGGGTATTTGTATATTTTCCTTGAATCTGTGGTGTAATGAAAAAGCGAATCAGGTTTTTCCATCCAAATTCCCTCCATGCCCTTGAATTTGTTGATGTGTGTTGTGTTTTCCATATTTCCTGCCAGCTTTCTTCTGTTATGTTTAAATTGAGCTCTTTCTCCCATTTCTCCTTTATATAGTTACTTGTATGATTGTTTGTCATAAGTTTCTGATATAGTTTTGAAATAATTCTTATTTTATTTCCTGCATATGAGCTTAAAATAAGTTGTATAATCTCGTTCACATCTGTTTGGAGGTTATGCCTAATCTTCTTCATATAGTAATCTCTCATCTGCAGATATCTGAAAAATTCCGATCTTTCTAATTTAAATTTTCTCCTGATATTTACAAAGCTCCCGAGATCTTTTTTTCCGATATTGCCCCATGCTGTGATTCCCTTGTTCACCAGATTTTTGTATCCCCTATCTTGTTTTGCCGGTTCAAACTGACTGTCAAATGCTACCCATTTCAATAGTTTTATGTCTTCCCTTATATTATATTTTTGTACTATTTTATACCACAGTTCTAAAGTAAATTTAGTGATTGGGTCTATTTGTTTGATTTGCTTATATGCATCTTTATCCCCTATTATGCTTTGTACTGGGAGTCCCTCAATTTCCTTTTCCATTTCTTTCCATTTTGCCTCATATCCCTCGTCGCACCAACATATGATATATCTTATTTGTGCTGAGTAGTAATATTCCTTTAGACTCGGTAGGCCCATGCCTCCTTTCTCTTTTGGTAATTGGAGGGTTTTATATTTCACTCCTGGTTTTTTACCTCCCCAAACAAATCTCGATATCATCCTGTCCCACTTTGAGAATTGGGCATCTGGAATCTCTGTTGGTATAGCCTGGAAGAGGTAAAGTAATCTAGGTTGTATGCTGATTTTGACTGTCTCAATTTTTGAATTCAGATCCATATTTAAGATTGACCATCTATCAATATCTTTTTTTATTTCTTGTTCCAACCTATCATAGTTTGCTTTATATATTTTGCTTAGGTCTTTAGGTATGTTCACTCCAAGGTATTTTATTTCTTTTTGCTTCCAGTTTAGTTTGATCTTATCAGTTATCTGGTTTAGAGGGTTATAGTGGAATGTCAGTATTTGTGTTTTTGTTATGTTTATCTTGTATCCTGATAATTTTCCAAAATTTTCTATCAAGTTCATCATTTCCATTATTGATTTATCTGGTTGTTCAAGGTAAACTATAATATCGTCTGCAAATAGCCCAATCTTGTGTTCCGCCCCCTTTATTGTTACACCTTTTAATTTCTTATTTTGTCGTATCGCTTGAGCCAATGGTTCTATGAACAGAGCAAACAAGGTGGGCGATAAGCAGCATCCCTGCCTAGTTGATCTTTGTATATTTACTTTGTCTGTTAAGCTACCGTTTATCTTGATTCTTGCCACAGGTTCTTGATATAGCGTCCTTATGCATTGTACTGATTTTTCGTTAAATCCAAAGCGCTCCAGTACACTATATAGGAATTTCCAGTTAACCCTGTCAAATGCTTTTTCTGCGTCTAAACTCATTATTACTGCGCTTTTCTTTTCTTTATGTATTTGGTTAATTATATGTATTGTTCTCCTGATATTGTCATGTGTTTGGCGTCCCTCTATGAATCCAGTTTGATCATCTTCTATCAATTCCGTCAAGAATGTCTTTATTCGTTTACATATAATTGTTGTGTATATTTTATAATCTACATTTAATAAAGAGATTGGTCTATAGTTTCCGCATTGTTCTTTATCTTTCCCTGGTTTTAAAATAACTGAAATGATTGCTTCGTTCCATGTTGGAGGTATTTTGTTGTTGTTCAGCGTCCAATTAAATGACTTTAGGAGTTGTGGCGTGAGTTCTTCTATAAACAGTTTATAAAACTCAGATGGGTATCCATCACTACCTGGTGATTTACCATTTTTAAGTGACTTAATCACATCTCTGATCTCTTGTGTTGTTATTTCTGCTGTTAGTTTTTCATTTTGTTGATTTCCTATTGATGGCAAGTCCAATGTGTCTAGAAATTTTTTGATATCTTTAGTATTTGTTTCTTCAGGTTGCGAGTATAGTTCTTGGTAGAAATTATGGAAAATTTCTTCGATGTTTTCTGGGTTAACTGTGGTTTTATTTGTGGTGGGGTCTTTAATCTTGTATACATTATTCATTGTTTGTTGTTTTCTTAACCGTTTTGCCAGCAGTTTTGTGGCTTTTGGCCCCGTTTCATAATATTTTTGCTTTAGATATCTATTTTTCCTTTCAATTTCATCCATTTGTGTTTCTTTTATCTTTGTTTTTTCTTCTTTAATTTCTTGATATATTTTTGGATCATTTGTGCTTTGATGTTTACGTTCTAATTCCCTCAGTCTCTCACATCTTTGTTCATACACTTCCAGTTTAGTCTTATTTGCTTTTCCTGTTTCAACAATTAATTTACCCCTTAACACGGCTTTTAGTGCGTCCCATAGTATTGTTGGGTCCACTTCTTCATTGTCATTCTCTTGGATATATTCGTTTATGTTTATTTTTATTCTTTCTTTCATTTTCTCATCATTTAACAGTCCTACGTTAAGTTTCCATGTTGTTTGTCGTTTTCTATTGTTTAAATATATTTCCATGTATATAGGATTATGATCTGATATTTCTGCCCCTCCAATCCAACAATTTCTCACCCTGTGTCTGTCACCTTCATTCATAAGGAAGTAATCTATTCTAGAGTGTACTTTATGGACTGCTGAATAATGTGTATAGTCTTTTTCGAGTGGGTGCAGGTCCCTCCAAATGTCTACCATACCCATTTCTGCCAGTGAGGTTCTTATGAACTTTGTTACATGTTTTTTTGTCTTCTTAACACTTGTTGTGTCAACTTCATGATCCATGACAGCATTTAAGTCTCCTCCACAAATTAGGACTCCTTCACTGTGTGTTGCTATGAGATCAAACAGATGTTGAAAAAAACCCTTGTCACTTTCTGGTGGGGCATAGATGTTCACTAATGTGATCTGCATACCATCTATTCTTCCCTTTATTATTACATACCTGCCTTCTTTATCCTGGATTTCCTGTTCACTTTCAAATTGTATTTTGTTTGAGATTAGTATCATAACCCCCCTTTTTGCTCCTCCCTTAAATGAACTGTAGTAGGAGTTCTTATAGCCAAATCTCTTTAGTTTCACATGTTCTGCCTTGCTCAAATGTGTCTCTTGCATAAATATAATTTCAGCTTTTTCCTTCTTGAATTTTCTTATTATTCTTTCCCTTTTAACAGGTGAGTTCAGACCATTCACGTTTAGTGTCATTATCTTAAGATTTTTACCCATATTCATGTTTTTCCATTTTTTTAACTTGTGCTCCTAGCCCCTTTAACAACAAAAATAACACATATTTATATAAAAACACATTAAAAAAACTCGACCTCCGTACTTTGGGCCTTTCTTCTGCCCACTGGTCCCTGTTGGTGGGTGGGGGGTTTGTCTTCACAGAGTGAAGGGCCCTCACTAGACTTCTAATTACTATCAAAGTATTAGTCATAAGTAATAGTCATAAGTCTAGAAATGTCTAACAAATATCACTTAAACCTCTCCTAGCCGTCTGTTTCTCTTTTACCTTGTCTTCTTGGCCTTCATTTCTTCTGTGCCTTTCTTAATCTTTGTTATGATCTAGGCTTTCAGTTGAAAGCCTTGTAGCTTGTCCTGGGCCCGCTGCTCTACGTCTCTCCCCCTTCTTCCGCCGTTCACTCGTCTCCACTCCGTCTGTCGTGGTGCGTTCAGGGCCGCCGCTGCTCCAGCCGTCTCCTTCGGCACGCTCACCTCAAGGCCCCGCTCCATCATATCCCGCGCTGCCTCTTCGGCCGTGTTGTAGGTTCTTGTGCCTTCCTCCCAATGAATCCTCATTTTCGTTAGCGGCGTTTGGAATCTAATTTTTTTCTCTTTCAGCGTTTTTTTAATATTGGCATATTTCTTCCGCTGCTGCATGATTTCTGTCGGGTAGTCATGGTCAAAAAATACCTGTTTGTCGCCGATTCGTATCTTTTTTTTCCATGCTTGCGTCAGGATTCTTTCCTTTATGTCATATTTATGTCATAGTATTATGTCATACTCCGCACTGTGTGTGTTTATATACTTGCATATTTATTCCACCTAGCTGCAATGCTCCGTACTGTGGGTGTTTATATATTTACATATTTATTCCATCTAGCTACAATGCTCTGCACTGTGTGTCTGTGTGTGTGTGTGTGTATATATATATATTTTATAGTAATACGTACATATGTATATTAGCTGCTCTTGCTTGCTTGTTTTTTTTCTTGCCTTCTGATTGTTGCTCTGAGTGTTGCTATCCCTGTGCTGTTGCAATCCTGGAATTTCCCCGTTGTGGGACTAATAAAGGCTTATCTTATCTTATCTTATCTTATTTCACAAAGTTTACCACAACTGACCTGGGTGGAGAGTTTGTTTTCGGGTTCTGTGCCGGTGTTCTGTGCGCCCGTTGAATCTGCAGATCCGTTTCTCCGGGTATTTCCAGTTCTTTTTTTAAGAACTGATCCATGAATTTTGTCATCGAGTTGCCTTCAATGCCCTCCGGAATTCCAAAGATGCGCATATTGCTTCGTCGGGATCTGCTCTCCAAGTCGTTTATTTTCTCCTGCATCCTCTGCGTTTGCGTCGTCAGGGTCTGTAGTTGTTCGTTTGCCTCGCTTTTCCAATCTTCTAGTTCCGAAATTCGGGTCTGCGCTTCTGTCATACACGCCCGCTGGGAGCGCAGCTCCTCCATGTTTTCCGTTAATTTACGCTCCATTTCTCTTCGGAGGTCCATGATTTCCTCCTTAATTTCTTTTTTCAGTTCCTCCTTAAGAGCCGCTAAATCCTGTTGTAGCTGTCGCTTGAATTCTCTCAACTCTTCACCCAAACTGGCGATGCCAGCGTTCATGTTGTCGAGTCTGGTGTCCTCCATTTTCTCTGCTGTGGACATCTCGTTTTTTTGGGCTTTGCGTACAGCGGTTTTTCCTGCGTTGTTGGAGAGGAATTCTTCAATTTTACCCTGTTTTTGTCCTTGTGCCCGGTTCCTTCGTGTTTTCATCCCTTAGTTTATTGATTCGTTTATGTCGAGTTGGCCATTTACCGATGATTTTTAATCCGGCTAGGGAGAGCTCTTTGTTTAAGTGTTATGTCTCTCCGCCATCTTCCCGGAAGTCCCCGAAGTGGAGCGAGTTTAAGACCTTACTTACAGACCTTAGAGTAAAACTTTTAACACGAGTAAAATTTCTAACTGCTTGTGTACGCAGTCGACTTACAGCTTCCAAGCATGTTATCTTAATGCATGCCAGCTGGCAAAATTGGAGTCCACATGGATAAATTTTCATAGGAAGCTTGTTCGTAATGACTTTGAGCATGTAAATGCTCCATTAAGACAAAGGAGCAGCTGCAAAGCAACGCCCACTGACGAAGACGATGTGGACTGGTGTTATAGATGCTCCAGCAGCGACTGCTCACCCACTCTATGCCAATTTGTAACCTTCTACCTGTCTCAACCCCTAAAATACATAGCCCATAAAACTAGACTCCTTAACTCAGCACTGCAAAAACAAATTCTGTCCTGTTCAAACAAGAAGCTGTACAGTCGGGATAATCTGTATGGAAGAAATATGAAATCCTGACAGGACTGTCCAAGACGCAATTGCAGAGGGAGATGCAAGACAAAGAAAGGTTCCTGCTGTTGTTGGATCGCATCGCGTTGTTGGCACCCAACCTGTGGCAGTAGCGGGTGGGGAATTTTGATGATTAAAGGGAAAAAATGCAATTTACAAGAAAACAGTAGCAAGTCTTGAGGAAAAACTAGCAAATTTTCAAGAAAAACATCACAAATTTATCAGGAAAAAATTTGCAAATTTATAAGTGAAAGGTCACAAATTTTGGGGGAAACAGTTACAAATCTAAAAGAAAAATGTTGCAGATTTATCCAAAAAAATTTTCCCTTTTTTTTGCTAGATTGGGAGGGGATGTATTCCCCCCCCCCCCTTGATTTACACTATGAATGGATATGGAGATGGTGGGGATAGTGGGTTAACAAAGGTGATGCTTTTGGGTCATTTTGCTAACAAGGGGGATAGCATCCCGCCCACTGGATCGAGCACGCCCCATTTGCAAGTATAGAGTCAAGTGAAGCCACTGGGCCTCCATATTGGTACACCCAAAACGCTCAGCGATTCAGTGAAGAATGAATGGGTTTAGTAGTAAACAGTACCACTTTTACCTCAAAAACTTCCCAAAGAATTAACAGATTTTGAACTTCTTGGTACACACAGTTTATAATCTTGCACAACCAGTGAACTACATAAATTGAGTTGACATTATGTTTAGTGGCCGTGGGACGGCTGGATAATCAGAAAAGTGAAGCCAAAGAGAGTAGTTCTATGAGTAATACATGCAGTTAGTGTGTTTAGGCATGTCTTCATAATAATAGTCCCAATGATAGTCCTATATGAGTAAATTAAAATATCATGCAGTGCTTTAATCTTGCTATTAAGTGCCTAGGCCTAATCTAATTTGCAAAATGCAATAACACTGCTGTAAAAGACTCCATCTTCATAAAGAACACAGACGAAAGAGAGGTCATTGAAATTGTTAAATCGTTCAAAAGTAAAACATCTACGGACTGTGATGGTATTGACATGCTACTAGTCAAAACTGTTATCGAATGTATAGTAAAACCACTGACGTATATCTGTAACCTGTCTCTCCAATCAGGTATATTTCCCAATGCAATGAAAATAGCTAAAGTAATTCCGATATACAAGACGGGCGACAGAGGGGAACTCTCAAACTATAGACCAATTTCACTATTACCGCAATTTTCCAAGATACTTGAAAAAATATTCTATGAGAGAATTGACAACTTCATACTGAAGAATGATTTATTGTGTGAGCAGCAATATGGGTTCAGACACAAGAGGACAACTGCATATGCCCTAATGGAATTTACAGAAAAAATATCAACAGCCATTGAAAATAAAGAGTATTCAGTTGGAGTATTCCTAGATCTTAAAAAAGCATTTGATACAGTAGATCACAATTTATTAATAAAGAAACTACAAAATTGTGGTATTAGAGGGGTAGCACTGTCCTGGTTAAGTAGTTACTTAAAGAATAGATATCAGTATGTATGTGTTAGCAACAAAAACTCAGAGTTACTGAAGGTCACCTGTGGAGTCCCACAGGGTTCAGTTTTGGGACCATTATTGTTCAATATGTATATAAACGATATATGTAAAGTTTCAGAAAAAATGGACTTATTATTGTTTGCTGATGACACTAATCTGCTATGCAGTGGAAACAATTTGGAACAACTTCTGGATACACTCGGAAAGGAATTAGGAAAGCTTAAACTGTGGTTTGATTCAAACAAATTAACGTTCAATTTAAGTAAGACAAAATTTATAGTCTTTAACAACCATCACAACAACCCAGTACCCAAACTCAGTGTAAATGGTGTAGAGATTGAAAGGGTATCTGAAACTAAATTCCTTGGAGTAATAATTGATAACAAACTGTGTTGGAAGTCACATATTAATTATATTAAAGGTAAAGTATCCAAATCAATTGCAATATTACACAGAGTGAAATATTTGCTGAATCAACCCACACTATATACCTTGTATCATTCATTAATACTCCCATACATGACATATTGTAATGAAGTATGGGGAAATACATATAAAACAAACATATATTCACTCTTTATGCTTCAAAAGAGAGCTATTAGAATAATAAACAAAGCAGCTTACAGGGAACCAACAAACCCACTTTTTCTTAAACAAAAAACTCTCAAGTTGAAAGATCTGGTTGACTTTAAAACCGCAATAATAATGTTCAAAGTGAAGAATTTATCACTGCCCGCAAATATCCAAAAGTTGTTCCAAACAAGGAAGAAACGATATCACTTCAGAGGAACATGTATATTTCAAAAGCCTACAGTGAGAACAACCACCAAGCAACACTGTATTTCAGTGCAAGGAGTCAGATTATGGAACGATTTTGGACCTGAATTAAAATCATGTACAACGCTTGGACAATTTAAACAAAAACTAAAGGAAGAAATACTCCAAACATATTTACAAGACGACATGTAAACTCACATAAGGATTGACATATCCAGCCTGTGTTGTGTTGTAGCTTAGTTTTTGTTTTTTTTCTTTTTTTCTTTTTTTTTTCTCTGTGACATTTTGTCTTAGATTTGTTTTTGAATAGTAACCACTTAACTTAGCCTAGCTTAGTTTTCTTTTTTCTCTCAGTCACATTTTGTCTTAGCTTTGTTTTAAATTGTAATCGCTCTTGTCTTGTTTTCTCTTTTTTCTCTTTTGAATTCTTGGATGGAATATGGGTGGGCAATATAAGCTGCGGCTTCAGCCATCACCCATTTCGGATAACTTACGTGGAATTGTATAGTAGGAGGAGTCTTTGTCTAATTTGACCTTGTCGTTATATTATACAGTTTCTTTTAACCTGAACTCTACTATCCAAAATAAATTTATTCATTCATTCATTCATTCATTCATTCATTCAAATATGATGACCAGCATGCTGAATAAATTATTTAATCAGGATGCTGGTCATCATACAGTGTAAATATCTATGAACTCTTAATTTATTTGTGATGCTGGTCATCAGTGCATAATGGTCATGATGGTGGTATACATATGATGACTGAATTATTTATAACATACAGTATTTACCAGGAATAGTGATCACCAAGGGCACCTAAGGAGGACTTCTGATTCCTGATCATCTGATAGTGTTTATATCTGTGCTAAACTATTCCTGATGCTGGTCGTCAACTACTGATTGCCGATCAACACTGGATCAATTCTATATGCCGATTTTTGTCTATTACCAATCACCTTTAACTGCACCATTGCCTGGTCCTAAGTCCAGGATGTGTAAGCAGGAGGGAAAGTGTCATGTTTTAGATCAGAATCCAAAAATTGATGAAGATAATTATATAAGGATTAGCATTAGGCCTTAACTTTTATTCCATTTGGGCCTATTCATCACAATGTGACAAATTATTTCAATATATGGTTAGTCTAGACGAGTTAAATAGGCTATGTATAGCAAGGCCTAGCTCTACATCGTCACAGAAAATATGTGAGGCCTTTTTTCTCAAATTTTTTACCTCAATTTAAAATAGGACGTTTGTGAAAAGGTTGTGATCCCTTATTTTGCTAATTAGATTAGGCCTAGACACTTAATAGATGGAACACTGGGGCTGTGTTAAGGGGGCGGGGATTCTCCCGGCATGTTTTGGCCCCGGAGGATTCAAAGAGTGTTATTATTCGTGTGTTCTAAGTGTTATTGCTGTGTCATTGTGGCTGCGTTATAATGACACAGCAGTGTTATAAAGACCAGCTAGAGTAGTGACTGATCATGTGTTTGTGTCACCCTCAGTGAAACGGGGGTCTGTGTGAATGACCCCCCCTCCTGTCTGTGCTGAGTGGGTGTGTATAAAATAAAGCCTGTTTTCGTCACAGTCATCTCTCCTTTCTTGTGTGAACCCTCACAACGTCACACTGGTGTCAGGAGTGGGATATGGAGCAGATGGAAGCCAGAATCAGAGCAGAGATTCAGCAGCTGGAGCAGTTCATCGCTCAGCTTGGATTGGACGACAGAGCTGATACATCAGCCCCCAGAGTTGCTCGCCGGGATGAATGGAGCAGCGGACCCGAAGGGACCAGCGTACCCCGCCTTCTGCCTTTCTCAAGGCAGGACGGGCCAAGCAGAGCAGATCGGCCCCGCTTCCCACCCTTTTCAGTGCAGGACGGGCCAGCGATTCCACTGCGACCAGGGGCGGCGATCGACCAAGAGGCGACCGTCCCACCCATCCACCAGCGGGCCAAACTTCCCCGCTTTAATGGTGAAACCCTGCTGGATGACTATCTGGTCCAGGTCGAGCTGGCTGCTGCGTTGAATGGCTGGCCACCCGAAGACACCACCGTGCAGGTCGTGCTGGCCCTGGAGGGAAGGGCTCTCCGCACGCTGTCCGATCTCCGGCCCGAGGAATGTCGCAGCTGGCCAGTGCTACAAGGAGTGCTCTGGAGGCGGTTTGGGAGAGTGGCCAACACTGAGCACGCCCAGGAACAGCTGGCCAACCGCCGGCGAGGCAGCCGAGAGACCCTGGGAGCCTACGCAGTGGACATACGGCTGCTGACACGGCATAGCTACCCGGATTTCAAGCCGGGGGCAGTGGAGAAGCTCGCCCTCCAGAACTTCATCCGGGGGCTCTGCCCAGCCCAGCTCCAGAGCCACATCCGGATTCACGCCACGAGCAACTGGGAGACGGCTGTGGCAGAAGCGGAGCGGGTGGAACCGCTAATGGATTGTGCAGCTGATGCGTCGGCATCGAGGGAGAGAGCCTTCCAGGCTACGGCTGAGAGCAAGGAGGAGGAGGAACTGCGCCAGACCACAGCAGCGTGGCCAAGGAGAAGACGGCCACGGCGGCGCGAGGAAGGGTGCTTCCGCTGCGGGGAGCCAGGACACATCGTGCGGTACTACCCAGCACCCACCCCCGCAACAAACCGGCCCCTCGCCAACATTAAACTAGAGCGAGGTGGCATGGACGGGGTCCTGCCGCCTCCCACAGACATTTTCCCCGATGAGCTGTCACCACATGTGGTCCAAACTGGATACTCATCCGGGATGTACCTACAGTGCAGGCTGGACAACACGCCAATCCGGGCCCTGATCGATACTGGTTCTACCATCTTGCTGGTCCGACCCGGAGTGCTGCCAGGTACGGACGAGGCAGAACCGCAGGGGTGGGAACCCACCGGGCGCTGCGTTACCATGGCCATCGGTGAGCGTGCCAGACTGGGAGGGCGGCGAGTTCTTGTGGTGGGAGTGGCCGGCCAGAACACAAACCACCCGTTCTGGCTGGCTGACGTTCAAGACTCCTGCATTAGTGGACTCGATCTGCTCGCAGCGTGGGGCACAAAAATTCACACCGCCATATCGTCCCTCCTGCTGGGGGCTCGGACCATCACGCTCTGCAGCGGGACCCAGAGGGAGAACCCGGGGGCCTGCGTGATCGAGGGGCCGCCAGGACGGACAGAACCGGGTGGGTCACTGCAAGAACTGAACACAACGGCACCACCAGCACGAGCAGAGGGAGCGCGACCACCGATAGAGACAGCAAGGGGGAGGGCCACAGCGGAGCGGGTGAAGGTGTCAGCAGAAACGCAGCAGGCAGTCGAGGAATTGTTCCAGCAGAGCTGCAGCAAACTGGAATCGGGACAAAGACGCCAGCTGCGGTTGCTGTTGGACTGCTACATGGACTTCACTGCCAAGGATGAGGAGTGCACCCGAACCAGCTTGGTGCAGCATGGGATCGACACCGGTGAGACCAGGCTGATCCTGCTCCGCCCCCGCCATCTGCCTTTTTCAAGGCGGGCGGCAGCAGAACAAAAAATACGGGAAATGCTGGAAGCAGACATTATTGAACCCTCCAGCAGCCCCTGGGCGGTGCCGGTGGTGCTGGTTAGGAAGAAGGACGGTTCGTGGCGGTTCTGTGTGGATTACCGGCGCCTGAATGACGTCGCCCGCAAGGATTCCTACCCCCTGCCCCGCATCGATGGCTCGCTGGATCACATCACCGGCTCCAGCTGGTTCAGCTTGCCGGACCTCCGCAGCGGCTATTGGCAGGTAGAGCTGTCACCTGTGGCCCGCCAGAAAACAGCCTTCTCCATCGGGCAGGGATTGTATCAGTTCAAGGTGATGCTGTTTGGACTTTGCAACGCCCCAGCCACCTTTGAACGTCTGATAGAGCAAGTGTTGGCTCACGTGCCCCAGAGCCGCTGCATTGTTTATCTGGATGACCTGCTGGTTCACACAGCTGACTTTGACAGTGTTCTGGCCAACCTCCGAGAAGTATCGGATGCCATCCGACAGGCCGGGCTGCAGCTACACCTGCGGAAATGCCACCTATTTCGGCAGGAGACCACCTTCCTGGGCCACATCATCAGTGCAGCGGGAGTCGCCACTGATCCAGAGAAAGTGGCAGCGGTGAAAAACTGGCCAGTGCCGTGGGATGTGGGAGAGCTACGGAGTTTTCTCAGACTGGCCTCCTATTAAAGGAGATTTGTGAAAGACTTTGCCACCATTGCCAGTCCGCTGCATCAGCTGACACAGAAGGGCTGCATGTTTCAGCGGAGTGAGAGCTGTGCTGCTGCTTTTTCCCGGCTTCGCTCAGCACTCATCGGAGCCCCCATCCTGCAGTATCCCGACCCGAACTGCCCTTTTATCATGGACACGGACACCAGCAACCAGGGCATCGGGGTGGTGTTATCCCAGGAGGGAGAACACAGAGAGCAGGCAGTTGCTTTTTTCAGCTGCACTCTCAGCAGAGCTGAAAGGAATTATTGTGTTACTCGCAGAGAGCTGTTGGCTGTCATCCAGGGGCTTCGTCATTTTCTCCCATATGTGTACAGGGGGAGGTTCCAGCTCAGGACGGATCATGCTTCCCTGACCTGGCTGCTGAACTTCAAAGAGCCGGATGGACAGCTGGCGAGATGGCTGGAGGCACTGCAGGATTATGATTTTCTGATTGTGCATCGGACAGGCCGCCTCCATGCCAACGCTGACGCGCTGTCTCGGCATTCCTGTGCTGCGGAGGACTGTCGGCACTGCCAGCGGGCAGAGGATCAAGACCAAGCCACCCCACAGGCTGCTGCTCTCCAGACCGCTGTGAGCAGGAATAACACAGCACCACACAGCTCCTCCTCGGATAATCAGGCAGCTCTCCCCAGCGATGACGTCACAGAGGACCTCGGCATACAGCAGCTGCAGAGCGAGCAGGACAGAGATCCGATCATTCCCCGGGTTCGGCAGTGGCCAGCGGCCCGCCTGGGAGGCCGTGTCTGCGCTAGACCCAGAGACCAAGGCCCTACACTCCCAGTGGGCCAATCTCCGCTGTCACGAGGGTGTTGTGTATCAGCAGTGGCAGACTCCAACTGGGCAGCGTCACGTCTGGCAGCTGCTGGTTCCACGGGGCTCCGACCCAACGTACTCCAGCTGGTCCATGGGGCGGTGGGGGTGGGCCACTTCGGGGTGACGAAGACTCTGCAGCATATTTGAGCCCGGTTCTACTGGCCCGGATGTCACCAGGATGTAGAGCTCCACGTCCATCGCTGCGACACCTGCACGGCTCAGAAGGGGCCAACTCAGCAATCTCACGCACCTTTGCAACAGTACCAGGTGGGAGCACCGATGGAGCGGGTAGGAGTGGACATTCTGGGCCCTTTCCCGACCACTGACTGGGAGAACTGCTACGTGCTGGTCGCAATGGATTATTTCACCAAATGGCCAGAGGTGTGCGCGGTCCCTGATCAGAGCGCTGCCACCACAGCATCAAAACTGGTGGAAGAGATGTTTTGTCGGTTCGGCGCACCAGAGGAGCTGCACAGCGATCAGGGTCGGAACTTTGAGGCAGAGGTCTTCGGGAAGGTCTGCAGGCGGCTGGACATCCGGAAGACCCGGGCAACCCCGCCGCATCCACAGAGCGACGGCCTGGTCGAACGGTTCAACCGGACCCTCACCACCCAGCTCGCTGTCCTAGTGGACCAGCAACAGCGAGACTGGGACCTGCATCTGCCCTTTGTTCTGTTGGCGTACCGGACGGCAGCACAGGAATCCACCCGGTGCACTCGTGCAGCACTGATGTTCGGGTGCGAGCTGCGCACACGATGGATTTGGTGCCCCCCCCCCCCCGGAGCCGGAGGTGGAAGGCAAACCGGGGTTGGATTATTTGTTTTGCTTGAAGGAACGTCTCCACACGGTGCACGGACTGGCTTGGGAGGCCCTGGCAGCAGTGGAGAGCTGGCAGAAGCAGGCATACGACTCCTGCTGTCAGGGGAGGGATTTTGCACCAGGAGATCGAGTCTGGGTTTTCTGCCCGGAGCAAAAAAGGGGACTGTCACCAAATTGGTCTGGACCGTGCGAGGTCCTACAGCGACTGTTGGATGTGGTGTTACAGGGTGAGGCTGCAGAAAAGAGACCGTGTCGTGGTACTCCACAGCGACCGTCTCGCCCCGTACCAGCCATCCGCCCCGCGGGTGGTTGAGCCGGGGCCTTCATCCCAACCAGATACTCCGACCAAGGCACAGATGGACACTAGCGGGCCTGTACATGCTGGTCGCCAAGAACGGGGGCCGCCCCAACACCTGGACGGATTCGTGTTGGACTTTTGAGCTGGACTTTTATTATTCTGGGGACATAAACCAGTCCAGGGGGGACAGTGTAACGTCGGGGCTGTGTTAAGTGGGCGGGGATTGTCCCGGCATGCTTTTGCCCCAGAGGATTCAAAGAGTGTTATTATTCATGTGTTCTAAGTGTTATTGCTGTTATAATGACACAGCAGTGTTATAAAAACCAGTTAGAGCAGTGACTGATCACGTGTTTGTGTCACCCTCAGTGAGACGGGGGTCTGTGTGAATGACCCCCCCCCCCTCCTGTCTGTGTTGAGTGGGTGTGTATAAAATAAAGCCTGTTTTTGTCACAGTCATCTCTCCTTTTTTGTGTGAACCCTCACAACGTCACAACAGCAAGATTAATGCAGTGCATGACATTTTATTTTATTCATATAGAGCTATCATTAGGACTACTATTATGACGACATGCCTAAACACACTTCCCGTATGTCTTACTCACAGAAGTAGGTCACACTTACCGTGACCTCAGCGGAGCTCGGTGGCAGCGGCGGTGTGTGACGAGACTCGGTTGGAGGAGCGGGATGGGAGACCAGTTACGGCGACTATGAGCAACGAGACCAGCAACGGAAGGGGCTAGTTGGCTAGCTGAGGCCCAGCTGGATTCGAGGACGATCGGATCAGATTCTGGCGATATAAGCAGAATTTATTTTACTATCCACAGATTTTCTTTTTCCTTCTTTCCAAGAAAGACCGAAGATGGCTGCCACCGGATTAAAAAGTGGGCTGATGGGCACCACTAATAAGCCTTCTCTACTTATCTACTTCCTCTTCGTTTTGTCTTTGTGTGTCTGGACCTGCAACAAGAAGGATTTTCCGACAAACTCAACCAAAGGTGAAGTTAAAAAGTTTTATCTGTATGGATTTGGGCTTGGACATCTCACCCTACACTCTATGTGGTCTTTAAAAGGCCTGAGCAAAAACTTCCAAATTAAGGCAAACATGGCTGTTAAGCAAAAATCACAATATGGCAGAGGATATACAATTAAAGTTCTGTTAGTTCTGCTACTTCTGGCAGGAGATATTCACCTTAACCCTGGACCTGCCACTATTAAACAGCAGACCACTGGGTTAGCACAAAACCGAGCTGTACAAAAGCAAAAACAACATTTATTTTTCCAAACTGTTAATCATGCACGAGTTCTTTGGGACACCAAGGCTAAACCAAAGGGGATCCTCGGCGGTCATTTAAACATACGGAGCATAATCCCCAAAAGAGATGAGATTTCGGTGTTGCTGTTGGACTCAAATCTGGACTACCTTTATCTCTCAGAAAGCTGGCTACACAGGAACATAGACACTAATATGATCGATATTGTGGGCTACCAGTGTTTTAGAAAAGACAGGCAGGTAGGGAGGGGAGGAGGTGTTTTAATTTACATCAAAGAGAAATATAAATGTCAACTGGTTGATTTGAATACTTCACTTGAATGTTTAGCTGTTAATGTATGTCTCTCTCCGGTAATGAATTTCAACATTGCAGTAGTGTACAACCCACCGTCACACAACTCTTCCTTTTATAATGAATTAAGTGATCTGGTTAAACAACTTGAGAAGAACAGAGAAACAATAATTCATGGTGACTTTAATATCAACTGGTCTGATAAAAAAGACAAACAAAAACTGAAAAGCCTCATGACTAAATTTAATTACCAGCAAATCATCAAAGGACCCACCAGGATAACCAAACAATCCAGAACACTTATTGACATGGTATTTACTAATAAACCAGAACGAATAACCAGAACCTATAATCTTGTAACTGGTCTCTCAGATCATAACATGGTTCTTGCTGTCAGGAAACTTACTAAAAAGCGACGACAGTATTTTGGGGGAGTCGATATTGACAAATCAAATTTTATTATCCCCAAATCAAAAAATGAGGAGTTTGAACATTACTTAGAGAATCAAAATTGGGAGCAGCTCATGTCAACATGTGAAGTAGATGATTGTTGTAATTTTATAACTGCAACAATCACAAAGTCTATAGAAAAATTTTCAAAGCAAATTAAAAGTAGACAACAGAAGATTAGCCTACCATGGTTAAATAATGAAATAAGAAAACTTATGAAGAGGCGAGACTATGCACTGAAAACATCACTAACCTCCAAACTACAAAATGATGACCTTGTGTACAAAAGTTTAAGAAATAAAGTGGTACATGAGCTGCGAAAATCAAAAATATCTTATTACAATAAACTGATAGATCATGCAAAGGGTAACAACAGTTCCCTATGGAGGCATTTAAATAACTTAACTAATAAAAAAAACGATCAGAAGGGGGTAAAGGAACTTAGAATCAATGGCAAGACCGTCAGTGACAAGGCTACTTTGGCAAATGAATTTAATTCACACTTTGTGGGCTCTGTGGAAGACTTAACAAAAATTTTTGTGCTGCCAAATGTGCTCAACAACACAAATTCCATACTTCCAACAGATACTTTTCACATCGATGAGGTAAATGAGAAGTTAATTGCTGGCGTTGTTAAAACACTGTCAAACTCAAAAACTAATGATATCTACAATATGAGCACCTCCTTTCTCAAAATGCACAGCAAAATATTAATCAAACCACTGACTCATCTCATTAATCTCTCCATTAGGTCTAGTACATTTCCATCTGGCTGGAAAAAAGCTGTCGTCATACCAGTTCATAAATCAGGCAGTAAAGACGATATATGCAATTACCGCCCAATCTCTATCTTACCAGTCCTATCTAAGGTTCTTGAAAAAGTTGTAGCTACACAGCTGATAGACTACTTACAAGACAGTCAACTTCTTCATCCACATCAATTTGGTTTTAGACCAGGATACTCAACAGAAACAGCAAATTGTTGCCTTATTGAAAACGTCAAACAGTCCTTGGACAGGGGTAATGTGGTAGGAGCTGTTTTTCTAGATCTCAAAAAGGCTTTCGATACTGTAAACCACAGTTTGCTTTTATCCAAAATGGTATCTTTTAACTTCTCCCCAAATACATTAGAATGGTTTGCATCTTATCTCCAGAATAGAGAACAGTGTGTAAAAGTTCACCAGGATAAATCCTCATTTTTAAACAACCGCATGGGTATCCCACAAGGGTCCATTCTTGGTCCTTTACTTTTCAGCATTTTTATTAATGACTTGCCGTTACACTGCTCAGCTGCAACATGCCAACTTTATGCAGATGATGCAGTTATTTACACAGCTGCCAAGACTCCAGCACAGGCTGCAGATGTACTGTCTACAAGTATGGTTGATGTCCAAGAGTGGCTCCTCAAGAACCATCTATTGCTGAACCTTCAGAAAACAGTCTCAATGTGCTTTTCAATCAAAAAATGTAACCTGCAACATTTTAAAGTTAATATACATGATCATGACATCAGTTTAGCTACAGAATTCAAATACCTTGGCATTGTACTAGATCCTCAACTCAAATTTAATCTTCATATAAAGAAAATTTCAAAAACAGTAAAAAAAAATCTGAACTGCTTTAAATTAATTAGATATTTCATACCTTACGAAGCAGCTGCACTGTATATGCATTCTATGGTTTTTTCTCATATATCATACTGTTTCACAGTCTGGGCTCAAGCAGCCCCTTCCACAATAAGACATATAGGTTCATTATATAATCAAACCCTAAAAATCTTGGACAAAAAGCCCATTAGGTGGCATCACTGTAATGTTTTAAAAAAATACAACCTATTGAGTTTTGAGAGCTTCATTGACCTCTGTCTTCTGAAATTAACGTTCAAATGTTTCCATAAATCAGCACCCGAGCCACTTGCTGGTTTCGTCCAAAGACAGGACAGCAGCAGAGCCACCAGGAGTTCTGTTAACAATAACTGTAAAATATTCCACCGCAGAACCACATTTGGACAAACAGCTTTCTCTATAAAGGGCAGTCACATCTGGAACACAATGCCAAATGAAATTAAAATAATAACGGACTTTAAAACATTCACTAAAAATGTTAAAAACTGGCTGAAAAATAAACAAGAATGTACTCATGTATGAATTAATTGTCTGCAAAGTGAGAGTGAATGAAGGGAAGGAATAAATGTGTTTGTTTATAGTGAGTGACGGAGGGAGGAAGGCCTGAAATAGGCAAATGTGAGTTATGTTATATGTGTTAAATGTGAGTCAGGCTGTTATATTTGTGTATTTATAATATTTATAATATTTATGTTAAATGTGAGTCAGGCTGTTATATTTGTGTATTTATAATATAATATTTATAATTGTGTATTTATAATTTTTCTGCATTGATGTATGTGGTTATTGTGTATATTTTTTATCTTGATTCTTTTTTCTAAAGCCCATCCAGGGACAAGAGTTGCAAATTAGCTAATAGCTATACACTCTATGTGCAACACATCAGATTGATTGTCTTTGATTAATTGTCTATGTTTATTGCACTGTCCCTGTCAAATAAACTAATCTACTACTACTAGAACTACTCACTTTGGTTTGACTTTTCCGATTATCCAGCTGTCCCATGGCCGCTAAACATAATGTCAACATCGATTTCTATAGTTCACCGGTTGCACAAGACTATAAGCTTCTCCATACCAAGAAATTCAAAATCTGTTAATTTTTGGGGAAGTTATTGAGGTAAAAGCGGCACCGTTTGCTACTAAAGCCATTCATTCTCCATTGATTCAATTAGTGTTTTGGGTTTTTTTCTTTTTTTTTCTTTTTTTTTTCGATGAGTGTTTTGGGGGGTTCTTTTCTTTTTTCCTTTTTTTTCTTTTTTCAATGAGTATTTTGTTTTTTTTTTTCTTTTTTCCTTTTTAGTCTTTTTTTCTTTTTTGTCTTTTTTCTTTTTCTTTTTTTTATGAGTGTTTTGTTTTTTTTTTCCTATTCTTTTTTTCCCTCTTTCATTTTTTTCTTTTTTTTCTTTTTCTCTCTCTCTCTTTTTTTTCTTTTTTTCGATGAGTGTTTTGGGTTTTTTTTCTTTTCTTTTTTCCTTTTTTGTCTTTTTTTCTTTTTTCTCCCTTTTTTCTTTTTCTTTTTTTGATGAGTGTTTTGGGGTTTTTTTTCTTTTCTTTTTTTCCCCTCTTTTTCTTTTTTTTTTTTCTCTCTCTTTTTTTTTTTTTTCTTTTTTTCGATGAGTGTTTTGGGTGGACTAAAATAGCGGCCGCAGAGTTTCCGGTAGCTTCACTGCTGCCGGCCAGTGCGCGATCCAGTGTTCTCTATACAGATCAGTGATCCCACCCCGCAGTCACCTGCTGATCATGAGCGAGGGTGAAGTATGACCAAACAAAAGGACAAGCTTGACTACAAGCTGAAAACAACCACCAGCGAATGACTAAAACGCCGCACGGCCGAGCTGAAAACCTCCCCGCCTCTCCCCTCTGATGCAGTGTGACGTGTGACAGACGCGCTGGGCTGTAAACACGATGTCGGCTGTAGTGGCGTGTCACATCGGTGGTGAGCGTCCCCCCTACCTTTTATTGCCTTGCCAAAAACACACTCTGCATTTCGCAGTTAAACTTAACAATCCCATTAAGCTGTCAGCCCTCGTGTGCCCAGACCCAGCTGATGAGACTTCACATCAGAGCGTTCCCCTCAAAGCCAACTGCTGTCGTTTACAAACGTTATCTCGCTAAAAGGTACGCTCGCTCAGGGTCGTCCTCTGAAGTCTCTAAATCATCGTGAAAGCCAGACGCTGAACTTGGCTCGTGCTTGCTGGCGAGAGGACCCCCCCTCCCCCTCACTCCTGAATGCAGATAGGAACAAGTGTCCCGCTTAAAAACTTAACCAAACTCAGACCCGACGGAGCGCTTGTTGGAGGTGATTTATTACACCGAGTGGAGAACAAAAAAAGGATGATTGAATGAGGGATATTTTCCATTGCTGCTCAGCTGAGCGGTGACTGAAATTATCATCGTCGGCCCTAGCTGTGCAGCACACAATGCATAACATACAGAAATCCCGCCCTCTTGTTTACACATTTTTTCAGGCTGTATAATTTCGCCTCGCTGTTGGACACATTTAGACACATTTCCCTCCTACAGATATTGTGAGCTTGACTGTTGTGCCCATCTCTCACATTGTAATTAGCATCCCTGCCAACGAACAGGATGTTTTCTAAAGCTCTTTTTGAAGTCTGAAATGCTTCCATGCACTATCATAAAGATGTGTTTCAGGGGCATGTTATTTACTGCGTTTACATCCTGCTGTACTTTATACAAGCTAGACCCAGTTCCGGAGCTTGGCTCGGGCCCAGATTTTTAAGATTTTATCCCACCGGCATCCAGAGTTTGCCCTATGAATTTCAGGCCCCAACTCCCAGCGGTTATACCTTTTCCACTTCTGTGTTTATTTAATAGCGCCCCTATGGACGTTCAATAGAGATTTCCCCTCCTAAACTTCCACATATCCGGAGAGGCTGAAACTTACAGGGGTTATTGGGCTTAATATTATAGCTGTAAATCCAATTTTTCAGCTCCCAAATCCCAGCATTTATACCCAGGACTTGACATTAACTTTTTTGCTCACCAGCCACTGTGGTTAGTGATTTCCTAAAGTTACTAGCCACTCAGCCTTTTCACTAGCCACAATTTTGTGTTTGGAAAATTATGTTTAATATGATCAAATTTTACTATTGCATGCTAAAATTTAGTTGAACTAAATATACAACCTTTTCAAATGTAAATGACCGTTAGATATACATAAAAATAGCAAGAGAAACACTATTTATGAACATCAGTAAATACTGTTAAACGATAGAGAAAAATATTTGAGAGAGTGAATTACAGGTAGATTTGGGGTGTGTCCCAATTCTTATTTGTACCCCGACCTCTATGAATTGGGACACCCCTTCATGGCTGCACTACATCATTAGTAGTTGCTGATGGATTGAATCTAATCTGTTTTCATCAGAAAAAAAAGAATAGAAAGAAAAAAAAAACTAATCAGAAAAAAGATCTTATCTTAAGGAGAAAAATGTCTCAAATTTACATGAACTAATCAGTAGAAAAAATCAGAAATTTACTCTAAAGAAAGCTGCAAATTCAAAGAAAAATTTGCATCCCCTGATGGCCGGTTTTGGTTTGACACTCCTGGACCAACCCATTAAAAATACATACAGTATCTCACAAAACTGAGTGCACCCCTCACATTTTTGTAAATATTTTATTATATCTTTTCATGGAACAACACTGAAGATATGACACTTTGATACAATGTAAAGTGGTCAGTGTACAGCTTGCATAAGGCTGCGTGTCCACCAAACACGTTTTTTGTCTCCCGACAGCCCTGAGCATTTGTTTTCAGCGTTTGTGCGCTGCGCTCTGGGGGGAAAAAAGTCTGTGCCCTGTATCCCTGCAACAGCTTGTCACTCTCAGCTCACCACTTCCACTTTCCTATGGTCAGACTTTCTACTGATTTTTTTAATAGCAGTCTCTAAATAACAATGGAGAGGAAACGTGTTTTAGCAGCTCTGGATGTAAAATATGATGACACAGAAAGCAGTAGTCTGAGTACAGACTAGTACCGGCATCCTATGTCCCGCCCATGCAGCAGTTCTGATTGACTGCTTAGGTCTGACATTGACGAGCTCAGCTGCAGTCTCTGAAAAGTTGAATTTTTTTCAATTCTGAGCGCTGCGTCAAAAAACGGCCACTGCCGAGAGCGTTTCAGCACTGAGAGCACTCAGCGCTGTAAATGCTGAACTACATAGAGAATGAATGGAAAATAGTTTTGGTTTGGTGGACACAGCCTAACAGTGTAAATTTGCTGTCCCCTCAAAATAACTCAACACACAGCCATTACTGTCTAAACCGCTGGCAACAACAATGAGAACATCCCTAGTGAAAATGTTCAAATTGTGCCCAACGTGTCAATATTGTGTGTGGCCACCATTATTTTCCAGCACTGCCTTAACTCTCTTGGGCATAGAGTTCACTAGAGCTTCACAGGTTTCCACTGGAGTCCTCTTCCACTCCTCCATGACAACATCACGGAGCTGGTGGATGTTAGAGACCTTGCACTCCTCCACCTTCTGTTTGAGGATGCCCCACAGATGCTCAATAGGGTTTTGGTCTAGAGACATGCTTGGCCAGTCCTTCACCTTTACCCTCAGTTTCTTTAGCAAGGCAGTGGTCGTCTTGGAGGTGTGTTTGGAGTCGTTATCATGTTGAAATACTGCCCTGCGGCTCAGTTTCCAAAGGGAGGGAATCATGCTCTGCTTCAGTATGTCACAGTACATGTTGGCATTCATGGTTCCCTCAATGAACTGTAGCTCCCCAGTGCCGGGCAGCACTCATGCAGCCCCAGACCATGACACTCCCACCACCATGCTTGACTGCAGGCAAGACACTCTTTATACTCCTCACCTGGTTGTCACCACACACGCTTGACACCATCTGAACCAAATACAGTGGGGCAAAAAAGTATTTAGTCAGCCACCAATTGTGCAAGTTCTCCCACTTAAAAGATGAGAGAGGTCTCCAATTTTCATCATAGGTATACCTCAACTATGAGAGACAAAATGAGAAAAAAAAATCCAGAAAATCACATTGAAGGATTTTTAATGAATTAATTGGTAAATTCCTCAGTAAAATAAGTATTTGGTCACCTACAAACAAGCAAGATTTCTGGCTCTCACAGACCTGTAACTTCTTCTTTAAGAGGCTCCTCTGTCCTCCACTCGTTACCTGTATTAATGGCACCTGTTTGAACTCGTTATCAGTATAAAAGACACCTGTCCACAACCTCAAACAGTCAGACTCCAAACTCCACTATGGCCAAGACCAAAGAGCTGTCAAAGGACACCAGAAACAAAATTGTAGACCTGCACCAGGCTGGGAAGACTGAATCTGCAATAGGTAAGCAGCTTGGTGTGAGGAAATCAACTGTGGGAGCAATTATTAGAAAACGGAAGACATACAAGACCAAGCTACCGCCCAATCTCCCTACTCAGCGTTCTTTATAAAATCATGGAGCGCCTAATACTGCAACGTATTTCCCCAGGAATAGAGGAAATTCTAAGTGTGGATCAAGCAGGTTTCTGCAAGGACTGCAGCACAGGAGAGCAAGTACTGGCCCTAACCACCTTCATCGAAAATGGTTTCAAGAGTAGACTGAAGACAGGGGCTGTGTTTCTCGATCTTACAGCCGCCTGTGATACGGTCTGGCACAAAGGCCTTCTCCTGAAACTTACAAAGGTGATCCCTGCCTGGGCATCAGCAATTATAAAAACCCTGCTGACCAACCGAAGGTTCAGAGTCCACCTCGGTCAGAACACAAGCGCATGGAGAACGCAGAAAAACGGACTCCCACAAGGCTCAGTTCTAGCTCCAACCCTGTTCAACCTCTATATAAACGACCTGCCCGCTACAAAATCCCGCAAATTCATCTATGCAGACGACATCTGTTTGGCAGTCCAAGCACCAGACTTTGAGCCACTGGAACGGGTGCTCACGGAAGAGCTTGCCAAACTGGACCAGTTCTGCAAAACCTGGCACCTAAAACCAAGCCCAGCAAAAACCGTCTCCAGTGTATTCCATCTCCACAATGTAAAAGCTGCCAGAGAACTAAACATCCACCTGAGCGAACTTAAGCTTAAGCATGCCTCGAATCCAACCTACCTTGGAGCGACCCTTGACAGGACCCTATCCTTCAAGGAACATTTAAAGGGGACGGCTGCTAAGGTGAAGGCACGAAACAACCTGCTCTGTCAGCTCACTGGTGCAAAATGGGGGGCGGCAGCCTCCACCCTGCGCATGATGCTTCAAAAAGCCAAAGATTCTCCTCACTTACCAATCTATGCAGATATCTACACCCCACCCACTGCCCGACTTCCATCCAGACAGCCGATTTGGAAAAACCCTCCCCCAGCTGACTTCACCATCCAGACAGCTTGGCAAGAGGAATGGGAGACCAAGGAGGTCCCAAACAAACATCTGGTGACAAACCCCAACCAACAGGTCCCGGGCACCAACTTCCCAAGGAGACAGTGGTCTACACTCAATCGCTTCAGGACTGGACATGGCCCCTGCTTGGCCAGCTTTCACAGATGGGGCAGTAGCCCTAGCCCACTGTGCGCATGTGGAGAGGAGCAAACAATGGAACACATCATAGAGGCTTGCCCGCTCCAAAGACTGGAAGGAGGATTACACACTCTCCATACAGCAAACCAGGAGGCAACTGCTTGGCTTGAGGACTTTGCATTCGCTAAATAAAATAAATACAAGACCACTGATAATCTCCCTCGATCTGGGGCTCCACGCAAGATCTCACCCCGTGGGGTCAAAATTATCACGAGAACGGTGAGCAAAAATCCCAGAACCACATGGGGGGACCTAGTAAATGACCTGCAGAGAACTGGGACCAAAGTAACAAAGGCTACATCAGAAACACACTACGCCGCCAGGGACTCAAATCCTGCAGTGCCAGACGTGTCCCCCTGCTTAAGCCAGTACATGTCCAGGCCCGTCTAAAGTTTGCTAGAGAGCATTTGGATGATCCAGAAGAGGATTGGGAGAATGTCATATGGTCAGATGAAACCAAAATAGAACTTTTTGGTAAAAACTCAACTTGTCGTGTTTGGAGGAGAAAGAACACCATACCTACTGTGAAGCATGGGGGTGGAAACATCATACTTTGGGGCTGTTTTTCTGCAAAGGGACCAGGACGACTGATCTGTGTAAAGGAAAGAATGAATGGGGCCATGTATCGTGAGATTTTGAGTGAAAACCTCCTTCCAGCAGCAAGGGCATTGAAGATGAAACGTGGCTGGGTCTTTCAGCATGGCAATGATCCCAAACACACCACCCGGGCAACGAAGGAGTGGCTTCGTAAGAAGCATTTCAAGGTCCTGGAGTGGCCTAGCCAGTCTCCAGATCTCAACCCCATAGAAAATCTTTGGAGGGAGTTGAAAGTCTGTGTTGCCCAGCGACAGCCCCAAAACATCACTGCTCTAGAGATCTGCATGGAGGAATGGGCCAAAATACCAGCAACAGTGTGTGAAAACATTGTGAAAACTTACAGAAAACGTTTGACCTCTGTCATTGCCAACAAAGGGTATATAACAAAGTATTGAGATGAACTTTTGTTATTGATCAAATACTTATTTTACCGAGGAATTTACCAATTTAATTCATTAAAAATCCTTCAATGTGATTTTCTGGATTTTTTTTTTCTTATTTTGTCTCTCATAGTTGAGGTATACCTATGATGAAAATTGGAGACCTCTCTCATCTTTTAAGTGGGAGAACTTGCACAATTGGTGGCTGACTAAATACTTTTTTACCCCACTGTAAGTTTATCTTGGTCTCACCAGACCACAGGACATATTTCCAGTAATCCATGTCCTTAGTCTGCTTGTCTTCAGCAAACTGTTAGCGGGCTTTCTTGTGCATCATCTTTAAAAGGAGCTTCCTTCTGGGACAACAGCCATGCAGACCAATTTGATGCAGTGTGCAGCATACAGTCTGAGCACTGACAGGCTGACCCCCCACCCCTTCAACCTCTGCAGCAATGCTGGCAGCACTCATACTTCTATTTTCAAAAGACAACCTCTGGATATGACACTGAGTGCGTGCACTCATCTTCTTTGGTTGACTATGGTGAGGCCTGTTCTGAGTGGAACCTGTCCTGTTAAACTACCGTATGGTCTTGGCCACTGTGCTGCAGCTCAGTTTCAGGGTGTTGGCAATCTTCTTATAGTCTAGGCCATCTTTATGTAGAGCAAGAATTCTTTTTTTCAGATCCTCAGAGAGTTCTTTGCCATGAGGTTCCATGTTGAATTTCCAGAGACCAGTATGAGAAAGTGTGAGAGCGATAACACCAAATTTAACACACCTGCTCCCCATTCACTCCTGAGACCTTGTAACACTAATGAGTCACATGAGACCGGGGAGGGAAAATGGCTAATTGGGCACAATTTGGACATTTTCACTAGGGGTGTACTCACTTTTGTTGCCAGCGGTTTAGACATTAATGGCTGTGTGTTGAGTTATTTTGAAGGGACAGCAAATTTACACTGTTATACAAGCTGTACACTGACTACTTTACATTGTACCAAAGTGTCATATCTTCAGTGTTGTCCCATGAAAATATATAATAAAATATTTACAAAAATGTGAGGGGTGTACTCACTTTTGTGACATACTGTATTTAGAGGGTAAACTACAACGTCTTGCTCTAAAAAATAATTATGATTAACAACAGAGGTGGGAGCTGATGTGGGGGAGCAGCACAGTGATTAGTTACTCACCGCTGGGACAATGGTGATCAGGGGCAGTTCTCCTGGTAATCTGATCACTGAGAGCAGGGACAGGTGTGTTTTGCCGGCTGCTGTCATTTCTTTGCCATTTCTCCAGACTGGCTGCAAAATGAGCTTGCAGTGGGCGGAATCTGGCTACATTTCATACTCTGTACAGGAGAAGCCACCACCCACCATGGCATTTCTTCACACTGGACTGAACAGGGGCAGAGCAGGAGACCGACCCATGGAATAGACTGTCCGCAGTTTCTCCAGACTCCATCTGTGGCGACAGTGGACCAATGAGCACACACTGTGTGCAGATAGTGCCTATGGGAGATGTAGTTTCATAGTCTCACATTGCAGTAGGTTTATTATTTCAGATACCGTTTGAGAAACCTATAACCTGCCAAAGTGTCTGCACGGTGGCGCAGTGGTTTAGCACTGTGACAGCACAGTTTTACCCTCGGCCGGAGGATCGCGGGGATCATGAGGTCGTGGGTTCGATCCCAGCCCCCGACCAACAGTGAGCTGTGTGGAGTTTGCATGTTCTCCCCGTGTTGCGTGGGTTTACTCCGGGATTTCTCCGGTTTCCTCCCGCATACCAAAAACATGTAGGTTTAGGGCGCTCGCGCACGCAGTGACCAGCAGCCGGTGGCTTGTCACCAGACTGCAAACCAAGTCTACCTACGGGTACAAATAAGTAACAAAAAAAAAAAAAAAAAAGTGGCTAGTGTGAGTGGCTGTCTTACCAGCCACTGCTGACATTCACCAGCCATTGACTGGTTGGCCGGTGTTAATGTCAAGCCCTGGTTATATCTTTTCTACCTCTGTGTATATTTAATAGCTTTCTTATGGACATTCATTAAAGATTTCCCCGCCTAAACTTCCACATATCCGGGGAGGCTGAAATTTGGGAGTGCAAACCCTCGTAACTTCAACAAAGCACGTGTCAAATCTGAGGTCAGTCTGACAAACGGTTTGAGATATATGCACGGAACAGACAGAATCACATACACACACAGAATCCTAGCATTATAATATTAGCCTTCTAGTGCATTGCCCATCATCATCATCATCATCATCATCATCATTATCATCATCATCATAGCAGTCTATCGGGGATGACAATGACTGTTTCATTTAGGTCTGATCAGATTCCTCCATGCAGCTCTGTCCTTTGCCTTCCGCTGTCAGGAACTCCTGACCTTGTTAACCTGGGCGACGTCCGAGCTGGTATGAGTTGCTTTCTGAATGACCATTTCATGAAACTGCTTGCAAAGTATTTGAGTACCGCTAGCTTTTGCTGGACTAGCGGCACATTCTTGGCAGATAGAGGTATTATCAGTGGCAAGGACAGGCCAAGACAAACTGACTCCAGTATCTGTTGCAGTGACTGACCAGATGATAGGTTTGTTTATCTCTGCTCTTTGTGTAGTGCATGTCACGATGCACCGACTGGCAAAAGTCCACCACAGACCTTGCGACAGATGTGCTTATCTGCCAGGATGTCCAGTCTCACCCCGTGTAACTGGGAGTGGTCCACCACAGACCTGTGACAGATATTGTTTTTAGTTCTGCAGGATGCCCAGTTTCACCCTCCACACCCTCGGAAGGGCGGGGTTGCTGGTTGAGTCACCGACGGCCCAACCCATGAGACAGGTACTACCAGTTTTCATGGTTATCCGGTAGCAAGCAAAACAATGCCTGACCTGACATAAACAGTTTAGGAATTACAACCATTTTAATGCAAAATCTCACAAATATTCCTGTCTGAAACAGGTATCTCAGTTAGGCTTTACAGGCCCAAATGTAGGCTGTGTTTGAAAATGGAAAACAAAGAGGTGTAGACTATATGTTGGCAATCACGTGTTAGACTCTGACAAATATAAAAGGGAGTAAATGGCACTAAGAATTATTTGATTGTGTGAATATTAATTACAGAATACCTAAATATTGAAAATGAATAGGACATCCATTATTAGCGACTGTTTCATATCCCTTGTTTATTTGTTTGTCATATCACTTATACGTGTGATCTTTCATTACTTATATTCAAGATATTAGTGTATCTTGCACTTTGGGGAATGGGAGTTGTTCAGTCATCATTATAATTATTTTAATTTATATCACTGTTCAGTGATGGTGTTACGTGTAATATTGAATTTCTTCTGTGTATCCTCAATAAACTCATGTAGTACTATAACAGGATACGTTTACAAATATTTGACACCCATTCAGGGGTGCATCATTTTATACTTTAGCAATATTTTGTTATTAATTAGCAATATTTTGTTATTAAAAGGTTTTTTAAAACTGTAATCAACCAAATTAACTACAAAACACCCAACATTATTATTCACAGCAGAAGGACCCATTTGACTGTGACTGTTGCATCAGTGTTGCCCATTTGTCAGTTAAAATTTAACTAAAAATGATTTATTTCATTATTTGGGCATTTTTGTGTCCTGCGGTTAGGCTCTATCACACCTAAACGACTTAGGCAGCGTTTGCCAAACGTATGAAAAATTTGGAGAATACGCTGACATATGCCAAATCAGTTATGGCTAAGTTTTGTCTAAGTTAAGAGCACGCTGAAGAATGCTGAAGCACTCTGAAGCTTGCTGGTATACAAGTACATCTCAAAAAATTAGAATAGTATGAAAAAGTTCAATATTTTTTTGTCACTCATTTCATAAAGTGAAACCCATATATTATATAGATTCATTACACAGAGAGTGATACAGTGGGGCAAAAAAGTATTTAGTCAGCCACCAATTGTGCAAGTTCTCCCACTTAAAAGATGAGAGAGGTCTCCAATTTTCATCATAGGTATACCTCAACTATGAGAGATAAAATGAGAAAAAAAAATCCAGAAAATCACATTGAAGGATTTTTAATGAATTAATTGGTAAATTCCTCGGTAAAATAAGTATTTAGTCACCTACAAACAAGCAAGATTTCTGGCTCTCGCAGACATGTAACTTCTTCTTTAAGAGGCTCCTCTGTCCTCCACTCGTTACCTGTATTAATGGCACCTGTTTGAACTCATTATCAGTATAAAAGACACCTGTCCACAACCTCAAACAGTCAGACTCCAAACTCCACTATGGCCAAGACCAAAGAGCTGTCAAAGGACACCAGAAACAAAATTGTAGACCTGCACCAGGCTGGGAAGACTGAATCTGCAATAGGTAAGCAGTTTGGTGTGAAGAAATCAACTGTGGGAGCAATTATTAGAAAATGGAAGACATACAAGACCACTGATAATCTCCCTTGATCTGGGGCTTCACGCAAGATCTCACCCCATAGGGTCAAAATGATCACGAGAACGGTGAGCCAAAATCCCAGAACCACACGGGGGGACCTAGTGAATGACCTGCAGAGAGCTGGGACCAAAGTAACAAAGGCTAACATCAGTAACACACTACGCCGCCAGGGACTCAAATCCTGCAGTGCCAGACGTGTCCCCCTGCTTAAGCCAGTACACGTCCAGGCCCGTCTGAAGTTGGCTAGAGAGCATTTGGGTGATCCAGAAGAGGATTGGGAGAATGTCATATGGTCAGATGAAACCAAAATAGAACTTTTTGGTAAAAACTCAACTTGTCGTGTTTGGAGGAGAAAGAACACCATACCTACTGTGAAGCATAGGGATCGAAACATCATACTTTGGGGCTGTTTTTCTGCAAAGGGACCAGGACGACTGATCCGTGTAAAGGAAAGAATGAATGGGGCCATGTGTCGTGAGATTTTGAGTGAAAACCTCCTTCCATCAGCAAGGGCATTGAAAATGAAACGTGGCTGGATCTTTCAGCATGACAATGATCCCAAACACACTGCCCGGGCAATGAAGGAGTGGCTTCGTAAGAAGCATTTCAAGGTCCTGGAGTGGCCTAGCCAGTCTCCAGATCTCAACCCCATAGAAAATCTTTGGAGGGAGTTGAAAGTCCGTGTTGCCCAGCGACAGCCCCAAAACATCACTGCTCTAGAGGAGATCTGCATGGAGGAATGGGCCAAAATACCAGCAACAGTGTGTGAAAACCTTGTGAAGACTTACAGAAAACGTTTGACCTCTGTCATTGCCAACAAAGGGTATATAACAAAGTATTGAGATGAACTTTTGTTATTGACCAAATACTTATTTTACCGAGGACTTTACCAATTAATTCATTAAAAATCCTTCATTGTGATTTTCTGGATTTTTTTTTTCTCATTTTGTCTCTCATAGTTGAGGTATACCTATGATGAAAATTGGAGACCTCTCTCATCTTTTAAGTGGGAGAACTTGCACAATTGGTGGCTGACTAAATACTTTTTGCCCCACTGTATATTTCAAGTGTTTATTTTAATTTTGATGATTATGGCTTACAGCCCATGAAAACCTCTAATTCAGTTTCTCAAAAAATTCGAATATTACATAAAATTAATTTTAAAAAATAGTTTTTTAATACAAATGTGGATCGACTGAAAAGTATGTCCATGTACAGTGTACATTGTACACACTGTGTACAGTACACTGTGTGCACTGTGTACACTGTGTACAGTACACTGTGTACAGTACACAGTGTACACTGTGTACACACTGTACAGTGTACATTGTACACACTCAATACTTGGTCGTTGCTCCTTTTGAGTTAATTACTGTATCGATGTGGCATGGCACGGAGGTGATCAGCCTGTGGTACTGCTGAGGTGTTATGGAAGTCCAGGTTGCTTTGATAGTGACCTTCAGCTCATCTACATTGTTGGGTCTGGTGTCTCTCATTGTTCTCTTGACAATACTCCGTAGGTTCTCTTTGGGGTTTAGGTCAGGAGAGTTTGCTGGCCAATCAAACACAGTGATGCCATGCTGAAAATTTTAGGACGTATCCAGCATATGGTTGATATGTCCCGCATTCGTGGAGCAAAGGTTGTAGGGAAGTTATGCATTCTTTTACACACGTTACTTGTCATGGATGCATAGTTACTCAAAAGTCAAAATACACTGAGATTAATGTCTAGCGTACCCAAAAATTATTTTTAAATTATGAGTAACACTCTGTGAACCTACTGAACGGGTTTCTAACTTGGAGCTACCCTATAATGGCATATTTGCAGCGTTGGTTCACAGGAAAAACCCGTACATGTCATAGTTATAAATTGACAGCTTAAGTGCACGATGCAACAGCACAGGAAGAGACCACACAAGGAAGCACGTTTGACAATTTATTAAATAGAAAAAGACTGCTCTGCTAGAGAAACAGCAACTCACCAGAGGAATCACCTGAGGAGAGAAGATGAGAGCAGTTAGAGGAGGAACAGAGTAAGAAGAAATGGGCGAGCCAAATTGCCACTTACTTGGGGTTCCGAGGATGGACCGGCAGGACTCCAGTGGGGAATAGACGAACCAGTGGGGTGGGAAAATGAGCTGATGGTGCCTGACCAGGTGGAGGTTGAAAGCCGAGGGATTTGTGGAGATGTGGCAGGAGAGCACGCGCAGCCCTGGAAACACACCCGCACGTTGGCAGCAACCTGAGAAGGAGAAGAATGTGAGATTAGACAGCGTGTCTAAACTAACAATATATCAAACCTGCTTGTCTTGATCGGGCAGTATACCCAGACGAGCCAGCGTAGAATGCGTGGAGAGAGCCTCCTTAAGTACGCTGGCTGATGAGTGGGTGCAGGTGCATCTTCTGCCTCAGGTGGAGTGATGAATTCACAAAGGTGCAACGGGACGGGAGGGGCGCGCTCTCGCTGCCCATGACAGTACAGAGCTTTTCTCAGCTGCTACCTGCAGCACACACACACACACACACACACACACACATACACCGGAGCTAAACACACGTACTTGTTCGTATAACGGAACCTGTTGGGGATGTGTCTGAGCACTTTCAAGCTACAGGATAAAGATCCAAATCACTGTTTACCCCTCCCCCCATGTTTTTTTAACCTTTGACTGCAGTCCAGTGCTGTTCAGATAGATATGCCAAAATGTCAGAACACCGGAGGAGGTAGATCCAATCAGCTGATCACTCGAAGCCAACTGTTTTCCATGATCAATCACACTTTGCTGTTGGCTGCACCTCTGGGCAAAAGCACACTCCATGCATTATCTTGGGGTTTTTTTTCCACTTTATTGAAAATAACTTTTATTTAATTGCCATCAGTTAGCATGCCTTTGAGCCAGGTCGTGTTGGGCGCTGCTTCTCCTGGTATGTTCTCTGTTGATACACTGGTGTTCTTTGTCAGACCCGGTCCTGCTGACGCTCCACCCAGTCTGCTTGTGCACCTAGGTTCTCCACATATGCCGAATTACCCTTTAGACCTAGGCAATCACGTCAACTTGTACAGCGCAGTTAATGTTTAAAGTCAGTAAAAACTTTTTGCCACACAATAATACAAAATCTTTTTAGTCAGAGAGAAGGGAAATACAATTTACGGGGGAATACAGAATTTAAAATGCACCTAGTAAGATCTACTAGGAAAATTTTTTGTGTGTCTGTGTGTGGGGTAAAATTGTGGAATGGGTTGGGGGAGAAACACAGGCAGTGTCCAAACATCCATATATTTAAATCAACATATAAAGAAATGATTTTTGAACAATATAAAAATAAAGGACAGTAATATTACAATGTGTCTTCAGTGAAGAAAGGTTGTTATTGTTGAATATATATATATATGCTGAGTTATTGTTGAATATATATTCTGAGTACTATTATTATTGATATCATTATTACTAGAATATTACAACGGTATTATAGTATTATGATTGTTGTTTAGGATGGAATTATTTAAAGTATTATATCGGCCAGGTGTTATTATTATTATTATTATTATTGTAACTACTATATGGCTACCTGTTATTATGGTTATTATTATATAGTTACTTATTGCGCCTAGGTATTGTAAGCCATGTGGGAGTATATGGTGGTATATATGGTGATTGTGATGATGATAATATTGTCTATAATTATATTAAACATACCAGAAGCATTTACTTATTATTATTACAATTATTATTAAATGTTGGCATTATTGTCACTATAAACTATCATTGTTGTATTATTTCAATTGCATAATTTAATTATAAGATGCATTATATATCATGGTATTGTATAATGAATGTAATTATGGGATGGATAATGACTAGAATAATATTATAATTTATTGGGTATGGAGAAGGGGTGGGATTATATGAGTGTTGGCTTCTTCCCACTCCTTTTGGACAAGGCATTTTTTTTGTTATGTTTATTTTTTTGGTTTTGATTCCTCATTTTTTGTTTGTTTGTTTGTTTGTTTGTTTGTTTGTCTTGATGTTCAAATAAATAAATAAAACTTTATGGTATTTTTTTAAGCATTAAATCTTCAATATTATCTTTTTTCTAGTCAAATTTGTCATTTTTCACTTCCTTGTTTTGTCCAGTGAATACTGTGGTGGCTGACAGGTCATGATGCCACGTATTATCCAATCAGCATGGCCGTGATGCCGCGTATTATCCAATCAGCACGGAGTCAATTCGAAACTCCGCCCACACTTCCTGAAGCCAGGGCATGAAGAGACAGAGTGGTGACAGAGCGGTGGCTAAACTTTTATTGATAAAAATTACATTTTTACATTTTGACTGAGCAACTCCATACTTGGGGATGCACACTCTTGTAGCCTTTGCAAAACACGTATAAAATCTTAGGTCAGTCTGACGAATGGTTCAAGAGATATGTGTGGAACAGGCACACACACACGCACTGACAGAGATTTTGTGCATTTTTGGATGGATGTTGCATTAGCACTAAAGAATTCTTGGATGGGAACTTCAAGTTTTGCATTTAAAAATATGTGCACCTGATAAAGGAAAGTCTACAGATGGTTTGCTTCAGACAAAATAAAGGAGTAAAGACAATGGAAATAGACTGCTCCCATGATAGATAGATAGATAGATAGATAGATAGATGTACTTTATTGATCCCAAACTGGGAAATTACAGTGTAACAGCAGCATGACAATAGATGACCAAAATGACAGAAACACACAGCATAATAATAATAATAATAATAATAATAATAATAATAAAAGGGAAAGTAAAACTGCCTAGATAACTTTTTATACATCGCAGATGAATAGATGATGACCCGTATAGATACATGAATCATACTCATTGTATAATGCAGGACTATCTGTTAGGGTCTGGCCTGGCTCTCATGCCCTCATCTTAATTTGTAATTTGTGTATCTTGTCTTCAGGGCATGGGCCCCAGGCCTTATCCTCACTTTAAGTTATTTGGGATTTTTTGTATTTCGCCATTATGATTATGATCCTGGGTTGCCATGATTGTTATTATTTTTATTCTGTCTTGTATATTCATTTCTCTGTGGGTTTTCTTTGCAGTTTAAAGTTTATCAGCATTACTTATTATTATTATTATTATTATTATTATTATTATCATTGCCATGATCTTGTCTCTCCTGATCCTCTGTGTGATTGTCTGCTCAGCCCCGCCCATCCTGTTTTTCTGTGGCCATGCCCTGCTGTCTCCATTTACTCCTGATTGTAACCACCTGCTCTGTATTGTATTTAATGACTTGTGTGCCTATTTATGTCAGCCCCAATCTGTGTTTTGTTATGAGTGTCATTAAGTCATGCTGCGTGAACAACATGCTTCAGATCTGATCAGTTTATTTCTGTCTGATCCTGCCTGACCTGTTGTAAGTTTTGTTCAGCTTCCAAGCTGTTTATTATTTTTGTGTTTTCTCGAGCTGTGCCGGTTTGGCCAGCTCGTTAATAAATCTATACTGAAACTCTGAATATTGCGTTTGGGTCCAGTTTTCCAACAACCGTGACAGTATGACACTCTTCCATGGACCCAGCGTATTTGAAATTTCAGCATATAGGTCTTAGTGAAAGAGATGCCTGGGTGGCCACCAACATCGAGGCCTACATCAAGGATGCCCACACCTCCCGTATAGTGGAGGAAGCTCTTTGCTGCCTGGAGAGTGCCAAGAAACTGGGTAAGGCATTCCCAGCTCTTCAATGGTTCCCTCAGCTCGCCCATCTGCATGAGCAGAGCATAAACATGCAGATTATCATCCACGGGTTGATGGAGTCGTTCCCGGTGGCGGGAGTGACACGGAAGGAGGAAGGACTGTATCCATCTGGGGGAAGACAAGGTCATTGCCGGCGCCATGGGACACAGCGGCCCAGCTTCTCACCCCCGACGAGGGTGCATCAGGTTTCCATTTCCTCCTTCAGCACAGCGCAACATCATCGGGCATCCTCCCTCCATCTGACGTGTCTCAGCTTCTCCCGGGAGGACTCGCCAAATGGGTAAGTGGCAGCAGAGCAGGAGTACAGGAAAGTACCCGTTCACTTTTATTTACATCTATTAATGAAGAGACTTGTCTGGTTCCTGGTGGGGAGATTCAGCCGCGGCTGCCTTCCGTTGTTAAGTTCTCACCACCTTCCTCTGCAATAAACTCTGCTTCCCTTTCCATCCACCCATCCTCACCTGCACCCTCTGTTTCCCGTTCTGTTTTTTGTGAGAGACTGGCCATACTAGGGAGGGAACCAGCTCATCTGGGGGGAGTCAGTGGTTCCAGAGGATCCCGTGGTTTGTCAGCTTGGGGCAGTGACATTGGTACCTCTGAGTGGGGGTGATGAGGAGGAACACAAGGAGCGTTGGCTGGCTGTGTTCACTCAGAAGGAGCTCATGTTGGACTGTAAACCGTGGATCCTTCCAGAGCATGTTTCCCAGCTGGGTTGGAACCAGCTGGCATTGGATGACCCAGCTGCCCCAGCTCCCAAAACAGCACCACATTGCTCTCAAGGTCCAGCGCCAGAACCACACCTTTCCCCACTCCTGTACCAGCACCACATCACTCCCAAGCTCCAGTACCAGCACCGCATCTCTCTCCAGCTCCACCACCAGCTCCAGCTCTTCTTCAGATGACTCCAACTGCGCATGAGGTGCACATCCCAGCTCCAGCCACCTCTGAGGTGCACACAACAGCTCCAACCATGCCTGAGGTGCACACAACGGCACCTGCCATCTCCAAGGTGCACACCATGGCTCCAGCTGTCCCCGAGGTGCACATAGTGGCTCCAGCTGTTCCCGCGGTGCATGTATCAACATCAATACTAGTTAAGTCTTGCCTAGCTCCTGATGTTTTTGGTGATGCCTCACCCTGCCTTTCTCCTCCGTCCAAGGTGACTACAATGGGGGTGGTGTTCCAGGCATTGGAGCTGGATGCTCCAGCACCATCCGTCCAAGAGGTTGAGCAGTTTTCTCCACCCATCATCCAAGTGATCGAGCAGTCCACTCCACCTGTCATCCAAGAGTTCAAGCAGTCTGTTCCACCCATCATTGCTCAAGAGATCGAGCAGTCCACTCCAGCCATAGCCCAAGAGGCTGTCGTGCCTCGAACCGTAGACCAAGAGGCCGGTGTGCCTCCAACCGTAGCCCAAGAGGCCGGCATGCCTCCAACCATTGCCCAAGAGACTGGCATGCCTCCACCCGTTATTTCGGAGGCCAAGGTCAGCGTGAAGCAGTCATCGGTCACAGAGCATAGGGCTCCTCTGTGTTTGTTTGTTGAGCTCTGTGCTTCTGCAGCCACTTGTCCACCTTGTTCTCTGATTCAGTGGCCTATGGACATTGGCAGGCCACTGGACCAGCCCTGCATTTCGGTCTGGGGCCCCATTGACTGGGGCAGGCCCTCTGAACCACGTTGTTCTCCAGTCCGAGGGCCTATGGACTTTGGTAGACCCCCTGACCTGATGGTTATTGTGGTCCGGTGGCCCATTTACTTGGGTAGACCACCTGACCCACTTTGTTTCAGGTCTTGGGGCCTTGGACTTTATTTGGCCCATGAACTGTTTGTTTTTGACATTGCTCTGTGTGTGTTGCGGGGGGGCGGGGGGTTGTTACAGTCTGTTTCAGCCCACCTGGCCTTGTTCCCCCACCAGCCACCCTGTGAGGGTTTTCTGGTTTTTCCTGTTGTTGGTATTTCCCTGGGGTCATCTGGGAAGGGGGGTGGGGTGGGAATTGAAGTTTGTTTCAGCCCACCTAGCCTTGTACCTCCACCACCCATCCTGTGAGAGTCTTTTGGTCAGGGCATTCGCCCCTTTCACAATCCCACAATTCCTCGCGCGACCGGCAACATCCGGTTTCCCAGCGCCCAATATAAACACGCTTGAATCTAGCAACGGGGGAGCGATTTTTTACTTATTTGTGGTAAGTTAAACAGTTTTCTATACATATCAAGCTGCAGTAATATACCTAGTAATATTTTCGAGCTTTCTATTGTGTTTTGGTTGTATGCCATGCTATGCTAATCACGTATGCAGCGTGTTTTTGTGACATATTTAGAAGTTGTAAGTTGCACCCATGACTCATGAGGCATAACCCATGTGAGTGCATGTCAGCAGGTTATCAGCTGCTCAGTGTTGATGTACATTAAACATTTATTTTCAACTAGTGGTTACACATATATATAGTATTATACATACATTTATCTATACACAATGTGACATCTTTTCCTCATTTCTTGCAGGTGCATAATGCCGTATGGATTCTAGCAGAAAGTGACAGGGAAAGTCCCTAAAACGTACACAGAGGTGAAAGCACTGCCAGCAAAAACACTGAAACACTGCCTGAAGCGGAGAACATTAAGCCAGACAACTCCGATGCAAGTGTAGGGTGTGAATGTCCATGCAACTGTGATTCCTGGTCATGCTGGAGATGTGCGAAGTATAACCAAGACATGGTAGATGAAGATATTCCGTGGTTTTGCATATCCTGTGTAAGGAATTGTCCAAATGTTTACATGAATGTTTAGTATTTCCTGATGGATGGCGCTATAATTTCTGTGATGTTCTTATTCATGTGAATAGCTAGTCATTTTCAGAAACGTTATTAGTTTTTGTCATGATGCAAATGTACTTCTTATGAGAAATATTTTTAGCTTTCAAGTCATTTTGGCTTTTTGTAGCTAGTCATTGGATGTTTCTACCATGGACTTATCATTCCATGATTGTACTATAAAAGTGCACATATGTTTAGCATTGATTGTGTAGGTATTACATTGCCTTTTTTTGTGTTATACATGTATGCATTTAATACAGATTTGTCAGGTTGAATAAAATGGTCTTTATTACTACAAATTCTTATCTAGAACAAAAATACAATACACAATATAAACAATAAATCCATCCATCCATCCATCTTCTACCGCTTTTCCGGAGGTCCGGGTCGCGGAGGCAGCAGTTCAAGCAGAGAAGCCCAGACTTCCCTCTCCCCAGCCACCTGCTCCAGCTCTTCAGAGGGGATACCAAGGCGTTCCCAGACTAGCTGGGAGACATAGTCTCTCCACCGAGTCCTGGGTCTGCCCCGGGGTCTCCTCCCAGTGGGACGTGCCTGAAACACCTCAAGTGGGAGGCGTCCAGGAGGCATCCTAATCAGATGCCCATACCACCTCAACTGACTCCTTTCAATGTGGAGGAGCAGCGGTTCTACTCTGAGCCTCTCCCGGATGACTGAGCTCCTCACCCTATCTCTGAGGGTGAGTCCAGCAATCCTACGGAGAAAGCTCATTTCAGCCGCTTGTATCCGCGATCTCGTTCTTTCGGTCATTACCCAAAGCTCGTGACCATAGGTGAGAGTAGGAACGTAGATTGACTGGTAAATCGACAGCTTTGCCTTAGAACTAAGCTCCCTCTTCACCACAACAGACCGGTACAACGTCCGCATCACTGCAGATGCTGCTCCAATCCGTCTGTCGATCTCTCGCTCCATTTTCCCCTCACTCGTGAACAAGACCCCAAGATACTTAAACTCCTCCACTTGGGGCAGGAGCCTGTCCCCAACCCGGAGAGGACAATCCACCTTTTTCCGGCTGAGGACCATGGACTCGGACTTGGAGGTGCTGATTCTCATCCCAGCCGCTTCACACTCAGCGGCAAACCGTCCCAGCAAGAGCTGTAGGTCATTGCTGGATGAAGCCAACAGGACAACATCATCTGCAAACAACAGAGATGAGATCCTGTGGTCACCAAGCATGACACCCTCCATTCCCTGGCTGCGCCTAGAAATCCTGTCCATAAAAATTATGAACAGGACCGGTGACAAAGGGCAGCCCTGGCGGAGTCCAACTCTCACTGGGAATGACTCCGACCGAGTGTTGGCAATGCGAACTAAACTCTCACAACGGTCGTACAGAGACCGAATAGCTCGTAACAACAAGCCCGATACCCCATACTCCCGAAGCACCCCCCACAAAAATCCACGAGGGACGCGGTCAAATGCCTTCTCCAAGTCCACAAAACACATGTAAACTGGTTGGGCAAACTCCCACGAACCCTCAAGAATTCTCGAGAGGGTAAAGAGCTGGTCCGATGTGCCACGGCCAGGACGAAAACCACATTGCTCCTCCTGAATCCGAGGTTCGACCAACGGCCGGACTCTCCTCTCCAGTACCTTGGCATAGACCTTCCCAGGGAGGCTGAGGAGTGTGATCCCTCTAAAGTTGGAGCACACCCTCCGGTCCCCTTTTTTGAAGAGAGGAACCACCACCCCGGTTTGCCATGCCAAAGGCACTGCCCCCGACCTCCACGCAATGTTGCAGAGGCGTGTCAACCATGACAACCCAACAACATCCAGGGCCTTGAGGTACTCGGGGCGAATCTCGTCCACCCCCGGGGCCCGGCCACCAAGGAGATTTTTAACCACCTTGGCGACCTCAGCCCCTGTGATAGGCGAGTCATCCCCCTCGTCCCCAAACCCTGCTTCCTCTGTGGAAGGCGTATCAGTGGGATTGAGGAGATCCTCGAAGTATTCCTTCCACCGCCCGACGATATCCCCAGTTGAAGTCAACAGTGTCCCATCCGCACCATACACAGTGTGGACGGGGAGCTGCTTTCCCCTCCTGAGCCGCCGAACAGTTTGCCAGAATCTCTTTGAAGCCGACCGAAAGTCTTGTTCCATGGCCTCACCGAACTCCTCCCATACCCGGGTTTTTGCTTCAGCAACCACCCGAGCTGCACTCCGCTTGGCCTGCCGGTACACCTCAGCTGCTTCGGGAGTCCCACAAGCCAACCAAGCTTGATAGGACTCCTTCTTCAGCTTAATGGCCCCCCTCACCACTGGTGTCCACCACTTGGTTCGGGGGTTGCCACCACGAGATGCACCGACCACCTTGCGGCCGCAGCTCTGGGCTGCCGCTTCAACAACAGAGGTGGAGAACATGGCCCATTCAGACTCCATGTCTCCAGACTCCCTCGGAATGTGGTTGAAGTTCTTCCGGAGGTGGGAGTTGAAGACCTCCCGGACAGGGGCCTCAGCCAGACGCTCCCAGCACACCCTCACTATACGTTTGGGTCTACCAGGTCTGAATGGCTTCCTCCCCTGCCATCGGATCCAACTCACCACCAGGTGGTGATCAGTTGACAGCTCTGCACCTCTCTTTACTCGGGTGTCCAAGACATACGGTCGCAGGTCTGATGATACGATAACAAAATCGATCATCGACCTGCGGCCTAGGGTGTCCTGGTGCCAGGTGCACATATGGACACCCTTATGCTTGAACATGGTGTTCGTTATAGACAGACTGTGGTTAGCACAGAAGTCCAATAACTGAACACCACTCGGGTTCAGATCGGGCAGGCCGTTCCTCCCAATCACCCCCCTCCAGGTTTCACTGTCGTTGCCCACGTGCGCATTGAAGTCCCCCAGTAGGACAATGGAGTCTCCAGGAGGAGCACCCTCCAGCACCCCAGTCACAGACTCCAAAAAGGGTGGGTACTCTGAAACATCATTTGGTGCATAGGCACAAATGATGGTCAGGACCCGTTTCCCAACCCGAAGGCGCAGGGAAGCAACCCTTTCGTCCACCGGGGAAAACTCCAATATAGAGGCAGCAAGGTGGGGCGATACAAGAATACCTACCCCTGCTCGTCGCCTCTCGCCCGGGGCAACTCCAGAAAAGGCCAAGCTCCAGCCCCTCTCCAGGAGACTGGTTCCGGAACCGGAGCTGTGTGTTGAGGTGAGGCCGACTATATCTAGCCGGTATCGCTCAATCTCGTACACCAGCTCAGGCTCCTTCCCCACCAGAGAGGTGACATTCCACGTACCAAAAGCCAGTTTAGAAAGCTTGGGATCAGTCCGCCAAGGTCTCCGCTTTTGACTGCCACCTAATCCACATAGCACCGGACTTCCATGATCCCTCCTGCAGGTGGTGAACCTACTGGAGGGCGGACCCATGTAACTCCTTCGGGCTGAGCCCGGCCGGGTCCCATGGGTGGAAACCCGGCCACCAGACGCTAGCCTTCGAGCCCCTCCCCCAGGCCTGGCTCCAGGGTGGGGCCCCGGTAACCCCATACCGGGCGGGGTACACTGAATCCTTGATATACAATTTATCATGAGAGTCTGTTGGATCGTTCTTCGTCTGGCCCTTCACCCAGGACCAGTTTGTCTTGGGAGACCCTATCAGAGGCAAATTGCCCCGGACAACATAGCTCCTGGGATCACTGGGGCACGCAAACCCCCCCACCACGATAAGGTGACGATCCATGAGGGGGTAAACAATAAATTATTAAACAATAAATCTTTGTTTAAAGTTTACACCATAGTGACCATGGATACATTTATTAACAAAAACAATACAGTTTTGACTAACATTCCACAATATCCTATATACAGCTGTACTGAAATATTGATTGTATATGTCTTGAAATTCCTTTTCTGAAATCTAATAAAAACTATTTTACTTTACTACAGTCTTTAAGTGTGTTGTCTAGTGATTACAAGAAATAGCTGCCTACTTGTTCAAAAAGCAAATTAAATGAAATCAAAGATACTTTCAGACTCTGATACTGGACTTGCTAGAACACTGTGAATATTAACAATAGAGTTTTTGCGTAGGCTCGTAAAATTCACGTGACTCGCGGGGGTAAACATAAATACGCCGTAGGTGCCGCCATCTTGGATGGCAAGAGCAGCAAGTTGCACTGTGACAACCCAGGCGTAACTTGTACTGTTTAGCGATCAGAATGAGTGAGGAGAACACACAGTCACAGTCTGACATAATAACATCCCTATCATCCTCTTCAACAACTGACACTGTGGCCTCTGACACTGTGTCTGCGATGTCTCTGTGAGATTCAGTGGAGTCATTGTCAGCAGTCATAACAGCAGACAAGTGTTTTTAATCTTGCTCCCGTGCACTCCTCTGGTGTGCCGAAATGCCTCAGTTGAACGGGGGGGGGGGGGTAGGTGGAGTAACCCCCACGGACAAGCAGAGCGCACAGCTGGAGCAATTAGCAGAACAATGACTGCCAGTAATCTGCTCAGTGGGGATGATTTGGGGGCAAATGATGAAATGACATCTTTCAAAGACGAAGGGGAGCAGGAGGAAAAGATATCGGAAAACGTGTCAGCGGAAAGGGATGTGGATGATGTGAAGTCTTCGCTGGTGAACGAGTCGGAAAACAACAGCAGCTCCTCGGACTCGGAGGTGAGTGAAGCGCGCTGCGTGTTTTTTTTGTTTTTTTTTAAAGGCTCTCCACGGCGCGCCGCGTTAAAACGTACCTGATTTTATGCACATTTACAATAGGTTTTTCCCCTTTCATGTGTGCATTGTCCTTTGTAGCAAGCAGAGAGGCGCCCCCAAACCAGAAAGTTTTTTTGGTTTTTTTTGTTACTTATTTGTACCTGTAGGTAGATTTGGTTTGCAGTCTGGTGACAAGCCACTGGCCGCTGCGTGCGCGAGCGCCCTAAACCTACATGTTTTTGGTATGCGGGAGGAAACCGGAGAAATCCCGGAGTAAACCCACGCAACACGGGGAGAACATGCAAACTCCACACAGCTCACTGTTGGTCGGGGGCTGGGATCGATCCCCCAGCCGAGGGTAAACTGTGCTGCCACAGTGCTAAACCACTGCTCCACCGTGCAGCCCGTTATGAGAAAGCGAGAGATTACGTCAGTGAAGGTAATTATTCAAAAATCCAACTTTTTTTTTTTTTTTTTTTGCATTTCACACCGGCCATTTAATTCCCCGCTTATCCCCTTATCAGGGGGAACAACAGGAGTACACCATTTTGCCGAGTTTGTAGGTACACGTGAGCTATGTGGTTTGTTTCACCCTGCTGCTGCTGTTTCTGGCCATCCAATATGGCGGCACACTCTAACGGGCCAGTGCGGCACGCCCCCTGACGTCATATGCAAAAACTCAATAGGCATTTGAAAATTAGACAAGTAGGCACAAACTGTAAGCATTTGCTCTGTCACATCCTGTTGTGAAATTTTCAGAGTGGCATCCAGAATGTGAAATGTTCGTATTCTCTGGATAATTCTCTCAACATGAATACGTGTGCTCGAGATTGCCTCACAGTTTGCAGCTTCTTCCACCGACATCTGCGACCGGTCACTACCTTTGTAGTTAGGGAGAATCAGTTTCACCCCCCTGTCTCTAAGTTCCCTTGACACATTGAAACCCTTATCAGCCATAACTGAAGAATTAAGTGGCAAAGCATTCAGGAAGTGGTCACTAGATAATGTGATATGTTGACTTTCTTTGGGGATTCTTCCTTTGGAGTCCACGAATCTTTGCAGAATGGCAATGGAATGACAGGGGAGGCAGAAGTTGATGTCATCGTCTGTCGCTTCTTCGTTTGTCCGGTCCATTTAAACTTCGTAGGAATATATCCCAGCGAACCTTTCTTGTGTGTGCGTACACCTGTTGGATAAAAATAGAAATTAGTTTAACAGATACTAATTATGCCAAAATTTAAATAAAAAAAGGAGGCAGTGTCAGTAGTTACTGACAGCTTTATTATATATGTGTAAAGTTCAAATACATATATATGTAAATAAACAAACAAAATACACACACATACAACTATATAATTTATAATGCAGAAGTCTGACAAGACTATATTAACTAATAAAATAAAGAAAATTGATACTATGTTAACTTTGTATTGGATTTGATCAGTGATTAGTTTGGAACCTAAAATTAGACTAAATGCTAATATTTTATTGAGTAATAACAGGTAATACAATATAGATAAATATATTATTCAAACAGTGCTCTTACCTCCTTGAAAATGGTTTGAACAAATTCTGTCACTGGCACTTGAAGTCCATCCTTCACACCTGATTTTGCTCTCCCAAATTCGCCGAAGATCTGCGTTTTTTCACCGCTGGGAAACCTATAGTATGATCTTCTTATGCCCTGTTCCTTGTCTGTACCCTGGCGATTACTACAGAAAGGTACTACGCATCTGGAACCCTGATTTGTGGCTTTATTTCGACGTATCTTGAACTCTGTCTCCATTGTGTATGCATGTGAGCCAGTGTAAACAAACTACCGGATGTTGCCTGTTGCGCATTGCATTGTGGGGAATGTGAAAGGGGCGAATGGGCTGGATCTTATGCCCTCATCTTAATTTATAATTTGTGTATCTTGTCTTCAACGCATAGGCCCCGGCCCTTGTCCTCGCTTTAAGTTATATTTTGGGATTTTTTGTATTTCTCCTTTATTATTATGATCCTGAGTTGCCATTATTGTTATTTTTATTTTGTCTTGTATATTCATTTCTCCTTGGGTTTTCTTTGCAGTTTAAAGTTTATCACCATTACTTATTATCATTATCATTGCCATAATCTTGTCTCTCCTGATCCTCTGTGTGATTGTCTGTTCAGCCCCGCCCACCCTGTTTCTCTGTGACCATATCCTGCTGTCTCAGTTTACTCCTGATTGTGCCTACCTGCTTTGTATTGTGTTTGATGACTTGTGTGCCTATTTATGTCAGTCCCAAACTGTGTTTCGTTATGAGTGTCATTAAGTCATGCTGCGTGAGCAGCACACTTCAGATCTGACCAGTTTATCTCTGCCTTATCTTGCCTGACCTGTTGTAAGTTTTATTCAGCTCCCAAGCTGTTTATTACTTTTGTCTTTTCTCAAGCTGCGCCCATTTGGCCAGCTCATAACAAATCTGTGCTGAAACTATGAATATTATGTTTGGGTCCAGTTTTCCACCAACCATGACAGTATCATGCGCAGGGTGAAATGTGAGGTACCAATTAGACTGCAAGGTGCAGTATGGCAGTATTGTTATGACCAGAATTCAACATTAGAATGAGACTTCTGCACCTCTCAGCAGGTATTTTGGCCCACTTCTCATGAGCAAACTGCTCCAGTTGTCTCAGGTTTGAAGGGTGCCTTCTCCAGACGGTATGTTTCAGCTCCTTCCACAGATGTTCGTCAGGGCTCATAGAAGGCCACTTTAGAATAGTCCAATGTTTCACTCTTAGCCATTCTTGGGTGTTTTTAGCTGTGTGTTTTGGGTCATTATCCTGTTGCAAGACCCATGACCTGCAACTGAGACCAAGCTGTCTGACACTGGGCAGCACATTTCTCTCTAGAATACCTTGATAGTCTTGAGATTTCATTGTACCCTGCATAGATTCAAGACACCCTGTGCCAGATGCTGCAAAGCAGCCCAAGAACATAACAGAACCTCCTCCATGTTTCACAGTAGGGACAGTGTTCTTTTCTTAGTATGCTTCATTTTTGCGTCTGTGAACATAGAGCTGATGTGCCTTGCCAAAAAGTTGCAGTTTTGTCTCGTCTGTCCATATGACATTCTCCCAGAAGCTTTGTGGCTTGTCAACATGCAGTTTGGCAAATTCCAATCTGGCTTTTTTATGATTTGTTTTCAACAGAGGTGTCCTCCTTGGTCGTCTCCCATGAAGTCCACTTTGGCTCAAACAACGACGGATGGTGCGATCTGGCACTGATGTACCTTGACCTTGGACTTCACCATGAATGTGTTTAGAGGTTGTTCTGGACTCTTTTGTTACCATTCGTATTATCCATCTCCTCCTGCGGCCACGTCCAGGGAGGAAGCTACAGTCCCGTGGATCTTAAATTTCTGAATAATATGTGCAACTGTAGTCACAGGAACATCAAGCTGCTTGGAGATGGTCTTATAGCCTTTACCTTTAACATGCTTGTCTATAATTTTCTTTCTAATCTCCTGAGACAACTCTCTCCTTTGCTTCCTCTGGTCCATGTTTAGTGTGGTACACACCATGTCAACAAACAGCACAGTGACTACTTGTCACCCTTTAAATAGGCCGACTGACTGATTACAAGTTTGTAGACACCTGTGATGTTAATTAGAGGACACATCTTGGTTGAACATGTCCCTATGGTCACATTATTGTCAGTCTTTTCTAGGGGTACCATCATTTTTGTCCAGGCCTGTTTCATGAGTTTGTTTTTTAAAATAATTCTGTTGAACCACAATTAAGATAAGATAAGATAAGATAAGATAAGCCTTTATTAGTCCCACAATGGGGAAATTCCAGGATTGCAACAGCACAGGGATAGCAACACTCAGAGCAACAATCAGAAGACAAGAAAAAAACAAGCAAGCAAGAGCAGCTAATATACATATGTACGTATTACTATAAAAAAATATATATATACACACACACACAGACACACAGTGCAGAGCATTGTAGCTGGATGGAATAAATATATGAATATATGAACACACAGTGCAGAGCATTGTAGCTAGATGGAATAAATATGTAAATATATAAACACCCACAGTACGGAGCATTGCAGCTAGGTGGAATAAATATGCAAGTATATAAACACACACAGTGCGGAGCAATGTAGCTAGATGGAATAATATGTAGATATATAAATATATAAACACACCCAGTGCTGAGCATTGTAGCTAGATGGAATAAATATGTAAATATATAAACACACACAGTGCAGAGCATTGTTGCTAGATGGAATGAAACAGCATAACCGTCTACTTAGTTATCCTACATGGTATGATTATGTGCCCATACATATTCTCACCCTCCATAGCAACCGGTATGTTCCTAGTTGTATGCCGGAGGGGACCATTGTGTAAGTCTATTGCATCTTTTGCATTCAAAAAACTATTAGTTTGTTACGTCTTTTTGCTATCTCTGCGAGCAGCCCTGCTGAGGTTGTACAGTCTGACAGCCGTTGGTAGGAAGGACCTACGAAACCTCTCGGTTGTGCACCTGGGATGATGTAGTCTGCTGCTAAATGAGCTCCTCAGTGCATTCAGTATGTCCTGCATAGGGTGGAACTCGGACTCCAGCAGAGATGACAGTTTAGCCACCGTCCTTCTCTCTCCTATCTCCTCCATCGGATCAAGGCGCTGCCCCAGGACAGAGCTAGCTTTCTTAATCAGTTTGTTCAGTCTCTTCCTATCGGCTGCAGTAATGCCACTGCCCCAGCAGACCACTCCAAAAGTGATGGCTGATGCCACCACCGTGTCATAGAATGACTTCAGCAGCGCCCCTTGTACACCAAAAGACCTGAGTCTCCTCAGCAGGAACAGCCTACAGCCTACGCTGTCCCTTCTTGTAGAGTGCATCAGTATTGTGTGACCAGTCTAGTTTATTGTTCAGATGAATACCCAGGTACTTATAGGATGTCACCATCTCGATGTCTGTTCCCTGTATATTTACTGGTACTGTGAGGGGCTGCCCATGCCTGCGGCAGTCCACCACCAGCTCCTTAGTTTTCCTCGCGTTGATCTGGAGGCAGTTCCGATGGCACCAGTCCACGAAGTCCTGGATAAGCCCTCTGTACTCAGCTTCATCTCCATTGGAGATGAGGCCAACGATCGCATAGTCATCAGAGAACTTCTGTAGATGGCAGTGTGTTGTGTTGTGTGAGAAGTCCGCAGTATAAAGAGTGAACAGGAAGGGAGCCAGCACCGTTCCCTGGGGGGCCCCCGTGCTACTGATGATCGTGTCGGACACACAGTCCCGGGTTCTCACAAACTGAGGCCGGTTCGTGAGGTAGTCCAGGATCCATGATGACAGGTGCTGGTCCACCCCTGCGCGCAGCAGCTTGTCCTTCAGGATCATCGGTTGGATGGTGTTGAAAGCACTGGAGAAGTCAAAGAACATGATCCTCACCATATTCCCGGGCTTCTCCAGGTGGGACAGAGAACGGTGAAGGAGGAAGATCACCGCATCCTCCACCCCAATGCCATGCTGGTAGGCGAACTGGAGTGGATCCATCGCTGGTTCCACCAGGGGGCGGAGGTGAGCAAGGAGCAGTCTCTCCAGGGTCTTCATCAAGTGGGACGTCAAGGCCACCGGTCTGTAGCTGTTCAGGTCTTTGGGGTGGGAAGTTTTTGGTACAGGTACCACACAAGATGTTTTCCACAGCTGTGGTACCCTCCCCAGTTTCAGGCTCATGTTGAAGATATACGTCACAATCCCACACAGCTGGTCTGCACAGGACTTGAGGAGCTTTGCGCTGATGCCGTCCGGTCCCGGCGCCTTCCTCGCCTTGATCTTCCTCAGCTCCGTCCTCACCTGGGTCCTGGTCAGGGTCAGGATGGGGGGCTGTGTGTTGGGAGTGGGGGGGTGTTGGTGGAGTGGGGAGTGGACAGCAGGACTTGATTTCTTTAGAGGCAGCAGTGGTTGTTGTGCAGTCAGGGGGGAGGGCGGTTGGTCAAATCTATTGAAGAACAGATTCAGGTTGTTCGCCCACTCCCTGCCCCCTGTGGCCTGGGGGGAGGTATTCTGGAGCCCCGAGATAGTTTTGAGGTTTCTCCAGACCCCGCTGATGTCGCTCTGTTGCAGCTTGTCCTCCATCTTCTTCCTGAAGCTGTCCTTGCCTTCTCTGATCTTTCTCCTCAGTTCCCTCTGTACGGACTTCAGCATCTCCCTGTTCCCTGACCTGAAGATCCTCTTCTTCTCTCTCAGAAGTGTTTTTATCTCAGGGTTGATCCAGGGTTTGTTGTTTGAGTGACGCCGTATGGTCTTGGTGGGAACGGATTTGTCCACACAGATTCAAAAGCATTGTCTCATTTTCATGGGTTAATTTTCATAGAATTTTTATTTATTACCACTTTTGTCAGATTCAAATTATTTCTGTGACCATTGTGGGTTTTTCTTTCATTAACAGGTACCAACAATTTTGTCCACATCTGTATACTCAATATAAAATCTAACTAAATTAAGTGGCTCAAGGCTAATATTCAGTGACCATGCATTTATACTGTTACTAATAAGTTTAACATTCATTTGAATAACATTCATTTAACATTCATTTGAATAACATTCATGGAAAAAAAACATTCCTAAGACTCACATTTAAATCAAGGATTAATGAATTATTGCAAACCATTATTATCCATCACAGAAAAGGCGATTATCTTCACAGTGTCCAGAGTTATCCTGTGAAATGTAAACTATAAAAATTGTTAACGTTCAGTCAGAAATAGCAAAGTTCCAGATTGCACAAGTAATGAAACATATTCTGTAGATGTCCACTAGGAGGTACTGTTGAGCTGCAGATAATTTTTAAATCTGGGTATGTGAAGAAGGGCAGCCTAGAGAGTTTTATGTGGCTTCTGCTATATGTCCAAAAGAAGGAGGAAACCATATATCTGTCAGCTTAAGGAGTTTATGACTTTTTAAAGAGTATCAGCTCCTGGTACAAAGGCTTCTTATCTGCTTGGGGGTGGTGGGGGGGTGGAGCTTGAGAATTTTATGACGTACTTTTTAATCCTTTAAAAGCAAGCCGTTATCGGGTTTCTCTACCAAGAGAAGTTGTTTACACTGGGGGTCCTGATGATGAAGAAACACAGCAATTCTTGACCAGAGTTGAGTGAGAATTTCTTTAAGATGAAGAAGAGTGATTTCCTGAATTAGCCTGAGGAGAAGCTGATGTTACAATATAGAACAAGATATGCTTGAGATCTCCAAAAATATGCGCTATGATGATGGTATGTAGCTGATGACTACTTGCAAATGTTATATGTTACTAGTGTGGACACCCAGCCGTGTGGACACCCAGCCGGTGTGGACACCCAGCTTCTTCCCCGAGAATGGTCAGAAGGGGTTGTGACACCCCCCCCCCCCCCCGTTTGGCTCCAGCTCCGGTAGAACTGGCGGAGGGCATGTCAGTCCGTGGGGGGGACATGGGAGGGGTGGAAAAGGGCAGCGTGCTGTGCTCCGAGTTCCAACACTTTGAACGGCCGTCGATCGCGGGCGCACGGGCCAGTGTGCAGTCGTGCGTAATGGAACAAGACAGTGATCGGCCGGCTTTGGGAGTGAGGTGCGAGAAAAGCTCTGTGCAGGAGAAGGTGGAGGGGGTGGGAGTAAGCGAGTGCCGGCCCGGGACGTGGTGTCTAGGCCGCGCAAAAATTGCGTATGGATCCGCGATGGTGAGGAACTTTTCCCGTTAAACGTGGAGGAGATCCACAGCGGCTGTGAAAAAAATTAAATCTCTTGACTTCTCTTGTGGTTTGGTCCCGCGAGGATGTGGGGAAGGCGAGCAGCCAAATTCCCCGATGGCTGTGATAAACTGAAGCTGTGTCAGGGACTCGGCAGTTTGGCTTTAGGTGCGGGAAACAGTCCTAAAGTCACCGTGGGCAGCACGGTGGTGCAGTGGTTAGCACTGTTGCCTTACAGCTAGAAGGTTCCTGGTTTGAATCCCCAAGCTGGCAGGGGTTGGAATCTTTCTGTGTGGAGTTTGCATGTTCTCCCTGTGCTGCGTGGGTTTACTCCGGGGTCTCCGGTTTCCTCCCACAATCCAAAGACATGCATGTTAGGTTAATTGGCTGTTCTAAATTGTCCCTAGATATCTGTTTCCTATAGGCCCTTAGAATAGAGGGTTAGTACTAGTGAAAGCGCTTTGAGTGGTCTTTGTGACTAGAAAAGCGCTATATAAGTGTAGGTTAGTTAGTTAGTTAGTTAGTGTGAGCCACAACAGCTAGCATAAGCATCACATCTGATCTTGAAAGGGAACTTTAAGCACTTTGTAATGTTATGGGCCTCTGTCGACTACCCACCATGACTGGCCTGTCGAGCCAGTTCGTTCACCATGTGAAGATGTTCTCTTAAGCAAACAAATAATCCAACCCTGGTTTTCCCTCTACCTCGGGGGTGGACCAACTGGAGCACCTTGGGGTGGAGCCGTCAGAGAACCAGTCAGAGAACCAGCAGAGAACCACCAGCCGTCAGAGAACCAGCAGCTGCCAGTCGTGATGCTGCCCAGATGGAGACTGCTACCGCCAATAGACGACACCCCCATGACAGCAGAGGTTGGACCACTGAGAATGCAGGGCCTTGGTCTCCAGCACAGACACAGCCTCCCAGGCAGACTGCTGGTCCATGTCCAGCCACTGCCGGACCCTGGAGATGGACCCAGGAGGTCTCTATCCTGCTCGACCCAAAGCAGCTGCACACCAAGTTCTTCCATGCCATCACTGCTGGGGAGAGCTGGCTGGCGATCTGAGGAAGAGCTGTGAGCTGGCGTGTTATCCCCGACCGCAACAGTTTGAAGAGCAGCTGTCCGTGAGACTGCTGGGTCATGATCCTTGGCTCGCTGGCAGTGCTAACAGTCCTCCACAGCACAGGGGCGCCAGGACAGTGCATCAGCATTGGCATGGAGGCAGCCTGCTCGAGGCATAATCTGAAAGTCATAATCCTGTACTGCCTCCAGCCATCGCGCTAACTGTCCCTCTGGCTCTTTAAAGTTCAGTAGACAGGACAGGGAAACATCGTCCGTCCTGAGTTAAAATCTCCCCCCGTACAGGTACGGGTGGAAATGGCGGAGCCCTTGGATGACTGCCAGCAGCTCTCAGCGGGTGACACAGTAATTCCTTTTGGCTCTGCTGAAAGTGCGGCTGAAGAAGGTAAGCGCCCGCTTGCTCTCTGTGCTCTCCCTCCTGGGATAGCACCACTCCAATGCCCTTGTTGCTAGCGTCTGTGTCCACGATGAAGAGGCGGTTCGGGTCAGGATACCTCAGCACTGAGCAGAGCCGGGAAAAAGCAGCAGCACAGTCCTCACTCCACTGGAACGTTTGGCCCTTCTGTGTCAGCTGATGCAGAGGACTGGGGATGATGGTGAAATCCTTCACAAACCTCCTATAATAGGAAGCCAGTCTGAGGAAGCTCTGCAGTTCTACGTCCCGCGGGACCGGCCAGTTTCTCAATCCTACCACCTTCTCTGGGTCGGTGGCGACTCCTGAAGCATTGACGACGTGGCCCAGGAAGGTGGTTTCTCACCAAAACAGGTGGCATTTCCGAGGGTGAAGCTGCAGCCCGGCCTGTCAGATGGCATCCAACACCTCCTGGAGGTTGGACAGGGCGCCAACAAAATCAGCTGCGTGAACCAGCAGGTCGTCAAGATAAACAATGCAGTGGCTCTGGGGGACATGAGCCATCACTTGCACCATTAGGCGTTCAAAAGTGGCTGGGGCATTGCAAAGTCCAAATAGCATCACCTTGAACTGCCACAGTACCTGCCCGATGGAGAAGGCTGTTTTCTGGCAGGCCTCTAGTGACTGCTCCACCTGCCAGTAGCCGCTGCGGAGGTCAAGCAAGCTGAACCAGCTTGAGCCGGCAATGTAAACCAGCACATCGTCAATACGGGGCAGAGGCTAGGAGTCTTTACGTGTGACGTCATTCAGGTGCCGGTAGTCCACACAGAACCACCATGAACTGTCCTTCTTCTTGACCAGGACTACCGACACCACCCAGGGGCTGCTGGAGGGCTCAATGATATCTGCCTCTAGCATCTCCTGAATCTTTTGCTCTGCCACTGTCTGCCTTAAGGCAGGCGGCACTGGATCAGCTTGGTCTCACCAGTGTCGATCTGGTGCTGCAACAAGTTGGTTCAGGTGCACTCTTCATCCCTGACGGAAAAACATCGACAAAGCAGTCCAGCAGCTCTTGAAGCTGGCGTCTCTGCTCTGACTCTAACCCCCTGCAGCTCCACTGGAATAGCTCCTCAACCGTCTGCTTGGTTTCTGATGACATGGCGACCCATTCTACTGGCGGTCTCCTTACTGCTGTGTCTGGCGGCGATCATGATCCCTCCGCTCACGCTGATGGTGCTGCAGTGGTCGGCTCTGGTGGCAATCCCCTCGGCTTGGCCTGCGCTGATGGCACCGGCCCCTCAATCGCGCAAGTCCCTGGTTCCCCATCTGGCTCTTGCTACAGAGGGTGATGGTCTTGGCCCCCAAAAGGAGAGAAGAGACGGTGGTGTCTATCTTTGCGCCCCATTCTGTGAGTAGATCTAAGCCAATGATGCAGGAGTGTTGGATGTCAGCCAGCCAGAACGGGTGGTCCATGTTTTGACCAGCCACTCTCAAGACAAGGACTCATCACCCTCCCAATCTGGCATGCTCACCAGTGGCTGTGGTAACGCAGCGCCTGGTGGGTTCCCACCCTTGCTGTCTGAGTTCATCTGTACCGGGCAGCGCCTGGGTCGGACCAGGGAGATGGTGGAACCGGTGTCAATTAGGGTCTGGATTGGAGTGTTGTCCAGGCTGCACTGCAGGCGCTGCTCATAGAGGCTGTATTAAACATCACAACTTTGCACAATAGAGATCATCCCCTCCAATACATAACTTACACAATTACAATTACTTTCGAGGGTGGCAACAACACTGTTCATTCAAATGTGAAATATACTGTTTGGGTTGATAATTATATTTTGCCGGGTAATTTAACCAATTGTAATGCTGTTGATACCATCTAGCTGCAATGCTCCTGCACTGTGTATATCCCTGTCTGTGCCACCTCACTCTAGTTTAAAGCTGGTGGAGGCTGGTTGTTGCGGGGTAGGTGAAGGGCAGTGGCGCGTGACATGGCCTGGCTCCCTGCAGTGGAAGCACCCTTCCTCATACTGCCGTCATCATACTCTCGCCAGCCATGCAGCTGTGGCCTAGTGCAGCTCCTCCTCATCCTCGATCTCAGCCGTGGCCTGGAAGGCTCTCTGCCTTGGTGATGAAACGTCAGCCACGTGCTCCAGCATCGGCTCCACCTGCCTCACCTCTGCCACAGCCATCTCCCAGCTGCTCGTGGTGTGAATCTGGATGTGTTTTTGGAGCTGGGCCGGGCGGAGCCCTTGGATGAAACTCTGGAGGATGAGCTTCTTCACCACCTCCAGCTCAAAGTCCAGGTAGCTGCACTGTGTCAGCAGCCAGACATCTGGCACATAAGCTCCCAGGTTCTCTCAGTCAGGCCGCTAGCAGCTGGCTAGCTGTTCACAGACGTGGTCAGCATGGGTCGCCCTCCCAAACCGCCTCCAAAGTGCTCCCTGTAGCGCTTGACAGCTGTACCCTTCCTCAGGCCGGAGATCGGACAGCATGCAGAGAGCTCCACCCTCCAGAGCCAGTGCGACCTGCACAGCTGTCTCTTCAGGTGTCCGGCCATTGAGCGTGGCAGCCAGTTCAACCTGAATAAGTCACTGAATCAATGTTTCGCCACCAAAGCGGGGAAGCTTGGCCAGTTGGCAGGTTGGTAGTACTGGGGTTGGGACGGTCGCCTCCGTGATAATCACTGCTCTCGGCTGCAGTGGGATCACTGGCTTGTAGTTTCCCCGCAGGCACTCACCGTCCTGCCTTGAAAAAGGCGGGACATGGGACGGAGTTGCTCCGTCCGGTCCACTTCCCCATTCTTTGTGGCAAGCAGCTCTGGGGACTGACGTGTCTGCTCTGCTGTCCATCTCCATCTGGGTGATGAGCTGTTTGAGCTGTCAAATCTCTGCCTTGATTCTCACTTCTGTCTCTCAAAATCCCACTTCTGACACCCATGTGATGTTTCAAGGGCTCACACAATAACGAGAAAGGATTTGAAACATAGCAGGCATTTATTTCTTCACTCACAAATTATGCAGAACAGGGGGGAGGTCATTCACACACACACTCACTTCACTCAGGGTGACACAGACAAGTAATCTCTCACACGCAGGGAAAACAACACTGCCACAATCAGACTTACAGTGCATCCAGAAAGTATTCACAGTGCTTCACTTTTTCCACATTTTGTTGTTACAGTCTTATTCCAAAAGGGATTAAATTAATTTTTCCCTGAAAATTCTACACACAATACCCCATAAAGACAATGTGAATTTTTTTTTTTTAGATTTTTGCAAATTTGTTAAAAATAAAAAAAACTAAGAAATCACGTGTACATAAGTATTCACAGCCTTTGCCATGAAGCTCAAAATTGAGCACATGTGCATCCTGTTTCCACTGATTATCCTTGAGATGTATCTACAACTTAATTGGAGTCCACCTGCGGTAAATCCAGTTGATTGGACATGATTTGGAAAGGTGCACACCTGTCTATATAAGGTCCCACAGTTGACAGTCCATGTCAGAGCACAAACCAAGCGTGAAGTCAAAGGAACTGTTTGTAGACCTCCAAGACAGGATTGTCTTGAGGCACAAATCTGGGGAAGGGTACAGAAAAAATTTCTGCTGCTTTGAAGGTCCCAATGAGCACAGTGGCCTCCATCATCCATAAATGGAAGAAGTTCAGAACCACCAGGACTCTTCCTAGAGCTGACCAGCTGTCTAAACTGAGCGATTGGGGGAGAAGGGCCTTAGTCAGGGAGGTGACCAAGAACCCGATGGTCACTCTGTCAGAGCTCCAGTGTTCCTCTGTGGAGAGAGAAGAACTTTCCAGAAGGACAACCACCTCTGCAGCAATCCACCAGTCAGGCCTGTATCATAGCCAAGGATCATAGCCGATCCTTCACATCCTGGTCACGTGCTGTTTGCCCCCCTCCCCTCAGGTAGAAGGCTTCGGTCCATTCGGACTAAAACCTCTCGGCACATGAACAGCTTTTTCCCCTCTGCCATCAGACTGCTGAACACTAAGTGACTTTTGACTCTCGTGCACTATGTACAGCAGCTCAACCAGACTCATGTCATTCATCACTGTTTTTCTGTTGCATTATTGACTGCACTATGTGGTACTTCACATTATCTGCTACATGCTAATTTTTTAAACTGCCTTGACTAGTACTACTCATTATTACTAGTATTATTATTATTATTACTTATTATTACTTATTTTTCTACACTTATTGCACGTTTCTAGTCCTTTAGTTTTTTAGTTTATCCCTTTTTCTCATTATGTTTTTAATGTTGCAGCATGGCACCGAGACAAATTCCTAGTTTGTGTATCACATGAACAATGGCAATAAACCTGATTCTGATTCTGATTCTGATTCTGATGGTAGAGTGGCCAGACGGAAGCCACTCCTTTGTAAAAGGCACATGGCAGCCCGCCTGGAGTTTGCCAAAAGGCACCTGAAGGATTCTCAGACCATGAGAAAAAAAATTCTCTGGTCTGATGAGACAAAGATTGAACTCTTTGGTGTGAATGCCAGGTGTCATGTTTGGAGGAAACCAGGCACCACTCATAACCATGCCAATGGTGGTGGCAACATTATGCTGTGGGGATATTTTTCAGCGGCAGCAACTGGGAGACTTGTCGGGATAGAGGGAAAGATGACTGCAGCAATGTACAGAGACATCCTGGATGAAAACCTGCTCCAGAGCAGTCTTGATCTCAGACTGGGGCCAGGGTTCATCTTTCAGCAGGACAACAACCCTAAGTACACAGCCAAGATATCAAAGGAGGAGGAAAACTCTGTGAATGTCCTTGAGTGGCCCAGCCAGAGCCTAGATTTGAATCCAATTGAACATCTCTGGAGAGATCTGAAAATGGCTGTGCACTGACGCTTCTCATCCAACCTGATGGAGCTTGAGAGGTGCTGCAAAGGGGAATGGGCGAAACTGCCCAAAGATAGGTGTGCCAAGCTTGTGGCATCATATTCAAAAAGACTTGAGGCTGTAATTGCTGCCAAAGGTGCATCAACAGAGTATTGAGCAAAGGCTGTGAATACTTATGTACATGTGATTTCTTAGTTTTTTATTTTTAATAAATTTGCAAAAATCTCAAAAAAAAATTTTTCACATTGTCATTATGGGGTATTGTGTGTAGAATTTTGAGGAAAAAAAATGAATTTAATCCCTTTTGGAATAAGGCTGTAGCATAAAATGTGGAAAAAGTGAAGCGCTGTGAATACTTTCCGGATACACTGTATAACAGTTACACCACTACAATGCTCAGAACACAAGAATTATAACCGTCTATGAATCCTCCGTGGCACGAAGCATGCCGGGAGAATTCCCCGCCCTTATCACAGCCCCGACATTACAATATTTTCTTTAATTGATTATCATAGTATGATAAAAGTCCAAATGTAGAAAAAAAACTTTATCTTTACACGTTATAAATAAAGGTTAATTTCATGGGAAAATGGATTTTACATTAGGTCTGCAACAGTAATACAAGGAAGGCCACTTTCTTTTATAATCATGATAAATATCACATGCTGTGATGCATATCATTCATGTATGAAAAATGTACAGAGCAGAAGGTGTAGTTATATTTCATACTGTGGAAGTGTGGAGGAGTGGATTTTGCCGCATCCAAGTTTCTATTGACGTTTTGATATGTTGTGACCTCTTTATTTCCTGTAAATCTGGGTTGCCATTAGAACTATTGTTGCTACTGTGAAGCCATATTGATTACAGCTGCTGGTCTCGGTAAAAAAACACATTACAAACATTTCCATCCTTTCAAATCCGGTTCCATAATGTTGATAATCCATTGTTGTCACGCTAAAACCATAGGGACTCTGAAAGATTTTTTTTGGTGCATTAGTACCTCAGAGCTGGTGGCTTATAGTGTGTGGCATGAAGCAAACAATCACCAAGACTGTTTAATAATGGTTGTTAAATTTGGGGCATGGAAGAATTGGAGCAAGCGAGTCCTCCAATGATTTTATGTGGTACCAAATCTATGTCACAGTTGAAGCAAAGTTCATTGTGACCACTCATATTTCTCCCTTTTCATTTATTTAAGAGCCTATATATATGCTTTTTATGGTTTCCTGTTTATTATATGGGTTATAACAACGATTAAAGGTTTGGGTTTATAGAAACAAATGTTTAAATGGCCCGTATTCTTCTTTTTGGGGTTTCCCCTTTATTGCAGGGGGTTATGTAGGATTTTTGTGACATTATATGGTCTGCAAAGTCAAAGAGAACAAAGTCATCCTGTACAGGAGTTCTCCTCTCCCACAGAAACTAGGACTACAACTCTGTCTGAAACACTTGTTCTCTTCTGTCAGGTTATCATGTCATTACTTAACAGACCTGATACAGACCTGCCTCCTGGATTGTCTGGTACACTTTCTCCTTGGACGAAAAGAGCAAGATTCCCACTAAACTTCAAAACTCACATAGTGTAGCTATAGTGTAGTTAGCTTAACTAGCAATCCAACCGTGTTTTTTTTATAGCTCTTTTCTGTAAATTCTAGTCACTGTTACGTCTTGAATTGAAGAGGAGTCGAGGTGATGTTTTATAAGTTTTATTAGATCACTCATAGGAACACAGGAGTCACCACGCTTGCCTGAGAGTCCACAGCGAAGAGACAAAATGTCTCCCGCTGTGGCTTCTTATACTCCAGGTGACACCACCCCAGGAGGCGGGGCGTCACCTCCCACTACACCCAGGCAACGCCATACTAGTATATCATGACTAAAATAAATAATCAGCCCACGTGCACGATGCAGCAACAAAGGGACAATCAAACAACAATACACGTTTGAGGTTCTTTTTTTAAATAGCAAAATCCTTGCACAGCTACAGAAACAGTCACTCGCCAGAGGAAGGAGCCTGTGGAGAGAAGACGAGAGCTGAGTGAGGAGGAATGGAATAAGGGAAAATGGGCTAGCCAAATTGCCACTTACGGGAGCTCTGAGTGAGAACCGGCAGGGCCCCAGCAGGGAACAGACAAACCAGTAGGGTGAGGGATGAGCTGGTGGTGCCTGACCGGGTGGAGGTTAGCTGAAGGTGAGTGGAGATGTGGCAGGAGGGCGCGCGCAGTCCCGGTGACACACCCGCACAATGGCAGCAACCTTTAGGAGGGGAAAAAGCACACAGGTTACTAACTTTTTAGCAAGTGTGAATTAAATACTTGCTGTCTGAATGGCAGTATACCCAGATGAGCCAGCGCTGAATCACTGAAGGATGCCTCCTTATGAACGCTGGCTGATGAGAGGGCGCAGGTGTGTCCTCTCACTCAGGTGCGCTGATGACCTGAGGAGAGATGAACAGGAAAGAGGGGGCCCGCTCTCGCCGCTCATGACACTAGTACACCCAACTAATATACAGTATATTACAGATACAATATCCAACATTCTCCCCCCCTTTGAAAAAATTGCAGACACACTAATTGGGCCCTCCCAAAATTTACACCCAATCCACACTGTAAACACAGAAATATACAGAACTATCCACTCACACCACACTGGCCCAGCGGACCACTCTGCCATTAGATTAAAACAGTCAATGAACATAAAAGGGCCACTCACAAAAATAAACCCGATAAAATATATACATTATAAACATAGGAACTATAAACAATTTTTTTTTAAAAAACACTGTACACAAACACAAAGGTGGTTCCGAAACTCTACACCCCAGCACTCCCACCCCACAACATGGGGCAAATATTTTAACAGTACTGGGCACATTCACACTCCACTCACACTTACTGTTTGCATTAAATCTTCACACATCAGTGTAACCTCATTTACCACACACTCATACAGGGCACTCCGTACACAAAACAGTGGTTATTACTCTTTATCCCTTTTTTTTTTTCAGTAGACCAGTAATATTAACAATACTAGAAAAGCACTCGGAGAGCGCAGACCTCCGCCAAGCGCCACAGTTCCCCCAAATACAGTGTTTGTGTGTACGTTTTGAGATTCCTTGACCATGAAAACATGTGACTAGCAATTGGATTCACAATGATAGGATTAGTGGTTCAGTAGTAAAAGCATTACCTCCTTGGCGGAGGTAATAAACTGAAGTGTTGCTGTTTTGTCCATCTCCTCCATCTGCAAAGTGCCAGGCTGCGACCTGTCAAGGCTTACCTCATGCCTCCCTTATTGGGGGCTTTCACACCTGTACTGACCTCATGCCTCCCTTATTGGGGGGGGGCTTTCACACCTGTACTGAGTACTTAAAAACTGTATTTATCGGCAGATGAAAGAAAACTGAAGCAAAAACAAACAAACAAACAAACAAAAACTAAACAAACAGCAACTGCAACATGAACTATTTCAAACATGTTTATTCAAATGTACACTTATATGGACACAATCTTGAGCCATAACTTGTTGGTAATGTGAAAATAATAAGCCAAGTAGCACAAAAAAATTGAGTGCTCTTGCTGTCAGGAAACAATGTTGGCACCAAATCACTGAAGTGATCTGCCACCGATGGGGGTAGATTGTGCTCTGCCACAAAATGACAAAACATCACTTCTGCTAGTGATGCATTGGATTTGGAAGTCGTCGGTTTTCTCACTGGCTGAAAATGTTCATCCATCGATCGAATTTGGCTGCACAGTTTTTGTGGCCCTGTGTAGCAAAGTGCGACTTCAGGTCGAAAATCCCTGATGCAGTCACTTTTAGCATTAGAGTCACACATATCAGGCGCAGCATTACTGGCGCCGGGATTCCTCTCTGTTCCGGAGCCGCAGGACAAAAGAAGGTGTGATAATGGTTGCCGTGGGTTTTATCGGGTTTGCGCTCCGCGGAAAAAAAAGAGGATTTGGAAGCTTCCCCGGCAGAGAGCTGGTTTTTGCGCAGCCCCTATGGCTGCCCGGTGAATTTCTGCCAAATAATCCCGCGCCGGACAGCTGCCCGTCTCAGCTTTTGCAGCATAGCGCAAACACAGGCACTCTGGCGGGCCCTGCCCACCACAGTTTTCCGCGTGCTTTTGTGCCTAAAACTTTGAAGAACGCGGAGTTTGTGTTCGTCAGACACGACGAGCAGCGCCCTCTATTGTCCCTGCACACATGTTGAAAATGGCCGTATCTCACAATGTTAAAGAATCCTTTAAAAAATTCCTGTATCCAGACGGTGAACCGGATCATCCCCAAAATTTAATCGGTTCTTCCTTGTACCATTTCCAACAACGCCTGAAAGTTTCATGGAAATCCGTCCAAAACTTTTTGAGTTATCTTGCTAACCAACAGACAAACAGACAGACAGACAAACAGACAGACAAACGCTGGCAAAAACATAACCTCCTCTTGGCCTTCGGCCTGGCGGAGGTAATAAAACTAGAAACACATTACAGTAAGACACACCGTTAGCCCCTTCACCTAGAGAAAAGTCACACTATGGGTCTCCCGGCGGCTCCCCCCTGGAGCGTCCATCCCGTGGCCTGCTGCCAGAGCGTCTCCGCCTCTCTTTACCGGAGATGGTCTGCACTGGCGTTTCTCCCCTTCTAAATGCCGCAGCTCGTTCTGGTGCCGTCTTGACCCATCCATTAGCTCAGGGTAACTGTCATCACAAGTCCGCACCACCTGCACCCTGGTCGTCTCGCTGCTCCCTCGACCTGCGGACCCGCCCAAGCTGAGACTCAAACCTAGGGCGCACATTATCACCCACGCCCAAGGGAGTACTCACTGGCTTTTGCGGTCCACAGCATTGTGACCTGGTTCCCACACGGTGTCGCAGGGTCCCGCCAATCCAGCCTGAGCTCTGTCCCTGGTCTTTATTTTGGGCACGCCTAGGACTCGACCCACGTGGTCTCACCCCAATCGCTTTAATTTTCTACGTTGAATCAGCCGCATCAGTGCCTGGCTCGACAGTGGTACTCGGCCGGCCACCGGAACCCTGCTGCACCTGCTCGTTAGTCCCATCTGCCCCTATGGGCATCCAACCATGCTGTTCGAGTCCCTCGTCCAGGGTACTGCAAACACCGGCACGGGACACCCGCCGTGGTGACGTTCCACAGTGCTGGTGGGGGCCCCCCTCACTCAGTCCGGGCCTGCCCGAGTCCCACACCTTCACCTTTTCCCACATAGTAGGGCCGGTCCCGAAGCCCACCGCCGGACCACTCCTCACTGACGCTGCAGGCAATGGAGAAACCAAGCCCGTAGAACAGATCACAGCCCATTAAGTTATTTCCTTCACGAGACACCATGAACTCAGCCGTGCCCATTGAAGCCGACTTATACCTCGCCGAGAGCCATATTGAACCCACAGTGTCCAGGGGGTTGTTACCGTAGCCATAACAGGAAATGTTCGTTCTACTCACTTTGTAGTGTAGGAAAAATGTCGTCACCGTCGTCCAATTCAAAATGGAAGTTGCAGAGTCCATATCTACCAACAGCGGGACCGGCACTCCGTCCAGCACAATGTTGCACAGAATGCGCCCGTCAGTGCTGGGCGAAACCGTATGGACCACTGTAGATGTCTTCTTAGTTGAAGCCCCTTTTCCTGGCACCCGGTCTTCCTGTTCAAAATTTCAGCAGACTCTGGCGAAGTGGTGGAATAACCCGCACTTTCCACAATGCTTTCCCTTCGCTGGGCACTCCCTCGCTTTATAGTGGTGCCTGCTGGAGCCGCAGCCATAGCATTTCGGCGTCCCCGGGGTGGACCTAATCTTCACAACAGTGGCGTATTCATCATCGCTGCCATCGTCCGGCTCCAAGGCCAGTGTCTTCCACTGTGTATCGTTCCTGGGCAGGGTTTCTTTGTCACCAAGATTCCTTGTAATCTCTTCTGCTGCCTCGTGTTGTTGGGCTAGCTCCATGGCGGCTAGTAGTGTTAGCTCACCAGCATGAATCAGCAGACGGACCCTCGCAGAGGAATATGCCACATGCTCCGCTAGCTGGTCGCGGATCATCTCCTCCTCCAAGGCCCAGAATCTGCACTCACCCGCCAGCTGCTGAAGGTCCGCCACAAACTGCTGCACCGATTCCCCTGGTCGCTGATGTCGCTGTCTGACTGAATGCGCCTCATTATGGTGTTTTCAGGGGCGCGAAAATAGCCCGCCATGAACCTCACCACGTCGTCAAATGTGTCACCTCCTCTAAGTGTGGTCAGGATCCTCTGGCCCTCCATACCCAAGTTGTGGACCAGAATTGCTCTTGCATGCAACTTTTCGGGGTCACCAAATGTTATGTCTTGAATTGAAGAGGAGTCGAGGTGATGTTTTATGTTTTATTAGAACACTCACAGGAACACAGGAGTCACTATGCTTGCCTGAGAGTCCACAGCGAAGAGACAAGATGTCTCCCGCTGTGGCTTCTTATACTCCAAGTGATGCCACCCCAGGAGGCGGGCCGTCACCTCCCACTACACCTAGGCACCGCCATACTAGTACACCCAACTAATATATATTACAGATATAATATCCAACAGTCACCCCACTAGATATCTGTGGTTTCACCTCGTTCATTAAGCCACAATCATTAATATATCTTACGTTTTTTATTTTTTGTTTTGGTATTTTTACATGGGCACCGGGACTGTTAGCATGGTTGCTTAGCGAAGTGAATCAGTGCAACCAGGGATTTTATGGCTCTTTTTTGTAAACTGTAGTCACCGCACTGGACCAGCTTGTTCATTATTCCACAGTTGATTACATATTTTGTGCAATTCTGGCTTATTTTGTTACATTTTGGCCATGACAGTTGGGTAGATTGGGCTGCTAAATCAAATCAAATCAACCTTTATTGTCATGTTGCTGTACATACAACTGTAGTGCAGGCAAAATGAAATTACGTTTCTCTAGGCATCCATATAAGTAAAAAGAACATAATTTAAGACACACTCACACACCCCCTCACCCCCCAACCCAACACAGCCATTCACACATCCCTGAGACATACTTGAAACTAACTAGAGCTATATACATATAATGTGCATAATGTTAAGCCAGGGGTGGGAGTGGGGATAAGCTCCTACTTTCTACAAAATGCCCCTACGGCACGCATCTCAAAGAGTCTCTGACAGCCAAGCCCAACTCCTGGCCTTCTCGTATGGCATACATCCTATGCCTTGCGGAACTGTTACTACTGACAGGAGAAGGGGCGAGGGCGATTTACTGGCGCCCCAAAACCAGTGCTTCGGGTAGATGGGACTCGTTAGCCGAGGAGGCAACCCATCTAGGAGAAGGAAAACTCTGATCTCAAACCTCCACTGCCTTGTGGCAGACCCAATATGGGAAGGGCTTGGGGAGATAACCCTGAAGAGAAATCCGGAGTTGGAGTCCCGAAGGCAGTTTGACGTTGTGCTCAACCTCAATCTGGCAACTCCTGCGACACACCGATACCAAGCAGTACTGGCCTTTGCCTTTCCCTTGGACCCTACCGGTGTTGTGGAGAGGGGGGGCCTACTGCATGGGCAACCGCGAGTCCTCCATACACATTTCCCAGGCCTGCGCCCTGGAGAGGACACTCCAGCGTCATGTCACGTGATGGAAAAACACGGGAAACAACAGTTCACCGGTTATAAGCCTCCGCTCAATTGGCGTAGAGCTGGGCGCCAGGGGTTGTTTTCGACGGTGGGAGAGGTCATAGTATCTCACTGGACAGCTACCACCCACCTCAAGCTGGGCAGCCCCCAGCCAGTTAGGTGCTGTTCTTAACTGGCTGGCTGTTCCTAACTGGCGGTGTCTGTCCACCCTACTGGGTGCGTGGGGCTCAGGAATACTTATGTTCTGAATCATGGACTGCAAACTCTGCACCAAACAAAAACAAAGTATCAAATAACAAAAAAACAGCAATCAAATTCGGCTGCTGGAACATCAGAACCCTACTTCCGGGCTTCTCAAACGATCACCGAGAGATAGAGGACGCACGCAAGACAGCGGTAATAAACAACAAACTGCTGAAGTTCAAGGTGGACATCGCCACACTCCAAGAAACGCACCTACCAGAAAGAGGCTCATTACGTGAACATGATTATACCTTTTACTAGCAGGGTAAGAGTGCAGAAGAGACAAGGGAGCACGGAGTTGGCTTTGCAGTGAAAAACTCTCTGCTGAAGATGGTGGATTTTGCCGAGGGAGGAACAGAAAGGCTGCTCTCTCTTCGACTGCACACCTCAGATGGACCGTCAACCTAATCAGTGTCTACGCGCCCACCTTGTACTCCAGGCAGGGCATGAAAGATGAATTCTACAACCAGCTTTCATCGATGTTACAAAAGATACCTTCCAGAGAGCACTTGATCTTCTTGGGAGATTTCAACGCTAGAGTGGATGCTGACTCAGGATCCTGGCCAACATGTGTGGGGAAGCATGGAACCGGTAAGATGAATGAAAATGGACAACGCCTGCTAGAACTGTGCTCACTCCAAGGACTCTGCATAACAAACACCTACTTTCAGCTAAAGCAACAGCATAAAGTTTCTTGGATGCACCCGCACTCTAAGCACTGGCACCAACTGGACCTGATACTGACACGTCAACACCATCTTAATTAATTAATTAATTAATTAAATCACCCTTATTGTCATTCAACTGTACAACCAATCATGTACAGCAGAATGAGATTGTGCTTTACCTATCTACAGTGTAAATCACACACACCCCAAGTGCAGAATCAGAGAATCTGCGGAATGTACAGATCACCCGCTCGTACCAGAGTGCTGACTGCGACACAGATCACTCACTGGTATGCTGTAAGGTCAGACTTGTTCCCAAGGCCCTGCATTACAACAAACCTCCTGGAAGACAGCACATTGATGCCAGGATGATGCAACAACCAGACAAAGTCATCGAATTCACCGAAAATCTCAAGAAGTCCATCACAACCTCACCTGAAGCAGATGCCGCAGAGAGATGGAACACCCTCAGAGATCACATCCACAGTGTTGCTTTCCGTACATTTGGTAAAAAACGAGGAAACACACCCAATTGGTTTGAGGCAAACTCCAGCGAGCTGGCCGCCGACCTCGCAGAAAAGAGAGCTGCTCTAATGAAATACAAGGATCGCCCCACCCGCAAATCACAGGAAGCTCTGCAGGCATCCAGGAGCAAGACTCAACAGACAGCCAGACGCTGCGCAAACAATTACTGGTTGAAACTCTGTGAGAGTATCCAAATGACAGCCGACACAGGAGACATACGTGGAATGTGTGACGGGATCAAGAAAGCAATTGGGCCAACTCAACGCAAGACAGCACTGCTAAAAACCAAGACCGGAACTACCATCACAAACCAAATGGAGCAGATGGAGAGGTGGGTAGAGCACTGCTCTGAACTATACTCCCAAGACAGCTCGATTTCGGAGGAAGCACTGAATAATTTGGAGGACCTACCAATCATGGAAGAGCTAGACTCACCTCCAGCCATGGAGGAATTGGAAGAAGCACTAGACTCTCTGCCATTTGGGAAAGCACCTGGCATCGATGGGATCCCAGCAGAAGTTATAAAGTGCTCAAAGGATGTCATCCTTTAACAACTACATGAGATCCTATCTTGCTGCTGGGAGGAAGGAGAGGTGCCTCAAGATATGAAGGGCTGCAAAATAGTGATGCTGTATAAAAACAAAGGTAGCCGAAGTGACTGCAACAGTTATTGAGGGATATCATTGCTTAGTGTCACCGGAAAGGCATTCGCGCGTATGGTTCTCAGCCATCTTCGGAAACTCGTGGAAAGAATTTATCCTGAATCTCAAAGTGGTTTCAGATCCGGGAGCTCCACGATTGATATGATCTTTTCTCTCAGACAGCTACAGGAGAAATGCAGGGAACAAAATAAACCATTTTATGTCGCATTCATCGACCTGACAAAAGCCTTCAATACAGTTAGCCGTGAAGGACTGTTCCAAGTTCTCAAGAAGATCGGGTGTCCCCCCAACTGCTGCAAATTATTGAATCCTTCCATACCAACATGAAAGCTATTATCCAGTTTGATGGGAGCTTTTCAGAACCATTCAACATCCGCCGTGGAGTAAAACAGGGCTGCGTGCTTGCTCCTACCCTGTTTAATGTATACTTTGCCGTCATGCTAAAGTATGCATTTGGTACTCGAAACGATGGTGTCTGCTTCCACACAAGGTCTGATGGCAAACTGTTCAACCTATCACGACTGAGTGCAAAATCCAAGATCCAAAAAGTATCCATCAGTGAGATGCTGTTTGCCGACGATGCAGCGCTGATAGCTCACTCCGAGCTGGAATTACAATCAATGATCAACACGCTCAATAAAGCCTGCGACGACTTCAGTCTAACCATCAGTCAGCAGAAGGCCAAAGAAATGGGCCAAGGTGTCTCAAACCCTGCTACGATAAACATCAAAAACCACCCACTGGATGTGTTTATGAGTTTACATACCTCAGATCCAAAACATCGGACGACCACTCACTTGACAACAAGCTCAGTAGAAGAATCGGCCTTGCTGCAACGACCTTCGGAAAATTATCATAGAAGGTATGGCTAAACCAAAAACTGTCGAGGCACACGAAGATCACTGTTTACAGGGCATGCGTCCTCAGTACCTTGCTATATGACAGTGAGACATAATGTCTATACGCCTCGCAAGAGTGACGGCTCAACGCCTTTCATCTCTGCATGCTGAGAAGTATTCTTAACGTTAAATGGAGCGACCGTATCACAAACAATGAGATACTCTCCCGCGCGAGCTTACCAAGCCTGTTCACCTTGCTTCGCGAACGTCGTCTCCGCTGGTTGGGACACATCCATCGGATGCCGGATGGGAGAATACCGAAAGACATTCTGTACGGAGAGCTTGCATCCAGCAAATGAACTCGAGGTCGACCGCATCTCCGTTTCAAGGATTTATGCAAAAGAGACATGAAAACACTGGGCATGGACGTGATCAACTGGGAGGATACTGCAGATGACCGAAACCGCTGGAGACAGACGGACTCAGAAGAGGAGAAGAGCACCTTCACTAGTCTGCCGATGAAAACGATCATCTCGAAAGGATGCATTGAAAAAGACACCACAACCACGCGCCTATATCTGCGACCGTTGCAACCGTGACTGTCACTCGCGTATCGGCTTACACGGCCACAAGCAATGCTGCCGTAACCCCGTTATTCCAACTCAAGGCGCAGATCCATAGTCTCTCGAGACTGAAGGATGCCAACAACAACATAATGTCCATAAGGTGCAGTAGTATGTATGAAAGATTCCGGATCAACTGTTCAACATCCTAACAGCTTGTGGAAGGAAGCTGTTAATCAGTCTGGTGGTTCTGCCTCTGATGCTCCGGAATCGTTTGCCAGATGGCAGCAGTTCAAAGTGTTTATGCAGAGGGTGAGAGTGCTCCTTGACAATGTTCAGTGCCCTGCTCCTACAACGGTTCTGAAAAAGTTCTTGGACAGAGGGGAGGGAAACTCCAATTGCCCTCTCAGCTCCCTTAACTATCCTCTGCAGGGCTTTTTTGTCTGACATACTGCAGCTGGAGTACCATGTTGCAATGCAGTACATCAGAACACTCTCCACCACACCTCTGTAGAAGGTCCTGAGGATGCAGATAGGGAGAGGGGCCTGTTTGAGTTTCCTCAAGAAGTGCAGTCTCTGCTGGGCCCACTTCCTGATCCCCAAGGAATTTTTGCTCCAGGTCAGGTCCTGCGAGATCTGCACTCCGAGGAACTTGATGTTCTCCACTCTCTCCACCAAATGGCCGCTGATGCTGAGAGGGACGTGTTCAGGCCGTGACCGCCGGAAGTCGATAATCATCTCCTTCGTTTTGCCCACGTTGAGCACCAGATTGTTCTCCCTGCACCAGCCCTCCAGGTCTCTAACTTCTTCCCTGTATATTGATTCCTCATCCCTCTGAATAAGTCTCATCACTGTGGTCGTCCGCAAACTTAATAATCTGGTTCCCCTCGTGTCTGGATACACAGTCATGTGTTAGAAGTGTAAACAACAGTGGACTGAGTACGCAGCCTTGAGGGGATCTGGTGCTCAGCGTGATAGAGTTGGAGATGTTGTTTCCAACATGGACAGACTGAGGTCTCTCGGTCAGGAAGTCCAGGATCCAGAGACATGTGGCGGTGTTCAGACCGAGAAGGAGTAATTTCTCCATCAGTCTCTGGGGAATAATAGTGTTGAATGCTGAACTGAAATCAATGTACAGGAGTCTTGCGTAGGTGTCTTTCTGATTCAGGTGGGTGATGACTGTTACAACTCGCTCTCGCCTGTCTCCCTCTTCCAGCTGCGTGCACACCTGTGCCTCATCAAGCTCGGGCTATTTAGCCCGCTCGGTCTGGAGCTGTCTGCTCACCAACGCTCGTCATTCCAGCGCTTGCCTACTCCCTGTCAGCCTGCGTTTCTCTGACCCTCGCCTTGTCAAGCACATAAGCAACCATCCTCTCACCTTTTTCTCCAGCCTCTCTCCCCTGTGCACAGGTGGATCCTCTGGGGGCGGATTTCTCCCTCATCCTCGCCATCACCTCTCTCACCAAGCTGAGCGAGCACTGGAGCGCTGTCTTCCAGGCAGGAGACCTGCGGCTAAGCCAACACCAGCCACCATTCCACCTGCAAGTAAGCACCAGACTAAGTATTAATTCCACTGGGTGTGCACCGGCCATTAATCCTTGTGTTTGCTCTGCCCTTACCGGAGTGGTGGCTCAGTTGGTAGAGCATCCACCCCACACCCGGGAGGCAGGGGTTCAAATCCCGGCCGGGTCATACCAAAGACCATATAAAAATGGTACTTTCTGCCTTCTAGCGTGGTGCTCCGCATAATGGAACGGGGAAAGTAAAGTTACACAGAGAGCTACCAGAGGACTGACTCCCCGCTGTAGCTTTCACTACTTACAGTAGCTGTGTGGCCTAGGGTCAGAGAAACGGAGATAGGCGCTGCCCCATACACCAACATGGTGTGAAGGGAATTAACTAACTAACTTGCTCTGCTCTTAGGGTTGCCAGGCTGTACGGCGCACTGCTTCATCCTCGGCGCACCCCGTCCTCCTGTATCACATCACATTCTGCACACATGCACTCACACACCCATTATTGCCTTAATAAAACTACTGAATCTCACTCAAGCCTGTGTGCGTGTTCCCTGGGTCCGAACTTATGTCAGTACGGCTCCAGCAGAGCGGCCCAGCGGACAGCGGGCTTGCACACCAGCTTAACATCCTTGAGGCTCGAGTGGATCAGATCACTCACCAGCAGCAGGTAATTTTAAATCAATTAACCCAAATTAACCGCCGGCTGGACCGCCTGGATCCCCAGCAGGCGTTCCCTCTGGCTCAGCACAGCGGGCCAGCTCCTACCGGTCTCCCAGCTAGCCAGGCTAGCCCAGGGCCGCCAACCCGGCCCACTCCAATTCCTACGCCCACGCGCTTCAGCGGTAAGCTCGGTGAAGCTCGGGGGTTCCTCTTCCAGTGTGAGTCGGTGTTCCAGCACGTCCCCAGGGACTTCCCTAATGATCACAGCCGTATTGGATACATTGCTAACCCCCTGGAAGGGCGAGCGTTAGCTTGGGCCTACGCCGTAATGGCGAGGCCCAGCTACACTAACCTGACCTATGCTCAGTTTGTGCAAGATTTTAACGAAGTTTTTGACCATTCGGACCATGACAGTGTGCTAACCACCCGGCTGCTAAACCTTCGCCAGGGTAGTCGGTCGGCCGCCAACTACGCTGTCGACATCCGGGTGGTAGCAGCGGAAGCCGGGCCAAGCTTCCGCTGGCGGAGAAACAGCGCCGCAGGGAGCTGGGTCTCTGCATGTACTGTGGAGATGACCAGCACCTCGTGGAGGCTTGCCCAGTTAAGCCAAAAGGGGGAGTCCGCGAGTCACTATAGGGGGCCTCGCGGACGCGTCCCAATCAAACTCCTTATCCAAATGTCTCTTGCCGATCAGGTTCTGTCACAATTCCACTGAACATCTCACCCACGCACTGGTGGACTCGGGGGCGGAGCAGAACTTTATTTCAAAGAGCCTGGCAACCCGCCTGGGCATCCCTTGCCAAACCCTGCCGGCTCCCCTCAGTATTGTCTCCCTCTCTGCGACCCCACTGGAGAAGGTTACGCACCGGACAGTCCCGGTCCCTGTCATCATCTCCCGAAATCATTGGGAGGACCCTCAGTCTGTTCGTGCTGCCCACCTCTGCTGCCTCCGTTATTCTGGGTTACCCCTGGCTGCGCCTTCACAACCTGGCCTTTGACTGGCAATCTGGAAGTGTCCTCTCCTGGAGCACCTTTTGTATGGGTGCCTGTCTCCAGTCCGCTGCCTGCCCCCCGTCGCTTCCTCCCTCCTCCTCCGACTCTCCCCCTCCGGACCTCTCCAGGGTGCCTCTGGAGTTCCACGATCTCGGAACCGTCTTCAGTAAGTCCAAAGCGCTGTCTCTCCCTCCCCACCGCCCCTATGACTGCGCCATCAACCTCCGCCCGGGGGCGCCCTTGCCTTCTAGTCGTCTGTATAGCTTGTCAGTGCCGGAGCACGAGGCCATGGACACCTACATTAAGGAGTCACTCAGCGCCAGTATCATCCGCCCCTCCTCGTCCCCAGTCGGAGCAGGGTTTTTTTTTTGTGGACAAGAAGGATGGGTCCCTTCGGCCATGCATCGATTTCCGGGCTCTAAATGACATCACAATAAAAGACAAATACACGCTGCCATTGATGGATTCCGCCTTCGACTCCCTCCAGGGGGGCCTCCTGGTTTACGAAGCTGGACCTCCGCAGCGCATACCACCACGTTCGGATCCGGGAGGGCGATGAGTGGAAGACAGGGTTCCGGACGCCCAGCGGCCATTTTGAATACCTGGTCATGCCATTCGGGCTCACCAACACTCCGGCCGTCTTCCAGCGACTGATTAATAACGTCCTTCGTGACTTCCTGGGGGTGTTCGTTTTCGTCTACCTGGACGACATCCTGATCTTCTCCCGGTCTTGGGAGGAGCATTGGGTTCAAGTGAGGCGGGTCCTCCAACGTCTCCTGGAGAACAGACTCTACGTGAAGGCGGAGAAGTGTGAGTTCTACACTGACAAGACCTCCTTCTTGGGCTTCATCATTTTTAAGATAAGATAAGATAAGCCTTTATTAGTCCCACAACGGGGAAATTCCAGGATTGCAACAGCACAGGGATAGCAACACTCAGAGCAACAATCAGAAGGCAAGAAAAAAAAAAAAAAAAAAAAAAAAAAAAAAACAAGCAAGCAAGAGCAGCTAATAAACATATGTACGTATTACTATAAAATATATATATATACACACACACACAGACACACAGTGCAGAGCATTGTAGCTGGATGGAATAAATATATGAATATATGAACACACAGTGCAGAGCATTGTAGCTAGATGGAATAAATATGTAAATATATAAACACCCACAGTGCGGAGCAATGTAGCTAGATGGAATAATATGTAGATATATAAATATATAAACACCCACAGTACGGAGCATTGTAGCTAGATGGAATAAATATGCAAATATATAAACACACACAGTGCAGAGCATTGTTGCTAGATGGAATGAAACAGCATAACCGTCTACTTAGTTATCCTACATGGTATGATTATGTGCCCATACATATTCTCACCCTCCATAGCGACCGGTATGTTCCTAGTTGTATGCCGGAGAGGACCATTGTGTAAGTCTATTGCATCTTTTGCATTCAAAAAACTATTAGTTTGTTACGTCTTTTTGCTATCTCTGCGAGCAGCCCTGCTTAGGTTGTACAGTCTGACAGCCGTTGGTAGGAAGGACCTACGAAACCTCTCGGTTGTGCACCTGGGATGATGTAGTCTGCTGCTAAATGAGCTCCTCAGTGCATTCAGTATGTCCTGCATAGGGTGGAACTCGGACTCCAGCAGAGATGACAGTTTCTCATAATCATTTCTCATAATCATTTCTCATAATCAAATCATCCCTGATCCGGCCAAGGTCAAGGTGGTAGTCGAGTGGCCCATCCCCTCATCCAGGAAACAGGTCCAGCAATTCCTGGGATTTGCCAATTTCTACCGCCACTTTGTGCCCAAATATAGCTCCATCGCTTCTCCCCTGACCCGCCTCACCTCCCCCAAGGTGCTGTTCCGGTGACAGAGGAAGCCGTGGCTGCCTTCGCTGCTCTGAAGACGGAGTTTTCCTCCTCCCAGGTCCTGACTCAGGTGGACCCCGCGCTGCAGTGCCTCGTCAAGGTGGACGCCTCCGATACTGGGGTGGGGGCGGTGCTGTCTCAGCGCTGTCCGGTGGATGGGTGGTTCGCCCCTGCACCTTCTTTTCCCGGCGCCTGTCTGTGGCGGAAAGGAATTATGACGTCGGCGACAGAGAACTCCTGGCGGTGAAGCTCGCGCTGCAGGAGTGGCATCACTGGCTGGAGGGGGCAGCGCAGCCTTTTGTGGTCTAGACAGATCATAAGAACCTGGAGTACCTGAGGACGGTGAAGCGCTTGAATGCCCGCCAGGCGTCCCTGTTCTTTGGCCGCTTCAGGTTTACTATCACCTACCGCCCCGGCTCCAAGAACACTAAGCCGGATGATCTGTCCAGGCAGTTTGCTCCAGAAGCCCCCGAAGAACGGGAGCACACCATCCTGCCGGCCTTGTGCGTCGTGGGCGCTGTCTCGTGGTCCATCAGGGACAAGGTCCAGAGGGCACAGGAGGCCAAACCCGACCCTGGCGGCGGTCCAACTGGGAAACTGTTTGTGCCATCATCTGTTCGGGGTGACATCATCCACTGGGCTCACACCTCGAAGCTCGCCTGTCACCCTGGGATCTCCCGGTTGGTGGAGCTCCTCCAGAGGTCCTTTTGGTGGCCGGGTCTCCGGGACGACATCGCCAATTACATCCGCGCCTGCCCCCAATGTGCTACTGGCAAGACGTCGACCTCTCCTCCGGCTGGGCTCCTCCATCACCTGCCGGTCCCCGGAAGGCCTTGGTCCCACGTAGCCTTGGATTTCGTCACCAGTCTCCCAACGTCCAACTCCTTCAACACCATCCTGACCATCGTGGACCAGTTCTCGAAGGCCGCCCACTTCGTGCCGCTCCACGGCCTCCCCATAACTCCTCCCTTAAGTTATGCCACGTGCCGTCCTGCCTCAAATCCTCCACCATCATCCCTGTCCCCAAGAAGCCACGGATCACTGGACTTAATGACTACAGACCTGTAGCGCTCACCTCTGTAGTCATGAAGTCCTTTGAGCATCTGGTCCTGTCCCACCTCAAGTCCATCACCACCCCTCTCCTGGACCTGCTGCAGTTTGCCTACCGAGCCAACAGGTCTGTAGACGACGCAGTCAACCTGGCCCTCCACTCCATCCTGCAGCACCTGGACTCCCCGGGAACCTACGCCAGGATCCTGTTTGTGGACTTCAGCTCCGCATTCAACACCATCCGCCCCGCTCTGCTCCGGGACAAGCTGTCCCTGCTCAACGTGCCTGACTCCCTCTGCAGGTGGATCATCGACTTCCTGACGGACCGGAGGCAGCATGTGCGGCTGGGAAAGACTGTCTCAGACTATACTAGCATCAGCACCGGATCACCCCAGGGCTGTGTACTTCCCCCCCTACTCTTCTCCCTTTACACCAACTCCTGCACCTCCAGCCACCAGTCTGTCAAGTTGATCAAGTTTGCGGACGACACCACCCTCATCGGGCTCATCTCCAACGGCGACGAGTCCGCCTACAGGAGAGAGGTGGCCCAGCTGGCGTCCTGGTGCAGCAATAACAACCTGCAGCTGAACGCTCTGAAGACAGTGGAGATGATTGTAGACTTCAGGAAAGTCACTACTCCTCTGCCCCCCCTCACCCTCTCAGGCTCTCCCATCACCACTGCTGATTCCTTCCGCTTCCTAGGCACTACCATCACCAGGGACCTTAAATGGGAGCCGACCATCAGCTCACTCATCAAAAAAGCCCAGCAGAGGATGTTCTTCCTGCGGCAGCTGAGGAAGCTCAAGCTACCCACCAAGATGTTAGTGCAGTTCTACACAGCCATCATCGAGTCCATCCTCACCACCTCCATAACCGTGTGGTACGCAGGAGCCACTGCCAGGGACAGACTAAGGCTGCAGCGCGTCGTGCGCACTGCTGAGAAGGTGATCGGCTGCAAGCTCCCATCTCTCCTGGATCTGTACATCTCCAGGACCCGGAGGCGTGCTGGCCGGATCATAGCCGATCCCTCACACCCTGGTCATGTACTGTTTGCCCCCCTCCCCTCTGGTAGAAGACTTCGGTCCATCCAGACTAAAACCTCCCGTCACATGAACAGCTTCTTCCCCTCTGCCATCAGACTGCTGAACACTAAGTGACTTATTGACTCTCGTGCACTATGTACAGCAGCTCAACCAGACTCATGTCAATCATCACTGTTTTCTTCCTGCATTACCGACTGCACTATATAGTTCTCCACAGTATCTGCTGCTGGCTAATATATTTTAACTGTTGACCAGTATCACTTAATCTTATCCTACACTTTATTACATGTATAGTTTATTTCTTTTATCTTATCATGTTTAATGTTGCAGCATTGTACCGAGACAAATTCCTAGTTTGTGTACTACATGAACAATGGCAATAAACCTGATTCTGATTCTGATTCTGATTCTGATTCCGGAGATGGCAGATTTGCTGGTTCAACACATTGTGAGGCTACATGGGGTCCCGGTGGATGTCGTCTCTGACCGGGGGCCCCAGTTCGTGTCCAGGGTCTGGAGGTGTTTCTGCAACTCCTTGGGGGCTATGGTGAGCTTGTCGTCCGGTCACCACCCCCAATCTAACGGTCAGTGCGAATGTATGAATCAGGAGCTGGAAGCTGCGCTGCGCTGCGTCACCGCCTCCAGCCCTTCCTCTTGGAGTGCTCATCTGCCCTGGATAGAGTATGCCCATAACTCTACCCTGTCATCGGCCATTGGGATGTCTCCTTTCCGGGCATCCCTAGGCTACAATCCTCCGCTGTTCCCTGAAGAGGAGGGGGAGGTGACAGTTCCTTCCATTCGGGCTCATTTAAGGCGCTGTCGGCGCTTTTGGACCGCAACGCGCCAAGCGCTTTTACGCACGGCGGCGCGCAATTCCAGATCTGCTAATCGGCGCAGGAGGGCCGCCCCCCACTATCGGGTGGGCCAGCAGGTATGGTTATCCACATGAGACATCAACCTGAAGGCCGAAAGGAGGAAACTGGCCCAGAGCTTCATTGGACCTTATCCCATCATTAAGGTAATCAATCCAGTGGCTGTGCGTTTAGCTCCTCCCCACTCCCTCCGTGTCTGTCCGACGTTCCACGTCTCCCGGATTAAACCCCTGGTGTCTAACCCACTCTGTCCTCCTCCTAGGGCTCCACCCCTTCCCGTGATGATCGATGGCGACCCGGCATGGAGGGTTAACTCCATCCTGGACTCCCGCCGCCGGGGTCGCGGCCTGCAACATCTGGTGGACTGGGAGGGGTATGGCCCTGGGTGGAGATCCTGGGTGCGCCCGTCGTTTGTGCTGGACAAACGTCTCATCACAGAGTTCCACCGGGCGTACCCAGGTAAGCCAGCGCCGGGAAGCGCTGCTCGGGAGGGGGAAGTACTGTTACAACTCGCTGTCGCCTGTCTCCCTCTCCAGCTGCGCGCACACCTGTGCCTCATCAAGCTCGGGCTATTTAGCCCACTCCGCCTGGAGCCTCGGTCTGGAGCCGTCTGTTCACTAACACTCGTCATTCCAGCGCTCGCCTACTCCCTGTCAGCCTGCGCTTCTCTGAACCTCGCTTTGTCAAGCATGTAAGCAACCATCCTCTCACCTTTTTCTCCAGCCTCTCTCCCCTGTGCACAGGTGGATCCTCTGGCGGCGGATTTCTCCCTCATCCTCGCCATCACCTCTCTCACCGAGCCGAGCGCGCACTGGAGCGCTGTCTTCCAGGCAGGAGACCTGCGGCTAAGCCAACGCCAGCCACCATTCCACCTGCAAGTAAGCACCAGACTAAGTATTAATTCCGCTGGGTGTGCACCAGCCATTAATCCTTGTGTTTGCTCTGCCCTTAGGGTTGCCAGGCTGTACGGCGCACTGCTTCGCCCTCGGCGCACCCCGTCCTCCTGTATCACATCACATCCTGCACACATGCACTCACACACCCATTATTGCCTTAATAAAACTATTGAATCTCACTCGAGCCTGTGCGCGTGTTCCCTGGGTCCGAACTTATGTCAATGACAGAGTGCAGGGTGGTGACTATAGCATCCTCTGTGGAGCGATTTGAATGATACGCAAACTGGAGCGGGTCAAGTGATGCAGGGAGGCAGACTGGATGTGTGGTTTAACAAGCCGTTCAAAACACTTCATCACAATTGGTGTCAGTGCTACAAGACGATAGTCATTCAGACAGGACACAACTGGTTTCTTTGCCACCGGTACTATGATAGAGGTCTTAAAGCATTTGGCAACGATGGCCTGACTCAGGGAGATGTTATAAATGTCAGTCAGGACATCCGCTAACTCGCTCGCGCAGACTCGGAGCACACATCCCAGGATGTTGTCCGGACCTGCAGCTTTACGTGGGTTGACCCTAATTAGGGTCCTCCGTGTGTCTGTTGTGTTGATGATGATAGCTGGCCCCACAGATGGTGGAGATGGGCCAGCCCTCCCTCTGATTGTCGGGTTTGATGCTTCAAAACGTGCAAAGAAGTTGTTAAGCCTGTCTGGAAACGAAGCGTCATCATCATCAACCCCCTGCCTAGACTTATAATCCGTCAGCGCCCCAACTCCCTGCCACATCCGTTTGGTGTTCCTTGTGTCACAGTGGTGTCCCTGGATTTTCTCCGCATAGGCACGTTTCACTGTCTTAATTCCCTTTGAGAGCGCAGACCTGGCTGAGCGGAGGGCGATCCTGTCCTTCGTTCTGAAGGCTGCATCTCTGGCTGTGAGCAGTGAGTGCACCTCTGCAGTCATCCAGGGTTTATAGTTGCGCCGTGCAGTGAAAGTCTTCACTATAGTGACATCTTCTGTGCACCTCGCGATGTAGCTGGTGACTGTTTCAGTGTACTCTTCCACATCTGTCCTGTCTCCCTGGGAAGCTGCTATTTTGAAAACCTCCCAGTCTGTGTGCAGAAAACAGGCCTATACGGGGGGGGCTGAAAAGTTCACAGTGATCAAATCTGACCAAATGTGGCTTATTTTTCAACATACTCTCCCCTTCAGTCCATACACTTCTTTCATTGGTGTTGCAGCGTTTGGATCCCTGTGGTGGAAAAATAAACCACATTTGGTCAAATTTGACAACTATAAACTTTTCAGCACCTCCCCCCCATACATACTCTGCAAGAATAGAGAAATTTGTTGTCTCTTCCTGGGCTGCAAGAACAAAATATCATTTTGTTCTTGCAGCCCTGGTTTGGAGTTCTTGCAGCTTGTTCTTGACACATCATAGTGGCAGATTTTTTTCTTGCATGGTGTCCAAGAACTATTCACCTCCACCTTCCATCTTCCGGTTCCGCCACCACCAGCGGCTATAAGAAGGCAGAGGGCAGGAGAGGCGGTCTCTTTGCCACCTCTCTGCCTGACGGCTGCGCCTGTGTGCTGTGTAGTGCCTCTTAATAAATGTGTGTTTAATCTGACACCTGGCCTCGTCCTTGGCTCCTTATTACCGACATAACATTTGGCAACGAGGATAAAAGCAGGTATGGACGAGTGTGTTACACCTGTTCGGCCATTTTTGGAGCTTCCCGCCATCCCCGTCATCTGTCCCGTCATCTGTTCCTTGGTCAAGGTGGTTCGCCGCATTCAGGACGTACAGTACATGGTGGCGCTAAACCTTGGGAAGATGGAGAAATTGAGCGCACGTGCGTTGTTGGTCCATAATCTCGGAATGAAGGGACAGTGAGTTCTGAGCATGATGGGCGACTGTGATAGCTTTGAAGAAGTAGTTGAGCTAATGACGCACCATTTTTGCGCCCCGGAAAACGTCATTATCCACAGAATCCAGCTTCGACAGCGCCGCCAATGGGTTGGCGAGTCTGTGCTGCGGTTCATGAAAGACCTAAGACTGTTGGCCAGCGAATGCCAGTTTGGACCGTTGGAGGAGATGGTTTGCGACCAGTTGGCGGAACATACTATCTGCCCCACCATTAGGTCGAAACTGCTTGCATTCTCAGGTGAACTGACACTAGCTATGGCCATCGAGTTAGCTCAGCAGCTGCAGGCTGTGGATAAACTATCACAGGAGCGGAGTGGGAGTGTGCCACACCGACAACTGGGATCACAGTCGACGGCGCATGCAGTGGACCCAGACAGCGATAATAGCATGAAGGGTTATATGGACGACGCCAACGCTGTGAAAATGAGGTCTGCCCCGGGAACGCCCGTATGCATGGGTTGTGGGTCCATGAAGCCCTGTTTTAAGGCCAGAGAGTGTCCGGCAAGAGGGAAGCGCAGCAGCAAGTGCAGGCACTTGCCTCATTTCGCCAGGGCATGCCACAAGTTCGCGCGGGGAAGTCCAAGACACAAAGAGGACTCTTCTGCCCCCATGGTTGTCCATGCTGTGTCCCCGAGCACCAACGGACGCACGTACTGTAAGGTGGGTTGGATGGGGTGGAGGTTCCATTATTGATTGACACGAGAGTGGTGAGCTCCATGTTGAATTGGGCAACTGTGAGGTGTTTTTTCCCGCATTACAGGATTGGAAGTGACCCAGCGCCGCTTTGCGGTTATGGTGGAGGGAGATTAGCCATGGTAGGAATGCTGAGACTGACGGCCCAGCACAAGTCGGCCAAGGTGTGTGACCTGAGGCGCACCATGACAGCCCGTGGTAAGAACATACTGGGATGTGATCTGTTTTATGGTCTGGGCTTCACCATTAAAAGCGGTGCTGGGGAGAAGTGGTCGGGCTGTGGTTTGTGGGACTGGCCGGTCCCAAGAATGGAAGACGGGACTGTGTGGGATGAGAACATGCCTGGCACCCTGGAGAATGTGCAAGACATATCGCCCAGGGTCATCACAGGAGGGTCCCTGTGCCAGAGCTCAAGTCGCCCCGGATGAGGGTACGGGGCGGCACAGCAGGACGCCTGTGACGGCGGGTGACAGCGAGAGGCTGGCTCCATCTGTTCCCGGATCTTGGCTGGAATGGACCGGTGAACGGGGGTCACAAGGGCAACGTCGGCGGCGAAAGTAAAAGCAGTCAGGCCCGGACTGTCTTGCATGATAGAACAATGTGCCAAGCAGAGACACTGCAAGCTGAGTAGGACCCCTCTGGGTGTCGCAGATGTGGTCCGGGCCCTAGAGGAGGCACGGTCGCGGTGGATTCGGGCCAAGCGGCGGATGGAGGAGCACCAGGGGTAGCTGCATGTGGTGGCCAGATGGAAGGACGCCTATATCCAACTGTTGGATGGTTAATGGAGGCACCCGAATGAACTGCAGTGTGCCCGGGAGAAGACTGGTGGGCTTAGGCCTGGACATGGGACTCCTGCAGTGGTGTTGAAGAGAAGGCACACTGGGGTTGAGACAGCCAGCGGTGAGCCAGGGGGTTATTTTTGGGGAGAGTCCGGGGAGGGGGGATGGGTTTGTTTTTATAGTTAATATCTAGTTTAGATGGTGTACAGGTGTGTATGTTTTGATACGGCTTATTTGGTGTTTTTTTAGGATGTTTTATTTATGTATCTGATATTTGTCTATGTTCATGGGGATTAATTTGATGTTATGTTTAGATTAGGACACGGTGGTATTTTGTTTCCAGTAGAATGGTTTGAAGTACAAGCAGAAGAATAATCCGCTTCGCTGTGTGGGGTGAGGTGGCAGTCTACCCATCTCCCCCTAGTTTTAGTTATTTTGGAATGACTGGGTTAAGCCATTTGTACTGCGTTATCTCTTTACTTTTAGTGCGTGATTCGGCTGCACGGTGGCGCAGTGGTTAGCACTGCGGCAGCACAGTTTACCCTTGGCCGGGGGATTGTGGGGATCGTGGGATCGTGGGTTCGATCCCAGCCCCCGACCAACAGTGATCTGTGTGGAGTTTGCATGTTCTCCCCGTGTTGCGTGGGTTTACTCCAGGATTTCTCCGGTTTCCTCCCACATGCCAAAAACATGCATGTTAGGTTAATTGGCTGTTCTAAATTGTCCCTAGATATTTGTTTCCTATAGGCCCTTAGAATAGAGGGATAGTATTAATGAAAGCGCTTTGAGTGGTCTTTGTGACTAGAAAAGCGCTATATAAGTGCAGGTTAGTTAGTTAGTTAGTAGTGATTCGGGTTCCAAATTGGGGTGGGTCCGAATTGTGTGTGTGTTTTTGGCTTTTGTGAAGGGGGGTGGTGGTGTTGTGTTAGAGTTTGGACTTTTATTTGTGTGGTATGGGTGGCGGCTCCACTGTCCGGCTTCGCCACCACCCGTGGCTATAAGAGGGCAGTGGGCATGAGGGGCGGTCTCTTTGCCACCTCTCTGCCTGACGGCTGCCCCTGTGTGCTGTGTAGTGCCTCTCAATAAAAGTGACATGATTCCAGAAACACCCAGAAGCAGACACAGGCTCAGCAACAATAATGATCCTTTATTGAATGAAAGTGTAGGTTTGTGTGTGCGTATGGTGCTGCGACAGTGAAGTGTAGCCGGAGCAGGAGCATGCACAGCGGAACAAGTCTGGCAATCCTGGAATGACAGCAGAGATGGAGAGATTAGACTCTGGCTGACAGATAATGACGTTAACAGAGATTTTATAGTCTTATGGCAGCGATGAGTTAATCTGGCTCCGAAGAGATGATTATCCAATACCAGTCCAGCGTTCCACTGTGGTGCCGTGGTGCAGGTGCAGGATATGCAGCTTGGAGTAAAGGATGCGTGCCGTGTGCGCCAGCTCACCAGTGGTGAGAAGAGGGAAGCTGCTGAACACAGACGAGGTCTGGTCCGCCACCAGGAGGAAGGAAAGGTCCGTCTGGAGGGTGGTCCACCTGTGCACAGGGAACAAAGGGAAAATAGGTGGTTGCAGAGAAACACTCTGTAAAGCTTACGTGGCACTGGGGAGACGGAACTCCCGTGAGGCGAGAAGCAGTTGAGGAGCGAGGAAACACGTGGAGTAATGAAGGAAGACTCTAGGTAGGAGTTCTTCCTGGGAAAGAGCGTAGACGTCACCGTGCTGCCTTCTGGGCAGCGTTCCTTATAAAGGGTGCTTAATGAGGGGATGCAGGTGTGCCCGCAGCTGTGAAGGATAATTAGGGCAAAGCCACACACAGCACGGATCACCACAGTACCCCCCATGGGATGCCTCCCGGCGGCTGTTCTAACCTGTGCGTCCGATGGAACTCCCTGATGAGTTGAGGATCCAACATGAATGAATGATGCAGCCAGGATCACACATCAGGTCCATACCCCTCCCAGTCCACCAGATATTGCAGACCGCACCCTCTGTGGCAAACGTCCAGGATGCGATTGGCCTGGTGCACAGGACCACCATCGATCATCACGGGCGGGGGTCGAGGTCTGGGTGGGGGACACAGCGGGCTGGACTCGAACGGCTTAACCTGGGAGACATGGAAGGTAGGACAGATGCGTATAGAGGCAGGAACAGCCAGGCGCACAGCAACGATGATGTCCATTATAGCAAAAGGGTCAATGAAACGCTGTGACAGCTTCTTGGTCTCACTCCTCAGGTTGATGTTTTTAGTGGAGAGCCATACCTGCTGCCCCACACGGTTGGAGGGAGCCTGGGTCCTGTGGCAGTTGGCGATCACCGTATTGCGGGTTGCCGTGCGTTGCAGAGCAGCCTTGGTGGACTTCCAGAGTTGCCAACAATGCCTGATATGAGCCTGGACCGAAGGAACGGCGATCTCCTCCTCCTCCTCCGGGAACAGCAAGGGGTTGTAGCCTAAAGAAACCTCAAAAGGGGAGAGACCAGTGGCAGAAGAGACAGCAGTGTTATGCGCATACTCAACCCAAGGTAAGTACGTGCTCCAAGACGCCGGATTTGAGGCCGTGATGCACCTCAGGGTCGCCTCCAACTCCTGATTAGTACGCTCACACTGGGCATTGCTTTGAGGGTGATATCCTGAAGACAAGCTCACCGTGGCCCCCATAGCCTTGCAGAAGGATCGCCAGACTTGAGAGACGAATTGGGGTCCACGATCTGAGACGATGTCCGCCGGGATGCCATGAAGCTGGACCACATGCAAAACCAGCAGATCCGCCATCTCCTTGGCCGCTGGCAGCTTCTGTAAGGGGATAAAGTGAGCCACCTTGGACAATCTGTCCACAATGGTGAGGCTAACAGTGTGGCCTGTAGAGGGGAGCAGACCGGTTAGAAAATCCAGCGCGACGTGGGACCAGGGTTGGCTGGGGATGGGGAAGGGATGCAACAGGCCTGCCGGTGGAGAAGAGCATGACTTGCAGGTCGCACACTGAGGGCAGGCACGGATGAATTCACCCACATCCTTCCGCAGGGAGGGCCACCAGAAGGACATTTGTAATTGGGCCACAGTGCGTGCTACCCCAGGATGGCACATAATCCTAGAGGAGTGCAGCCAGTCAATCACCCCCCGGACAGCAGAGGGCACGTACATCCGTCCCGCTGGCCCTCCACCCGGGTCGGGCTCCGTCTCCTGTGCTCTCCTAACCTTTTCCCTAATGTCTCAGGACAGCATGCCCACAATGCAGGAAGAAGGATCAATAGGGAACGGTGTTGCCTCGGCAGCCTCAGGTGAAAACTGTCTAGAGAGCACATCGGGCTTGGTAATCTTCAAACCCGGGTGGTAGATGATGGTGAAGTTGAATCTCCTGAAAAACAGGGACCAGCGGGCTTGTCTGGCATTCAACCGTTTAGCAGTCCAGAGGTACTCCAGGTTCTTATGATCCGCCCAGACGATGAATGGCAGTGAAGTGTCCTCCAACCAGTGACGCCACTCCTCCAAGGCCAACTTCATGGCTAGCAGCTCCCTGTCCCCCACATCATAGTTCTTCTCAGCAGGAAATAGCCGGCGGAATAAGAACGCGCAGGGGCGGACCTTGTCGTCAATGGGGGAGCGCTGGGAGAGCACCACCCCCATCCTGAAATCCGAGGCGTCCACCTCCACCAAACACTGCAGAGCGGGGTCAACCTGGCCCTGGGAGGTAAAGCAATAATGCTGTAGTTTTTGACAAAACGGCGATAGAAGTTAGCAAAGCCCAAAAACTGTTGGAGTTGTTTGCGGGAAGAGGGAACAGGCCACTCTACCACTGCCTTTACCTTCTCTGGATCAGCAATGATCTTCTTATGCGAGATCACAAATCCCAGGAACGTGGTGGAAGAGACATGGAACTCGCACTTCTCGGCCTTGACATACAGCTGGTTCTCCAGTAGGTGCTGCAGGACCCGTCTGACATGGATACGGTGTTCCTCCAGAGAACGAGAGAAGATCAGGATATTGTCAAGATAAGCAAACACATGCATCCAGAAAATCCCTCAGCACATCATTAATAAGCCGCTGGAAAATGGCAGGAGCGTAACTAAATACTCAAAATGGCTACTAGGAGTGCGAAAACCCATCTTCCTCTCATCCCCCTCCTTGATGCAGACCAGGTGATAAGCGTTCCGCAGATCTAATTTGGTGAAGACCCTGCTCCCTGGAGGGAATCAAAAGCCGTATTGATCAGGGGAAGAGTGTAGCTGTCCTTGACAGTATTTGTTGTTGAGCTCCCTAAAATCGATGCATGGCCTGAGTGAGCCGTCTTTCTTACTCACGAAGAAAAATCCCACCCCCACCGCTGAGGAGGATGGCCTGATGATACCTGAAGTCAGGGACTCCTTAACGTATTTATCCATGGCCTCACGTTCCGGGACAGAGAGGCTGTAGAGCCTACTCAAAGGCAAGAGAGCCCCCAGCAGGAGATTGATGGCACAATCGTATGGGGGGTAGGGGGGAAGTGACAGGGCTTTGGCCTTGTTGAACACCGCCGTCAGGTTACGGTACTCCTTGGGCACAGACGAGACATCGGGTGGAGGCGAATCCTGAGAACCAAGGGAAACAGAGGGAGAACAAGCAGCAGATTGCAGGCATGCACCCAGACAAAATGTACTCCATGATAAAATTCTGCCCGTACGCCAGTCAATAGAGGGATTGTGTAAGCTTAACCACGGGAATCCCAAGATGACAGGGGAGGCGGTGGAAGGAAGCACAAAAAACCTCATGGGCTCACGATGATTGCCTGAGACCAGCACAGAGACGGGAGCAGTCTGCTTGGTGAAGATGGCGAGGGGCATCTTGGAGAGAGCGGTCAGCTTGAAAGGCCTTTCCAGGCTGTGGCATGGAAGCCCCAGCCGGGTTGCCAGACCCTCCAAAATAAAACTTTGCTCCGCCCCAGAGTCAATGAGAGCATGTGAGGATATTTCAGTGCATGTGTGTTGAAAATGAATGGGTAACATAAGGCGTGTAAGGGTCTTAATATTACCACCATCCGTTAGTCCCCCTACACTGACTAACGGACTCCCCCTTTTACCCGACTGGGACAGGACACAACCTCATGCTCGGTGCTGCCACAATATAAACAAAGCCCCAGATCATGGCAGCGTTGTCGTTCGACCGGGGGCAATTTGGATCGGCCAACCAGCATGGGCTCTTCCTCCCCCGGGGACTCAGAGGGGGGGAGGGCTTTAAAGGGAGACTGCAGGGAGCAGCAAGGTTGAGTACCCGAGCGACACTCACTAGCCCATTCCCTTAACCTGTTGTCAATGGAGATAGCTAGGGAAATGTGCTCATTAAGTTTAGTGGGTTTTTCCACCCGGGCCAACTCATCCCTCTAGCTGCAGCTAAGGCTCTGGACAAAAATGCTACACAATGAGGCATCCCCCACCCCACCTCAGCAGCCACTACCTGAAAATCCACTGAGTAATCAGCCACCGATTTAACGCGTCTCAAATTAAGGAGACAAGTGGTGAGAATGCTATCCCAATCAGAATGGTCAAAGACTTCAGAAAATTCAGCCACAAATCCGTCATACGTGTAATTAGCGTAATCGGGTTGAGTCATAATGGCGGGAGCCCACGCCAAAGTCCGACCCTCCAACAAATTCACCATATAACTAATCTGGCTATGATGAGAGGGGAAATCCCCTGGCACACGCTGAAACACGAAGCTGCATTGCAACAAGAAACTCCATGCCTCCTCTAACTTACCACTAAAGCGGGTGGGAGTGGGGACAGGGGTTAACCGGACTGGAGGAGATGGAGCCTGAGAGGAATTTGGCCGGCCTGGCCAGATCCCGAGAAGCAGGTGGAGGAGACTGTAGCGGCGAGAGCTGGTCGAGTCGTGACTTAATGTGCATAAGTTGGGTTAAGATCACCTGTTGCTGGTGTGTTAATGATCTAAGTGAGCCTTCATGGTGTTAAGCTTGTGTGCCAAGGCACTGTCTGCTGGGGTTTCTTGACGGAGACGTACTGACATGATTCCAGAAACACCCAGAAGCAGACACAGGCTCAGCAACAATAATGATCCTTTATTGAATGAAAGTGAAGGGATGTGTGTGTGTGTGTGTGTGTGTGTGCGCGCGCGCGCGCGTGCGTGCGTGCGTGCGTGCGTGTGGTGTTGTAACAGTGAAGTGTAGCAGGAGCAGCAGCAGGAACGTGCACAGCAGGACAGGTCTGGCAACCCTGGAATGACAGCAGAGATGGAGAGGTTAGACTCTGGCTGACAGATAATGATGTTAACAGAGATTTTATAGTCTTATGGTAGCGATAAGTTAATCTGGCTAAGAAGAGATGATTATCCAATACCGGTCCAGCATTCCGCTGTGGTGCCGTGGTGCAGGTGCAGAATATTTACAGTGCAGCTTGGAGTGAAGGATGCGTGTCATGTGCTCCAGCTCACCGTTAGTGAGAAGAGGGAAGCTGCTGAACACAGACGAGGTCCGGTCCGCCGCTAGGAGGAAGGAAAGGTCCGCCTGGAGGGTGGTCCACCTGTGCACAGGGAACAAAGGGAAAATAGGTGGTTGCAGAGAAACACTCTGTAAAGCTTACGTGGCATTGGGAAGACGGAACTCCCGTGAGGCGAGAAGCAGTTGAGGAGCGAGGAAACTCGTAGAGTAGTGGAGGAAGACTCTAGGTAGGAGTTCTTCCTGGAAAAGAGCGTAGACGTCTCCGTGCTGCCTTCTGGGCAGCGTTCCTCATAAAGGGTGCTTAATGAGGGGATGCAGGTGTGCCCGCAGCTGTGAAGGATAATTAGGGCAAAGGCACACACAGCGTGGATCACCACAAAATGTGTAATTTACTGAGATGCACTAATATTCAGAATGAGGGCTGATATTGCCACAACAAAAATAGGGAAAATAAGAAAGTAAGACACTCCTGTAATTCAATAATTTAGTGCACTTAACATGTTAGCCAGCAGAACTGAAACAGCTCATCTATCAGCAGCCATCATTGAAGAGAGATTATTGTCAGGTAAACTAACATAAACAGCACCTGCTAACAGTTTAATCAGTTTTCTGAACCAGAGACAGTCGCTCATTGAAAATAAGAAGCGCTAACTTTTGTCATAAACCCTCCCGTGTGCTTCTCCATTGCGCACTGCGAGAGGTGAAAGGACAAGGATTTACGCGCAGGGTTTTACACCACACACATTTATTAAACATGGAGATACAGACTCACAGTTTCCACAATAGTTTCCTTTGAAGCTTAAGGAGTCCTCAAGGACGCTCAACAGTCTACAAGTGAGGGTGACCGGGGAAGACACACACACAGTAAATACTCACAGAGCTGGAGCTGTCCAAGTAAGTCCAAATAAGCACAGAGAGAAACAGTCCTTTAATGACTTTGACTATCATGCGGTGATTGACGACCGCATGTCTAGTGCAATGACCCAGCAATGCGTGACTGGCAAAAGGCTCCTAAAGTACACGCATTGCTGGGGATGGTAAATTGGTTGCCCCTGGGCGAGGAGCGGGGAGATAGCAAACGGGAGTGGGAACAGCTGACGGTAATAGAGAGGGGGCGTGGTCGGACCGGCAGACAGTAAGACAGCGCTCACACCACCGTGAGCCCAAGAGGCTGCCTCACCGCTGCCGGCCAGGAAGCAGTATCTATGGGTACGGCAAAGCACACAGAAATATATATTAACATACATTCAACGTGGCACCTTACCCACAGAGAGGCCAGGACCGAGCCGGAGGGAACCAAGCCGGCTCGGCTCCTGACAAACTTTACTCGCTAAAACTCACTAACCTTACCAGTGCAGTGTTAATAAGTGGCCCAACTTCAATCATTCATCACTGAGACAGAGCGCAGCAGAGACCCGCTGACAGGCAACCAAGCCTGTGGGCAGAGCAGAGGGAGGAGGGGGAGGAGGATGGATGTGTCACTGTAGTGCTGCTGGGATAGGACAACTCTGCTTTATAGAGTTTGCATTTAATTTGTTTCATTTGATTTTCGGTAAAATGCACCCATACTTTGGAACGTTTTGGCCTCTTCTATGTGATTTTCTCTCTTCTGTGTCACCATGATGTGCTCCTCTCCTTCTTGGCTGGAACAGTTAAACTGAACATTTCTGCGGAATGCATATAAACTTTAAAATTAAACGACTCATCAACAATAAAAATCTGTGTCGACAAATTTTTATGATCAACATCGTCGATGACGTCAGCTAACTGTTGCATCCCTAGAGTTTAGTAGCCATCAGTTTAGTTGCAACTCAGCGTCAATTTTTGTGAATTTTTTTATACATTCTGTCAATGCTCAGATGACACCTGTTTTTCCAGCCAAATCATCTACCATCTCTACACCACATACAGTATTTCATTCATAGACATTATTTTAACTTATTTCATCATAGTTTATTATACTCTGGACCGGATGCCTGTTCAGTTGGCATCAGTTACCTGCCATTAGCAAAGTTAGCCATTCATTCATTCAGGGTTGTTTCTGTGCTTATTACATCACAGGAACTGGTCATATGCTATTAACCACTCATCTCTGATTATACTTTATGCGCCCGTTTAAACTCTCACATTTAGCCAATATTTGTTAGTATGTTACTTAGTCTGGTAACTGAAGCTAAAAGCTAGTGTAAATCGCAAACATGGCATCATCAAAACATAAATATTAGAGAAATGAGAAAAGCATGAGAGTATTGATAACTGGGGCTTATTTGCATTAAAGCAATATGCCATAAAAACAGCCTGTTTTGAGGAAAGCTTCTTTACCAAGTATCAAAAGGTACTTCAATAATTAAACCCTGAGTTGTTTTGACCAAAGCACATCACAAACATTGATTAGCACCTCTGGGAACTGTGTCAACTTGTGGAAAAAAGTGCAAAATTATGAAATTTCACCCATGTTTGATGCCTCCCTCCGGCTCCTGCTGCCTTTTCCTTTGTCCGGTCTCCCAATTGATCTGATCAGAACATGACACGGATTTCAGGTATCCTTTCTTGAGAGGAACCAATAATAAACTGCTGGCTTGAATGCTTGAATGTTAGACGTTCATGGTGTTGTGTCCATAATGCTGGGAATGACATAACACAGGGGTGCTGAAAGTATTGTTTCAGATAGAAATCATAGTTCAATCCAATAAGTCTGATCTTACCAAATGGTGCAGTCTTTTCCCTTTGAAGAAAAATGCATTTTCCTCAACATTTTTTACCTGCAATAAAAGTATATTCCCCTGAGAATCGATGTCCAGGCATTACATTGGCCCTGAGTCTGCCACACTAAAAGGAATGAGGGAGTGGACCTTTTATTGATACTGATAGCCCCAATGTGGGCATGGAGCCATGTGATAATGGAGATTGTTCTGGTCCCCTGGAGCCAGCCATGGCCCTTTTGGCCGCACTGGCACCCCGGTCCCCAAAAGGAGATATTTCATTATTTCATCCCCAACTGGAACCCTTCGCTTTATGAGTCTGGCACATGAAAAGTTTAATTTGAATGCAGTGGGACTCATTCGTGTAATTGACACTATTCAGAGTGCACAGGCCCTGACCACAAAGGCTCTATAAAGAGGCAAGTGGCAGGTTTTTGAACAGTGGAGTGGAAAATTAGAGGTTACTGCAGTGCACTGTGATAAAATTCTCATTTTCTTCTGGAAATGTTGGATAAGGATGATTTTTTTTTCCTCCCTTCAAGGAGACACAGTCATCAGAAAGACTCAACGCACATCAGCCAGCCCATCTCCATAACCCCAATCCTGAGGCCAGTCTCAGGAAAATTGCAAAATGCAAGCAACGACTCTCAATACAAGGTTATCTTCGGTCTTGTTAATATTCGCTGTTTTAACTGTGATCTGTGCTTCAACATTGCAGAGCAGAGCAGAATCTGGGAACAGTTTGCAAGTAACCATCACGACAATGGGGTCCTGATACAATGTGCAACAGGGCAAAACAACTGGACTTCATTGTTTCTGACATGATTTCCAGAAACACCCAGAAACAGATGCAGGCTCAACAACAACAATGATCTTTTATTGAATGAAAGTGAGGTGTGTGCGTGCAAATGGTGTTGTGTGCGTGTTGTGTAGTGGGAGCAGGAGCGTGAATAACAGGACAGGTCTGGCAACCCTGGAATGACAGCAGAGACGGGGGAATTAGACACTGGCAGGTAATGATATTGGTAGAGATTTTACAGTCTTACGGCAGCGAAGAGTTAATCCGACTCCGAAGAGATGATTTCCCAGTACCAGTCCAGCGTCCCATTGTGATACCGTAGTGCAGGTGCAGACTATTTACAGTGCAGCTCAGGTGAGGGATGCGTGACGTGTGCTCCAGCTCACCAGTTTGCGAGGGGTGGATGTCGCCATACACAGCCGAAGTCCGGTCCGCCGCCAGGAGGAAGGAGAGGTCCGCTTGGAGGGTGGTCCACCTGTGCACAGGGAACAAGGGGAAGAAAGGCAGGTGCAGGGAATAGCACTGAGCAGGCTTATGTAGCGTTGGGGAGATGGAACTCCCGAGCGACGAGAAAAAGACGATTAGAGATGAATTCTCTGTAGCGATGTGGAGGAAGACTCTAGGAAGGAGTTCTTCCTGGGAGAAAGCGTAGACGTCTCCGTGCTGCCTTCTGGGCAGCGTTCCTTATAAAGGGTGCTTGATGAGGGAATGCAAGTGTGCCCGCAGCTGTGAAAGATAATTAGGGCAAGGCACACACAGTGCGGATCACCATAGTACCCCCCCCCCCCACGGGACACCTCCCGGCAGCCGTTCTAACCTGTCCAGGTGTGTCCGAAGGAACTCCTGGATGAGCTGAGGATCCAACACAAACGAAAGACACACCCAGGATTGTACATCAGGTCCATACCCCTCCCAGTCCACCAGATATTGCAGACCACGCCCTCTGTGGCGGACATCCAGGATGTGATTGACCTGGTGTGCAGGACCACCATCAATCATCACGGGTGGGGGACACAGTGGGCGGGACTCGAATGGCTTCACCTGGGAGACATGGAAGGTAGGACAGATGCGCATAGAGGGGGGCAGAGCCAGGTGCACAGCAACGGGGTTGATGATATCAGTTATTGAAAAAGGACCAGTGATGCACTGTGACAACTTCTTGGTCTCATCCTTCAGGTTGATATTCTTCGTGGAGAGCCATACCTGCTGTTCCACACGGTAGGAGGCAGCCTGGGTCCTGTGGCAGTTGGCAATCTCCGTATTGCGGGCCGCCGTGCGTCGTAGAGCAGCCCTGGTGGATCTCCAGAGTCACCGGCAGCACCTGATATGAGCCTGGACCGAGAGAATGGCGATCTCCTCCTCCTCCGGAAACAGCGGGGGGTTGTAGCCTAAAGAAACCTCAAAAGGGGAGGGACCAGTGGCAGAAGAGACAGCAGTGTTATATGCATACTCAACCCAAGGTAAGTACGTGCTCCAAGACGCCGGATTTGAGGCCGTGATGCACCTCAGGGCCGCCTCCAACTCCTGATTAGTGTGCTCGCACTGGCCATTGCTTTGGTGGTGATATCCAGAAGATAGGCTCACCGTTGCCCCATAGCCTTGCAGAAAGACCGCCAGACTTAAGAGACAAACTGAGGTCCACGATCTGACACGCTGTCCACCGGGATGCCATGGAGCCGGACCACATGCAAAACCAGCAGATCCGCCGTCTCCTTGGCCACTGGCAGCTTCTGTAGAGGGACAAAGTGAGCCGCCTTGGAGAACCTGTCCACTATAGTGAGGATGACAGTGTGGCCTGCAGAGGGGGGCAGACCGGTTACGAAATCCAGCGCAACATGGGCCCAGTGTTGGCTGGGGATGGGAGACGATGCAGCAGGCCTGCCGGTGGGGAAGAGGATGATTTGCAGGTCACACACTGGGGACAGGCTCGGATGAATTCTCCCACATCCTTCCACAGAGGGGGCCACCAGAAGGACCTTTGTTGCTGTGCCACCGTGCGCGCTACCCCAGGATGGCACATGATCTTCGAGGAGTGCAGCCAGTCAATCACCTCCAATCAAACAGCAGAGGGGACATACATCCGTCCCTCTGGTCCTCCACCCAGGTCAGGCTCCGTCTCCTGCGCTCTCCTAACCCTCTCCTTAATGTCCCAGGAGAGCATGCCCACGATGCAGGAAGGAGGAACAATAGGATGGGGTGTCATCTCTGCAGCTTCAGGGGAAAACTGTCTCGAGAGCGCGTCAGGCTTGATGTTCTGTGAACCCAGGTGGTAGGTGATGGTGAAGTTAAATCTTCCAAAGAACAGGGACCAGCGGGCCTGTCTGGCGTTCAACCATTTGGCAGTCCGGAGGTACTCCAAGTTCTTACGATCCATCCAGACAACAAACGGCAGTGAAGCGCCCTCCAGCCAGTGGCGCCACTCCTCCAAGGCCAGCTTCACGGCTAACAGCTCCCTGTCCCCCACGTCATAGTTCCTCTCCGCAGGAGACAACCGACGGGAGAAAAAGGCGCAGGGGCGGTCCTTGTCGTCAATAGGAGAACGCTGGGATAACACCGCTCCCACCCCAAAGTCCGAGGCGTCCACTTCCACCAAGCACTGCAGAGAGGGGTCAACCTGGGCCAGGATGGGGGGGGGGGGGACTTCTCCTTCAGCTCAGAAAATGCCGCCTCTGCCTCCTCCGTCCAGCGGAACGGCACCTTCATGGAGGTCAGGCGAGTGAGGGGTAAAGCAATAATGCTGTAATTCTGGACAAAAGGGTGACAGAAGTTGGCAAAACCCAAAGACTGTTGAAGCTTCTTACGGGAAGAGGGAACAGGCCATTCCACCACCGCCTTTACCTTTTCAGGGTCCGCGATAATCTTATGCGAGATCACAAATCCCAGGAAAGTGCTGGATGAGACATGGAATTCGCACTTCTCAGCTTTGACAAATAGCTGATTTTCCAGTAGGCGCTGCAGGACTCGTTTGACATGGATGCGATGTTCCTCCAAAGAGAGAGAGAAGATGAGGATATCGTCAAGCTAGACAAACACAAATGAATCCAGAAAATCCCTCGGAACGTCACTAATGACCCGCTGGAAAACAGCAGGAGCAAAATAGCCACCAGAGGTGCGAAAACCAGTCTTCCATTCATCCCCCTCCTTAATGCAGACCAGGTGATAAGCATTCCGCATATCTAATTTGGTGAACACCCTGGCCCCCTGGAGGGAATCAAAAGCTGTATTGATAAGAGGAAGGGTATACTTGTCCTTTACAGTAATGTTGTTAAGTTCCCTAAAATCAATACATGGCCTGAGTGAACAGTCCTTCTTACCTACGAAGAAGAATCCCGCCCCCACCGCCGAGGAGGATGGCCTGATGACGCCCGAGCTCAGGGACTCCTTGATGTATTTCTCCATGGCCTCACCTTCCGGAGCAGAGAGGCTGTAGAGTCGACTCGAAGGCAAAGGAGCCCCCGGCAGGAGGTTGATGGCACAATCATATGGCCGATGGGTTCAGGTTCCTTTATTTGTACCCGTTGGTAGATTTGTTTTGCAGTCAGGTGACATCCTTTTAGACACATATTTACAAACCACAATTACATTCAACATGAACACAAACACAGACACACATGAAGCTGACTATAAACACGATAAAAGTATTCAAGGCTCCACTAATCAGGACATAAGACAAAGAGATAAGAGAAAAAACAAAGAGAGAAGAGAGAAGGGTCATATTAAAAAATTTAAAAACTAAGTCAAAGAGATTAAAAACTAAATAAAAGTCTGAAGTCTAAAACCCAATAAAAAAAAGATTTAAAACCCAAGTGAGTGAGTGAGTGTTCTTGTTCTATGGCTATTTCATGGCAAAATTAGAACTAATAAGAAAACTGAGTTAAAAATTATAAAGAGACAGTATGATAACCGAAAGAATAAATAAATGCAGCGAGATACATATGTAGATACAATAAAATAGAAAAATTAAATAAGATGCTTCAGATGCACATGTGCTAAAAACCCTAAAATTTTCTTTGGTGGTGCCTTATTAAAAATATCCTTCAGTGACTTTTGAGTATAAAAACATTGTCTTGCTGTCATGAGAGCAGGACTGTCAAGTAAAATGTGCTTTACTGATAAAAAAAAAAACTTCCGCAAAACTGACAAGATGGTGGGGCTTCACCTTTTAATAAAAAGCTGTGCGTAAGCCTTGAGTAGCCAATACGGCATCTAGTGTACACTACCTCGTCACGTCGGTTTTGAAAGTGATGCAAATGTCTATGGCTTATAGCAGGCTTAATAACATGCAGTTTATTTGCAGTGCATGTGTCCCATTCAGTCTGCCACTTCTTTAAAATATAGGAGGTTATTAGAGGCCTGAGGTCTGAGGCTGGGATCTGGCATTGAGTGATTTCTTGGATAAGGGCTCTCTTGGCAGCATTGTCTGCCTGCTCGTTACCTGACAGGCCAACATGGCTGGGGATCCAACAGAAGAGAATATATTAACATCATGTTTCTGTAAAAAACCTAATTTCTCTAAAATCCGGACAATAACGGAGTGATCAGTCTTTAAAAACCCAAGTTCCTGAAGACAGGATCTGGAGTCAGTAAAAATTAAGGAGCTCTGTTGTTTGGTTCTCTCAATGTGTTCAAATGCTAGAAGCAAAGCATGAGCCTCTGCTGTAAAAATTGAACATTGTTTGGGAATCCGCAAACCATGCTGATTGTGCCCGGTGACGATTGCAGCAGAGACTGAGCCATCTACTTTAGATCCATCCGAGTACATGGAAATATGGTGAGGAAAACGGCATTTTATGTCAAAGCTCTGCTGCTGATACACATTTGGGTGAGTGTCTTACTTCTTGTTTTGGCTCAGATCCAGAATGATATTGGGTTTCCTCAAACTCCATGGTGGAATGGGACAAAACTGTGTCTGTGTTTCGTTGCTCATATCAGGGTTTAATTTTACCAGGTGAGGTTCTATACGCAGTCCAAAAGGAGTGATGCTCGTAGGTCTGACCTTATACATCTGCAAAAATCGAAGGTGAAAAACTGCAGAGTAGGCTGGATTTCTATGGTCAGCTTTAAGTTTAACCATATACTGGAGAGCTAATTTCAGGCGCCTGTTGTGCAGTGAAGGCTCGTTTGCTTCAACATACAAACTTTTAACAGAAGAGGTTCTGAAAGCCCCCAAGGCAAGCCTTAGCCCCTGGTGATGGACAGTTTCTAGCGTCCTGAAGTATGTTTTCCTTGCTGATCCATAAACTATGCTCCCATCCTCTAACCGAGATCTTACAAGTGCTCTATAGAGATGCAGCAGCACAGTAGAGTCCGCACCCCATTTAGTTTTAGCCTGTGGTGGACACACATATGTGACCTGTTTTGTGACTCACATTTTAGATCAGAACAAAGGCAGAGCTTCCTTGGAGATTACAGGAAGCTGCAAGGATGTTAGCTTTGGTATGCAAGGCTTGAGACTGTGGGGGTGTAATTAAAGGATTAAAGAGGAGATGCATTGTAGACAGTGGGGGTGATATCAGAGAGAGGGGATGCATTGTTACTGTCAATTATAATGCAACATGATCTGTGATGCATGTGACTTGTGAACTGTAAGAGTCCTGGTATTTAAGGACGAGAGTTTCCTGTGTGGCTCTCTTGCTTCTTTGAGATGATGGTGAATGTGAATAAAGATGACTTGAGAGAAACCTGTCTCGTCCCTCCCACATTCCCACACTGGTGACCCAAGACGAGCATGCAGCGAGAGGAGATTTCCCCCGGGCCAGCCTCGTCAGGAGCCCCCAGCCAAGCGAATGCCGCTACAGTCCAGCTACCGGACTTCTGGCAGAACAATCCGCACTCCTGGTTCAATGCGATTGAGGCACAGCTCAACCTCCGGGGGATATCGGTAGACGCCACAAAATTCTACCACGTGGTCGCAAAACTGGACAACAACAAGGCCCAGCATGTGGAGAGCCTGATCAACCAGCCGCCGGACAGCGACAAATACGGCGCGTTGAAGGCTGCACTCATCCAGCACTTCACCCCCTCGGTTGAGGAGCGAGCAGAGAGGCTCCTGGCGCTTACTGAGTTGGAAAACGACATGCCCGGGAACCTTATGGAGAAGTTGTTGAGGTTGAAAGGCTCAGATGACGACCACTTCATCTTCACCCACCTCTTCCTCAGGACCCTACCATCAGCAACGAGAGCGTCCCTGACCAGTTCGCTGTTGTTGGCCCAGCGGGACTACCGCACGCTGGCCCAGGAGGCGCAGCGAATTGTCAACGCCAGCAGACAGCGCGCGGCCACGGCTGCAGCAGCGGAACTCGGCGCGACGACTGCAGATTGCAGGGGGCCAGGGGCAGCAGTAGCAGACCCACCGACGACGGCGGCGGCGAGAGCCAGGGAACGCGGAGAAGACGTCCTTTGTTTCTACCATCGCCGTTTCGCAGAGAGGGCACGCAAGTGTGTACCACCGTGGCAGTTTCAGCGTTTGGGAAACGCCAAGACCAGGGGGTCGGTAGCAGCCGCGGCCCTCGGGGAGGAGAACAAGCTGCTCTACTTGTTGGACGCATGCTCCGGGAGGCAGTTCCTCGTGGACACAGGCTCCCAGTTGAGTTTCATCACACCTTCCTACGCGGACAGACTAGCAGATTCCAGAGGTCCCCGGGTGACAGCAGCGAACGGCTCAGAGATTAAGACCTTTGGTGAGAAGACTCTGCTTCTGTCTCTACACGGCCGTACATTTGAGTGGACTTTTGTTGTAGCAGCAGTGAATTTCAATATGTTTGGGGCTGATTTTTTGTGCTCACATGGTTTGTTGGTTGATCTCGCTAACAGGCGCCTGGTAAATGCACTTTCTTTTGATTCTATCCCCTGTACAGCGTGAGTGGCCCCGCCAACAGCACAAGCCAACGTCACAGCTGCAAGCGGTAAGTTCCACATACTGCTCACTCAGTTCCCAGCACTCACGGTCCCCACATTTTCGGCAACAGTCGCTAAACACGGGGTGGAGCATTTTATTACCACTACCGGACCGCCCGTTTTTGCAAAAGCTCGGCGCTTGGACGCAGTTAAACTGGCCATAGCGCGCGAGGAGTTCGCCATCCTGGAGAGGTTGGGCATTATCAGGCGTTCAAACAGTCCGTGGGCTTCCCCGCTACACATGGTCCCGAAAGCGAACGGATCATGGCGACCTTGCGGGGATTTCTGCAGGTTAAACAACGCTACAGCGCACGACCGCTACCCAATCCTGCATATCCAAGATTTTTCCGTTCATTTGGCAGGGGCTCATGTTTTTTCTAAGATAGATTTGGTCCGCGGTTACCACCAAGTCCCAGTGCGCGCTGAGGACATACCCAAAACAGCGGTAATAACTCCGTTTGGCCTATTCGAGTTTTTACGGATGCCATTCGGACGTAAAGGGGCTGCACAGGCGTTCCAACGCATGATGGACACGGTGCTTCGCGATCTCCCTTTCGTGTTCATCTACTTGGATGATATTTTGGTAGCCAGCACGTCCGAAGACGAACACGAAAAACACCTGGCCACAGTTTTCCGAAGGTTGGGAGATCACGGGTTAATAATCAACCCAGCAAAGTGTCAGTTCGGGGTGGCGCAGATTGATTTTTTAGGATACCGCGTCTCCCCCGAAGGAGCAGTTCCGCTTCCTGACAAAGTGCGCGCGGTGGCAGATTTTCCCTGGCCGCAGACGGTCAGGGAGTTGCAGGAGTTTTTGGGAATGGTGAATTTTTATAACCGTTTTCTCCCCCGCGCGGCGCAACTCATGCAGCCACTGTATGCCGCGCTCAAAAAAAAGAAACCCGCGGATAAGGTCGAGTGGTCCCAGGAGCGGGACCAAGCGTTCTCGGAGGTGAAAGCAGCCTTGGCAAAGGCTGCGTTGTTGGCACACCCAGACCCAACGGCCCGCATAGCACTCACAACTGACGCGTCAGATGTGGCCATAGGGGCGGTCGTGGAGCAACATGTAGCCGGGGTTTGGCAGACCCTCGCCTTTTTCAGCAGGACCTTGTGCGATAGCGAACGTAAATACAGCGCGCTCGACAGGGAGCTGCTGGCTCTCCATTTGGCCATCCGCCACTTTCAGTTCTGGCTAGAAGGACGCTCTTTCACCGCGTTCGTTGACCACAAACCACTAACATTCGCAATGGCCAAGGTTTCCGAACTGTGGTCAGGCCGGCAGCAGAGACAGCTGGCCGCGATATCAGAGTTTACCACTGATATTCAGCATGTGGCGGGCAAACTGAATGTAGTGGCAGATTGCCTCTCGCGTGCCGTGGCAGCCCCAGTCTGCGTAGGAGTAGATTACGCAGCCATGGCCGCGGAGCAGGTTAGTGACGCGGATGTGCGCGCGCTCCAGTCTGGACCAACAGGGTTGAGGCTGGAGAGCAGGGTGCTGCAAGACGGTATGCCCCCCCTAATCTGCGATGTCTCCACTGGACGGCTGCATCCAGTAGTACCGGCCGCATGGCGCCGCCGCGTTTTTGACTCGATTCATTCTTTGGCGCACCCGAGAGTGTGCGCGTCAGTCAAAATGGTAGGGGAGAAATTTGTGTGGCCGAGTCTTCGCAAACAAGTTAAGGAGTGGGCAGCAGCCTGCACAGCTCAATGAGCCAAAGTACACAGGCACACGAGGGCTCTTTTGGAGCCGTTTCACATTCCGGCCAAGAGGTTCGATCACGTTCATATGGACCTCGTGGGACCCCTCCCGCTGTCGCAGGGGTGCACACACCTTCTGACAATGGTGGACCGCACCACGCGCTGGCCTGAAGTGGTTCCGCTGGCATCAACAACGGCCAAGGAGGTAGCGCACGCGTTTTTAACAGCTTGGGTGGCGCGTTTCGGAGGCCCTCAATTTGTGTCCAAACTTTGGTCGACTATGGCCCGCAGCCTGGGTGTCACAATTCACTGCTCAACCACGTACAATCCGCAGGCTAACGGGTTATGCGAACGTTTTCGTAGGTCATTGAAAGCGGCTCTCAGAGCGTCAGTGACGGATGCAAATTGGGTAGACAAGTTACCGTGGATTTTATTGGGGTTGCGTTCTGCACCTGAAGAGGACTTAGAAGCCTCCCCAGCGGAGCTCGTGTTTGCGCAACCACTTCGGCTGCCTGGGGAGTTTCTCCCAGATAGCCCGGCGCCAGACACTTCCCCGTTGCAGCTGTTGCGGAGTAACATAGAATCAAGCACGCTGCCGGGCCCCGTGCACCACAGTTTTCCGTGCGTTTTTGTGCCTAAAGCGTTGAAGAACACAGAGTTTGTTTTTGTCAGACACGATGCGCATCGACCCCTGTTGCGACCACCTTATGACAGGCCGTTCAGAGTGCTGGAAACAGGGGACAAGCAGTTTTTGCTAGATTTGGGGGGTAGGAAAGAAAAAGTCGGCATAAACAGACTCAAACCCGCTTTTGTGGTGGCGGATGAGCAAGTGCTGTTGGCAAGGGCCCCGCGGCGAGGCAGACCCCCATGGGGGGCTTCACAGAGTAATGTTTCCCCAGAACACCCGCAGGGACTGACAAAGGGTTTCCACCCCCAGACGGCAAACCCCCAGCGTGACAGTGCCGCAGAGACGTTGAATCCCAGCTACAGCAGATACGGCAGGAGACTGAAGCCTAGACAGCATGTGGACTGATGTGTATTGATTCTATCACGGCATGTGGACCGATGTGTATTGATACTATCACGGCATGCATGTTGTTATTCTCTTGTTTGTTCTAAAATGTTGGGGGGCTCGTGTGGTGGACACACATATGTGACCTGCTTTGTGACTCACATTTTAGATCAGAACAAAGGCAGAGCTTCCTTGGAGATTACAGGAAGCTGCAAGGATGTTAGCTTTGGTATGTGTCAGGAATCTCTGAAAACACTTAGAATATGATCGTATATTAGTTCATTACCTCAATAATGATTCGAGACACAAGAATATTCTATTAAGACTTTTTACTTGCATAAATTATATACAAGGAGTACGGACCCTCAGGTTGCAGGAGGTCAGTACTGAATACTGGCTTCAGCGAGCAGGCTTATATGTGAGAGGCAGTTGCAATACACAATGCATCAAAGACAGAAAGGGGTGAAACAGGTCTGGACAGAGTTCGTTAATCCGGCTTAAGAGAACAAAGGGGGCCCTGCTCCCTTTCTCGCTCTGCAGGGGGCTCTTTGTGTCCTCTTGCTCTCCAGGGGGCTTCCTGTACCTTTCCGGCAGAACTGGCTTCTTAGTGTTAATCCAGAGGAACACGCTTCTCCGGTACTTTTCCATACTTCTACACTTGTATAAGGCTTAGACATTCAAAATGATAACGTGTGTACATTTTTCTGACAATTCCCTCCTGTTTTATCATTTTATCATTGTTGTATTCACATGCAAACATCAGTACAATGTCTCTTCTCACGATTTTCTACATTGTCATCATTGAGCATCACTTCCAAATCTAAACAGTAGTTCTGTCATCACAATCACCATCACTTCGTTGTCTCAAGGCAGTATATTGTACAGGAACTTCCCTTTGGAGCATAACAGATTGTAACATGAAAGTGTGTTGAGCAAGAGCTCTACTTATCATGGAATGACACACACAAGAATAGTACACAAGATAGAATCAATGCAACTGTTACTGGGGTTAACTACTTCAACAGAACTTGCCACCATTGACCAGAAAGGAACCAAGAGGACAGGTCCCAATTTTGTGGCATATCCTTCAAGCCATTCAAGTGTTGTTGCAGTCCTCTCAGCCAATCAATTATGCTTCCTTTCTCTCAGTGAGGTCCTCCAAGGCCCAAAATACATCATTCATTCTGTGACTCAAATAGGCCACTCCAAGTGAGGGGAATGCTGTCATAGGCTGTCGTCTCCCTCTTGGTTATCAAGTTGGCATCGGGGGAAGTGATCCATATTACTCCTGCAAATATACCTGTCACACCAGCGGCAAGTAGCAGTGCCTTCATTTTACTTCCACGTGAGAGAGTACCCCTCCGGGCCTCTGTCTTCACCAGGTTTGAGACGGCCATGTCCTTAAAAGGACACGTCCCCCTTTGTAACTGGACTTACTCAGGGAAGCAGGTTAGTTCACTTGCAGGCACTTTTAGTCTCTTCACGTGTGTCAGGTGGATCCAGGATGGTCGTTTAGCGACCCTCACTGAGCCTCAATGCTGCTGGTGATGATTTTTCATGAAGATAAAGTCACCAGGCTGCAGTGGGTTGATCACTTCCTCCTGTGGAGTGGAGAGAGCTCTAACAGAATCAATGTATTAGTAGTGACAGACCCGGCAGTCCATAAGGGCAGTGAAAGGCACAATCCCGTTTTCTTATCTGGGATGGTATTAATTGTTTAGTTTCACTATCTTAAGAGCTTCAGGCCACGTAATGGCCTTACCATGCGTGGTTTTTGCCAGCATTTGTCTGATTGTCTGCATAAATGATCTCTGGTATTCCAAAAGTTGGGAATATACTATTTTGCAAAAACCTTACAGAAAAACTTTTGCATCTGTCTTAGCAGTAGGATGTATTTCTGTCCATTTTGTGAATGTGTCAATGAGAACAAGGCAGTGTTGGAGTTGACCCACTATAAAATCCATGCACCATTGAGAAAAGGGTGCTTTTGGTAGTGGAAAACTCCTCTGTCTAGTTCTCATTGCACCTTGGGCATTATTTTGACTGCAAACTTTTTCATTTCTTTTAGAATTCCTGGACAGAGGAAATGTTTTTCAGCTATCTTAATCATATCCCTCCTGTTGGCACATCGTGCCATCCAGCGGTACAGTGAGGGAGGGAGAACAATTTTGTCATTGGCAGTGCAGTAAAGTTTGTTGGCATTTAAGTATGTGTGGGGTGGCATAGTCATGTTTTTCAGCTCATACTAGCATGCAAATTTCCTTGTGGGCCCTGAAGTAGTGCGTACAGTGGAGCTGTGTGCTGTGAGAGGTTTGGCAACCACTGGCAGCAGTAGTTCAGGGTACCTAATAGTGCCTTTTTTGTTGTAAAGTTGCCACTTTTTCACATGAATCTGCTACTTATTTTCATAAATCTGCAACTTTTTTTTTCCTCATACATTTTATTTTGTCTTGTAAACATGTAACTTTTCTCCTCATAAATTCACACATTTTTTCATCATAAATCTACAACTTTTTGTTGTAAATTTATGACTTTCTTTTAAATTTGCTGATTAAGTTTGCTTTTTTGTCTGTGGCAAAGGTAAGTTTTAAATGGTCTTTATTCTATCTGGTTCCAATGTTTTCCCATCGGCAATGAGCATATGGTCAGGGAATTTAACCTCAGGTTGACAAAACTGCAGTTTTTTCTTGCTACATTTTAGTCCATGTTCACACAGGAAGTGCAGCAGGGCCAAAGAGTCCTGTTGACATTGTTCCTCAGTGGGGGAGGCAACCAAAATGTCATCCACATATAATTTTTGAACCGGCTGGTGGGCTAAGTTTGGCCATTAGAGCAGTCATTTCCTGTGTGAAAATGGTTGGACTTTCACAATAACCTTGAGGTAATCTGGTGTATGCGTATCATTGTTCCCTTAAACATAAATGCAAACTAAAACTGGCTTTCTTCATGCACAGGGATAGTAAAACATGCATTACTCAAATCTACCACAGAGAAAATGGGTGAATCGTGACCCAAAGGGTCATGACCACCTGTAAAGGCGCCATAAATAGTCCTGTGGATTATGAGTATTGCACATTTTGCTTAGGAGTTTTCACCCAATCGGTTACATGGTTTGCCTTCTCAACCATTTGTCCACAAGCAGCCCAGAAGTAATTGTCTGGTCCCTATAGGGAGTGTTAACATAATGCAAGGAGGTAACGTCTTCGGGCAATTTCACCGACAGTGCAGCTGCTCCTTGCTCATTGAAAATCAAATTGCCCATCTGCACTGTCATACAATTTGTCAGCCAAGGCACAATCAAAAAGTTCAAAACATCTGATATATTTCATAGTAACGTGCAGTGGCTGTGGACTTCCTAGTCCTTCAAGGATATGACCTGGCAGTACAGCAGCCATGAGGGCGGTGCTCTTTTGTGCACAATGTCGTGACTGCTGCACTGTCTTAGCCAAACAATGTGCCTCACCCTTGATCATTGGGTTCGTCATTGTCTGCCAGAAATGTCTGTTCTGTTCTTAAAACAGTATAATCATCTTTTAATTTATATAGAAAATCTTTTAGAAAGGATAAAACAAGTCATTATCAGTTATTGATAATTTTTATGTATTACCTATTTTTCTGAGTATTGCTAATTATTTGCTAATTAATTCCCCTGATACCCCTTTTTTTGGTACATGGAGGCACACATGCAGCAAAGTTACAGGGTATTTACTCGATTCTTCTGCTGAAAGGAAGTGTGCTACCATTTTAATTTTAGATAAAATTTGCGGGTAGCCCAGTTCCCTCAAAAATAAGATTTCAATAGTCACAGCTTAACCAGTTTACAAATTTCATTTAAGAAAAACAAAATAACCACCTGTGCATTTTTGATATGCTTCAGCATTGATAAATAAGATCAGTTTGTCCAGTTGAACATAGACGGGTTGAATTTGAATAAAAGAATAAAAGTTGTGTCACACGCTTTCAGTCAACGGAAAGGTGGACGTTTTGCCTAATTAGATTTTGATTCAAATTTTTCCCTTGAATGCCTCATTTTATATATCCCTAGGTAAATTGTGGAGTGAATGTAGTTTACCCTGACCCAGCTTGGCCACCACCGAATCAGGAAAAAACACGTTCCTCATTACTGTCATATTCCTGAAATATGACGTATCATATATCACATATATCACATATCACACCATTATGTGGTGAGTAACATCAAATGCATACCCTCTGTTGAGGAGGAACATAACTGGGGTGTTAGATTGATTTTAAATAACCGAGTATATAGTAAGGCTATAATCTTCGCTGTGAGTGTTTGCTCATTACTAAATAAATGTTAATATTCACAATTAAGGAAATGCACTGAAAGAATAGACACCTAATGCCTCAATGCTGCTTTAAGTATTTGGAAACATTTAAAACGGCTGCCTGCATTTGTGCCTTCTTCCTCGCACTCTTAGCCAAAAATTTAATTTATTTATTGTTGATTTTCTGTTTGTTTGGTTTTTAAAGCTACAGCTTCAAATCTTACGTGGATCTTTATTTTTCTTTGGTTACACATGCTCTGCTTTCATTTCTTTTTCCATTTCCATCAGAAATATTTTCTACACTTGCTAAACCCACCGTTCTTCTTCTCTTCCCCTACGTACTTTTTCCAGCAGAAACACTCACTCAATTCGTTTCCATCCACTATCCATTTGCACCTCTCCCTGGACTAGCTGATGAAACATCTCACATCTATAATCTCTTTCAGTATTAAAACTTCCTTCTTCCATCTGGTCTCTGTTCTCTTTAGCCTTCATCAACATTCTGTTACCACCTGCTTGTCTTATTCATAATTCACTGTCCTGTCGTTCATACTACTGACCACTGTCCACAGGTAATGCTCCATGGAAGATCCTGAACATAAAGTCAGCTTTATACCAAATCAACATGGCTCAATTCAAAATTCTGTTTTGTGGCAAAACTCATCTCTTGATTTCTACCCTGGCATTGGGTGTCTTTCCATTCCTGACCTTTTGAATTTGTTTTGGAATTAAATAATGCCTCTGGGTCTGAACACCTGCCTTTCAAGGAATGTATTAAAAAAAGACATCTACTGGTTGCTCTGAAAATTAAAGTTAACAGAGTCATCTGTATCTTGGTGTGGTGGAGTCTTGTAACAGATAACTCCATATGAGCTAACACCATGCCTACAAAACTATAACCTGGTGAGAAGAGTCCTTAATTTTCTCACTAACTTCAGGCTCCCCCTTAGCTGTTTGTGACGGCCCGTTTTTAATCACCATCAAGGGGGGCCATTATTGTGGGGTCCCCCTGGTTGGGGGAAGGGGGGCTGTTTTCACATCCTGCAAACATTCCTCTGTCCTGCATTTGTTTGACCCATCTGGCAAATCTCTTCCTTCCTTTCTTTTGATCTATGGCTGGGACCTTTGTCTGATAATCCATAGCCTCTGGCAGATAATATGCACAGACACATTAATTATCAATCTCTTTTGAACCTCTGTGCTCTAAATCTCACGTTGTCACACGTCAGTCCTTCCTATGAAGTGCACTGTCATGCTTCAGTCAAAGAAAAAGGTCAGTTACAGCACTTCAAAACCTGCTCTTTCAGCAGCCCCTTTCACATTTACTGTTCATGCTTCTATTTTTTACAGAGCAAGCCTGTCGCTCGCCTCTCTGATCATTCTGAAATCTTCTTCTACCTCTACTTGGTATCCTGCCTCCAAATCTACCTCTTTGGCCAAACCTGCAATCACGGGCCCAGTGACCAGGCTTGCCACAGTTAAAACAAACATCCCAATTTCCATCATTCACTTGCATTGACCTGCCTGTCTTGGGTCTAACCCCACAGAGTTATTGAAAAAATAAAAACCCAAAACCTTGTAAAAGTACCCATATTTAGACCACTTTCTTCACAGATCAACCACACACACACAAACAGAAAACAGAGGAGTTTTGTTCTCTCTACACTGCCTCTATCTAAGGCTCACACACAAAGAATAGATAAAATAACTTTCTCATTGTCCATTTTAACGTTATCCGGTTTTGTTGCCATTTAATCCGTCCGTCTTTAAATATTATGGTCTAATTATTATGATTTTATTTGCTTCCTCCTTTTCCCAACCTCTTGGGCTTCTTTTAATAATTTGCCGCATGGACCCTCCTTAGGATCGCGGCATTGATAAGTTGGGGGAGGATTATCTTTTTTATTTAATAATGGTTCAATGCTCGGTTGGTTTTGATATTTATCTCTTTTTGTTGTAAGCTTTTCCGTCGATGCTAAGACTGTGCATTCATCCACATCCAGTGTGGGTTTAAAGGAATAATCTTTTTCCCCATTTGTTTAAATATTTTTCAGGATCCTTTATCTGATCTTTTTCTTTCAACCGGTTATTGTAATTTTTTCCGTTCGGCACGCAGTTTCCTGTTTTTTCTTTTGCTTATTTTTGCTTTATTTGTTTTTCCTGTACAGTTACCCATTTTTTTTGTTGTTTATATAGTCAGGAAGGTTGTCAGTACACCCACTGCAACACTTATTACTGCCCAATTTTTTTGAAGTGCGCTGACTTGTTGCTTGGGACTAGATCTTACGCCTTCAGGATACGCTCACTTGTTGATGGGACTAGATCTTACGTAACCTATAAAATGCGCTCACCTGTCGATAGTACTAGGTGCCCACGCATTAGGACTTCTGTAGTTTCCTACAGAATCATTACCTGGTATGATCAGATAGGAAAAATATATAGGACGCCACCTTATATTACCATTACTTAGCTAAAGCTTGACCTATCAGTCAATACGCAGCACCTTTTACTTTTTGAAGCCTGACTCTTCGGCCGGAAAACAATACAATCGGGACTTTAACCTGAACAAACCTTTTTACTTTGAAACTATACAGTCGGGACTTTAACCCGAACTTTTTACTTTGTTGCAACTAATTACTTCCTTATCACGTTAGTCACTCGTGGTTGGATTTAGGAGGATCTTGTGACATATTTAGGAGCGCATCCTATGTTACATTAGTAATATGTTGGAGCGGCCTATTTCATATTAGTAATATTTTTAGGAGCGCATCCAATTTCTCATATTGAAGCGGCCTATTTCATTAGTAATATATTTAGGAGCGCATCCCATTTTTACATTAGTGACATATTGGAGCGGCCTATTTTACGTTACTCACTCAAGGCTGGATTTGGGAGGATCTTCTAACGCATGTAGTATATACTATAGCTTATTTTTCTTTAATAATAAAAAGACGTCACTTACTTTATGACCCTACTAGTGAGGATGACCGTCACTTAGACAGAGTCAGGAGCCAGTCTCCTCCCCGGCGTTCCCTGAAGACGGGTTTTCCAAAAACTGACCGTTGGTCAGACCATGCATGGGTTTGAAGACCGGGGAAGGCTTGGTTGTCCTGGCCCGCCTAGGGTATTGGTCATCCGGGTCACGGCACCACGTATGTCAGGAATCTCTGAAAACACTTAGAATATGATCGTATATTAGTTCATTACCTCAATAAAGATTCGAGACACAAGAATATTCTATTAAGACTTTTTACTTGCATAAATTATATACAAGGAGTACGGACCCTCAGGTTGCAGGAGGTCAGTACTGAATACTGGCTTCAGCGAGCAGGCTTATATGTGAGAGGCAGTTGCAATACACAATGCATCAAAGACAGAAAGGGGTGAAACAGGTCTGGACAGAGTTCGTTAATCCGGCTTAAGAGAACAAAGGGGGCCCTGCTCCCTTTCTCGCTCCGCAGGGGGCTCTTTGTGTCCTCTTGCTCTCCAGGGGGCTTCCTGTACCTTTCCGGCAGAACTGGCTTCTTAGTGTTAATCCAGAGGAACACGCTTCTCCGGTACTTTTCCATACTTCTACACTTGTATAAGGCTCAGTCATTCAAAATGATAACATGTGTGTACATTTTTCTGACAGTATGCAAGGCTTGAGACTGTGGGGGTGTAATTAAAGGATTAAAGAGGAGATGCATTGTAGACAGTGGGGGTGATATCAGAGAGAGGGGATCCATTGTTACTGTCAATTATAATGCAACGTGATCTGTGATGCATGTGACTTGTGAACTGTAAGAGTCCTGGTATTTAAGGACGAGAGTTTCCTGTGTGGCTCTCTTGCTTCTTTGAGATGATGGTGAATGTCAATAAAGATGACTTGAGAGAAACCTGTCTCGTCCTTCCCACATTCCCACAAGCCAAAACTTTAATAATATCAAGGGCTTTAAAACATCTGATTCGTAGAAATTTTATATGTGGAATAAAAGACAGCTTATTATCAAAAATAAGTCCAAGGAATTTGGTTTCTTTTACCACCTTGACAGTTTCTCCATCTATGAAAAGCTTGGGGTTGAGGTGAAGAGACCGCAGCGGGCAAAAGTGCATGCACACGGTTTTTGTTTTTGAAAATTTAAAACCATTACTGACTGACCACCTATTAATCTTGTTTATGCACAGCTGTAGTTGCTTTTCAATTGCGTTCATGTCTTTCCCCCTGTAGCAAATACAGAGGTCATCTACATAAAGACTACAAAAGGTACTTGTTCTAAGAGCATCGACTACACTATTAATCTTAATGGTAAAAAGAGTAACCGAGAGGATGCTTCCCTGGGGGACTCCTTGTTCTTGCACATGGGGCTCTGAAAGGGTATCTCCTACTCGGATTCTGAAGCGTCTATTGGACAAAATCTTTGAAATGAAAAAAGGCAAATGTCCCCTAAAACCCATGCCATGTAGGTCTCTTAACCCCTTGCACTCTGGTCAATTTCCCTAAAAATGCCTAAAAATAACATACCCAAAGTAAATCAAAAGCTGTTCTTCAACCATTTGCAGCATCTTCATGGGGTTGTTCTCATTTAAAAGAAAACACTTTGAATTTTTTGGCAAAACAGTCATAATCTCTCTAAGTGCTCCTGCCACTGAGTAACAGTCATCTAAACATACTGAACTTGAAGAAAATAAATTTTGCCTGGGTGTTTTTTTGGATACAAATGCTTGCAAATAACACACAGCTGTCACATCCGGGCTGGAAAATGCAACAGAAATGTAGAACCAAGTGTTATCCAGCTGAGGTCAAAATTTTGTAACAATACCACAAAAAATGAATATATTACACAGCCTTTTTTGTCTGGTTGTTCCCAGGCGTTTTTGAACTGTGCCAAATTGTGCCAAATGGCACAGTTTGGAAAAACGTCTGTAACTTTTGAATGATTCAATATAGAAGCTTGATTTTGGGCTCTAATGAAAGGTGACACTCAGGGCTGTGTGTGTGTGTGGGGGGGGGTTGTTTATTCATTCATGAATAAATGAATGAACAACCAAGCCCCCACACACAAAGAAGCATGCCACGTAAAAAATGTGTGGCTTTTTTTTTACAAGAAAAAATAACCTACAGTGCACTAAAAATTATACTAAAATATCTGTAATGTAGAAGATAACAACTCCCCCCCCCCCCGCTACAGAGGACGGACATCGCCCATCACTACATGACGGAGCGCGGTGACGGTGCGCCGCGGTCTACTACGCACAGTTGTACTAAAATATCTGCAATATATCCGCAATCCACTACAGAAGAGTAGTGGAGGGGGGGCTTACACGGTCCGGACGCGGCGCACTGGTCCGTCATGTGGCGATGACACACAGTTGTAATTTACCGATCGGTCAAAAGTCATTTTGATTACAATTTTCAGGGATAAAGAATAATTTAGCTTATAACACTTACCTGTCCACAACAGCAGTGTCGCTGGCGAACTTCTCTTCCTCATTGTCAGATGAACATGACGCTGGTCCACTTGTTACGACTCGTGGCTCTGGTCACGCGACCCGGTCAAACCATGATTCCATTATTGCGGTTTTGCGCTTCCATGATTGCGGTTTTGGCAAACGATTTTTCAAAACAAATAAGAACAGTAGTAAGAAAAAAAGACTGGCGAACGCGTGTGTGTCACCCAGCGACTTACACAAAACAGATTTTACGCACAGGACGTACGCTTTCAATTGTCGAACTTCTCTGCTTCAATTGGCTCGCTGTATTCGCAGCCGTTGGTAGGCGGGTCCTTCTTGCTAGGTTTTCAGTCATTGGTTCCTCAAGGTTTCAGAAACCCAATTCAAGGCTCTTATTAGTCGAATGAGAGGCCAATCAAATCTAAACCAATCAAAGCACTCCTTTGGCTTTCTGTTTGCGGCTGTGTCTGTAGTGGAAGAACGGAAATGCAGCTTCTTTTTTTTCAGTGCACCCTAGGACGCAGAGACGTGACTGCCCGCAGTATCCCAGAGTGCAAGAGGTTAAAATACCATATTTCCATGTTGTGTCAAATGCTTTTTCTAAATCAAAAAATACAGCAATTACATGTTCTTTTCTAATAAAACCATCACATATAAAGGCCTCTAATCTGATAAGGTGGTCTAAAGTGCTTTTACCACATCTGAAGCCACACTGGTAATCAGTTAAAAGGCCTTCAGACTCAAGCACCCACACAAGACGATCGTTTACCATTCTTTCCATGGTTTTACAGAGGCAACTTGTCAGAGCTATTGGGCAGTAGTTGTTGGTATCAGTATGACCTTTCCCGGGTTTTGGAATGGGTATAACCACTGCTTCTTTCCAGCTTTCAGGAATACTGCCTGACTTCCAGATGTTGTTGAAAACCATCAAGAGAATGGATAGTGCACTGGGGGGTAAGTGTTTTAAAAACTGATAATGAATTTTATCTGGCCCCACAGCAGTGTCATGAGAGTTCCTTATTGAGAACAAAAGTTCTTCCATAGTGAAATCTTGGTTGTATGGTTCTGAGTTATCTGAAGAAAAGTTTAGTTCTTTTTGTTCTTTTTGTGCTTGTATGATTTGGAACTCAGGACGATAGTTTCCAATAGATGAATTCTTCTCGAACGATTTTGCTAGTTGATTAGCTATTTCATATTTTGTCATCAGCAGATTACCCTGATGATTAATATGCTGTATTTGAAGTCCATTCTCCTTACCCTTCATCTTTCTAATTAAATCCCAGATCTTTTTGGTAGATGTGTTGGATGTGAGGCTTGATACAAATTCCCTCCAGCTCTGTCTCTTTGCTTCATTGATGATCGTGCGTGCTTTAGCTCGACAGATTTTAAATCTGGTCAGGTTTTCTGTTGTTGGATGTTTATTGAACACCCTCTCTGCTTTTTTCCTTGCCTCAATGGCCTTTTTGCAGTCATCATTGAACCATGGGCTGGACCTACGATGTAGCTTTGCTGATGTTTTTGGGACAGTCTTATCTGCAATTGTAATTAAGGTTTGAGCAAAGCTCTGAACAGAGTGACAGTGTGGTTGAGGTTTTTGACTGAATTTCTCTTTGCTCAGAGAGACAAAGGAAGGCCAGTTTGCTTTTTTGAGTTGCCATCGCGGAGTTCTTGATTGCACATCCACTTCTGTAGACGTCAATATTAGTGGAAAGTGGTCACTTCCACAAAGATCATCCAAGACCCGCCACGGGAATTCCAGCACTAGCTCAGGATCGCATATAGATAGGTCAATTGCAGTATAGGTTCCATGGCCTGGGTGGAGGTATGTGTGAGACCCATCGTTCCAAAAACATAGGTCATTTTTAGCAATAAAAATCCCCCAGTATCTTGCTTTTGCATTTGAGCAAATTCCTCCCCACAGAGGAATGTCCATTAAAATCACCCATAAGGATGTATGGGGATGGCAACTGATTATGAAGGTCATCAAGATTTTCCGGTGTCACAATCATATCTGGTGGTATATAGACAGAGCATAAGGTTATTGCTTTATGCAAAGTTAGACGAACTGCCACTGCTTGTAAGTTGGAGATTAAAGCCAAGTGGCCGTGAATTAGGTCATTCCTTACTAAAATTGTTGAACCACAAGATGGACAATGCACATTTGGACCATATGTATTATACATAGTATAATGTTTCAGAGACATGGGGTTGGTTGATAGCAGAAGAGTTTCTTGAAGGCAAAAAGCAAGGGGATTAAAACTAGCAGCTAAACGCTGCACTTCAGAGAAGTTGGCCTTAAAGCCACGACAGTTCCATTGGATAATGTGGCTACCCGCCATCAGGTAGGTAAAACAAAAGCACGCTCCTTATGCTTGCTTTTGGGGGAGGGGCTGTGACTACAGCAAGTCATGACTTCAGGCATTGCTGCATCTTCTGGATTCCCATTCTTTTGCAATTTATTTTCTTAGCTTGATTTTGCCTGAGTAGAGGAGCTGGATTTTTTCTTTTCTTTTGATAATTGGTTTTGTTCTGTGGACTTGCTTAGACTTTGACTTAAGGGTTGACTTATTGTAGTCAGGCTTTGAGTGCTCGTTTTACTTTTAACTGGGACTCCAGAATTTTTAATACTACTTAATAATGAGGGCTTATCTTTAGTTAACTAGGTCAGATCTGTCTGGCACTCAGCAGGCTGCATCTTAAGTGTCACAACAGAGGAGAAAGTCTGCTGGAATTTGTACTTTGGGAAACCTTCTACCAGTGTACGTGCCTCAGGGTAGCTAATTTTCTTAGTACATTTGACAGGTTGAATTTCTTTTTCCTTGATCCAACAAGGACATTCCTTCGATGATGCTGCATGATTGCCTAAACAGTTACTACATTTGGGAGGTGTTGTGCAGGCCAACTCATGCCTTTCCTCTCCACATTTGCAGCAGACTGGTTTATTCCCACATCCTGCAGAGCCATGGCCAAACTTTCGGCAGTTAAAACATCTCAACGGGTTTGGAATAAAGGTATCGACAGTTACACTCAGATATCCTATTTGAATTCTTTCTGGGAGTTGATGCCAATTGAACGTCAGAATGTAAGTGCCAGTTTTTACTGTTCGGTCATCTTTTATAATGGTTATCCTCTTCACATGTGTTACTCCTTGTTGTTGAAGTTCTGAGGCTATTTCATCCTCTTTCATATCGTGGAGTTCTCGAGTACGAATTACTCCTTTGCAGCTGTTTAGAGAAGGGTGAGGAAGAGCCTTCACTGGAACACCAACCAGCACATTACACCGCAACAGATTTTCAGAATGGGATTTCTTTAAGCATTCCACCAAAATCTGGCCAGACCTCAGTTTTTTTTAACATCCTTAACCGACCCCGCAATACCTGAAATTCCTTTCTGTACAGCAAAAGGGGACAGCTTAGAAAGAGGCATATCTGATGAGAGCGACTCTAAAACAATAAGCCTTGGCCAATTATCACCATTTGAAAGAGCCATCCTGCTAATTCCTGTGTCATCCACATCGTCTTCCAACATTCATTTTTTAGGGGTTTGCTTAGTAGCCATATTTGATAGAGTATGATTCATCATCCCTGCTCCCCACCCTCCTTGGAGCCCTACATGGGGATGCACAGAGCCGCGGACTTCCTGCAGGTTATGCACCAGGGATACAGGGATGGTATACTCGAGCAATAAAGCACCAAAGTGCAAATTACTCGACTGACCCTCCGCCATAGGCTTCTGGGATTAGGAGATGTTATACTGCCAAAAGACATCCCAGAGTAGACCTTGACAAGCCGATTGATTGGACCGGGCCCTTCCAACCTCCCGTCTAAGTGAAGTAGGAGCCAAAGCACTGTGTTGGACTTGTGAAAGCCGCAGCAAGACACACTCCTCAAGAACCAGGATCTCTTCCTACACTAACATGGGTCGCAACTCACGGCAAACAAGTTGCCCCATTTGTCACCTCATATGATCAGCAAGGGGGTGCTCGGAACCATTTTAACCCTTGGTCCCCTTAGGGGATTATAACAAACAAAGTTATTGGGGAGTTACCGTAACCCTGGTAAGGGAGGCTAACAGGTACTAGTCCTTGCCCAAGGGACACCTGGGAGTATCAGCGAGGGTTAAGAGGCACTCCATCATCCTCCTAGTCCAACAGACCCTCTCGCCCAGATGCAGTTTAACGTCATACCCAGGACGGTTTAAAACCCAAGTAAAAACCTACAAAAATAAACAAATATAAAATAAAAATTAATAAATAGATAACTAAATTATGTACAATATGTTGCTACATCTTGTTCAATTCTTTGACAGCAGCAGGAACAAAGCTGTTTTTGTAGCGCTGGGTTTTACATTTTGGGACAACAAACCTCCGTCTGGAGGGAAGAAGCTGAAAGTGGCAGTGCAAAGGGTGGGAGTCATCATTTAAAATGGAGGTAGCAATCCTCTGTACCTGTGTGGTGTACAGGGATGTCAGGCTCAGCTGTGACTCACCAAGCAAATGACTGGACCATCTAACTACCTGGTCTAAGGATTTCCTCTGTTTCAGTTTTATCTGACCAAACCATGACACTAAAGAAAAGGATAAAACAGATTCACTAAAAGCCCAATAAAACATAATCATTATGGTTCGGTCAATTTGGAAGTGTGTGAGTTTCCTTAAACAATGCAAATGTTGCTGACCCTTTTTGCACACCCTTTCACAGTTCTCTTCTAAGTTTAAATTACTATCAATAATTGTCCCAAGATATCTGTAAGATTGCACGCATTCAACGGTCTGGCCTTTTAGTACAGTGATTTCGTGCCTGGGAGTTTTCCTCCTGAAGTCAATAATCATATCTTTAGATTTTGACGTATTCAGCTGCAGGTAGGAATCCTCACACCAGTGAACAAAATCATCAACTACTGGACCGTGGCCACTCTCACCATCCTGAAGGAGACTGACAATAACTGAATCATGGAGGGGGGTGACAGGGCCTTGGCTCTGTTAAACGCCGCCGCCAGGTCGTGGTACTCCGCGGGTACAGATGAGACATTTGGAGGAGGCGAATCCTGAGGACAGAGGAGTACAGAGGAAGAGCAGGCAGCAGATTGCAAACAAGCACCCAGACAAAACGTACTCCATGACAAGATTCTTCCCATCCGTCAATCAATAGAGGGACTGTGTAGGCTTAGCCATGGAAACCCCAGGATGACAGGGGAAGCGGTGGAGGAAAGCACAAAAAACCTCATACATTATGCTCACGATGGTTGCCTAAGACCAGCACAGAGACGGGGGCAGTCTGCTTAGTAATAATGGCAAGGGGCATCTTGGAGAGAGCGATCAACTTGAGCAGTCGCTCTAGGTTGTAGCAGGGAAGCTCGAGCCGGGTTGCCAGACCCTCCGAAATAAAGCTTTGCTCCACACCAGAGTCAATGAGAGCATGTGAAGATGTTTCAGTGCGTGCATATTGAAAATGAATGGGTCACATGAGGCGTGTAAGGGCTTTAGAGTTACCACCGTCCGTTAGTCCCCCTACCGTGACTGACGGACTCCCCCTTTTACCCGATTAGGGCAAGAGGCAACCTCATGCTCAGCGCTGCCACAATAAAAACACAGCCCAAGGTCATGGCAGCGTTGACGTTCCACTGGGGGCAATTTGGACCTGCCAGTAAGCATCGGTTCATCCTCCCCAGGGGACTCAGAGGGAGGGAGGGCCTTAAGGGGAGACTGCGGGGAGTGGTGAGGCTGAGTGCCCGAGTGGCGCTCACTAGCCTGTTCCCTTAACCTATTGTCAATAGAAATTGCTAGTGTAATGAGCTCATTAAGCTTAGCGGGTCTTCCCACCCGGGCCAACTCATCCCTCAAGCTGGGGCTAAGGCTCTGAACAAAAATACTACAAAAAAAGGCATCCTCCCACCCAACCTCAGCAGCTACTACCTGGAAATCTACCGAGTAATCAGCTACCGGCTTAACCCCAGTCTCAAATTAAGGAGGTGAGAGGTGAGCACTCAATCCTGATCAGAGTGGTCAAATACTTCAGAAAATTCAGCCACAAACTAATCGTAGGTGTAGTTAGCACAATCGGGTCGGGTCATAATGGCGGTAGCTCACGGCAAAGCCCATCCCTCCAGCAAATTCATCAAATAACTAATCTGACTATGGTGAGTGGGAAAATCCCCTGGCACACGCTGAAAAACCAGGCTACATTGTAACAAGAAACCCCGTGCTTCCCCTAACTTACCACTAAAACGGGTAGGACGGGGACGGGAGTTAACCGGGCATGAGGAGGTGCAGACTGAGAAGAGTTGGTTGACCCGGCCAGATCCCCAGAGGCAGGTGGAAAAGGCTGCAGCGGGGAGAGCTGGTCAAGTCGTGATTTTATGTGTGTGAGATGAGTTAAGATCACCTGTTGCTGGTGTGTTAATTGATCTAAGCGAGCCTCCATGGTGTTAAGTTTGTGTGGCAAAGGACCATCTGCTGGGGTTTCTTGACGGAGACCTACTGACATGATTTCCAGAAACACCCAGAAACAGACGCAGGCTCAACAACAATAATGATCTTTTATTGAATGAAAGTGAAGTGTGTGCGTGCAAATGGTGTTGGTAGTTGGAGCAGGACCGTGAACGACAGGACAGGTCTGGCAACCCTGGAATGACAGCAGAGATAGGGGAATTAGACTCGGGCTGGCAGGTAATGATATTAGTAGAGATTTTACAGTCTTACGGCAGCAAAGAGTTAATCTGACTCCGAAGAGATGATTTCCCAATACCGGCCCAGCGTCCCGTTGTGATGCCGTAGTGCAGATGCAGACTATTTACAGTGCAGCTCGAGTGAAGGATGCGTGATGTGTGCTCCAGCTCACCAATTTGCGAGGGGTGGATGTCGCCATACACAGCGGAAGTCCGGTCCGCCGCCAGGAGGAAGGAGAGGTGTTCCTGGAGGGTGGTCCACCTGTGCACAGGGAACAAGGGGAAGAAAGGCAGGTGCAGGGAATAGCACTGAGCAGGCTTACGTAGCGTTGGGGAGATGGAACTCCCAAGCGACGAGAAACAGATGATTAGAGATTAATTCTCTGTAGTGATGTGGAGGAAGACTCTAGGGAGGAGTTCTCCCTGGGAGAAAGCGTAGACATCTCCGTGCTGCCTTCTGGGCAGCGTTCCTTATAAAGGGTGCTTGATGAGGGAATGCAGGTGTGCCCGCAGCTGTGAAAGATAATTAGGGCAAGGCACACACAGCATGGATCACCAGTTTCACCCATTCCCATACAGTACACATGTGGTTAAATACAGTAGCCAGGACGTTGTGGTGTGACTAATACTCAAATGACAGAATGCAAATAAATGGCAACTGACATGGCTTTACAGGGGAGGACCCAATAGCAGATACAGCACACGGACCAGAATGTGGAGGCAAGATTTTGTCTTTATGGAAGTAATTGGTGTTTGTGATGATTCCACCTGCTCAGCAGGAACATTCCTGTAAGGAGGAGAAAGGGCAAGGTAAATGACACAAAACTCAGACAGGTAGGCCAAGTAGTTCCCTGGAGCACTCCAGGGAAACGGTGTTGGCGAGTGGATCCTGTGGAGAGCTTGAGGAGGTGGTGAGTGTTACTGAGGTTGGTGAGAGAATAGAATAGGCTTTATTGTCATTGTACAGTTGTGCAGTACAACAAAATTGTAGAATTGTGGAATTACTTGTTATCCCAGGGAGGTGAAAACATCGCCCCTCCAAATGTGAAGGTTTTCCAATCTGCTGGTCATGGGCCAAGGCGAGGGTTAATTCAAATGATTGAATATTGTTTACTTGAGGGTCCAGGAGGGAAAGGAGATCCAGGAGGATGAGCACACATGAGCAGTAGATGACAACGAAGGCTGGCAGAGAACTGACCAAACATTACGATCCCACAGTGCTACAAGTGACAGTGGTGCTTAAATAGCAGTGTTGGATAACCAGAGGCAGGTGGAGGTAATCACGGCAGCTGCAGATGATTAGAGTTCTTGCTGCCACTGGAGTAGGAGATAAGCGAACAGATGGGGTTAGAATAACAGAATGTGCTGCACTCACTCAGGACTCGTAACAGCAACAGCTGAAAAATTGTTCACATTATTAAAGAATTTACAGAAAACTGATGCAATTGTGCAGCACATTGACACAATGTTCTTAAAGGGTTATGGTATCTTTGCTTCTGAAACAACTTACACATAATTACATCATATGGTTTATCATTTTAAGTATGATGTTTGTATCAGGATGTCATGGATGTTCTGTGTGGTGTGGTGATTTGGGTCAGAGAATACTTATCAGGTCACATTTGCTCTTTATGCTAAAGGTCAGAGAAAAGTGGTTTCCCAGCAAAAAGGGTGATATATCACTGTCTTTCACATGGAAAGCATGTGGCTCTTCCTGATGACCAATGACTCCGCAAGTGATGACGTAATGTCTGAGAAATGAGGCCCCATGTACCTGTGCTTTCCTCCCATGTAAGACCTTCATGTGTCACATGACATGCCGGATGTTCCTTTGCTCCCCCCATTCGCTTATCCACATTAAAGGTGCTGTCTTTTCCAGGGAATATTTTTAACTCCTCAGTGACATAGAGGTGCAGTGGTGGTCTAATGGTTAGGGATGTGGACTGGTGAGTGGGTGTGAGTGTGAACAGGGCATCCTTGAAAAAGAGAGGTTGTCTCTCAATGAAACTACCCTGTTTAAATAAAGGTTAAATTAAAAAAAATAGATGTAATTTTTAAAGGGAAAAAAAAAACATTCCCGTGTTACTTTCCAGTGTCCAGTTATTTTACATTGTCTGTCATTCTTAAACACCATTTTCTGCCTGTTTGTACAGCAAAGGCCAATCAAAATTGCTAACAATTAACTGTTAGTGGCTCATATGATCACAGCTGGTGTTGTACAAAAAGCAGGACTGCAGAAAATTAGGCAATAAAAAATTAAAATGCCATCAACACTATCATGGATAGCACAGCATGTCCTCCATTTCAATAGAATATCAATGCTAGGTTAGCAGCAGTGACAATCCCCCATTATTCATGCTCGCCGATAAAATATTTAAATAATTTACTTACAGGTTGTGGTTCTGAAACAGTGTGAAAGCACCAGCATCCTGAAGAAGCAGTTTCACTGCAAAACCCTAACTTTGTTTTAGTCAAACTGTTAGCTCTGATGCTAACAGGATTAGCTGATCCCATGCCCCGATCTGTCTGACAAGTCCAGAGCGCATGGGTGGTGAAACAGGCGCATCCTCAGTGCAGCTTTGGTCTATTTTCAGATTATCTTCAATAACTGCTAACCATCTGTGTCCAAGATTGCAGTGTTTATCAGTAACTACAGAGGTGGACAAAGAACCATGTCATTCCCAGTACAATGTGTTCTTATTTTTAGCCAGTATTGCCAACTTGTCATGAGTCTGAGCTCTAATTTCCCATCTGAGCTCAGACTCAATTTATTTTCTGAGTTTGGTATGTCTGTTATTATTATGTTGTCAGTTCTTTGTATATATTTTGGTTTGTTGACACTTAGAGCCCTTCCTCTTGCCCAGACACTCCCACCAACTACTCACGCTGCCTCCCTGCCATCTCAAGCTGTGAGTAGTTGATTAATCAGGTCACCTGCTCACTCAGCTCCCCGCACCTGCCGCTGATTTGCTGCCCACTATTTAAGGACTGCTGGTTATTCTCTCAGTGTGGCAGCATTGTCTGAAGTCCAATATCTAAGGACCCTGGTGTTATTTGGACTCTCTTTCTCTGGAGTGATCTCAGTTCTGGAGTGCCATTCCTGTAAGTTGATTTGTTTGTATTTTTGTGTTTGTGCACTGTTTTTGTATTTTGTTAATAAATGTCACACTACAGCTCAGCGCTTGGGCCTGTCTTTTGCCCGGGCCAGTTTATGATACAACTCCTCAGTAAGAAAAGTACCTATTGGCTGTCCTTAAAGTCGCTAAATGATGTAATGACCTAATTTGCATAATTGATTATTTGCATGTAATTTGCATGTAATTGGACGCTGTATGAGAGAAGAATAATGTCATGGGAGAGACAAAAAGTAAGTAAAAAACACTCTAAATATGTTTAGAACTGAAATTTAACTTTTTTCTGTTGATTCTTGATTTGTTTTAATTTTGCCATTTAAATAGGCCATGGTTTCTCAAAATAACTTCATGACTTTAATGCTTTGTCTCGACCCACATTACATAATGTCACATCTGAGCACGGGGGGATTCCACCATGCTTCTTTATTTGTATAATGTACTTTACAGTTCTAATTCTTGTTATTTTATCTGTGGTGGGTTTTCACATATTCTGCATCTGTTGTTTGGGTTATTTTTCTGTTTACATTCATTGTAGTTTTGTTACTCACATGTTTGGGGATTACTTGTCACATATTTGTATTTTGCCATTTCCTTTTTCTTTCTCTCGGGGTTGACGGCTGTCAGTGGCCTCATGAGTTTTTCCCTGGGGGGCGTGGCTTGTCAGCTGTCAGCCTCCTCATCTCCTCCAGCTGACTTTATTATCTCTTCCCTTTTTTGTTGGCTCACTCAAATTGTTCACACCTGTGAATCATTGGGTAATGGGTTTCCATCCCTATTTAAGGGAAACTGTTGGACATTTTCATTGTTGCGGCAATGTCTGACCAGGCTGATCCCCAGCCTCTTTCTTCCACGTCAGAGCCCCGAATCTGCTCTGACGTTCTTTCCATGTAAGTTTGCCCTTCTTTCTCACTTCGTTATTTTGAGTATTTTGTTGGAACTTTATGTTTGTTGTTTTGTTAATAAACTTCATAAACGCACAGTCCAGTGCTGGGTTTGTTTTCTCTGCCCCGAAAGGGTGAACATGACAGTTGGCCGCAACCAGTTAAGAACCCAGCTGCTGTGAGTTTGTGAATCTTTCGTTTTTTTCTTTTGCTCGCCATGGACTTTAGAGTTTTTGGTCTGAGCATGAAGGAGCGAACGGTGGCGGAGCTGGTCGTTGATTATTGCCTCTAAGGCTCGAGCCACCCTCGCTCCTGAGGCAGTTTTCGGCTTTCTGGACAACGCAGCAGATTGATTAAGACCTGCCCCAGTCTCTGGAGTTACCCAGGTTTGAATCCGCTTCTCACTATGATATTCAAGTCTCGACAGCGGCTTGAGGGACTGGTGCAGGAGTCTCCTCCAGTGCAACCCCAACTGCTAAGGAAACGTTCCCAGAAGCAGAGTGCTCGCCATTCACATCCCAAGTCCATGCCATCTTCTCCCCACCAGACGGTCCTTCAAGCCCCCGGGGAGACGAAGCACAACCTCAGAACAGCAGCTGACGTCATCACCCCCCAGGAATTCAGGCAAGTTCTTATTCATTCCCTCTCTCTATCACCTGAAACCGCTTGCCTGATTTCTGATGAGGAGACTCAGATTTTCCAGCCCAGTGGGTCTCCATCATCAGCTGCTGTAACCGCTTCTCCACCTCTTTCTCCTGTCTCCCCTAAATCTCCGCTGGTCTCGGAAGGGAATCACCGAATGATGGAGGAGCCAGTGGTCCTGGAGGAGTCTACTCCATGAAAACAGTGTTGTTCTGCATCGGACCATCGGAGGAAGCCCTGCTCCTCTCAGGCTGCCAATTCCCGGACGTCGAGCCCAACAAATCCTGTAGCAGAGCCTCTCTCTACTCCTGCCGCAATACCCGTCGCCTCAACATTCCCTCCTGCTGCAGAGAGGCCTTCCAAGTTTCCCTTGGCAATGTCCATCTCCATGTCTTCAGGGACGGCTCCTCTACAATCCACTGAGGGGCCCAAGTTCACCCAAGCCACAGAGAAGGATGATGCTTCGCATCCAGCAGCAGGAAACATCCTGAACCGGGAAAACAAGTTTTATTTCATTCTACTTCAATTTATGATAATGTGCCTTGCCTGATTCTCGGTAGGGAGGCTCAGGAAAAGCAGTCCCCTGAGCTCTCCCCACCTGCTGCCATTACCAATTGTTCACCAGCCTTCTCTGTGTCCTCTCCTGTGGCCCCTGAGCGTGTTCTGACCTTGGGATTGGGTCACCAGACGCAGGAGGAGCCCGTGGCCCTGGAGGAGCCAGTTGCAGCACCAGTAGTGAACCTACCCTCAGCCGTCACGCTGGATGAGCCACCGGCATGGGCCACTTCGTCTGGGGAAACCTGGACTGCTACCACCATCATGCCTGCTGCGGAGGCCGCTGCAGCAGAGGGTGAGGTCAAGCTGGACCTCCAGAGGGCCAAGCCCAAGGAAACACCATCACCCAGCTCGTCGGAGTCCTGGACGGCGGTGGAGCTCGAGCTCAGGCAAGTGCTCTACTTTGTTTTCCTGTTGTCTGTTTTGGAGCAATCTTGGTGAGGAGGGCCAGGTGCAGCCACCCGCTGCACCTGAGCTCACCTCACTGGGCTCCGCCGCTCCTCTATGTTTATCTGAGCCTTCTCCCAGGGTCACCGGAGATGAACCAACACTGCCAGAGATCTCCGAAGGTCCAGGTCCACCACTGGAGGTCGCTCAGGGTCCGGCTTCTCCCATGGAGGTCATCGCGGGCATCCCGTCCCAGCCCGGGGCCTCCGAGGGTGCAGCTATAGCCTAGCCGGGGCCCACTGAGGATGCCGCAGTGCTCTAGCCAGGGCCCACCAAGGATGCCACAGTGCTCCAGCCTGGAGTTGCCGCGGGTGCTGTTACGCTCCAGCCGGGAGCCACCGAGGGTGCTGTTACGCTCCAGCCGGGAGCCACTGAGGGTGCTGCTGTGCTCCAGCCGAGAGCCACCAAGGGTGCTGCAGTGCTTCAGCTGGGAGTCACTGAGGGTGCTATAGTCCTCCTACCCAAGACTACCGACAACATCATAGTCCCCTTTCCTTCTCTGCCAGATGACGTCGTGGTCCCCCTTCCTTCTCTACCAGACGACATCATGGTTCCCTCTCCTTGGCTCTCCTCACCATGATTGGGTCTCTCTGTGGGGGAGCCACCTTCTGGGCCACCTCTCCTATTTAGGTGGCTAAAGAACTCAGGGCGGCTGCCTGACAGACTGAGCCATAGGGCTGGGTGGCCTATGCTTTCCAGTAGACCACTCGAATCGGACCACCTGGCCATCCGCCAGGTCTGGAACTTTGGTCATCCCCCTGAACTCTCCAGCTCCTTGGTCCGGGGGGCCTAATTCATCCCTAGTGACTGTTGGGAGTCCTGTACTGTGTTTGTTTTGTTCCCTCCTGGCTTGTCTACCACCGCCACCACCAGCCCTAGGTAGATCATTGTTGTCCTGTTGTGGGGGGGGGTTCCTTTTCCTTTTGGGGCTTTTATGAAGTTCACCCCTTGCGAGGGGGCCTACTGTTAATGTTGACTGGTGTGGACACTGAGCCGGGCTTTGTATTATTCATTTGGGTTGGTTCAGTCCCTCCGTGCCTAACCCCCCTCCTCTCACCCGGGGTGGGGTTCTTTTCTTTTGATGTTATCCCTGGGTGTCTGGTTCCCACCCCTTGGGGGGGGGCTCTGTCACATCTGAGCACGGGGGGGATTCCATCGTGCTCCTTTATTTGTTTAATGTACTTTACAGTTCTAATTCTTGTTATTTTATCTGTGGTGGGTTTTCACATATTCTGTATCATCTGTTGTTTGGGTCATTTTTCTGTTTACATTCATTGTAGTTTTGTTACTCACATGTTTGGGGATTACTTGTCACATATTTTTATTTTGCCGTTTCTTTTTTCTTTCTCTCGGGGTTGACGGCTGTCAATGGCCTCATGAGTTTTTCCCTGGGGGGCGTGGCCTGTCAGCTGTCAGCCTCCTCATCTCCTCCAGCTGACTTTATTATCTCTTCCCTTTTCTGTTGGCTCACTCAGATTGTTCACACCTGTGAATCATTGGGTAATGGGTTTCCATCCCTATTTAAGGGAAACTGTTGGACATTTTCATTGTTGTAGCCATGTCTGAACGGGCTGATCCCCAGCCTCTTTCTTCCACGTCAGAGCCCCGAATCTGCTCTAACGTTCTTTCTGTGTAAGTTTTCCCTTCTTTCTCACTTCGTTATTTTGAGTATTTTGTTGGAACTTTATGTTTGTTGTTTTGTTAATAAACTTCATAAACTCACAGTCCAGCACCTGGGTTCGTTTTCTCTGCCCCGAAGGGGTGAACATGACACATAAATCAATTTTGTCCTGCATTGTTAAATGTTAGAATATCACATTTAATCAAAAGACTGCTATGTGTGGTGGAATTGCTAGCTCTACGTCCAACCCTCTTCCTTTATCCAGGCTTGGGACAGTACAAGCAATATGCCCGTGTATCATCTCCAATAAACTGCTTCAACCAGCCTTTGAATTCAGGGTTTGATTATCACTCCTTTCTGTATTTTTGAGCATTGAGGACATTAACTGCAGAGCAATAGTGCTTTCACGTCAAAGTCTCCAGAACACCAGAAAAGTCTCAGATAACACAGAAAAAGTCATTAGATTTGTTGCTAGTTGCTTTTGACCAAAAAAAAGTTGCCGAGAGGATTTGAAAAGCCACCTGATTTGAAGAGAAAGTCGCCAAGTTGGCAACACTGTTTTTAGCTCTGAAGCTAATGGGTTGCTGGCTTAAAAAATATCTGGGTGTGGACTGGATTGATATCATTATCAATACGGTGATGGAGGGTAACTGAAGGCAGAATTTTCTTTTTTGTTACGTAGGAAAATGTAACCCAGAAGAGCTATACTGGCTTCTGCCTTAGTGTATCCATCTATAAATGCAACAGATCTCTCTGTGTGTTTCTCACATATCTCTCAAACCGTTTGTCAGACTGGCCTCATAAGTGCTTTGCTGAGGTTGCAATGAATGTGTCCAGAGTATGGAGTTGCTCAGTGAAAATATATAATTTTTATCAATAAAAGTTTAGCCACCACTCCGTTTCCTCATGCTCTGGTTTCTAGAAGTATTGGCAGGGTTTTGGATTGACTCCGTACTGATTGGACAATACACGGCATCATGACTAATCACCACAGCGCCCCATAAACAAAACAAGGAAGTGAAAGCGACAAATTTGACCCCAAAAAGAGAATACTGAAGATTTAATGCTTAAAAAATTATACTATATGTTATGCAGGAATAATGGAGGATGGAGAGTTTCCACTGTTGAACACTGAACTAACTTTATTAAACTGCACAGCACAATATGTAGCCTGCCTGATGTCACTCACCCTCCCAACCCCGGCTGAGCTACGGCAAGCCCCAGAGTACAATTCTCATTTGTAACAATCCACCCCCCCCCCCCCACAAAGTTCCAGGCCCCAGTGTAATAACCCAACAACCAAAGAACGCAGTGTACAAATAGCACCATCTTTTTTTTTTTTTTTACATACACATGAAAACTATAAACAAATGAACACCTTGGGTGTCTGAGTCAACTATCAGTACACCCTGCCAAGTTGGAGCGGATTATTCTGCCACTAGATCCAACTGACATTAAACACAGCAGTTTATGTAACATAGTCCTCCAGGTACCCAGGCCTCCGACGAATTCTAGCCGTGCAACCCCCAGGAGGGGACCCTGCAACTGACACTGTCGGCCTAGTTTGTGTGCCCTCATCAGGCAGGACTCCCCAGTCCCAGCTCTCCCTAAAGCGTCTCGCTGCAGGCCCAGTCCCCTGCGCCGGTGGCGACCTCCTCAGTCTACTGGCGTGCCACCAAGACTCATCATCCAGTTCAAATGTGTCCGGGCCCCTTTTCCTAGTGATTCGCCGCGGTCTCGTTCACAGCGGTTGTAGCTTATGAGAGCTGACAGGATGCTTGATCCACACCTGGTCCAAGTCCTTCAGTCCATGGTCCCTCCCCCTGTGTTTCCGGTCAAACCTCTGCTTCATCCTGCATTGTTGACTGACGACCCGGCCCCGCACTGTCTCTATGTTTTCCCGAGAACTCATCGCCGAAGGTCTCAACCGCCCCACTAGCAAAGGCAACTCACGCCCTAGCATGAGAGCCGCCGGGGAACTGCCCGTCGTGGCATGAACAGATGCCCTGTAGTGCAGCATTGTGTTCTGTAAGGCATCTGTGAATGCAAAACCATCCGCTAGGTGAGCACTCAGTCCATTTTTCAATGTCTTGTTAAAGCACTCAACTCCACCATTGGCCTGAGGGTGGTAGAATCTTCACATGCTCCACGCCTCTGCTACTTAGAAACTCCTCGAAAGCTCCGGAGACAAACTGCAGGCTGTTGTCCATTGCAATCATGCTTAGGATCCCCCACCTAGCAAACAGGGACGACAGGAACCCCATGACCACCTCCATCTTGACAGAGTTGGTTGGTAGAACCTCCAGCTATTTCGAGAACACGGAGCAGGAACCGACTACTCAAAGGTACCACATGTAATTCGCCTCAGATATCCAACTCAACATGCCTCCAAGGTCTTTCCGGATACCGCACCGGTCGCAGTGGTGGGGGAGGACGTCCGCCCATCTTGCCGCTCTCCAGACATGGCACGCAGTGTTTCACCATGGCCTCGATGTCCTTATCAATACCTGGCCACCAGACAGAGTCCCTACTGTGCTGCTTCACTTTGACCACCCCCAAATGACCCTCGTGCAGCATCGCCAGGACACGTGCCCTCAGGGACGACAGGATCAGGGCGCATTGCCCTCTGGCCAAACACACCTCATTCCAGCAGCTCAGTTCATCCTTGAACCAGTGATAAGGTGCTAACTTGCCCTGCACCCTTTCTGGCCAGCCCTCCCTGATCGCTGAGCGCAGTTCTGCCATCACCGGGTCCCGCTCCAACTCCTCCCTGAGTTCCTGAGGAGATACTATCTTATGGAGGGCTCCATGGAGCGTGTGGACAAGGTCCGCCTCAACTGGATCACTGTCGCTGGCATGTGGTTGAGAGGAATTGACCGTGGTGCGAGACAAGAGGTCCCCCACAATGTTCTCTTTGCCCGGGGTGAACTTGGTAGTGAAATTATAGGCTCTCAGTCTTTCAGATCACCTATGGATCCTCAGCGGTCGGTGCCCTGACCCTGATGTTTCCAGCAAAGTCATGAGCGCCCGGTGGTCCGTCCATAGGGTGAAGTGGCGCTCGTAGAGGTAAATGTGCCACCTCTCACACGCCCAAACACAGGCCAGTGCCTCCCACTCACCCACAGCATATTTTTGCTCTGCTGCCGAGAGAGACCATGACGCAAATGCCACCGGGCACTTTGTGCCATCCTGCACCTGCGACATGACTGCCCCCAGCGCTGAACCTGACACGTCGCAAGTCACAATGGTCTCTCGGTTGGGGTCGAAATGGGCCAACACCGGTGGAGAGGTGAGCTGCCACTTCAACTTGGAGACCGCCACCGAGCAGGCTGGGGTCCACACCCACAGTGCGTCCTGCTTTAACAGAGCTTGGAGCAGCTCAATAGTCTCTGAATAGCGAGGGATGAACCATCCATAAAAGTTGACCATGCCCAGAAACGAAAAGATTTGGGCAGGCGTGGAGAGTTCCAGGATGCACAGGACTGCTTCCACATTTGAATGTAGTGGTGAAGCCCCTTCCTGTGAGCCAGAGTCCCAAGAACTCTATGGTTTCTGCTGCGAAGATACACTTCTCGCCATTCAGGGTAACCCCATAATCTTGTAGTTTCATCAAGACCCTCTCCAGCCTCTTGTCATGTTCTTCCCGCGACACACCATGCACCACGATGTCATCTAGGTAGGCCACCACGTCCGTGAGTCTGGCCAACATCATCAACATCACCTTCTGAAAACAACTGGGTGCAGAGCTCAGGCTGAACGGCATCCGTGTATACCTGAAGACCCCCATATGAGTTACAAACGCCGTCAGTTCCTGCTGTCTAGGTGGAATGGCACCTGCAGGTAGCCTTGGCGGAGGTCCAGCTTCGTGAAGACTTGAGACGCACTAAACACTGCCATGAGCTCCTCCATGGTTGGGAGGGGGTACCTGTCCGGAATGACTGCCTTGTTTACCATCTGGAGGTCTATGCACTGACAGATGCCCCCCCCCTTTTTTTTTCTTGGCCACTACCAAGTTGGAGATCCACAGCGAGGCATCCACCTTCTCAATGATTGCAGACTCCAGCAGCTTGGACAGCTCCGCTGACACCTCATTCCACAGTGCCGGGGGGGGGGGGGGTCGCCGTAGTGGCTGGATCTTCAATGTCACGCTTTTGTCGATGTGAGGCCGGTGGTGAAAAACGTCTATACGGCCCAGGCCCCTAAACAGTGCAGGCCAGCGGAGGTGCCAATCTGGCTACACTGTCAACATGGTCGAGCCCTCTGGGTCCCTAATGGAGAAACCCAGCACCCCCAGCAGATCGATTCCCGACAGGTCCGTCCAATGATGCACCACCTGGAAGGTGAATCTGGACACCGTCTTCGACCCACAAGTCACTGAAAATTCCACTGTGCCCACCATCTCAATTTCCACATATCCGTAGCTGAACATCTTCACGGCTCCCGCGCTAACAATCTTCGCGGGGAACAGTCTCCTCAACGTGGCCAAACACAAAATAGATTTACCCGCCCCCAAATCCACCATCAGGGGAACGTCAACCCCATCGAGCTGGAGCACATAGTACTTTAGTGGTCCTTTCCCCGTGCGTGCTACACACACCGCATTGTTACTGCTGGGCTCCTCCATCTCTAGGCTAGGGGCTAAAGTGTGTGCTCTTATCCAACTTTTCTTCTTCTTCTTCTTAGCTCGTTTTCGGGGTCTGGTTAGCATGCTAACTGTCTTCTCCAGCGGGAGACCACGAGCAGTTGGCTTCTTGCTAGCTGGCATCGTTAGCTTCTGCAGGGCCTGAGATTCTCTTTACTTGACTAAATCCAACATGCCATCTAGAGGCAGGGTTTCCCGGGTTAACCTTAGCCTGTTTTTTAGCCACTCGTTGCTAGCGCTGTGAGCTAGCTTATCTCTCACTAGCTCTTCTTCGATGGGCCCAAAAGCGCACTCTCTCGCTAGGTTATGTAGTTCCAAAGCGAATGATAACGTGGACTCACCCGCTTGCTGTCAACGGTCAAAAAATCCATACCTCCTTTCGGTGATGTTAGAGCTGGCACCGAAAGTTTTGTCCATTAGAGCCAACCCGTCTTCCAGCAAACCGCTACCACACAGCCCAAAGAACATGCGTTGTCCTTCAGCGCCAAGGTAGTGCACCAACAGGCTAACTCCGTCTCTCCTCGCTTATGTCACCGAGCCCAGCTGCCGTCACATACACCTGGAACATGGACTTCAAGCGGGCCCACGGTATGGCTGGCGTACCTCAGTCTTGCAGGAATGGAGGTGGCTCCCTGACGCACGCGCCCATTTTTCCTCGTCGCCAAATGTTATGTAGGGATAATGGAGGACAGAGAGTTTCCACTGTTGAACACTGAACAAACTTTATTGAACTGCACAGCACAATACAGTGGGGCAAAAAAGTATTTAGTCAGCCACCAATTGTGCAAGTTCTCCCACTTAAAAGATGAGAGAGGTCTCCATTTTTCATCATAGGTATACCTCAACTATGAGAGACAAAATGAGAAAAAAAAAATCCAGAAAATCACATTGAAGGATTTTTAATGAATTAATTGGTAAATTCCTCAGTAACATAAGTATTTGGTCACCTACAAACAAGCAAGATTTCTGGCTCTCACAGACCTGTAACTTCTTCTTTAAGAGGCTCCTCTGTCCTCCACTCGTTACCTGTATTAATGGCACCTGTTTGAACTCGTTATCAGTATAAAAGACATCTGTCCACAACCTCAAACAGTCAGACTCCAAACTCCACTATGGCCAAGACCAAAGAGTTGTCAAAGGACATCAGAAACAAAATTGTAGATCTACACCAGGCTGGGAAGACTGAATCTGCAATAGGTAAGCAGCTTGGTGTGAAGAAATCAACTGTGGGAGCAATTATTAGAAATTGGAAGACATACAAGACCACTGATAATCTCCCTCGATCTGGGGCTCCATGCAAGATCTCATCCTGTGGGGTCAAAATGATCACGAGAACGGTGAGCAAAAATCCCAGAACCACACGGCGGGACCTAGTGAATGACCTGCAGAGAGCTGGGACCAAAGTAACAAAGGCTACATCAGAAACACACTACAGCGCCAGGGACTCAAATCCTGCAGTACCAGACGTGTCCCTCTGCTTAAGCCAGTACATGTCCAGGCCCGTCTGAAGTTTGCTAGAGAGCATTTGGATGATCCAGAAGAGGACTGGGAGAATGTCATATGGTCAGATGAAACCAAAATAGAACTTTTTGGTAAAAACTCAACTTGTCGTGTTTGGAGGAGAAAGAACACCATACCTACTGTGAAGCATGGGTGTGGAAACATCATACTTTGGGGCTGTTTTTCTGCAAAGGGACCAGGATGACTGATCCGTGTAAAGGAAAGAATGAATGGGGCCATGTATCGTGAGATTTTGAGTGAAAACTTCCTTCCACCAGCAAGGGCATTGAAGATGAAACGTGGCTGGGTCTTTCAGCATGACAATGATCCCAAACACACCACCCGGGCAACAAAGGAGTGGCTTCGTAAGAAGTATTTCAAGGTCCTGGAGTGGCCTAGCCAGTCTCCAGATCTCAACCCAATAGAAAATCTTTGGAGGGAGTTGAAAGTCTGTGTTGCCCAGCGACAGCCCCAAAACATCACTGCTCTAGAGGAGATCTGCATGGAGGAATGGGCCAAAATACCAGCAACAGTGTGTGAAAACCTTGTGAAGACTTACAGAAAACGTTTGACCTCTGTCATTGCCAACAAAGGGTATATAACAAAGTACTGAGATGAACTTTTGTTATTGACCAAATACTGATTTTACCGAGGAATTTATCAATTAATTCATTAAAAATCCTTCAATGTGATTTTCTGGATTTTTTTTTTTATTTTGTCTCTCATAGTTGAGGTATATCTATGATGAAAATTGGAGACCTCTCTCATCTTTTAAGTGGGAGAACTTGCACAATTGGTAGCTGACTAAATACTTTTTTACCCCACTGTATATATCCCAGCCATAGCCCACCTGACGTCATTCACTCTCCCAACCCCGGCTGAGCTACGGCAAGCCCCAGAGTACAATTCTCATATGTAATACTATAATGTTGCCATGATTGTGTAGTTCTAAAGGATAATTGGGCATATGTGGAGAGCACGAGGTGCACAGGCATGGGGGGGGGGGCAGCCTTAAACACAGCCTACATTTGGGCCTGTAAAGTCTAATTGGCCTACCTGTTTTCAGACAAGAATACTTGCTTTCTACGGGCATGCACTAATTAAGATAAATACTTCCAAATAAAAAGAGAATTTTATATTTTTATGCTGTGATAAATATACTCATTTCTAATCTTATCCCTTCTAGTCACTCCAAGTGGGAATCTTAGCATCTTCAACTCTGTCACCTCCAGCTCCGTCTCCTGTCTTTTCATCAGTGCCACTGCTTCCAAACCGTACATCCAGAGCTTGACATTAACACCCACCAACCAGCCACTGGCAGGTGGATTCCACCAGTGGCGGGTAAGACAGCAACTCCCCCTAGCCACTTTGGCGGGTGTAGTTTTCTCAAGTGGCATCTAAATAATAAGCCTATCCCAGTGTGAGACTATGAAACTACAACTCCCATAAGCATTATCTGCGCACACACAGTGCATTCTCATTTGTCCACTGTTGGCAGCAGTAGCCCCAGTACGTGGACGGAGTCCGTGCTCAGCGTGCTGGGTACAGGTAAAGGCGCAGACTGTCTTTTCCACAGTTCGATTCATTTTATAGCCAGTCTGGAGAAATGTAGATGAACAGACAGCAGCTGCTCTCAGTGATCAGATCATGAGATAACTGTCCCTGATCCCCCGCCCAGCGGTGAGAATAACCTTTGCTCTCTCCCCCCACATCAGCTCCTTCCTCTGTGGTAAAATGTGATTATTTTTAGAGCAAGAAGCTCCCGATAGTTGTGCAAATATAAGTTTTCGTATGACGGAGAGAAAAAGCGATTAAACTTTATGTTGCTGTAAAGAGCAAATGAAGCTTCTTCTGAGGTGAACTTTTGTTTATTGGTGATTATCTATGACTAGTGCATACCCGTGCATGCCCCTGCATGCCTATAGAAAGCAAGTGTAAGCAAACATTTCTGCATGCCCTTAGAAAGTTACTGTTACCATGGCAACAGCAACCATGGTGAAACCTGCCTTGGATCTTTGAGGTCACCACTGATTTGTTGATGCCTGCCTTTGATCTGTGATGCCTGCCTTTGATCTTTGATAATGTCATAGCGAGTGCTATGATCATGAGTAATTCCTGCCTTTGATTGTTGATGATGTCATAGCAAGTCCTATGATCAAGGAGTGAAGCCTGCCTTTGATCTCATAGCAAGTCCTATGATGTTTTAGCGAGTCCTATGATCGTGACATCATGACATCATGACAGATTTCTTGAATTATATATAGAGTGATATTCCTTGTCTCCAGGGCATGGGTCCCAGCCCACATCCTCGCTTTAAGTTGGGATTTTCTGTATTTCACCTTGTTATTATCCTGGGTTGCTATTATTGTTATTATATCAGCATTATTATTATTATTATTATTATTATTATCATCATCATCATCATCATCATCATTATCATTATCATTATTGCCTTGGTTTTGTCTCCCCTCTGGTCCCCTGTGTATGATTATGTGCGCAGCCCTGCCCATCCCATTTTCTGTAACCATGCCCTTCCGTCTCTGTTTGTCCCTGCTTGTTACTTCTTCTCCTGCTTGTTACCGTTCTGTGTTCTTCTTCGCTCTATAAATTCAAGAAATCTGTGTCTCACAATCATAGGACATCATAGGACGGCCTATGATGTCTGCATGATGTCCTATGATGATCCTATGATATCAGCCAACATAGGACTTGTGATGCTGTCATATAGACGATAGGATGCCTGCCTTGATATCTTTATGACATCATATAGACCATCACTCACCATGCCTGCCTTGATGTCTTTATGTCATATCATCACTCACCATGCCTGCCTTGATGTCTTTATGATGTCATATAGACCATCACTCACGAAAGAAGAGATACTCAAATGCCTGCCTTGATGTCTTTATGATGTCATATAGACCTATTACCAAAAAAAAATTGTGTTTTGGTTAACGTTCAGAGGGTTTAAACGTCACATAGACAGCATAGTATACATTCGCCTCCGAGGTCCCTATGATGTCTACATGATGTGTACATGATGCCAGATACACATCATAGGACAGCCTATGATGGGCTATGATGTCTACGTGACGCCTGAGGATGTTCCTATGATGTGTACATGATGTCATACAGACCATCACTCACAATCATAGCACTCACTATGACATCATCAAAGATCACTGCAGGCATCATAGTACACTCTAGGACATCAATCTATAAATTCAAGAAATCTCTGTCAGTGTGTCTGTCTGTCAGTGTCTCACGAGCATAGGACCACCTATGATGTTCCGATGAGGTCTGCAAGCTGTCCTGTCATGTTCCTATGCTGTCAGCTATCATAGGATGTTGTCTAGGTAACATCACACACACCATAGGACTCACTAACACATCATAGGCCCCCCTATGATGTTCCTATGATGTCGACAGGATGTCCACATGACATCATATAAACCATAGGACTGTAGTGCCACAACAGGGCGAGTTTGCAATTGAATTCGATTAAACACTAATGATTCCAGGTGGCAAACTGGAAGACATTGTCAGTTGTGTGTATGAAGACATGACTGTGTGTGTGTCACGATCATAGGACTTGCTATGACATCATCTAACATCACAGGCAGGCATCACTGAACGAGTGGTGACGGCAAACATCAAAGGCAGGTTTCACCATGGTTACTGTAGCCAGACAGACACATCATCAAAGATCAAAGGCAGGCATCACTGAACGAACGATGATGTCAAAGCTCAAAGGCAGGCATCAGCATGGTTACTGTTGCCATGGTAACAGTAACTTTCTACGGGCATGCACAAATGCTTCCTTACACCTGCTTTCTACAGCCATGCAGAAATACTTGCTTATACTTGGTTTCTACGGGCATGCACAGGTATGCACTAGTTTAGATTTGATTGGCGGTTGGCAACCAGCTTACAGGTGCATTACTGCCACTGACTTGACCATCATCACTCTATATCTTTGTATAAGGAGTTCTTGTAAGGAGATCGGAACAACTTCTTATGTATGAAAAAATTATCCGTCCTTGGACTGTGTCCTCAGCAGTGTCAATAGCTGTGCCAGCCAGCCGGCCAACCAGCCAGCCAGCTGGCTGACCTAGCGAATCCTGGTGTCTATATGACATCATACAGACATCCTGTAGACATCATAGGAACATCAGCCTTACAGTTTATCTGACGTCATATAGACGGCCCTGTGATTGCCGACATCATAGGAACATCATAGGACATCATGCAGACATCTTAGGACAATGATGTCCTATGATCGTCACGCACTGACAGACAGAGACACACACTGACACACACAGAGATTTCTTGAATTTATAGTGATATCTGTGATTTGCAGCTGTTTCATGGAAGTAAAACCTCAAATTATGTATTTTTAATGTGCTGGTCCAGGGGTGTCAAACATATGGCCCGCGGGCCAAAAATGGCCCACCAGGGGGTCCAAGTTTTTTTCTGAATTTACGTACAGTTTTCGTTCTAATTTCTGACTTTTTCTACTGATTAGAATTGTTCATATAAATTTGAGACATTTTTCTCCTTAAGATGAGACTTTTTTATCATCAGTATTTTTCTTCTTTTTTCTTCTGGTGAAAACAGTTTAAAAAAAGTTTAAAAAAAAGTTTTAAAAAAATAGAATGCATAAACTTCCCAGATTGATTAAACAAAATGTTGGGAAAATTCTAATCCAGCCTCAAGTCTCTAAAATTAATACAATTAATAATTTGGCCTCTCTTCCCCCCCAAAGTTTAAAAATTAAATGTGGCTTGTTAAACATTAGGTCTCTATCTTCTAAGTCTCTTCTGGTCCATGATCTATTAATCGATCACCAGATCGATCTACTATCCCTCACAGAGACCTGGCTCGGGCTTGATGATTATGTTGGTCTGAATGAATCAACTCCCTCTGGGTATTTAAACTGTCATAACCCCAGAGGTTCTGGTCGTGATGGTGGAGTGGCGGCAATTGGAGTTTAATGTTAAGCAGAAATTATGTTTTAATTCCTTTGAAGGTTTGGTCCTCAGTGTGGGGCCTGTTGGCAATCTTGGCTTGATCCCAGTTCTCTTTGCCATAGTTTATCGTCCTCCCACGGCCTATTCAGAGTTTCTATCGGAATTTGCCGAATTTTTAGCTGATTTGGTGCTGAAAGCCGATAGAATAATTATTGTAGGGGACTTTAATATACATGTTGATGTTGAGAGTGGCTGTCTTAATAAGGCTTTCAATTCAATTTTAGACTCAATGGGGTTTTCCCAAAAAGTAAAAAATTCTACTCATTATTTCCACCATACATTGGACCTTGTTTTGACATATGGTATAGATATCGAAAATCTGGTTGTGTCTCCTCATAATCCTGTACTGTCTGACCATTGTCTGTTAATTTTTGATTTCATTATCTCTGATCACTTATTTCCTAAAGAAAAATACTACTACAGCAGATGTCTTTCTGATGATGTTGTTGCTAAATTTTTGCAGATTGTCTCCTCTATGCCATGGGTCAACACAACAGAAACACCTGAAATAAGTGATGGAGAGTCTGCTCCATTCGTGATTGATAGCATGGTTGATGGTGTTACTGCCTCTCTGCATCGAACTCTAGATTTGGTAGCCCCTTTAAAAAAGAAAAAGTCTAACCAGAGATTTCTTACTCCTTGGTTTAACTCAGAAACTCATGGCTTGAAACAGAAGGCTCGTCAATTGGAAAGAAAATGGCGTTCAACTAATTCAGATGAATTCTACTTGGCGTGGAGAAATCATCTCTTAATCTATAAAAAATCTCTTAGAAAAGCTAGATCAAGCTATTATTCTGCATTAATAGAAGCAAACAAGAATAACCCCAGGTTTCTCTTCAACACTGTAGCCAGGCTTACAAAGAGCCATGACTCGGTCAATCCTCGCATCCCCCCTGAATTTTCTAGTCAGGACTTTCTGAACTATTTCAATCTTAAAATTTTATCTATTAGAGATGAAATTAGACAGATTCTTCCTACCGTAAACTCTAGTACATTAACTACTGCTGCTCCCTCAATTGATATCTGCTTGGATAGATTTACTCCAATCGACCTCTTGGAGTTGGATAGGGTAGTTTTCTCTTCTAAGCCTTCATCTTGCCTTCTGGACCCTATTTCTTCCAGGTTATTTAAAATTATTTTCCCAATTATTAGTAGCCGTATTCTTCTTATCATTAATTCTTCTTAAACTCTGGGTTATGTTCCACTGGCTTTTAAAACTGCTGTAATTAAACCTTTACTTAAAAAAACCGACGCCCCATCCTGGAGTTGTGGCCAATTATCAACCAATCTCCAATTTGCCTTTCATTTCAAAACTCCTGGAAAGAGTTGTTGCTGTGCAATTATCTGACCATTTGCAGGGAGTTGGTTTGTTTGAGGTGTTTCAATCTGGGTTCAGAGCTCATCACAGCACTGAAACTGCCTTAGTGAAGGTCTCTAATGACCTCCTGACTGCATCTGATAATGGACTTGTCTCTGTTCTTGTTCTTTTAGATCTCAGTGCAGCCTTTGACACTATCGATCATGCCATTCTACTTGATAGATTGGAACACTTTGTTGGACTCAGTGGAACTCCGTTGCAGTGGTTTAGATCTTATTTGTCTGATAGATTTCAGTTTGTCCATGTCAATGATGGATTTTCTTCCAGCTCTAAGCCCACTCACGGAGTTCCACAGGGATCTGTGTTGGGCCCTACTCTTTTTAGTCTATATATGCTCCCGCTGGGCAATATCATCAGAAAGCACTGTATACATTTTCATTGTTACGCTGATGACACACAACTATACCTGTCAATGAAGCCCGATGATTGTGATCAGTTGGCCAAGCTAGATGCCTGTCTTAAGGACATCAATGCTTGGATGACTTGTAATTTTTTACTATTGAACTCTGATAAAACTGAAGTCATTGTTGTTGGCCCAAAACATCTTAGAAATTCCTTTTCAGATTATGCCCTTAATTTAGATGCTGCCACTCTCACTCTGAACAGTTGTGTGAGGAACCTTGGAGTGATTTTTGACCAGGATTTGTCCTTTAATTCACATATTAAAACTGTTTCTAGGACCGCCTTATATCATCTGCACAATATTGCTAAGATCAGGAGCATCTTGTCTCTGGGTGATGCTGAGAAACTGATTTATGCCTTTGTCAGTTCGCGATTAGATTATTGTAATTCGCTATTTTCTGGTTGTCCTAGAGTATCTTTAAAAAGTCTTCAATTGATTCAAAATGCTGCTGCTAGAGTTTTAACTGGTTCTAGAAAAAGAGATCATATTTCCCCGGTTCTGTCCTCCCTCCATTGGCTTCCCATTGAATTCAGAATCAAGTTTAAAATCCTTCTTCTTACTTTCAAAGCTCTTAACAATCTGGCCCCCCAATATATAAAAGATCTGATATTACCTTACCATCCTAACAGAGTATTACGCTCCCAAAATACTGGCTTACTTGTGGTGCCCAGAATCTCCAAAAGTACGGTGGGAGGCAGAGCCTTCTGCTACCAAGCCCCTTCTCTCTGGAACCAGTTATCACTCTGGGTCCGGGAGTCAGACTCGGTCTCTGTCTTTAAGAACAGGGTAAAATCCTTCCTTTTTAATATAGCTTTCATTTAAGGAGGGTATTTCTGTCTTTTAACCCCACTCTTGTTCTATTGTTATCTGATCCATACTGCTGGTTGATCTCCAATATTGTACTTGGCATCTTACTGCTATGTTCTTTATGTCTGTCCTTTCCATACTCCCTATCCCCTCATCCCCAGCCAGTCGCAGCAGACGACTGCCCTTCCCTGAGCCTGGTTCTGCTAGAGGTTTCTTCCTTCCAAATGGGAGTTTTTCCTCTCCACTGTCGCCTAGTGCTTGCTCATGGGGATCATCTGATTGCTGGGTCTTTCTGTGACTGTGTGATTTTTTTTTTTTTTATCTGCACTGTGGCGCCACGAGACGGCTTTTGTTGTGATGTGGCACATTATAAATAAAGCTGAATTGAATTGAATTGAATTGAAAAACAGGTAGTGTAGATTTAGATTAAATCCATCAGCAATTACTAATGACGTCATGCAGCCCTGAAGGGATGTCTCAATTCATAGGGGTAATTTTCAAGCCCTACCCCTTGGCCTTTGATTTCAAGGACCAAGGGGTGGGGGTAGGCAAAGGGGAAGAGGTACAAATGAGAACTGGGACAGACCCCAAATCTACCTGTAGTTCACTCTCATATTGCAAATATTTTTCTTGACTGTTTTACAGTATTTACTGCTGTTAATAATTAAACTGTGTTTATCTTGCTATTTTTATGTATGTATAAGGGTCATTTACATTTAAAAAGGTTGTAAATTTAGTTCAAGTAAAATTTAGCATGTGATAGTCAAATTTGATCATATTAAACATAATTTTCCAACCACAAAATTGTGGCTTGTGAAAAGGCTGAGTGGCCAGTCACTTTGGAAAATCACTAGCCACAGTGGCCGGTGAGCAAAAAAGTTAATGTCAAGCCCTGCATACATCATAGCAGGTCTCACTACTTGTGACTCTTCCCTTTCACTCTAATCCTTCTGTCACAAATCACCCATGACACTCATCTCCACCCACTCTACCCTGCCTGCACTCTCTTCTTCACCTCTCTTGTGCACTGACCATTGCTTTGGATGGTTGACCCCAGGTATTTAAACTTATCTACCGTCACAACCTCTTCTTCTTGCATCTTTACTGTTACACCGCTCTCACAATTTTTTAGGGGCAAAAATTCAAATTATCAAAAACTTATTTTTCTCATATTTTGCTACTTTTTTCTCATAACTTGCTCCTTTTTTACTGTAAAAATTATAGTTTCTTTCTGTTCGTCTAGTCAGTGATCCAAGTTTATTTTGCTGGGAGTAAAGATTTTCCCCCGTTTAAAAGGGTTTAAACTTTTCACCACTCCAAAAATATGGGCCTCAAAACCCAGTCTTGCATTGGACCCCCCAAAAGTTAGAAACAGCCATGATTATAGATTGTTTAAATCCAAATGAATGCCTTATTCTGAGTGAATGGGATATTTAATGTATAACTCCATACACAACATGCAGTCCTCCAGGCCAGCAGTGGCTCCTCCAGACATGTTCATTTGTTCAGTCTAAAAGCAGCTAATGCCTCCAATCAAACAGTGGGAAAGGTCTGCATCGGCTCATTTTCTTGCACTTTCTAGACTCGACAATGGACCAGCTGCCAGGTGTGTGTGGTTATTAAAGTGGGCAGAGCTCCAAGCACTCTCTGAATTATTCTGTCAACATTCCCCACATTCCCGCTGCCATCACCATTTTTGCTGTGGAACTGCGTCATACCACAGCGGTGAGTTCTGAGGGAAGAGATTAGAGCATGTTGAGTCATGCAGCCATTGAGTTCAGAACAATATTGAGGTAGATTTGTGCTGGAAGCTGGACTCAACCTTCTTTTACCTGCAAATAGTGATTTGTTTTGTTCTTTGTTCACTTATTAATGACTGCAGCTTAGTTATCATTCAAGGCAGCGACTCGCGTACATACAGGTTGATTTTTCAATTGTGGCAGGCTTTTGAGTCTGTTGACCTTCTCAGAAATCACACTCTCGGGATTTCTCACGTTTGTGTTTCACCGTTAATCAAATGTTCAGTAATTTGTCACCATGCCTTGAGCTGAAATAAAGCTGCATTATTTAGACTTTGGCAGCCTGAATGGAGTGATTTATGCAGAGAGATAGGGAAGCCACTTTCAGAAGCAAGTGGAAGAAGTTGAGTTTATAAGCATGCCAGATAATAATGGATTAGATTTATATGGTGCTTTACATGTCAAGTGACATCTTAAAGCGCTTACAGTGAGTCCATTATTCATTCACTCCAGACAGACATTGATAGTGGTAAGCTACTACTGTAGCCACAGCTGCCCTGGGGCAGACTGATGGAAAAGTGGCTACCAATCCATGCCAACGGCCTCTCAGACCACTACCGAACATTTATACACATTCATACCCAGTGTCATGGACACTGGAGGCAAGGTGGGTAAAGTGTCTTGCCCAGGGACACAACGGCAGGATGGCTGGGGAGAGCGGGATTTGAACCGCCAACCCTCTGGTTATTGGACGACTCGCTCTACCTCCTGAGCCACTACCGCCCACATTTCCCTCCTCCATTCCATTTTTGCTGAGCACCAAGCTGGATGGCAGGAAGTTCCATTTTTATATGGTCTTTGGCATGACCCGGCTGGGACCAGATAGGAATATCTAGCACAAATGTTGTACAGTCTGATAATCCAACATGTTTTCATTCCTGTGTTATGGCCCCCAAGTGGCTCAGAGGGGCCAAACATATGAGTCACATTTACAACAATCAACAGGTTTTACTGGAAAAACAATAATTACTGACAAAACAAATGGGTGAATGGAGATGGGAGCCCAGCTGAAATCAACAAAAGGAGGGAGAAGACCCAACCCAGCAATGGGCCGATGGATTCCAGCTTCCCCTCTAACCTAATCACAAGACTCTAACCTAACAAAGTAAACAGAAAACAAGACTACCGGTAACTCCCAAGTCAACTTGGAATAATAAGCAAAACTCAAGGAAAAACTAAGGAAACGGAGCGTGAACTGGTGGTGGATACTGGCGATTGAAGAAAAGCCTGTCCTGACTCAGGCTCCTCCTCCTTTTATAGGCGGTCTCCTGTAGTCCACAGCCAATGACATCTGAGACAAAAATAAACAAAGGCAAACGGATAACAAATAAACACAAATACAAGCCAGACGTGCACACCCTACAAAGGTGTGCGTAACACCATGGGTGTATCCTACAGGTGCATCTCAAAAAATTGGAATATCATCGAAAAGTTAATTTATTTTGGTAATTCATTTCAAAAAGTTAAACTCATATGTTATGTAGATTCATTACACACACAGTGATATAAGCATTTGTTTCTTTTAATTTTCTTTTTTGTTTCTTTTAATTTTGATGATTATGGCTACAACTCAGGGCTGTTTCCTGGTTTTTGGAGGGCCTGTGCAAGATTTTTTTTTTTCTCCCTATTTGTTTAGAATTACATTTTACAGAAAATTTGAAAAAAGTCTTTGATTCATTTTTTAATTGTTTAGTTGTATTATATGAATCTCCCAGTATTTTTAACATTAATATTAAAAATCCATATGTCCAGATATGTTAAAAAAACACACAGGCTTATACACAGTGTCCTTATTTTTTTCACATGACTAAGTTTGTAGACAGCACACACCACATCTAATACATTTTGCACAATACAAAATAAATGAACAGAATACCAGATATGAAATGACTAAACACATTAACAAAAACATGCAAAAAAGAAAATTAGGCAGCCTATGTGCTAAATTTTCCACCTAAATAAACCCAAGGAGCTTTTAAAGAGTTTTAAAGACACACTCCAGTGGCTATAAACCCCCTATAAAAATAAATCTACATTGTCCAAAATGGTATCTTATGTTCTTTTTTCTACAAAAAACCTTTCATTGTCTTACAGTTTCATGTCAAAATCTTTTCACACACACACACACACACACCACCCCAAATGCCAGAATTGGTGATTACTAGGCCCAACCACATACCGCAAGGTTAATAGTGGCTAGCACTACATTATCAGAATAAAAAGACTGATAAAAGAGTGATAAAAAAAATCTTACCGGTTGAAGGACATTCCCAGTTGTATGCATGGTGGCCCAGGATAATGACTGAATCTGCATCAGTCCTCTGGGGCAGCTCGGTGGCGCAGTGGTTAGCACTGTGGCAGCACAGCACAAAGGTCACGGGATCAATTCCACCCCTGACCATTGTGGGTTCGATTCCACCCCCTGACCATCAGTGACCCTTCTGTGTGGAGTTTGCATGTTCTCCCCGTGTCTGCATGGGTTTACTCCAGGTACTCCGGTTTCCTCCCACAGGTCAAAAACATGCAAGTTAAGTTAAATGGAGACTCTAAAGAGGCCGTAGGTGTGTGTGAATGGTGAAGGGATTAGCACCGCTCCGTGGCTGCCTCATCCATCCAGGTGGATAACCTGAATTTCCCTCTGGGATTAATAAAGTATACAAAATAAAAATAAATAAAAACAGTTTTAATGGTAAAAACCCATCTTAATTTGGGTCAAGTTTTCAAAGGAGTTTGCTAAAAAAATGCTAACTAGCCTGGAAGGTAGTTAGCATCTCTAGCCTAACTGACTAACGTCAGTTAGGCTAGAGAGTCCTGACTGGCTCATACATAGTTACATCACCAAAAACATTCTGCCTCAACTCCTCTTTTCGCAGGGGGCAGGGCTTAAGTGAAACTTTGCAGCAAAAAAACAGAGATATGAGATATTTGAGTGATTTCGCTCTTGATATGTTTTATAAGTCATAAAAAAAATCAGTTAAAACGTTACAGACATGTTAACAAGAAAAAAAAAGAGTCACTTTAAAAGTCATGAAGTCTCCTTGATTAAACTAAACAACACTGTTTTGTTTTTTGTTTTTTGCTTGATTTTGATATTTTTATGTGAAGGTATCATCGTCATCATCATCATAGCAGTCTGTCGTGGGCGACAATGACTGTTTTGTTTAGGTCTGATCAGATTCCTCTACTGTACGCAGCTCTGTCCCCCACCCTCTGCTGCCAGGAACTCCTGACCCTGCAAACCCGGGTAACGCCCAAGCCGGTATGAGTTGCTTTCTGACTGACCATTTCATGAAACTGTTTGCAAAGTATTTGAGTACCGCTAGCTTTTGCTGGACTAGCGGCACATTCTTGGCAGATAGAGGTATTATCAGTAGCAAGGACAGGCCAAGACAAACTGACTCCAGTATCTGTTGCAGTGACTGACCAGATGATAGGTTTGTTTATCTCTGCTCTTTGTGTAGTGCATGTCACAATGCACCGACTGGCAAAAGTCCACCACAGACCTTGCGACAGATGTGCTTATCTGGCAGGATTTCCACTCTCAACCCGTGTAACTGGGAGTGGTCCACCACAGACCTGTGACAGATGTTTTTAGTTCTGCCAGGATGCCCAGTTTCACCCTCCACGCCCTCAGAAGGGCGGGGTTGCCGATTTGAGTCGCCGACGGCCACTAAGATTTTATAAAAGAGGACAGTGACTTGTATGTTTGTTTTTTTTATTTGATATTGATATTGTGTGTGATCTAATGCTCCTTAATTTTAAAGAAAAACATAATTTTTCAGTGCAATATTTATAAAAACAGTCAAATTTCCTAACCTTCAACCTTTATGCTTATTTATGTCAACCTATTGTCATGAACAGCCCTCTCTGAGGGCAAACGGGACACTAAACGCAGACTGTGAGTTTGTAAATTTATTAACTAAAAAGAAACACAAAATACAGAACACACACCAATGAAAAACACAACTCTGAGGCTGGAGTGATGAATGCCAAGATAAACAAGAACTTGAGCAAAGACAGACAAATAACTTAACTGACAAGACGTCCAGGGATTTCCCGACTGGAGAAAATACGCCTCTGCACCAGGGAAATGGTGCCAGCTGCTTTAATAGGAACCTCCCCGGATTAACAATACCTGCAGGGTCATGAGTGGCGATCATTGCAGGCAGCCGTGACAGCCCGTGAACAGAATCTGACAGCCGAAAGTGACGCACGAGCTGTCACAGCGCCCACAATGATCAAAACAATAAACCAAAAAGGAAATACAGAAACTAATAATGAACTAAACAAAAACAGGAACCAAATACAGCAAACAAGGTGAACAGAAAAATAAACAAACAGAAAAAGACAAAACTAATCTGACAACTAGGCATGGCCCCCACCCATGCACCGGATCATGACAGAGCCCCCTCCTCAAGAGGTGGAACCCAGACACCCCAGGGTAACATCACAGAAAACAAACCCTCCCCACACAGAAGACCCCCCCAACAAGAAAAACAACCCACCCCGGGGGGGGAGAGGGCAAGCCCAGGCACGGAGGAGCCAATACAAACTAAACAAAAAAAAAACCTTAAAGAAAACACTCATGATCCCCAACACAGTACAATAGGTGGCGAAGATTGAAGGGCCTCAGGAGAGGATCCAAGACAGCTCGGCCGGCCTGCCAGAGTCCCAGGACCACCTGAGCGTACAGTCAAAAGCATCCAGTGGCCGCCCAGAGTTTTTGAGGCATCTACACGGATGGCCTAGCCCGTCAGGTGGGCACCCACAGTCCCTGAGCCACCTGAACAGAGGACCCCATCTGTCAGGTGGCCTCCCAGCATCCCTGAGCCTGCAGACTGCTAGCACCCCACCCCACCCCGGGGGGGTGGCAGCCAGACCCAGCGCCCCTCATGCACCACGGGAGCCAGGAGGCGGCGTCCCCTTGAGATAGGCGGCCAACCAGCGGGAACCCCCAGCGGCGTCCGATGACCCCCGACGAACTCCAGTGAAGGCAAGGGGTCCACGGCAACCTCAGGCATAGTACCACCCATGGCGGCCACGGACTGGGGTGTAGCAGCACCCGTGGAGGCCCCGGACTGGGGTGTAGCAGTATCCGCAGAGGCCCCTTACTGGGATATAGCAGCAGCTACGGGGACCTTGGACGGAGGCATCACACCCACTGTGGCCTCAGACAGAGGCGTCGCACCCACGGTGGCCTCGGACGGAGGCATCGCACCCACGGTTGCCTCGGACAGGGTGCAGCACCCACAACGGCCTCAGACGGGGCGCAGCACCCGCAACAGCCTTGGACAGGGGCGCCGCACCCTCAGTGGCCCCGGACGGAGGAGCAGCACCCACGGGGGGCTCGGGCTGAGGCACGGCACCCTTGGAGGCCCTGGACTGGGGCGCAGCACCCTCGGTGACCTCAGATGGAGGAGCAGCATCCACGAAGGCCTCAAGCAGAGGGGGAGCAGCACCCATGGAGACCTCGGGCTGAGGCGCAGCACCCACAGAGACCTCCGACGTCTCCAGCTGAGGCATCTTGGCCTCCGACTGGATGGTAGACGGGACTCCCGTTGGAGCGGCTGATGCAGGTGCACCTCCGGACACAGCAACCCCAGCATTAAATCCTCTGACCCCTGACACCACCTCCCATGCTACTGAGGCCAGGGGACAATCCTCTGTCGGCTCAAGCTCCGGAGCAAAGGTGGCGTTCTCCTCCCTTCCGGAACATGGCTGCAGGGCTGGGACTGGACTCTCCAATGCTGCAGGCTTCACCACACGCCAGCTCCCTCTTAGGACCGACGGACCCTCAAGGGATATAGGAGGAGGAGCAGGTGAAACGGGAGAGGAGAGAGTTACAGCAGGAAATGGTGGAAGCTCAGCCAAACCGGGCTGCTGCGGCTGAACTTCCTCACCGGTAATAAGGCAAGGCATTTCATCATCGGGTGTTAAAAAATGAAAAGACACTTGCCTTAACTTCCGGGGCTTGGTGATGGCTGCGGTCAGGCTGGGCAACGTCTTTACAGGGAGCTGCGAAGGACGTCTGGCGAGGTGGATGAAGCGCCGGAGTCAGGGGACGTTCCTCCACCAGCTCAGACTCTGCTTCACCCAGCAAATCTCCCTCCAGCTGGCCCGCATAATCTGGAAGGAGCCACAGCTTACAGTCCAGCAACTTTTCAGTCTCAGTTACTAACACTTGCCTTTGCTCCTCCAGCTCCTCGGCTGATGGTGTGGGCCATTGTTCGTGAGGAGAAGGTGGGGCTGCTGCAGCTGAGGAGTGGAGAGAGGCTCGGGGCATCCACGCCCAGGACCGCTTCCTTGTTGGCGCCAGCATGGAAATGGTGGAGGTTTCCCCCAGCCCGTTGAGCATGGATGGGTGGTTGACTATGCAGCGAAGAACGTCAGTGAGCTCCAGGTGGTTCCAAAGGCTGGAGCATGCCTCAAGCACTTGAGCGGCTTCAGCCAGACTCTCCCAGACTGCGTAGAGAATGTGGGAAGCCTGAGCCTTCAAGAGGATGCTGTGTAAAATGTTTAACGCCCACCTCTCCGACTCATTCAGCCCACACCAACTGTAGTTCAGCAATACTGCCATGCCAGCGGAAAAAACAAACTCGAAAGAAAAATACGGGAGGAGGGAAAAAAAAGCGAAACTTACAATCCGCTGGTGTCCGAAGGGCAGCGGCGTACTGTCATGAACGGCCCTCTCCAAGGGCAAACAGGACACCAAACACAGACTGTGAGTTTGTAAATTTATTAACTAAAAAGAAACACAAAATACAGAACACACACCAATGAAAAACACAGCTCTGAGGCTGGAGTGATGAATGCCAAGATAAACAAGAACTTGAGCAAAGACAGACAAATAACAACTTAACTGAAAAGACATCCAGGGATTTCCCGACTGGAGAAAATTACACTGCTGCGCCAGGGAAGTGGTGCCAGTGGCTTAAATAGGAACCCCCTCAGATTAACAACACCTGCAGGGTCATGAGTGGCAATCATTGCAGGCAGCCGTGACAGCCTGTGAACAGAATCTGACAGCCGGAAGTGACGCGCGAGCTGTCACAACGCCCACAATGATCCAAACAATAAACCAAAAAAGGAAATACAGAAACAAATAATGAACTAACCAAAAACAGGAACCAAATACAGCAAACAAGGTGAACAGAAAAATAAACAAACAGAAAAAGACAAAACTAATCTGAGGCACGGCCCCCACCCACGCACCGGATCATGAATGAATGAATGAATCTTTATTTCGGATAGATTAAAAGAAAGGAACAGAATAATATAACAAAGGGGAAAGAAAAAAAAAACATATTACAAGGTCAAATTAAACAATATCTCCTCTGATTATACAGTTTAACATAAGTTATCCGAAATCGGTGATGGCTGAAGCCGCAGCTTATATTGCCCACCCATATTCCATCCAAGAATTCAAAAGAAAAACAAAAGCGATTACAATTCAGAACAAAGCTAAGACAAAACGTGACAAAAATCTAAGCAACAACGCAACACAGACTGAATATGATAATCCTTATGTGATTTTACATGTCATCTTGTATATATGTTTGGAGTATTTCTTCCTTTAGTTTTTTGTTTAAATTGTCCAAGCGTTGTACATGATTTTAATTCAGGTCCAAAAGCATTCCACAGTCTAACTCCTTGCACTGAAACACAGTGTTGCTTGGTGGTAGTTCTCACTGAGGGTTTTTTGAAATATACATGTTCCTCTGAAATGATATTGTTTCTCCCTTATTTGGAACAACTTTTGGATATTTGCGGGCAGTGATAGATTCTTCACTTTAAACATTATTACTGCAGTTTTCAAGTCAACCAGATCTTTCAGCTTGAGAGCGTTTAATTTAAGAAAAAGTGGGTTTGTTGGTTCCCCGTAAGCAGCTTTGTTTATTATTCTAATAGCTCTCTTCTGAAGCATAAAGATTGGATATATGTTTGTTTTATATGTATTTCCCCATACTTCAGTACAATATCTCATGTATGGGAGTATTAATGAATGATACAAAGTATATAGTGTGGGTTGATTCAGCAAATATTTCACTCTGTGTAGTATTGCAATTGATTTAGATATTTTACCTTTAATATAATTAATATGTGAATTCCAGCACAGTTTATTATCAATTATTACTCCAAGAAATTTAGTTTCGGATACCCTTTCAATCTCTACACCATTTACACTGAGTTTAGATACTGAGTTGTTGTGATGGTTGTTAAAAACGATAAATTTTGTCTTACTTAAATTGAGCGTTAATTTGTTTGAATCAAACCACAGTTTAAGCGTTCCTAATTCCTTTCCGAGTGTATCCAAAAGTTGTTCCAAATTGCTTCCACTGCATAACAAATTAGTGTCATTGGCAAACAATATTAAATCCATTTTTCCGAAACTTTACTTATATCATTTATATACATATTGAGTAACAATGGCCCCAAAACTGAACCCTGTGGAACTCCACAAGTAACCTTCAGTAACTGTGAGTTTTTGCTACCAACACACACATACTGATATCTGTTCTTTAAGTAACTACATAACCAGGACAGTGCTACCCCCCCAATACCATAATTTTGTAGTTTCTTTAATAATAAATTATGATCCACTATATCAAATGCTTTTTTAAGATCCAGGAATACCCCAAATGAATACTCTTTATTTTCAATGGCAGTTGATATTTTTTCTATAAATTCCATTAGAGCAAATGTAGTTGTCCTCTTGTGTCTGAACCCATATTGCTGCTCACACAATAAATTATTCTTCATTATGAAGTTGTCAATTCTCTCACAGAATATTTTTTCAAGTATCTTGGAAAATTGTGGATAGTGAAATTGGTCTATAGTTTGAAAATTCCCCTGTCACCCGTCTTGTATATCGGAATTACTTTAGCTATTTTCATTGCATTGGGAAATATACTGTACCTGTTTGGAGAGACAGGTTACAAATATACGTCAGTGGTATCACTAAGCATTCAATGATAGTTTTGACTAAAAGCATGTCAATACCATCACAATCCATAGATTTTTTACTTTTAAACGATTTAACAGTTTCAATGACCTCTCTCTCGTCTGTGTTCTTTATGAAAATGGAGTCTTTTATAGCAATGTTTTTGCTTATTGTATCACCTGTAGGTGCCATAATGGGTATTTCTCGGGCCAAATTAGGACCAATGTTAACAAAAATTTATTAAATTCATCTGCAGGTGAGACTGCATTCACGCTCTGCGTTGTTTTTGGTTTGGTTTGTTTTTTTTGAAAGATTGGTTGGGTAGCTTGTATTTCTGTTCTTATTTCCAAGAATATTGTTAAGCATTGTCCATGTATTTTTAATATTATCTCTGTTTTTCTCCAGCTCTTTACTGTAATAGTCTCTTTTACAACATGTCATTACTGTATGTACGTTAACTTATTTTTGTATGCTTTATACGGCTGCTCTGCTTCTTTTGTCCTTTTCTTTAGAAAAGCCTTATATAATGAATTTTTCTTTTTCCACGCTTTTTGTAATCCTTTGGTTAACCATGGCTTGTCAACAAATTTCTGTTTAAGCTTTTTCTTTACTAATGGACAATTTTTTTCATAAAGAGTGGTTACAATGTTCATAAATGTGTCATAGGCTTTATTTACATCTGATACATAGACTTTTGTCCAGTCTTGTTTCAGCAGGTCTTCTTTAAAAGAACTGATTGCATTTTGTGATTTGTATCTAAAAGATTTTAAAGTTTTTTTCTGTATTGGCCCCCATGTGGCCATGAATAAATGCAAAGACTGGCAAATGATCACTTATGTCATTTATCAATAAGCCGCTTTCTATTTTCTTATCAATAATATTAACAAACAAGTTATCAATAAGTGTAGCAGTGTGAACTGTGATTCTACTGGGATGTGTTATTGTGGGATATAGACTCATACTGTACATAGAATTCATGAACTCTGTAATTACATTTTGTTGAAATGGATTTAGTAAAGCAATATTGAAATCTCCACAGATTACAACCATTTTCTTACTAGTTATATTATTGTACAGCTCGACTAATTTATCTCTGAATGTCTCAATGCAAGTTTCCGGCATTCTATATATACAACTTATAATTAGATTTTTTGTTTTATCTTGGTCAATCTCAACAGTAACACATTCCAGAATCCCTGGAAGTGCAAAGGACATTCCATTTACAAGTTTACACCTATACAGGTCATCAATATACAGTGCAACACCACCACCCTTTTTTTGAGATCTATTAATATAAAACATCTGATATCCCTCTATTACCATCAGAGAAGCCTGCTCTTCATTAAGCCAAGTTTCAGAGACTGCAATAGCTGTGAATTTTCTATCTAGCTGTTTTAAATAGTCCTGAATCTGTGGAAAGTTTTTGTTAAGACTTCTGCTGTTGAAGTGTATTATTGATAGTTTACCATCTAATTGCACTTGACTTTTGAATTGCTTTTCAGTATAATATTCACAATGATTATGAATATTATTGAAGAAGTGGTTATCAGGATCAATATCATTCTCCATCTCTTGTAGTTTATGTTCAGCATAATGGCATATTTTCAGAGTTTGAATTTCCTCACTCTATGTCAAATGACTTCCTCCAACTGGGGATAATTGATGTCTACTAAAGTCAGTCATAAGTTTTTTGTTTGGTTTGGTTTTGTTTCTTTTTTTGTTTTTTTAAAGTACATTAACATGCTATGTCACAAAAGAACTATTCTTGCCGTGTGTGTGGATATGGACTATCATAATCTCTTAATTTTCTTAATCAGTGTTCATCTATATTTATTTAAGTCAGTAAGATCTCTGATTATTATGGCCTTTGTTTCCTCAGGTGTTCCATTTAGTTTGATCCAAACTCTACAGTTTCTTGTCCATGTTGCCTGTATCTTATTTTGTCTTTTCAGCATCCGTGCTTGCCGTGCTATTTCAGCATTAGTCTTTGTTAAATGTTCATTTAGGTAAATTTCTGTTCCCCGTAGCTTTCTGGCCTGCCTCAGTATGTCATTCTTTACCCTTCTGTTCACAAAGCGCATCACAATTGATTTCTTTGTTTTATTATCTTTTCTGGGTAAAGTATGACAGGCTGAAATTGCATTGACTTCAACCTTTATATTTCTGCTTTAAAGGAACTGAAGCACCTGGTTTTCCAGGGAGACTGATTCACTTAAGGGAGCCTCCTCACCTCTCATTCCTGCTGTAGCATTGGCAAATGTTTGATATTTAATGTCTAGTCCACTTATAATTAGATCGTCTATACGAGAATATTGTTCAAGATCCTTGATGCATCGCTCCAAGTCTGCAGTTTTTTTTTGTCTTTTTCCTTAATTGTTAATTTCAATTTTCGGACTTCCTCCATTAGCCCTAATAGTTCAAGCTGTTAATTGGCCACTTTGGTCAGTTCTTCTGACAAGAAGTTCAGAGATTTTTTAATCTCTTCCATTTCTTCCTTCTTTGGTGGCATTTTTACTGACCTGTTCATAGTAAAACAATCTCTGCTGGTGTTTCCGGTATCCGATCCAACCAACCTTGAATCCAGCTGGGGCCTCAGCTAGCCCCCTCCGCTGCTAGTCCCGCTGCTTACCGCCGCTGTAATTGAGCTCCTGATCCGGCTTCTGTCCAGCTGGGGTCCCAATAGCTCCTCTGTTGAGCCCCGCCGCCGACCATTGTCTTCCTCAGTAGTTCCTCAGTAGTTTCTTTCTTCCTTCCTCCTCTGGTGAATTCATGCTTCTTCTTCACGAGCAACTCACTGAACGCGTCTCGTCCACCACTGAACTCATCAGATGAGCAGGATTCCTGACAGCAGTTCAGCAGCAAACCGCCTTCTTAATTCCCAGCAGTGCCACTTTTGAAGAGTACATATCGAAGAGGGAAAAGCTTGCCCAGGAGGGGAGAAGTGTGTTAAAGTTGCTTGTGTGCTGCTGGCACTGTTCATGTGTAAAGTTCACATTCCGCTGCTGCCTCAGTTCACTGTGTAGGACGGCCAACGACAAATCCACCAGTTCCTTTCCATCAAGAGCTGCCAACTGTTAAATAAAAGCCACTGATGAATTGACAGAATGGGTGCAGTTCGTGTCCACAAAGTGCGTTTTTTCAGCTGTGGGCGACTATTTTCTATTTATTCTCTATGTAGTCCAGCGTCTACACCGCTGAGTGCCCTCAGTGCTGAAACGCTCTCGGTGGTGGCCACTTTTTGTCATGACACCTATAAATTGCCCAGAGAGTCCTCAACTTAATTTCTCCTGGGGGGGGGGGGGTTGCTCTGGGTTTTTTGAAATGTACACTTCTTTTTCTGTGACATTTTGGCAGCTTAGAAACTCATTCAAAAGACCGTCAAGGGGAAGCAGGGGAAATCAAATCAAATCAAATCAACCGTTATTGTCATATTGCTGTACATACAACTGTAGTGCAGGCAAGATGAAACTGCATTTCTCTCGGCATCCATATAAGTAAAAAGAACATAATTTAAGACACACTCACACACACCCTCACCCCCCACCCCAACACAGCCATTCACACATCCCTGAGACATACTTGAAAACTAACCAGAACTATAATATACAAAAATATACATAATGTCCATAGGTGCAGTAGTATGTATGAGAGATTCCAGATCAACTGTTCAGCATCCTAACAGCTTGTGGAAGGAAGCTGTTAATCAGTCTGGTGGTTCTGCCTCTGATGCTCCGGAATCATTTGCCAGATGGCAGAAGTTCAAAGTGTTTATGCAGAGGGTGAGAATGGTCCTTGACAATGTTCAGTGCCCTGCTCCTACAACGGTTCTGAAAAAGTTCTTGGACTGAGGGGAGGGAAACTCCAATTACCCTCTCAGCTCCCTTAACTATCCTCTGCAGGGCTTTTTTGTCTGACATACAGCAGCTGGAGTACCATGTTGCAATGCAGTACGTCAGAACACTCTCCACCACACCTCTGTAGAAGGTCCTGAGGATGCAGATGGGGAGAGAGGCCTGTTTGAGTTTCCTCAAGAAGTGCAGTCTCTGCTGGGCCCGCTTCCTGATCCCCAAAGAATTCTTGCTCCAGGTCAGGTCCTGCGAGATCTGCACTCCGAGGAACTTGATGTTCTCCACTCTCTCCACTAAACGGCCACCGATGCTGAGAGGGACGTGTTCAGGCTGTGACCTCTGGAAATCGATAATCATCTCCTTCTTTTTGTCCACGTTGAGCACCAGATTCTTCTCCCTGCACCAGCCCTCCAGGTCTCTAACTTCTTCCCTGTACATTGATTCTTCACCCCTCTCAATAAGTCCCACCACTGTGGTGTCGTCTGCAAACTTAATAATCTGGTTCCCCTCGTGTCTGGATACAGAGTCATGTGTTAGAAGTGTAAACAACAGTGGACTGAGTACGCAGCTTGAGGGGATCCGGTGCTCAGCGTGATAGAGTTGGAGATGTTATTTCCAACACGGACAGACTGAGGTCTCTCAGTCAGGAAATCCAGGATCCAAAGACATGTGGCGATGTTCAGACCGAGAAGGAGTCATTTCTCCATCAGTCTCTGGGGAATAATGGTGTTGAATGCTGAACTGAAATCAATGTACAGGAGTCTGGCGTAGGTGTCTTTCTGATCCAGGTGGGTGATGACAGAGTGCAGGGTGGTGACTATAGCATCCTCCGTGGAGCAGTTTGAACGATATGCAAACTGGAGCAGGTCATGTGATGCAGGGAGGCAGGCTGTGATATGTGGTTTGACAAACCGTTCAAAACACTTCATCACAATTGGTGTCAGTGCAACAGGACGATAGTCATCCAGACAGGATACAACTGGTTTCTTTGCCACCGGTACTATGGTAGAGGTCTTAAAGCATCTAGGAACGATGGCCTGACTCAGGGAGATGTTATAAATGTCAGTCAGGACATCCGCCAACTCGCTCGCGCAGTCTTGGAGCACACGTCCCGGGATGTTGTCCGGACCTGCAGCTTTACGTGGGTTGACCCTGGTTAGGGTCCTCCGTGTGTGCGCTGCGTTGATGGTGATAGCTGGCCCAACCGATGGTGGAGATGGGCCAGCCCTCCCTCTGGTTGTCATATTTGATGCTTCAAAATGTGCAAAGAAGTTGTTGAGCCTGTCTGGAAGCGAAGCGTCGTCATCATCGACCCCCTGCCTAGACTTATAGTCCATCAGCGCCCGAACTCCCTGCCACATCCCTTTGGTGTTCCTTGTGTCACAGAGGTGTCCCTGGATTTTCTCCACATAGGCGCGCCTCGCCGTCTTAATTCCCTTTGAGAGCACAGACCTGGCTGAGCGGAGGGCGATCCTGTTCTTCGCTCTGAAGGCTGCATCTCTGGCTGTGAGCAGCGAGCGCACCTCTGCAGATATCCAGGGCTTATAGTTGCCCCGTACAGTGATAGTCTTCACTATAGTGACATCCTCTGTGCACTTGCGATGTAGCTGGTGACCGTTTCAGCATACTCCTCCACATCTGTCCTGTCTTCCTGGGAGGCTGCTGTTTTGAAGACCTCCCAGTCTGTGTGCAGAAAACAGTCTTTAAGTGCTGAAGTTGCACTCTCTGGCCAAATCCTGATTTGTTTCACTGCTGGTCTGCTGCACTTCAGTCAAGGTTTGTAGGCAGGCACCAGCATCATGGATAGGTGGTCAGAATGGCCGAAATGGGGGCGAGGTGTTGCCTTATAAGAATCTGTGTTTGTGTACACCAAGTCCAACATATTCTCTCCTCTGGTCTTAAAGTCTACACATTGTTTAAACTTGGGGAGCACAGTCTTTAAACTGGTGTGATTAAAATCCCCCGCAACCACCACAAAACTGTCCGGGTGTGAAGTTTGAATTTCACTAATAGCATTGTGCAACTCTCAGAGTGCCTCATTAACATTAGCTTTAGCATTAGCGCTAGGAGCTATGTAAACAGCAGCTACAAACACGTTAGTGAATTCCCTCGGCAGATAAAATGGCTGACAATTTACAATAAGGAACTCCGCCAACGGAGAGCAGTGTTTAGATACTAACGTGGCATTAACGCACCAGTTCTTGTTAATATAGATGCATAGACACCCCCCCCCCCCCCAGCTCTTACCGGAGCTAGCAGCTTCTCTGTCCACTTGGAACGATGTCATACCTTCCAGCTGAATGGCCGCATCAGGGATGTTGTCGTGGAGCCATGTCTCCGTGAACGCAAGCACACAGCAGTCCCTCCACTCTCTCCGGGTTTCTCTCAGCAGACGCTCTCAGCAGACGCAGCTCGTCCAGCTTGTTGTTGAGGGAGCGGACATTGGAGAGAAGGAGCGATGGTACTGCTGGTCTGGAGGGGTTAGCCTTTAGCCTAGCATGAATCCCAGCCCTTTTTCCTCGCTTTTGCTTGCGTTCACTCCGCTTACGCCTCCTCCTTTCCCAGGTAGCTTCCAGCGGAATCTCCGACAGTATTCCATGCTGGAGTAGAATGTCCAAGTCACAACCGAGTGCCGCAATTCTTGCAGCATGCAGTACCTTGATGTTTAATAAGGTCTCATGGTTGTAAGTTTTACAGAATGTACGTCTGGGATGATCAAAACACTCACACTCGCTGATGCCTAGAGTGGCTGCTGCGTCCGGGCGTGCTGCCATCTTATCTATGAAGATGGGGAGTAACGGGGAATAACGGAATTTGCATCAAGGTCATTTGCGGAACAAATGAGATCCAGTGGTCAATACCTTGTGCTCTGTGTTATATTCTGCTGTCTCCAACACGCAGACACAGAATTAATAGTTGAGCCCCAACACTTTGCGGCCTTACATACAACACTGAGTGCATCTAGCAACAACTACTCCACAGATGTCACACCAAAACATGTACCCCGTGCGCAAACCAGAGGTCCGTGCGGCAACAACATAACAATAGCTCCTATTGTCACATCCTCTCCCTTTTGAGTTTTTTTTCTTTCCCTTCTGAAGATCAGTTTATTTTATTTTATTTTCCGAAACCATACATCAAAAAATGTGCATTGCTATATACAATATAACATAAAACCAATGAGAAATTAACCTCTTGCACTCCGGGATACCGCGGGCGGTCACGTCTCTGCGTACTAATGCGCACTGAAAAAAAAAAGCTGCATTTCCGTTCTTCCACTACAGACACAGCCGCGAACAGAAAGCCAAAGGAGTGCTTTGATTGGTTTAGATTTGATTGACCTCTCATTCGACTAATAAGAGCCTTGAATTGGGTTTCTGAAACCTTGAAGAACCAATGACTAAAAACCTAGCAAGAAGGACCCGCCTACCAACGGCTGCGAATACAGCGAGCCAATTGAAGCAGAGAAGTTCGACGATTGAAAGCGTGCGTCCCGTGCGCAAAATCTGTTTTGTGTAAGCCGCTGTGTGTGACGGTAGCGTTCGCCAGTGTTTTTTTCTTACTACTGTTCTTATTTGTTTTGAATAATCGTTCGCCAAAACCGCAATCATGGAAGCGCAAAACCGCAATAATGGAATCATGGTTTGACCGCGTCACGTGACCAGAACCACGAGTCGTAACAAGCGGACCAGCGTCATGTTTGTCTGACAATGAGGAAGAGATGTTCGCCAGCGACACTGCTGTTGTGGACAGGTAAGTGTTATAAGCTAAATTAGATTAGATTAGATTAGATTAGATTCAACTTTATTGTCATTACACATGTATGAATACAAGGTAACGAAACACAGTTTAGCATCCAATCAGAAGTGCAAAGGACAGCAGTGCAGTATATACGGTAATTAACAGTATGTGCAATTTAAGCAAATATATGCAGCAGTGCAGAAAGTTAAGAGTACTGTTATGTGCAAATAATGTACAATAAGTTAGATGGGCAGTTATGTACAGATGAGGATGGTAAGAGATGATGGTAAGAGAGTCAGCAGGGAACTAAGTTCAATAACGTGACAGCTGTTGGAAAGAAACTGTTCCTAAACCTGCTGGTTCTAGTCCCAAGGCTTCTGAAATGCCTTCTGGAGGGGAGAAGCTGGAACAGTCCATGAGCAGGATGGTTGGAGTCCCTAAGAATGCTGCGTGCCCGGCGCACACATCTTTTCCTGTAGACGTCCTCTATAACTGGAAGTGGAGTCCCTGTGATGCGTTGGGCGGTTTTCACCACCCGCTGCAGCACCTTACGGTCAGCGACAAAGCAGCTCCTATACCACACTGTGACACAGTTGGTCAGGGTACTCTCTATCACGCAGCGGTAGAAGTTGCCCAGGATGTCAGTTGACAGATGGTTCTTCTTCAGTGTCCTCAAGAAGAAGAGGCGCTGATGGGCCTTCTTGATCAGGCTGGTGGTGTTAACTGACCAGGACAGGTCCTCCGAGATGTGGGTCCCCAGGAATTTGAAGCTGGGGGCACGTTCAACAGCTATTTTAACAACAGCTAAATTATTCTTTATCCCTGAAAATTGTAATCAAAATGACTTTTGACTGATCGGTAAATTACAACTGTGCGTCACTGCCACATGATGGATCGTGCGCCGAGAACAGTCCCCCCCCCCACTACTCCTCTGTAGCGGATTGCAGATATATTGCAGATATTTTAGTACAACTGTGTGTAGTAGACCGCAGCACACGGTCCGTCATGTGGCGATGGACGATGTCCGTCCTCTGTAGCGGGGGGGGGGGGGGTTGTTATCGTCTACATTACAGATATTTTAGTATAATTTTTATTGCACTGTAGGTTATTTTTTTCTTGTAAAAAAAAGCCAATCTACGTTCCTACTCTCACCTATGGTCACGAGTTTTGGGTAATGACCGAAAGAACGAGATCGCGGATACAAGCGGCTGAAATGAGCTTTCTCCGTAGGATTGCTGGACTCACCCTCAGAGATAGGGTGAGGAGCTCAGTCATCCGGGAGAGGCTCAGAGTAGAACCGCTGCTTCTCCACATTGAAAGGAGTCAGTTGAGGTGGTATGGGCATCTGATTAGGATGCCTCCTGGATGCCTCCCACTTGAGGTGTTTCAGGCACGTCCCACTGGGAGGAGACCCCGGGGCAGACCCAGGACTCGGTGGAGAGACTATGTCTCCCAGCTGGTCTGGGAACGCCTTGGTATCCTCTCTGAAGAGCTGGAGCAGGTGGCGGGGGAGAGGGAAGTCCGGGCTTCTCTGCTTGAACTGCTGCCTCCGCAACCTGGACCTCCGGAAAAGCGGTAGAAGATGGATGGATGGATGGATGGATGGATGGATGGATGGATGGATGGATGGATGGATGGATGGAAAAAAAAGCCACACATTTTTTACATGGCATGCTTCTTTGTGTGTGGGGGCTTGTTTGTTCATTCATTCATTCATGAATGAATAAACAACCCAACACACACGCACACACACAGCCCTGAGTGTCACCTTTCATTAGAGCCCAAGATCAAGCTTCTATATTGAATCATTCAAAAGTTACAGATGTTTTTCCAAACTGTGCCATTTGGCACAATTTGGCACAGTTCAAAAACGCCTGGGAACAACCTGACAAAAAAGCTGTGTAATATATTCATTTTTTGTGGTACTGTTACAAAATTTTGACCTCAGCTGGATAACACTTGGTTCTACATTTCTGTTGCATTTTCCAGCCCGTATCCGACAGCTGTGTGTTATTTGCAAGCATCTGTTTCAAAAAAAACACCCAGGCGAACTTTATTTTCTTCAAGTTCAATATGTTTAGATGACTGTTACTCAGTGGCAGGAGCACTTAGAGAGATTGTGACTGTTTTGCCAAAAAATTCAAAGTGTTTTCTTTTAAATGAGACCAACCCCATGAAGATGCTGCAAAGGGTTGAAGAACAACTTTTGATTTACTTTGGATACATTATTTTTAGGCGTTTTTAGGGAAATTGACCAGAGTGCAAGGGGTTAAATTACAGTAGCAAGTAGTTTAGCAGAAACAAGATCATAAACATAAAACATGTTGTCAGCTATTGTACTCTGACACCTCTTAGCGGAGTCAGCAAACATTTCTGCAGCTCATGAACTTGTTTTAGCATAGATGAACATATACGCACACATAAAATTTTCAAAATTCAGTACGAAACCAGAAAAGTTAGGTCAAATACCAAAATTTCCCTCGTTTTGGATCAGGATTTGTAATGTTTTGTCATCCTTTGTCGCTAAACGAATAGCGTTTAATCTGTCTTCTGAGATGGGTAAGTGTTGTACCATATTAACAGTCTCTATTTCAGCTTCCACTGAGCCATAGGATGAGCACTCAGGAAGATAGGCTCGGCTCAGAGTGTCTGCTAGCAGCATGTCTTTTTCTGGCACATACACTATCTCTAGATCGTACTTCTGAATGCACGGCATCATTCTCTGAAGTCTTTTAGGTGCGCTAAGTAATGTTTTTTTCACTATAGTCTCAAACGGCTTGTGATCACTTTGCACCATAACTTTGCAACCATAGATGTATTGATGGAATTTCTCCATGCTGAATACCACAGCTAAAAACTCTTTTTTCTATTTGAGCATAGCCTTGCTCTGTTTGTGTGAATGCTCTGCTTGCAAATGCGATTGGCTTGCCCCTCTGCATGAGTGCCGCTCCCAAATCTGTGTCTGAGGCATTACACTGTACAGTCAGTTCTTTATCTGGGTTATAATATTTCAGCACTGGAGCATTTGTGATAGCTTCTTTCAATTTGAGGAATGCCTCATCATGCTGTGTTGTCCAGTTCCACTCACAGTCCTTGTGTGTTAGTTGCCTTAATGCATGGCAGTAGTCTAAGAGATGTGGGCAGAATCTGGCTAGGTAGTTTGTCGTGCCCAAGAGTCTCTGTACTGCTTTAACATCAGTTGGTTCAGGCATCTGTGTGATAGCAAATACCTTTTCTGAGTCTATTTTCAGTCTGTCTGCCGCCAGGAGGTGACCAACGTATGCTGCTTCCTTTTGTCTCAACTTCAGTTTGTCTGCATTTAGTTTAATGTTCTTTTATCTGCATCGGGTAAGAAACAGTCTCAGTTTTTCATCATGGTCAGCTTCCTCTTAAGTCTCACCTTGTCCAGTGATCAGCACATCATCTGCAATAATGTACAGACCAGGGAGACCATCCAATGCTTGTGTGAGCATTCAGTGGAATATTTCAGGAGCTAGACTTATCCCTGTGGGCATCCTGAGCCATCTGTAATGTCCAAATGGGATTGCAAAAGTTAAGATAAGATAAGCCTTCATTATTCCCACAATGGGGAAATTCCAGGAGTACGGCAGCAAAGGGATAGCAGCACTCACAGCAATAGTAAATAACATAATAAGAGACGAACTGGTTAGCCAAAGCAGTAAATCAATGTACATATGTACACAGTTGTATACACAGTGCAGGAGCATTGCAAGTAGATGAAATAAACAGCATTATGGTTTGTTAAATTACCCTGCAGAATATGGATATGTACCCAGACAGTATATTTCGCATTTGAATCAACAGTGTTGTTGCCACCCTCAATAATGATTGTTATTGTCCTAGATGTGTATTGGAGGGGACGATCTCTATTGTGCACAGTTGCTATGTTTAGTACATTTAATATGACCTCAACAAGCAGCCCTGGTTAGGTTATAAAGTCTGACAGCCATAGGTAGGAAGGACCTGTGGAACCTCTCTGTGGAATCCTCTCTGAGCCTAGGATGGCACAGCCTACCCCTAAATGAGCTCCTCAGTGCATTCAGCGTGTCCTGCATGGGGTGGGACTCGGACTCCAGCAGAGGTGACAGCTTAGTCACCATCCTCCTCTCTCCTATCTCCTCCACTGGGTCGAGGCGTCACCCCAGAGCTTTTCTGATCAGCCTGTTTGATCTCTTCCTGTCGGCTGCCATGATGCCACTGCACCAGCAGACCACTCCAAATGTGATGGCTGATGCCACCACTGAATCATAGAAGGTCTTCAGGAATGCCCCTTGCACTCCAAAAGACCCAAGCCTCCTCAGGAGGAACAGCCTGGACTGCCCCTTCTTGTAGAGATGTCAGTTAACTGGACTCCTCTTCCAGTTTGACATGCCAGAATCCATTTTTGACATCACACACTGTAAACATTTTGGCTTTTGGCATGTCTGGAACCACATCCTCAATGGTTGGTAGTGGGAAGTTGCTGCATTTTAACACCTTGTTCGAGGGTTTGGGATCAATATACACCCTCAGCTTCCCATTCTGTTTTTGTACCACAACCATTCTGCTGATCCATTCAGTACTGCATTCTATAGATGTGATGATGCCTCTGCGCTGCAGGTCCTGTAGTTCATCCTTCAATGGCTTCATCATTACGACTGGCACACATCTTTTTGGAAGTTGTACAGGTTTCACAGTTTTGGCTATCTCTATTTTGTGTTCACCAACAAGGCAGCCATCATCTGTGAATACATCAGCACATTAGTTAGTTAAATTAATTCCCTTTCACAGCATGTGGGAGACCATGTAGTGTATAGGGGCCTTCTTCGCACGGCTGAACGTAACGCCAGGACCGCGAATCGCCACAGAAGACTGGCTCCTCAGTACCAGGTGGGTCAGCATGTTTGGCTGTCTATTCAGCATATTGCCCTGAAAGCTGAAAAACGGAAGTTGGCTCAACGCTTCATTGGCCCCTTCCCTATTGTGCGTGTTGTTAACCCTGTGGCTGTGCGCCTGGCTCCTCCCCCCTCTACATATCTGTCCTACGTTCCATGTCTCCCAGGTGAAGCCCATCTGTTCCAGCCCCCTCTGTCCCCCTCCCAAGACTCCACCTCCACCAGTGTTGATTGACGGCGACCTGGCTTGGAAAGTCAACGCCATCCTGGACGTTCGCCGCTGGGGTCACGGCCTGCAGTACCTAGTGGACTGGGAGGGGTATGGCCCTGAGTGGAGGTCCTGGGTACGTCCGTCATTCGTGTTAGACAAACACCTCATCAGGGACTTCCACCGGACGCACCTGGGTAGGCTGGGTCAGGTGCCAGGAGGCACCTCTCGGGGGGGTGGGGGGTGGGGAGGAGGGGGGAACTGTCATGGCTCCCTCTGGGCCATTATCTGCTACAGCTGCACGCACACCTGCTCCCAATCTCCCACGGGCTTTATAGCCTGCTCTGCTTGAGATCCGGCAGGGAACCGTCTGTCATTCTGCCTACAGAATAAGTCTCTCGTCAGCAGCCAATTTCCTGGCCTCTTCATCCTAGACCAGAATCGTCTCCTCGTCTCAAGTAAGCCTGTTGTTTACTCACCTTGTTAGTCGTCTTCCCCTGTGCACAGTTGGATTCCTCCGGCAGCGGAATCTCCTTCTCTTGGCGGCAGTACTAGCCTCCTACACTCCAATAGGGCCACCAGCCCAATCCCGGCGTGGGTCAAGAATGCTGTCTCCCTGGCCGCAGCCCCTGGGGCAACCTGAGCATCCAACGTCCATCTGCAAAGTAAGCCCCAGTCATTACCACGCTCTGTTATCAGTGGACTGTGCTAACTCCTGTGCTCTGTGTCATTATAGGGTTGCCAGGCTGAACGGCGTTCTGCTCTCCCCCGGTCACAACATCAGCATTATTCTTTAACTCCTCTTACACTACACATACAACGCATACACGCACTCACACACTCACTGGAAATAAATAAAGGATAATTGTATTCACTTGAGCCTGAGCGTGTGTTCCCTGGGTCTGATAATTATGTCACAATATAGTTTCCTCATCCAAGCCTTCAACTTGTCTTTCAGACCCTATTCCTACCAGGTTATTTAAAGAAGTCTTCCCATTTATTGGTAGCTTTATTCTTCAAATAATCAATTCTTCATTAACTTTAGGCCATGTACCGCAGGCTTTTAAAACTACTGTAATTAAACCCTTACTCAAAAAGCCAACTCTGGATCCAGGAGTTTTAGCTAACTATAGGCCAATCTCTAATCTCCCTTTCATTTAAAAAATCTTGGAAAGAGTTGTTGCTATGCAATTATTTGACCACTTGCAGGGAAATGGTCTATTTGAAGAGTTTCAATCTGGGTTTAGAATCCATCATAGTACTGAAACAGCCTTAGTGAAGGTCACTAATGACCTCCTGATTGCATCTGATAATGGACTTGTTTCTACGCTTGTCCTTTTAGACCTTAGTGCATCTTTTGATACTAACGATCATAATATTCTACTTGATAGATCAGAACACTATGTTGGACTTAATGGAACTTCGTTGCAGTGGTTTAGATCTTATTTATCTGATAGGTTCCAGTTTTTTCATGTCAATAATGAGTTTTCTTTCAACTCAAAGCTCAGTCATGGAGTTCCACGGGGATCTGTGCTAGGCCCAACTCTTTTTAGTTTTAATATGCTTCCATTAGGCAACATTATTAGAAAGCACTGTATACATTTTCATTGTTATGCAGATTTATTATTATTATTATTATTATTATTATTATTATTATTATTATTATTATTATTATTATTATTATATTATTATTATACATTGTTATGCAGACACACAATTATACCTGTCAATGAAGCCAGATGATAGTAATCAATTAGCCAAGTTAGAAGCCTGTCTTAAGGAAATCAAAGCTTGGATGACTTGTAATTTCCTGCTATTAAATTCAGATAAGACTGAAGTTATTCTTGTTGGTCCAAAAAACCTTAGAAATACCTTTCCAAATCAAACTTTTAATTTGGATGCAGTTAGTCTTTCTCTTAATAGCTCTGTGAGGAACCTTGGAGTTATTTTTGATCAAGATCTGTTTTTCAATTCACATATTAAATTTGTTTCTAAGACTGCCTTCTATCATTTGCGTAATATTGTCAAGATTAGGAGCATCTTGTCTCAGAGTGATGCTGAGAAACTGATCCACACTTTTGTTAGCTCTAGATTAGGTTATTGTAACTCTTTATTATCAGGTTGTCTTAAAACATCTCTAAAAAAAAGTCTTCAGTTGATCCAAAATGCTGCAGCAAGAGTTTTAACAGGTACTAGAAAGACAGATCATACTGTATCTCTCCGGTTCTGGCCTCCCTTCATTGGCTTCCCATAGAGTTTAGAATTAAGTCCTTAATTAACCCCTTGCACTCCGGGCAATTTTCCTAAAAATGCCAAAAAATAACATGCCCAAAGTAAATCGAAAGCTGTTATTCAACCCTTTGCAGCATCTTCATGGGGTTGGTCTCATTTAAAAGAAAATACTTTGAATTTTTTGGCAAAAAAAACATGATCTCTCTACGTGCTCCGGCCACTGAGTTACAGTCATCTAAACATACTGAACTTGAAGAAAATAAATTTGGACACAGTGTTTTTTTGGATACAAATGCTTGCAAATAACACACAGCTGTCCGATCCGGCTGGAAAATGCAACAGAAATGTAGAACCAAGTGTTATCAGGCTAAGATCCAAATTTGGTAACAATCCCACAAAAAATGAATATTTTACACAGCTTTGTTCTCAGGTAGTTCCCAGGCGTTTTGGAACTGTGCCAAATTGTGCCAAATGGCACAGTTTGGAAAAACATCTGTAACTTTTGAATAATTCAATGTAGAATCTTCATTTTGGGCTCTAATGAAAGGTCACACTCAGGGCTGTGTCTGTGTGTGTGTGAGGGGGTTTGTCCCCCCCCGCTACAAAAGACGGAGTTCGGCCCTCGCTACATGATGGATTACACTCCTTGCATGTTTTCACAGCGGACCCCCCCCCCTCGCTACTGTGTGTCCCCCCCCCCCCTCGCTACAGAAGATGGCCATCGCTACATGAAGGAATAGACTCATATGCTTCCCCCCGCGGACCGGGGGGCGTTCGGACCGTGAACGCCCCCCACTCCTCTTCTGCAGCGGGGGGGGGGGGGGGGGGAGCGTTCACGGTCCGAACACGGCAAATGAACCGTTTATCGCGTCGCACGCACTTCGTACTTCGTGCACAGTACAGTTGTAATTTACCGATCGGTCAAAAGTCATTTTTGGATTACAGTTTTCAGGGAGAAATAATAATTTAGCTTATAACACCTTACCTCTTCACAGCAGCAGAGTCCTGGCGAACTTCTCTTCCCCATTGTCAGACGAACGCGACGCTGGTCTGCTCGTGGATCCCGATCAAAACATAATTCCAATATTGCGGTTTTGGTGAATGATTTACGACCTTTGTCGTCGGCCTCCGTCGGTCTATGATGACGGAAGAGAATCCTAAACGTCTATTCTGCTGGAATGAGTGCAGGTCCCACTTGTGGGTGGTCTCCATGCTGCGGGGTCTGTAGCAGATTCGTCCAGCGTCCTTTGTTTTCATCTGCTGCAGCAGTAAATCTCTCTTCACCCAGCCTGAATTTCTGTGCTTCAATTGGCTCCTGCATTCACAGTAGGCGGGTCCTCCTTCCTAGGTTTTCATTCATTGGCTCTTCAAGGTTTCAGAAACCCAATTCAAGGCTCTTATTAGTTGAATGAGAGGTCAATCAGATGAACTAATCTGTTCGCGGCTGTGTCTGCAGTTTTTTTTTTAGTGGCGCTTGGACGCCACTACATCACCATCACCACCTACATCACCACAATCTGGACTATGCGTCCGAGTGCGCACGAGGGCGCACTCCTGCGCCCTCGTGCGTCCTAGGACGCAGAGACTTGCCCGCCTGCGGAACAACGGAGCGCAAGTGGTTAATCCTTCTTCTCACTTTCAAAGCTCTAAACAATCAGGCCCCTTTTTATTTAAAAGAACTGATATTGCCCTGTTATCCTAACAGAGCACTACGCTCCCAAAATGCAGGATTACTTGTAATACCTAGAATCTCCAAAAGTACAATGGGGGGGCAGATCCTTCAGTTATCAAGCTCCTCTCTTGTGGAACCAGCTGCCAATCGGGATTCGGGAGTCAGACTCGATCTCTGTTTTTAAGAATAGGGTTAAAACCTTCATTTTTGATATAGCCTACAATTAAGGAGGGATCATGTGTTTCTGAACCCTCCCTTAGTTATGCTGCTATTAGGTTTAGACAGCCGGGGGACCTCCAATAATTGCACTGGGCTTCACTCCTTTCTTCAGTCTCTTTTTTTTTTTTTGCTGGTCATTAACATCTGTTTGTTCTCTCCCATAGATTGAGTCCCCATCGTGCTGTTTGCTCTCTACATGTCTGTTCTTTTCATCTTCTCTATCCCCTCACCTCCCAGCCAGTCACAGCAGATGACTGCCCCTCCCTGAGCCTGGTTCTGCTGGAGGTTTCTTCCTGTTAAAAGGGAGTTTTTCCTCTCCACCGTCACCAAGCACTTGCTCACAGGGGATCGCCTGATTGCTGGGGTCTTTCTGCAATTGTGGGGGTTTCCCCTACAGTTGAAAATGCTGTGAGATGACTGTTGTTGTGAAATGGCGCTATATAAATAAAGTTGAATTGAATTGAATATTTATTAAGTAACCTGGTCAAACCGGTCATATTTATAGATTATTTTGCCAAAAGTAGATGCAACAGATATTTGTTTCTTTCTTTTTTGAATAACTTCTCAAGACAACAGTCAAAATTTGGCAGCTAAAATGACGTAGACTTCATTTTTATTAAAACTACAACCTGCCTGTGCACCTGGTGTTCAAAAGAATGTGGAATTAGAAAAAATGTTATTCCTCTTCTTTAATCAGGTCCAGTCTTGCAGGGATGACTATACAACACAGCCATCCAGCCGTCTTCTATGGCTTTTCAGGGGGTCCAGGTTGTGGAGGCAGCAGTCTAATCAGAGAAGCCCAGACTTCGCTCTCCCCAGCCACCTCCTCCTGCTCTTCAGAGAGGATACCAAGACGTTCTCAGACCAGCTGGGAGACATAGTCTCTCTAACATGTCTTGGGTCTGCCCCGGGGTCTCCTCCCTCTTCCCACAACACACACATAAAAAGTAATTCCATTTCTGTACCTGTTCTTTCCTTCACCTACAGTATATTGTCATTGACATTATGTAGACCAAGCAAACTCTTTGCAGCATTGCTGTAATCCTAAAACTGTCGAGTAGTTCACATACTGTCATGCTTTTTTTTTTTCCCTTGTCTCCGTCAGGCGGCTAGGTAAGCAGAACAGAGATCCGTTACCCTTATTGTGCAAAAACAGATTTACTTTGCCACTGATTTACTTTTACTTTACCTATCTATGTACTGTATATTGTTGCAAACTCCTCCTGTAATAACTTTTAATACTTTATTTTAATTATTTTACCCATGACGGACCTGACAGGATGGGGAATGGGGAAAGGAAGTGTGCGGAGGGGGAAGAAAAGAGAGAGGAACAGACAAAAAAACACAAACAAACCAACAACTAAAACAAACAGAAGACAAACTGCTTTTTCCACTGAAGAGGTCTCAGCACGAGTCTGGTATCTGCACCTGTTAAAGGGGAGACATTTGTGCGTGTGTGTCTGTGTGCGTGTATATGAGAGCGCGCACAAAATAAGTGTGTGCATGTGAGTGGTTTTGTCAGGAAACATACGAAGAGGGGGGCCGGTCGCTGCTATTCTCCACCACCGGAAACCCCGAGCACGCAAGGCAGCGCCACCAACCCCCACAGGGCACAAATGTCAGGGGCCGACAAGCCCCAGGAATGCCAGGCATCCATCCCCGGCGGGACAGCTGAGGGAGACAAGGCCGCCAGGCAGCCGGTGCAGCGGGCCCACAGCCCCGGGCCCGCCAACCCCCCCCCCACCACCACCACCACCAGTGGGGCCAACGCCAGCCCCCGGGCCCCAAGCACCAGACGGCCAGTGCACCATCCCCCAAGCTGGAGACCGGCCTGCGCCCCCTGGCATGATCCCCCTAGGGACCCCCCCAGCGGGCCAGCCCTCTCCCACTCCAACCTACTCACATCCATTCATGCTCTCCCCCTCACACTCACCCACCCTCATTCACCCCTATTTCTTAGGGCAACTGCAATGCAGATGCAGCAAGCCTGAATACGCATCTGCTCCCGGCAGCAGCCAGGGAGACCGCTGGCTCTGGCTAGCGGCCCCACCAACCCACCCCAGGGTGGCTGCAGCCACAGAAGCAGACCCCCACCGCCCACCTAAGCGACTGACCAGGAGATCACCGCAGGCGCCCCAAGGTGCCACCTGACACACAAAGCGCCACACAAAACTGACCCACCAACACCATCTCCATTCATCAATCCCTCACTCTTACTTACTCTCTTTTTCAACTCCTCTCTTACTCCCTTGCTTGTATCTATTCATTCAGCAGCACCCAGGGATTTTGACAACATGACAGGTCCCAGGCCCCCTGCTGGGCCCCCAGGCACCTGGCAGAAGGAAGGCAACAGGGGTGGGGAAGACCCCCCCACCCCATTGCACAAAACATGATATGTGCGTGTCAGCTGTATGATGTGATTGTGTGTAGGTGTGTGAACTACCATGGTGCAGTTAAAATTGGGGGGATGGTGGTTGGAGCACCACTAGCCACTGCGATAGGCAGCGGGGTCCCCATCCCCCCAAGCCCTCAGTGTCTAAAATGCAATTAAAAGTGAGGCAAGGGCAGCCCCACTGCACAGTAGAGGTGTCCCCTTCACTGACACAGTGCAGCACACCCCCGCCCCAAAGCCCTAATTGTATCCAAAAAAGATGTATATTCCACCCAGAATGGGGGGGAGGGGGATAAGACTGGGAGGGAGGTGGTCCAAAAGCGAGGTCGCTCCCCCCCAGAAACCAGCTTGCAAACTGGTTCAGAAAACCACCCACTGCCCCCAAATCCTAACCCAGGGTGAGGGAGGCCAGGCCGAGCAGTCCAGGACCCACCAGTGTCACGCCCCCAGCACCACAAACATGATGGAGCAGCTACACCCATTCCCACTCATCTTGCACACACAAACATGTACAACACCAATAATCACAATAGTGAACAACGGGCCGGGCCCATACGGCACCCCAAATGCCAAGTGACACACTCGAGTGCCCACCGCAAGCCCACCGACCAACAGCAGCAGGCTGCCCCACAGCCACCCCGGAGTGGCCCGACAGCAATACGGCCACCAACCCATGCCAGCGGCCCCCCCCAAGTACCCACACACACCCGGTGACAAAGACCCCAGGGGCAATGTGACAGAGCGCCCCGTGACACAATGGCAGGGTGGCCGGGACAAGAAGACCTCGAATCACCAACCCCCATGCCACTAGGTGGTCTGCCCCACCCCACCACCCAACGAGGTTCCCCCACCCATACATACATCCTCCACTCCCACACATCCACCCACAGGTATCTGCACCCATACACACACACACACCCCCGCCCGCCCTCATGTGCATACACACACACTCACCATCACACATGCCCATCTACACCCACACACAGCCCCACATGCCCACATACAACACGCACCCACTTCCACACACACACACGCACCCACTCTCACACATATGCATACACACACATGTACATGCACATCCACACCTGCAGGCCCCGGAGGATGGGGAGGACGATCCCCTCCAGGATGCAGGCACCCGCCCCAGAGCGCCACCAGGGCCCCAGGGAGGGCATGACCCCACTGCGCAAGGGTGCGCCGGGGCCAGCCCACACCAGTGGCGCACACCCGACCCTGACCCGGGGAGGAATGCCCCCCCTCCCCAGCACCAGGAGCCCAGGGCCAGACCCAGACCCACCCGGAAGGCAAGGCCAGCCGGCCTGAGGCCACGGCCCCCCCCCGCAGCCCCCCCAGCCCCCCCTCCCCCCGGGCCAGACGCACAACTACCCCAGAACAGGCCCTCCAAACACTGGCCCCCCGCGGTCAGGGCGCAGCCAGCTGCCAGAGGCACCAAGGAGAGTGAATCACCGCCCACTACCCCTCAGGTTATAGAATTAATAAGCGGACACCAGAGATAATTGAATTCTGCCAATTGATTATTTGAGGAGGCAGACATTCTCCAGGCTAATATAATCTAATAGTAAGTTATTATAGTGAGTCATGCATAAATTCTTGATTTCCATTTCATGAGGATAGTTTTCTTTGCGATGCATAAGGCGGTGAGAACCGTGTGTGACATCCTTGCCTCTATATTTATTTCACTTAGATCACCTAATATGCAAAGTGTGGGTGAGGATGGGATACTATACCCAAGCCATGCCGACAAGTCCTCACATGTCTTCCGCCAGAACCTTTGAACCGGTGCACAGGACCACATAGCATGCATATAGCTATCCGGGACGTTGCTGGTGCAGTAAGAGCAGATATTTGAGTGACTCAGGCCCATTTTGAACATTCTTTGTCATGTATAATGAATTCTATGTAGAACTTTATACTGTATAAGTTGTATATTAGTTTTTAGTGATCTTAAAAGTGTTTAAACATATTTGTGTCTAGAAGCTTTCCTCCTTATTGATCGATAGGTCTGTCTCCCATTTTGATATTGGAAGAGATACTAACTTTTGATTTTGAGTTTTGATAACAGTTGTGTATTTTTGACATCAATTTAGGGGAACAAAGATTTAGAAACTCTGCCACCTTAACTGGTACCTCTAAATTTGTCTGATTAAGAATAAATCTTGCTTTTACTATGGATTTAAGCTGTTGGTATTCAAGATACTTTTTATCACTGATGTCGTACTGTGACACTAGTGCCTGAAATTGGATAAAATTTCCACCTTGAATAAGATACTCTAAGTTTTTTATTCCCGTGTCTTGCCATAGTGGAAAATTTAATGTCCTCTTTTGTTGCAAGATATCAAGATTATTCTAAATGGGTGTGAGTTTACAGGGGACAAGTGAAGACCCTTTTATTTTTTAAAAAATTTCCACCAAGCTGTCAGAGAGGAGCTGATATTAATGCTTTTCAAACAGTCATGGTGTTTAATACAGGGACTCATAAAAGGTAAGTCAGAGATATTTAGCAACCCACAGAGAGCCTGTTCAGCATCTAACCATGGGTTTCCTAGTGGGGTTGATTTTGTTCATTTAGAAACAAACTGCAGTCTATTGGTTAAAAAGTAATTGAAAAAATTTGGATGGATGGATGGATGGTAGATCTAAGCCTCCACACTCTTTGGCTTTTTGAAGAGTTTTTAAACTAATCCATGATGCTTTATCCTTCCATAAAAATGTACTTATATTTGAGTTTAGAGATTTAAACCAGGCCATAGATGGTTGGGTAGGAATCATTGAGAGCAAATAGTTGATTTTAGGAAGGACCATCATTTTAATGGTTGCGACTCTTCCCATTAATGATATAGGTAATGGGACAGTCTTTGACAGTCTTTGTCAAAGACTGTCCCAACACTATGCCCGTTTTGACACCTCGTCATCTGTGTCCAACTCCCCCCCTCCCTCCAGCTCCACAGCCTCCACATTCCCTACTTCATTTAAGGCACCCCCCCCTCCTCCCCCCCTCCCCTTATCATCAGTGAGCAGGATGTGCTCAAACAGTTCTCCAGACTGAACCCGCGCAAGGCCCCCGGCCCAGACGGCGTGTCTCCCTCCACCCTGAGACTCTGTGCGAAACAGCTGGCTCCTGTCTTCACAGACATTTTTAACACCTCCCTTAAATTATGCCACGTGCCGTCCTGCCTCAAATCCTCCACCATCATCCCTGTCCCCAAGAAGCCACGGATCACTGGACTTAATGACTACAGACCTGTAGCGCTCACCTCTGTAGTCATGAAGTCCTTTGAGCGCCTGGTCCTGTCCCACCTCAAGTCCATCACCACCCCTCTCCTGGACCCGCTGCAGTTTGCCTACCGAGCCAACAGGTCTGTAGACGACGCAGTCAACCTGGCCCTCCACTCCATCCTGCAGCACCTGGACTCCCCGGGAACCTACGCCAGGATCCTGTTTGTGGACTTCAGCTCCGCATTCAACACCATCCGCCCCGCTCTGCTCCGGGACAAGCTGTCCCTGCTCAACGTGCCTGACTCCCTCTGCAGGTGGATCATCGACTTCCTGACGGACCGGAGGCAGCATGTGCGGCTGGGAAAGACTGTCTCAGACTATACTAGCATCAGCACCGGATCACCCCAGGGCTGTGTACTTTCCCCCCTACTCTTCTCCCTTTACACCAACTCCTGCACCTCCAGCCACCAGTCTGTCAAGTTGATCAAGTTTGCGGACGACACCACCCTCATCGGGCTCATCTCCAACGGCGACGAGTCCGCCTACAGGAGAGAGGTGGCCCAGCTGGCGTCCTGGTGCAGCAATAACAACCTGCAGCTGAACGCTCTGAAGACAGTGGAGATGATTGTAGACTTCAGGAAAGTCACTACTCCTCTGCCCCCCCTCACCCTCTCAGGCTCTCCCATCACCACTGCTGATTCCTTCCGCTTCCTAGGCACTACCATCACCAGGGACCTCAAATGGGAGCCGACCATCAGCTCACTCATCAAAAAAGCCCATCAGAGGATGTTCTTCCTGCGGCAGCTGAGGAAGCTCAAGCTACCCACCAAGATGTTAGTGCAGTTCTACACAGCCATCATCGAGTCCATCCTCACCACCTCCATAACCGTGTGGTACGCAGGAGCCACTGCCAGGGACAGACTAAGGCTGCAGCGCGTCGTGCGCACTGCTAAGAAGGTGATCGGCTGCAAGCTCCCATCTCTCCTGGATCTGTACATCTCCAGGACCCGGAGGCGTGCTGGCCGGATCATAGCCGATCCCTCACACCCTGGTCACGTACTGTTTGCCCCCCTCCCCTCTGGTAGAAGACTTCGGTCCATCCAGACTAAAACCTCCCGTCACATGAACAGCTTCTTCCCCTCTGCCATCAGACTGCTGAACACTAAGTGACTTATTGACTCTCGTGCACCATGTACAGCAGCTCAACCAGACTCATGTCAATCATCACTGTTTTCTTCCTGCATTACTGACTGCACTATATAGTTCTCCACAGTATCTGCTGCTGGCTAATATACAGTATTTTAACTGTTGACCAGTATCACTTAATCTTATCCTACACTTTATTACATGTATAGTTTATTTCTTTTATCTTATCATGTTTAATGTTGCAGCATTGTACCGAGACAAATTCCTAGTTTGTGTACTACATGAACAATGGCAATAAACCTGATTCTGATTCTGATTCTGATTCTGAGGTAGTGTCCTCCAGTGCGTAAGGTCGTCTTGTATTGTTTTTAAAAGGGGAATGCAATTTAGTCGCAATAACTCTGAGAGCCTGGGGAAATATCTATTCCTAAATATTTAATATTACCTGATTGTACTGGAATAGTGGATGTATTTGAGAAATTACAATTTATAGGTAAGACTGTTGATTTACCCCAGTAAATAGAGTGGTCTGATAATGATGAAAATTTATCAATGAATGCCACTGTCTGAAGAAGAGATCTTTGTGAGTTTTCAAGGAAAATCAGTACATCATCAGCATAAAGACTTATCTTGTGTTCTTTTTCTCCAGTTTGGATACCTCTGATATCAACATTTTGCCGTATGGCTGCTGCTAATGGTTCAGTAAAGATGGTAAAAAGTGAGGGAGAGAGTGTACACCCCTGCCTAGTACCTCTCTGGAGATTAAAGCTTTGGGAAGTCTGATCATTTGTTCGGACAGACGCAGCTGGACACCTATATAGTGTTTTAATCCAGTTTATGAAAGATGAACCAAACCTGAACTTGTTTAACACCATAAAAATAAATTTCCAGTTAGCACGGTCAAAGGCTTTCTCTGCATCCAGGGACAAAATTGTAGTTTCTAAGTTATTAATCTTGCAGCAGTCTCTTAAATTAAATAGTCTGCGTGTATTATTAGCCAAGTGCCTACCCTTGATGAAACCTGTTTGATCTGGGTGTGTAATAAACGGAATTATCCTTCCCAGTCTCTTGGCGAGAGCTTTGCCAATTATTTTAAGATCAACATTCATAAATGAGCTGGGACGGTAGCTGGATGGAAGCGTAGGTTCTTTTCCAGGTTTAAGGAGCAGGATAATACTAGCCACATTCATATTTGGACGGATTGCATTATCTTCTTTAATTTGGTTCACCATTTTAAAGAAAGTAGGTGCCATCACAGAGCAGAATTCTTTATAAAATTCTACAGGAAAACCATCTGGTCTCGGAGCTTTGTTGTTTGGGATGTGCTTAAGTGCCTCCTGGAGTTTGGACAGCAGAAGAGATGCATCCAGAGCTGCAATCTGTTCATTATTTAATCGTGGTAAGTTAATATCGTCCAAAAAATTATTTATCTCTGAGTCAGATGGGTTAATCTGAGATGAGTAGAGGTTTTCATAAAACTTTCTGAAGGAGTTATTTATTTCTTTAGACTCACGGGTAATATTTCCAGTCATATCCTTAATAGAGTGGATAGTTGTTTTTTCTTTATTCAATCTAAGCTGGTTCAAAAGATATCGCCCCGATTTATTACTGTGTTCAAACTTCTCAAGATGCAGTCTTTGTATTAACCCTTTGAGTGTGAGAATTTGCGTGCCCCCAGTGGCAGAGCGCAGCACTGCGCCTGCCTTCTAACTCTGACTTTGTCAAAAGTAAGTGAGAAATTTCTGGGGGTTTTTTTAAATGTACTGATTTCTTGTTTATATACTTTGAAGATAAGATGATGAGGTACCTCTGTACAAAAAACGGTGTCAAAAGACTGAACCATTTTTTGTGTAAATATGTCCAAAGTCCATCTGAACTATTTTATTGACAAAAATACTTACCACTCTTGACCACTAGGGAGTTTGTTGCAGTTCTGCACCATACACACTCAAAGGGTTAAAAACTTTCTTTTGTTTATAATTTCTTTTGATTCCAGCTTTAATTTTCTGACTGTTAAATGACTGTTCCTGTGGAGAAACGGCACAGGCCGTCTCCAGTGATTTAATTTTCTGTTCTAACTCCAGTGCCAGTTCTTTTTCTTTTGTATTGTTAAATGAACAATAAGAGATTATTTTACCTTGCATGACTGCTTTTGCTGCTTCCCAAAGAACACACAGGGATATTCCTGGTACATCATTATATTCCACATATGATTCTCACTCTTTATTAAAGAAGTTAATAAAGTCTTTGTCTTTTAATAGTGATATATTAAATTTCCAGCTCCTAGTTTTCCTTGTAGCTTTCCTGTTTACTAGTATAAGAGATACTGGATGGTGATCACTAATAGCTTGATTAGAGTTACTGGCTAAAAAGAAATCTAGACGTGAATGTGAACTATGAACTGATGAAAAAAAGTGTATTCCCGATGAGTTGGGTGAAGAGAATGCCATTCATCACAAAGACCAAAAGCATTCATGTATTGTTTGACGGTGTCAGTAGCCTGCCATTTTTGATAATTCCCGATGCACTGAGCCTGTCGATTGCAGGGTTTAATACCAGGTTGAAGTCTCCTCTTATTATGAGTGTAGTGTCCAAGTGCTCAGAAAGAGAAGTGACGAAAGTGTGAAAATAGAATGGGTCGTCAACATTTGGGCCATAAACACTTGCAATACATAGATCCAAATTTTAAACTGAGATTTTTAATATTATAAATCTACCTTCTGGATCTGCTATGGATCGCATTCCTCTGTTTACCAATATACAGACGTGGACAAAATTGTTGGTACCCCTCTGTTAATGAAAGAAAAACCCACAATGGTCACAGAAATAACTTGAATCTGACAAAAGTGATAATAAATAAAAATTCTATGAAAATTAACCAATGAAAATCAGACAGTGCTTTTGAATTGTGGTTCAACAGAATTATTTTAAAAAACAAATTCATGAAACAGGCCTGGACAAAAATGATGGTACCCCTAGAAAAGATTGAAAATAATGTGACCATAGGAACATGTTCAACCAAGATGTGTCCTCTAATTAACATCACAGATGTCTACAAACTTGTAATCAGTCAGTCGGCCTATTTAAAGGGTGACAAGTAGTCACTGTGCTGTTTGGTGACATGGTGTGTACCACACTAAACATGGACCAGAGGAAGCAAAGGAGAGAGTTGTCTTAGGAGATTAGAAAGAAAATTATAGACAAGCATGTTAAAGGTAAAGGCTATAAGACCATCTCCAAGCAGTTTGATGTTCCTGTGACTACAGTTGCACATATTATTCAGAAATTTAAGATCCACAGGACTGTAGCCAATCTCCCTGGACGTGGCCGCAGGAGGAGACGGATAATACGAATGGTAACAAAAGAGCCCAGAACAACCTCTAAACATATTCATGGTGAACTCCAAGGTCAAGGTACATCAGTGTCAGATCGCACCATCCGTCGTTGTTTGAGCCAAAGTGGACTTCATGGGAGGCAACCAAGGAGGACACCACCATTGAAAACAAATCATAAAAAAGCCAGACTAGAATTTGCCAAACTGCATGTTAACAAGCCACAAAGCTTCTAGGAGAATGTCCTATGGACAGACAAGACAAAACTGCAACTTTTTGCAAGGCACATCAGCACTATGTTCACAGACGCAAAAATGAAGCATACCAAGAAAAGAACACTGTCCCTACTGTGAAACATGGAGGAGGTTCTTTTATGTTCTGGGGCTGCTTTGCTGCATCTGGCACAGGGTGTCTTGAATCTGTGCAGGGTACAATGAAATCTCAAGACTATCAAGGTATTCTAGAGAGAAATGTGGTGCCCAGTGTCAGACAGCTTGGTCTCAGTCGCAGGTCATGGGTCTTGCAACAGGATAATGACCCAAAACACAGCTAAAAACACCCAAGAATGGCTAAGAGCGAAACATTGGACTATTCTAAAGTGGCCTTCTATGGACCCTGATCTAAATCCTATTGAACATCTGTGAAAGGAGCTGAAACATGCCGTCTGGAGAAAGCACCCTTCAAACCTGAGACAACTGGAGCAGTTTGCTCATGAGGAGTGGGCCAAAATACCTGCTGAGAGGTGCAGAAGTCTCATTGACAGTTACAGAAATCGTTTGATTGCAGTGATTGCCTCAAAAGGGTGTGCAACAAAATATTAAGTTAAGGGTACCATCATTTTTGTCCAGGCCTGTTTCATGAGTTTGTTTTTTAAAATAATTCTGTTGAACCACAATTCAAAAGCATTGTCTGATTTTCATTAGTTAATTTTCATAGAATTTTTTTTTATTACCACTTTTGTCATATTCAAGTTATTTCTGTGACTATTGTGGGTTTTTCTTTCATTAACAGAGGGGTACCAACAATTTAGATTAGATTAGATTAGATTAGATTCAACTTTATTGTCATTACACATGAATACAAGGTAAGGAAACACAGTTTAGCATCCAATCAGAAGTGCAAAGGACAGCAGCGCAGTAAATACAGTAATCAACAGTATGTGCAATTTAAGCAAATATATGCAGATAGGTCAGTGCAGAAAGTTCAGAGTACTGTTATGTGCAAATAATGTACAATAAGTTAAGTGGGCAGTTAAGGTGAGGATGATAAGAGATGGGAATAAGTTAGCATAAATTACAGAAGAGCAAAGTACAGGTGAAATGAGGTAAGTAGCAGACAATCTATCTAACTATACAGAGTGTGGCACACATATGTGAGTTGCTTAGGCTGCATATGTATATTACTCTTGCTTCACGTCTCAGAATGAACAATAGGTCTGGGTCTCCTGGGGATAACAGGAGGGTGCGAAATGTGATCTTTAGAGATGGCCTTGAGAGATTTCCTGACCACCAGTGGTTTTAGGTGGAGGGGAGAAGACCTGGAGGATGATGTATTGTGTCTTGGGATTTAAAGACAATGTGACTCTGTATTTTGATGTCCCAGGTATAAAAAGGACAGATGTGGGAGGATGTGCCTCTTTTTCTGTTTGGAGGATGTTGGAGACAAGTGAATAAATCTGATTTGAGAAATATACTCAGCCTCATCTTTTCACACTCTCCACACTGGTGACCTTAAGACGTATCATGGGCGAAAGAAATTCCCCCGAGCCGGACTCGCCAGGAACCAGCCAGGCGAACGCAGTCTCAGTCAAACTACCAGATTTCTGGCAGGACAACCCGGACTCCTGGTTCCTCTTGGCCGAAGCTTAGTTCGCTCTCGGGGGAATAACGGCAGATGACATGAAATTCTACCACGTTATCGCCAAGCTCGACAACCGCACGGCTCGACATGTGCAGAGCCTGGTGCAGCGCCCACCGGCCGAAGACAAATACGGCGGGTTGAAGGCTGCGCTCATCCAGCGTTTCACTCCCTCAGTCCAGGAAAGAGCGGAGAGACTCCTGGCCCTGAATGACTTGGGAGACAGCACACCCGTCGACCTGATGGAAGACATGCTGAGGCTGAGGGGCTCAGACGGCGATGACCTTCTCTTCACCCACATTTTCCTGAGAACCCTACCGTCAGCCACGAGAGCGACCCTGGCCGGTTCACCGTTGTTGGCCCAGCGAGACTTCCGCGCACTGGCCCAGGAGGCACAGCGGATTCTCAACGCCAGCAGACAGCGCGCGGCCACCGCAGCAGCGACAGGACTCGACTCGAGGGCCGGAGATGGCAGGGGGCCAGAGGCGGCGGCAGCAGACCCACCGGCAACGGCGGCGGTGAAGGCCAAACATTGCGGAGGAGATGACCTCTGTTTCTACCATCATCGCTTTGCAGAGAGGGCACGCAAGTGTATACCACCGTGTCAGTTCAAGAGCTCGGGAAACGCCAGAGCCGAGGGTCGGTAGCAGCCGCGGCCCTCGGTGAACAGAACAAGCTGCTCTACTTGACGGATGCGCGTTCGGGGAGGCAATTCCTCGTGGACACAGGCTCCCAAGTGAGTTTCATCATGCCAACCTATGCTGACCGGCTGGCAGGCCCCGGGAGTCACGGAGCATCGGCAGCGAACGGCTCGAGCATTAAGACCTTCGGTGAGAGGACTCTGCTTCTGTCCCTGCAAGGCCATACATTTGAGTGGACTTTTATTATAGCTGCGGTGAGCTTCAACATGTTAGGGGCTGATTTTCTGTGCTCACATGGGTTGTTGGTTGATCTTCCCAATAGACGCTTGGTTAATGCACTCTCTTTTTACTCTATTCCCTGTGCAGCCCGAGTGACCCCGCCCACAGCACAAGCCAACGTCGCTACGGCAAGCGGTAAGTTCCACACACTCCTCACTCAGTTTCCAGCACTCACGGTTCCCACATTTTCAGCAGCCGTCGCTAAACACGGAGTGGAACATTTTATTACTACCGCCGGTCCCCCCGTTTTTGCAAAAGCTCGGCGTTTGGATGCAGCTAAACTGACCATAGCGCGCGAGGAGTTCGCCAACCTTGAAAAGTTGGGCATCATCTGGCGTTCGAACAGCCCATGGGCTTCCTCACTTCACATGGTCCCTAAAGCTGACAGCTCGTGGCGACCTTGTGGTGATTTCCGCAGGTTGAACAACGCTACAGTGCACGACCGCTACCCAATCCCGCATATCCAAGATTTTTCCGTTCATCTGGCGGGGGCGCGCATTTTTTCTAAAATAGACTTGGTCCGCGGGTACCATCAAGTCCCAGTACGCGCTGAGGACATACCCAAAACAGCGGTAATAACTCCGTTTGGCCTTTTCAAGTTTTTGCGCATGCCGTTCGGGCTTAAAGGTGCGGCGCAGACGTTCCAACGCATGATGGACGCGGTGTTGCGCGATCTCCCCTTTGTGTTCATCTACCTGGACGACATTTTGGTAGCCAGCGCGTCCGAAGAGGAACATGAAAAACACCTCACGGCAGTTTTCCAGAGGTTGGGAGAGCACGGGTTAATAATCAACCCAGCGAAGTGTCAGTTCGGGGTGACGCAGATTGATTTTTTGGGGCACTGCGTCTCTCCAGAAGGAGCAGTTCCGCTGCCGGACAAAGTGCGCGCAGTAACAAATTTTCCCCAGCCACAAACGGTCAAAGCATTACAGGAGTTTTTGGGAATGGTGAATTTTTATAACCGTTTCCTCCCCCGCGCAGCGCAGCTTATGCAACCACTGTATGCCGCGCTTAAAAAACAAAAACCCGCAAATAAAATCGAATGGTCTCTGGAGCGGGAGCGCACATTCTCGGAGGTTAAAACCGCCTTGGCAAATGCTGCGTTGTTAGGACACCCAGACAGACCCAACGGCCCGCATAGCGCTTACTACTGACGCGTCAGATGTGGCCATAGGGGCGGTTGTGGAGCAGCGGGTCGCCGGGGTTTGGCAGCCGCTCGCTTTTTTCAGCAGGACTTTGCGCGATACCGAGCGAAAATACAGCGCGTTCGACAGGGAGTTGTTAGCGCTCCACTTGGCCATTCGCCACTTCCAGTTCTGGCTGGAAGGACGCCGTTTCACTGCGTTCGTCGACCACAAGCCGCTGACTTTCGCGATGGCCAAGGTTTCAGAGCCGTGGTCAGGCCGGCAGCAGAGGCAGCTGGCTGTAATCTCCGAGTTTACTACCGATATTCAACACATAGCAGGTAAACTAAATGCAGTGGCAGATTGTCTCTCACGCGCCGTAACTACTCCAGTCCGCGTAGGGGTAGATTGTGCAGCCATGGCCACGGAGCAGGCTAGCGGCGGGGAGGTGCGAGCGGCCCCAGTCCGCGTGGGGATAGATTATGCAGCCATGGCCGCAGATCAGGTTAGCGATGCGGACGTGTGCGCGCTCCAGTCTGGACCAACAGGGTTAAGGCTGGCGAGCAGGGTGCTGCAAGGTGGTATGCCCCCCTTAATCTGCGATGTCTCCACAGGACGTGGTCGTACCGTGGTGCCGGCCGCGTGGCGCCGCCGCGTTTTTGACTCGATTCATTCTCTGGCACACCCGGGGGTGCGCGCTTCGGTCAAAATGGTAGGAGAGAAATTTGTATGGCCAAGCCTGCGCAAGCACGTTAAGGAGTGGGCAAGAGCCTGCATGGCTTGCCAGCGAGCCAAAATACACAAACACACTAAAGCTCCCTTGGAGCGTTTCACATCCCGGCTAAGAGGTTCGATCATGTGCATGTTGACCTCGTAGGGCCCCTCCCGCCATCACAAGGGTGCACACATCTTTTGACAATGGTGGACCGCACCACGCGTTGGCCTTAAGTGGTCCCACTGGCATCAACCACAGCCGAGGAGGTGGCGCACGCGTTTTTAACGGCTTGGGTAGCGCATTTTGGAGTTCCGTCGGATATTACGTCCGACAGAGGTCCTCAATTTGTTTCCGAGCTCTGGTCAGCGATGGCCCGCAGCCTGGGGGTAACGATCCACCGCACTACCATGTAAAACCCCCAGGCTAATGGTTTATGCGAACGTTTCCATAGGTCATTGAAAGCAGCCCTCAGAGCGTCGCTTACGGATGCAAATTGGGTAAACAGGCTACCATGGGTTTTATTGGGGTTGCGTTCTGCACCTAAAGAGGACTTAAAAGCCTCCCAGCTGAATTGGTTTTTGCACAGCCACTCCGGCTGCCCGAGGAGTTTCTCCCAGATAATCCTGCGCCAGAGTGCCCCCCTGCTCAGCGGTTACTGAGCGACACGGGAGCGAGTACGCTTCCTGGCCCCGTTCATCACAGTTTTCCACGCGTTTTTGTACCTAAGGCTTTAAAAAATGCGGAGTTTGTTTTTGTCAGACACGATGCTCATCGCCCAACCTTGCGACCGCCTTATGATGGCCCATATAGAGTGCTGGAAACAGGTGATAAGTACTTTTTGCTAGATTTGGGGGGCAGAAGGGAAATGACTGGCATAGACAGACTCAAACCCGCTTTTGTGATGGCTGACGAAGCTGTGCAGTTGGCGAGGGCTCCTCGACGCGGCAGACCTCCTAGGGAGCGTTCCCCAGAGCTCCCACAGAGATTGACTAACAGTTCTCATCCTCAGATAGCAGATCCACAGCAGGATGGCGCCGCGGGAGTGGTAAAGCCCGCTTACAGCAAGTTCAGAAGACGATTGAAGCCCCAACAGCACGTGGACTGATGTTTGTGATTTTATCATGATATGCAGACTGTGTTGTATTGTTTCATCTTAGACGTTTGGGGGGGGGGGGGTCATGTGGCACACATATGTGAGTTGCTTAGGCTGCATATGTATATTACTCTTGCTTCACATCTCAGAATGAACAATAGGTCTGGGTCTCCTGGGGATAACAGGAGGGTGCAAAATGTGATCTTTAGAGATGGCCTTGAGAGATTTCCTGACCACCAGTGGTTTTAGGTGGAGGGGAGAAGACCTGGAGGATGATGTATTGTGTCTTGGGATTTAAAGACAATGTGACTCTGTACTTTGATGTCCCGGGTATAAAAAGGACAGATGTGGGAGGATGTGCCTCTTTTTCTGTTTGGAGGATGTTGGAGACAAGTGAATAAATCTGATTTGAGAAATAAACTCAGCCTCATCTTTTCACGCTCTCCACACAGACTGGCAATATGCAGAAAAACAATATGTAGTTAAATATGTGATGATAATATACAGAAGAGCAGTATGTATCAATATATAATGACAATATGCAGATATGATATACAGTATATGTGTATACAGTTTGAGGAAGCACGGGGGGAGGGGGGGTGTTAAAGGGGAGAGAAGTGGAGGTTCAGCGAGGAACTAAGATCAGTAACATGACAGCTGTTGGAAAGAAACTGTTCCTAAACCTGCTGGTTCTAGTCCGAAGGCTTCTGAAACGCCTTCCGGAGGGGAGAAGCTGGAACAGTCCATGAGCAGGATGGGTGGAGTCCCTAAGAATGCTGCGTGCCCGGCGCAGACATCTTTTCCTGTAGACGTCCTCTATGGCTGGAAGTGGAGTCCCTGTGATGCATTGGGCGGTTTTCACCACCAACAATTTTATCCACGTCTGTAGCTACCCCCCTTTATTTAGAATTAAAGCCGGCTGAGTACATGTGGGGAAATTCCGGGGAGGTGAGCACATCTACAGATGACTTAGAAACATGTGTTTCCTGTAATAAGACAAAGTCTGCCTGTAGATCCTTCAGTCGATTAAAAACTTTTAGCCTCTTCTCCCTGGTACCAATTCCACGTATGTTCCATGTGACAAACTTAAATGTGGACATGTTTTCACTAACTGGTTTTGTGCTAAAGGCTAACTAAATGTGCCTATGTGATTATATGTCCGTAATGTATGCATATGTGTGTATATGTATGTTGTGTGTAAAATATATATACCTACGCATGTATGCTTGGGTGTGTGTGCATGATGTCTCTGTTCTATTTGTTTGCAATTGCAAGCAAGTGGAGTGTATGGACTTGGATGCATGTTCTTTAAATTATTTCCTATAACCAACCAGAAGTATGAAAGAAAACAGACATAAAGGTTAGTAAATGGTGAAAAAATGCAGATAACATACAACAACGACCTAACAATTTCAACAAAATTAGCTACAACAGACAAACAAACAATAACCTCAGCAAAAAAGAAAAAAAACATTTTGACAAATGTTAACAAATTAAACCGAGATCAAATAAGAGCCCTGTGCACAATTGCATTCTTTTTCCCCCTGGAGCTAAGAAAACAAAATAGGCTCTAGAATAACCAGGGCGTTATAGTTTCATCCATAAACAGCTTGCCACAATCTATCCACAGAGACAATAGCTCGTTTACCTTCTTGGATGTTTTGTTTCCTAATGGGAAAAAGCTTCCTTCTCCTTTGCAAGATTTCCTGTGAAAACTGATCATTTAGACCATAATTGGTGTTTTTAAGCTGCCTGCCCTGCCTCTGTATGCTCAAATTTGGCAACAATAGGTCTGGGACGTTTATTCTGGGAATTTTTTTGCCCAGTTCAGTGGACTTAGTGGAAGGTAATTGATTTTGTGACTTCAGAGGATAGTTTCAGTTGTGTTGACATAAATTCACAGACCAGCTGTTCTGGATTTTCATTATTTTTTTCAACAATTCCAAAAAAAACAAGGTTATCTCTCATGCTGAGTGACTGCAAATTGAGAACTGTTTCCTTCATTTTTCAGTTTTCTCTTTCAACAACGCCAAGCCGCATGGTTAGTGTGTTTACTGACTTTTTCAAGCTATTGTTTTCCTCAACCAGAGAGACGAGCTGCTCCTGACGGTACTTCAGACTCTCCTGTACACTCTGGAATTCTTTATGAAGCAGCCCGATTGACGCCAGTCTACCATCCATGCTGGTAAGTTTATTCTTAATAGAGAATAGGATGTCACTAACCTCGGTGCCCTACCATGATTTCTCAGATGGTAAATTTGGAGAATCCACCGGTCTGGGGCGCTTGGACATGGAGTTGGAGGAAGCAGGACCAGGAGATACGTTCTCCATGACACACGAGCGATAATAAAACTAGTCTATGCAAGAAGATGGCGAAATGAAATATGAATGAACAGATAATCAATTAGTAGATTAATTTCAAAAGAAAAGAAACGCTACCTGTAGAAAATTCTTTTTCATGTTCGGTTGACGCGAGTCGCCGTTTTAGATTATTGTGCAACTGTCTCGGAACGTCTCACGATCACAGCGTCATGCACTCCCTCATCATACAGTCATGTTTCTGTACCTGACTATAGCAAAAAAAAAAAAAAAAATTAAAAAAAAGTCAACATTGACTATGGGGACAACAAAAGCTTTCCAGAGCGTGCCCTAATCCTAATTTAATTAATTTCTCTATTGCTCTCCCAGATCTGCCCCCATGGACACTGCATCTGGACTGTTTATTTTTTAATAAATATTTCCCCCCAAATAAATTCCTGTTTTGGGCGGCGCGGTGGCGGAGTGGGTAGCACTGCGGCAGCACAGCAATTCACCCTTGGCCGGGGGATCCTGGGTTCGATCCCAGCCCTTGACCAACAGTGATCTGTGTGGAGTTTGCATGTTCTCCCCGCGTCTGCATGGGTTTACTCCGGGATCCGGTTTCCTCCCACATGCCAAAAACATGCAAGTTAGGTTAATTGGCATCAAAACTGGGGATTCTAAATTGTCTCTAGGTATGACTGTGAGAGTGAATGGTTGTCTGTCTTTCTGTGTTGGCCCTGCGATGGACTGGCGATCTGTCCAGGGTGTACCCTGCCTCTCGCTCAAAAAGATGCTGGGATAGGCTCCAGCCCCCCTGCGACCCAAAAAAGCGGAAGGAGATGAATAAATTCCTGTTTGTTATATGCTGACTCACTTGAATTGAGGTTGATTTTCTTTTACATTCTACTCATCCACCTCCAAAAGTTGAATATTGTGATTTATTTTTTTTTTTTTTAGAAATAACTCAAATCTAAAAAGTAAAACTTTCACATTTTACAATAATCCCATATACAGTAAATTTAGCCATTTTAAGATTTTTTTTTTGTTTGAAATTTGGATGAATATGTCTGAGCTATCTGATATAGAGCTGAATGGTGATGTGCTCATTTTTGGAGATGCGCTATTGTTTTTACACAATATTAATTGAAAAAAGATTATTATTCCACCATAAATTATTTCCATCTTCAGCAAGGATTATTGATTACAACATTATGTATATATCTAATATGTACAGTGTATTTTAGGTTCTTGTTTATCACTATGTTATAAAAAGGTGGAAAATACTTTAGTTTTGCAGAGGTGAGATAAACCATTACTTTGTGACTCTGTCACACTGAATAAACAATAGATTTCATCTTCTACAGTAACTGAAAGGGCACAAATGAATTCATGCATCCAACATTTCACATTTATTTATATATTTTAAAACAATAAAAACAAAACACATTTACAACCTAAAATGAACTGGAACTGACATAAATAACTGCTGACGATTAATAGCAACAACCATTTTGTTTTTTTAAGCATACATAGCTAAAACAGATTAACTTAAACAGACCATAAAAGTGTGATTCAGCATATTTACAAAAACCACAGAACAACTAACAACAGTCAAAGTCCTTACACTCTGATCTAAAGTGTTGTCATTATTACGCTGTCAAAACTAGAGAGTTATCCGGTTCAATCACAGCTGTGCTACATTAGCATAACTGTCAGTAACACTATACGATATAATTATTTAAAAAATGTTTACCAGAGATGCGCATCAGAGAAGATTATGTTAAATTCATGATTCTATACCACAAGAGTCTTCACTTGGCACGCTGTATGGCTTATAATAACCAAAAGTCTGAGATGTTAACAGTCTGCAGTATATTGATGTTAGCCTCCAGGAAGTGCTGTTTATCTCTCTACCTGGCACCCGGTACGAGATTATAGTGAGTCAACAGTGCGTGCGACACCTACTGGCCAGGAGGTCAGAATCCTTTCTCTTGCACCTTTAAGTCCTATGTCAATTAGGACGCTTTACCCAGGCTTCAAACACTTGCTCTCCATCCTACAGAGTGTATGAAAGGTTTTGTGTGTATGTTGAAGGATGAAGCACTCACGTTTCCAGTCACTCACTCTCGCCGCCACTGTCTGATTAGGAGCACACCACACTGATCTCTATAGAAAAACTGGATGGATCATTGGCTGCCAGAAGTGAAGCCACCTGGCTGCCATATAGTGATGTTAAGCTCGACATTGCCCACTCAACACTGATTCAAGCAATATAAAGCAGAAGTGTCATGAGCTGTGTATCGAGCGCTGTTTCAGCACGCCCACAGTCATGGGACCATAGCAAGTGAGGCCTCATTATGTCAGTCACATCATGACTCAAGGACTCTTGGCAGTAGTGCAACAATTTGGATGCAAGCTGCCATTAAAACCCAAAGAAGAAGAAGAAGCCTCGAGGGCTCGCGGGAAGTTTGAGAGGGTTGGGCATTTGAATATAAGTCAGGGAGAATATTACAGAAGTTAGAATTAGGTTTATATTCAGTAACAACCTCTTAAACTCTGGTCAATTTCCCTAAAAACGCCTAAAAATAACATACCCAAAGTAAATCAAAAATTGTTCTTCAACCCTTTGCAGCATCTTCATGGGGTTGGTCTCATTTAAAAGAAAACACTCTGAATTTCTTGGCAAAACAGTCATAATCTCTCTAAGTGCTCCTGCCACTGAGTAACAATCATCTAAACATACTGAATTTGAAGAATATAAAGTTTGTCTGGGTGTCTTTTTAGATACAAATGCATGCAGATAACATATAGCTGTCAGATACTGGCTGGAAAACACAACAGGAATGTAAAACCAAGTGTTATCAAGTTCAGGTCAAAATTTTGTAGCAATACCACAAAAAATGAATATATCACAGCTTCTTTTTTCTCAGGTTGTTACCAGGCGTTTTTGGCACAGTTTGGAAAAATGTCTATAACTTTTGAATGCTTCAACATAGAAGCTTCATCTTGGGCTCTAATGAAAGGTGACACTCAGGGCTATCTTGTTAGATATCCAGAAACACTGTCAGTAGTAATGATGCAGAGAAAGTGAAGTTTAAAATATAAACATATTTTACTGAACAAAAATGTCAATGTACAAAACATGCCATTTTCAAACAACAAATGTGAATATGAATGGGTGGATAGCAGGATCTGTAAACCACTGTGGTCATCCAGAGATGAGAAAAAACACTATATAAGTAAACGATTTAGTGTTATCAAACCCTGGTACCCTGTTTCTCAACAATCAGAACGTAAAACCATACCATAATCCCCCTTTTATAAAAACAAAGTCTGTCCTTTATAGGTTCTTGGCAATATGCCAGTTGTTGTAACAGTCCCGGTTTGGGATCAAACACAGAGGCACATCACAGGTGGAACACTTGAGTGGTGTCTTTTTACAGCACTGCCTGCATATTGCCCTTCCATTTATGCGGTGCCCAGAGATGAAGACAATCCTGTGATGTGCAGTGGGTGTAGGATGAGGTGGTCTGGGTGTGGCTGACGGAGAGCGCACCTGTGCCAGCTGCTCAGCAAGGGTCTACCGAAATGCTTTCTGTGTCATTGGCTTCTCTCCTCTTCCAGTGACAAGTGCCTTGTGGAGGATGTATGCATTGATGATGGCAATGTCCATGAAGTGGTAAAAAAAGCTTTTATACTACTTCATGGTCTTGTGGAGAACACTGTAGTAGCCTATCAGGGCATCTGATAGGTCCACTCCACCCATGCACCTGAATGGACAAAAAAACACATAATTTTTTTGAATAAAAGAAAAAAAAACACTTCAATATATTACTCAAGCCAGTTGTTACATTTTCAAATCATTACATACCTGTTGTAGTCCTTTACACAAGGTGGCACGGAGATGTCCTTTATTGACATCTCTGACATTAACACAGCACATAAAAAATGTGTGGCTTTTTACAGGAAAAAATAGCCTACAGTGCAATAACTTGGGCGGCGCAGTGGCGGAGTGGTTAGCACTGCAGCAGCTTGGCCGGGGGATCCTGACTTCGATCCCAGCCTTCGACCAACAGTGATCTGTGTGGAGTTTGCATGTTCTCCCCGTGTATGCGTGGGTTTACTCCGGGATTTCTCCGGTTTCCTCCCACATGCCAAAAACATGCAAGTTAGGTTAACAGGCATCAAAACTGGGGATTCTAAATTGTCCTTAGATATGACTGTGAGAGTGAATGGTTGTCTGTCTCTCTGTGTTGGCCCTGCGATGGACTGGTGATCTGTTCAAGGTGTACTCTGCCTCTCGCCCAAAGATGCTGGGATAGGCTCCAGCTCCCCCCGCCCCCCCCCCCCCCGCGACCCGAAAAGGATTAAGCGGAAGAAGATGAATGAATGAATAAAATATTATTGCATTTCTCTGCAATGTAGAGGGTAACAAACACCCCCCTCCCCCCGCTACAGAGGAACCCTTGTAATTACTGATTGGTCAAAAGTTATTTTTATTACTATTTTTATCGGTAAAGAATAATTTAGATTATAACACTCACCTGTCCACAACCGCTCTGTCGTTGGAGAACATCTGTGCTCGAGGTTCCTCATAGTCAGACGAACTAGAAGTTTCTAATCGTTCCGTTGTTATTGACTCGTGGTTCTGGTCACCCGACCCAGTCAAGCCATCTACGCTTTCATGCATGGGCTTTTTGCGAACCATTTTTCAAAACAAATAAGTACAATAGTAATTAGTAAAATAGTGGCTAATGTTATCCTTACGCACAGGTCTCACTGCGTGTTACCCAGTGGCTCAGGCAAAAATGACTTTATGCACGGGAACACATGGCGTTTTACCAGAAATATAAACACGTAACATATGCATGTAGGGTATCACTGAATTCAGAATTTGATTGGCTAAACGACACGTCCATCATCAGAATACTCAGCTTCAATTGGCTCATTGTATTCGCGGCCGTTGGTGGGCAGGTCCTTCTTGCTAGGTTTTCAGTCATTGGTTCTTCAAGGTTTCAGAAACCCAAATCAAGGCTTTTATTGGTCAAATGAGATGTCAATCAAATCTAAACCAATCCAACACTCCTTTGCCTTTCTGTTTACAGCTGTAACTGTACCAGAAGACCAGAAATGCAGCCTTTTTTTCATTGCGCACTGAAACATGCCTACCCCCGGTATCATAGAGTCTAAGAGCACATTATATTTACTAAATATTACACAGAGATACATGCAAACACACTCATTCACACAAACACTAGAAGATAGATAGATAGATAGATAGATAGATAGATAGATAGATAGATAGATAGTTTGTGTGGTTGAGTCATTTTGAGTGAGTGAGTGAGTGAGTGAGTGAGTGAGTGAGTGAGTGAGTGAGTGAGTGAGTGAGTGAGTGAGTGAGTGAGTGAGTGAAAGTGTAAGGGGGGGACATGGAGGAGCAGCTTCATTTTTGGACGCACAATTTAAAACATCAGGTTTTTGGCAATGAAACACGTGCACAAGAGGCCATGTCAAAATTGACTGCTGAATGCGCTGCAACCATGAGGATGGAGGGGACGATGCCATCAATATAACAGGTAGTGTACCATTTATTATTCCATATTATTGTTGTGTTTTCCAAACCTCTCTGGCCACATGTATTAAAATGTTCTCAACTCCATCAGTCAGCAGCAGAGGAAGAACCTGGGCCTTCAGCAGAAGACAACTTGTGGGACCTTTTGGATAGCAGAGTTGGTTTGTATTATGTTACTTTAAGCGTCACTTTCTTTTTTTGCTTTTTGTTTCAGTGAAACACAGCACTCTCAAAGTGCAACAGCAGATGCCACAATGGAAGTTCAACGATATTTGTCTCAGCCCTACCTCTCCAGAGGAGAAGACCCACTCTGTTACTGGGCAACACACAGAACCATATACCCAAACCTTTACAAGATGGCAAAAAAGTGTCTCCACATGCCAGCAACATCAGTGCCATGTGAGCGGGTCTTCTCCAAAGATGGAGAGGTAGTAAGCCACAAGAGTAGCAGACTGAAACCACACACTGTTGAAATGCTTTTTTTTTTCAATAAAAATCTTTAAACACTCCCCATTTAATAAAACTCCCCAACTGCAGAAGCACCAACAAGTTCCCTGATGTTCCACAACATAGATTTTCCCATCTCCCTCTACATTTTATTTATATATACAGTATATGGGATAGTGATGCTTGATTATTGCGATATCATGATCATCACTGAATCGTGACCCAAGTGTCGTGATCTGAATTGAATCATGAAGTACCTCGCGATTCCTACCCCTGGGTACCACAAGGCTCAACTCTTGGTCCCCTTCTATTTCCCCTTTATATGCTTCCTCTTGGACACATTATTCGTAGACATAATGTCCAGTTCCACTGCTATACCAACACACACATACAGTGGTGTGAAAAAGTGTTTGCCTCCTTCCTCATTTCTCATTTTTTTGTATGTTTGTCACAGTTAAATGTTTCAGATCTCAAACAAATTTAAATATTAGACTGTGGGACACAGGTGTATCACTTTAAGCTTCACATCTCAGAGAGAACAAAGAACTGGGTCTCCTTGGAGATAACAGGAGGATGTGAAAATTTAGTCTTTGGTATGCAAGAGACGGCCTTGGGTGATTTCCTGGTCTGCCAGAGACTATGAGGAGGATGTTATAGGATTTAAGATAAGAAGCATTGTTACTTGTGATTAAATGCAATGTGACTGTGAGCTTTGAAGGTCCTGGATATATAAAGGACGAATGTCTGTGTTTTTTCCTTTTTCTGCTTTGCTGATGTTGGAAGATGTGAATAAACCTGACTCGTGAGATAAACTCTGCCTCGTCATTTTCACATTTCCACACTGGTGACCCTAAGACGTATCATGGATGAAAGAAATTCCCCCGGGCCAGCCGAGTCAGGAGCTCCCAGCCAAACGTATGCCGCTACCGTCCAGCTACCGGACTTTTGGCAAGACAACCCGTGCTCCTGGTTCCACTTGGTCGAAGCACAGTTCGTCCTCCGGGGGATAACGGTAGATGACACGAAGTTCTACCATGTGATTGCAACGCTCGACAACCGCATGGCTCGGCATGTGCAGAGCCTATTGGAGCGACCACCGGCCAACGACAACTACGGCGGGTTGAAGGCTGCACTTATCCAGCGTTTCACTCTCTCAGTCGAGGAGAGAGCGGAGAGGCTCCTGGCTCTGAACAACTTGGGGAGATGGCACACCCAATGACCTGATGGAGAACATGCTGAGGTTGAGGGGCTCAGACAACGACGACTTCATTTTCACCCACATTTTCCTCAGGACCCTACCGTTGGCCACGAGAGCGACCCTTGCCAGTTCGCCGTTGTGGGCCCAGCGGGACTTCCGCGCGCTGGCCCAGGAGGCGCACCGGATTCTCAACGCCAGCAAACAGCGCGTGGCCACCACAGCAGCGACGGAGTGCGGCGCAACGGCCGGAGATGGCGGGGGGCCAGGGACGGCGGTAGCAGAACCACCGACGACGGCGGCGGCAGGGGCCAAGGATCGTGGAGGAGACATCCTCTGTGTCTACCATCGCCGCTTTGCAGAGAAGGCACGCAAATGTATACCACCGTGCCAGTTCAAGCGCTCGGGAAACGCCAAGACCGGGGGTCGTAGCAGCTGTGGCCCTCGGGGAGGAGAACAAGCTGCTCTACTTGAAGGATGCGCGCTCGGGGAGGCATTTCCTCGTGAACACAGGCTCCCAGTTGAGTTTCATCACACCTTCCTCCGCTGACCGGCTGGCGGTTTCCAGAGGTCCCGGGGTGTCAGCAGCGAACGGCTCGGAGATTAAGACCTTTGGTGAAAGGACCCTGCTTCTGTCCCTACACGGCCGTACATTTGAGTGGACTTTTGTCATAGCTGCAGTGAATTTCAATATGTTGGGGGCTGATTTTCTGTGCTCACATGGTTTGTTGGTTGATCTTGCTAACAGGCACCTGGTTAATGCACTTTCTTTTTATTCTATTCCCTGTACAGCCCGAGTGGCCCCGCCAACAGCACAAGCCAACATCACAGCTGCAAGCGGTAAGTTCCACACACTGCTCACTCAGTTCCCAGCACTCACGGTTCCCACATTTTCAGCAGCCGTCACTAAACACGGGGTGGAATATTTTATTACTACCACCGGACCGCCCGTTTTTGCAAAAGCTCGGTGCTTGGATTCAGCTAAACTGACCATAGCGCACGAGGAGTTCGCCAACCTGGAAAGGGTGGGCATCATCAGGCGTTCAAACAGCCCATGGGCTTCCCCGCTTCACATGGTCCCGAAAGCTGACGGCTCGTGGCGACCTTGCAGAGATTTCCGCAGGTTGAACAAAGCCACAGCGCACAACCGCTACCCAATCCCGCATATCCAAGATTTTTCCGTTCATTTGGAGGGGACGTGCGTTTTTTCTAAGATAGACTTGGTCCGCGGTTACCACCAAGTCCCAGTGCGCGCTGAGGACATACCCAAAACAGCGGTAATAACTCCGTTTGGTCTATTCGAATTTTTGCGCATGCCATTTGGGCTTAAAGGCGCTGCGCAGACGTTCCAACGCATGATGGACGCGGTGTTGCGCGATCTCCCCTTCATATTCGTCTACCTGGACGACATCTTAGTAGCCAGCGCGTCCGAAGACGAACACGAAAACCACCTCATGGCAGTTTTCCGGAGGTTGGGAGAGCACGGTTTAATAATCAACCCAGCGAAGTGTCAGTTCGAGGTGACGCAGATCGATTTTTTGGGGCATCGCGTCTCTCCAGAAGGAGCGGTTCCGCTGCCTGACAAAGTGCGCGCGGTAGCAAATTTTCCCCAGCCACAAACGGTCAAGGCGTTACAGGAGTTTTTGGGAATGGTGAATTTTTATAACCGTTTCCTCCCCGGCGCAGCACAGCTCATGCAACCATTGTACGCCGCACTCAAAAAACAAAAACCCACAAATAAGATCGAATGGTCTCCGGAGCGAGAGCGAGCATTCTCGGAGGTCAAAACAGCCCTGGCAAACGCTGCGTTGTTAGCACATCCAGACCCAACAGCCCGCATAGTGCTCACTACTGACGCGTCAGATGTGGCCATAGGGGCGGTCGTGGAGCAGCATGTAGCCGGGGCTTGGCAGCCGCTCACATTTTTCAGCAGGACTTTGCGCGATAGTGAACGAAAATACAGCGCATTCGACAGGGAGTTGTTAGCTCTCCACTTGGCCATTCGCCACTTCCAGTTCTGGCTGGAGGAACGCCGTTTCACCGCGTTCGTTGACCACAAGCCGCTGACATTCGCGATGGCCAAGGTTTCAGAACCGTGGTCAGGCCGGCAGCAAAGACAGCTGGCCGCTATCTCAGAGTTTACTACCGATATTCAGCATGTGGCGGGTAAACTGAATGTAGTGGCAAACTGTCTCTCGCGCACCGTGGTGGCCCCAGTCCGCGTAGGGATAGATTATGCAGCCATGGCCACGGATCAGGTTAGCGACGCGGACGTACGCGCGCTCCAGTCTGGACCAACAGGGTTAAGGCTGGAGAACAGGGTGCTGCAAGACGGTATGCCCCCCTAATCTGCGATGTCTCCACTGGGCGACCGCGTCCTGTGGTACCGGCCGCGTGGCGCCGCCGCGTTTTTGACTCGATTCATTCTCTGGCGCACCCCGGAGTGCGCACATCGGTCAAAATGGTAGGAGAGAACTTTGTATGGCCGAGCCTGCGCAAACAAGTTAAGGAGTGGGCAGCAGCCTGCATGGCTTGTCAATGAGCCAAGGTACACAAACACACGAGAGCTCCCTTGGAGCCGTTTCACATCCCGGCTAAGAGGTTCGATCATGTTCACGTGGACCTCGTAGGCCCCCTCCCGCCGTCACAGGGGTGCACAGACCTTCTGACAATGGTGGACCGCACCACGCACTGGCCGGAAGTGGTCCCATTGGCGTCAACCACAGCCAAGGAGGTGGCGCGCGCGTTTTTAAGAGCATGGGTAGCGCGCTTTGGAGTCCCGTCAGACATTACGTTCGACAGAGGCCCTCAATTTGTTTCCGAACTTTGGTCAGCAATGGCCCGCAGCCTGGGGGCAACGATCCACCGCACAACCCCGTACAATCCACAGGCTAATGGGTTATGCGAACGTTTTCATAGGTCATTGAAAGCGGCTCTCAGAGCGTCGCTGACAGATGCAAATTGGGTGGACAGGCTACCGTGGGTTTTATTGGGGTTGCGTTCTGCACCTAAAGAGGACTTAGAAGCCTCCCCGGCTGAGCTAGTTTTTGCGCAACCACTTCGGTTGCCCGGGGAGTTTCTCCCAGATAATCCTGCGCCAGATAGCTCCCCGTCTCAGCGGTTGCAGCAAGGCACGGAATCGGACACGCTGCCTGGCCCCATTCACCACAGTTTTCCGCGCGTTTTTGTGCCTATGGCTTTGAAAAACGCAGAATTTGTTTTTGTCAGACACGATGCCCATCGCCCACCGCTGCGACCACCTTATGATGGACCATTTACAGTGCTGGAAACAGGGGACAAACATTTTTTGCTAGATTTGGGGGGCAGGAAGGAAAAGATTGGCATAAACAGGCTCAAACCCGCCTTTGTGGTGGCAGACGAGGATGTGCTGTTGGCCAGGGCTCCTTGGCGCGGCAGCCCCCCCGGGGACATTCCCCAGAACACCCACAGGGAGTGACAAACAGTTCTCACCCCAAGACAGCAGCGCCCCAGCGGGATGGTGCCGCAGAAGTGGCAAAGCCTGCTTACAGCAGATACGGGAGGAGACTGAGGCCCAAGAAGCACGTGGGTTAATGTGTAATGATTTTATCATGACATGCAGACTGTTATTCTGTTGTTCCATCTTAGAATGATTTTATCATGACATGCAGACTGTTATTCTGTTGTTCCATCTTAGATGTTTGGGGGGGGGGGGGGTCATGGGGGACACAGGTGTATCACTTTAAGCTTCACATCTCAGAGAGAACAAAGAACTGGGTCTCCTTGGAGATAACAGGAGGATGTGAAAATTTAGTCTTTGGTATGCAAGAGACAGCCTTGGGTGATTTCCTGGTCTGCCAGAGACTATGAGGAGGATGTTATAGGATTTAAGATAAAGGGCATTGTTACTTGTGATTAAATGCAATGTGACTGTGAGCTTTGAAGGTCCTGGATATATAAAGGACGAATGTCTGTGTTTTTTCCTTTTTCTGCTTTGCTGATGTTGGAAGATGTGAATAAACCTGACTCGTGAGATAAACTCTGCCTCGTCATTTTCACGTTTCCACAAGATAACAATAATACAACTAAACACAAAATGCAGTTTTTAAATGAAGGTGTTTATTATTAAGGGTAAAAAAAAAATCCAAACCTACATGGCCCTGTGTGAAAAAGTGATCCCCCCCCACACACACTTCCTGTTAAAACATAAATTAACTGTGGTTTATCACATCTTTGAAAATCTGAGATCAATTTCTTTAGCCACACCCAGGCCTGATTACTGCCGCACCTGTTCTCAATTAAGAAATCACTTAAATAGGACTTAAATAGGCCTGACAAAGTGAAGTAGACCAAAAGATCCTCAAAAGCTAGACATCATGCTGCGATCCAAAGAAATTCAGGAACAAATGAGAAACAAAGTAATTGAGATCTATCAGTCTGGAAAAGGCTATAAAGCCATTTCTAAAGCTTTGGGTCTCCAGCGAACCAGAGTGGGAGCAATTAACCACAAATGGCAAAAACATGGAGCAGTGGTGAACCTTCCCAGGAGTGGCCGGCAGACCAAAATTACCCCAAGAGCGCAACAACGACTCATCCAAGAGGTCACAAAAGACTTCACAACAACATCCAAAGAACTGCAGGCCTCACTTGCCTCAGTTAAGGTCAGTGTTCATGACTCCACCATAAGAAAAAGACTGGGCAAAAATGGCCTGCATGGCAGAGTTCCAAGATCAAAACCACTGCTGAGCAAAAAGAACATAAAGGCTTGTCTCAGTTTTGCCAGAAAACATCTTGGTGATCCCCAAGACTGTTGGGAAAATACTCTGTGGACTGACGAGACAAAAGTTGAACTTTTTGGAAGGTGTGTGTCCCATTACATCTGGTGTAAAAGTAACACAGCATTTCAGAAAAGGAACATCATACTAACAGTAAAATATGGTGGTGGTAGTGTGATGGTCTGGGGCTGGTTTGCTGCTTCAGGACATGGAAGACTTGCTGTGGTACATGGAACCATGAATTCTGCTGTCTATCAAAAAATCCTGAAGGAGAATGTCCAGCCATCTGTTTGTGACCTCAAACTGAAGCGCACTTGGGTTCTGCAGCAGGACAATGATCCAAAACACACCAGCAAGTCCACCTCTGAATGGCTTAAGAAAAAAAAATGAAGACTTTGGAGTGGCCTAGTCAAAGTCCTCACCTGAATCCAATTGAAATGCTGTGGCATGACCTTAAAAATGTCATAAATCACCCTACCAGGGCAGGAAGGATTTTAGACCCAAACGCCAACTGTGAGTTTGCAACATTTAATAACAAAAGCACAAAAATACAAAACAACACAAAAAAAGCCAACACTTACAAATAAAGTAATGGTGTGCAGGATGACGGGGCTCACATCTGGATAAGAGAGCAGCCTGGACGGAGCCAGGCTGTAGCGCATGGGAATGCCAGGGAAAGGGGAGAGCCAAGATGGAGCACACCCATCCAAACACACCGAAACATACAGCAGGAAACAGTGAGGGGAGAGATGTAAAAGTTGTGCCTGGATAACAGAGAAGGACGCTGCAATGAATTGCATTGCAGTGCCCTATAAATTGGCACAATAAATACAAATCATACACAGGTGTGGGTCAATACAAATCAATACAAATGATACACAGGTGTGGGTGACATGAGCGATGACAATCAAACCAACAGCTGACAGCTGAGACAGCCAGCTAACTTGAGCTAAGGGAGGAAGTAACACGGGGCGCTATCAAAATAAAAGCACAGGAGAACATGAATACAGAATGAGGTCAGACAAAATAATACACAAAGAGAAAACCATACTAATAACCAGTGTTGGGAGTAACGCATTACTGTAACGCCACTGCTTTTGCAGTAACATGCTGTGTAACAGAATCACTGTTTAAAAATTCAGTAATACGTTACAGTTACTGAAATTTGATCAGATGCATTACTTGCATTAATCATTTTATTAATGTGGATAGATATTTTAGCGCAAATAGACAACCATACAACTTGCAGTTGCTAGACGCCCTCCTCATCAGCTGCCAAATGGGGATGAATACACAGTTTCAGTGGCTATTGGCGGGACAACTGCCATCCCCAGCACCACCACCGGCCTCAAGCCACTGGAGGTTGTCATGCCAAAGGCAAAGGCAAGCAAATAAATAAGCAAATAAATATAAACTGACCCTACCGCTGACGCAGCCATCACACAGTCTCCTCCACGGGTCCGTTTCCTGTCCTGCCCCAGTTCACATCACAACCCGGTGGGGAGAAATGCTGTGGCAGTGGCAACTTCTCATATCGAGCCCTGATCACCTGTTGTCCGAGCGATAAGTAGCCCCTAACAGCTCGTACTGTTGTGTAGCGTGTGTGTGTGTGTGATGCTGTACCCGCCCACAGGGTGACGTCAGGCGGTCACGGCCACTTGTATATATAGTTTTGAGTTCTGATAATGAAGGTTGGTTGCTGGTTATTGATTCCCTGTGTAACGGATGCCAACTAGCACTGTTCGGCGTAGAACGTTAGTAAAACCTCCCTCCCGAAAAGCCTCATACAGTATCGGTAGCGCTGAGCTATCGGTCGGACCTTTAGCTCAGCGCGATCGTGCTGTGTCTCCCATGCTCGAACTGGGTAAGTTGATTGGTAGGTCACGGGTTCGTGTCCCGAGTAGGGCGAACTGCGCAGGATGACCTCAGTTACACCTGCATGAAGAGATTCCGATTCCTTTCCTCATATATAACATTTTGGCGACGAGAAGAAAATTATGGTAGCGTATGGGCTACCTCCATCACTACTATGGTTTCTGGAGTACAAGGGCGAGCCAGTGGTCCTGTGGCCGAAGTGGCGGGCCATGTTCGAGGATTATATTGGGGCATTGAGCTTAAGTCAACTCGACGGGAGACAACAACGAGCACTTCTGGCCCAACATCTCGGCGCGGAAGGCCGAAGAATTCTCAGTATGTTGGGTGAAACGGAGTATTATGAGGATGTTGTTGAGCGGCTGGCCGAATACTACACCGAGCAGATGAGGACCATGAAGCTGTGGGTGGCGGGAGTGTTGGTGCCAAAGGGAGCTAGGCTAGTTAGCTCGGAAAAGCTAACGACCCACTCACTGTCTATGGGCAAGTTAGCCACAAAGCTAACTGCGCGCCAAAAGCAAGTTCCAGGTTACCAGATAGGCATCGAGGTGGGACTGGGGCCATGAGTGGTGGATTTCCAGGTCATTGCAGACGGCGGGCCAGCCAAGGAGCGCAGCACAGTACAGGACTGTAGCGCTGATGAGTTTGACAGCGTGGTGTGCGAGAACAGCGGAGAGGGAGAGCAAACAGGAGTCATCCCCGCAGCTGGATGCTGGGCAGCGGGAGAATGGGAACATGCAGGCTGAGAACCCCAGCAGCAGCAGTTGGACGCAGAGACAATGCAGCGGAGTGCCTTGGACAAGGGTGCTGGGAGCAGTGATGAAGCGCCTGGGTCGGAGAGTGACGCTAACGAGAGTGACGCTGATGAGAGTGACGCTGATGAGAGTGACGCTGACGAGAGTGACGCCGATGAGAGTAACGCAGACGAGAGTGACGCAGACAAGAGATGCAAACAAGAGTGATGTCGACAAGAGTGACGCTGACAAGAGTGACGCTGACAAGAGTGACGCTGAGAGCCCTGGGAGAGCGCAGTGACAGCCGGGCATGGAGACGACACAGTGGAGCGCCTGGGATGAGGGTGCTGAGAGCAGCAATTAAGCGCCTGGGTCGGACAGTGACGCCGACGAGAGTGACGCCGACGAGAGTGATGTTGAGAGCCCCAGGAGAGAGCAGTGACAGGCAGGCACGGAAACAGCGGAGCGGAGCGCCTGGGATGAGGGTGCTGGGAGTGGCGGCGAGGTGCCTGGGTCGGTGAGTGACGCCAGCAAAAGTGATGCTGTGAAGCCCGGGAGTGAGCAACAGCAGCTGGGCATGGATACAGCACAGTGGAGCGCCCTGGACAAGGGTGCTGGACGTTACAGCAAGACACTCGGGTCTCTGAGCTGCGCCGACAAGCAGGCTTCGGATCTCCTGGAGTTCGGCCACAGGGGGCTGGAGTGTTTGGAGCCACATCGGCGGTGTTGAAAGCGGTCGGGAGCTGACCGACGAGCACAGAGGGACGGCGTGCTGGACAACAGCACTGCGAGTTCCAAGGAATGAGGCAGTCAGTGGTGAAGAGGGACATTTTTGCAGGAGAGATTGTTTTTGATCCCGGAGGCAGATGGCAGCCAGGGACACGTATGCCGTGGGGCTGCCCGGGGCCTCCGAGCCAGTCTTATCTTTGGCGGCCAGGGGCGTGTATGATTTGGGGCTGCCTTGGGTCCCCGTGCCGGTTTTACCACTGGCTGCCAGTGGACATAGATGTGACTTGAACACTCTTGATGTAAATACTGTGTGTATATATTCTGCTGGTGTGCATGTGAGTATGTACGATATGGGATTAATTTTATTTTTATATTTTAGAGACATGGTCCAATTTTAGTTGTTTTTGGGATGAATGTGTTAGGTTATTCTTGTGCACTGTTCCCCGTTAGTTCTTTAGTATATGATTCGGGTCCTAAATTGGGGAGGGTCTCGACTGTGTGTGTGGTCTTACACTTTTGTAAGGGGGAGGGGAATGTTGTGTAGTGTGTGTGTGTGATGCCGTACCCGCCCACAGGGTGATGTTAGGCGGGCACGGCCACTTGTATATATAGTTCTGAGTTCTGATAATAAAGGTTGGTTGATGGTTGTTGGTTCCCTGCATGAAGAGACTCCGACTCCTGTCCTCATGCATAACACTTACCTCTGTGGTTAAACATGAGTATTTTTTGAGCAAGAAGCTCGCATTTAATGTCCGCATTAAATGCATTTAAAGATTTCTTACGCACAGAGAAAAAGTGACTGTGATTTGTTGCAGTAAGCGGTGAACTTTATCTGTGCTTTCTGTTTTATTTTATCTTATTAATTTACATGCTATTGTGATATGCAAGTATTTCATGGAAGTAAATCCTCTAAAGATGCATTTTTAATGGGCTGGTCCAGGGGTGTCAAACATATGGCTCGTGGGCCAAAAATGGCCCTCCAGGGGGTCCAAAATTTTCTCTGTGAATTTACAGCTTTATTTCTCGTAAATTTCTGACTTTCTACTGATTACAATAGATTGTGTAAATCTGAGACATTTTTTCTCTGTAAGATGAGACTTTTTTGTCATCAGTTTTCATTTTCCTCTTTTTTCTGAGAAGTAGTAGTAGTAGATTAGTTTATTTGACAGGGACAGTGCAATAAACATAGACAATTAATCAAAGACAATTAATCTGATGTGTTGCACATAGAGTGTATAGCTATTAGCTAATTTGCAACTCTTGTCCCTGGATGGGCTTTAGAAAAAAGAATCAAGATAAAAAATATACACAATAATCACATACATCAATGCAGAAAAATTATAAATACACAATTATAAATATTATATTATAAATACACAAATATAACAGCCTGACTCACATTTAACATAAATATTATAAATACACAAATATAACAGCCTGACTCACATTTAACACATATAACATAACTCACATTTGCCTATTTCAGGCCTTCCTCCCTCCGCCATTCACTATAAACAAACACATTTATTCCTTCCCTTCATTCGCTCTCACTCTGCAGACAGTTAATTCATACATGAGTACATTCTTGTTTATTTTTCAGCCAGTTTTTAACATTTTTAGTGAATGTTTTAAAGTCCGTTATTATTTTAATTTCATTTGGCATTGTGTTCCAGATATGACTGCCCTTTATAGAGAAAGCTGTTTGTCCAAATGTGGTTCTGCGGTGGAATATTTTACAGTTATTGTTAACAGAACTCCTGGTGGCTCTGCTGCTGTCCTGTCTTTGGACGAAACCAGCAAGTGGCTCGGGTGCTGATTTATGGAAACATTTGAACGTTAATTTCAGAAGACAGAGGTCAATGAAGCTCTCAAAACTCAATAGGTTGTATTTTTTTAAAACATTACAGTGATGCCACCTAATGGGCTTTTTGTCCAAGATTTTTAGGGTTTGATTATATAATGAACCTATATGTCTTATTGTGGAAGGGGCTGCTTGAGCCCAGACTGTCAAACAGTATGATATATGAGAAAAAACCATAGAATGCATATACAGTGCAGCTGCTTCGTAAGGTATGTAATATCTAATTAATTTAAAGCAGTTCAGATTTTTTTTTACTGTTTTTGAAATTCAACAAGGGGCCCTTGATCTTGCTGTGTGTGCAAGAAGATTTAAGTATGTATTTAAAAGTAACGTGAAAGCTGCTTTTCTAAATAACTAGTTACTTTAATCATGCAGTAACTCAAAAGTAGCTCATTTACTTTTGAAAAGAAGTAACTAATAACTGTAACTAGTTACTATTTTTTAGTAACTTGCCCAATACTGCAAATAACCCATCAAGGCCAGGATAAGATAAATACAAACACAAGGAATGCAATTAATATAACATACATGGCACTAAATACAAAAGGAGAGGTGAGGGCAAAGATGAAGGGAGGCTTTCACTGGCAAATGGTAATAATGATACAAAATAATAATGATACAAAACTGAATGGTCATAGACACAATAAGTGATTAGGCAGAACCAGAAATAACTTAACTAAGAAGCAGGAATACTAATGAACAAACAGAAGCAAAAGACAACTCAAATATCATAATACAAATTAACCACAGAACAGAAGTGGGGAAATACAGAAAATAAAAAGATGAATAAAGGAATGTGAGCACGGTTCCCCAACCGTCCTCCACATCATGACAGAGCCCCTCCCTCAAGGGGTGGTACCAGACACCCCAGGGTAATGTCAAAAAAGAAAAGAAAACACAAAGGAAAGCCCCCAAACAGGAATCGAAAAAATAACCCACCCCAACAGGACTAGAACAATAACCCACCCCATAGGAATAGAAAAATAAACCACCCCAGGAGGGCGGTGGGGGAACCCAGGTTAGGAGGGACCGAAACAAAAAACACGCTCATGATCCACAATACAGAACAGATAGGGTAGCTACAGAAAACTTAATTACAAGACCATAGGGTCCAAAAACATTTGCTACAATACCGCATATCGCGCTGTTGAGCTGTCCACTGTCGCTACAGGGGAAATTCCTCCACCGTGACAGCCCTACTGCTATGAATTACACATATGATGTTTGGCAATTGAAAAGATAATTTTCCACATAATTAAAGTTGTTGACTGTCGTATAATAACAGAATAATATTTACTTTTATATATATATATATATATATATTGTGGCATATGAAATAAGTGTACCCGGTGTTGAGGCACAGAATAAGTGCAGGCACGGCGAACTAAAGTTTAAAAGGGTGTTTTATTCATCCACCAACACAGGACTCGCTCCAGCGCTGTGAGAGCACACTGGAGTGAGCCCTCAGCAAACAGGCAATGCGTGTAGTCAAAACAGCAGTAGTAAGAGAGAGAGCAAGCGATATTCAGTCACTTATATACCCAGTTAGACAATGCATGCATGGCACATTAGCATCACAGCAAACTGCAGGGAGGCATGGACATTTACATGAGAGTCACGCATATCAATAGCAGGATTACTGGCAGGAAGGAGAGGCTGCCTATTGATATCAGTACATACATCTCACTGTTATGCTAATTGCTCCAGCTGAGCGCTCTGCTTGTCCGTATATATATATATATATATATATATATATATATATATATATATATATATATATATATATACTGTATATATATATATATATATACATCCAAATTGGAGCAAGGGTTTAGGAATTACAGCTCTTTAATACGTAGCCGCCTCTTTTTCAAGGGACCAAAAGTAATTGGACAATTGACTCAGAAGGCTGCAAAAAAAAAATAACAAGGCTGCATGGGCTCTTCCCTCGTTAACCTGTCATCAATTAATCAGTTAAAAGGTCTGGAGTTGATTCCAGGTGTGGCGTTTGCATTTGGAAGCTGTTGCTGTGAACACACAACATGCAGTCGAAGCAGCTCTCAATGGAGGTGAAAGAGACCATCTTGAGGCTGAAAAAAAAGAAGAAATCCATCAGAGAGATAGCAGAAATGTTAGCAGTGGCCAAATCAACAGTTTGGTACATTCTGAGAAAAAAAGAGTGCACTGGTGACCTTGGGAACTCAAAAAGGCCTGGACGTCCACGGAAGACATCAGTGGTGGACGATCACACAATCCTTTCCATGGTGAAGAACAACCCCTTCACAACATCCACTCAAGTGAAGAACACTCTCCAGGAAGCAGGTGTATCAGTATCTAAGTCTACCATAAAGAGAAGACTTCATGAGAGTAAATACAAAGGATTCACCACAAGGTGCAAACCATGAATCAGCCTCAAAAATAGAAAGGCCAGAAATGACTGCCAAAAAACACCTGAAGAAGCCAGCCCAGTTCTGGAACAGCATTCTTTGGACAGATGAGACTAAGATCAACCTGTACCAGAATGATGGGAAGAAGAAAGTGTGGAGAAGAACTGGAACAGCTCATGATCCAAAGCACTACATCTTCTGTAAAACATGGTGGAGGCAGTGTGATGGCATGGGCATGCATGGCTTCCAGTGGCACTGGGTCACTTGTGTTTATTGATGATGTGGCAAAAGACAGAAGCAGCCGGATGAATTCTTAAGTGTATAGGGATATACTTTCTGCTCAGATTCAGCCAAATGCAGCAAAGCTGATTGGACGGCGCTTCACCAATGATCCAAAACATACTGCAAAAGCAACCTAGTGGGGCAGATTAGTGAAAGAATCTTTCACTTGGTGATACAAGCACCAAAATTGGCACAAATGAAGTTCAGGACCTACTTTTTAAGAAAAGTACGCTCTCCAGCTGAAAATCCAATATGGCCACCATTTTTTCAAGATGGCCGCCTCTAATATGGGTTTACAGCAGTATTTGGCTTAAATTCTGACGATATCATGCTACTTTTATGATCTATATATCAAAATATATGTTTTTGGAGACAAGAAATCCAATTTTGCCTTCCAAATATCATAATTATCAACTACTATGATGATATATTGAAAATATAATGAAGAAACACTACCTGAGTGAAGATACTGATATGATGTGATGTATGTTTCCTACCACTCAATACAGAGATGTAGTATAGACTGAACTGGCTAGCTTGAACTGACTCTTGGTCACCTGTTTTACTCCTTGCATTTGCAGGAACACAGTTGTGTACATTTCAGGGTGCGGCGGTAGCATTTACATGGTCCACGACATTCACCCGTGCAGCGACATTTTGTCAGCTGCTGGCAAGACTGAGCAATGGGTGGCAGAGTTGACCAGACAACTGCCCAGACTTCACCATTCTTCTGCCAGCCCCAGTTGGCAGGGCTTTCAGGTTGCATTTTGCACGATGTTGCCTGGCCCCATATACAGGCTGCCTGGAAGACAGAACGTCTAACATGCTGAGTGAGAGATGCACTGGTTGGTGGAATAGAATCGTAAGATCTCTGCTTCTGAGCAAACAAGTGCAATCTTGCCTCATCGACCCTGGTGGTGTTGCTGTGCTTGTCGTACATGGTGACAACAAATTTCTCAAGGATGTTGAGGTCAGCATCTTCTATGATAGGTGGGTACTGACTGAGCTTCTTGAAGACTGGGCTCACTTCAGGACAAAACCCCCATGTTTGCCATGCAGTTGTCTTGCCTCTACCTCGAAAGGCTGACACCACGTCGCAACCAGTGAAAGCATGAAAGAAGCACATACCACTAGCTTTCTCTGGACCAAGCTTATCTACCAGATCGTGAATAGGAAACCATCTTATGGACTGACCCTGACCAAATTCTACCCACACCATTTCCAAGCCTGCATCCTGAAGAGTTGCAAAGACACTGACTGCAATAACCAGAATATCTGTGTCACATGCTTTGATCAAGACAGACTTCGTCTGTTGCTTTGCTGCATGAAGAGCATGTGTGAATATCCTGGAGTCAGCTTCTTCATGGTTGCAAGGACTTAAGCCATCAAGGTTGAAGGTCTTGTTTGACAATGCCCGATCATCCTTGGTCACAATTACAACATTGTTGGGACACATGGATATAATCTTGTCTGCAAGGTAGTGAAAGAGCTCAGTCTTGTTGTCACTGTCTCTCAGGAAGCTTGACCAGATGGGTGGTAGTTTGGTTTTGTCTGTCACTCTACGCCGAGTTCCCTTTCCTCACTTTGACCTTGTTTCAGCTTTCAGGCTTGATGTTTTGTATACATCAAAAACTATGTCTGTGCGTTCATACTTTGACGAGTAAAACTGAATCTTTGGTACTACATCACGTACAGCATATTCCTCAAAGGTCTTTGATGTCTTTGGAGACAGTGAGTGAACAAGAGCAGAACCATCAATGATGATAGCATCACATTCTGGTTGAGTGTCAGGGAGAGAAATGGCATCTTCCAGACGGTCAGCAAGGTCAGGCTTCTTTCCAGAATGGAGATTCCCCATGTCACTCAGTGCTGCAGGAAAGGACTGATTCTCGTGCCTGAAGAACTCCAGTAGATCACACTCTTGAGCATGACATGATATGAAAAGCTGCGAGAACAGATTGCAGTCACTTTTAAGTACCTCCTTCTTTTTGTCGCTGGAATCTACAGCTGCCTGTTGCCGAAAGAAGTCAGTTTTGTTCTTTTTGATTGGCTTGTAGAAGGAAGCCTCATCACCCAGACCATTGAAAAAGTCTTTGAAGGCAACTTCACCTTTCTCAAAATGAGTCCTAACAAGCTCTGCAGCACTGGGATGTGCGATGAGCTTTGTGTCCAGTGTGAGCAGATCCTTGGATTCCTCCAGGAAAGGATTGCCCAGGTCCTTCATCACACCAAAAAACTTCTTGACCTTGTCAGTGAAGGACTTCTGAGACTGGCTGTTCTGCTCATGATGCTTGATATCTTCATTTGCAGCTTTAACCTGTGAAGCCAACTCATACTGGTTAACTAACTGGCTAACTTCTGGTCCAGAAACCATCCATCGCCTCAGTGCAGATGGATCCTCAGTAACTCCAATGGCACCACCATCACCTTTCACGACAGCATTGGCCTGCTCATGAGCTTGGTCAATGGCTATGCCGGAGAATTCCCTGTGAGTCTTGTGGACCACAAACTGTCCCAGCTGAAATTCGTGGAACACTCCAGGGTGACTTTGCTCCAAAGAAACCATGTCTTTGAGGTGGATGGGGAGCCATCGAGCATAGTTCACATTGTTGTTAGCAAAGAAGAATGGGATTAAAGCAGATAGTGCTTGACAGTACAAGTTGAAGTTAGCCTCTCTGAAAGATCTGACCAACGAGAACACCACCAACTCCATTGACAGGACAAGCTCCCAGAATTGAAACTGTGGACTTTCTTTCCTGCGTGTCTCACACCATTCATCAAAATTCAGGGCGTCATTCTCCTCTGCACAGTGATACTCATATGCCTCCTTTTGTAGCATGTAGAGGCAGCTTGCTGTGACTTCATGCATATGGCGTGTTTTTGTGACATTGGAGGCTGAAAGAAAGGATTGGTTGTGCCTTGACATCCTGGTTGTGCTTTGACATCACTCTCATAAAAGCAATAAACTAAATTGAATAACATTTTATCACATCAATGAAATAAGTAACCATGGACTTTTAGGTTTTGGCCGCATAGCTTACAGAGACAGATTTTCAGCTAGAAAACTGCAATTTACAGCCATTTAGCAGCCGCCATTTTGAAATATGTTGGCTGTGGTCTATATTAATCATATATTCCATAACCTACATATGTTGAAGCATGTGAGAATGCTTGGTGATTACATATGTAAGGCGACTTCACACCTCAGAACAGGACAAAGACTCTCAACCGCCAGTGAAGAACAAAGACCTTCCCAGACACTGCGGTGGAGACCGGAGGAGCTGCCCTCACCCCCCAGGGCCATGAGGAGGAGTACGAAGACAATGGGGGGATTAAGATAATGAGGGATGTCAGCTTTTGATATGCATGTCTTTTGTTATGTGCAAGTATAAGTTCATAGAGCCGAAGTTGTTCGGTCTCTTTTTCCTTCTTCTGCTGCTGCACTAGGATGAGACTTGTTAGAGGAGCTGATAATAAACTTTGGTATATATATCACATCGCCTCGTTCTTCCAAGCTCTTCTACACTGGTGACCCTGACGCGAGGATGGACCAGAGGCGTTCCCCCGCGATCGACTCATCTGTGGCGACCCAGGCAGACGCCAGTGCCCATGCAGACAGGGGAACAGATGGATGACGTTCCCCCACAGCAGAAGTGATAGAGAGGGCTCAACCGAGCACCAGCGCCGCAGAGAGAGCCGAAGCAAGGCACTCTCACCCTGCGGACACATCAGTGACGGTCTACACAAACGCCGTCACCGTCAACCTGCCGGACTTCTGGCAGGAAGACCCCGCCTCGTGGTTTCAGCAAGCTGAAGCCCAGTTTGCACTTGCGGGCATCACGGCTGACGATACAAAGTTCTATCACATCGTCGCCAAACTCAATGCCGCCACTTCGAGATGTGCGCGGAGTATAATCCGCCGGCCGCCGGCCCGGGACAAATATGAAGAACTGAAAGCAACCATCGTGGCAAATTACGTCCCCTCAGCCGAGGAGAGAGCCGAGAGGATCCTGGCGGTTTACGGCCACAGAGGATGCAGACCCAAGGCCCTCATGGAGGACTTGCTGCAACTTAAAGAAGAGGACAATGACAACTTCCTCTTCCATTTCATATTCCTCAGTACGCTGCCGCCACACATGAGAGGGACGCTGGCCAACATGCGATGCAGCACCCAGCAAGACTTCCGCACGCTAGCTCACGAAGCTCAACGGCTCGTCAACACCTGCAAGGAGCAGACACCCACAGCAGCATCCGCAGATGTCCGGAGCCACGAGTAGCCACAAATCACTGAGCAGAGCCAGCCCACGGTGACAGCGACACGGCCAGGACGCAACAGACGGAGCGACGTTTGTTATTACCACCACCGCTTCGCCGAGAAGGCTTACAAATGCGTCCCCCCCTGCAAATTCACAATTTCCGGAAAACGCCGAAGCCGAGAGCCGTTAACAGCAGCGGTTCTCGGCGAAAAAAGCAAGCTTTTATATGTGACGGACGGACACACCGGCAAGCGGTTCCTTATCGACACGGGAGCTCAACTAAGTTTTGTCATGCCCTCCCAAGCAGACCGGGCCATGGGCCCCCGGGGCAATGGAGCGGTGGCAGCCAACGGCTCCACCATCGACACTTTTGGCGAAAAGAGCCTGCACCTCTGCATCCACGGCCGCAACTACAGATGGACATTTGTTGTAGCGGCGGTGAGTTTTAACTTGTTGGGCGCAGATTTTTTGTGTGCACATGGGTTATTAGTTGATCTAGCGAACAGGCGCTTGGTTAATGCACTGTCCTTTGCTTCTATTCCCTGCTCAGCCCGGCTTTCTCCACCACCTGTGCAGGCCAGCGTCACCACAGCAGGAGGTAAGTTTGATCAACTCCTCACCCAATTTCCAGCACTCACAATTCCCAAATTCTCAGCCACAGTGGCTAAACACGGGGTTGAACATTTTATTCCCACAACGGGCCCACCCGTATTCGCCAAAGCTCGGCGCTTAGACACAGCCAAGCTCGCCATAGCTCGGGACGAGTTTACCACCCTTGAAAAATTAGGCATTATTAGACGCTCGAAAAGCCCCTGGGCCTCACCACTTCACATGGTTCCGAAATCCAACGGTTCTTGGAGACCGTGCGGCGATTACCGCAGATTAAACAATGCGACAGCGCATGACCGCTACCCAATTCCTCACATTCAGGACTTTTCACTGCATCTGGCAGGTGCGCGCATTTTTTCAAAAATAGACCTGGTCCGCGGTTATCATCAAGTCCCAGTTCGAGCAGAGGATATTCCTAAAACAGCTGTAATAACCCCTTTCGGCCTTTTTGAATTTTTGCGAATGCCTTTCGGCCTCAAAGGCGCGGCTCAAACCTTTCAGCGGATGATGGACGCAGTATTACGCGACCTCCCTTTTGTTTTCGTCTACCTCGACGATTTGCTGGTAGCCAGCCCGTCTGAGGAAGAACACGAGCGGCATCTCACTATGGTTTTTCAGAGGCTAGAAGAGCACGGGTTAATAATCAATCCAGCCAAATGCAAATTCGGCGTGTCACAAATTGATTTTTTAGGACACAGAGTTTCTCCGAAGGGGGCAGTCCCACTTCCAGACAAAGTTCACGCGATAAAAAGTTTCCCACGGCCACAAACGGTCACATCGCTGCAAGAATTTTTAGGAATGGTTAATTTTTACAACCGTTTCCTCCCCCACGCAGCTCAGCTCATGCAGCCCCTATATGACGCGCTCAGAAAACAAAAAGCTTCCAACGCGGTCGAATGGACCCCGGAGCGCGAACGCGCCTTCGCGGAAGTTAAAAGCGCCCTAGCTAATGCCACATTGTTGGTTCACCCCGATCCCTCGGCCCACATTGCGCTAACCACAGATGCTTCGGATCTAGCTATAGGGGCAGTTGTAGAACAACATGTCAGCGGAATCTGGCAACCTTTAGCATTCTTCAGCAAATCGCTAAACCAAACCGAGCGTAAATACAGCACTTTTGACAGGGAGCTGCTAGCGCTTCATTTATCCATCCGCCACTTCCAGTTCTGGTTAGAAGGGCGGAGTTTCACGGCTTTTGTAGACCACAAACCGCTCACCTTTGCTATGGCTAAAATTTCCGAACCATGGTCAGGCAGGCAACAAAGACAGCTGGCTGCGATTTCAGAGTTCACCACAGACATTCGACATGTGGCAGGCAAACTTAACGTGGTAGCAGACTGCCTCTCTCGCGCTGTGACATCGTCAGAGCGCGAGGAGACAGATTATACTACCTCAGCCGCGGAACTCTTCACCAACGCGGACACATACACGGCCCCAATCCATGCAGGGATAGATTATGCAGCCATGGCACAGGAACAAAGTAGTGACGCGGACGTGCGCGCACTCTTGTCTGGACCAACAGGGTTAAGGCTGGAGGAAAGGGGTTTACGCGACGGCGTGCCCCCCCCCCTAATATGCGATATCTCAACCGGCCGACCACGCCCGTTAGTCCCAGCTACATGGCGCCGCCGTATTTTCGACTCAATTCACTCCCTCGCGCACCCAGGTGTGCGTGCCTCGGTTAAAATGGTCGCCGAAAAGTTTGTGTGGCCTGGCCTGCGCAAAAATGTAAAAGAATGGGCAAAAACTGGCATTTCCTGTCAGCGCGCCAAAATACACAAACACACAAAACCCCTCTGGAGCCTTTTCCAATCCCTGCTAGAAGGTTCGACCACGTTCATGTCGACCTCGTGGGACCACTACCTTCCTCCCAAGGTTTCACACACCTGTTAACAATGATAGACCGCACCACGCGCTGGCCAGAGGCAGTCCCTCTAGCGTCAACCACAGCGGAGGAAGTCACTCGCGTTTTTTTGACAAACTGGGTGGCACGTTTCGGCGTCCCATCGGACATCACGTCCGATAGGGGGCCTCAATTTGTCTCGGAGCTTTGGTCAGCCATGTCCAGCAGCTTAGGGGCAACAATTCACCGCACCACCGCTTATCACCCTCAGGCTAATGGGTTATGCGAGCGTTTTCACAGATCTTTAAAGGCCGCCCTCAGAGCCTCACTAACGGATACAAATTGGGTAAATAAACTTCCCTGGGTTTTATTGGGGTTGCGTGCTGCGCCCAAAGAGGATCTAGACGCCTCCCCAGCAGAATTAGTTTTTGTACAACCTCTCAGGCTCCCAGGTGAATTTTTACCAGAGAACCCAGAGCCTGGGCATCTTCCAGCCTCGAGGTTTTTAGGCAGCAACGGACCGGACTCTCTCCCCGGACCGGCACATCACTCTTTTCCACGGGTTTTTGTCCCCCAAGCTTTAAAAAACGCTGAATTCATTTTTGTTAGGCATGAAGCTTTAAAACCAACTTTCCGCCCAGCATACGATGGGCCATTCAGAGTGCTGGAACCTGGTGATAAGCATTTTGTGCTTGATTTTGGGGATAGAAAAGAAACAGTCAGCATTGACAGACTTAAACTTGCCTTCTTGTTGAGAGACGAACCTGCACAGTTGGCGAGAGCACCTCGGCGGGGTAGACCCCCCAAGAGAAAAGAGTCAGCCCCCCTGCAGGGAACAAATAATCACTCTCCTCCCCAAGCTGCAGATTCCTTACAGGAAGGTCCCAGCAGGACGCCCAAGCGGACCCACAGCAGATTCGGGAGAAGATTAAAACCCAGACAGCACAGGGACTGATGCAAACTACTCAACAGTTGTTCACTAATTGTGCTGTAACAGTTTAGGACCGACTTGTGATATTACTATGCTGTTATGATTACCACTGAACTCTCTTAGGAGCATGGCTGCTGGAAAGTTTCTTCTGTGGCAAGAGGTGTAGCAGTTAGTATGTCATAATAATTATCTTAAACTGTGAATTTTTCTATTGTCCTTTTCTTAGTCATTTGGGGGGAGGCTGTGGTCTATATTAATCATATATTCCATAACCTACATATGTTGAAGCATGTGAGAATGTTTGGTGATTACATATGTAAGGCGACTTCACACCTCAGAACAGGACAAAGACTCTCAACCGCCAGTGAAGAACAAAGACCTTCCCAGACACTGCGGTGGAGACCGGAGGAGCTGCCCTCACCCCCCAGGGCCATGAGGAGGAGTACGAAGACAATGGGGGGATTAAGATAATGAGGGATGTCAGCTTTTGATATGCATGTCTTTTGTTATGTGCAAGTATAAGTTCATAGAGCCGAAGTTGTTCGGTCTCTTTTTCCTTCTTCTGCTGCTGCACTAGGATGAGACTTGTTAGAGGAGCTGATAATAAACTTTGGTTTATATATCACATCGCCTCGTTCTTCCAAGCTCTTCTACATTGGTCATATTTAAACTCAGAACATAGAAATGAGATAAATGTATTAAAATACATGCAGTTTAATGTTCAGATCATTCAGAAACAATGCATATTGGATTTCCACTTCGCAAATAGAAAATATCGGAGATTGACACGGTCGCCATCTTGAAAAATGGTGGCCATCTTGGATTTTCAGCTGGAGAGCGTACTTTTCTTAAAAAGTAGGTCCTGAACTTCATTTGTGCCAATTTTGGTGCTTGTATCATCAAGTGAAAGATTCTTATGAAAAATTGGCTTAATCTGCCCCACTAACCCAGGAGTTTTTTAAAGCAACGAAGTGAAATACAGTGATCCCTCGCTACTTCGCGCCTCACCTTTCGCGCCCTCAGTGCATCGCGGATTTTTCAAAAATATTCATCAAAAATTCAAAATTGAGAAAAAAGTTGCCCGGGCGCTAGCAGAAGGCAGGGAGACTACACGGAGAGCCGGCACAACTCAAAATCCACCTCTCTGATTCGCTGGCCAGCATCCCCCCCCCTAAGAGATTTTGTTCTCGTGTTGGCTCGGCTCGGGAATCTCGCAAGCTGATTGGCCGAGACGTCGCTGCTGCCTTTACGCCTCCTCCTGCTGCCTCTACGCCTTCCCGTCGAGAGAGAGAGTGAGAGAATGAACGTACGTATTATTTATATTATTTATACATTATTTTATGTATATTATTTATATTATTAATATTTTATTTACATGTTTCAAACTATTCTTTAATGTTCTAATGATAACATATGCATTTATAGGGTTAATATACATTTATTGATGTTATATATACGCAAAAAAAATGTATGTAAAAAATGGGGGGGGGGTGACGCTACTTCGCGGTTTTTCACTTTTCGCGGTCGGTTCTGGACCCCATTAACCGCGATAAGTGAGGGATCACTGTATTCTGCAATGGCCGAGTCAATCACGGTGGACACTTGGCTGCACGGTGGCGCAGTGGTAAGCACTGTGGCAGCACAGTTTTACCCTCGGCCGGGGGATCGCGGGGACCGTGAGATCGTGGGTTCGATCCCTGCCCCCGGCCAACAGTGATCTGTGTGGAGTTTGCATGTTCTCCCCGTGTTTGCGTGGGTTTACTCAGGGATTTCTCCGGTTTCCTCCCACATGCAAAAAACATGCAGGTTAGGGAGTTAAGGGGCGCTTGCGCACACAGCGACTGGCAGCTGGTGGCTTGTCACCAGACTGCAAAAACAAATCTACCTACGGGTACAAAATAAGTAATAAAAAAATAAATAAATAAATTAAAAAAAGAAAGACCCACAAACAAGCAACAACTGAAGACAGCTGCAGTAAAGGCCTGGCAAAGCATCACAAAGGAGGAAACCCAGCGTTTGGTGATGTCCATGGGTTCCAGACTTCAGGCAGTCATTGCCTGCAAAGGATTCTCAACAAAATATTGAAAAGTAACATTTTACTTAGGGTTATGTTTATTTGTCCAATTACTTTTGAGCCCCTGAAATGAGGAGTGTTTGTATAAAAACAGCTACAATTCCTACAAGTTTAATCATATATTTTTGTTCAACCCCTTGAATTAAACCTTAAAGTCTGCACTTCAATTCCGTTGTAGTTGTTTCATTTCAAATCCAATGTGGTGGCATGCAGAGCCCAAATCATGAAGATTGTGTCACTGTCCAAATATTTCTGGGCCTAACTGTATATATGTAAGAGGACAATGTACAGTATTTATTTGGTGATAACAAGGTGTGTATGACATGTTTTTTTTAATGTATGGGAATATACATACATACATACATACATATATACATACATATACATACATACATATATATATATATATATATATATACACACACACACACATACATACATACATATATATATATATATATACATACACATCGTCGTCGGCCTCCGTCGGTCTATGATGACCATGTAAGAGAATCCTAAACGTCTACTCTGCTGGAACAGCACCGCCTGTGGCTGAACAGGCCGATGCGCGAATGGCAGTCCCTGTCACACAGGTCGCACTTGTGGGTGGTCTCCGTGCTGCTGGGTCTGTGGCGGTTCTTCCTGCGGGTCCTTTTTTCATCTGCTGAAGCAGTCAGTCTCTCTTCACCCGCCTTGAGCTGTCTGGTCAGGGTGCCTCTCCATTTGAAGCAGTCCATTGCAAGGTCCTCCCAGCACTCTGTGTTGATCTCCAGGGCCTTCATGTCTCTCTTGCAGACGTCTCTAAAGCGCAGCTGTGGGCGGCCAATGTCTCTCCTGCCAGTTGCCAGTTCTCCGTAGAGGACGTCTTTGGGGATTCTGCCATCCTCCATACGGTGAACGTGGCCTAGCCAGTGGAGCCTGCGCCGCCTGAGTAGAGTGAACATGGAGGGAAGGCCGGTGCGGGACAGAACTTCTGTGTTGGGCACTTTGTCCTGCCAGGATATGTCCAGGATGTGGCGAATGCAGCGCAAGTGGAAGGAGTTCAGTCTCTTTTCTTGCCGGGCATATGTTGTCCACATCTCACTCCCATAGAGCAGTGTGCTGATGACACAGGCGTTGTACACTGCCATCTTTGTCTTGACAGAGAGTTTGGGATTCTCTCACACTCGTGTGGTGAGGCGAGCAAGTGTGAAGGCTGATTTTCCAATCCTCTTGTTGATCTCTGTATCAAGGGAGAGGTTGTTGCTGATCGTGGACCCCAGGTACGTGAACTGATTCACGACCTCCAGCTCGTAGTCGTCGACGGTGATGGTTGGTGGTGCTTCCGTGCCTTGCACCAAGACGTTAGTCTTCTTCAGGCTGATGGTAAGCCCGAAGTCCTTGCATGCCTGGAAGAAGCGGTCCATCAGGGTCTGAAGCTCCTGCTGTGTGTGGGTTGCGACTGCAGTGTCGTCTGCGAACAGCATGTCTCTGATTAGAGCCTCACGTATTTTGGTTCTGGCTTTCAGGCGGGCGAGGTTGAAAAGTCTGCCGTCAGATCTTGTGTGCAGGTAGATTCCCTCTGTTGCTGTGCTGAAGGCATGCCTCAGGAGCATAGCAAAAAAAATCCCAAAGAGGGTTGACGCAAGTACACAGCCCTGTTTCACTCCGCTGCGTATGTTGAATGGCTCTGAGACATTGCCATCGTGCTGCACTATCCCCTGCATGTTGCTGTGAAACGATTCGATGAGGCTTTGCAACTTTGGTGGGCATCCTATCTTTGGCAGGATCTTGAAAAGGCCCTCTCTGCTGACCAGATCGAACGCTTTGGTGAGGTCGATGAAGGCGACGTACAGCGGCATGCTCTGTTCTCTGCATTTCTCCTGGAGTTGGCGGATGGAGAATATCATGTCTACCATCGATTGCTCAGCGTGGAAGCCACAGACACGTTTGGCAAGCTTCTGTAGACGAACAAGAACAACTCGTGCGTAGACTTTGCCAACAACGCTGAGGAGGGAGATGCCCCTGTAGTTGTTGCAGTCGCTTCTCTCCCCTTTGTTTTTGTAGAGGGTGATGATCTTGGCCCTCATGTCCTGTGGTACGGCACCTTCCTTCCAACACTGGCAGAGGATGTCATGCAATGGCAGCAGTAGGGCGGTCTTGCAGTGCTTGATCAGGTCAGGGGGTATGCCGTCGTTACCGGGTGCCTTGCCAGCGGCCAAGTTATCAATGGCCTTGCTGAGTTTGTCGATGGTTGTCTCGGCGTCAAGTTCGTCCATGGATGGCAGGCAGTCGATGGCATCAAGGGCTGATGGTGTCACGGTGTTCTGTCTGGAGTAGAGGTCGGAGTAGTGTTCCACCCATCTCTCCATCTGCTTGTTCTTTTCTGTGATCATCTCCCCAGTGGAGGATTTGAGGGGGGCCGTCTTGCTCTGAGCCGGACCAAGTGCTTTCTTGATGCCATCGTACATACCACAGATGTTCCCTGTTATGGCAGCGGTTTGAATGTCTTGGCTGAGCTGAGTCCAGTACTCGTTGGCACAGCGCCGAGCAGTCTGCTGAACTTTGCTTCTCGCAGCCCTGAGAATCTGGAGATTCTTCTCGTTTGGGTACTTCTTGCACTCAGCAAGTGCTGAGCGCTTGGCTTCAATGACGGGGGTCATCTCGGTCAACTTGGCATCAAACCAGTCCTGTGACTTCGAGGTCTTCCTCCCAAAGGTAGCCAAGGCTGTGCGGTGGATGGTGTTTCGCAGCTCTTCCCACTTCTGCTTTGCAGATTCTTCTTCTTGTGGTACACCAAGTTCCTTCTCAAAGGTGGAGGCAAACTGCTCAACAAGTTCTGGTTGGGCCATCTTGCTGGTGTCAATCCGTGCCTTTCCAGGCTGTCTAGCACGATGGAATTTCTTCAGCTGCAGCTTGACCTTGCAACACACCAATGAATGGTCTGTGTTGCAATCTGCACTCTGGAACGAACGGGTGATTAGCACGTTCTTCAGTGAGGTGTGCCTGGTCAGGATCAAGTCCAGCTGGTGCCAGTGCTTTGAGCGCGGATGTTGCCAGGAAACCTTGTGTTGGGGCTTGGTCTTGAAGAACGAGTTTGTGATGCACAGATCATGATATGTGCAGAACTCGAGCAGCCGCTGTCCGTTGTCGTTCATTCTGCCCACGCCAAAAGGTCCAAGACAGGAGGGCCAGGAGTCGTGGTCAGCACCCACTCTGGCATTGAAGTCTCCAAGGAGAATGAGTTGTTCAGAGTTGGGGATGATCCTGACAGTTGTTGCGAGATTCTCGTAGAACTCGTCTTTTGCCTCTGGTGTGGCTGTCAGTGTTGGGGCATACACACTGACGAGGGTGACTGGGCCTTGAGTGGTGTTCAGGCGGAGGGTGAGGAGTTGTGCAGAGCCAGTGCTGCCCGGTTCCACCATCTTCAGCAAGGTGTTCTTCACTGCGAAGCCCACTCCGTGTTCCCTGTGTTCGTCACTGCCCTTTCCCTGCCAGTAGAACATGTAGTCCTTCTCTCTCAGTGTGCCTGCGTCAGCCAACCGTGTTTCCTGGAGAGTGGCGATATCCACTCCCAGTTTCTTCAGCTCATTATTGATGATGGCAGTCTTTCTGGTGTCGTTGATGTCCTTGAGGTTAGCAGCGAGTCCTGTCATCATAGTGCGGACGTTCCAAGTTCCCAGTTTTAGAGTTGGTCTCTTTTGTTTTATTGTCTTGCCTGGTGCGAAGGTTCTCAGCCTGCTGTTTGGACTTCTCCTCATCCCCATGCACCCAATGAGGAAAGCAAGCCGTGGCGGGACAACACCTTATTGGCTGGGGGCTGCCCAGCTTGAGGCGGGCGGTAGCTGTCCAGTGAGATCCGATGATCCCTCCCACCGTTGGGAACAACCCCTGGCGCCGCGCTCTACGCCAATTGAGCGGTGGCTTATAACCGGTAACTGTCATTCCCCGTGTTTTGTCTACGCCAAAGGTGAAGCTGGAGAGTCCTCTCCAGTGATCCGGTGTTACGCCCAACGCTACCTTCCAGCGTTGGGCGTTGGTTGGATTCAAGCCTGGGCAGGAAGATATGGAGGACAAGATGTTGCCCATGCAGCATGTCCCCCCTCTCCACGTCACTGATGAATCCAAAGGAACAGCAGGGCTGCTACAGTTTGGCACCAATATACACATATATACATATATATATATATATATATATATATATATATATATATATATATATATATATATATATATATAAACTTACTTCCGGCACCACACGAGTCGGCTGCCCTTTTGCAACAGCAGCTCAATTCTGAGTTTTTCTTCCTATTTCTTATTTACTATCTGGCTTCTCTCGCTAAATTTTCTGATCCGGTGACACTTTATCCATCACGGACACACATATCGCCCCAAATGTCTCCCAAGCCAGCGGACGGAGCCACTGTTTATAGCAGGAGACGGTACAACAGGGACCAGCTGTTAGCACTTAACTGGAACATACCGGGAGAAATAAGACGGAAACGGCATGGATGTCAAGCTGGAGTAAGACGGCGGTTGAGGAATATAAGGTACAGACCCGTCCTCCCATCCGTTATTATGGGGAACGTTCGATCGTTACTCAATAAGACAGATGAGCTAGCTGCTATGACCCGCTACCAGAGCGTCTTCAGAGAGATTTGCATGATGTTGTTTACTGAGATGTAGCTAACAGAACTAGCAACAGATGTTAACATCGAACTGAAGGGTTTCCATACAATACAGGCAGACCGGACACCAGACAGTGGGAAGGCAAGGGGCGGAGGAGTGATAATGTATGTCAATAACAGCTGGTGTAAACCGGAACATATCACGGTTAAACAGCAACACTGCAGCAAAGACATTGAGTTGCTAGCTGTTAGCACGCAGCCTATCTATCTCCCGAGGGAATACTCACACGTGATCTGCATTGTTATTTATGCAAATCCGACGGCGAACGCTGGGGCAGCGAGTGACGCCATCCACTCAGTAACTGGCAGACTGCTGACACAACACCCAGATGTTCTCCTCCTCATCTCCGGTGATTTAAACAATGTCTCATTGTCCCTCATTTTGCCCACGTTCACCCAGTATGTCACATGCCACACTAGAGACAATAAAACACTGGACTTATTCTATGCAAACACTAAGGAGGCGTACACCTCATCACCACTCCCCCCACTTGGGAGATCAGATCACAGCTTGGTTCATCTCCTGCCGATGTACAAAACCCTAGTGCACAGACAACCTCTGGTTATGAGCATGGTGAAGATATGGTCTGAGGAGGCAATGGACGCTCTAAAGGACTGTTTTGAAATCACTGCCTGGGAGCAGCTCTCCGATCCACATGGTGAGGACATCGACGGCCTTACTGACACCATCACGGGCTACATCAATTTCTGTGTGGACAACACTGTACCCATCAAGATCATACGGTATTGCTCGAACAACAAACTCTGGATCAACCCTGAGATAAAATCACTACTGAGAGAGAAGAAGAGGATCTTCAGGTCAGGGAACAGGGAGATGTTGAAGTCCATACAGAGGGAGCTAAGGAGGAAGATCAGAGAAGGCAAGGACAGATTCAGGAAGAAGATGGAGGACAAGCTGCAACAGAGCAACATCGGTGGGGTCTGGAGAAGCCTCAGAACCATCTCTGGGCTCCAGAATACCTCCTTCCAGGCCACGGGGGGCAGGGAGTGGGCGAACAATCTGAACCTGTTTTTTAATAGGTTTGACCAACCGCCCTTCCCTCAGCCTGCACAACAACCACTGCTGCCTCTACTGTCATCGAGACCTGCTGTCCACCCTTGCCTCAACCAACACCCCCCCACTCCCAACACACAGCCCCCCAACCTGACCCTCACTAAGACCCAGGTGAGGGCGGAGCTGAGGAAGATCAAGGCGAAGAAGGCCTCAGGTCCGGACTGTATCAGCGCGAAGCTCCTCAAGTCCTGTGCAGACCAGCTGTGTGGGATTGTGGAGCACATCTTCAACCTGAGCCTGAAGCTGGGGAGGGTACCACAGTTATGGAAAACATCTTGTGTGGTACCCGTACCAAAGACTTCCCACCCCAGAGACCTGAACAGCTACAGACCAGTGGCCCTGACGTCTCACCTGCTGAAGGCCCTGGAGAGACTGCTCCTTGCTCACCTCTGCCCCCTGGTGGGACCAGTGATGGATCCACTCCAGTTCGCCTACCAGCATGGCATCTGGGCGGAGGACGCAGTGATCTTCCTCCTTCACCGTTCACTGTTCCACCTGGAGAAGCCTGGGAACGCAGTGAGGATCATGTTCTTTGACTTCTCCGGTGCTTTCAACACCATGCAACTGATGATCCTGAGGGACAAGCTGCTATGCGCAGGGGTGGACCAGCACCTGTCATCGTGGATCCTGGACTACGTCACAAACCGGCCACAGTTTATGAGAACCCGGGATTATGTGTCCGACACGATCATCGGCAGCACGGAGGCCCCCCAGGGAACAGTTTTGGCTCCCTTCCTGCTCACCCTTTATACTGCGGACTTCTCACACAACACAACACACTGCCATTTACAGAAGTTCTCTGACGACTCTGCGATCGTCGGCCTCATCTCCAACGGAGATGAAGCTGAGTACAGAGGACTTATCCAGGACTTCGTGGACTGGTGCCATCAGAACTGCCTCCAGATCAACACGAGAAAAACTAAGGAGCTGGTGGTGGACTGCCGCAGGCAAGGACAACCCCTCACAACACCAGTAAACATCCAGGGAACAGACAATGAGATGGTGACATCCTACAAGTACCTGGGTGTTCATTTGAACAATAAACTAGACTGGTCACACAATACCGATGCACTCTACAAGAAGGGGCTCCGCAGGCTGTACTTACTGAGGAGGCTCAGGTCTTTTGGTGTACAAGGGGTGCTCCTGAAGACCTTCTACAATTTGGTGGTAGCATCAGCCATCACTTTTGGAGTGGTCTTCTGGGGCAGTGGCATCACAGCAGCCAATAGGAAGAGACTGAACAAACTGATCAAGAAAGCTAGCTCTGTCCTGGGGCAGCGCCTTGACCCAGCAGAGGAGATAGGAGAGAGAAGGATGGCAGCTAAGCTGTCATCTCTGCTGGAGTCCGAGTCCCACCCTATGCAGGACATACTGAACGCACTGAGGAGCTCATTTAGCAGTAGGCTACATCATCCTAGGTGCGCGGCTGAGAGGTTTCGCAGGTCCTTCCTACCTATGGCTGTCAGACTTTATAACCTAAGCAGGGCTGCTCGCAGAGATAGCAAAAAAATTTGACGACCTAATAGTATTGAATACAAAAGACTACAAAAGATCCAACAGACTTACACAAAATGGTCCCCTCCAGTATACAACTAGGACAACATCAGTCGCTACAGAGGGTGACAATATGTATGGGTACGTATTCATACTATGTGGGGTAACTAAATAGACGGTTACAATAATACAATATCCATTACAGCAGCTAAATTGCATTGAATGCATGTTAAAGAGTAGAGATTTGGAAATTATTGGCAGCACCTTCATTTGAAAACTCCCTACAGTCCCCAACCACTCGGTACAGAGCGGAGAAGAAAAAATAAATTATTCTGTTGCACTGTATTGGCTATTGGAGTCTATATTTTTATGAAAAAAAAATACAGAGAATATTCTCTGTCTTTCCATGCCTACCTGTCTGCTGCATCTTCTTCTTCTTTTAGATTTGATTGGCGGTTGGCAACCAGCTTACAGGTGCATTACTGCCACGTACTTCACTCTATATCATCACTCTAACTCTATATCACTCTATTCTACTACTCTATATCTTTGTATCAGGAGTTCTTATAAGGAGTTCTGAACAACTCCTTATGTGTGAAAAAAAATTATCCGTCCTGATGTCTATACGTCACCTTCGGCGTTCGTTCAGTGTTAGTCTTCACTCACACACACACACACACACACATCTTTCATTTACAACAGGACGGGGAGCGGGATGGATGGGTGGGTGCGTTTGTCCGTCCAGAGTCCACATCGGAGATTGAGTTTTAAAGCTCACTGACCAGATGTAGTAATGATTTTACCTTTAAAGATGTTCAAACACTCGTTGTAGTGTCGTGTACTCTCCTCACGTGCGCTCCTGCGATGGGGTGTTTTTGGGCAGGTGCATGTTTTTCAACACAAACCCAGCGCTTCGCACACGCAGTCAGGATAGAGACGTGGCAAGGCGTCCACGGGCAGGCTGGGGGAGACGGAGGAAGGGACGGTGTTGAAAACCTCGCAGATGAGTGGGTTTTTTTTTTAAATCACACACTCTGTTTGCAGATGTATCCCGTTACTCACTGTAAACTATAAATTCACTACTCACTGTAAACACGGAAGTGAACACGGTGCAGCGATGCATTTGATTGGTTAGACTGAGCGTTTCAGCGCCAGTTAAACAAATTTGATTGGTGAAATTGGCGAAAGTTGACGAGGATTGGCCAAAATTCCGGGAAAGTTGCGGTAATTGGACAAAGTTGCAAGGTTGTGCAATAGTTACGTTGATTGGCTGATTTCGCATGAATTGGTGCGATTGCAACATCGCGAAATCCTGGAGGCACTGATATATATAAAACCTCCCTAAAATGTGACAGTCCAGAAGAAAAAAATCTCATTGAGAATTTACTGTTCTTAATTTTCTGCTCCATGCATAATCATTCTCTGGGATTTACTGGTTCAGCTTCCATTGTGGGGAATCAAACAACACTTATGTGGTGTCAAAAAGTAAATGACATTTAATGGTATTTAATGTTATTTTAATGGAGAGAGTTGTAACAGTCAAAAGATAATCACCTGTCATTTTATTTATATGAGCCATCCATCCATCCATCTTCTACCACTTAATCCTTTTCGTTTTGCCGCGGGGGGGAGGGGGGGGCTCGAGTCTATCCCACCATCTTTGGGCAAAAGGCAGGACACACCCTGGACAAATTGCCAGTCCATTGCAGGGCCAACACAGAGAAACAGACAACCATTCACTCTCACATCCATACGTAAGGACAATTTAGAATCCCCAGTTGATGCCACTTAACCTAGCCTGCATGTCTGTGGGAGGAAACCGGAGTACCTGGAGTAAACCCACACAGACACGGGGAGAACATGCAAACTCCACACAGAAGGGTCACTGATGGTCTGGGGGTGGGATCAAACCCACGATGGTCAGGGGTGGAATCGATCCCATGACCTTCTTACTGTGTTGCCACAGTCCTAACCACTGTGCCATCGTGCTGCCTTTTATTTATATGATGATTCACTAAATAGTTTTGGTTTTTTTTGTCTTGGGCAGCGAGAGCGCGCCCCTCCCATCCCGTCTCATCTTTGCGAATTCGTCACTCCACCTGAGGCAGAAGACACACCTGCATCCGCTCATCAGCCAGTGTACTTAAAGAGGCTCTCTCTGCGCATTCTGCACTGGCTCGTCTGGGTATACTGCCCTTTCAAGACAAGCAGGTATAATCCTTTTGCTAGCTTAGACATGCTGTCTAACCTCGCTCTCTTCTCCTTCTCAGGTTGCTGCCATCGTGCGGGTGTGCTTCCAGGACTGCGTGCGCTCTCCTGCCACATCTCCACTAATCCCTCGGCTTCCAACCTTCACCAGGTCAGACACCATCAGCTCATCCCCCCACCCTACTGGTTCGTCTATTCCCCACTGGAGTCCTACCGGTCCTTTCTCGGAACGCCAAGTAGGTGGCAATTTGGCGCGCCCATTTCACCTTACTCCATTCCTCTTCTGACACCTCTCGTCTTCTCTCCTCAGATGGATTCCTCTGGCAAGTTGCTGTTTCTGTAGCTGTGCGACTTTGACATTTAATAAATTTTCGAGCGTGCCCTCTTGTGTGGTTCATTCCTGTGCTGTTGCATTGTGCACGTAAGCTGTCAATTTAGTAATCATGATAGAATGAGCCAGCCAGGACGGTAGCTTAGCTGATGCTGCAGCACATAAGGTATCGGTTCTGGATCACTTGTCCGCGACCGAGTACCAACTTGCTGTGCTTACGCAGCAGGTGTCGAACATGATGAAGATGTGGTCTACAGAGCCTCCTCCGGCTGCTCCCCCTCAGCCTGCTCCGCGCACCACAGTGCGCTGTACTACCTCCGTTCCCACGCCTTCCCCGTATGCGGGGGAGGTGGAGAAATGTAAAGGGTTTTTGATTCAAGTCCGTATGTACTTGGAGCAGGTTGCGGAGTAGTACCCAGGGGACGTGGCCAAAATTCAATTTTTTACCCTGCTGCTTAAGGACCAAGCCCTGGAGTGGGCATGGTCCACGTTAGATAACGTGGGCGTCAGTACACGTTCGACCAATTTGTGCACGCCTTCTCTTGTGCGTTTGGCCGCACCGAGAGTCAAGGCAATGTGATGAGCCGCCTGATGACACTCCACCAGGGCACTCGGTCTGCAGCCGAGTACTCGGTGGAGTTCCGGGTTGTAGCGTCAGATTCGGGGTGGAATGACATTGCCTTGTGCAGCACATTCCTCCACGGATTAAACTATTATCTCCGTGATGATTTAGCGGTTCATCCTGTCCCAGAGACTCTTGATGGTCTCATAGATCAGGCCATAGGGTTGGACAACCGGAACCGTGAGCGCACGAAGGAGTGCGAGTCCTCCTCTCGCCCACACGCCGAGCATGCACCCGCCGCGGGTACTGACACTGGCAGTGCCAGCTCTTTGCCCGAGCCGATGGAGCTCTCTCGGCATCTCACCAATGACGAGCGCCGGCAAAGGTGAAGGGCTGGCGCATGTGCGTACTGCGATTCTCCGAACCACAGTCTGGACGAATGCTGCCAGCTGCCAAAAGACGCAGCCCATCAGTAACCATGGGGGGTCTGGCGGGCGGGACCAAATCAACTCCCCCTGATAATTTTTTCAATCTTGGCCCTCGTGCAATTGCCGGGGATCGAGAGGAGGACTATGGTGCTGGTTGATTCGGGGTCAGAGGGTAATTTTGTCTCTGCCCAGTGCATGCGGCAGGTGGGCATTCTCACGCACAAATTGCTCCACAACCAGAGAATAACCACCATCTCTGGACGGGAGGTTGTGGTAGTCACTGAATGCACGGCGCCGATCGCCATCCTCCTTTCCGGGAACCACCGGGAGGAACTCACATTCCTAGTTCTTCCTGTTTTGGCTTCTCCGGTGGTTCTTGGCTACCTTGGCTCCAGAGGCACAATCCAATAATTAACTGGGGACAAAATACCATCTCCTCCTGGAGCCCATTCTGCATAGAAAATTGCATGCGTTCAGCAGAATGTTCCCCAGCTTTGTCCGTCTCCCTCTCTTCGGTCGAGCCGCCGGACCTCAGCCTCGTCCCCCAGGCATACCACGATTTGGGGGAGGTCTTTAGCAAATCGAGGGCGTTGTTGCTACCGCCTCACCGCTCCTACGATTGCGCTATTGACCTCATCCCGGGGGCGAAGCTGCCGTCCAGTCGGCTGTATAGTATTTCAGACCCGGAGAGGGAGGCGATGGAGAAATACGTTAAAGAGTCACTGAACATCGGCCTCATTTGGCCATCTTCGTCCCCACTCGGGGCCGGATTCTTCTTTGTGGGAAAGAAGGATGGCTCGCTGCACCCGTGCATTGACTACCGGGAGTTCAATGCGATCACTGTCAAAGACAGTGATCGACAGTTTAACATCTTTAAAAAGTCTTCAGCTGATCCAAAATGCTGCAGCAAGAGTTTTAACAGGTACTAGAAAGAGAGATCATATCTCTCCGGTTCTGGCCTCCCTTCATTGGCTTCCCATAGAGTTTAGAATTAAGTTTAAAATCCTTCTTCTTACTTACAAAGCTCTAAACAATCAGGCTCCTTTTTATTTAAAAGATCTGATACTACCGTATCATCCTAACAGAGCACTACGCTCCCAAAATGCAGGTTTACTTGTAATACCTAGAATCTCCAAAAGTACAATGGGAGGCAGAGCCTTCAGTTATCAAGCTCCTCTCCTGTGGAATCAGCTGCCAATCTGGATTCGGGAGTCAGACTCGATCTCTGTTTTTAAGAATAGGGCTAAAACCTACCTTTTTGATATAGCCTACAATTAGGGAGGGATCATGTGTTTTCTGAACCCTCCCTTAGTTATGCTGCTAATAGGTTTAGTCAGCCGGGGGACCTCCAGTAATGCACTGGGCCTCACTCCTTTCCTCACTCTCTATGAAATATTTTTTTTTTGCTGGTCATTAACATTTGTTTGTTCTCTCCCATAGATTGAGTCCCCATTGTGCTGTTTGCTCTCTACATGTCTGTTCTTTTCTTCTTCTCTATCCCCTCACCCCCCAGCCAGTCGCAGCAGATGACTGCCCCTCCCTGAGCCTGGTTCTGCTGGAGGTTTCTTCCTGTTAAAAGGGAGTTTTTCCTCTCCACCGTCGCCAAGTGCTTGCTCACAGGGGATCGCCTGATTGCTGGGGTCTTTCTGCAACTGTGGGGGTCCTCCCTACAGTTGATAGTGCTATGAGATGACTGTTGTTGTGAAATGGCGCTATATAAATAAAGTTGAATTGAATTGAATTGAATTGAAAGACAAGTATCCTCTGCCTTTGATTAACTCAGCATTCGAGCTCCTTCAGCGCTCACAGGTTTTCACCAAGCTAGACCTGAGGAATGCGTATCATTTGGTCTGCATTCACGAGGGTGATGAATGGAAGACGGCATTTAAAACTCACCAGGGGCAGTTTGAATATCTGGTGATGCCATTCGGGCTCACTAACGCCCCTGCCGTCTTCCAACGGTTAATAAATGACGTCCTTCGCGACATGCTTTACCAATTCGTGTTCATCTACTTGGATGATATTTTAATTTTCTCCCACTCGCCAGAGGAACATCAAGCCCATGTCAGAGCCATTCTGCAATGGCTTCTGGAGAACCAGCTCTACGTCAAAGCCGAGAAGTGAGTTCTCCACTACATCAACCACCTTCTTGGGCTTCATAGTGGCTGAAGGGAGACTGATTGCCGACCCGGCCAAGGTGAAGGCAGTGCTGGATTGGCCAACTCCCCACTCCCGTAAGGAGCATCAACTCTTCCTTGGGTTCCCGAACTTCTATCGCAGGTTCATAAAGAACTCTAGTGGAGTGGCATTGCCTTTAACACAGCTGACCTCCATTAAGGTCCCATTTCGCTGGACCAAGGCAGCTGAACAGGCATTTGTAAATTTGAAGTTCCTGTTGACTGAAACACCAATCTTGGCTCAGGTTGACACGCAGCTCCAATTTGTCCTCGAGGTGGACGCATCTGATTCAGGGGCTGGCGCTGTGCTGTTACAGCGCACACACCCCGATCAGAAGCTCCATCCATGTGCATATTTCGCTCTTCGGCTTCGAGAGGAATTATGACGTGGGGGACAGAGAGCTGCTCGCCATTAAGTTGGCATTGGAGGAGTGGAGGCATTGGTTGGAGGGTGCCATTCACCCCATCGTCGTCTGGACCGACCACAAGAACCTTGAGTACTTGCAGTCAGCCCGCCAACTTAACGCCAGGCAGGCTTGCTAGTCTCTATTTTTCCAGCGATTTAATTTTACCATCACATACCGGCCTGGCACCTGGAACGTCAAACCGGACGCACTATCGCACCAGTTTGACTCCAGTGAGGTAACGCCCCCCCCCCCCGCCCCCAAACCATCATTCCACCTTTGTGCATCCTTGGAGCCCTTACTTGGGATATTGAGCAGAGGGTCCGTCGGGTCCAGTCCCGGGAGCCTGTGCCAGTAGGGTGTCCCTGGAACCGTATGTACATCCCGGCCTCCCTCCGCAGCGATGTCATCCAGTGGGGTCTCACCAGCTGCTTCGCTTGCCATCCTGGCATCACCCGAACTGTGGACCTCGTCCGGCAAGCGGTCTGGTGGCCCATGCTGCGGCGGGACGTCCGGGAGTATGTTAAGGCCTGCCAAACCTGCATCCAGGGAAAATCAGACTCCTCTCCCCCATTAGGCCTCCTCCATCCCCTCCCCACCCCTGGTCAACCATGGTCCCACATTGCCATGGATTTTATCACTGGACTTCCCCCGTCACATGGTAAGACTGTTATTCTCACCCTCGTGGATCGCTTCTCCAAGGCTGTGCACCTGGTTGCCCTCCCGAAGCTCCCCTCGGCCTTGGAGACGGCGATCCTCCTGACTGACCACGTGATCAGGATCCACGGCATATGGACATTGTGTCTGACCGGGGGCCACAATTCACATCCCAGGTCTGGAGGGCCTTTTGCCAGATGCTGGGAACCACCGTGAGCCTTTCTTTGGAGAATCACCCACAGAGTAGTGGGCAGGCAGAGCGGACTAATCAATATTTCACCCAAGTCACACCTGACCTGGGTGGAATATTCCCTCAACTCGGCAGTCTCCACAGCCACTGGACTCACCCCGTCCGAGGCATCCCTGGGGTACATGCTGCCTCTCCTTCCTATGGCTGAGAGGGAGGTCACGGTTCCATCCGTGGGGGTCTATGCCCACCACTGCAGGCACGTCTGGAGAGCCACTCGGGCCGCCCTCGACGGTTCCACTGAGCGCACCCGGGCCGCAGCTGACAGGAAGCGGGTGCCCGTGCCCAAGTACGTCGTGGGCCAACAGATCTGGTTAGCAGCGAGCCAGATCCTGATCAAAGAAAAGTCCAAAAAGCTGTCCCCCCCCCCACTTCCTGGGCCCCACGTCATCACTCGGGTGATCAATGACAAGTCAGTTCAGCTCAAGTTGCCACCGACCCCGCGGGTGAACCCAACCTTTCATATCTCACATATCAAGCCCCTCTCGGTCAGTCCCCTCTGCCCCCCCCCAAAGCCACCTCCCCCTCCCCGGATCATTGATGGTCACCCTGCCTACACGGTCCACCAGATCATCGATATTCACCGTCGTGGCCAGGCCGGCAGTACTTAGTGAACTGGGAGGGTTACAGTTTGAAGGAACGCTCCTGGGTGCCCTCTGCTCGGGTCCTGGATAAGGAGGCGCTCCAGGCATTCCACGAGGCTCACCTGGAGAAGGTCTCTGGACCGCCAGGAGGCACTACTAGAAGGGGGGGCCCTGTCATGGGCAGCGAGAGCATGCCCCTCCCGTACCGTCTCATCTTTGTGAATTCATCACTCCACCTGAGGCAGAAGATGCACCTGCACCTGCTCATCAGCCAGCGTACTTAAGGAGGCTCTCTCCGCACATTCTACGCTGGCTCATCTGGGTATACTGCTCCTTCAAGACAAGCAGGTATAATCCTTTTGCTAGTTTAGACACGCTGTCTAACCTCGCTCTCTTCTCCTTCTCAGGTTGCTGCCATCGTGCGGGTGTGCTTCCAGGACTGCGTGTGCTCTCCTGCCACATCTCCACTAATCCCTCGGCTTCCAACCTCCACCAGGTCAGGTACCATCAGCTCATCCCCCCTCCCTACTGGCTCATCTATTCCCCGCTGAAGTCCTGCCGGTCCTTTCTCAGAACCCCATGTAGGTGCCAATTTGGCTCGCCCATTTCCCCTTACTCCATTCCTCCTCTGACAGCTCTCGTCTTCTCTCCTCAGGTGGATTCCTCTGGCAAGTTGCTGTTTCTGTAGCTGTGCGACTTTGACATTTAATAAATTGCCGAACGTGCCCCCTTGTGTGGTTCATTCCTGTGCTGTTGCATCGTGCACATAAGCTGTCAATTTAGTAATCATGACTTTTTTTATTAAATATTTTTTTTACTAAATACGGGTTTTTTTATTCCATCCACATTTACATTTTAATTGTGGACTTAGTGTTGGATTCTATGCATTATTTTATTATATTTTATTTTATTTATTCTATGCATTATTTTATTATTTTTTTAGATGAATGAATGAATGAATGAATGAACGGGGGAAAATGGTATGCAGAAGTAACTACATAGGAATATAAAATGAAAACAAATACTGAAACGTATGCCCAAAGGAGATGTGTTCACTCCAAAAGCCGGTCCAGAATGACAGGAAGCCTCCACAAACGCATATGAGCATCTACTAATGCTGATGTCAGCTGACCTGCACTGACTATTCCTCAGATTTTTTCAAAACGTCTGTAAGAGTCTGTCCAAACGCTATAGTGTGAACCCAGTTTTAACTCTGGCTTACTTAGGTAAACTCTGCATAACAGCCCAGCATGCAGGAACTTTCACAAACTGAGCACAACTTTTAAAAACTGAGAACAACTTTCACCAACGTGTATTCCCAAACATCAGCAAATTTTCAGCAGGCTGAAAATTTTCAAAGAACATGACTTTCACCAGCATTTGCCAACAAACACTAGCTATCATTAACTTTTGCCAGCAGTGTCATGGGATGGCCCTCACGGGCCATCAATGAGACGCTGCAGGCAGCCAATGAGTTTGCATATTTATTAGTGAAGGATAACGATCACAAAATAATGAGCCACGTGTGGCAAAACACGAGTAAAGACTTCAGCAAGGCACAGTAATAATATACGCAGGTACAGGAGTAAACTTACTGGGAATACCAAGGATGAAGAGAGTGACTGGAGCCGGAGTTAGGGACTCCAGTCAAACGCTGTGGAAAACCAACGTTGTAAGAGTGTGAGGTCGCAGCCCGGAGTAACCTTGGCTGCTCCCTTAAATAGGGCTTAGAGGATTAGACAGACAATAGGAACTAATCGGTGGAATACAATCCAGCTGTCACCGCGGAGCTCGGCTCTGATAGCTGGAAGCCCCGCCAAGATGCTGTCAAAATAAGAGCCCAGAAAGGCCATAAGGAGCTAACACAGAATGGGAGGAAAATACTGCATGATCCGAGCGCGGACAATAACATCGCTCAGACCATGACAGTACTCCCCCCCAAATGGCGCATTCTAGGCACAACGTAACATCCAAGCCTCCCCCCCCATCCAGAAAGCTACTAAGGCCCACCCAGGGTGGGTGGAGGGTTTAAAGGCTAGGAGGGTGAGAACCACAAAAAGGAAAAAAGTGAAACCACTCAACCAGGAAAAAAAACCAAGGAAGGGAACAAGGAACTAAAAATGACAAAGGGGCGAATATAGAAAAAACAAGAACATGGTGCAACAATCTAAGCATGGGAAAAAAAAAACACAAATATACTCCATAATGCACAGCTGAAAATACAGACACAGAACAATGGATGCAACCACACAGCGATACTACGAATATAGTCCATGATATACAGGCAAAGGCAACAACAGAGCCTCTCTCAACCAATAGAGGAAAAAAAACATTACTCAAAAGACAGAAATACAGGCACAAACATAGCATACCCCAATAATACCAGAAAACAGGACAAAAAAGAAAAAAAAACACGCTAAAGAGAGGTGATATACAGACAGTTCCATGAAGTTCAGATAAACGGGCATAGGCAACAGAGGAAAAAAAAACATCTCCACAAACAGAAATACGGGCACCATACAACGTACCTCAAAAATACCAGAAACCAGGACAAAAAAACACGCTGAAGAGCGACAATATACAGCCAGGTCAATGAAGTTCCAATAAACGGCCATAGGCAACAAGAGTATATCTCTCAGACTACAGAGGAGACTGTAGAAGAGCTGGAATGATGAGGCGGTTTTGCATCAAAAACAGAGTCTTTAATGAATAACTCTTCTATCTTGTCTCATCTGGTGCAGAGCTTGGCAGAAGGCAAAAGAGAAAGAATTCTGCCCAGCTCGCTGGTTAAATACAGGCACACATCAAAGACATGCAAAACACAAGCTGAAATCCCCCGTTATCTAAATCCCCCATTAGTCCTGTTAACTCCTCCCTTCGTCTTGGGAGGTGATGGGAAAACCTCTCCTCGCCTTAGGGGGTGAAGGTGTCAAGTCTGTTGCCACCGCGTCCTGTGACGTCGTTGGTCTTCACACGGCGGTGAGATTCCTTTGTCCCTTTCAGAGGTGTGAAGTTCCTTTGTATATTCTGTCCCAAACATTTCCACATGCTCTAACAAATGTAGGTATGGAATATATGAGTAATATATACCACAGGCCCCCCAAACAACTATGAAAGGACACAGAAAGATTCACAGTCTAGGGTAATTACTAAGACATACTACGTGTTACAGCTGTTGCCACAGAAGAAACTTTTAAGCAGACATGCTCCTAAGAGAGTTCAGTGAAAACATAACAGCATAGTATAATCATAAGTCAGTCCTAAACTGTTGCAGCACAATTAGCGAAAATTTGCAGAGTGGTGGGATCAGTCCCTGTGCTGTCTGGGTTTTAGTCTTCTCCCAAAACTGCTGTAGGTTGGTTTAGGCGTCCTGCTGGGACCTTGTTGTGAGGAATCTGCAGTGTGGGAAGGAGAGAGATTATCTGTTCCCTGCCTGGGGGCTGAGACTTTTCCCTTGGGGGGTCTACCTCACCGAGGTGCTCGAGCCAGCTGTGCAGGTTCGTCTCTCAACAAGAAGGCAGGTTTGAGTCTGTCAATGCTGACCGTTTCATTTCTATCCCCATAATCAAGCACAAAGTGTTTGTCACCATTTTCCAGCACTCTATACAGGCCATCGTATACTGGGCGTAACGTTGGTTTTAGAGCTTCATGCTTAACAAAAACAAACTCAGCGTTTTTTAAAGTTTTGAGGAACAAAACCTCGTGGAAAGGAGTGATGAGCTGGACCGTGGAGAGAGTCCTGTCCGTTACTGCCTAAAAACCTTGGGACTGGGAGGTGCCCTGGTTCCGGGTTTTCTGGTAAAAATTCACCTGGTAGTCTGATAGGCTGAGCAAAGACTAATTCTGCAGGGGAAGCGTCTAAATCCTCTTTAGGTGCCGCACGCAACCCCAATAAAACCCAGGGAAGTTTATTTACCCAATTTGTGTCCGTTAATGAGGCTCTGAGGGCGGCCTTTAAGGACCTGTGAAAATGCTCGCATAACCCATTAGCCTGAGGGTGATAAGCGGTGGTACGGTGAATTGTTGCCCCTAAACTGTTGGACATGGCTGACCAGAGCTCTGAGGCAAATTGAGGCCCCCTATCTGACGTGACGTCTGATGGGACGCCGAAACGTGCCACCCAATTTGTTAGAAAAAAGCGACTTCCTCCGCTGTAGTTGCTGCTAGAGGGGCTGCCTCTGGCCAGCGCGTGGTGCGGTCTATCATTGTTAGCAGGTGTGTGAAACCCTGGGAGGAAGGCAGTGGCCCCACGAGGTCGACATGAATGTGGTCGAACCTTCTAGCAGGGATGGAAAAAGGCTCCAGAGGGGCTTTTGTGTGTCTGTGTACTTTGGCGCACTGACAAGGAATGCAAGTTTTTGCCCATTCTTTTACGTTTTTGCGCAGGCCTGGCCACACAAACTTTTCGGCAACCATTTTGACCGAGGCGCGCACACCTGGGTGCGCGAGGGAGTGGATTGTGTCGAAAATACGGCGGCGCCAAGCAGCTGGTACTAACGGGCGAGGTCGGCCGGTTGAAACATCGCATATTAGGGGGGGCACACCGTCGCGCAACCCTTTTTTCTCCAGCCTTAACCCTGTTGGTCCAGACAGGAGTGCGCGCACGTCCGCATCACTGCTTTGTTCTTCCGCCATGGCTGCATAATCTATCCCTTCATGGATAGGTGCTGCATATGTGTTTGCGTTAGAGAAAAGCTCAGCTGCTGAGGCAGTGTAATCTGTCTCCTCGTGCTCTGGCGGTGCCACAGCGCGAGAGAGACAGTCCGCTACTACGTTAAATTTGCCCGCTACATGTCGAATGTCTGTGGTGAACTCTGAAATCGCAGCTAACTGTCATTGTTGTCTGCCCGACCAAGGTTCTGAAATTTTAGCCATAGCAAAAGTGAGCGGTTTATGGTCCACAAAAGCCGTGAAACTCCGCCCTTCTAACCAAAACTGGAAGTGGCGGAAGGACAAATGGGGCGCCAGCAGCTCCCTGTCAAAAGTGCTGTATTTGCGTTCCGTCGGGTTTAGCGATTTGCTAAAGAATGCTAAAGGTTGCCAGACCCCCTTGACAAGTTGTTCTACAACTGCCCCTATGGCCAAGTCTGAAGCATCTGTGGTTAGAGCAATGCGGGCCGAGGGATCTGGGTGGACTAACATTGTGGCGTTAGCTAGGGCGTTTTTAACTTCCGCAAAAGCGCGTTCGCGTTCCGGGGTCCATTCGACCGCGTTGGAAGTTTTCTTTTTTTTGAGCGCGTCATACAGGGGCTGCATGAGCTGAGCTGCATGAGGGAGGAAACGGTTGTAAAAATTAACCATCCCCAAAAATTCCTGTAGCGATTTGACCGTTTGGGGCCGTGGAAAACCTTCTATCGCATGAATTTTGTCTGGAAGCGGAACTGCCCCTTTCGGGGAGACTCTATGTCCCAAAAAATCAATTTGCGATACGCCGAATTTGCATTTGGCTGGATTAATTATTAATCCGTGCTCCTCTAGCCTCTGAAAAACGGTAGAGAGATGCTGCTCGTGCTCTTCCTCCGATGAGCTGGCTACCAGCATGTCGTCGAGGTAGACGAAAACAAAGGGGAGGTCGCGTAAGACTGCGTCCATCATACGCTGAAAAGTCTGAGCAGCGCCTTTGAGGCCAAAAGGCATTCGCAGGAATTCAAAAAGACCAAAAGGGGTTATAACCGCTGTTTTAGGAATGTCTTCAGCTCGGACTGGGACTTGGTGATAACCGCGGACTAAGTCTATTTTTGAAAAAATGCGCGCACCCGCTAAATGTAGTGAAAAGTCCTGTATGTGAGGGATGGGGTAGCGGTCATGCACTGTAGCGTTGTTTAATCTGCAGTAATCTCCGCACGGTCTCCAAGAACCGTCGGATTTCGGAACCATGTGAAGCGGTGAAGCCCAAGGGCTCTTCGAGCGTCTAACAATGCCCAATTTTTCGAGAGCTGCAAACTCGTCCCTTGCTATGTTGAGCTTGGCCGCGTCTAAGCGGCGAGCTTTGGCAAAAACGGGAGGTCCCGTCGTTGGAATGAAGTGTTTAACCCCGTGTTTGGCTACAGTGGCTGAAAATATGGGGGTTGTGAGTGCTGGAAATTGGGTGAGGAGTTGTTCAAACTTACCTCCTGCCGTGATGACGTTGGCCTGCACAGGTGGTGGAGAGACTCGAGCTGAGCATGGAATAGAAGCAAAAGATAGTGCATTAACCAGGCGCCTATTTGCTAGATCAACTAATAACCCATGTGCACATAGAAAATCAGCGCCTAACAAGTTAAAACTCACCACCGCTACAACAAATGTCCATCTGTAGCTGCGGCCGTGAATGAGGAGGTGCAGGCTCTTTTCCCCAAATGTGTCGATGTCAGAACCGTTGGCTGCCACTGCTCCATTGCCCCGGGTGCCCATGGCTCGATCTGCGTGGGAGGGCATGATGAAACTCAGCTGAGCTCCCGTGTCGATGAGGAACTGCTTGCCTGTGTGTCCATCTGTCACATATAACAGCTTGTTTTTCTCGCCGAGAACCGCTGCCGTTAACGGCCCTCAGCTTTGGCGTTTTCCCGATGTCGTAAACTTGCAGGGAGGAACACATTTTCGGGCTTTCTCGGCGAAGCGGTGGTGATAATAACAGACGTCATTCTGTTCGTTGCACTTGGGCCGTGCCGCTGTCACCGTGGGTTGAGTCTGCTCCGTGGGTTGTGGCTCTCCAAGGCTCGGGGCATCAGTCTTGAGGTCTGCAGATGCCGCTGTGGGTGTCAGTTCTCTGCAGGCGTTGATGAGCCGATAAGCCTCGTTGGCCAGTGTGCGGAAGTCCTGATGATTGTTGCACTTCATCCTGGCGAGTGTCCCTCTCGTGTGTGGTGGTAGCGTGCTGAGAAAAATAAATTGGAAGAGGAAATTATCATTATCCTCCTCCTTGAGCTGCAGCAAATCCTCCATGAGGGTCTTTGGATTGCCCCCTCTGTGGCCGTAGACCGCCAGGATCTTTTCAGCTCTTTCCTCCGCTGGTGGGACATAATTCGCCACGATGGTCGCCTTGAGTGTCTCATACTTGTCCCGGGCCGGTGGTCGCTGGATCAAGCTCCGCACACACCTCGAAGTGGCGGAGTCGAGTTTGGAGACGATATGGTAGAATTTAGTATCGTCTGCCGTGATGCCCGCCAGTATGAACTGGGCTTCAGCTTGATGAAACCAAGAGGCCGGGTCTTCTCGCCAGAAATCTGGCAGTTTGACAGCGACGGCGTTCGCACACATCATCACTGTTGTGCCCGCCGGGTGAGAGTGCGTTGCCTCGGCTCTCACGGCGGTGCTGGAGCTCGGTTGAGCTCTCTCGGTGCCCTCTGCCGGGGGAAACAGCTGTCCGCTTGTTCCCTCGTCTGCGTTGTCGGTGGCGTATGCCAGAGCCGCCACAGATGAGTCGCTTGAAGAACGCCTCCGGTCCATACTCGCGTCAAGGTCACCAGTGTAGAAGAGCTGGAATGATGAGGCGGTTTTGCATCAAAAACAGAGTCTTTAATGAACAACTCTTCTATCTTGTCTCATCTGGTGCAGAGCTTGGCAGAAGGCAAAAGAGAAAGAATTCTGCCCAGCTCGCTGGTTAAATACAGGCACACATCAAAGACATGCAAAACACAAGCTGAAATCCCCCGTTATCTAAATCCCCCATTAGTCCTGTTAACTCCTCCCTTCGTCTTGGGAGGTGATGGGAAAACCTCTCCTCGCCTTAGGGAGTGAAGGTGTCAAGTCTGTTGCCACCGCGTCCTGTGACGTCGTTGGTCTTCACACGGCGGTGAGATTCCTTTGTCCCTTTCAGAGGTGTGAAGTTCCTTTGTATATTCTGTCCCAAACATTTCCACATGCTCTAACAAATGTAGGTATGGAATATATGAGTAATATATACCACATAGAAAGCTACTAAGGCCCACCCAGGGTGGGTGGAGGGTTTAAAGGCTAGGAGGGTGAGAACCACAAAAAGGAAAAAAGTGAAACCACTCAACCAGGAAAAAAAACCAAGGAAGGGAACAAGGAACTAAAAATGACAAAGGGGCGAATATAGAAAAAACAAGAACATGGTGCAACAATCTAAGCATGGGAAAAAAAAACACAAATATACTCCATAATGCACAGCTGAAAATACAGACACAGAACAATGGATGCAACCACACAGCGATACTATGAATATAGTCCATGATATACAGGCAAAGGCAACAAGAGAGCCTCTCTCAACCAATAGAGGAAAAAAAACATTACTCAAAAGACAGAAATACAGGCACAAACATAACATACCCCAATAATACCAGAAAACAGGACAAAAAAGAAAAAAAAACACGCTAAAGAGAGGTGATATACAGACAGTTCCATGAAGTTCAGATAAACGGGCATAGGCAACAGAGGAAAAAAAAAACCATCTCCACAAACAGAAATACGGGCACCATACAACGTACCTCAAAAATACCAGAAACCAGGACAAAAAAACACGCTGAAGAGCGACAATATACAGCCAGGTCAATGAAGTTCCAATAAACGGCCATAGGCAACAAAAGAGTATATCTCTCAGACCACAGAGGAGACAACCAAAAAGGAAAAAAAAAAAAATCACAGGAATGCAGGCAGACAGAGCACAATAAACAAAAAAAACAAACAGTTTGGGAGGTCTACCTGCATCCAGCGTCCAGATCGCTAGCAGGGGGAAAGAATAAGTTCGGGCGGTCTACCTCAGTCCCAGGCCCGGAGCAACAGTACCTCTGGCGGCCGGACCAGATCGCCGAACAAAAAATCCAATCCGTCGGGTGGCCGAACCAGAACGTCGAACCGGCGAAGAAGTTTCCCAAGTGGCCGACCCGCGTCAGTAGGCCACCAGGACCGCAGGGAAGAACTTGGACGCAGCCTCCCTACCGAGAGGGATAGCGAGGAGAAGCCAAGCCGAATAGGGGGAATCCCAGTGGCACCCGGTGGAGGGGAAAAGGGATAGGGGAAATGAAGAGGGACCACGATGGACCCCGATTGAGTCAGCGTTGCACCCACGATGGATCCCGATTGGATCAGCGTAGCACCCACGACGGATCCCAATTGGGTCAGCGTAGCACCCACGATGGACCCCGATTGGGTCAGCGTAGCACCCACGACGGACCCCGACTGTGCCGGAACATTACCCACGACGGACCCCGACTGGGCCGGCGCAGCACCAGGAATGACCTCCAGACATGAACCCGGAACATCCAGGACAGCGACCGGAACCGACTCATCACCGGTGACCCTGGGAGAAGGCTCAGGAGAAGAAAGAAAACCAGGATCAGGATCACCGGCAGCGACAGAGCCCAGCGAGACAAGCTCGGATGCTGTGATCGGCAGCACCCGGCTCGTCTCCCTGAGAGACAGGCAATAATGCTACAGAACAGAAAGGAGGAAGACAAAATAGAGCACTTGTCTGATCTCGGGTTTTACCGCCATCCAGGACTTCAGCAATCCAGGTTCAGCGAGTTGAAGGTCCATTCCTGGTTCCCACTCGACTGCGGCAGGCTTCACAGCCGGCATGATGGTGTCCACAGTCTGGGGATTCCCTGACACTGGAGTTCACGCCGAAGGCCCGCATGGGGTGGTGGCAGGGGATCCATGACCTGCTGGGTCAAACTGCCCCTCCACGGAGACCCGGGGACGCTTAATCGTCAGCACAGGCTCCAAACAGCAGTCCGCTCTTCTCCTCTGCCCGTGACGTGGCTGCGGGACTGGTACCAGGCTCTCCAGGGCTGCAGGCTCCTTCCTCGTCCGGTGGTGTAATCCTGGCACCGGGGAACACTCAGGGGAAAGAGACACAGAAGATGCAGGTTCACAATTAGTAACTGCAGCAGGTGGAGGGAGCTCGGAGGACTGTAAGCCCCGAATTCCACCCCCAGGAGTCAGACAAGGCAATTCACACTGTGAAGGAAAAGAATGAAATAGCACTTGCCTGCTCCGCTGAGGGTCGATGGAAACTGCTGCAGTGGGCTTGGTTTTCTCCTTCTCCCTCTGGATGGTGACGCAGGGCCCCCCGGGAAGACGAGGAGGAGCCACTCGTACAGGATCAGCAACGGGGACAGCCGGAGCCAGACCCATGGAGCTCACAGCAGCTGGGGAAAGCGTTGAGGTGGAGGGAGGAACAGCCGAGACAGTCCGGGGACGAGGAGCTGACGGAACAGCCGGAACAGAAGACCCGGAGACAGAGGCTGCAGTCTTACCCCTCTGACGTGACGCAGAGGCAACAACTAGCTGGATCTGGACGGGGATCTACGGGGACTACTGGATCTGGACGGGGATCTCACTGAGGCCCATTATGAGCATGGTGATGATGTTTACCGGCAGAGGGCGAGGCGAAGGTAAGGACAGGGAAACGCCGCTCCTGCATGGAGACAGAGGCGAGCAGGTCAACATACTCAGGGTAATCATGAAGTTCAGGACTGATCTCCACCAGTCGGACTGCCGCCGTCACATGCTTCATGACTTCGGTAGGATGGGAGGCAGAACGAGCTGTAGCCACATGGTGGTGGAGGATCACAGCTGTCCACTGAGTCTTCTCCCGGAGTGCCGAAATCTCCGCCATCCTTGTCGTGATTTCAGGGTAGTCAGCGTAGCGAGGATGGTGGTTAATTACCATCTCTGCGAGGTCCAGGTCCCAGCATGAGCTGCTGGGGATGGGGCTACTGTGAGCGCCGGAAAGGATTCCATCTATCTCGATGAGCGCCATAACCAGCTCGTAGCCCAGGCTCATAGCGTAGCCCTTGCGTGGTGACGCCATCTCCCAGCACACTAGTACGCCAAAAAAAGGAAAAAACTACAAGCCCAAACAATGCAACTCACGGTGACCAGCGTCTCGCTTGGCTGTGACCTACTGTCATGGGATGGCCCTCGCAGGCCATCAGTGAGATGCTGCAGGCAGCCAATGAGTTTGCATATTTATTAGTGAAGGATAACAATCACAAAATAATGAGCCACGTGGGGCAAAACACGAGTAAAGACTTCAGCAAGGCACAGTAATAATACACGCAGGTACAGGAGTAAACTTACTGGGAATACCAAGGATGAAGAGAGTGACTGGAGCCGGGGTTAGGGACTCCAGTCGAACGCTGTGGAAAACCAACGTTGTAAGGGTGTGAGGTCGCAGCCCGGAGTAACCTCGGCTGCTCCCTTAAATAGGGCTTAGAGGATTAGACAGACAATAGGAACTAATCAGTGGAATACAATCCAGCTGTCACCGCGGAGCTCGGCTCTGATAGCCGGAAGCCCCGCCGAGACGCTGTCAAAATAAGAGCCCAGAAAGGCCATAAGGAACTAACACAGAACGGGAGGAAAATACTGCATGATCCGAGCGTGGACAATAACATCGCTCAGACCATGACAAGCAGAGTCAGACGTTTGCCAAAACATCACCTTTAAAGTGAGTTTTTCCTCTCCACCATTGCCAAGTGCTTGCTCACAGAGGATCGTCTGATTGCTGGGGTCTTTCTGCAATTGTGGGGCTTTCCCCTACAGTTTGAAAGTGTTATGAGATGACTGTTGTTGTGAAATGGTGCTATATAAATAAAGTTGAATTGAATTGAAAAATGGCAAAGGATCAAAAGTAGGTCATCACCAATGAAACAGTTATATATTAGGTATGTCTTCCAGACCCATATACGACTACAGAGGACAGTCACCTTGACTTATGCCCCACTTTACGTGACTCCAGGATCTTCCCAACATGCCAAACAAAATCATGGATTGGATGGCAAAGAGTCAGTTTCCATGTAAAAACAGTGAAAGAATGATAAACTTGACTTCCATTTAGGATCAGCCATGCGCTCTGATAAACCTCAGAAAATGTCATGTCATTCTGGCAAGCAGTGCTGGAGTAAGAAATAAAACAGTTTGGCAAGATTAATCACTAGGTGGCACTATCCACCTTATTCCTAGGCCCCATTATGCCTTGCATGAATTATGGTAGCAACTTCCGGTACTAGTTTAGAACATATGGTTCTCGCTGAAACAGGACACTTTTCCTTGTTAAAAAAACAATGACTTCGACATCAGAAATGCAGAAACACGGCCTATTGCACCTCAAAACAGTAATATAATCATGTCACTTCCCACTACTATCGAGGGATGGGAAGCTGACCTAAAAAGTGGCTTTGTACACAGTAGCTCCGTTAGTTAGCGGCACTGCTAAAAGGCTAACGCTGTAAACAAATGACTCATGCTGGCAAAATGGGTCACTTTTAGGACATTTTCAAAACTGATGTAACGTTATTTCCATATTCTGTATTGAAAGACCTTCAAAATGATATTTAATTTGTAGGTAGTGTGCCAAAACTAACCCAGAAAAAGACCATTTGTTTATATTTTAGCTAGGTTGAAAACACGTTTGATCGGTTGGGAGTTACGTCTTCCGCAAAAAACATAGAAAGTTTTTAGAAAGTACGATTTTTAGAAAGTACGATTTCTAAGCTTTCCAATGATACCAGACACTCACGGGGTTTTCCCAGGACTTGCCCTACCAAACAAAGGCAAGGCATCCCTTGTCTGTCGTACCTTATGCATCTCCTCCGTCTCAGCTTCTCTGTGCCTTGCCTGGCATGCAGCATTGGCAGCCAGCCGACTATTCCGTATGTAGTGGTGGCAGTAGGACACAGTCCAAGGACGGATAATTTTTTCACACGAGTTGTTCAGAACTCCTTATACAAAGATATAGAGTGATGATAATCAAGTCAGTGGTGGTAATGCACCTGTAAGCTGGTTGCCAGCCACCAATCAAATCTAAAAGAAGAAGAAGACTATCCCGCATCTCCTCCATCTCAGCTTCTCTGTGCCTTGCATGGCATTCACTGTCCCTGGCCAGCCGACTAGTCTGCATCTCCTCGATCTCAACTTCTCTGAGCCTTGCATGGCATTCACTGTCCCTCGCCAGCTGACTATTTCACATCTCCTCCGTCTCAGCTTCTCTGTGTGTTGCATGGCAATCACTGTCCCTGGCCAGCCGACTATTCAATTCAATTCAATTCAGTTCAACTTTATTTATATAGCGCCATTTCACAACAACAGTCATCTCATAGCACTATCAACTGTAGGGGGGAACCCCCACAGTTGCAGAAAGACCCCAGCAATCAGGCGATCCCCTGTGAGCAAGCACTTGGCAACGGTGGAGAGGAAAAACTCCCTTTTAACAGGAAGAAACCTCCAGCAGAACCAGGCTCAGGGAGGGGCAGTCATCTGCTGCGACTGGCTGGGGGGTGAGGGGATAGAGAAGAAGAAAAGAACAGACATGTAGAGAGCAAACAGCACGATGGGGACTCAATCTATGGGAGAGAACAAACAGATGTTAATGACCAGCAAAAAAAAATATTTCATTGAGAGTGAGGAAAGGAGTGAGGCCCAGTGCATTACTGGAGGTCCCCTGGCTGACTAAACCTATTAGCAGCATAACTAAGGGAGGGTTCAGAAACACATGATCCCTCCCTAATTGTAGGCTATATCAAAAAGGTAGGTTTTAGCCCTATTCTTAAAAACAGAGATCGAGTCTGACTCCCGAATCCAGATTGGCAGCTGATTCCACAGGAGAGGAGCTTGATAACTGAAGGCTCTGCGTCCCATTGTACTTTTGGAGATTCTAGGTATTACAAGTAATCCTGCATTTTGGGAGCGTAGTGCTCTGTTAGGATAATACGGTAGTATCAGATCTTTTAAATAAAAAGGAGCCTGATTGTTTAGAGCTTTGTAAGTAAGAAGAAGGATTTTAAACTTAATTCTAAACTCTATGGGAAGCCAATGAAGGGAGGCCAGAACCGGAGAGATATGATCTCTCTTTCTAGTACCTGTTAAAACTCTTGCTGCGGCATTTTGGATCAGCTGAAGACTTTTTAAAGATGTTTTAGGACAGCCTGATAATAAAGAATTACAATAATCTAATCTCGAGCTAACAAAAGCATGGATCAGTTTCTCAGCATCACTCTGAGACAAGATGTTCCTAATCTTGGCAATATTACGCAAATGATAGAAGGCAGTCTTAGAAACAAATTTAATATGTGAATTGAAGGACAAATCCTGATCAAAAATAATTCCAAGGTTCCTCACAGAGCTATTAAGAGAAAGAGTAACCGCATCCAAACTGAAAGTTTGATTTGGAAAGGAATTTCTAAGGTTTTTTGGACCAACAAGAATGACTTCAGTCTTATCTGAATTTAATAGCAGGAAATTACAAGTCATCCAAGCTTTGATTTCCTTAAGACAGGCTTCTAACTTGGCTAACTGATTACTATCATCAGGCTTCATTGACAGGTATAATTGTGTGTCATCTGCATAACAATGAAAATGTATACAGTGCTTTCTAATAATGTTGCCTAACGGAAGCATATATAAACTAAAAAGAGTAGGGCCTAGCACAGATCCCTGTGGAACTCCATGACTAAGCTGAGTTGAAAGAAAACTTTCAACTGAGTTGAAAGAAAACTCATTATTTACATGAACAAACTGGAACCTATCAGATAAATAAGATCTAAACCATTGCAACGAAGTTCCATTAAATCCAACATAGTGTTCTAATCTATCAAGTAGAATATTATGATCGATAGTATCAAAAGCTGCACTAAGGTCTAAAAGGACAAGTACAGAAACTAGTCCATTATCAGATGCAATGAGGAGGTCGTTAGTGACCTTCGCTAAGGCTGTTTCAGTACTATGATGGATTCTAAACCCAGATTGAAACTCTTCAAGTAAACCATTTCCCTGCAGGTGGTCAAATAATTGCGTAGCAACAACTCTTTCTAAGATTTTTGAAATGAAAGGGAGATTAGAGATTGGTCTATAGTTAGCTAAAGCTCCTGGATCTAGCGTTGGCTTTTTGAGTAAGGGTTTAATTACAGCCGTTTTAAAAGCCTGCGGTACATGGCCTAAAGTTAATGAAGAATTTATTATATGAAGAATAAAGCTACCAATAAGTGGGAAGACTTCTTTAAATAACCTGGTAGGAATAGGGTCTAAAAGACAAGTTGAAGGTTTGGATGAGGAAACTATTTTGTCTAACTCACAAAGGTTGATTGGAGTAAACTCATCAAGACAGACATCAATAGAAGGAGTTGTAGCAGTTACAGCATTTAAGTTAACTGTGGGAAGAATCTGATTGATTTTATCTCTGATGGATGAAATTTTATTATTGAAAAAGTTCATAAAGTCCTGACTAGTAAGCTCTAAGGGAATGCTAGGATTGACAGAGTCCTGACTCTTTGTCAACCTGGCTACAGTACTGAAAAGAAACCTGGGATTATTCTTGTTCTCTTCTATTAATGCAGAGTAATAACTCGTTCTAGCTTTTCTAAGAGATTTTTTATAAATTAAAAGATGATTTCTCCAAGCTAAATAGATTTCATCTAAATTAGTAGAGCGCCATTTTCTTTCTAATTGACGAGTCTTCTGTTTTAAGGTACGAGTTTCTGTGTTGAACCAAGGAGTTAGAAATCTCTGATTAGACTTTTTCTTTTTTAAGGGGGCCACCAAGTCTAGAGTCTGATGCAGAGAAGCTGAAACACTATCCACCATGTTATCAATTACAGAAGGAGCAAGCTGTCTATAGCTTATTTCCGTTGTGTTGACACATGGCATAGAGGAAGCAATCTGCATAAATTTGGAAACAGCATCATCTGAGAGGCATCTACTGTAAAAATATTTTTCTTTAGGAGCCAAATAGTCAGAAATAGTAAAATCAAAGGTTAACAGACAATGGTCTGACAGTACAGGGTTATGAGGAGACACTACAAGATTTTCTATTTCTATGCCATATGTCAAAACAAGGTCCAATGTATGGTGGAGGTAATGAGTAGAATTTCCTACTTTCTGAGAAAACCCAATCGAATCTAATATTGAATTGAATGCCACATTAAGGCAGTCACTATCTACATCCACATGTATATTAAAGTCCCCTACTATAATTATTCTATCAGATTTCAGCACTAAATCAGCTAAGAAATCAGCAAATTCGGATAAAAATTCTGAGTAGGTTGATGGGGGACGATAAACTATGGCAAATAAAATTGGGTTTAACCTAAAATTGCTAAAGTGCCCAATACTGAGGACCAGGCCCTCAAAGGAATTATAACATGTTTTTTGCTTTACATTAACTAGTAATTTGGAATGGTAAATTGTTGCTACTCCTCCTCCACGACCAGAACTTCTGGGATTTTGACAGTTTAAATAACCAGAGGGAGTTGATTCATTTAAACCAACATAATCCTCTTGTCCTAACCAAGTCTCTGTAAGGGAAATTAAATCAATCTGATGATCAATTAACAAATCGTGGACTAACAAAGACTTGGGAGTTAGAGACCTAATATTTAATAAACCACATTTAATTTTTAAATTATGAGGAGGAACAGAGGCCAAATCATTCAATTTAGAGGCTTTATGTTTAATTTGAGTTTTACCAATATTTTGCTTTATCACTTTGGGATGCTTATAGTACATTATATTTTTATTCACTTTGGAGGGAGCAGACAACGATTCTCTGATGGGGAAGACAGGGGCTAAGCTGAGGGGTGGCGGATGAAGAGGAGCTGCAGAGAGGCGTGTAAGACTGTGACTCTGCTTCCTGGTCCCAACTCTGAGTAGTCATGGTTTTGGAAATTTGGATAAAAAAGATGCCAGATTGTTAGATAAATGAGAAGCACCATCCAAAGTGGGATGAATGCTGTCTCGTCTCATAAGACCAGGTTTTCCCCAAAAAGAGCTCCAATTGTCAATGTAGCCCACGTCATTTTTAGGACACCACACAGACAGCCAGCGGTTCAAGGATGACGAGCGGCTAAGCATGTCATCACTGGTCAGATTGGGGAGGGGCCCAGAGAATACTACAGTGGTTGACATCGTTTTTGCAAAGTCACACACCGATTCTATATTAAGTTTCGTGACTTCCGACTGCCGGAGACGGATGTCATTAATGCCGGCGTGAATAACAATTGTGGAATATTTACAGTTACTTTTAGCCAGCATTTTCAAATTTGACTCGATGTCGCCTGCTCTGGCCCCAGGGATGCATTTGACTATGGCCGCTGGAGTCTCTAGGTTCACGTTTCTGACTACAGAGTCGCCAATGATCAGAGTTTTTTCCTCAGCGGGTGTGTCGCTGAGCGGGGAAAAACGATTAGAAACGTGAACAGGTTGGTGGTGTACCGGGGCTTTGCGACTAGGCTTCCTTCTCACCGTCACCCACCCAGTCTCCTCGCTGCTGAGGAGAGCCGGGGAACCGCTGCCAGGGGGACCTAAGCTAGCTAGCTCCGCTGCAGCTAATGGGCGTCCGTCGAGATTAACTGGCGCAGACAGTGTTTCACTGCAGCGGAGCCGGGATTCCAAATCAGACAACCTCGCCTCGAGCGCCTCAAAAAGACAACATTTATTACATTTACCGTTATCGCTAAAAGAGGCAGAGGTGTAGCTAAACATCTGACAGAGAGAGCACACCAGAGGAGGAGAGGAAGGAGAGCTAGTAGCCATAGCTAATGGCTAGAGAGCAAACCACAAAGCAAACCACACAGGCAGACAGCAAAACAGGAAGTGACGATACGTTACCACAAGGAAGTGACGATCCTTCACCAAAGGGAAGAAGAGCATCTTCGGAGCATATTCCACATCTCCTCCGTCTCAGCTTCTCTGCGCCTTGCCTGGCGTGCAGCGTCGCTCGCTTGGAGGGCATTTCGGGCTTCAACTGACTCAGCAGCACGTGCATGTCACACTGCCTCACATTTCCTGTCTCTCTGTGCATCCCTTGTCTGTCGTACCCTATGCTGCTGAAAGCCCTGGCCAGCCGGCTATTCCGCATCTCCTCGGTCTCAGCTTTTCTGAGCCTTGCATGGCATTCACTGTCCCTCGCCAGCTGACTGTTCCGCATCTCCTCGGTCTCAGCTTCTCCGTGCCTTGCATGGCAATCACTGTCCCTGGCTAGCCAACTATTCCGCATCTTCTCTGTGCCTTGCCTGGGGTCCAGTGTCGCTTGCTTGGTGGGCATTTCGGGCTTCAACTGACTCAGCAGTGTGTGCATGGTGCACTGCCTCACATTTCCTGTCTCTCTGTGCATCCTTTGTCTGTCGTACCCTATGCTGCTGAAGGGTCTCCTCCTGTCTCAGACAGCTGTGTTGTTCACATTCACGCCTCCGACATACTGCTCGGACCTCAGGTGTTTTATCTTCACGGCATCTTTTCTCACATGCAGCAGTTCTCCTCACTCTATTGCTCTCCATCTCTTGGTTGTCCTTGGCACAGTGTGCCTATGGTATAGACATCATAGGCTGATGGCATAGCGAGTCCGATGATGCCTGCATTTGATCTTTGATGATGTCATAGCATGTCCTATGATCTTTGATGATGTCATAGCGAGTCCTATGAACATGAATGATGCCTGCATTTGATCTTTGATGTTCAATGATCGTGAGTGAGCATGAGTGATGCCTGCCTTTGATCCTTGATGATGTCATAGCGAGTCCTATGATTGTGAGTTATGCCTGCTTTTGATCTTTGATGTCCCATGATTGTGAATGATGTCTGCCTTTGATCACACACAGACACACACACACAGATTTTCTTGAATCACTCTATACTATGGTGTCTATATGAATTCATATAGACATCATGCAGAGATTATTGACCCAAAAAAGATTAAGCGGAAGAAGATGGATGGATGGATGGATGGAATATCATAAGCGATCCTATGATCTTTTAGGGAGTCCTATGGCCCTGACAGACACATACACACACACAGATTTCTTGAATTATACTAGTGCATACCTGTGCATGCCCATGTATACCCGTGCATGCCCGTAGAAACCAAGTATAAGCAAGTACTATTTCTGCATGCCCATAGAAAGCAGGTGTAACAAGGGTGTAAGCAAGCACGTCAGTACTCATTCAGTAATGCCTGCCTTTGATCTTTGATGGTGTCATAGCGAGTCCTATGAACTTTGATGATGTCATAGCGAGTCCTATGATTGTGTGTGATGCCTGCCTTTGATCTTTGATGTCCTATGATCGTGAGTGAGCATGAGAGATGCCCGTCTTTGATCTTTGATGATGTCATAGCGAGTCCTATGATCATGAGTGATGCAATCCAAGGACGGATATTTTCATACTATAAGGAGCTGTTGTTATACATAGGAACATCATAGGACATCATGCAGACATCATAGGAACATCATAGGCGGTCCTATGATCTTTGGTCGTGACACACACACACACACACACACACACACACACACACACACTGACACACGGAGATTTCTTGAATTTTATAGAGTGATGATACAACGGTACTGAAAATATTGGTTGTGGCAGCTGCCACTGCCAAGATGTGTAGAGTGATGATATAGAGTGAAGTGATGATATAGAGTAAAGTACGGGGAGACAAAGAAGAGTGATGTCTGAAGATAGAGTTGAGGTTCAGTTGGACACAGCAATGATGATAGAAGGACTACAGCTCCTGTCCAGATAGAGTGATGATATAGAGTGAAGTATCTGGCGGTAATGCACCTGTAAGCTGGTTGCCAACCGCCAATCAAATCTAAAAGAAGAAGAAGAAGAAGAGTACCAAGATGGGAGAGCGGTTATAGATGTCATGTAGAGGAAGAAGAAGAAGAAGAAGAAGAAGAAGATTGTTCAGAACTCCTTATAAGAACTTCTTATAGAGTAATGACCAGAGTGTTGTAGACATGGAAATATCACTATAAGAAGAAGAAGATTGTTCAGAACTCCTTATAAGAACTCCTTATAATCTAAAAGAAGAAGAATGCTGATTGATTCTGGGGGGAGAAGAAGAATACAATTGTTCAGAACTCCTTATAAGAATTCCTTACACAAAGAACGCAGAACTGGTACAGAACCATTAACATTATATAATCAACCAATAGAGAAAGTGAGTGAGTTCAAATACCTAGGATTGTGGTTTGATAGTGGAGACACATGGAGAGTTCATGTTGAAAATCTGGAGACAAAGTGCAAAAAAGTCATTAATCTCATAAAAGCTGTAGCTGGACATGAATGGGGTACAGATAAACAGGCATTAATTGACATTTACACAGCACTAATGAGATCGACAATAGACTATGGATGCATGATTTATGGAGCAGCAGCAAAGACAACTCTGGAAAAAATAGAATGCAGCATAGAGCGCTTCACCTGTGCATTGGAACCGTCAAAACAACACCAAACAATGCAGTTTTAATAGAAGCAGGAGAAATGCCAATGGATTTGAGAAGAAATAAACTCGCATTATCATACTGGGTCAAGCTGAAAGGAATTGAGGAAGCGAATATTTCAAAAACAACACTACAAGACTGCTGGGAATATTCTAACTTCAAGGGACACGGGTTTGGGTGGACAATTGAAAGAAAAGCCAGAATGTATGGATTACACACTATTGACATCGCTAACACCACTCCAGTGAGTAATGTTCCCCCTTGGCTGTTTCCGGGAAAAGAAGTAGACAGTAGTCTGCTAATGAGGAAAAAACATTGGCATATGAGTGAAGTTGGTGTTAAAACAAGCATTTACCTCAGGAATAATTACTATAACTACTTACAGCTCTATACTGATAGTTCAAAGAACAAAGAGGGCTCTGTTGGAGTTGGAGTATACATTCCAGAGTTTAAAGTGACCATCTCAAAAAGACTCTCCAACAATACATCCGTGTTTACAGCAGAGATGGTGGTAATAATTATTGGTTTGCAGTGGGTGGAGGAGGTCAGGCCGGACCGGGTGATGGTGTGTACAGATCCACTTGTAGCTTTAAAAACCATACAGACACTAAAATCTACAAGGGAAGACTTGGTGATTGAGCTATATCACAGTTTTTTTCAGGGTACACAGAGGTGGTGGAGAAGTTCAGTTTTGTTGTGTTACTGCACATGAAGGGTTGAAAGGGAATGACTGTGCAGACAAATTAGCGAAAAGTGCACTTGGGAAAGAAATAACTATACCATTGTCTCTTGGAAAAGGTGAAGGGAAAGCAGCAATCAAGAAAAAAGGAACTGAGCTATAGCAAAAAAGATGGGATGAAGATCATAAAGGTAGCTCATATTACAAAATACAAAAATCTATTGCAATAAAGAATTATAAAACAACAAACAGGAGGGAAGACATCAATATGGCATGACTCAGACTGGATCATACAGGTTTAAATGGCACTTTGTTCACCATGGGGAAAAGCGAAAGTGACAAATGTAGAGAATGCAGAGTAAAAGAAAATGTCAAGCACATCTTATTACACTGTCACAAGTATGGAAATGAAAGAGAGAGAATGAAAAATGAAGTTCGAAAGGCCGGTAGGGAATGGGATTTAACTGGGATTCTGGGAACAGATAGAGATGGAGAGGCACTAATAATCACGAGAAGGGCTCTTTTCTCTTTTTTAAATAACAGAGGATTAAGTCATAGACTTTAGAGGTCAGGCTCAGATGACATAACTGTACACATTCTTGTACAGTAGGTGGCGGTATGCACCTTTAAGTTGTTTGCTATCCACCAGTAACTGAGAGAAGAAGATGTAGAGTGATGATGATCAAGTCAGTGGCAGTAATGCACCTGTAGGTTGGTTGCCAACCGCCAATCAAATCTAAAAGAAGAAGAAGAAGAAAATGTCCCAAAGCTATAAGGAAAACGTCACAAAGCGGTGGTGCACCTGTGAGCTGGTTGCCAGCTGGCAATCAGATCTAGAAGAAGAAAAAATGAAGCATGTGGTGGTAATGCACCTGTAAGCTGGCTGCCAACCGCCAATCAAATCTAAAAGAAGAAGAAGAGTGTTATAGATATGTAGACATGGAAATCTCACTGTTTGAAGAAGAGGAAGATTGTTCAGAACTCATTATACAAAGATAAAGAGTGAAGAAGACAAAGAGGTTGCCGACCGAGAATTCTGACTTTTGATACATAGAGTGATGTTCACTGAGTGAAGCACATGGCGGTAAGGACTACAGCTCCTGAAAAGATAGAGTGATGATATAGAGTGAAATATGTGGCAGTAATGCACCTGTAAGCTGGTTGCCAACCGCCAATCAAATCTAAAAGAAGAAGAAGGAGTAGTGCATACCAGAGATTTCTTGAGTTATATATAGAGTGATAGCTTGCTGAGTCCAGGAAGTGATGTCTGAATAGAGTAGAGTGATGTCTGAAGATAGAGTAGGTGGCGGGAATGCACCTGTAAGCTGGTTGCCAACTGCCAATCAAATCTAAAAGAAGAAGAAGTCTGAAGATAGAACTTTTAAGCAGACCTGGCTAGAGTGATGATGTAGAGTGAAGTGTGTGGCAGTAATGCACCTGTGGGCTGGTTGCCAACCGCCAATCAAATCTAAAAGAAGAAGAGAAGAGTAGTGCATCCCTGTGCATGCCTGTGCATACCCGTGCATGCCCGTAGAAACCAAGTATAAGCAAGTATTTTTGCATGCCCATAGAAAGCAAGCGTAAGCAAGTATTTCTGTATTCCTGCCTTTGATCTGTGACATGGTTACCATGGCAACAGTAACTATAGTGATGCTTGCCTTTGATCTTTGACATGGTTACCATGGCAACAGTAACCCTGGTGAAACCTGCCTTTGATATTTGAGGTCACCATTTGTTCAGTGACGCCTCCCTTTGATCTTTGCTGAGTCATGACGCGCTTGCTTACACCTGCTTTCTACGGGCATGCAGAAATGCTTGCTTATACTTGGTTTCTATGGGCATTCACGGGTATGCACAGGAATGCACAGGTATGCACTAGTTTTACATAAACTAATGCATACCTGTGCATGCCTTATGATGTCATAGCGAGTCCTATGATCTTTGATGATGTCATAGCGAGTCATGATCATGAGTGATGCCTGCCTTTGATCTTTGATGTAATAGCGAGTTCTATGATCGTGAGTGATGCCTGTCATAGCGAATCCTATGATAATGACTGATGCCTGCCTTTGATCTTTGATGATGTCATTAGTCCTATGATCGTGAGTGATGCCTGTCTTTGATCTTTGATGATGTCATAGCGAGTCCTATGATCTTTTAGCGAGTCCTGTAATCGTGACGCACAGAGATTTCTTCTTCTTTTAGATTTGATTGGCGGTTGGTAACCAGCTTACAGGTGCATTACCGCCATCCACCAGACTATGTTGTATATCCCTGATAGATCACTACATCACTCTATAGCCATCAGTGTAACATCACTATATATAATTCAAGAAAAATCCAGATTTCTTCTTTTAGAATTGACTAGCAGTTGGCAACCAGCTTCCAGGTGCATTACCGCCACGTACTTCACTCTATATCATCATTGCTAAGTGTCTAATGCGTCTCATCCCTCTGAGATCTGTGTACATGTATCTCACTCTATATACAGTATAATTCAAGCAATCTGTCTTCTTCTTCTTTTACATTTGATTGGCGGTTGACAACTAGCTTGACAGACAAGCTGAACATCGGAAGAGATATAGAGTGATGATTTAGAGTATAGTACGTGGCGGTAATGCACCTGTAAGCTGCTTGCCAACCACCAATCAAATCTAGAAGAAGACAACCAGCATACAGGTGCATTACCGCCACGTACTTAACTCTATATGATCAATCTATCTGGTCAGGAGCTTCTTCTTCTTCTTCTTCTTCTAGATTTGATTGGTGGTTGGTAACCAGCTTACAGGTGCAATACCGCCACGTACTATACTGTAAATCATCACTCTATATCTCTTCTGATGTTCAGCTTGTCATTCTATCGACCCTGGTCAGGAGCATCTTCTTCTTTTAGGTTTGATTGGTGGTTGGCAACCAGCTTACAGGTGCATTGCCGCCACTGACTTGATTATTCTGTATCTTTGTATAAGGAGTTCCCACTTCAAATCATCAAAAATCAAAGGCAGGCATCACTCACGATCATAGGACTCGCTATGACATCTTCAAAGATCATAGGACTCACTGTCACGATCATAGGACTCTCTATGACATCTTCAAAGATCATAGGACTCACTGTCACGATCATAGGACTCGCTATAACATCAAAGATCAAAGGCAGGCATCACTCACGATCATAGAACTCGCTATGACATCATCAAAGATCATAGGACTCACTACTGATGATCATAGGACTCGCTATGTCACGGTCATAGGACTTGCTAAAGGATCATAGGACTCGCCATGACATCATCAAAGATCAAAGACAGGCATCACTCATGATCATAGGACTCACTATGACATTATCAAAGATCATACGACTCGCTATGACGTCATCAAAGATCATAGGACTAGCTATAACATCATCAAAGATCAAAGGCAGGTATCACTGTAAGCTGGTTGCCAACCACAAATCAAATCTAAAAGAAGAAGAAGAGTCGTGACATGCTTGCTTACACCTGCTTTCTACGGGCATGCAGAAATACTTGCTTATACAGGCATGCGCAGGTATGCACAGGTATGCACTAGTATAGAGTAATGAGATTTGTCTTGAGAACTTAGGCCACACTGACTGTCTCTATACATTTCAACACAGGTCAAGGTTTATTTTTGAATCACTTACTGTTTAAAACAAAAGTGACGTAAAGGAAATAAGATGTCTAAGCTCCCGTATGACAAGACGCCTTCTCTGATAGGGAGAAGAAGACCTTTCTTAAAAAGGTGCTACAGTCAAATTTATGAAGGTCACAAAAGAGACTCAGAGTTGCATTCCTCTGAAAGGAAAAAGATGCGTTTAGACACTGAAGACAGAGCGACGCCAGTGCTACCGAGCACCTCCAAATGCACCTTCTCCCCTGTGATCTGGTCCACTCCTGTTAAGACAGAAGAAAAGACCTCAAGAACACAAAGCCATGCCAATATACAAAAGGAAAAAGACCATTTTCCAAAAATGCCCAGTGGTCAAATTTCCTCAAGTCCTCAAGGTCGAAGGGTCATGTCTGCATATCAAGTAAAGAGTCAGATGGAAGAAGACAGGAGAAGACACGCTCTAAAAAGGCCTTACAGCAAAATTTCTAAAGGCAATGAAAGGTCAGAATGGCTTCCCCCTGAAATGAAAAAAATGCATTTAGACACTGAAGACAGGGTGATGCCAGTGCTACCGAGCACCTCCAAATGCACCCCCTCCCCTGTGATCTGGTCCACACCTTCTTCTTCTTCTTCTTTTAGATTTGATTGGCAGTTGGTAACCAGCTTACAGGTGCATTACCGCCATGTACTTCACTCTATATCATCACTCTATATATCTTGGCCACCTGATAAGACAGAAGAAAAGACCTCAAGATCACAAAGCCATGCCAATATGCAAAAGGAAAGAGACCATTTTCCAAAAATGCCCAGTAGTCAAACTTCCTCAAGTCCTCAAGGTCTAAGGGCCACATCTGCATATCAAGTAAAGAGTCAGATGGAAGAAGACAGAAGAAGACATTCTCTGAAAAGGACCTACAGCAAAATTTCTAAAGGCAATGAAAGCTCAGAATGGCTTCCCCCTGAAACGAAAAAGATGCTTTTAGACACTGAAGACAGAGCGACGCCAGTGCTACCAAGCACCTCCAGATGCACCCCCTCCCCTGTGATCTGGTCCACACCTGATAAGATAGAAGAAAAGACCTCAAGATCACAAAGCCATGCCAATATGCAAAAGGAAAGAGATCATTTTCCAAAAATGCCCACTAGGCAAACTTTGGAAAACAACATTACAAGCTTTGGAGTGTCTTCCAATGAAATTAAAAAAATTGACTCACAAACTGGTGATAAAGCCTTACCAGTGATGTCAAGTACCCCCAAACCTGCCCCCTCATCTGTGATCTGGTCCACACCTGATAAAAAAGATGAAAAGACCTCAAGATCACAAAGCCATTCCAGTAAGTCAAGGAAAAATTCAGAAAGAAAAGGCCATTTTCCAAAAATGTCCAGTGGGCGAACTTTAAAAAACAATGGTACAGGCTTTGGGGCGTCTTCCAATGAAATGAAAAAAATAGACTCACAAATTGGTCATAAAGCTTTACCAGTGATCTCAAGTACCTCCAAACGCATCCCTTCACCTGTGATCTGGTCCACACCTGACAAAAAAGAAGAAAAGACCTCAAGATCACAAAGCTATTGGAATACGCCTAGGAAAATTTCAGAAAGAAAAGGCTATTTTCCAAAAATGCCCAGTGGACAAACTTTGAAAAGCAACACTACAGGCTTTGGGGCATCTTCCAATGAAATGAAAAAATTTTACTCACAAGCTGGTCATAAAGCCTTACCAGTGATGTCAAGTACCTCCAAACCTGCCCTCTCACCTGTGATCTGGTCCACATCTGACAAGAAAGAAGAAAAGACCTCAAGATCACGAAGCTATTGGAATACTCCTTGGAAAATTTCAGAACGAAAAGGCCATTTTCCAAAAATGCCCAGTGGGCAAACTTTGAAAAGCAACACTACAGGCTTTGGGGCATCTTCCAATGAAATGAAAAAAACTGACTCACAAACTGGCCATAAAGCCTTACCAGTGACTTCAAGTACCTCCAAACGCATCCCTTCACCTGTGATCTGGTCCACACCTGACAAGAAAGAAGAAAAGACCTCAAGATCACAAAGCTATTGGAATAGGCCTAGGAAAATTTCAGAAAGAAAAGGCCATTTTCCAAAAATGCCCAGTGGACAAACTTTGAAAAACAATGCTACAGGCTTTGGGGCGTCTTCCAATGAAATGAAAAAAATTGACTCACAAACTGGTGATAAAGCCTTACCAGTCATATCAAGAACCCCCAAACCTGCCCTCTCACCTGTGATCTGGTCCACATTTGACAAGAAAGAAGAAAAGACCTCAAGATCACAAAGCTATTGGAATAGGCCTAGGAAAATTTCAGAAAGAAAAGGCCATTTTCCAAAAATGCCCAGTGGGCAAACTTTGAAAAACAATGCTACAGGCTTTGGGGCGTCTTCCAATGAAATGAAAAAAATTGACTCACAAACTGGTGATAAAGCCTTACCAGTCATATCAAGAACCCCCAAACCTGCCCTCTCACCTGTGATCTGGTCCACATTTGACAAGAAAGAAGAAAAGACCTCAAGATCACAAAGCTATTGGAATACGCCTAGGAAAATTTCAGAAAGAAAAGGACATTTTTCAAAAATGCCCAGTGGACAAACTTTGAAAAACAACGCTACAGGCTTTGGGGCATCTTCTAATGAAATGAAAAAAATTGACTCACAAACTGGTCATAAAGCCTTACCAGTGATGTCAAGTACCCCCAAACCTGCCCTCTCACCTGTGATCTGGTCCACACCTGACAAGAAAGAAACAAAAACCCTCAAGATCACACACAAAAACAGGATGTTCTGGTTTTATTAAAAAAAAAAAATCCCTTTAATAGATAAAACACAAAAAGCATTTTTTTCTGGATGTTCTGGTTTTATTTTTTTAAAAATCCCCTTTATAGATAAAACACGACAAACATATTTTGTTTCTTTTTTCCGGATGTTACGGTTTTCTTTTTTAAAAAAATCCCCTTTATAGCTAAAACATGAAAAGCAGGCTTGGGGTGCAAAAGCCAATGTACTCTCTGTGCCGTCCCAAGCCCGGATTAAATGAGCAGGGTTGTGTCAGGAAGACCATCCGGCATAAAAACCTTTGCCAAATCAACACGTGGATCATTGCAATATAAGATGATGATACGCTGTGGCAATCCCAAAAGGGAGCAGCCAAAAACAAAACAAAAAAAGATAAAACACAAAAAGCATATTTTGGCTTTTTCCAGATGTTCAGCTTTTATTTTTTTTTTTTAAATCCCTTTTATAGATAAAACATGACAAAGATATTTAGGTTTTTTTCTAGATGTTCCAGTATTCTTTAAAAAAAAAAAAAAAAACAACTTTACAGATAAAACATGAAAAGCAAGCCGGGGGTGCACAAGCCAGTGTACTCTCTGTGCTGGTCCCAAGCCCGGATAAAATGGGCAGGGTTGTGTCAGGAAGAGCATCCGGCATAAAAACCTTTGCCAAATCAACATGTGGATCTTCCCAATAAAAGGTGATGATATGCTGTGGCGACCCCGAAAGGGAGCAGCCGAAAGACAAAAAAAAAAGATAAAACACAAAAAGCATTTTTTTTTTTTCAGATGTTCCGGTTTTATTTTTTTTTTAAAAAATCTCCTTCATAGATAAAACACAAAAAGCATACAGTGGTGTGAAAAAGTGTTTGCCCCCTTCCTGATTTCTCACTTTTTGTATGTTTGTCACACTTAAATGTTTCAGATCATCAAACAAACCTAAATATTAGACAAAGATTAGATGTAAACAGATAGATAGATAGATAGATAGATAGATAGATAGATAGATAGATAGATAGATAGATAGATAGATAGATAGATAGATAGATAGATAATGACTATATATACTGCTCAAAAAAATAAAGGAAACACTTTGAAAACACATCAGATTTTAATGGGAAAAAAATAAGCTGGATATCGAAATTGTGGCAGGCTAGTCCAGCTTACTCAGTTTAAAGGAACACTTTTTAACACTTTTTTCCCTTTATTTTTTTGAGCAGTATATATACATACACACATGCATACATATATATGGTCATTATCTTCTAGACAAACGTAAAAAAAGATTAACAATTACATAGAATATAAAAATTTAACCAGCATCCATGTGAACATTCCGAAATCTACAAGAAAAATGTCACATAGTTACAAGAAAAAGTCACAAATGTACAAGAAAAATGTCCCAAATGAAAGCACCAAGGTGCTGTGCCTCGGTGCTTGTGGCATGGTAGCATGGGTGGCTGTAAAAAAGTGGCACTCCGACCTCTACTGCCCCCGGATAGTTATTACAATACCTTTTTCTGCTGTGGCAATGACAGAAATGGTGAGTTAAATTTGTGTTTATTTCAAAAACGAAGTGTTATTTCGAAATTCTGACAAATTAAAAGTCGAGAAAATATGGGAATACTATGATACAAGCCTTTAGTTCCACTTAATTTTAACCGGGCGAGCTGAAACAGAGAGGCAGACAGACAGATTGATACACAAAGCCACAAACAGACACACTAACCGATATCTGTTTCACCAAGGCAAAATTATTGCAAATTAACATGAAAAAAGTTGCCAATTAACAAGAAAAAATCTGTAAATTTAAATGAAAAAAGTTGCAAATATTAAAAAAGTTGCTAATTTACATAAAAAAGTTTAAGACTAACAAGAAAAAAGTTGCAAATTTACATGAAAACCGTTCCAAATTAATAAGAAAAAGTTGCAAATTTAAATGAAAAAGTTGCCAGTTTACATAAAAAAAGCTGAAGACTATCAAGAATAAAGAAATTTACATAAAAAAAGGTTGAAAATTTATATGAAATTGGCCATAAGTGCAATATCTGTGTATTTCTGCTTTGGAAAGTTCATTGAGCCACCCACAGGCTGAAACAGGAGCGTCTGGGCACACTGTTGTAATGACATCACAGAAATGGGAAACCACTCAGGACTAAGCACTGGGTGTGGCTATACATCTGAGTTCACACCCCAGCAGGAGAAATCAGCATTGTGTTGAGGATCAGTTAGCCTTTTAGGACAGCTGCTTTGAAAATTTGACCTAAATGAAGATGGGTTATACCATTAAACTGTTCTTAAGGGCTGATGTACAGTGGTGTGAAAAAGTGTTTGCCCCTTCCTGATTTTTCATTATTTTTTGTTTGTCACACTTAAATGTTTCAGATCATCAAACAAATTTAAATATTAGACAAAGAAAACACAAAATGCAGTTTTTAAATAAAGGTGTTTATTATTAAGGGTAAAAAAAAATCCAGAAGTACATGGCCCTGTGTGAAAAAGTGATTGCCCCCCCCCTTCCCGTTAAAACATAAATTAACTGTGGTTTATCACATCTTTGGAAAGCTGAGTTCAATTTCTCTAGCCTGCAGCCAAGGCCTGATTACTGCCGCACCTGTTCTCAATCAAGAAATCACTTAAATAGGACCTGCCTGACAAAGTGAAGTAGACCTAAAGATCCTCAAAAGCTAGACATCATGCTGCGATCCAAAGAAATTCAGGAAGAAATGAGAAACAAAGTAACTGAGACCTATCAGTCTGGAAAAGGTTATAAAGCCATTTCTAAAGCTTTGGGACTCCAGTGAGCCACAGTGAGAGCCATTATCCACAAATGGCGAAAACATGGAATAGTGATGAACCTTCCCATGAGTGGCCGGCTGACTAAAATTACCCCAAAAGCGCAGCGACGACTCATCCAAGAGGTCACAAAAGACCACACAACAACATTCAAAGAACTGCAGGCCTCGCTTGCCTCAGTTAAGGTCAGTGTTCATGACTCCACCATAAGAAAGAGACTGGGAAAAAATGGCCTGCATGGCAGAGTTCCAAGACGAAAACCACTGCTGAGCAAAAAGAACATAAAGGCTCGTCTCAGTTTTGCCAGAAAACATCTTGATGATCCCCAAGACTTTTGGGAAAATACTCTGTGGACGGATGAGACCAAAGTTGAACTTTTTGGAAGGTGTGTGTCCCATTACATCTGGCGTAAAAGTAACACAGCATTTCAGAAAAGGAACATCATACCAACAGTAAAAATATGGTGGTAGTAGTGTGATGGTCTGGGGCTGTTTTGCTTCTTCAGGACCTAGAAGACTTGCTGTGGTAAATGGAACCATGAATTCTGCTGTCTACCAAAAAATCCTGAAGGAGAATGTCCAGCCATCTGTTTGTGACCTCAAGCTGAAGCACACTTGGGTTCTGCAGTAGGACAATGGTCCAAAACACACCAGAAAGTCTATCTTTGAATGGCTTAAGAAAAACAAAATGAAGACTTTGGAGTGGCCTAGTCAAAGTCCTGACCTGAATCCGATTGAGATGCTGTGGCATGACCTTAAAAAGGGGGTTCATGCTTGAAAACCCTCCAATAGGGCTGAATTACAACAATTCTGCAATGATGAATGGGCCAAAATTCCTCCACAGCGCTGTAAAAGGCTCATTGACAGTTATCACAAATGCTTGATTGCAGTTGTTGCTGCTAAGGGTGGCCCAGCCAGTTATTAGGTTTAGGATGCAATCACTTTTTCACACAGAACCATGTAAGTCTGAATTTTTTTTTTTACCCTTAATAATAAACACCTTGATTTAAAAACTGCGTTTTGTGTTTACTTGTGTTATCTTTGTCTAATATTTAAATTTGTTTGATAATCTGAAACATTTAAGTGTGACAAACATGCAAAAAAAATGAGAAATTGGGAAGGGGACAAACACTTTTTCACACCACTGTAGTTATAGCCGGTTTTCCTGGGAGCACTGTGCATATGAGTGGGCATGTCTTTCAACCAGCAAGTCTGTTTTTTTATCATGGGATTTATTCTTTGGTTGCAGGGGTTAAAGTAAAAAAAAAAAAAAAAAATCCTGAGCCTGAACTTTTTTGGGGGGGCAGAATCAGAATCAGAATCAGAATCAGAATAGCTTT